>CM071600.1:131471045-132721045 GCA_036435485.1 Saposhnikovia divaricata
AGATAACAACTGATACCATTCTCTCTTATTCTCTTAATCATAAGGCATGTTCACTTCATGCATAATCATCTCTATACATATCCATCTCATACTCATATTCATATTCATATCCAACTCATACTCGTATCCATATTCATATACATTTTCGTATATCTTTCTTTTCCAATATCAATACTCAAGGAAGACAATTTCTTCACAATATAGTAATAATAGCATCACATATATATTCCATGAAATCAAGTTTCTTTGTGAAGATAAGTAGCTTTACAAGTAAGGATAGAAGAAATCTTGCCTTGATTTCGGTATCCTGACGGTATGGCTCGTCCCTTTTCCGGAGTTTCTATAAACATAAAAGGACTGTCGTTAGAACCACATATCTTACTCACTACACTCTTGTATAACATTACCTTTGAAACTTTAATATATGTTTAACGTATTACTATTACCCCAAAGGCTCAAGAACTTAGCCATTTAAAACCTTAATCGAAGTTTCAGGGGTTTTCACCATTTCCCCTAACGATCACACTTATCTGTAAAAATTCTCAGAAAATATGGATTTTGAATTTTACCACAAGGTCAACTGGTAACAACTCTTTGACTACCTTACTACACTATCCCAAAGTTTCATAATTTTTAAAAATGTTTAAGTATGGTAGTTATAGCCTCAAAGTTGGTACAACTACGGTTTCTCGACTTTCGAACGTCTTTCACTAAAACTGACTTTTCTCCTAAACCGTACGTCAGATTTTAACGTACCTTATATCAAAACGATCTATGAACTAAGCTCTATCATTTCATGGTCAGTTGGTCACCTAGGCAGTGAGGTACCGTACGGATGCAGGGGTCACCAAACAGGGCAGTTTAGGAATCTAACGAAAATCGGACATTATAACGGCTCTATTTTCATACTTTCCATAAATCCAACTCCTCCAAATCAATTATCAAACACAATAATCATCACCTACACCATGTGGTCTTCATTACCAGCCATGGTTACAATCCCAAACACTTCCATATTCAACTTTAATCACTTACAAACACATGAATCATCATAATCTTAACATTTACACCACTTAATCACTAAACTAAACAATATCCATCATAAATATAAAAGGGCAAGAGTATTTACTCCTTCTTGAAGCTTTAATGACACCTAATAAACCTTGGGCTATCCTTAAACAACCTTATGCTAGCTTGAATCAACTAAGGAAACCATAAGAACAAAGTTAGCACTTGGAAAACACTATTCATCATCTTTTCTAGTAACTTGAATGATCTAATTACCTTACTAAATGATGTTAGATGGCCTTGAAACTTGGTGAATATCTCTTTCTAACCTCCAAGAACACCCATGATTTATCCCTTGATTTAATATTGAAGAGAGCTAGGGTTTTGATTTTTGTTTCCCTTTTTTTTTATAAAACCCGAATGGAAGTATTGGAATGGGGGGAGAGTTTCTTTTGCTTGTTTTGATCCTATCTCATCTTGTCATCTAATCTTTAGAGTTCTAGAGTTTAGTAGAAAAATCTCATGGTTTAAAGACTAATTTGCCCTTAATTTGTGTTAGTGGAAGATGATGCAAAGGATGATGTCATTGGATGCATCCTTTAATTCTTTTCTTGATTTTCCTAGGTAAAATGCTAGTAATCTTGGTAATTACTAATGTGATATAATCCTTATTAGTCTTGGTTGTTTGGTTTCCATACTCGTCTAATTGTGGTTCGTTTCGAGTATACCTCATTATCTCAGTGGTTTTCGAAATCATTTACAAATCCAATTTCCTTTGGTATTCTCTTAACTTAATAATCCCTTGGTTTAATCTAAATTCACTAATCCCTCAATATATAATTCTTACAGGGTTTCTATGCTCCCTAATATCAAAAAGAAGCTTATTCGAAATCAAAATCCTAAAAATCCATATTCAGGAATTTCTGGAATCTATCGTCATTTCGAGTCACTTATTTTCAATGTACAACACTAATATGTTTTCTGTTTATTCATTTTCCATCTCCAATATAGAGTACCTACATACCATTTCCTTAAATTCTCAAATTTTACTATTCTGTGATCACTGTAGCATTGCTAAAGTTAGGGTTATTACATTACTTCTAAAATTTATTTTATTTATAACATAATATATCGAGAGCATTCTATTTTTCGAATATTTTGAATTTAAAAAATCTATTTTTTTTAACTATTTTTGGTACATAATTTTGTATGCTAACAACATTCCATATTTCCACATCTATCACATCATTTTTATAACTATTTTTGATACATTAATTTTGTATCCCTAAGAGCATCTCTGAGGAGGCATTTTAGGTAAAATTTGAAATCAATTACGATAAATAAGAATTATAAAGAATGTGTAAAAAAATTTGCACTTCAATGGTTCATTACCCTTAGAGCGTCTCCAACGAAAAAGTCCCCTTAACTAAAATTATATATATAATACCATAAATAAAATTTATAGAGAATAGATAAAAAAAAAATTTCACTCTAATGAGATATTACCCTTAGCAAAAAATTTAGATAATCTCTTTTCGTTGACTACATTTGGTCAACCTTCAGAGACTGGTAATGAAGATTTTATATTATCTATTACCTTATAAAAATATATTCTATATATAACAACCTGAAAATATAAAAATATATTCTATTTATAACCACCTGAAATAATAATAACATACTATATTTACAATATAACCAAACATTATAGCCAATTACCATTGAATTACCATTGGAGCATAAGAGCATCTCCAACCATATCAAACCCTTATCTAAAAGTCTACCTGGCTAGATAATCTCCTGATGTTGGCTATATTTGTCGAACCTATAGAGACCTGTAGTGAATTACCACATCACTTATTTCTATATTAAAATAATATATTCCATTAATAACAACTTCAAATATCAATAACATACCATTTTTAAAATATAGCCAATCATTATAACCAATACCATCGGAGCACAATGTCTTACAGGTTCGACAAATTTTACATAATAGTAATTTAGCCAATCATTTTTAGCCAACGCCGTTGGAGATGCTCTTATACTGATCATGTAAAATTTGTCGAACTTGTAAAACGTTGTGCTCCGATAGGATTGACTATATTTTAAAAATGGTATGTTATTATTATTTCAAGTTGTTAAAAATAAAATATATTATTTTAATATGGTAATAGATGATATACAATCTTGCTACAGGTCTCTAGAGGTTGGCCAAATGTAGCCGATACGAAATGATTGGATATATTTTTTGCTAAGAGGAATGACCCATTGGAGTGCCCATTTTTTTATATATTATCTATATTTTCTATTCATGGCATGCCATCTAGATTTTTTGCCAAGGGTTTTCTAGCGTATGAGATGCTCTAACATCTTATAGGTTAGCAAATTTTACATAATCAATCTTTTATCTAATTTAGCCAACCATTTTTAGCCAATTTCGTTGGAGATGCTCTTAATATTAAAAACAAGCTCACTGTATTGGCTATATTTGCTGAATCTCTAGAGACTTGTAGTGAAACTTCACATCATCTATTACCATATTAAAATAATACATTTTATTTTAAATAACTTAAAATAATAATAACATACTATTTTTAAAATATAGCCAATCATTCACAACACCAGGTTTAACAAATTTTACATAATCGATATTTTATATCGTTTGAGTCAACCATTATAACCAACACCGTTGCAGATGCTGTAACATTATTTTTGAATTTAGAGAGCCCATTCTTTTTTGGTTAATGAATATTAAAAATGTAAATAATGGGTAAAGCAGAAGCTGTAGAATTGACTATTATTTTACTTTGGTGCCTGAGTAAAAGTTAAATGTGTAGAGTAAGGTTGGATATCCCAAGTGTTAGAAAATGGAAAGTTTGAGGCATTTTTTAGATGTGCTCTTGATGTAATTTCCGGAAACTAACTTATGGAAGTTGTTCCTTGATATGAGGACTTAAACTTTCATGTTTGGATCTAAAACATTTTCTTAGTGTAATCCATAATTATATGTAGGCAAAGTTGTTAGTTGAAATGTGATTTTCTTAAAATACCACATCGAGAAGAATTTGAACTTAGCAACTTGATTTGCCTATATATAGAAGGGTCTACTTAAGTTTTAGGATGTACTCTCAAGTGCCTACCTTGCATTCATTTATAAGTTGCATAGGTTTTTTGGGCGAACTGAGGTGCTAGTCGCTGTTGATCTCTGCCGTGTCTGTGACCGGATTGATATGAGCTGTTTTATCCTGGAAGCGATATTGCTGCAACCCATCACAGCGTAAGTGGGGCAATAATCTCTTCAAGAACAGTCAAGACTTTTTGAAGCCTTGGCGACTCAGCTGTTCTGTTCTTTCAGAGTTTTAAAGCTTCTGTTAGAGCTAAGTGTTCTCTCCTTTCTTTTGTTTTTAACAGTATTTAATTATATATTTTGTTTTGCCATCGTGTTTGTTTCGTTATTTGCTTATTTGCCTGTTCTTGTTAATTGTAATATAACTGTCCCATTGGTGCGTTGTTTAGTGTAATATACCCAACAATCTTGAAGAGATTATTTTTTATATTTGTTAATTAGCAAGATGGTTAATGAAACTGAAACTCTTGTTGTTGAGACTGACTCTGGGTCTGGTGTTACTGCACCCACCATTGATTGGACCACGTACCGTTTCCCACAACCTATCGATTTGTCGGGTATGCCCGATAAATTCGGTGGGGGTGTTGGTTTTTCTCGTTGGCAGAAAAAGATGAAACTGTGGCTTACCGTAAAGGGTCTATGGCCGGCGGTGCAGTATGAGAAACCAGTTGTGGTTAAGGAAAAGGCTGAAACTGTTAAGGTTTATGCTATGTGGGAGGAAAAGGATGGGGTGGTTAGGGCTGCAATTCTGGAAGCTTTACCGAACACTCTGTTTGATGTTTATTCATCGGATTCCTACACAGCTAAGCTCTTTTGGGAGAAGCTGGATCAGACACATAATAATAACTTGCAAGGGTTGGAAAAGTATTATGTGGCTCTGTTCCTTGATTTTAAACTGGTGGATACTAAATCCATGACTGAGCAGGTGCACGAGTTTGAGATGTTGGTGCATGCTTTGAAGGAGTCCGGTATGGTCCTTCCTGAGAAGTTTCAAGTTATGGTAGTGATTGAAAAGCTCCCGAAGTCTTGGGAAGAGTTTGCTCTCTCCCTGAAGAGACAGAAAGGAGAGATCACGTGGTCTAATCTGATGTTGGACATCTCAGTGCAGGAGCAGCATAAGTCCAAATAGGGACATGTGATGCCTACTGAACATGATAGTAGTTCGAAGGTGAATGTTATGATTGTTGGTAAGAAAAGAAATGAATTTACTAAGAAGGAAAACACTAAGTCTAATAAAGACAAGAACAAGGCTAAGAAACCAAAGGCAAACAAACCATGTTGGTCTTGTGGACAGGTAGGTCATTGGAGCAAGGATTGTCCTGTAAAGAAAGCGAAGAAAGCTGATGTGGTTGCTCAAGCAAACACTGTGCTTGGAGCTGGAACCATTAATGGGCCTATGGCTAACATGGTTATTGGTGAAACATCTGCTTCTGTAACCAATGACGGGTATGTTACCTATAAGCCTGTTATACTATCTACTTATTTGTCTTATGAATGGTTGATTGATACTGGAGCTCATGTGCACATTTGTGCTGATAAAACTCTGTTTGTATCTTATCAACAGACTCATGGAGAGACAGTGACGATGGGGAATGCTAGTGCTGCATAAGTGCTCGGAATAGGAAATGTGGACCTGAAGTTTGCTTCTGGGCGTGTTCTATCCCTCACTAGAGTGCATTATGTTCCTGATATTTGTAGAAATATAATAAATGGAAGTTGTTTAGTTAAGAATGGATTTGAACTTTCTTTGAAGTGTAATAAAGTAGTTATTACACATACTGATGTTTTTGTTAGCAAAGGTTACTTGTCTAATGGATTGTTTTTGATAAATGTTGAGCCTGTTTTGGGCAGTTTTATTAATGATAATGTTGCTCCTTCTATTAATCATGTTGAATCTTCAAATTTATGGCATGCTAGACTTGGTCACTTAAATTTTGGTGCTCTTAAAAATATGATGAACTTAGAGTTGATTCCAAAACACACTTTAGAAAAGAATTCTAAATGTCAAGTATGTGTGTCTGCTAAACAAATAAGGAAACCTTTTCATAATATTGTTAGGGATTCAGGCTTGTTAGATTTAGTACACACTGATATCTGTGAATTTGGCGGTGTGTTGACTAAGGACCAGTTTAGATACTTCATTACCTTTATAGATGATTGTAGCAGATACTGTTATGTTTATTTACTTAGACATAAGGATGAAGCACTTAGTAAATTCATTATATATAAAACTGAAGTAGAAAAACAAACTAGTAAGGTATTGAGATCTGATAGAGGTGGTGAGTATACGAGTAACGTTTTTAATGAATTTTGTGCAAGCAATGGTATAGTTCAAAAAGTTACCCCTCTATACACACCTGAGTGTAATGGGGTTGCTGAGCGAAAGAACAGAACATTTAAAGATATGAGTAATAGTATGCTTACTAATTCTGGGTTGCCTAAATACATGTGGGGAGAGGCTTTGAATACGGTTTGCCATATTCTGAATAGAGTCCCTCTGAAACACATGGATAAGACACCCTATGAGTTATGGAAGGGCAAGAAGACTAGTCTTAAGTATTTTCGTGTGTGGGGGTGTCTTGCTAAGGTACTTGTCCCTGAACACAAGAGAAAGAAGCTAGGTCCAAAGACTGTTGATTGTATCTTTCTGGGCTATCTTGAGACCACTACGGCTATGAGATTTTTAGTACTAAAATCTGACATAGACGGTATAGTGGCAAACACGATAGTTGAATTTCGTGATGCTACATTCTTTGAGGATGTCTACCCTATGAAGACTGGTATGCCTCAAGATACTTCTAATGAAGATCCTACACACATCGAGTTCTATTCCTAATCATGTGGAAAAGATGACAAATGTGGGGGCGGAACCTAGTAGTAGCTCTACTCCTAAGGAAGTAGAGGAACCACGAAGGAGTAAACGTGCAAAGGTAGTCAAGGATTTTGGAAGTGATTTTATCACTTACAATATCGAGGACGAACCTTTAACTTTCCGAAAAGCTATGGATTCTTCAGAGTCTAGGCACTGGAAGGGCGCTGTGAAGAGTGAAATTGACTTTATTGTTTCTAATGGAACATGGGAGTTAGTTGATCTCCCTCCTGGGTGTTCTACTATCGGGTGCAGATGGATCTTTAAAAGGAAGTTGAAACCTGACGGCTCAATAGATAAGTACAAAGCTAGACTGGTAGCTAAGGGTTTTAAGCAAAAGGAAGGCATTGATTACTTTGATACGTACTCTCCAGTTGCTAGGATGACAACAATCCGAATGCTTATAGCATTGGCATCTGTCCATGGTCTTATCATCCATCAGATGGATGTAAAGACAACTTTTCTTCATGGTGAACTTGAAGAAGAGATTTATATGGATCAGCCTAAGGGATTTGTTGCATCAGGGAATGAATGGAAAGTATGTAAGTTGATCAAGTCCATCTATGGCTTGAAACAAGCTCCCAGGGATTGGCATAAAAAGTTTGATGAAACTGTATTGCCGTTCAGTTATGTTATTAATGAAAGTGGCAAGTGTGTCTACACCAAAGTTAAAGGTAGTGAGTGTGTCATCTTGTGCCTATATGTGGATGACATATTACTGTTTGGAACCAATATTGAGATTATTAACGAGACAAAAGCTTTCTTGAAAAGTCATTTTGAAATGAAGGATATGGGAGAGGCTAGTGTGATTCTTGGTCTCAAGCTGACTCAGTCAGCTGAGGGAATAACTTATCACAATCTCATTATATAGAGAAATCTATACTTGAGAAATATGGTTATTCACAGTGTAGAATCGCTAGTACACCCTATGATCCTAAAGTTGCCCTTGTCAAGAATACTTCAGGAGTACCTGTGTCTCAGTTAAGGTATTCTCAGATTATAGGGAGCTTGCAGTATCTTGCTAACTGTACTAGACCAGATATTTCAGTACTCTGTGTCTAAGTTGGCTAGATATACAAGCTGTCCAAACAGAACTCATTGGGATGCTCTTGATAGAGTACTTAGATATCTGAAAGGCACAATGTACCTTAGTTTACACTATAGGAGATTTCCTGGTGTACTTGAGGGGTACAGTGATGCAAGTTGGATAGCTAAGAAGTCTGGTTCCAATGGAGTGACTGGATACGTGTTCACCTTAGCAGGCGGAGCAATATCCTGGAAGTCGACCAAACAGACTATAGTAACTCCGTCTACTTTTGAGGCTGAGTTGTGTGCGCTTGATGCCATAGGGACGGAGGCTGAATGGTTACATGGACTAATGTCCGCGATACCTGTAGTAAGTAGACCGCTTCCCGCGATTGCTGTTCATTGTGATAGTCGAACAACTATTGACAAGATTAGCAGTAAAAAGTATAATGCTAAAACAAAGAGGCACATCCAAGTTAGACTAAATTCTATAAGGGGTTTAGTGTCTGATAGGATTATAGCTATAGAGTTCATAGGAACTCAGAATAATATAGCTGATCCTTTGACTAAAGGACTGGAACTTGCTGTGGTCCTTAAGTCAAGGTTGGGGATGAGACTGATAGCCCATCATGATTCATCTACAGCGGGAACCCAATACACATAAGAAGAGAACCCTCGAAAGTGTATTCAATGTGGTAATAACAAGTTGTAAGGGTGAATTGGTTGTACCTTTAACTACATAGATTGATACTCACGTATCTGGAGTCTATCCCCCGTAAACCTAAAAGGTATTGTAACTGCCAGAATAGCAAGAGTTATTTGAACACTGAATGGGGTCAAGTCATATGACGAGATGCTAGCAGTACATCTCTGGAGATGCCCAGCTAAGCGAATGTAATTATGTGGTCACAATTAGTGGAAAGGGTTATTCCTTGAAGCATTCGACAAACAGGATCGAGACATGACCATTAACGTCTCAAAGCCGTAGATTAGCAACATAGCCTTTGACTTGTCGTCGTCTATGGAGCGTGGTTACACCAAACGGATAAAGATTCAAGGTGAAACATTCCCTCTATATCCGATAGCCATCGAAGTAGAGGACTTAGGAGGGTTCAAACCCGGAAGGGTACCAACTCTGAAAAGCAAGTCATGAGTAGAATCTGATATGCATTACTATATGGATTTGTGGGGGATTGTTAGAAAATGGAAAGTTTGAGGCATTTTTTAGATGTGCACTTGATGTAATTTCCGGAAACTAACGTATGGAAGTTGTTCCTTGATATGAGAACTTAAACTTTCATGTTTGGATCTAAGACATTTTCTTAGTGTAATCCATAATTATATGTAGGCAAAGTTGCTAGTTGAAATGTGATTTTCTTAAAATACTACATCGAGAAGAATTTGAACTTAGCAACTTGATTTGCCTATATGTAGAAGGGTCTACTTGATTTTTAGGATGTAATCTCAAGTGCCTACCTTGCATTCATTTATAAGTTGCATAGGTTTTTTGGGCGAACTGAGGTGCTAGTCGCTGTTGATCTCTGCCGTGTCTGTGACCGGATTGATCTGAGCTGTTTTATCCTGGAAGCGATATTGCTGCAACCCATCACAGCGTAAGTGGGGCCATAATCTCTTCAAGAACAGTCAAGACTTTTCGAAGCCTTGGCGACTCAGCTGTTCTGTTCTTTTAGAGTTTTAAAGCTTCTGTTAGAGCTAAGTGTTCTCTCCTTTCTTTTGTTTTTTACAGTATTTAATTATATATTTTGTTTTGCCATCGTGTTTGTTTCGTTATTTGGTTATTTGCCTGTTCTTGTTAATTGTAATATAACTGTCCCATTGTTACGTTGTTTAGTGTAATATACCCAACACCAAGTGATTGAGAGTATATCTTTTGTCTATCCAGTCATGAGTTCGATCCTCGCTCATCCTCCAGAATTGTTAGAACAGATACTTATTTGCAAGCTTATATATAAGTTGGATGTCAATGTGAAATGTTAGTTGGTTTGTGCTTGTCACCAAGCCAAGTTCAACCATGAGACCTGAATCCCAATTCACCAAACTGCGAGTCTGTGGCTCGTACTCAAGCATTTAATTCTAAAGTTCTGATCTTTTCTCTATCTCATGTCTTCTTGTTGGTGGAACCTTCTAAGACTTCAAGATTCTCTATTTGCTCTTCTGCATCATGTGTACATTTCACAACCATCATAGGTAGAAATCCCTTTTCAAATTTTATTAAAAATGGAATTGATGTTATTGTTAGCATGTCCAAGAACATTAACCTACACTGGTCACTGCCGCGCATGTGTGCCACTTTAGGGAGGGTAAGATGTAAACTGACCCTACACATCCGAGAGTAAGATCAATTTTCGTGGATTTATTATTTTGGCCTAATCACAAGAAAATAAAAGCATAATTTAAACGGCATTCTCGTCTTGTATCAATTTGTCTCTTGATTTAGATTGGGTAGTATTCAGCACATTAAGAAAAAAAAAAAGTCCAGTTTTATTTTTATTCCTGAATCTAACTAGCTTCATCTTTTGAACTCTAGCATATAGGTACTAATACAAACTACTATGTTGTATGTAAAAGCATTTTCAATAGGAGTTATCAAAAAATGGCAACCTTTTGAAAACTTTGTAACTTCAATAAATTGGTAATCAAGAATGCCTTGTGCCACATCAACTTTGGCAATCCTATTGTAGATGCTCTTAGCAATCTTTATTGGACATGCTCTAAGGATGCCTTAGCTTATGATGTATTCTTTTTCTTGGTATAAATCTTTTACTAGGAAAAAAAAGAAAAAAAAAGTTTAATAAAGAATAAATATGTTTGGAAGGAACTAGGAAGTGAGGAGTCCAGAAGAAGGTATGGGGATGAAGGAAGACTTTGACATTAGTTATACAATATTATACAGCTCTTGCACGGGGAACAAAAAAGGTACATACATACTGCACATATATTATATGCATGCAGACATATATTCCAATAACTAGAGTTTCCTTGCTGACCAAAATTTACGGTAGCTCGATTGTCTTTTGCAGTTAGAGATGTATGAAGCAGACATGAGTGTATTGACAAATATGCATTGTGAAATGTAATTTGTTATAATTACCAAGAAACACATCATGATGCAAGGAATCAAACGGGACGGGAGCACATTTTTTTATAGATATTAACTTGTAACTCTCAGACTCAGAATGGAAACAGAGAAATAATAGACAAAATTGCTTGTGTCACTCTGTATACTAGCTTAAGCATAACCTACGTATTAGCTTGTTCTCCTCCAATTTATTGTAATCTTGTAAGATTCTGAATATAGAGCTTTTTTTAATGATCATAAATGTTTAAATTCATAAGCATTTCAGTGTAACTGGAATTTGAATCTCTGACATCTCATTAGCAAATTATCGTTTAGTAATGTAATGTCCAACGTGGATTACAATAAAGGTGCTTGAAACCTTTATTTTCTAACTTGACACTCCCAAAGTTCTGAGTGTATCATAATTTTAATTGAAACTTCATTCTTATTATTTTCTGACATGACACAATCAAAGGTCTAAGTATATCATGATATATTGATTAAAACATCATCCTTATTGTATATTTATGGTGTTAAGACATTCTTTGTAATATCCGCGAATTTTCGAATAAATTTTCTACTCGATATTTAAATTTTATTTAAGAAGCGATGCACTAGTATATTTTTTTTTATTAGCGCATTTTTTTAAATTTTTAAAATTTTATATATTCGTATTATATTTAATTATTTATATTTGTTTAGTGTTTATTAAAATTAGGAAATTTAAGAAAAATATGATTTTTATTTTTTAGCCGTATTTATTTTAGAGAACGAAATTTGAGTATCATTTAATTAGCCAGCAGGGGGGAAACGAGCTCTTTTCACCAAACATTGCACTAAATATAAACATGATCATAATTTTTATTTTATTTTTTTTAGTATGTATTTTTGTCTCCCATGTTTTAATTTTTAATTTATTAATTATCCACTAAAAACAAAAAGATTATGTTTTATGACCACTAAATATTCCACAATATTTTGTCCCCCATATTTTTTATTCTTTTTAATTTAATAAGCAAACCACTCATTTTCCACAGAAATAAAACACATACTCGGCACTTAGTTTTTTTTTCAGAAACAAAAACACGAGATATACAAACAGAGACAAAAATCCAGTTACTTCATTTTAACCAAAAATCTCGACCAAACCATACATACATACACATAAAAACAGAGAAAACAACCAGGTAGTTTACTTGTTTTTTTTGTCCTGTCTATTGCTTGTTTTTGTTGCTGTTCGACTTAATTGTTTTAAATCTGTTAAGCTCGAATTTTGTTGTGTTCGTGTGGTGTATAGTGGACTGAATCGAAGAGTGAGGTCGAGAGAAAGGGGAGAAAGAGGGAAGGGGGGGTCGAGTGTTCGGTGTTGTTGTTGTAAGTCGATGGAGAGATTAGAGAGGGAGACGAACGAGAGAGAAGAGAGGAGAGGCGAAGAGGGAGAGAGAGGATGGGTGTTGGTCGATTGTGGTGTTGGATGTTTGTTATCGGATTGGAGAGGGAGAGACGGGGAACCGGGAGAGATTGAGGGAGATTATGAGAGATTGAAAGAGGGAGGAGAAATTAAAGAGGAGGAGATGGAAAGGGTGAGAGAGAGGTTGAACGGAGAGAGATAAGAGAACGGCGACGAGGGGAGAAAGGAGGAGGACTGGGTGGATGGTTTCAGTGGTGAGATAAGAGGGACGGGACAGAGAGATTAGAGAGGGGTGGTCGGAGATTTGAGAGAGAGAGAGAGAGAGAGAGAGAGAGAGAGAGAGAGAGATGGCAGAGAGATGAGAGAGAGATCAGGGGAGAGATGGGGGAGAGAAAGCTAGGGGAGGGAGGCGCGTGACGGGCGGTGGTGGCGCGTGTGCCTCACGCGCCGTCACAGCGAAAATTTTTTTGAGACTGTAGTTTTATCGGAGGAATATAAATATAAATATATATATATATATATATATATAATAATAATAATATTGAGTTAAATATTAATAAAATAAAAAGAGGTTGAATGTTTTAAAATTTAGGGTTTAATAAATTGAGTTATTATTATAAAAATGGTGAGAAATAAAAAGGAGTTATAAAATTGTAATATTATTAAAATTATGAGAAATAAAGAGTTTAAAAACATGGATTAATTATTAATTGTTAAAAAGAATTATTTTGAGATTTTTGGACGAAATTAGAGATTTATTGATTTATTGATAAAAGAGAGAATAAAGTATTAATAGAATAATATCGATTGAAAGTTATAATCGGGATTAATTATTTGGTTTTTAAATTGGTTTAGTTAAAAGTGGGAGTATTATTTAAATTGTGAGAAATAAATAATTAAATAAAAATGGTAAATGATTTAGTAATTAAATAGAAATAATTAGTGATTATTTGGATGTAATTTAGAGATTTAATAATTAGTAATAAAAGAGGGAATAATTATGAATAAATAGAGTTATTTATGATTTTATTATAGAAGACGGATATTTAGTATTTCCGGACTAGTTTAATTAACCGGATCGAATCAGATTTTTTTTAAACTAAAATCGGAGTTATTATTAAATTATTTGTGAGATTTAAGAATGGAAAAAGTTTTCGTGTATCAATGTTGAGTTTTGGAATTATTGAAAATAGCTGAACTAGGCTCAAGAAGGTGAAATGCCGGGCATAATAAAATGAGTTTTTTTATTTGATTATCGAGAACCAGAGACGTGGAGCAAGTTGAAGTATCGTACCGCAGAGCACAGGCAAGTTTGCTAATTCGTACTCCATCGTTCGGAGTATTTATATTTTTAAATTCATAAGTATGCTGATTAAGTTTTTGATATACAAAAGCAAGTTCATTTCTACCTTATATATTGGAAATTTCATTATTGTTAATTCATTCGTATTTATTTTCGAGCTATCAGTTATGAGATTTATTTTGTTGGTTCTTATACTGCAATAATTCTTTTAAGTATTATTTTCTCGTTGCAATATTATTTTACTGTTAAGAATAGTTTACTTGTGAATTATATCCCTTATAAGCGTAGAAGGAATTTCTTTGCTATCGGGTCGATCTCATTAATTTGAGACGACTACTTGATTTGATTCAGTGAAACTAGTCTCATTTGTTCGAGCTGGTTAAATTCATTATTTTCAGTTCAATTTATTGTACAAATTCGACAACAATTATTGATTATCTTTTAGTTGGTTCATCGCTCGAATCAACAAATAAGAGTTATAAAATTTAAGGTGCACGTGTTATTCTACCGTGACGCCTAAGAAATTTATTGTTGAAGGTGATCGAAAGTTCCGACACCTTATATTCTGGACTAGAGATGGCAAAAGTGACCGGAGTAACGCACCGGCCCAATTGAGTAGTATTTAGGGTGTGTTCGAGACGTCGGCTCATCCTTCTATCGATAGTAAACGAGTAGTGATAATGGATTGATCATCCATTACTTGAGTAGGCGTTCTGAGAAGAAGTCTAATCATTGACATCCTAACGGTTAACCGATGCCTTTGTGGTTCTGTTAACTAGGGTGTTGATCTAAGCAGTGGTTATATCATATTATTTCAAATCAATTGAGTAGTTCTGAGAAGTTATTGAATTATTTTCGAGTAGTACTTTGAGAAGTTATTGAGATATATTTATTCCTTCATTGGAGTAGTATTTCGAGATTTATAAAAATTTCTGAGTTGATCTCTTTTCAAATGTATATATATTTATATAAGAGGATAACTCTTATAGAGTGGTAAAAACATATTTTGAGCGAGTTGTAGTTGTATTATATGATATCTGTATATACTTGCTGGGCATTCTTTGGTTCATTCTTGATATTTAAATATTATTAATCAGCGACATCTAAAGACGGCTCTAGCATGGCGAACCGTGGCAAAGGGAGGGGGAAGGGCTATTAATTCAACATATTAGCCTTATAGTATCGAAGGAGGGTACAAGATGGAAAGAAGTTGTTTAATGCTTTATTATCTAGTATTTTGATGTTGTAATAATATTTCAGAGATTCTGGGAAGTGAACTTGTGTTGTAATAACTTCTGAATTATTGAGTGCTTGTTCTAAGACTATAACCTGTGGAGTAAAATATGGAGTTGTTAAAAATATTGTTGTAGATTATATTATGAGCAGGTGATTGAATATTCCGCAAGAGGTGTAATGACCTGGATTCCTGAAAGGGATTTGGGGGTGTTACATTAATGGTATCAGAGCTGTAGGTTATAAACCTTAGAACTAGAGTATGATGAGCTATGATTATATAAAAGAGAGTTTAGAAGCCAAGGAATCGATAGGTATATATATAATAGTATCTCAAGGAATAGTTAGGGTGGAGGCATGACGGCCAATACCGATAGTAGAATCATTTGGGACAAGAAAAGCGCATTTCCATGATTTATTTATTGGGTTTAAATTTTTATAATTAGTATATAGAGGTATGTATACGTAGGTAGGTATATATATATATATATATATATATATATATATATATATATATATATATATATATATATATATATATGTATGGATGCATACATATATATATGTATATATACGCATATGTACAGATATATACTGTTTTGTTTTCATAATAAATATTTCATGGATATTCAGTTTTATTGAACAAAATGATTTTTTTTTAGAAAATGCCGCCAAGGAGAAACGGAGCTAACTCCAGAGAAGGTGAGGCTTTACCGGGGGGAATAACAACCAAAACAATCAAGGACTTAACCAACTCGTAGATTTGTTGAGGCAAACCCTAGACCGTGGTCATCAGGGTCCTATACCCAATGTGGTAGACCAAACTGCCGCAGCTTTTAAGGCTTTTAAGTCAATACAACCATCTGAGTTTAAAGGGTTTGGTGAACCAGTCGAGGCTAGATCGTGGCTGAAAGAGATGGAGAAATCCTTTAAGATTATAGGAGTAGAAGAGGGGCAGAAGACGATCTTTGCCACCTATTTGCTGAAAGAAGATGCGAATTATTGGTGGGAGTCTAAGGAAGCAATGGAACCTGCAGGGATAGTAACCTGGGAAAGGTTCACTGAGTTGTTTTTGGAGAAGTATTTTCCTGAGCATATGGAGAGTAAGATGGAGATAAAGTTCTTGGAGCTAAGGCAGAATAATAGGACAGTTGCTGAGTATGAGAAGGAGTTTACTGAACTATCTAGGTTTGTGCCACATTTCATAGATACTGATAAGAAGAAGGCGAGAAGGTTTCAACACGGACTGAAACCAAGGATACAAACTAGGGTGGCCGCTTTTGAGCTTACTGAGTATGTTAAAGTGGTGAATAAGGCGGAAGTAATAGAAGCGGGAAGTAATTTTGATCCAAAGGAAAATGAAGGGAAGAAAAGAAAAGCGGAGAGTTGGGGAGGATATCCGACTAGTGGGACATTTCAGAACCAACATGGTAGGAGGCCCGGGTTTCAGTTTGCAAGATTTGGAGGATCTAACCGAGCAGAAAGTGCGGGTAGTGTACAAGTAGGACAGCAGGGAAAGGAGAGTCAGTTTAGGCAACCAAGACCACCACTGCAAGACTGTGAAGTGTGTGGAAAGAAGCATCCAGGAGCGTGTGCAAAATCAGAAGGGAGGTGTCATAATTGTGGTCAAGAGGGGCATCAACGGATGAATTGTCCTAGGAAGGGAGTAGTCTGCTACAAATGTGGAAAGGAGGGTCACATCTCTAGAGACTGTAAAGTGTCAGCAACGGGACCTACGGCATCACGACAAAGCAGTGGAGTTATTAGCAACCAATCAACCACCAGGATGTTAAACATGACGTTGGCCGATGGCATGAAGGAGATGGACGAGATAGCAGGTACACGGTTACTTAAATATCGTAAATGCGTATATAAATGATGAGCCAGTATGAAAATAGAGGTATGTTAAAGAATGAAATCTGAGATGGAATAGACAGTCTAGCATGAGGGTTTATAATCGAAATATGAGAGCATAAAATTGGTACAAAGTGATGAGGGGATATTGGAGAGTAGAGTACGAAATAAGCAACATTAGTTATTGCCTACGTTGATTCCGAGGACGGAATCCTTTTAAGGAGGGAAGACTGTAATATCTGCGAATTTTCGAATAAATTTTCTACTCGATATTTAAATTTTATTTAAGAAGTGATGCACTAGTATATTTTTTTTATTAGCGCATTTTTTAAAATTTTTAAAATTTTATATATTTGTATTATATTTAATTATTTATATTTGTTTAGTGTTTATTAAAATTAGGAAATTTAAGAAAAATATGATTTTTATTTTTTAGTTGTATTTATTTTAGAGAACGAAATTTGAGTATCGTTTAATTATCCAGCATGGGGGGAAACAAGCTCTTTTCACCAAACATTGCACTAAATATAAACATGATCATAATTTTTATTTTATTTTTTTAGTATGTATTTTTGTCTCCCATGTTTTAATTTTTAATTTATTAATTATCCACTAAAAACAAAATGATTATGTTTTATGACCACTAAATATTCCACAATATTTTGTCCCCCATATTTTTTATTCTTTTTAATTTAATAAGCAAACCACTCATTTTCCACAGAAATAAAACACATACTCGGCACTTAGTTTTTTTTTCAGAAACAAAAACACGAGATATACAAACAGAGACAAAAATCCAGTTACTTCATTTTAACCAAAAATCTCGACCAAACCATACATACATACACATAAAAACAGAGAAAACAACCAGGTAGTTTACTTGTTTTTTTTTGTCCTGTCTATTGCTTGTTTTTGTTGCTGTTCGACTTAATTGTTTTAAATCTGTTAAGCTCGAATTTTGTTGTGTTCGTGTGGTGTATAGTGGACTGAATCGAAGAGTGAGGTCGAGAGAAAGGGGAGAAAGAGGGAGGGGGGGTCGAGTGTTCGGTGTTGTTGTTGTAAGTCGATGGAGAGATTAGAGAGGGAGACGAACGAGAGAGAAGAGAGGAGAGGCGAAGAGGGAGAGAGAGGATGGGTGTTGGTCGATTGTGGTGTTGGATGTTTGTTATCGGATTGGAGAGGGAGAGACGGGGAACCGGGAGAGATTGAGGGAGATTATGAGAGATTGAAAGAGGGAGGAGAAATTAAAGAGGAGGAGATGGAAAGGGTGAGAGAGAGGTTGAACGGAGAGAGATAAGAGAACGGCGACGAGGGGAGAAAGGAGGAGGACTGGGTGGATGGTTTCAGTGGTGAGATAAGAGGGACGGGACAGAGAGATTAGAGAGGGGTGGTCGGAGATTTGAGAGAGAGAGAGAGAGAGAGAGGGAGAGAGAGAGAGAGAGAGATGGCAGAGAGATGAGAGAGAGATCAGGGGAGAGATGGGGGAGAGAAAGCTAGGGGAGGGAGGCGCGTGACGGGCGGTGGTGGCGCGTGTGCCTCACGCGCCGTCACAGCGAAAATTTTTTTGAGACTGTTGTTTTATCGGAGGAATATAAATATAAATATATATATATATATATATATATATATATATATTAATAATATTGAGTTAATATTAATAAAATAAAAAGAGGTTGAATGTTTTAAATTTTTGGGTTTAATTAAATTGAGTTATTATTATAAAAATGGTGAGAAATAAAAAGGAGTTATAAAATTGTAATATTATTAAAATTATGAGAAATAAAGAGTTTAAAAACATGGATTAATTATTAATTGTTAAAAAGAATTATTTTGAGATTTTTGGACGAAATTAGAGATTTATTGATTTATTGATAAAAGAGAGAATAAATTATTAATAAAATAATATCGATTGAATGTTATAATCGGGATTAATTATTTGGTTTTTAAATTGGTTTAGTTAAAAGTGGGAGTATTATTTAAATTGTGAGAAATAAATAATTAAATAAAAATGGTAATTGATTTAGTAATTAAATAGAAATAATTAGTGATTATTTGGATGTAATTTAGAGATTTAATAAGTAGTAATAAAAGAGGGAATAATTATGAATAAATAGAGTTATTTATGATTTTATTTTAAAAGACGGATATTTAGTATTTCCGGACTAGTTTAATTAACCGGATCGAATCAGATTTTTTTTTAAAATAAAATCGGAGTTATTATTAAATTATTTGTGAGATTTAAGAATGGAAAAAGTTTTCGTGTATCAATGTTGAGTTTTGGAATTATTGAAAATAGCTGAACTAGGCTTAAGAAGGTGAAATGCCGGGCATAATAAAATGAGTTTTTTTTATTTGATTATAGAGAACCAGAGACGAGGAGCAAGTTGAAGTATCGTACCCCAGAGGACAGGCAATTTTGCTAATTCGTACTCCATCGTTCGGAGTATTTATATTTTTAAATTCATAAGTATGCTGATTAAGTTTTCGATATACAAAAGCAAGTTCATTTCTACCCTAAATATTGGAAATTTCATTATTTTTAATTTATTCGTATTTATTTCCGAGCTATCAGTTATGAGATTTATTTTGTTGGTTCTTATACTGCAATAATTCTTTTGAGTATTATTTTCTCGTTGCAATATTATTTTACTGTTAAGAATAGTCTACTTGTGAATTATATCCCTTATAAGCGTAGAAGGAATTTCTTTGCTATCGGGTCGATCTCATTAATTTGAGACGACTACTTGATTTGATTCAGTGAAACTAGTCTCATTTGTTCGAGCTGGTTAAATTCATTATTTTCAGTTGAATTTATTGTACAAATTCGACAACAATTATTGATTATCTTTTAGTTGGTTCATCGCTCGAATCAACAAATAAGAGTTATAAAATTTAAGGTGCACGTGTTATTCTACCGTGACGCCTAAGAAATTTATTGTTGAAGGTGATCGAAGGTTCCGACACCTAATATTCTGGACTAGAGATGGCAAAAGTGACCGGAGTAACGCACCGGCCCAATTGAGTAGTATTTAGGGTGTGTTCGAGATGTCGGCTCATCCTTCTATCGATAGTAAACGAGTAGTGATAATGGATTGATCATCCATTACTTGAGTAGGCGTTCTGAGAAGAAGTCTAATCATTGACATCCTAACGGTTAACCGATGCCTTTGTGGTTCTGTTAACTAGGGTGTTGATCTGAGCAGTTGTTATATCATATTATTTCAAATCAATTGAGTAGTTTTGAGAAGTTATTGAATTATTTTCGAGTAGTACTTTGAGAAGTTATTGAGATATATTTATTCCTTCATTGGAGTAGTATTTCGAGATTTATAAAAATTTCTGAGTTGATCTCTTTTCAAATGTATATATATTTATATTAGAGGATAACTCTTATAGAGTGGTAAAAACATATTTTGAGCGAGTTGTAGTTGTATTATATGATATCTGTATATACTTGCTGGGCATTCTTTGGCTCATTCTTGATATTTAAATATTATTAATCAGCGGCATCTAAAGACGGCTCCAGCATGGCGAACCGTGGCAAAGGGAGGGGGAGGGCTATTAATTCAACACATTAGCCTTATAGTATCGAAGGAGGGTACAAGATGGAAAGAAGTTGTTTAATGCTTTATTATCTAGTATTTTGATGTTGTAATAATATTTCAGAGATTCTGGGAGGTGAACTTGTGTTGTAATAACTTCTGAATTATTGAGTGCTTGTTCTAAGACTATAACCTGTAGAGTAAAATATGGAGTTGTTAAAAATATCGTTGTAGATTATATTATGAGCATGTGATTGAATAACCTGGATTCCTGAAAGGAATTTGGGGGTGTTACATTCTTCAGGCCTTTAGATTTATGGACATTCAGAATTTAACTTTTGCTAAATATATATGTATTCAAAAGAAAAGAAATTACACGAATCTTATGATGCAGACTGATTAATTAATAGAAGTGAATTCCCAAGTGGGAGACTGATGAGGAAGTTGATACGCATAATCTATCACTAAATATCCAGCTAACTCTGCTAATCTATTCCTAAACTAGGTAGTGTAGGTTGTTTGTACTAGCTAATGACTACTAAATTAATGGGGTTTATATTAAAGTGGTCACCCTGATAAAAATCGATGAAAATGGTGCACTCGAATGTATCTAGTGGATCACCCATTCAAAAACGATATCATTAGAATCATTAAAATCATAATAAATATAAAATGGATACCTTTAAAATGTACTCAATAGATAAAAATAATTTTTCATTGAGTTCTACACATTTTTATTTTCATTGAGTTCTACACATTTTTCTTGAATGCTTCCATAACCAAACGAAATGTTAGTAATTCTAATATTTCTGATAATATATTTAGATTTTTAAAAATTCATTTACTATTTGTTTTTAATTTGATTGTTTTCCTTGTTTCAATTAAAAATAAATAGTAAATAAATTTTTTAAATTCTAAATATATTATCAAAAATACTAAAATTCGTAATCTTTCATTTGATTACAGTAGTATTGAAGAAAAATATGTAAAACTTGATGAAAAATTACTTTTACTTCTCGAGTACATGTATAGAGGTATCCATTTGATATTTATTATGATTTTAGTGATTCAAATGATATCGTTTTTAAATAAATGGTCTAGTTGATACATTCCAGTGTAATGGATGAATATAAACCCCCTAAATTAATCATATATTTTTGGTACAAACTTGTTTCCATGTGTTTTGTTTGACATTTATAAATTTGATAACCTCGTAAACGTGAGATTTCTTAACGTATTTAATTGGACTATAGCTAGGTATATACCCCATAATTTCTTTCTTCTCCACCAAGTATTGTCCAGGCTACACACATTACATGATAAACAACAATTGAAGATTAAAAACATAAATAAAATTAATCTTAAATTTCTTTCTAGTAAGTAACAACTAAGAAACATGAACGTCATATGATAACGTCCAATATAAAAAAAGAAGAAAATAAATTATGCATAACAAAATTAAAGTTTAGTTTTGTAATTTACGAGTAATAAAATTCGATGATTAATCGTTAGATAGTAAGTCAAGAGTGTTTCCAAAGTTTGTAAATTATTAGAAAGAGAGAGAGAGAGAGATGCTGTATTTGTGCAGCAGCTCCAATGGGTAGCCTCGTAGGTTGCTAAAATGGTTCCCTGTGGAGTCTGAATCTCACTGTGTCCTCCCCTTTCCTTGTACGTGAAATTTCTGTTCCAGAATTCTTCTTTTTATCTAGTAGTATTTAAATTAAGGACAGGAAAATGTTTTCAAATTCATTGCCTTTTGAATTTAAATGCAGCCTCGTAGTACTAAGTACTAACCTGGTCCTGGAGATTTCCCTGTTTAAAACTAGTACTCCCTCCGTTTCGAAATGTTCTTCTCATTTGGGAAAAAACACGGGTTTTAAGAAAAATTGGTTTTTTAAAGAGTAGTAGAGGAATAATGGGTATTGAATATTGTTTTTAATGGTTAGTGGGTGGAATAGTGGGTATTTTATATTATTTAATGAGTAGTGGGTGGAGTAGTGGGTATAAAATATAGTTATTTTATGGCCTAAAATAGAAAGGGGAAGAGTATTTTGAATGTCCCGAAAAGGAAAGTGAGAAGTGTTTTATGAGACAAAAGGAGTAATTGAACACAGAGTCTTTAAACTAGTATTTTCTACTTGTATCCATTTATAGAATCTCCACTTGACATGTTGTTATCTATGAGGCTAGCACCTATGTTTGTTTTTTCCATTAATTATATTGACAGAATGATAGTAACATAATGACTTTATTAAATAAAATTTCTTCATTTTAATTATATCTGTTAGGAGTAAATAAATTGATTAATGAACTAAATTCAACAAACGACACAAAATTAATTGTACATGACTCGCAAGAAACGAAAAATTACATCAAATCAAACCCATGTAAATTTGATTAATGATCATATATTTTCAGCGTCTCATATGAAAGAGTACATCTACAAGTTAGAGGCCGTTTGGCTCCAAGTGTTTTAAGAAGTTTTGGGCTTTAAAGAGTTTTAGAGGTGTTTGTCTCCTCATCGGATTTAAGTTAGAAAACTGCTTTAAGCCATAAATTCCATTTAGGTACTTTTGACTTATGACTTATGATTTATGGATTTTTTTTTATTTTTTTTCACAATTCTTGTAAAGCTTAAATATCATGAATTTAAATTCTTTTAAGTCAAATTTCAATTTAAGCCAAAATTATTAAACCCCCATTTAACTTTAAGTAAAATTATCCAAACACTTTCATTCAACTTAAGGTAAACAACTTTACTTTTTCTTTTAAGTTAAAAATACCCCCATTAAATCAAAAGTAACTTATTTTAAACAATCCCAAACACCCTCTTAAAAACTGGTCTCGGATAGCTACTAGTTGGAATCTGTTCCAGCTACACAAATTGCAGGAAAATTTAATAAATTAAACTTCTCCTATCAACAAGTGATTATATTTTTGGAATATTCATAAGAATGCCCAATTTTTGAAAATATTTCAAAAATATTACCTAAAATCACAGACCTGGTTACATATGTTTATTTGGGATTGCAAAGTTTGCAACTGTATTTTAAAAGAAATTTCTGCAACAAGGGTATTTTTGAAAAAATTCCTATATTTTTTTATACAGCGATAATTTTTACAAAAAAAAAATAATGAAATTTAAGATGCATGTTGCTTCATCAAATTCAAAAAACATAGTATTATTCTAAAATATGTCTATCTATATATCCCCACTGTGTCACCCTCCACTTCAAAATCTAAGCCCTACTATACTACTAGTACTACACTTCCCCCTCTCTCTCTAAAACTCTCCCCCCCTAAAACCATGACAAACAAACTCAAGTTACGAATCACTAACATTTTCCGATCACCCCTTTGTTCTCGCCGGAGAAGAACCTTCTCCGACGTCACACAACATCCATTCTTCTATCCCCAAAACAACCAACACAACCACCACTTATTCCAACTCTTCTCTCCCAAAAAACCACCTCCTTCTCACCCATTCCCCTCCATTTGCAGACCTAAAACAACCCACCTCATCCCCAGAGCCAAACTCGCCGGAGACACCCCCGTCTTCTCTTTTCCGGCCACCACCAAAAATATCCCAAAGCCGAAACAAAGAAAATCAAGAAAAAAGAGAAACAACTCCCAACTAAAAAACAAAAAGTTTGATGAGCTTTTGGATTCTGTTTCAGGAAACTACAGTAATTACTGGTTCACAACTAGTGAAGATGAAGATGAAAATGAACAAGCTAAGGATGATGATCGGACCACTCTGTTCTCCTCCAAGTCTCTCTCGAGTTCCGAGTCCTCAGAGGAGTGGGGATTCAAGGATAGTTTCGCAGTGGTAAAGAGTTCAAGTGATCCGTACAATGATTTTAGAACATCAATGGTGGAGATGATAGTTGAGAGACAGTTGTTTGGAGCTAAAGATCTTGAACATTTGTTGCAGTGTTTTCTTGCACTTAACTCTGCTTCTCATCATATGGTCATAGTTGAGGTTTTTACTGAAATTTGGGAAACACTCTTTAGTGATTGGCAATGAAAATGTGCACTAGTCTTTTGCTAACTTGTGTCCAAATCAAAATAAATTAGGATGTAGCTAGATTTCGTTTTTCTCAATAAATAAATAGTCGCAGAAATTTAAATACTCGTTCACTCGTGCCTTGCTCGTGTCCGAAAGCTCAAGTTTAACCTCTTGTTTGTTATAAAGAAAACAATTATACTCACTATGCTAGTGACATGAATGAAGGAAGATGTACGTAGTGTTCTATTTTGTTTAATTACATTTTTGCTGTTTGTTTGATCCTTGTCAATTTCAAATTTATTACTTGTTCAGTGTGAATTGGATGATGGGATAAGATGAAAAGATGAGTGAGATAAAAGGAGGAAAGAAGTGTAATAGATTCCATAGTATGTAGATTTGTCAAGTACAGATCTTTTTGAGAAAGATTTCAACTGTAGTGAAGCAAGGACAAAGTCAGTGAATGGTGATGTTAATTTTCTTACTTTCCAGATATTGTGTGAGACTTTACGATCTTCTTTGGTAGATGATATGGGCTGAAAATAAAGCCCTAAAGACACCTTTAATGATACATTAAATAAACCTAGGTTGGTCCAATGACAAGGCTCACTTATAAGGCCCAAAAACCCTAATTATGATAATAATTCGTAATTAGATAAATCAACCAATATGAGATTCGGTTATCGAGTCCCAAAGGAAACCAAATCATCCCGGGAGTGGTCTCCAAGGAATACAGCTGTAATGCTTATCCACGTTCTACCCGGAAGGATCCAAACCGAAAGACGGTAAAACAAAAGAAGAGAAATTTCGCACCTGAGAGGCAAGAAACCATAAAACAGGAAGTTGACAAACTCCTAGAGACAGGGTTCATTGAGGAAATCCAGTTACCGGAATGGTTGGCCAATCCTGTGATGGTCAAGAAGGCTAATGGAAAGTGGAGGATGTGTATAGACTTCACTGATCTGAACGACGCATGCCCAAAGGACTGTTTTCCCTTGCCAAGGATCGATACGTTGATAGATGCCACGGCTGGGCACGAGATGTTAAGCTTCATGGATGGCTTTAGTTGATATAATCAAATCAAAATGCATAAGGATGATATTTCTAAGGTATCGTTCATCACCGACTTCGGTGTGTATTGTTACCTAGTCATGGCTTTTGGACTAAAAAATGCAGGAGCTACATACCAGAGGTTGGTAAACAAGATTTTCGCTCATCTCATTGGAAAGACTATGGAAGTCTATGTGGATGATATGCTGGTAAAAAGCCTACACAGGGCAGATCACATTGAACACCTACGCGAGGCTTTCGAAGTGCTGAGGCACCATAAGATGATGTTGAATCCGGCCAAGTGTGCTTTTGGTGTTGGGTCTGGGAAATTTTTGGGTCTTATGGTCTCAAAACGGGGAATTGAGGCCAACCCCGACAAAATCAAGGCTATTTTAGACATGGAACCACCACGTTCTATAAGGGATGTACAGAAGTTAACTGGGAGAATTGCTGCGTTAGGGAGGTTCATCTCCAAATCCGGGGACAAGTGTTTGCCGTTCTTTAAAACCTTGAAGAAGGTAAAAAACTTTGAGTGGACTAAAGAAAGCCAAGAGGCCTTTGAGCAGGTGAAGAAGTATATGTCTGAGGCCCCGCTGTTGGCCAAGCCAAGTACGGGAGAAATCCTCTATCTTTACTTGGCAATTTCAGGTCAAGCTGTGAGTGCGGTTCTGGTAAAGGAGGAAAACAAGGTTCAGAAACCCGTATACTATGTGAGCAAAGTTTTACACGGAGCAGAGTTGAACTACTCCACTATTGAGAAGTTTGCCTTAGCATTGGTAACTGCCTCTAGGAAACTACGGCCCTATTTTCAAGCACATAAGATTGAGGTCCTTACAGGACAACCATTGAGAAATATTTTGCACAGCCCTAAAGCCAGTGGTAGGCTCATCAAGTGGGCAATTGAGTTGGGAGAATTCGATATTAATTACAAGCCAAGGACGGCCATCAAAGCTCAGGCACTTGCTGACTTCGTGGTTGAATGTACTATTGACAACCAAGAAGTCGGGGGGCAGGAGATACCTCCGGAAAGCGATAAGGAAGACATGGAACCCATAATAGAGGAGAAGGAATTCTGGATGCTCTATTTTGATGGGGCATCAAAAACGAAAACAAGTGGCGCAGGTCTTGTCTTACAAAGTCCCGATGGATTCATGATTGAATACGCCCTGAAGTTGGACTTTCCAACAACCAATAATGAAGCAGAATATGAAGCTCTGATAGCTGGACTTGGCTTGGCAGGAGCCCTAAGGGTCAAAAACCTTAAAGTTTGTGGAGATTCAAGGCTAGTTGTGGCCCAAGTCAATGGAGAGTTTGAGGCAAGGGATGAAACCATGGCTAAATACTTAAGGCTTGTGAAGGCAATAATGACTCAATTTGATGAGTGCTACATTGAGCACATTCCAAGGGAGGAAAACACCAAGGCTTATGCCTTATCCCAGTTCGCCTCCTCTGAGATAGAAAATTACTCTGGAAGTGTCTACTTCCAAGTTCTGAGAACCCCTACCATCGATTCAAAGTTAGTCGCACCTATTGGGGTGAGGGAATGTTGGATAGATCCCATAAAAGCACACCTCGAGACTGGTTGGCTCCCGACTAATGCCATGGAGGCACGTAAATTATCTGTGAGAGCGTTGAGGTATGCTCTGATTGAAGGGATACTCTACAAGAAATCTTTTGTGATTCCGTATCTAAAGTGTTTGAGGCCCGAAGAGGCCAAATCAGCTATTGAGGAGGTCCATGAAGGAATTTGCGGACAACACTTGGGGGGCAGGGCCCTAGCTCACAAGATAGTCAGGCTTGGATTCTATTGGCCTGAGATGATGGCTGATGCCAAAGAGTACGTGAAAAAGTGTGATCGGTGCCAGAAACATGCACCAGTGGTTAGACAACCACCAGAGATGTTGACATCCGTTAGCTCCCCCATCCCGTTTGCTATGTGGGGGATGGACATTCTTGGGCCCTTTCCTATGGCCACTGCTCAAAGGAAGTTTCTAGTTGTAGCTATTGACTACTTTACAAAGTGGATTGAGGCCAAACCTTTGGCTAAAATCACAACCAAGCAAATCATGCAATTCTTCTGGGAGAATGTCATGTGCAGATACGGAATACCACGAATCCTCGTTACGGACAATGGATTACAATTTAACAACAAAGAGTTCAAGGACTATTGTGAAGAGAATGGGATTGAGCTTCGATTCACCTCAGTTGCCCACCCTCAAGCTAATGGTCAAGCTGAGGTTGCCAACCGAATCATCCTCGATGGACTGAAGAAAAGAGTGGAACGCTCCAGAAATACTTGGGTGGATGAGTTACTACCCATACTCTGGGCATACCGAACCACATGCAAGGTGACTACTGGAGCAACTCCATTCATGTTAGCCTACGGGGCTGAAGCTGTAGTACCCGTGGAAATCATGCATGAATCTCCACGGGTGGAGGCCTTTGAACCAGACACCAATGAGGAAGGGATGAGACTAGCCCTCGACCTGATCGACGAAGTAAGGGATGAAGCCCATGCTAGGAATACAGAGCATCAGAAGAAAGCTTCCTTTTACTACAACCTAAGGG
Organism: Saposhnikovia divaricata; assembly: GCA_036435485.1. Taxonomy (NCBI): domain Eukaryota; kingdom Viridiplantae; phylum Streptophyta; class Magnoliopsida; order Apiales; family Apiaceae; genus Saposhnikovia; species Saposhnikovia divaricata. The sequence continues at coordinate 131,499,125 of CM071600.1, forward strand.
TGAAAGAAAGGTTCTTCCGTCAAGGAGACTTAGTGCTAAGAAAGATTGAAGCATCCGGAGTTGGCCAGAAAGGAAAGTTAGCCCCAAATTGGGAAGGGCCGTATAGAGTCAGGAAGACACTTGGACGAGGATCGTACAAGTTGGAAACCTTGGATGGGGTTGAGGTGCCCCGTACTTGGCATGCCTTGAACCTCAAAGTTCATTATGTTTGAGCTATCCTTGTAAGGATTCAGCTTTTTTATCTATTAATGAAGTAGAAATAAGGTCGACAAAACCATTTCAGAGTTTGCAAACTCCGAGTAGGAAGTAAAGTATTATGTAAGGGCTGGACCCATTTCAAGACTTATTTATTCAGTTTGGTTTTCAATATTCTACTTGTTCTCTTCTTTTTATGTCTGGAATGTATCAATGCATAATTAAATTGCAAGCTAGTAAAGGCCAAATACAAGTGACAAAAAATTATCAAACATAAAGAGAATCCCAGAAAAGCATAAATAAGCCCGCAGGCTATAAGTTTAAGTTACAAAACATGAATGATGAAATCAAAAAGACGCCACGCAGGGCCGTCAAAAGAAAAATACTAAGCCTCGGGAGCTCGAGATGAGGCAGAATCCTCCTCGTTTCCTTGGGCCTTCGAACCCTTGGCTGCGTGTGGAGAAGAGGTGTGGGTAGTATCGGAGTCTCTACGAACCGGATTAACCTCGGGATCTAGAATCCTATTCCCTTCAGTGGCCTCATCCTCACTACCCATGACAGGAGTAGGAACATGAGGATGTGGGCTAGGGAAGTCAGCTGGAGAGAACAGCCCAGGATGTTTCTTCAACACGGCCTCTATGGCCTCATCCCAACCATCGGTGTACTGGGCTGGATAGAGGACCGCATCGTGCTTCTCCATCAAAGTTTGAAAGTCCTGGGAGTCCATGTACTCGTCAATAAGGTCTTCTTTCTTGGCCCGCAAGTGCACCACCTCAGCCTGGGCTGCCTCCAACTCCTCTACTTTCCTTTTCAACTTATCTTCGACTTCTTCTACTTTGAGTTTCTCTTTTTGATACTTAGTCTCAAAAGACTTCGATTTGTTTTGCCAGGCTTTAGCCTAGTGAACCATGCCCTGAAAGTGAACGTTGGCCTGCAAGGGAGTTAGGTCAGTAGGGAGTATAACATCAAATAATGGTAAATCAAGGAAAAAGAAGAATTCAAAAGGAAAAACATACCGAAGCCAAAGCCTGAGCGCCCAGATACTCGTTTTCCAGCATGTTTCCGCCCGTCACGAAATCTTTGTAGTCGACAGGAGTAATTGAGTTCAATGACCAATCCATTGAATGCTTGGTGGAGCCAACTACAGAGTCCATCTTCCTAAAGCCCCATGGAGGCCTATACACCGTCGATTGGACGTTCACCTGCACTGGTCCGTCTTCTTCATCAACAGCAATCAAGTCTTGTTTCTGCACTTTGTGTGGACGCAGAAAAGATGGTTCACTAGACTTGCCCCTCGTGTCAAGGGCCCTCTTTGCCCTCTTCATACGAGCCGTTTCCTCCTCGCCAGGGTCTGTCTCCCGCATGATTTTTATAACAGTTGCACACAATAACAAATTAAAACGTGGGTATGAGCTTATCTAGAAATAAAATGAACTCACGAAAGAGTAGAAATTACCTAAGTCAGAAATGGCAGAAAGGCCTACAGCCCTAAGAGATTCCTCATTGATGAGGTCCCAACTCAAAGTCTCACCATTGTCTTTGATTAGCTCGTCATAAGCCGCTTGCTCCTCAGTATTGAGAACTATCTTGTTAGGGTTGCCATCGGCCACCTTACCAAAGGAGCTTCGGAAAAGGGTGCCCCAATCATTCCCTTTCCAAACAAAGTACATAAACTCTTCCTTTCATTTAGGGTTGTTGTCAATAATCGAGTGACCATTGAAGATATGTGGGATTTTAGGGCGCTGTCTAACGTAGACCCACCCCGGTTGGCTATAGGAGCTATTATAGAACTGAAATATTTTTCTAAACAAAGAAACAGAAAGGGGAAACTTGTTCCTAAGACACAACACCATAAAACACAAAATGGATCGCCATGCGTTTGGTGGGAGTTGGCATGGGCTGATCTGAACGTCGGCCAAAAGTTTAGGAATAAACTCGTGGAAAGGGAACCTAAGCCCAGCTATGAGGGCATCCCTAAAAACGCATAACCCATTGGGCCTCCAATGACAAGGCCTGTCACCAGGCCCAGCCTTAACAAGTCTATATGGAGAGTTAATTGCATAAGTTTTGTTGTAATTTTTTAATTAAGTCATCATCATGAAACTTTTTACAGCAATTATAAGCATCTAAATCAGCTAGAGAAGGGTGATCATCTCCACGCAAGTTGATCATTTCAGTTAAACTCATATAAGAAGAACGAATTTCGATGTTGTTACCTCTTTTGGAAGCTGAATTCATCTTTAGAAGGCGTCGTGCAGATTGGTCCGCCATTGATCTTCAAGGTATGAATGCTCAAGCCCAGAAATTCAGTTAAAGAAGATAAAGATGCAACAGAAAGCCCAGAAAATCTTCAAAAGAAACCCAGAAACCGGCAGAAACTCGCCTGAAAACGGAGAAATCGCTGGGAAAAATCGCCGGGAATCGCCTTAACTTGAGAGAAATGACTAAGAAAATTTTTAGGGGAAAGTATAGTATGTTAGAGTGAAGTTAGAAATGAATCTTACTCCACCTTCTTATAGGAATTTTGAAACTGGCTAATAGCGGTTAAAATTCCAAATAACTGGCAATAGCCGGTTAAGACCCGTTGAGAGGCCCATAGGCCCAAAGAGCAGGAAGGATCTAGAAGAACTATAAATTTCCTAGTAAATACAGGGGGTTAAGGCCCAATAGGCCCAATGAGCCCAGTATTGCATTTATTCGACCAGGATCCTGATCGAAATGTCGACCAGGAATCTTGGTCGAAATGAGCTAGACCAGAATGTCCAAATTGCATTTATTCGACCAGGATCCTGATCGAAATATCGACCAGGAATCTTGGTCGAAATGAGCTAGACCAGAGTGTCCAAATTGCATTTATTCGACCAGGATCCTGATCGAAATGTCGACCAGGAATCTTGGTCGAAATGAGCTAGACCAGAATGACAGAATGGCATTTATTCGACCAGGATCCTGATCGAAATGTCGACCACGAATTCTGATCGAAGTGCCATCGACCAGAGTGACAGAATGGCATTTCTTCGACCAGGATCCTGATCGAAATGTCGACCAGGAATCCTGATCGAAGTGCCATCGACCAGGATGACAGAATGGCCATATGTCGACCAGGATCCTGATCGAAATGTCGACCAGGAATCTTGGTCGAAATGCCTCAGACTAGGATGCCAAAATTGATTTTATTCGACCAGGATCCTGATCGAAAATTCGACCAGGAATCCTGATCGAAAATTGTGAAGACCTTTTTCTGATTTTTCCTGCAAAAAGCGATTTCTTTGAAAAGAAATTGTAGAAATTATGGCATTGACAAAATGCTCGTGAGTATAGGAAAAAGTGCAAGGAAGTTATTAAATTTCTTTAAGGCATAAAAAAATGTTGTTTACCCTCGAATAAGGCAGATCGTCGTAAATGTGTAGGTCGCTCCACACTTTACGTTTAAGACGATACCCGTGAAACACTAGTGTACTAAAAATCCCCGAATTAGGGTAGATTGTCCCAGGTAAGGGATGAATCAAACCCCAAGTCTCGATAAGAACCAATTATAACTTCAATGAAAACCTGATCAGTTTTCCTAGAAGTTGGGGGGCAAATGATATGGGTTGAAAATAAAGCCTTAAAGACACCTTTAATGATACATTAAATAAACCTAGGTTGGTCCAAAGACAAGGCCCAGTTATAAGGCCCAAAAACCCTAATTATGATAATAATTCGTAATTAGATAAATCATCCAATATGAGATTCGGTTATCGAGTCCCAAAGGAAACCAAATCATCCCGGGAGTGGTCTCCAAGGAATACAGCTGTAATGCTTATCCACGTTCTACCCGGAAGGATCCAGAATTCTACCTAAAATAGGTATCTTGTCCACCAAGATACCAAACCCTACTATAATTCTCAGGCTTCTCAGCCTATATAGAGGGCCAGACCCCTCATTCTAGAACTACGTTTTTTGGCTTGATTCTTGATATTTGCAAGATACGTAGGCATCTTGTGAGGACCCGAGTTAAGTCACGAAACACTTGATCAGCCATTAAAGCTCGAAGCTCTCATAAATCCTAGCATTCAATACGCAATAAATACACCCTATTTTTCGTTCCACAACAGTAGATGATGATGGACAATGATAACACTTGAGGTGTCTGTGTTCCTTGTTCAAGTCCATTACAATTTACATATACATACTTCCGAGATTGCATCAAAAGAGTATATTATTCTATTTTGAAATGAGAAAAGAGCACAGGGGTGTTCAACTATTGTGACAACTTTTGATTCCATTCATGTTTGTAATTAGTTTAAGTAATTTTATATTTTATTTGTTTATAAAGTCATACTACTAGTTTTTTAACAAATTTTTGGTCAGTCAAGAGGAACAAACCTTGCATATTTCCGACCACAAATAATATTTTTCAAGAAATAATGACATCCTCATATAAAATAGATAAATTCGTTTTTTTAGTTTTGCACATCCATGATATTGTGTAATACAAATCATACCAATTGTTCATATTATCTATTTTTTTCTTTACATTTTTGCTACATTACTCTAAAAGTTTAGGGTGAGGATCCTCTGTCCCCTTCTTCATGTCCCCTTTTGTGTCCCCTATACAAAAGTTTATGCTAAATGCTCCCCTCCAATTTTATTTCCTTCAGAAACACAAGAAACAACCATTCGTGGGGAAACTAGGTGGCCAACAAATATATCATTGATGGCTGATAGGATACAACGAGTCCCGACTGATGGGCTACAATGAGTCCCGACTGATGGGCTACAACGAGTCCCGACTGATGGGCTACAATGAGTCCCGATACAACTAGTCCCGACTGATGGGCTACAATGAGTCCCGATTGATGGGCTACAACGAGTCCCGACTGATGGATTACAACTAATCCCGACTGTTGGTCTACAACGAGTCCCGACTGATAGGCTACAACGAGTCCCGACTAATGGGCTACAACGAGTCCCGACTGATGGGCTACAACTAGTCCCGACTGATGGGCTACAACCAGTCCCGACTGATGGGCTACAACTAGTCCCGATTGATGGGCTACAACGAGTCCCGACTGATGGGCTACAACTAGTCCCGACTGATGGGCTACAACTTGTCCCGACTGATGAGCTACGACTAGTCCCGACTGATGGGCTACAACGAGTGCCGACTGATGGGCTACAACTAGTCCCGACTGATGGGCTACAACGAGTGCCGACTGATGGGCTACAACTAGTCCCGACTGATGGGCTACAACGAGTCCCGACTGATGGGCTACAACTAGTCCCGACTGATGGGCTACAACTAGTCCCGACTGATGGGCTACAACCAATCCCGATTGATGGATTACAACCGGTCCCGACTGATAGGTTACAACTAATCCCGACTGATGGGCTACAACTAATCCCGACTGATGGGCTACAACGAGTCCCGACTGATGGGCTACAACTAGTCCCGACTGATGGGCTACAACCAGTCCCGATTGATGGATTACAACCAATCCCGACTGATGGGCTACAACAAATCCCGACTGATGGGCTACAATGAGTCCCGACTGATGGGCTACAACTAGTCCCAACTGATGGGCTACAACGAGTCCCGACTGATGGGCTACAATGAGTCCCGACTGATGGTCTACAACCAGTCCCGACTGATGGGCTATAACCAATCCCGACAGGCCTTAGCCCAGGTTCACCTTAGACCTGGTTACCCCTAGTCCGAATTGGGCTTAAGCTAATGGACCCGCAGCCCAGGGTCAGGACGCATGAGATAATACTACTACATGTGGCAGACACGAGTCCTGACTATGGTCCCACATGATAATGACAGATAAGGGAATCCTTGGATTGGCACAATCAGGTCCTATCAATCCACGTGCTGACATACCATTGGCACACGCCACCACAATTATCACCTGGACAGGTGGGGACTATCTTCAGCATACAGGTGCCCCGCACACCTAAGATCCAACGCTCATGATTGCAGGTACCCACCCCTAAACCCTAATCCTTGGTCTATAAATAGACCAGGAGAAAAAGGTTTAGGGGGGACATTCTCTTTTACACACACTCATATACACACACCCTCCATAATTAGATGCTCTAGTCCTTATCTTTTACTCTCCAAAGCCGTCACTTATTCTCACGCCGGAGGCGCCGCGGGGCTCAAACCCCCCTCCGGTGTTGTTTTGCAGACGCCCAACTACCAGCTTCACCTCTCACCGGGCGTGGGAACGACGGAGGAGGCACTAGATCGGGTCCTGGAGTTATCATTGGCGCTAGAAGGAGGGCTGACTCTGTCCTTTGGTCTCGGTGCCGCTGGACTCGACTCCACCAACAAGCTCTTGAAAAAGAGTCCTAATCAAAACCAGTAAGATCTAAAACCACCTAAACCTTTGATAAAAATGCAACCTTTACACCTTCCGACTATGTATGCATGTTTTTAGTCCGTCTAGCCTCTATTAGCCCAGATCTGTTACTTGCTCTTGATAAAGTTGTAATTTTTAGCCTTCAGTCCCGATTAATAGCTAGATCTGTAGCCATGACTGCTTGATTTGTTGAAAGTCTTGCCTTACTCTTTGCTTACTCTTGTTTTGAACTATAAATACGTGCATACATACGTTGCTTGCTCAAAAACAAACCCATATCTGTTTTCAAACTTGCTCTTTGTAAAGATTATTGTGTCGGAAACCATATCATGTTGAAATCATGCCAAGGGGAAGTAAATCCACCCAGAGGCAATCCACCAGTGCTCAGCTACAAGTACCGAATCCGGTCTCAGACCTACCCCTAGTCCTGTCTACTGTCACCCCGGTTCTAGAGAGGATAGGAATCGGACCCGGAGATGCAAGAATTGAAACTGAAGTCAACCAATACAAGTACACTGATGTGCCGCTGGCCGCAATGTACATGGAAAACCTCACCAGAGAGGATATAGCAGAAGCAATCCGGATAAACCGAAGCCTGGGCTACCGGAGCCCTGACTAGGGAAGCCCAGGCAACATGAGCCCAGGCTACCCAAGTCCTGACTACTGGAGCCTCGACTACTGAAGACCAGGCTACAAGAGCCCTGACTACCGAAGATCGGGCTACAGGAGCCCTGACTACCGAAGTCCTGACTACATGAGCCTCGACTACCGAAGACCAGGCTACAGAGCCCTGGATACCGAAGTCCTGACTACAGGAGCCTCGACTACCGAAGACTAGGCTACAAGAGCCCTGGCTACCGAAGACCGGGCTACATGAGCCCTGACTACTGAAGTCATGACTACAGGAGCCTTGACTACCGAAGACCGGGCTACATGAGCTCTGACTACCGAAGTCTTGACTACAAGAGCCCCGACTGCCGAAGACCGGTCTACAAGAGCCCCGAACATCGAAGCCTAGGCTACATGAGCCCTGACTACCGAAGAGCAGGCTACATGAGTCCTGACTACCGAAGCCCAGGCTACTGCAGCCCTGACTGTTGAAACCCAGATCTACTGGCTCAAAACGCCCAAGCCCGGGTCCTACATTCTGCCTCTAAGAAGGACCAAGCCAAAGTTGAACCTGCTGCTTAAACTGAAATCATCGAACTAGGGGATGACAACTCTAGACGAAGAATAAAGAATAGCCCGGAACAATAAGAAAAAATGAGGCCCAGGACCCCAGCCATTGGCAACAAAGAATAAGACCCCGGTCCGGAGCCATGTGTAGCATTGAGACCGGGGCAAGAGCAATATGCAATATTACTTATGGAAAAATTTCCTAAGTAAAAAATACAAAAGATCCTGGTCCGGAGCCATAGGCAGCATTGAGACCGGGGCAAGAGCAATATGCAATATTACTTATGGAAAAATTTCCTAAGTACAAAAACAAAAAGACCTCGGTCCGGAGCCATAGGCAGCATTGAGACCGGGGCAAGAGCAATATGCAGCAAATTTTTTAGAAAAATTTCCCAAGTACAAAAACAAAAAGACCCTGGTCCGGAGCCATAGGCAGCATTGAGACCGGGGCAAGAGAAATATGTAATATTACTTATGGAAAAATTTCCTAAGTACAAAAACAAAAAGACCTCGGTCCGGAGCCATAGGCAGCATTGAGACCGGGGCAAGAGCAATATGCAGCAAATTTTTTGGAAAAATTTCCCAAGTACAAAAACAAAAAGACCCTGGTCCGGAGCCATAGGCAGCATTGAGACCGGGGCAAGAGCAATATGCAGCAAATTTTTTGGAAAAATTTCCTAAGTACAAAAACAAAAAGACCCTGGTCCGGAGCCATAGGCAGCATTGAGACCGGGGCAAGAGCAACATGCAGCAAATTTTTTGGAAAAATTATTCTAAGTACAAAAACAAAAAGACCCTGGTCCGGAGCCATAGGCAGCATTGAGACCGGGGCAAGAGCAATATGCAATATTACTTATGGAAAAATTTCCTAAGTAAAAAATACAAAAGATCCTGGTCCGGAGCCATAGGCAGCATTGAGACCGGGGCAAGAGCAATATGCAGCAAATGTTTTGGAAAAATTTCCTAAGTAAAAAAAAAATTAATAAAAAAAAAATTATTATTTTCAAAAACATTTTAATGCCAACTTATTTTTCTAAGTTACCCAAAGTTCTTTAAAGCTTTGGACTTGTGAAAAATCCTAATTACCCTTAGTCCCGGTTGCTTCCCTTATCACCAACCCGGACTGGGGGGCAAAATTCAGCCAAATTTTTCTAAGTTACCCAAAGTTCTTTAAAGCTTTGGACTTGTGAAAAATCATAATTACCCTTAGCCCCGGTTGCTTCCCTTGTCATCAACCCGGACTGGGGGGCCAAATTTTTCTAAGTTACCCAAAGTTCTTTAAAGCTTTGGACTTGTGAAAAATCTTAATTACCCTTAGTCTTGGTTACTTCCCTTGTCACCAACCCGGACTAGGGGGCAAAATTCAACCAAATTTTTCTAAGTTACCCAAAGTTCTTTAAAGCTTTGGACTTGTGAAAAAGCCTAATACCCTTAGTCCCGGTTCCTTCCATTGTCACCAACCCACACTGGGGGGCAAAATTCAGCCAAATTTTTCTAAGTTACCCAAAGTTCTTAAAAGCTTTGGACTTTTGAAAAATCCTAATACCCTTAGTCCCGGTTGCTTCACTTGTCACCAACCCGGATTGGGGGGCAAAATTCAGCAATAATTTTTCTAAGTTACCCAAAGTTCTTTAAAGCTTTGGACTTGTGAAAAAGCCTAATACCCTTAGTCCCGGTTGCTTCCATTGTCACCAACCCACACTGGGGGGCAAAATTCAGCCAAATTTTTCTAAGTTACCCAAAGTTCTTAAAAGCTTTGGACTTGTGAAAAATCCTAATACCCTTAGTCCCGGTTGCTTCACTTGTCACCAGCCCGGATTGGGGGGCAAAATTCAGCAATAATTTTTCTAAGTTACCCAAAGTTTTCAAATTTTGGACTTGTGGAAAAATCCCCACATCACCTCAATCCGGATTACTTCCCTTGTCAACAATCCGGAATTGGCGCAAAATCCAGCAAATTCTCCTATGCTACTCAAAAATCTACTCCCCCATCCGGAAAATCCGCATAGGGGAGTGGGGGGCAAATGATAGGATACAACGAGTCCCGACTGATGGGCTACAATGAGTCCCGACTGATGGGCTACAACGAGTCCCGACTGATGGGCTACAATGAGTCCCGATACAACTAGTCCCGACTGATGGGCTACAATGAGTCCCGATTGATGGGCTACAACGAGTCCCGACTGATGGATTACAACTAATCCCGACTGTTGGTCTACAACGAGTCCCGACTGATAGGCTACAACGAGTCCCGACTAATGGGCTACAACGAGTCCCGACTGATGGGCTACAACTAGTCCCGACTGATGGGCTACAACCAGTCCCGACTGATGGGCTACAACTAGTCCCGACTGATGGGCTACAACCAGTCCCGACTGATGGGCTACAACTAGTCCCGACTGATGGGCTACAACTTGTCCCGACTGATGAGCTACGACTAGTCCCGACTGATGGGCTACAACGAGTGCCGACTGATGGGCTACAACTAGTCCCGACTGATGGGCTACAACGAGTGCCGACTGATGGGCTACAACTAGTCCCGACTGATGGGCTACAACGAGTCCCGACTGATGGGCTACAACTAGTCCCGACTGATGGGCTACAACTAGTCCCGACTGATGGGCTACAACCAATCCCGATTGATGGATTACAACCGGTCCCGACTGATAGGCTACAACTAATCCCGACTGATGGGCTACAACTAATCCCGACTGATGGGCTACAACGAGTCCCGACTGATGGGCTACAACTAGTCCCGACTGATGGGCTACAACCAGTCCCGATTGATGGATTACAACCAATCCCGACTGATGGGCTACAACTAATCCCGACTGATGGGCTACAATGAGTCCCGACTGATGGGCTACAACTAGTCCCAACTGATGGGCTACAACGAGTCCCGACTGATGGGCTACAATGAGTCCCGACTGATGGTCTACAACCAGTCCCGACTGATGGGCTATAACCAATCCCGACAGGCCTTAGCCCAGGTTCACCTTAGACCTGGTTACCCCTAGTCCGAATTGGGCTTAAGCTAATGGACCCGCAGCCCAGGGTCAGGACGCATGAGATAATACTACTACATGTGGCAGACACGAGTCCTGACTATGGTCCCACATGATAATGATAGATAAGGGAATCCTTGGATTGGCACAATCAGGTCCTATCAATCCACGTGCTGACATACCATTGGCACACGCCACCACAATTATCACCTGGACAGGTGGGGACTATCTTCAGCATACAGGTGCCCCGCACACCTAAGATCCAACGCTCATGATTGCAGGTACCCACCCCTAAACCCTAATCCTTGGTCTATAAATAGACCAGGAGAAAAAGGTTTAGGGGGGACATTCTCTTTTACACACACTCATATACACATACCCTCCATAATTAGATGCTCTAGTCCTTATCTTTTACTCTCCAAAGCCGTCACTTATTCTCACGCCGGAGGCGCCGCGGGGCTCAAACCCCCCTCCGGTGTTGTTTTGCAGACGCCCAACTACCAGCTTCACCTTGATATGGTTCTAAAAACTTAACACAAAATGAGAAACCAAACGATAATAAGAAACAGCTTGATCTTTATTAAGATGGAAACTGTTCTGTTACTTCCAGAGAATTAACCGGGACGAAAGGCAATTCTGAAGAATGTAACTCAAGATACAAACGTATCCATTGGGAGATAGACTTAAGATTACAGAGGACAATGTTTTGATATCAAAGATAAGATCCACATTTGGTTTCACCTACTACATATATCACTACCTAATGACATGACGTTGAAATGCAAATGAAATGAAATGCAGGTAGTACTACTAGTGGTCCCAGACGTCTAACAGAATGGAGTGCTCGTAGTATCCTCCTCGGGGTTCTCACGTTCCCTGTCATAGTCATTGTCCAACTCAGCATTGAATGCCAGCTCCCCCTTGCTAATCATATGAATTTGCCCCACATTTGCCACTTCACTGTTTTGTCTTTTAATTGCTGATTTTGCTGGCTTTTCTACTCCAAGGATTGTATCAATACTTCCCCCATTAAGGGATCCTTGACCCCAAGGATCAAACTGAGGGAACCTGTGCATGATGCTTGTAGCTGATTCCCAAGTTGCTTCTTCTGGAGGTAGATTTGTCCACTGAATGAGCCATTGGACCAATGCTGCATTTCTCTTCTTAACAGTTCTGATCTCCAGTAGTTTAAAAGGCACCTTAGGAACCCAGTTGGTGGTCGAGTCGTAAGACACTGGCAATGTATCATCCAATGCCTCAGGTGCAGGTCCATGGTGAGCCTTCAACAGTGAGACGTGGAATGTAGGGTGAATCTTGGATGTTGGAGGTAACTGTAGCGTGTAAGCTACCTGTCCCACTTTCTTGATGATTTTATACGGACCAAAATACTTGGCAGCCAATTTAGGAAATGGTCGTGTGGCAACAGATGACTGCCTGTAGGGTTGTAATTTCAAATACACCCACTCCCCTTCAGAAAAAACTCTCTCAGATCTCTTTCTATCTGCCAGTTGCTTCATACGGTTCTGAGCCTTATGTAGATTCTGTTTGAGTAAAGCAATAGTTTGATCCCGTGCCACCAAACTCCTATCCACTGTATCTAAGTTGCTGGACCCAGGAATATAGGGTCTATAAAGAGGTGGTTGTTGATTGTAAACAACTTCAAAGGGTGTCTTTTGAATAGCTGTGTGAAAGCTGGTATTGTACCAAAATTCTGCTAGAGACAACCATTTTGACCAATCCTGTGGTTTCTCATGACACATACATCTGAGATATGATTCCACGCACCTATTAAGGACTTCAGATTGGCCATCTGTCTGTGGGTGATAAGCAGTCGATAGCTTATGTTGGACTCCTTGTAATTTCATAAATTCAGTCCAGAAATTGCTGATGAAGACTTTGTCTCTGTCTGATATTATCACCTTTGGAAATCCATGCAGTTTGTATACATGATCAAGATAGCTTTGAGCCACGGTCAGTGCAGAGAAAGGGTGTGATAGAGACATAAAATGCCCATACTTACTCAGTCTGTCCACCACCACCATAATTACTTCCTTACCATTGGATTTGGGCAACCCTTCGATAAAGTCCATAGTGACCTCCTCCCAAATAGAATTAGGAATTGGAATAGGCTGAAGCAAGCCTGGATAGGCATTATGATCATACTTGCATTTTTGACATGTAGGGCATTGTTTAATAAATTCCATAACAGTGTTTCGAAGACCATGCCAGTAAAACAATTCCTTGATTTTCTTAAGAGTCACAGTGATCCCTGAGTGTCCTCCTTGTGCTGAACTATGCATCCACTGTAGAATTGTAGTCTTGATAGTTTCATTATTGCCCACTACTAGCTTCCCCTTCCTTGTTAGTTTGTCTTGACTCCAGACATAGTGAGGATGTGATGTTGGATCGTTTTGCAATTCAAAAATGATTCTCTGTAGTGCATTGTCTTCTTGCCAATGTTGCTTTAGCTCATCTAACAAGCTCGAGTTCACTGAAGAGACAGCCATAGTTAAGAGTAGTGAACCTGGTACTCGAGATAATGCATCAGCTGCTCTATTCTCTGTCCCAGCTTTGTATTCTATAACGAAATCAAATCCAGCTAGCTTGGATAACCATTTCTGCTGGAATGGGGTTGCCATCTTGTGGTCCAGCAAATACTTCAGGCTTCTTTGATCTGTCCTTATGACAAATGTCTGTACAGATAAATAGTGTTGCCATTTTTTAACTGCAAATACAATGGCTAGCAACTCTCTCTCATAGGCAGATAACATGGCATTTTTCTCAGAAAATGCCTTACTTATGTAAGCTATGGGGTGTGAATTCTGCATCAATACAGCTCCCATGCTAGTGCCAGAAGCATCAGTCTCAACACAGAATGGTTCCTCAAAATTAGGAAGGGCTAATACAGGTGGATTGACCATCTTCCTTTTAAGTAAATCAAATGCCCTTTGAGCCTCCTCTGACCATACAAATGACTCTTTCTTTAGAAGATTAGTTAAAGGTCTACAAGTTTGACCATACCCCTGAATGAATCTCCTATAGTAACCTGTAAGCCCTAGAAACCCCCTCAACTGCTTGACATTTTTTGGCACTGGCCACTCTACTACAGCTCGAATTTTATCATCCTCCGTTTGCACTCCTTCCTTTGAAATGACATGACCCAAATAGTGGATCTCCTTTACTCCAAAAGAACATTTTTTATAATTTGCATGTAGAGAGTTGACCTCCATCAGTTGTAGCACCACTTCCAGATGCTGCACATGAGTTTCCAGGTCTGGGCTGTATATTAATATGTCATCAAAGAAAACCAGTACCCCCTTCCAGAGCAACGGTTGAAATACATGGTTCATAAGTGCTTGAAAAGTAGAGGGAGCATTAGTGAGGCCAAACGGCATCACTAGATACTCAAAATGCCCAAAATGAGTCTTGAACGCAGTCTTGTGAATCTCCTGTGGATCCATTCTTATCTGGTGGTAACCAGATTTTAAATCTATCTTCGAAAAGTATTCAGTGCCATGTAGTTCATCTAATAGCTCTTCAATAATGGGAATAGGGAATTTATCCTTCACCGTAGCCTTGTTTAAACTTCTATAATCCACACACATTCGCCACCCTCCATCCTTCTTTTTCACTAGCACCACAGGTGCAGCGAATGGGCTGTTGCTAGGTCTGATCACCCCTTGATCCAGTAATTCCTTCACCATTTCCTCAATGACATTCTTCTGGAGTGTAGGATACCTATAGGCCCTTAAATTTACAGCATCAGTACCTGTCTTTAAGGGAATCTTGTGATCAAAACATGGTCTGGATGGGGGTAATCCTTTAGGTTCCTGAAAAACACTTTTATGTGTTTGCAGTACCATATTAATTTCAGGCTCCACTGTATCTGCAATGATCTCCACTGACTTTAACTGAGGTGAAAACTCCACCCCTATTGGAATTAATTGAAGCATAGAACGTTCCCCTGTAGTCTGCATTACCTTCTCCAGTTTTTGAGATTGAATATTCTTCCATTTCTTATCTTGTATGCCTCTCAATTTTAATTTCTGGCCTTGGTAGGTGAACTGCATAGTAAGTTTAGCAAAATCCCACAGTACTGGGCCCAGCTGGGCAAACCAATGAATACCAAGGACAAGATCACTTCCACTCAGTGGCAACAATAAGACATCTGCAGTGAACTCCACCCCTTGCATTCTCCACTTGAAGTTCCTTATGATTTTATTACAAACCAATTGTCCCCCATCAGCCACCTTCACCCCTATAGGTGTGATCTCTTCTATTTTACAGTCTAACCTTAAAGCCTTGTTGGTGTCAATAAAATTGTGGGTACTTCCACTGTCCAGTAACAATTGCAAGGATTTCTTACCATGGTGCCCAGTCACCCTCATTGTTTGATATGTAGATACTCCATCTATGGCTTGCAAGGATATTTGAGCACATTGATGAGCTGCATTCTCAAGCTCCTCTATTACTGGCTCCACCTCTTCTTCACATCCTTCTTCCTCCTCTACTTCCAGATGAAAGAGTTGAGGTTTCTTACCCTTACATTTGTGGCCTGGTGTGTATTTATCATCACACCAAAAACATAGGTTCTTGGACCTTTTCTCATTAAACTCTGTAGGGGTAAGTGTTTTTCTGGTAGTATTTTGTATAGGCTGGGCCAAAGGATTTGTTTTAGGTAATTGAGATTTGAAGGGTGTATTGTAAGGTTTCACACCAGATGGTGTGGGTAGAATAGGTGGTTTACCACTAGGTTTGCTTCTCTTAACTTTCATTGCTGCCTCTTGTAGCTTGGCTAAACAAAGAGCCTGTTGGATGGATTTAGGTGTAAACATTCTCACAGCTAACTGCACCTCATCTTCTAAACCCCCCAGATAGCAGCTAAGCAAGTACTCTTCTGGCAAATTTAGCCTACTAGTCAATGCATCAAAAGTATCGTGGTACTCCTGCACAGAACCACTTTGTTTCAAAGCCTTCAAGTCGGCCATAGGATCATCATAAATGTCCCCAAATCTCACAGTAATGGCTTCTATGTATTTATCCCAAGTAGGCATGATATTATCGCATCGTTTTAGGTAAGTTTGGTGCCATAACAAGGCCTTACCTTCTAAGTGAATGGCAGCTAACCTCACCCTCTGTGGATCTTTTATATCATCCAACTGGAAGAATTGATTACACTTATAAATCCAAGATCTCAAGTCAGTACCATCAAACTTAGGAAACTCTATCTTAGTCATCCTAGAAGAGAAATTCGGAAACCTCCCATGTACCTCCTGAAAAGAATTAACATTACTACTGTCTCCTTCAGGATTAACAGTCTCCAACCCCTTCTCTTCGTTAGATACCAGTTTATTGACTTGCATTGCTAAACCCAACACTAAGTCATTTAACTCCTTAATAGATTTAGCATTTTGCTCAATATTAAGGTTATTGTTATTGCAAGTCTGTATCAAACGTTGGTTGTGAGCATCAAGGAGAGTTTGTAAATTTACCTCGATTCGACGTATATCAGCACGCTCAGTCTCCTCATCTGAAGTGGCCCCTGACCTTGTGTTTTTCCCTTGTGCCATTGATCCAAGAACCGACTGCTTTGATACCAGTGATATGGTTCTAAAAACTTAACACAAAATGAGAAACCAAACGATAATAAGAAACAGCTTGATCTTTATTAAGATGGAAACTGTTCTGTTACTTCCAGAGAATTAACCGGGACGAAAGGCAATTCTGAAGAATGTAACTCAAGATACAAACGTATCCATTGGGAGATAGACTTAAGATTACAGAGGACAATGTTTTGATATCAAAGATAAGATCCACATTTGGTTTCACCTACTACATATATCACTACCTAATGACATGACGTTGAAATGCAAATGAAATGAAATGCAGGTAGTACTACTAGTGGTCCCAGACGTCTAACAGAATGGAGTGCTCGTAGTATCCTCCTCGGGGTTCTCACGTTCCCTGTCATAGTCATTGTCCAACTCAGCATTGAATGCCAGCTCCCCCTTGCTAATCATATGAATTTGCCCCACATTTGCCACTTCACTGTTTTGTCTTTTAATTGCTGATTTTGCTGGCTTTTCTACTCCAAGGATTGTATCACACCTCTCACCGGGCGTGGGAACGACGGAGGCACTAGATCGGGTCCTGGAGTTATCAATGGCCGTAGAGAATTTATGGACAATTCGTCACGATCATCTTTGATTCTGGTAATTTTTGGTGAATTTGAGGTGAGGGAATTCACTTTAGTATTTGGGTAAAAATTGACATAAATTCGTGCTAATTCCTTTCTTTCGTTTATATAGATCTTCTGCCTAGCTGAGTCACGAGTGTCCGTCTTTTCAGGAATTGCCACGTGATCTGTGGGGATAAGATTAAAGAGTGACTGAGCATGGTTATAAGTGTCACGTGTCCAAATGAAAGATTAAGCGGAGTTATGAATGCCATTACACAAATTTTCGGGAATGAGTTGAGCATACATACTTGACAGATTTCCAGTTGTATACCAACGATATTTTATGTTAGCCGTAGGGATGCCTCCCCGAAATAATACATAATTGGTCATAGGGATATCGCTCTAAAGGGGTACATGGTTTGCGATCCTGCTTAAGTCGTAGGGCCGCCGAAAATGTAACAAAGAGGGGATTTGTGGCTTTAGGGGCAATTCTTTATCCCCATAGCATAGGGGAAAAATTATTTTCTTGTCCATCAATCATCAAATATTTGATCATCGACCTTGACCAATGAAAAAAATCTGACTAATTAGTGAACTAAGTACACATAAACTGTATCATGAATTAGTTTTTTAAAATAAATATATAATGATTGTAATTGATATAATGATCCAAATCGTATTAAGGTACATCAATTATATTATTTGGTCCTTTCTTTTGCTACTTAAATACATCCATATTATTTGTAGAGTAGATATTAATCCAAGTCCCACATTAATAAGATAAAAAAGAATTATTTTGAATATAAACAATCCAAATAACTCCAATACTATGAGGCCTTTTTGGGAGGAGCTCAAAACAAATCCGTGCAGATTTGGCCACGGTTCATAACGGACAATATCATATTAATGTATAATTAATGGGTGTTGCGCAGCTTAACATTACCTTTAATTTAGATTCGAACATTTGATATCACGTAAAGAGGGCAAAATAGATACAATTAAACTAGGAGATGTTGGGTGCCATTTGATTTTTTGAAAATAAAAACAAAAATACATAAGGCGGGAAAGGTTTTAAATTAATGCCAATAAAATGTACGTGGAGGTAGAGCAGAAAGGGTTATGAAATGGATGGGCCATTTGTTACTCCTTCCTTCTTTAAATATATTTCTTGTTTTCTTTGAACACGTTTACCAACGCATACTTTTAGTTGTTAATATTTTAAATTTCGTATTAATATTAAATAGGGTTAAATATCTTGTTGGTCACTGAAGTCGGCCTAATGTATCAAGATGGTCACTGAACTGAAATTCGACTCAAACAGGTCACTGAAGTCAGCCTAATGTATCAAGTCAGCCTAAGTCTTTGTTTTTTTGACGGAAACAGACTGCAGATTGACATAAACGCTTATAACTGCAGATTCACTTAACATTTAAAAAATCCGAGACCGTATTTGTGTTACCCAGATTATTCTCTTCAAAATAGATACAATATTGATAAGTTTTATTTCAGTTTTTGAAGAAGAACAATTCTAGTTCTTGAATTTTCTTTTTCGATTCATATAAATCTAGAGCTCATAATGAAAATCTAAACAAGTTTTATGAGACCCATAGCATCTAGATTAACACACTTTAATTTCACAAAATTTGGTGGAGATTTTTCGGATAAAATTTTGGGGACAGTAATTTCCGTCAAAAAACTGATCAACTTGATAATACTGGCTGACTTCAGTGACCTGATTGATACCGTTTTGAGTTCAGTGACCAACTTGATACATTAGGCTGACTTCAGTAACCAACAAGATATTTAACCCATATTAAATATAAAAACTTTACTGTATTAAAGTACTCATAAATACGAATCCAACAAGATCACTCATGACTATATTTGATTTTATAGATTATGCGTAAATTAATAGTCAATCGCTTATAATAAATAGTATAAAAAGTCAAAATAGGAAACACAAACTGAGACGGGGGAGTAACTGCAGCTTTAGATGTTAAGAAAAGTGTGTTTTTAAGGTAATAAAACAAATGTAATATTCTGCTAGTCATGGACCTGGCCTCTCGGTTTACTGTTTTAGTCTCTTGAGCCTTTGATAGCAATTTCACACTTACATTTTATATTCTTGTCCACTTTTCCAAAATTAAATTTATTGGTTCGATGTATTATGATTTTTTTGGGCAATTGGGCTGGCTCTTTCGGTTTAGCTAATTTCTTCTCTTGTACTCTTCTCTTTCATGGACTGTGCTGTGATCAACTTGACCCCTGCCATGGACTGTAATTTTTTTTGCAGAAAAGTGCTACCCCTGGCTAATTTTAATATCATCATACAAGCGTCATAATCGACTATCATAATGAACATGAACACGAGGCGTTTAAGCAAACACCCACAAGAAAATAAACAACTTTCGCTTCATTAATGAGATTCGGATAATCCATGACTCCTCGTTTCTCATAGATAACTTGCAAGGTTACTAGTAGCAAACTCACAAACAACACTACCATCCTTTTCCAACATTTTATTATCAGTAAGAGAATTCAGGACCGGCCTTGAGGAATTGGACGCCCCCAAATAAATAATGTTTTGTACTTGACCCTAAAACAAAATCAAATAGGCAGACATATTCTTTTTTATATTTCCTATATCTTTAAAAAAAATTTGCGTTTTTTTTCAAAAAAAATTGTGCCACTAATGTTTCTATTTTCTTTATCCTCGTACATATTTTTAATTTTTTTACTTTATTATTAGAAAAACGTATTTCTAAAAAGTTCAATTTTTTGGATGTCCCTACTAGTTAGTATAAGCAGATTGACCTCAAGATCAATTATGAGAGAATCAAATCATCCACGTCTCTCACATAAAAGAAGGAAATCACAACTATTAGACTAAAAATCTTAGTTGAACCCTCCCTACAGCAGCGAGGAAATGTTATTCTAATCTTCGGAAGGATCTCATTTTCACCTAATCTATTTAAATTCATGTCAACCTCTAGTTTTTACTAAGAAACTACACAGAATTTGAAATCCAATAATCAAATTCGCAAGTTATACGCATTGAATTGTTGACAAGCAAGCTTTGAATTTAGAGGGGTATTCGCAAGTATTTTGAGTTGCCCTTACAATTGATTAACTTGAAGGTTATTGTGTCACACTACTTCCATTAAAATAGGGTATCACTTTGTCGTCTACTTCTCCCACTTGGATTACTTATGCATGTATGGAGTTTTGATCACAAGTTCTAATTTTGTAAGAGTACAAGAGATAGTGTTCTATGCACATCCTCTGTATAAATATAACCGGGTTCCATACTTGAATCTCAATACTTGTTTTTTTTCAAAACACTGAGTTAGCTCCGATGCTTTTTATCAGAACTTCCCTCTCTAGCACAAGGAAGTTGTTCGAAAGCACCATACAAAGTGTCAAGTCTTTGTTTACTAGAGGTACAACTTACCCAAGACTTCACAACGCCCCTTCTTTCAATCTTTTTTCTTGTGTTGGCTGTCATGGCGGTCTTGAAAGAAGTTACAGCCAAAGTTACAGAGAATTGGACAGATTCTACTTCGAGTACACCAATCGGTGGGGTAACGAATCAGATTTCACCAACAACATTGTGGTATCATCCACGAAATCTTCAAAAGTCAATTTTTTGCATGACAAAATGGAAGAAAACATAGATGAAGATGAAAACGATGACGAGAAAAAGGAGGTAAGTGCATACGAAGAAATAATGTTGGAGAAAGATGGGATAGAAAGAAGATGTTTAGTGGTTGAAAAGCTAATGGACATGGAAATGATGGAGCCAAACAATTTGGAAAATGTACAAGACATTGAAGAAGTTCTTCATTTGTATTCTCATCTTACTTGTCGAGTTTATAATGATATCTTCGACAAGTTTGCCATAGACATGCACTCCAACATCTTCGGTTTGAAAGATACTTGATGAGAATTGAGAGGAGACGAACTGCAGTTTCTTCAATTACAAGGCTCCCACGTTCATCATTTCTTTGTTTTTATAAAATACTAGTGGGATAGGTATATTTTTTTTTTGTCAGGAGGTATATTTTAATATTTATAATTTAAATTTTATCTTTTTGATAATATATTCATCTTTATTCTTTCTACATTATTTTAAACTTAATATATAACAAAATAAAATGTATGATATTTATATTATACATTAATTTCAACTAATATCAATTAATAGAATTCAAAAGAAATAATATTCGTTATATACATTATCATGATTACAATTTATTATTTACATGCATCAGGTGGAAGCCGTAAAATTTACGAGATCTCAGGTGAAATAGGACCATAAATTATATATAATATGATAAATATTTTATATTTGTACAATAAAATTGAAAATTTGGGGTTTTTTAGTGTTGAATCGGCCCCATCCTTGTTTACATTAGATTATATTGAAGTTTTATATTATGGTATATTTTAGTTACAAAAGCATAAGAATTTCATATTTTATAAAAAGAAAAAGAAGTACAAAAATAATTTATGTTATTAAAATAAACGAAATTGAAATATAAAATTTATGTATACTAGCTTATAACCCGTGCAACGCACGGCTCCTTTTTTGATATCTATAATTATATTATTTTTTTTTAAATTTTATATGTAACTAATTTACATATCAAATTGTTGTTAAAAAATGTTATATATAAGATTTTACACGTTCGATTTAATATTTGTAATCTATCTTGAATTTCTAAATTTTGATTTGGACGATTACAGCCCACGTGAAATTAACAAAATAATATTTCATTTAGTGATGGTTTAAAAAAAATTCTAATTAAATCTACGCAAAAACAAAAAAGATAAGAATTGACGATTTTTTACGTTGAAATTCTATTTGATTTATGAATTCTACTTGTAATTCGTTTTGATTATCAAAATACCCTTATAAATATTTGAAGATAGTTCTACTAACAACCAACTACAATTTTAATAATAAGTGCAAGAGGGATTTTATCCAAAATTTTGATAATCGGTAGTCTAGTCCTCCGTAAGACAAAGATCTTAAAATAAATAGATGAAAGCCGTTGGATCTAGCATAAAAACAACTATGTTACATTTTAACATGTTATAAACTAAAAAATGCATTTATATTGAAATACGAAAATGTACATGTCAATGATTTATATCATATATAATTAGGTTTTTTTTTTACATTGAATAGCATTATCAATGTAAGACTTCTAAATTGAATAGGATTGATGTAAAATTCGTAAATATGTTTTCTCTTCATATTCTGAGTATTTGCATTAATTGAATAATAATTTAACGAGGTTCGTGTGGATTATAAAATCATCCAAATTTGAATTCTAGATCTCAAGATAAAACCAAAATAGTAAATATGAATTTTTTTAATACTAACAAAAAAAATTTAATTCTAATACATCATTTTTTAATTATATCATTTTCATTTTAATTTTATTTTTTAAATTTCAATTGTAATACAACCATTATTAATAAGTGTAAGAGGGATTTTGTCCAAAACTTTGGTAATCGATAGTCTGGTTCTCCGTACGACAAATATCTTAAAACAAATAGATGAAAACGTTGGATCTAGCATAAAAAATATTTTATATTTTAATATGTCATAAACTAAAAAGTGTATTTATATTCATATGCGAAAATGTATATGTAGGTGATTTAAATCATATATAATTAGGATTTTTTTGCATTGAATAGCAATATCAATGCAGGACTTCTACATTGAAAGAATTAATGTAAAAATTCGTAATTATATTTTCTCTTGAGATTCTGAGTATTTTCATTTGAATAATAATTATAAAATCATTAGTAAATTAAAGATAATTTTATGAGGTTTGCGTGGATTGTAGAATCATCCAAATCTGACTTTTAGAACTCAAGATAAAGTTTTTATTAGGGCTAACCCTAATAATAAATATGATTTTTTAATACTAATAAATAAATAAATAAAATTCAATTCTAATATATACAACCTTTTTGAATTATATCCTCTTCAGATTATAATTTTCTTTTTAAAAAACATGTCAATAATTTAAATCATATATAATTAGGTTTTTTTACATTGAATAGCAATATAAATGTAGGACTTTTACATTGAATATGATTAATGTAAAAATTTGTAACTATATTTTCTCTTGAAATTCTAAGTATTTCCATTTGAACAATAATTATTAAATCATCACTAAATTAAAGATAATTTTAGTAGATTCGCGTGGATTGTAAAATCATCTAAATCTGATTTCTAGATCTCAAGATAAAACCCAAATAGTAAATATGAAATTTTTTTTAATACTAATAAAAAAATAAATCAAATTCATTTCTAATACAACTTTTTTAATTATAACCTTTTCAGATTATAATTTTCTTTTTAAAATTCAATTCTAATACAACTTTTTTAATTATATCCTTTTTAGATTATAATTTTCTTTTTAAAAATTACTTCTAATGCAATCTTTTCTAATTATATCCTTTTTAGATTATAATTTCTTTTTAATGTGATCTAATCTTGATCGTCTAATTTCAATCTAACGGATCCTATGATTTTGGTAGTAAATATGATTAATGTAAAAATTTGTAACTATATTTTCTTTTGAAATTATGAGTATTTCCATTTGAATAATAATTATTAAATCATCACTAAATTAAAGATAATTTTATGAGATTCGCGTGGATTGTAAAATCATCTAAATCTGATTTCTAGATCTCAAGATAATGCCCAAATAGTAAATATGAATTTTTTTAATACTAATAAAAAAATAAATCAAATTCAATTCTAATACAACCTTTTTTAATCATAGCCTTTTCAGATTATAATTTTCTTTTTAAAATTCAATTCTAATACAACTTTTTTAATTATATCCTTTTTAGATTATAATTTTCTTTTTAAAAATTACTTCTAATGCAATCTTTTCTAATTATATCCTTTTTAGATTATAATTTTCTTTTTAATGTGATCTAATCTTGATCGTTATTTTTAATCCAACGGATCCTATGATTTTGGTAGTAAATATGATTAATGCAAAAATTTGTAACTATATTTTCTTTTGAAATTATGAGTATTTCCATTTGAATAATAATTATTAAATCATCACTAAATTAAAGATAATTTTATGAGATTCGCGTGGATTGTAAAATCATCTAAATCTGATTTTTAGATCTCAAGATAATGCCCAAATAGTAAATATGAATTTTTTTTAATACTAATAAAAAAATAAATCAAATTCAATTCTAATACAACCTTTTTTAATCATAGCCTTTTCAAATTATAATTTTCTTTTTAAAATTCAATTCTAATACAACTTTTTTAATTATATCATTTTTAGATTATAATTTTCTTTTTAAAAATTACTTCTAATACAATCTTTTCTAATTATATCCTTTTTAGATTATAATTTTCTTTTTAATGTGATCTAATCTTGATCGTCTATTTTTAATCCAACGGATCCTATGATTTTGGTAGTAAATATGATTAATGTAAAAATTTGTAACTATATTTTCTCTTGAAATTCTGAGTATTTCCATTTGAATAATAATTATTAAATTATCACTAAATTAAAATAATTTTATGAGATTCGCGTGGATTGTAAAATCATCTAAATATGATTTCTAGATCTTAAGATAATGCCCAAATAGTAAATATGAATTTTTTTTAATACTAATAAAAAAATAAATCAAATTCAATTCTAATACAACCTTTTTTAATCATAGCCTTTTCAGATTATAATTTTCTTTTTAAAATTCAATTCTAATACAACTTTTTTAATTATATTCTTTTTAGATTATAATTTTCTTTTTAAAAAATACTTCTAATGCAATCGTTTCTAATTATATCTTTGCTAGATTATAATTTTCTTTTTAATGTGATCTAATCTTGATCGTCTATTTTTAATCCAACGGATCCTATAATTTTGGTAGTAAATATGATTAATTTAAAAATTTGTAACTATATTTCTTTTGAAAATATGAGTATTTCCATTTGAATAATAATTATTAAATCATCACTAAATTAAAGATAATTTTATGAGATTCCCGTGGATTGTAAAATCATCTAAATCTGATTTCTAGATCTCAAGATAATGTCCAAATAGTAAATATGAATTTTTTTTAATACTAATAAAAAAATAAATCAAATTCAATTCTAATACAACCTTTTTTAATCATAGCCTTTTCAGATTATAATTTTCTTTTTAAAATTCAATTCTAATACAACTTTTTTAATTATATCCTTTTTAGATTATAATTTTCTTTTTAAAAATTACTTCTAATGCAATCTTTTCTAATTATATCCTTTTTAGATTATAATTTTCTTTTTAATGTGATCTAATCTTGATCGTTATTTTTAATCCAACGGATCCTATGATTTTGGTAGTAAATATGATTAATGTAAAAATTTGTAACTATATTTTCTTTTGAAATTATGAGTATTTCCATTTGAATAATAATTATTAAATCATCACTAAATTAAAGATAATTTTATGAGATTCGCGTGGATTGTAAAATCATCTAAATCTGATTTCTAGATCTCAAGATAATGCCCAAATAGTAAATATGAATTTTTTTTAATACTAATAAAAAAATAAATCAAATTCAATTCTAATACAACCTTTTTTAATCATAGCCTTTTCAAATTATAATTTTCTTTTTAAAATTCAATTCTAATACAACTTTTTTAATTATATCATTTTTAGATTATAATTTTCTTTTTAAAAATTACTTCTAATACAATCTTTTCTAATTATATCCTTTTTAGATTATAATTTTTTTTTTAATGTGATATAATCTTGATCGTCTATTTTTAATCCAACGGATCCTATGATTTTGGTAGTAAATATGATTAATGTAAAAATTTGTAACTATATTTTCTTTTGAAATTATGAGTATTTCCATTTGAATAATAATTATTAAATCATCACTAAATTAAAGATAATTTTATGAGATTCGCGTGGATTGTAAAATCATCTAAATCTGATTTCTAGATCTCAAGATAATGCCCAAATAGTAAATATGAATTTTTTTTAATACTAATAAAAAAATAAATCAAATTCAATTCTAATACAACCTTTTTTAATCATAGCCTTTTCAAATTATAATTTTCTTTTTAAAATTCAATTCTAATACAACTTTTTTAATTATATCCTTTTTAGATTATAATTTTCTTTTTAAAAATTAATTCTAATACAATCTTTTCTAATTATATCCTTTTTAGATTATAATTTTCTCTTTAATGTGATCTAATCTTGATCGTCTATTTTTAATCCAACGGATCCTATGATTTTGGTAGTAAATATGATTAATGTAAAAATTTGTAACTATATTTTCTCTTGAAATTCTGAGTATTTCCATTTGAATAATAATTATTAAATTATCACTAAATTAAAATAATTTTATTAGATTCGCGTGGATTGTAAAATCATCTAAATCTGATTTCTAGATCTTAAGATAATGCCCAAATAGTAAATATGAATTTTTTTTAATACTAATAAAAAAATAAATCAAATTCAATTCTAATACAACCTTTTTTAATCATAGCCTTTTCAGATTATAATTTTCTTTTTAAAATTCAATTCTAATACAACTTTTTTAATTATATTCCTTTTAGATTATAATTTTCTTTTTAAAAAATACTTCTAATGCAATCGTTTCTAATTATATCTTTGTTAGATTATAATTTTCTTTTTAATGTGATCTAATCTTGATCGTCTATTTTTAATCCAACGGATCCTATAATTTTGGTAGTAAATATGATTAATTTAAAAATTTGTAACTATATTTTCTCTTGAAATTCTGAGTATTTCCATTTGAATAATAATTATTAAATCATCACTAAATTAAAGATAATTTTATGAGATTCGCCTGGATTGTAAAATCATCTAAATCTGATTTCTAGATCTCAAGATAATGCCCAAATAGTAAATATGAAATTTTTTTTATTACTAATAAAAAAATAAATCAAATTCAATTCTAATACAACCTTTTTTAATTATAGCCTTTTCAAATTATAAATTTCTTTTTAAAATTCAATTCTAATACAACTTTTTTAATTATATCCTTTTTAGATTATAATTTTCTTTTTAAAAATTACTTCTAATGCAATCTTTTCTAATTATATCCTTTTTAGATTATAATTTTCTTTTTAATGTGATCTAATCTTGATCGTCTATTTTTAATCCAACGGATCCTATGATTTTGGTAGTAAATATGATTAATGTAAAAATTTGTAACTATATTTTCTGTTGAAATTCTGAGTATTTCCATTTGAATAATAATTTTTAAATCATCACTAAATTAAAGATAATTTTATGAGATTCGCGTGGATTGTAAAATCATCTAAATCTGATTTCTAGATCTCAAGATAATGCCCAAATAGTAAATATGAATTTTTTTTAATACTAATAAAAAAATAAATCAAATTCAATTCTAATACAACCTTTTTTAATTATATACTTTTCAGATTATAATTTTCTTTTTAAAATTCAATTCCAATACAATCTTTTTTAATTATATCCTTTTTAGATTATAATTTTCTTTTTAAAAAATACTTATAATGCATCTTTTCTAATTATATCCTTGTTAGATTATAATTTTATTTTTAATGTGATCTAATCTTGATCGTCTATTTTTAATCCAACGGATCCTATGATTTTGGTAGTACAGCAACCAAACCAAAAATTTGGATAAGATCCCTCCTATGCTTATTATATACTAGCTTATAACCCGTGCGATGCACGGGTTTCTTTTGATATGTTATAAATTTTATTTTATTCTAAAATTATGTTTTTATGTAATCATTAATTTGAAATTTTAGTTTAGTATTAATTTAATAAAATTTGAAGTAAATTTAATAAATGATTTAAAATTTATATAATAAAATTTTAATTTAAATATGTCGTTGACGGGATTCGAACCTTGAATATTTAGTAAAGTAATTTAATCATTAAATATACCTTATAATTACATCTAACAGTTTTTATTAATTATTAAAAATCTAACGGTAATATGGTGTCATATTTTTGGGTAAATTTATGTTTTAAATTAAAAGGTAGTGTATGTAATTAGAAAAAAAATATTAATGATTGGAAGATTATGATTGCAAAATTATGTTTTAAATTAAAAGACAACGTGTTTTAATTGGAAAAAAATATTAATGAATAGAAGATACGATATTTTAGGTGTGTATAAAGAGTAATATATTCAATTAAAAGTAAACGTCTTTTAAATTGATTGAAAGATTAGATATTTTAGGTATTTATTAAATTTTGGTTAATAGTATAATTATGTTTTTATATAATTATCAATTTAATAATTTTTAAAATTTTAATTTTATATAATTTAATATACTCATTATACTAATATTTTCTTGTTATAAACAACGTATAGGGATTTTATATATATTTTATTAATAATTGAAAATGTGGTGTGATATTCTTGGGTATATATTAATGATTGTAAGATTAGTTTTTTTTTTTTTAAAATAAGGTAACATATTTTAATTAGAAAGGAAACATTAATGATTTGAAGATATAGTACGGCTGATATTTTAATAAGAGGTAATATATTCAACTAAAAGTAAATATGAAAATGGCAATGACTAATTACCATTAATTATATTATGTCATTATTTATTTTTATAATTAGGATAATCAAACCGAAACCTGGAAGGTTTAAACTCTTGGTGGCTAAGATCAGCGAAGGCATTAAGTGATAAAGTATACGATAACGAAGAATTAGCTGCTAAATTGTTGTTGTGTTGGGTAATATAAGCATAATTTCCTTGGAATATTTTAAACCTTGATAGTTTTTCTTAATAAGAATTGTATGTTTTGCCGTGCGATGCACACCACGTTTGGAAGAGATCATAAGTAGCAGATGAATATATACAACATGGTGTGTGTAACAAAAGTACAAAAAGCAACCATGAACGTAACTGATTCATTGTCAGTAAAGTGTGTGTGCGCGTGTGACAGCCCCAAATCTGGGGTCAGGAATCCTGGCCGTCACGCTCCAATTTCCATTTATTAACCTTATCACTTTTGATCTTTTAAATATTTTAATATCATTTTAAAACTCGCATAAGTGACCCCACACTAATATACACACACCAGTCATATGCTCAGAGAACAACATCCATTAATGATAGCAGTTAAAGATAAACTTTTGTTACAATCCCAGAATACCATCTATTATACCCATAAATAAGTATATACTACCTTGGGAATAGATGTCGATACTTTCTCATAAGGTAGACTTCCCCTTTACCCTCTTTCGAGTTGTACTGCGACGTTTCGGCACCTGATCTAGCTGTTATATAAATAAATAGCAAGAGTGATCTATAGTAGCTCAGCAAGATAGATTTTGTAAACCAGAAATCAAAGTTAAAGCATATATATATATATATATATATATATATATATATATATATATATATATAAACGGAAAGTCCACTATAAGAATTAAGAAAATAATTAATCAATAGTTATTCAATACACCATCCATTTTTCCTTTATAAGAAAAATATATAAAATAATATAATATCAGTTTCGCTTCTAATATAATATAATTTCAGTACATCATCTCAGTATAATATCTCAAGGTAATATAACATTTGAGTAAAAACTTTCAATATAATCCTTCCATTTCCTTTTATACAACAATTATAAAAAAAATAATATAAAATAAGTTTCTCTTCAATCCATAAAACATTTCCATACTTTTCATACAATTTTTTTTCCTTTTCCAGTATATAAAACTGTAACCATTTTCAATTCTTTCTTAAAATACTTTGGGGATATCTGCTAGCGCCAGATACGTAGGACGATGATCATTCGCCTGACCGTACCTGCTCTCTGTTTTCTACTAGTAGAAGGGATGATCCCACCTGGTAATCAACCCTGGAGGAAGGCTACCTGCTACATCCTCCTTCGGCAACTCTTGGGCCGTAATAAATATTTAGTGCTGGACTGTGCCGCACACAACCTCTTACGCTTATTGTTGAAATCCCATATTGGGTGCCGGACTGTGCCACTCCCACACAGCCTCTTACGCTTTCTGTTGCAATCCCCCTTTTTGTCAAATCATTATTCCATTTATAAAACACCATTCCACATTTTCCATTTTTCCGTTTCCATTTCCATTCACATATATCATTTCCATTTCCATTTATCATCACCTATAAAAATATATATATAATAATACTTTGATTATGACTCAGACATCTCCTTTGTATTCAATGAAATCAAATACGCTTTTATATATATAAAATATTTCGTCTATTTTAAAAGTATTAAATAGTAATCGAATAATATTTATTAAATCAAAATTATTTAAAAAAATATTTTTAACATAATATTATAAACATATAACTCTAGATAACAACTGATACCATTCTTTCATATCCCTTTAAAACATAAAGTATATTCGCTCTATCCATATTCGTATCCATATTCAAAAATCTCAGTAAAGAGGGAATATATCCCTAATCATCTCATCATATAAGATTCATATATTATCCACCAAAACCATTTCCTCTGAACATAAACAGTTTATCAAAATAAGGATAAAAGAAATCTTGCTCCCTTTAATCCATATCCATACTCATATTCATATACATCTCCCTTTAATTTCCAAAATCAGGAAAACAAATCTTTAACAATATAATAATAATAGAATCACATATATATATATTCCATGAAATCATTTTTCCTTTGAAGATAAATAATTTTTCAAAGTAAAGATAGAAAAAATCTTGCCTCGATCTCTAATCCCAAAAAGTATGATCCGGTGCTCGTCTCGAGTATCTATAGAAACGAAAAGGATCACCATCAGAATATATTCCACTTAACCACTTAACCCTTATATAGCAATACCCTTGACACATAATATATGTTTAGCATATCATTAATAGCCCAAAAGTTCCAAGAACATAACCATTTTTAGACTCAATAAAAGTTTCAGCGATTTACACCATTTCCTTTAGGATTCCTTATCGACCACACTCGACTGTAAAAATTCTCATAAAATATAAATTTCGAATTTTCAACCAAGGTCAGTGGGTAATGCTTCTCTGATCACCTTACTATTTCCTCTCAAAATTTCATAATTTTTAAAGATGTTTAAGTATGGTAACTATGGCCTCAAAGTTGACACAACTTCATTTTCTCGGTTTTCGAACGTCTTTCACTAAAACTCACTTTTCTCCTAAACCGTTCATCAGATTTTGACGTACTTTATATCAAAACGATCTATGATCCAAGATCTATCATCTCATGGTTAGTTGGTGTTCTGGAAAGAATGCTACCGTACGAGTATGAGTGTCCAAAAACAGGGCATCTTTTAGTTTAACGAAAATCGGGCATTATAACGGCTATATTTTCTCACTTTCCATATTTTCACTCCTCCAGTCCATCATTCCACACATATACCATTCCCTACACCATGTGGTCATCATACCAACCATGGTTACAAGCATACACAATACTCCCATATCCAATTAAATCACTTGTAACACATAACATCATGATTTCATGCTTAATATACACTTAACCACTAAACTAACTACAAATCATTATAAACTCAAGATAATACTAAGGGTCCATGAACTCCATACATTCCTTGGAGGATGTAAGACCTTACTAAGCCTTGAATAATCCTTGTACAACCTTAACCAAGCTTAATCTAACAAGAAACATCAAGAATATACTTAGAGATTTTCGGAGCTTCTATAACCCAGTTGAAAAATCATGAAAAATGAGGCCCTTACCGAGGTTTTCTGTACAAGGCTTCTAAAGGAAGGTTGTAGAGCATCTCACCATATTTCCAACCATATAAAGAACATAAAATTCCATTCAGTAATGAAGGAGATATGGCTGTTTGAAAATCATCCCAGAAACTGTCAACAATCTGGACAGTTTGCTTCATCAACTTGGGGAGGTTATTTGCCTAGGCTACACTACTTGGATTGCTATGAAATTTGGAGCGAATATTTCCCATGGAGTGGAGAGGCTTTGGTTAAAATTTGGTGATTTTATCATGGATAGAAATGGAGATATGAATTTTTCTTTCCTCCTTGTTCTTGCTGGGCAGTTTGAGAGAAATGGAGAGTAATGGATTTCTCTTGCTTTGTTTTGATCTTATCTTGTCTACAATGCATTATTGTGATATTATCTAGCTAAATCTTGAGTGTTCTAGAGTTTTATAGAAACTTAGTGAAGTTGATAGATAATTCCCCCATGTGAAGTTACTAATTTGTCCATAATCAAGTGTTAGTGGAAAGTGATGTCACCAATGATGTCACTTGGATGATCTAATAATCTCATCTTTGATTTTCTAAGTAAAATACTAATAATCTTGGTAAATAATAATGTGGTATGTATCCTTGTTATATTACTAATCTTGGTTATTTTGTTTCCATACTCGCCTAATTGCGATTCGTTTCGAATATACCTCATTATCTAAGTGGTTTCGAAATCGTTTAAAATTCCAAATTCCCTTGACATTTCTTTGGTTTGCTCATTCCTTGGCTTAACTTAATTTCATATAATTTCCCAATATAAATAATCCTTGTTAAATCTCCATACTCCTTAATATCAAATACAATAGTGCTCAATTGAAATCAAACATCTTAAAATCCATACTCAGGAATCTCTGAAATCCGTCATCGTTTCGAGTCACTTATTTTCATAGTACATCACTAATATGGTTTCCGATTATTCATTTTCTGTATCAAATCTAGGGTACTTACATACCATTTCCCTAAATCCTCAAAATTACTATTTATTCAGGCACTGTAACATTCTAAAAGTTAGGGTTATTACAGTGCGTGTATGTTCTGTCTGGATTTGTTTTGCAATAGATTTTTGCAGATAAAATGGTGAGTTAGTTAAAACGGGTAGGTGGGGTTTTGTGATTGGAGAGGATACTAATAGGATGAGAAGAGGTCCGAGAGGAATTTGTGAGGATTTGTTTTATGAGGAATTTGATTGGAATTGGAATATAATTGTGTTAGTAATTATTTTTTTATTTTAATAATTAGGATAACCAAACCGAAAACCAAACCAACCAAACTTTCAATCTTTCGGCTTTAATATATTAGTATAGATAAGGATATAATAATAAAGGATATATGCAAGTTGCACACCTTATTAACGTATTTTATCCAAAATACTCTTTACTTACTCTTTTTAACCTACTCTAATTCTTTATTAATTATTTGCTCTATTGTTTTACTTTTCTAAAATTCCACAATAAAACAAGCTCTAAATGAAGATAATAACATTACAAATGCAAATCATACAATATGAAAATAGGTTACAATAAAAAAAATGTGGACAATTTGCGTAAAAGAGTATACTAAGTTAATTTCCAATTTTATTGACATCTAATACATTTTTTTAATATAATTTTGCTTTTAAAGTAGATAAAATATACTTTCTGGTGTTGCATTATGGTTAAATTTTTTTAAAAAATTTAATGACTAAAAATAATGGAGGTTATTATATTATCTTTGTTGATTAAAATTACTGGTACTCTAGTTTCTAAATCTATATTTTTATCTTATTAGCATATAACCCGTGCGATGCACAGATGATTTTTAATATTTTTATCTTATTTTTTTAAATATTTTTATATTATTATTCATAATTTTAATATATGTTTTTCAATTAGTAGAAAATAAATTATAAAAGATACTAAAATATAATAATACATATTTTATAGTATTCTAAATGATAGTGTTTTTCTTCTATATTAAAAACAGATAATATAACTTTTTAAATTTAATATAATTTTATTGAAATTTATATTATATTTTTATATAAACATTATTTTCAATATTTTTTTAATTTTAGTTTAATATAATTTGATATATTCATATTTAAGGATTTTACTTATGTTCTTATTATAAACAATGTATACTAATTTTAATATATTTTATTAATGATTGAAAGATATGGTGTGATATTTTTGAATATATATTAATGAATGCAACTAAAAGTAAAAACGTGAAAAAGGCAATCAGTTAATTATCATTAATTATATTATGTTATTATTTATTTTACTAATTAGGATAACCAAATCGAAAACTGGAAACCAAACCGACAAACTTTCATTACAAATGCAAGTTTTATCAAAATGCTAATAAAATTTGTGAATATGGCTAGAAAACTTGGCGTACTTTGCATTGCATGAATTATCCGCGAGTTTAAATTTTTTTGTAAGAACCCAGATTTTTGGAGGAATTAAAACTTTTATTATGTATTGATGTAGGAATGAATAATGGTTACGACTCCAATGTATCAGTGATTTTAATGAATGATTATATTTAATGGATTTGGATTCAAGTGTTTATATGCTATGAATGCTGCAATTGGTTGACAAGGTAGATAAGAATAATCTATCGTCAAGAAAGTAAGCTATGGTATTCCAAAAAAAGGAAATATTCTCATGTCATCCAAATCGATATCTGGTATAAGTAAGTAACTTCGTAATAGAGATTGGGAACGCTCGAGAAAGCGCGAGGACATTTTCTAGTACAAGAAATAAAGAGAGAATAAACCATGAATAGTGTTTTTGGTGGATTTTGGAATATTATCAGACGACCCTATATAGAAGTATTCAGAGTGGATTTCTGAGTTCGTATTGATGATTTAGGGACAAAATAATTGTATGTAAATGATATCAGATTCTGAAAAACAACACTTTTATTTTTCCCGAGATTTCCCTAGATACTGAAGGATTAAGAATTTAATGTTGGATTGAAGGATTTTTAAATCCGATATTTTATAAAGGAGAATGGATAAAGGTATTGAGAAGCCATGACGGTTTCTAGTAAACCCCTAATAATAAAACCTTTGAGATATCCCTCCAAGCGATCAACAAGATTAAGCGATAACCGAGCAGAGAAAAATTTAAATGATCAAGTGCAAGTATGTAATACATTTTAAAGGTCAAGAGATCATGGATGCAACATTTGGGAGCATCCATATGAACACAAGATCAAGTACTCCACCATTAAGCTAACACTTGTCCATTTGATTACATAAGCAAGATTATGTCATCTTTTCCTTAATTAAGAAGTATTAACTAAGAAAATATCTAACAAAGGCTTACTTTATCACTTTGAATGAGTCAACAAAGCAAACAAAAGAATATTTCTTCATTTTATGAAGAAAACCCGAGAGCAAAAAGAGAAAAAAAAATGGAGGAGAAAGAAATGCTTGTATCTTGAGTTTCCCTTTGCCGATTCCCACGTTCTACCAGTCAAATCGAAGCCCTCGAGAAGCTCTACGCATATAGGGTAACCTCTCTCCTCACCTCCTTGATTACCATACTCGTTTTTAATGTTTTATAGTCAGGTGAATAGTAACCATGATTGTGTTCTTGATTTTGTTTTGAAGATGTGATGATTTTAAGGTTATATAAGGATAATCCAAGGCTTGTTTAGTACTACCCACTCATCAAGGAAGGTATGAACCTCATGAACCCTTAGTTTTACTTTGATCTTTATGGATGTTTTGATGATTATAAGATGAGGAGATGTTAGTATGTATAGATCCATGTATTTGGAGTTGATTGTTGTTGTTGTTTTTGCCATAATCCAACTTTGATGGATATGACTTGTTCTTGGAAGATTATGGTTGAGTTTAGATAATGATCATGAGATCTTGGAATATTGGTGGTTCATTGATGGTTAGATCATGATTTAAATTTGGAAAAGCGTGTACACATAGCCGTTATAATGCCCGATTTTACAATACCAAGTAGGGGTGAGCATTCGGTCCGGTTAACCGAAAACCGAACCGAATAACCGAAATAATTTCGGTTCGGTTAACCGAATTTAACAATTCGGTTCGGTTTTCGGTTCTGGTTTTTCAGAAATTTCGGTTTTCGGTTCGGTTCGGTTTTTAACCGCGGTTAACCGAATAACCGAAATAAAAACCGAATTTTTAATATATTAATAAAATATTACATATAGTTATATTTGAATAAGTTATTACTTATTTACGAGTCACAGGTCACTCACTCTCTCGTCTCTTTAATAGACAAGTAGAGTCAAGCTTTGAGAACCCAAATAATTCAACTTTTGGCACGCTAGCAAGTAAACAAAACAATATACTAGTACTACTGGTAAGGGAACATGCACTTTATATTTAAATAATATACCATTCCATAAAAAGTTGTAAGTTTTGAATAACTAGGCATCAAAATTTGAGATCTCCGGCTCTTCGCAATACTTTACTAGTCATGGATGCATTGAGAATATGAATTTGAGGGTTTATTCTATCATTTGGTCCAGCTTTGAAATTGAGTACATGGAACATATACATATTGTCTCAAATTGTCTGGATATATTTTGTAATTACAGCAACTTTTCTCAAATTTCGGTTTTATATTTTCGGTTTTCGGTAATAACCGAAATAAATATTTCGGTTCGGTTAAAAACCGAATTTATTTCGGTTCGGTTTTCGGTTCGGATTTTTCTGGAATTTCGGTTTCGGTTAACCGAATTAAAATTCGGTTCGGTTCGGTTAAAACCGAATACTCACCCCTAATACCAAGTTGTGTGTGTGATTATCGGACCAAAACCCCACTGACCTTAAGTCACCACTGCCATGACATGTTAGTTCATGTTTTAAGGTTCGTTTTGGCGCAAGAATCGAAACAAATGGACTTATGGTTTAGGAGATATGGTCGATTTAGTGAAAGTTGTTCGAAACCACAAGTGTGAGTTCGTAACTATAATTAAACCCCCTTAACATGAGTAATTCAGTTGCAAATCTTGGTAATCAAATATTAGAGATCATAAGGAAGGTGTGAGAGAAGACCTCATGTTAAAAGGATCGTTCTTCGATTTTATAAAAATGTTCGAATCGAGGTTAAGTGCAAAGAAATCCTTTGGGGTACACTTAGTATAACTTTGAAAAACCACTTAGAAAACGGACAATAAATCTTGAGGTATAATCCTTCCAAGTAAACGACCGACCCTCGAACTTATAAGACTTAAGTACCTACCAAGTGTAAGTGTAATGACATGCCTTGATGACAAGCAAGTTTCGGATCACAACGGTGTTAATAAGAGTTAACTTGAAAACGTGTTTTTAGCATAAGTAAAGTATGTACTTAGCTTTTCAAAGTGTTAGGTGATTAACCTTGAATAATTTTGGTTATTTATAGATCATCGGACCGATCCGAGACACGCTACCCCTGCGACACTTCCAGGCAAGTTTCAAACCTTTTTAAAAACTGTTGTTGTGATTATATATATGATTTCTGCTATACATATGCCATAACATGCATGCCTGTTTTCGAAAGTATATTGTGATACTTGTTTTACGAATTGATTTTGGCTTATAAGCTAGATATGAGATATATTAGTTATAAGCCGGATGTTTCGCTAAGACCCTTAGTGAATGACATATGATTTTCATTCTTTAAATATAGACCGGGAGTCGGTATTTCTGTATATCTTGTGATTATTTTCTGAGGAAAATATTGGGTAAATGTTTTTCCGTATTTCTTTAAGGAATATTATTTCGAATATTCATTTAGAGTTTATTTATTAAATGAGTATTATTTTAAATATTCATTTAAGGATTTGATTTATTTAATGAATATTATTTTGAATATTCATTCGAGGGTTTATTTATTTATTGAATATTTTTATATATTCATTCGAGGATTATTTATGAGCAATATTTTCGATTTAAAATATTCTTTAATTATTCATGATTTAATAAGTATTATTTGAATATTTATTTTTTACTTTTAACTAGTTTTAAAGATGATTTCCCTTATTCAAAATTATCTTTGACCCTCAAAAATTATGTAAAATATTTCTGAGTTTTATTATTATTATTTTATCAAGGAGAGGTTCCCAAAACTCTATTTTCCATTTAAATCTATCTTATAGGAAGATTAGAACTGTTATTTATGATTGACTGCTCGATCATAGATTTTTGAAAGTATTATTTTCACTCGCATCTTGATTTCTAAATCATCAAAATGAGTCTTTTTGTTACTCCCTCAACACTCGAGGAGTAAGATTGATGGAACAAGTCATAATCCATTAACGA
The DNA here is from genome assembly GCA_036435485.1 of Saposhnikovia divaricata. Taxonomy (NCBI): domain Eukaryota; kingdom Viridiplantae; phylum Streptophyta; class Magnoliopsida; order Apiales; family Apiaceae; genus Saposhnikovia; species Saposhnikovia divaricata. Next base: position 131,537,100 of record CM071600.1, read on the forward strand.
GCAATAGCTCGGGAAATATTGGTGAATTTTCCTTTCCAATTAGATACGACTACTTTGTGGAGTCCTATCAACAAGTATTATACTTGGGGAAAGGGGGACGAACATTACGTTTCAGAGTCATGGATTCTATTCGAACTAGGAGTCGTATAAGAGCTGATAAGAAAATTTGAAAAGATGGAAATAACCGAGAAATCGATTGAAATTTATATGGAGTAAAATTTTGAAAAGATCAAAAGGTATCGAGGAAGAGGAATGAACGAAGAGTGGCAGTGCTCGAGTTGAGTGACTATGTTAGTTTGGTACCTAAGATTTGCTGTGCAAGGGAAAGCAGTGAACAAATACAAAAAGAAGAAGCTTAATAGTACGCAAAAAAAAACATATTGATAAGTGTAACCCATCCCAGATAAATTGTCTTCGCTATGAATGAAGAAGGCACTATGCCGGGAATTGCTAGAAAAGTAATGCCATTAGCCAACCATAAACTCACATACTGTAGCACGGCCATTTGGGGCCATGTAACAAAGGATTATAAAGTGACTAAGATTAGCCATGTCAGGACAAAGCGGGGCTGCTTCTAATCAAGCGCCGACCGCGAGGACTTTTGATATAAAGGTAACCCTAACGAGATTGTCGGCATCTTTCTACTTAACCCTTGGCTACCCATGTTTTAATTTGATTCAAGAATTGTTAGCTCCCTTGTGTGTATGGTGTTGCCCGCAGTGAAGTGATTCAGGTGTATATGATTGTCCAGATTATAAATTAGAAATTGAGTTATGGTGATTGAGATACATGATGTTGGGATTTTATAAATACAAGGGATGTATTATGACTAAAACAAATGATCAATCTAAGCTTACAAAAATGGTCATAGATCGTTCAGTATGATGCAGAAATTTTTTCTGAAGCTAGTACCTTTGAGAAAAGTAATATGTATTAAGAGATTCATGTTGAACACGACCAATATCTTCCAGAACATCCTTGCTACCATTACCAAGTTCTGCAAGAAGAGCAGATAGACATATGTTGTCTTTTGGAAGGTCATGCAGACTGACATCCATTTGAAAGAAAAGGTTAGCATTAAGCTACCTATAGATTATCAAGATGAGAATGATTGAAAAGAGACCTTTATTAAGGATATATAAATTGATTGTCAATTAAAGGATGTAAGTATTTCTTGAAAAGAATTGAGGATAGAATATCCATAAATTATGACGAACCCTGGGGATGCACAAAGGATGACGTTAACCCTGTTAAAGACATTGTGAATTCAGATGATATAAGTTGGATTGACTAAGGCAACAATAAACTTTAAGGATTTATTGAAAGGAGTTTAGGAAAGTACATAGACAGAATTGTTATAGGATTGATTAATGATATTTTGGATATACCCTATACCCAGAAAATACAGGAGGAATCACTACACCATAAAACGGCTATTGCAACGACAGGAAAACATTGCCTTAAGGCCTATATTTGTTGCAGTAGAGTCTATGGCAACAAATTTGCAAAATTTGGGCGTTGCATCCGGTTGCCTTGCAATAGGTCGATTTAGCAACGTTTTTGATACCATACAGCAACATAATTAAATTATTGCAATAACTTTCAGTAGCAACATTTTAAACTCTATAGCAACAATTAAAAACTATTGCAGTAGCATAAGAAGGTAATTTATTGACACTTAAAGGCAACATTTTTCAGACCAATTGCAATGATTTTTTATAGATTAATGCAACGTATTTTGACCCTATTGTAACATTTTTTCAAAAAAAAAATTTGGTAGGAACATGCTGAAAATACAGTAAACCAGGCCATTTATAGCCACAATCCAAGCATCATTTGCATTTCATAAACCAGGGCAACTTAATGCCAAATATCCAATTACATGTGTTTGTTCAAAGTCAAATAAAATTACAATTCTTTACATCAAATTTTCCTAAACAATTATTATATTGGAAAACCATAATAAAGTTAAAAACTACATATGCCAATTGCCTTTTCCATATATTTGGCTTGGCTTTTGCAAATCAACAACGAGAAATCCGTGATGAGCTTATAAAAGTATTGCACCTTGTGTCCTACAATGCATACGCCTGCAAGTACAAAAGTTACTAATTATGAGTAAAACATTAAACTCTAAAAATTGCGAATATTGCGAATTTGCAAAACAAATTCAAAATAAGCATTTACACGGGATGACAATGCAACTCGCGATCATAGCATCCAATTGTTAATAGGTGAGGGGCAAGCTGTTCCGTGGAAGTAAACCATGTGTCTCCACCTGACAAGAGATTAAATAGTACCAAGGGAAAACTATGTTACATGTCTCTTCTTGATCAAGAATTAGCAAGAGTACTCTGTTTAGCAGTTTTCTTTCGAATACACACACCTAACCATGAATGATGATGGTTGTATTTTTGATTCTTTACCACCAGCGTAAAATCTGCCAACACTCTCTTTACAGTTTCAGGACTCTTAACCAACCTCAAATCCAAGGATAGACATTCTTTGCTTTTAATATATTTCAGACTCAGAGTTAAACGCCTTCAAGTTTCCATCACCATGCAAAGTTGGTACACTTGCGCAAACATTATTAAAATGATTACACAATTGGGCTCAGGTGCCAAGGGCATATTAGAGTCACTGTCTCAATATTGGGTCCCTTGATTAGACATCAAGTCTATTAAGCTGACCAGAATTGGGGACTTTCCATTCTATATTCCCAACTTTTAGGAGGATTTTGTGTTCCTCTGAATTATGGCAATTTAACACATAACGCCATAACCACAGACCATATAGAAGGAATTTCGATTCCCGAATGTTCGTATAGATGAACTTATCAATTATGAAATAATCCACTGAGATTACTAATTTTGCATATAGAAACTGCTTGCAGCCTACTTTAGTTAAATTCCTTAAATAGCAAAACTGTTGCATTAGGAAAGAAGAACATGCTAGTAGCAAAAACCAGGAGTCGATGTAAAAATCGGCAACAAATCCTTGTCAAGAGAAACAATAGATAGAAGATCATACCCAGCCAAGATAGTCAGGAAGCCCTGGGACTGAGATGGTACAAAGGCTTGAACGGCCATACACATTCCTGTGCACATAAATAATCAATACCCAGAAACAATGAGAGCTGTTTTTGTAAGAAAGACATTTAACACAAGAACTGAAGAAGAATACTTTCTTCTAAGGATTAAGCCTAGCCTAATAAACATAGACAGCAGATCATGTTCTGTCATCTCAAAATCCACAATAACGTGGAACCAAATTTCAGGCAGTTGTTCTTAGCCGATGGAGGGAGATGAGACTTTAAGCATAAGAACACTGTCTACATTTTACAGCCAAAAGCAAGGACAAAAAGCATGACCAGTCCTGTTATCAGCAAAACAGAGCATATGTAAGTACAATATGTTTTCTCCTGGGTTTTATTGATGATATGCACTTGATATATAACTACCCAGGTAACCGTGGTGTTGTATAATGGTGTAAATATCTCATAGTATTGTTTCCTGTTTAAAAGATTTACAGGCTAGCAGTGTATAATTATTTCCTTCCTGTCCTAGAGGTCTCCTCCGCTATCAGTTTTGTACAAATTCCCTGCCTCCCCGCCTTCAGTGTATAATATGTCACCAAGTACACATACACAACCAACTTTCGAAGTCCATAAACAACATAGATGATACTTTAATAAAGACAAAAAAATGGGTCTCGTTGTTTGATATTAAAAAATATCTTGAATGGAGATAATGTTATGATATCCCTGGTTTCAAGTGCTCATGCATAAGTAGAGACTATACCACGGATACATGTGATAACTGATGCTCATTAATCATTGTGAATATCATAATGGAGTAATACTCAGAACAATTTCTTTCTACAAGTAAAAAACATGTGGAGTACTACAGCTACTAAGCAACCTAACTGCTCTGATATGTACACATCTTAACATCGGTTTATCAAATCCAATTTTGCAATTAAATTAGCATGATCATCTCTGGAAACAAATTGATCACTCCCCTCATGTAACAAGGTTTATTTAATATTATTCCCCTCATGTAATCTGCTTGCACCCATAAACACATGCATATGAATGCAGCACGGTATTGTCCGTCGTAATAAACTGATTACTCAGTTAGATAATCCTTTCATGCTTAATGCTCAATATCGTCTTTAGAAGAAATCATAATCCTTTTTCTATAGTGGTGATGGTTACAGTAAGCACAACTTAATGTAGCTATAGTTACTAGATTGACTTGTCATGCTCAGAAGATCGACACAGAGGTACAATGCTGTAGGTAAATAGATACCTGGATAGGGGTGAGAATAGCAGCCACATCATATATAGAACTCCACTGATTTTGTAGAATGTCCAAGCATATGCTTCCATCAGTGTAAACTGGGAAAAATTCAAACGAAACAGGAAGTTAGGTCCAATAAAAGCCTTAAATGAAGCCATATTCATACTCAAGTGTATATTTGATACAAGCCTTGTTGTAATGAAAGTAATTAGCTTTTGTTCCCAAAACAATAACTGCTTGATACAATGGAAGGAACCCAGCACCTTACACACAACTCAATTTTAGATAAAACAAAGAAAAACAAAGAAAGAACTTGCCAAGAACAACTTTTCCCAATCTAATGGACTATGGACTAAACAGATGGACTGTAATATCCCTCGTTCATGAGGACCAAAGAAAGTTTAGCTAAAACTTTTTGCACATCTAGGTACACATGAGTAAACTGGTTTGACAGGAATGTTTAAAGAAATTAACTATGCTAGAATAATAGAAACCTTGCAAAATAAGAACACCGTCGATAGCAAAATAGTACCTTTTATTCAAGCAATTGTCTCATCATCATTCATAATTCAGAGTCTCTCATTTGGAGATGATAGCAACAACCCAATCATCTTGCCATCTTGGTTATCAGAAGGAGATGTTAATTCATACCAAATTGCAAAAACCCATATCGATCAATTTTAAAAACAAACATCAAACCCAAGTAACATGAAGACTTTATAATTCATACCAAATTGCAAAAAACCCATATCGATCAATTAACGACTTGACTGAATCGCATAGAAGCGAAAATTAATTAAATGAAAACACCTAAAATAAAACCCCCAAAACTTCAAAATAGAACCCTAAAATTGAGAAGAACAGAGTAATAAAACAAATCGATTGCAGAGTGATAGAGAACAAACCGAAACCCAAGTTACTCGTGTTTATTTATACGTGTTTAGAGGAAGAGATAAACAAACCGATTGCCAATTCGAAACCCAGCGAAGAGACAAACCCAGCTACTGAAAATCGTAGAGAAGAGAACAGTGATGGAGAAAATCGTAAGGTGAGTTATAAACAGCGATGGATTGAAGATGGTAGGGAGCGATGAAGATGATATGAATATTGGTAGTGGCCAGTAAGAGTGATTGAATATTGGTAGGGAGAAAATTTTGTTTCTTTTTTCGTTTTTCTTTTGTTATTTTTGGTAAGCCGGCAAAAGAATGTAAAGATCCCGCTCAACATTTTCAACACATTTTAGAAACCCGCCAATTTTTTGGGCCCAAAAATTAAATATACTGCAACGATTTAAGAAAATTGTTGCAATAGAGTGAATGTTTTTAACTCTCTTAAATTTTTTCAGTGCAATTGCAACGCTTTTCAAAGGCATTGCAATTGATGTGATTTGGTTTCTCAATAGCAACGTTTTTTAACAAACTTTTAGAAATATGGTTGCAATAGCCAATTTATGGTGTAGTGAATGATGAGGATGACCTAGGAAACCTTACAAGGAAAAATGTAAGATACTGAGTTTCAAGATAGAAGTTTGGTAGGGAATGTATGACATAATAATAAGAATGCCAGATGAGGCATGTATGAAACCATGAGGAGGTTTGGATTGAACCAATGAAGGTTGAGATTATCCTAAAACAAGAAAGAACAAAGAGAAGAAATATCCTAGGTATGATTGGGAGTAACGGAGATAAAGTTCACACGAAAAGGGGGAAGCAATGACTTATGAAAAAAGACTGATACATATTTCTCTCCGTCAGCAGAGTTTAAGGGAGGATGCTTTCACCCAACAGTGATGGGAATGAGATAGAAAAATGTGAGTTGGAATAGATCCAGAAAAAAAAAGCATGGATTGCGAGAAATTATTATTATCAGGGAAAGGCCAATGAGGTGGCCGACACTTTAAGTATACAGGAATAATTATAAATGCTCATACCAAGGAAACATAATGATATTGAGAAGAACCTTGAAGGCCATAATGTGGTGGAGGAATTTACATCCCCTCTGAGGAGTGAGCAAGAATCAACCATAAAAATAGTTTAAGTAAACATTCGATTCCTGATATCGTCTTAAGTATATTACCTACATTAGGAGGTCCTATTTTGAGGTAAACCAGGACCATGATACGAAGATGACTAAGTAAATCATTAAGCTTCCAATCTCCTACTGAAGATATATGATAAATAATTTCATTAACCTGGCATAGCTGCGGTGATTAAAGCTCTTCTGCAATTTTATCTGCTTCATTAATATCTACATCAAGTTCAGGAAATATTCCTTATGGATAAGGAATAGTGATTATTTTGTCTTGCTAGAGAATTTTGATCTAATAATTATGAAACCCGTATGATTAGCTATTAAAGCACTACGTAAACGACAAACGATGGTGATTCAATAATGGACTACATTAATGTAATGGTGATTCTTCTGAGAAATTAGGTGATAACGATTGTGGAGATGTCGGAATGAAAAACAGAAATAGATTGTATTGGATCTAAGTTAGAGAAATCGTCAAGGTTCATTTCAGATGGTTTAATTTTGGAATGACGCGACGTTTGAAATAAATGATAATGCTATGATGGTTCATAAAGAGATTATAGTCAAAATAGAAACAAGATGACTGATGAAAGAAATATAGAGTTGAGGATATAAAGGAAATAAAGTTTGAGGAACAATAAGGGAGTTAGATATGCGGACTCCTGAGAAACCCCAGCAATGATGCAGGGAAAATATGAAATTGACATGGCAAAGTTATTGGACACAACGGAAAGTTGAAATTGAAAGCATAAATGACGTGCAGATTAACTCCCTTTAAGTGGAGAGAATTCGAGGAAATTTGGAATAGATTGATTAAGTAATACGGAGACTCATGGAACGAGGAAATGAGAATTTAGATGGTTGAACAAAGGAAAGTTTGACCCCCAAAAATGTGATGCTTATTAAGTACATGTGACAGGGTACCAATAAGGAGGTGCCAAGTACAAAGGATGTCTCAACAATGAGATGACGGTGGAGATAAATAACAGAAGTGAAGAAGAATTAAATAATAAGAAGGATGTGATTGATAAAGAAAAGATTGGGAAAGTAATTATGGAATGGGAAGCAAGGAATGTTATGAATGGATTAATGAATGGGTTGTCTAATGAACTCTCGGGATGACAACCTGATAGTGTTGGTATTATGAATATGAAAGAGCTAGTAGCGTGGAGTGGAATGTTAGTAGCAATGATGTCAAGCAAGAAATATAAGATTTAACCTGAGAGGTTGAAGGATTTCCAAAAGTGAGTGTTGCTAAGATTGAACAAGAGTATAGGTCCATAAAATGATGTACAGAGCAGTGGTGATATGAAGACACGGGGAATTGCGATAAAATAGTATTTGATGCGAATACGATTATTTTCTTCTCCGATAAACCTCTATAGTTCAGAGGTAAATTCTAAGTATGATATTTTGCAAACATGAAAATTTTCTATAATTCTTTGAAATTCTCTTCTTTTCTTCTCTCTTATTCATTTTCTTTTTGAATTGAGAAGAACAACCTTTTAAGGAGGGGAGGTACTGCTGAGTGACTATCTGTCTGTGTGATAGAAGTCTAAGCGGAATACCATTAATTGTTAATTGCTTGTCAAGTACTAAAGGCTGGCCCCCTTCTGTACTAACTATGCAATATAACAAATGTTCATTGATCATAGTGATCTCTCAATAAAATTTTCCACTTCTATATATTGATCGAGATTGCAAAGATAAAAGCGATCGGGAAATGCATATTACGAGTGATGTTATCTCCGAGTTCGCAGCGCGATAGTGATACCTAAGTCACTGTAGATACCAATAAGAGTAATAGTATGCGAGTGAGTAAGAGCATAACCAGGATAGTGTGTTGTACGAAAAGTAGCAAAGTCGATGAAAAAGGATAAAGGGTGTATTGTAGCACTAGTAAGATGTGCTGTAAAAGGATTGGAATGATTAAGAATTGACCGGGGAACTGAAAATTGAAATGACAGACAAGTAACCCTTTGATTTCTACCTGATTCCGGGACGGAATCCTTTTAAGGAGGGGAGACTATAAGAACCAAGATTTTTGGAGGAATTAAAACTTTTATTATGTATTGATGTAGGAATGAATAATGGTTACGACTCCAATGTATCAGTGATTTTAATGAATGATTATATTTAATGGATTTGAATTCAAGTGCTTATATGCTATGAATGTTGCAATTGGTTGACAAGGTAGATAAGAATAATCTATCGTGAAGAAAGTAAGCTATGGTATTCCAAGAAAGGAAATATCCTCATGTCATCCAAATCGATATCTGGTATAAGTAAGTAACTCCGTAATAGAGATTGGGAACGCTCGAGAAAGCGCGAGGACATTTTCTAGTACAAGAAATAAAGAGAGAATAAACCATGAATAGTGTTTTTGGTGGATTTTGGAATATTATCAGACGACCCTATATAGAAGTATTCAGATTGGATTTCTGAGTTCGTATTGATGATTTATGGACAAAATAAGTGTATGTAAATGATATCAGATTCTGAAAAACGACACTTTTATTTTTCTCGAGATTTCCCTAGATACTGAAGGATTAAGAATTTAATGTTGGATTGAAAGATTTTTAAATCCGATATTTTATAAAGGAGAATGGATAAAGGTATTGAGAAGCCATGACGGTTTCTAGTAAACCCCTAAAAATAAAACCCTTGAGATATCCCTCCAAGCGATCAACAAGATTAAGAGATAATCGAGCAGAGAAAAATTTAAATGATCAAGTGCAAGTATGTAATACATTTTAAAGGTCAAGAGATCATGGATGCAACATTTGGGAGCATCCATGTGAACACAAGATCAAGTACTACACCATTAAGCTAACACTTGTCCATCTGATTACATAAGCAAGATTATGTCATCTTTTCCTTAATTAAGAAGTATTAACTAAGAAAATATCTAGCCAAGGCTTACTTTATCACTTTGAATGAGTCAACAAAGCAAATAAAAGAATATTTCTTCATTTTATGAAGAAAACCCGAGAGCAAAAAGAGAAAAAAAATGGAGGAGAAAGAAATGCTTGTATCTTGAGTTTCCCATGGCCGATTCGCGCGTTCTACCAGTCAAATCGAAGCCCTCGAGAAGCTCTACGCATATAGGGTAACCAATCTCCTCACCTCCTTGATTACCATACTCGTTTTTAATGTTTTACAGTCAGGTGAATAGTAACCATGATTGTGTTCTTGATTTCGTTTTGAAGATGTGATCATTTTAAGGTTATATAAGGATAATCCAAGGCTTGTTTAGTACTACCCACTCATCAAGGAAGGTATGGACCTCATGAACCCTTAGTTTTACTTTGATCTTTATGGATGTCTTGATGATCATAAGATGAGGAGATGTTAGTATGTATAGATCCATGTATTTGGAGTTGGTTGTTGTTGTCTTTGCCATAATCCAAATTTGATGGATATGACTTGTTCTTGGAAGATTATGGTTGAGTTTAGATAATGATCATGAGATCTTGGTATATTGGTGGTTAGATCATGATTTAAATTTGGAAAAGCGTGTAAACATAGCCGTTATAATGCCCGATTTTACAATACCAAGTTGTGTGTGTGATTATCGCACCAAAACTCCACTGACGTTAAGTCACCACTACCATGACATGTTAGTTCATGTTTTAAGGTTCGTTTTGGCGCAAGAATCGAAACAAATAGACTTACGGTTTAGGAGATATGGTCGATTTAGTGAAAGTTGTTCGAAACCGTAAGTGTGAGTTCGTAACTGTAATTAAACCCCCTTAACATGAGTAATTCAGTTGCGAATCTTGGTAATCAAATATTAGAGATCATAAGGAAGGTGTGAGAGAAGACCTCATGTTAAAAGGATCGTTTTTTGATTTTATAAAAATGTTCGAATCTAGGTTAAGTGCAAAGAAATCCTTTGGGGTACACTTAGTATAACTTTGAAAAACCACTTAGAAAACGAACAATAAATCTTGAGGTATAATCCTTCCAAGTAACGACCGACCCTAGAACTTATACGACTTAAGTACCTACCAAGTGTAAGTGTTTGATGACAAGCAAGTGTCGGATCACAACGATGTTAATAAGAGTTAACTTGAAAACGTGTTTTAGCATAAGTAAAGTATGTACTTACCTTTTCAAAGTGTTAGGTGATTAACCTTGAATAATTTTGGTTATTTATAGATCACCGGACCGATCCGAGACACGCTACCCCTACGACACTTCCAGGCAAGTTTCAAACCTTATTAAAAACTGTTGTTGTGATTATATATATAATTTCTGCTATACATATGCCATAGCATGCATGCCTGTTTTCGAAAGTATATTGTGATACTTGTTTTACGAATTGATTTTGGCTTATAAGCTAGATATGAGATATATTAGTTAAAGCCGGATGTTTCGCTAAGACCCTTAGTGAAGGGCATATGATTTTCATTCTTTAAATAGAGACTGGGAGTCGGTATTTCTGTATATCTTATGATTATTTTCTGAGGAAAATATTGGGTAAATGTTTTTCCTTATTTCTTTAAGGATTATTATTTCGAATATTCATTTAGAGTTTATTTATTAAACGAGTATTATTTTAAATGTTCATTTAAGTATTTGATTTATTTAATAAATATTATTTTAAATATTCATTCGAGGATTTATTTATTTAGTGAATATTTTTATATATTCATTCGAGGATTATTTATGAGCAATATTTTCGATTAAAAATATTCTTTAATTATTTATAATTTAATAAGTATTATTTTGAATATTTATTTAATACTTTTAACTAGTTTTAAAGATGATTTCTATTATTCAAAATTATCTTTGACCCTAAAAAATTATGTAAAATATTTCTGAGTTTTATTATGATTATTTTATCAATGAGAGGTTCTCAAAACTTTATTTTCCATTTAAATCTATCTTATAGGAAGATTTAAATGCTCGCTCAAAACTTCCAAATTATAAGGGAACTTTACTTAAGAACTGTTATTTATGATTGACTGCCCGGTCATAGATTTTTGAAAGTATTATTTTCACTCGCATCTTGATTTCTAAATCATCAAAATGAGTCTTTTTGTTACTCCCTCAACACTCGAGGAGTAAGATTGATGGAACAAGTTATAATCCATTAACGAGCAATAGCTCGGGAAATATTGGTGAATTTTCCTTTCCAATTAGATACGACTAATTTGTGGAGTCCTATCAACAAGTATTATACTTGGGGAAAGGGGGACGAACTTTACGTTTCAGAGTCATGGATTCTATTCGAACTAGGAGTCGTATAAGGGCCGAATAGCGCCGGTCCAAGGCCCAACCGTTGGCCAGGGAGTTACTAAAAAGGGCGGTAGACAAGTAAATCCGTCAGTTCTTCCTTCTACCGGTAGTAAAACTCTTCTGTGTTGTACAACTACGACTGATCATCGTAGCTTGGGACAACTGTCGCTGTGAATACTCCAGTATTAGTTCATCATCCAAATTTGGATGCAACACGTATCGAAGAGACTTCTTTCAGGTTGACCGGTATTTCCTGCAACACGTATTGAAGAGATTTCTTTCAGGTTGGCAGGGGTTTGAAAGTGTTCAAAACTAAAGTTACAATATATTACCTTGCAACTTCCTCTTTTGAGATACATGTTGATACTTGTGTATACTTTACATAGCAGATATTTTTACGGAAGTTATATAATTAAATTACCTTGTAACTTCATCTTTTACGTTATACTAGCACTATGTTCGTTAATGCATGGCATATGGTTTTTCAGAGATATTTTCAAACTGTTATATATTATTGTTCAGTTACAACTATTTTTGGTGGGCTCTATTGCTCACCTTTACTTTATTTATTATATCACAACAACAGCTAGATCTGATGGCTCGCACAAGGCGCACTCGGCGCAAGCAGCTGACAACCGTCATAGCATTGGCCGCTGATGTCATAGCAGCCATTGCTGAGGTAGGAGCAACCAGTAGGCTAGACTGTCAGCTTTTACTTTATCCGACTTATTATATGTATGACATATGTTAATCAACGGTAAGAAACTTTTAAGCGTACTCTGTAATTATTCTGGGTTTGTAATAACTTATAACTCATGGACCCTATGATTAGAGACTTATTTAAATTTCATCTCTGGGACTATAACTGGTTGTGTGATGTGATATTATTGCGGGGTCATAGCTTGTAGTTTATTTATTTTGATTCAAGTTTAAGTATTATTGATGGAATTGAGACCGTAACGACCGGATCCCCGATCCCGGATCTGGGACTGTTACATTTTTAAATAAAAAAGAAGATGAGGTTTAAGATTCAATAATTTTGTTAAATAAACTACTTAAACAAAATTAAAAGAACTGGGGTTGTAAAATAAAAAGATGTAATCGGGAGTTGAAGGTCTTGGACATCTAGTCGGACTCTGATTTAGCAGGCCTGATTCGACTATGACTAACAGTCGTGTTTTGGTGTATGTTGTATCACCAAAAAAAGAGTGACAAAAAATGATAGTGTTTTTCTTCTATATTAAAAATAGATAATATAATTTTTTAAATTTAATATAATTTTGTTGAAATTTATATTGTATTTTTATATAAACATTATTTTCAATAATTTTTTTAAATTTTAATTTAATATAATTTGATATATTCATATTTAAGGATTATACTTATGTTTTCTTATTATAAACAATGTATACTGATTTTTAATATATTTTATTAATGATTGAAAGATATGGTGTGATATTTTTGAATATATATTAATGATTGCAACTAAAAGTAAACGTGAAAATGGGAATTAGTTAATTACCATTAATTATATTATGTTATTATTTATTGTAAAGCATAATGTAATGTAATATGTAATAGAGGACATATATAACTCAACTAGGATAAAAGATAAATAATATTAACTTTATACAGGGATCGTGAAATTTGAAGAACAGGCATCAACAAGGATCAAGTTGCTGAAAGAAGTTCATTAACATGATCAAGCCTCAGTGACAAAATAAGATGTACAGATGATTTAGTTGAAGGGCCAAAAGATTCCAGAGATAAAGTTTTTATGGTTGCACAATTCTTAGCAGTGTTCTTAAAGACATGATACGAAGACCATGAGTGAATGTTAGTCGTCTGTGAACCAGACCAGTTGCACTAGGCGTCAACACTTCACAAAGGAATCGAAGTATCTAACTCAGAAAAACCGTTAAGATGTATGATTGAGTTTAAAGCAGTACTGATATCCTCCATTTGTGAATATGCATATTTAAGGATGTCAAATTAAGAAGAAAATGAATAGTATCCAAAATCACTATTCATATGAATAGTAACCGAAATCACTATTCACATGAATAGTACTATTCATATGAATAGTAACCGAAATTACTATTCATGAATATTACCCAAAAGTACTATTCATCAGGTGGGTCCCACATGTTTTATTTTATAACTTTTGAAAATCAAAAGTTCAGCAGATTTGAAATGGTGAATTCGGCTGAAACAGAAAAGAAGGAAAGCAGCTAGCAGCCTGAGAAAATAAAATGTAATCAGTTACGTAATTTAGCAGCATAGTGATTTTTTAAAGTCTATAAATAGGCTGCTTTTATTTCATTTCAAAACACACCTCAACACACAACTCTCTCTTCTCTCTCATATATTTTCTGTGTAAGCTGCCAGACAGTCCATCTAGTAAGAAAGTCGGCTTAGCCCACTTTCAGGAAGTGTCGGGTAGAAGGTCCTCGTGCCTAAACTATCCTTAGGAGTGTTTGATTTTGTAGCTAATCCATAGGATTAAATTGTGTAGCAAAACTCCGGGTTTTATCTATTCAAAGATATTTCCCAAACAATTGTGTTATTTCGATTCAGTATTTTTGATTTCATATTCACATCAAAAATCGAAATATTGCTAAATAACGTATTCAACCCCCCTTCTACGGTATTCCGGACCTAACATTTATTTTAATAATTAGGATAACCAAACCGACAAACTTTTATTACAAATGCAAGTTTTATCAGAATGCTAATAAAATTTGTGAATATGGATAGAAAACTTGGCGTACTTCGCATTGCATGAATTATACGTGAGTTTAAAAATAAAAAAGAAGATGGGGTTTAAGATTCAACAATTTTGTTAGATAAACCACTTAAAAAAAATTAAAAGAACTGGGCTTGAAAAATAAAAAGATATAATTCAATTGGGCCTTGAAGGTCTTGGATATCTAGTCGGATTCTGATTTAACAAGCCTAATTCGACTATGAATAAGAGTCGTGTTTTGGTGTGTGTTGTATGACCAAAAAAAGAGTGGCAAAAAAAAGAGTATCAAACCGACAACAAAATATACCCTATTTCCCTTATAATATTATAGTATAGATAGATGTATAAACTTGTCACTATAAGAATAATTTGAAATACATTGGTATTTAATTAATATTAATAAAGTTTTGACAATTATATATATATATTATAATGCCAGGAGATCGGAAATGCACCAGAAGCGTTTAAAATATTATTTAATTTTTTCTTGCATTAAATAGCATCTTAATGGCATCTTAATAATCATTAATTACGCTTATGAATATATATATATATATATATATATATATTAAAATTTATTTCATATTATTATTTATATAAAAGATTAACAAATTTTATTTGAGCATTATAACTCTTATTCAAATTTAAAATATTAAGTATATGTATAAAACTAAGATTATTTTCATGTAAATTAATGACTTAAAATTGTTCCCATTGCATCAATTTTTATTACATGTTGAAGATTTTTGCAAGCTTTTTTCGGACTAGTTTAGGACAAACGATCTTAACTTCTCAAACAATTATTTATCATTAATTGTGGAAATCATTATAAGTTATGGAAGTATAATCTTTTGGTTAAAATCTAGAATTTGTATAAAATAATATTGACAGCTTTTTTATTTTTTACATAATAAACTCAACCATTTTATTGATCGATTAAGTCGATAAAAATGTTATACACATGTTGTTTCATTATATTGTATGAAAATAAATTAATATTCTTATTACATGAATTTTTATGCTATTATTGAGTATGTATGTTATGAGAGGGGTGTCGGCTTTCAAACCGTTATTTAGTAATATTTAATATTGTAATTGTTATTTTTCATATTTATGATATTTTTAAGATTATTAAAATTTTTGATATATAATGAGAGTATTATTCCAACTAATAATTCATACAAACTATTTTAAATCACTTTTTTAGGAAATTTTTAAAATGCCAGTTAATTATAATAAACAATAAAAATTAATTTATCTATTTTTAGTACCTAATAATAAAAATTTACTAACCGCGCGAAGCGCGGCTAAATTGCCAAGTATATTATAATGCCTGGAGATCAGAAACGTACCAGAAGCGTTTAAGATATTTTTCATAAATTCTCACTTTTTTTATTTTTTTTATTAATTTTTTTTGCTTTAAGTAGCAGCTTAATGGCATCTTAATGACATTTTAATAATCATTAATTACACTAATTAAATAAGTATATATTAAATTTACTTCATATTATTTATTTAAATATTGACAAACTTTATTTGAGTATTATAATTACTATTTCAATATAATATATTAATTATATGTATAAAATTAAGATTATTTTTATGTAAATTAATGATTTAAATTTTTCACATTGCGTCATTTTTTATTGTGTGAATATGTTATACACATGTTGTTTCATTATATTTTGTCAAAATAAATTAATATTCTAATTATACAAATTGTTATACTGTTATTGAGCATATTATGAGAGGGGCGCCGGTTTTAAAAGCATTATTTAGTTATATTTAATATTGTAATTGCTATTTTTCATGTCAAATATTTTTAAAATTATTAAAATTCTTGATATATAATGAAAGTATTATTTCAACTAATAATTCGTACAAATTGTTTTAAGGGTGATGGCCCAAAATGGACCATTTCCAATTTTCATGGCCCTACCTACCCTATTCCAGAAATACGACCCAAAATACCCCATGGATACGGGGTTTCGTTTGGCACAACACGTGACACGCTAATTCGTCTGCCATGTTAGGCTACTAATGTGGCATTTCGTGTGCAGCATTAGGCCTGATACGACACACATGTACAGTAATGCTACCTGATACGGCATATAAAACAGCACAATAGGGGAAAAAACTTTGAAAAAGCAGATACGGCACACGAAAGTGCACATTACGGGGGCAGGTGCGGGGCAAATTTTTGTGGATGATCCATTTTGGTAATTCTCTCCTGAAAATCACTTTTTTTAGGAAATTTTTAAAATACCTATTAGTTTTTTTTTATTAATTTATCTATTTTTAATAGCTAAAAATAAAATTTTATTAACCGCGCAAAGCGCGGCTAAGTTGCCTAGTATTTTGTAATGTATACGCATTTTTTTGTATATTTATTTTTTTGTCACGACACTTCTACTTTAATTTTAAAAAATAAATGCCCGACAAGAAATTGTAGCTAAAAGAAATGTTTAACTATGTGTTATATATATATAGCCTATATATATATATATATATATATATATATATTATTTTTTTTTTGAAGAAAAATTATGTGTTATATATTAAGAATATTTTAATTTTAAATTTTGTTAGGTGTAATAAATCAATCTAATTCATATCTGTATATTCACCGTGATTGGCAGGGTAAATAAAGGTGGGCGTTGATGAGTAGTGAAGAAAGGGGTTAGTCTCTTTTGAGTCCAACTGAGGGGAATTAACGACCAACCACCACACACAGAGAAAAAACGAAAAGATAGGGGGCGGGGGGTTCTACTAAAATGACGTCGTTTTGTTCAACCACCCTTGTTATCTCTTCATCTACGCCCTCCACTTGTTCTTTATTATCATCGTCTTCTCCACCTTCGTTATTCCCGACCCGCCGGACGGCTAATTGTAATGGTACTTCAATTCAGCGCCGGCCGGTTGTTGTGGCAGCAGCTCGTATGGGTGAGGAAGAGAAGTTGACTCGTCGCAATCCTCTAGATTTCCCAATTGTATGTTTCATTTCTTTACCCCCTCTCCTTATTTTATGTCGATTCAATTTCTGTAAGGTTTCGACTTTTGTTTAATTATGAAGGTATTAAGTTAGGATCTTTAAAGTGAATAGTTGAATTGGATTTTAGATGATGTTGATACTGGTTTGATAGATATTGCGAAATGAAAAGAAATTCTGAGAGGCGTGATTAGGTGAATTCTAATATTATCGTTAGCACTGTTTCGATAGGCCACAACCTTAAACAGCCTATCGACTTCCGAGATTAAATTAAGTTTAAGTTCAGAGCAGCACTGAGTATACAAAATCTGTATTAAAACCCCATTTTAGCATTGAGTTTGCATCTGGCTATGAAAATGCACAACGGCTTTACACAATGGCCTCTTAAATTCTATTAAGCGGAAAGGGTAAAGTGTTTTTCGGTCCCTTTAGAGAAAAAGGTGACCAGATTTTAACTTTGGGTGTAATTACCAAAAGTTAGAAGATGCAGCTGAGTTATAAGGTACTAGCTGCAAAGAAGATTTTAGAAGAAAAATGATGGTTAAAGAAATAATACAATTTGATGTCATTGCTATTAGAGCTTTTCTAATTTCTATCATTACAAATGTAAGTATGGTATTGTAGACAATGTACTACAAGAAGTTTGTTTGTAATATCTATTGCCAATAACAACAACTTCCTATGCGAAGAACAGGCCAGGTGTTTGGTTAAAACCAAAAATCTGCTTGACATGGCATGACACTTTATAGAGATAGTTTTTCCTCCCATACTTTTGAAATTAGCTGTTTTTATGCTTTTGCACACTATCTTTTTACGCAAGAGTTTGGGGTTTTAAACCCCAACGAATGCATGAACTTTTATTTTCAGTATTTTTTTATATTAATTTTTAACTGTTGCCTTCTAAATTTTGGATCTAATTTGAAACAAATTCAATAAGGGAGAGTATGAGACTCAACTATATGCAATGTATTTGAAAGTTTCTTTGCAAAATTCACTATTAATGTTTTTTTTGTATGTACAACCTAAGTTACCCGGACACGGGTACGGGTGTCGGACACGGGAGCAGATCCAAGCGTCGGGTTCTTCATTTTAAAATATTTAAGATCCTTGGATGTGGATCCGAATTTGGACACGGGTGCGGAGATTCGGGTACGGGTAGGATACGGGTGCGGGGACTCGGTATATACATTTAGCATATAATAATAATATTTGTAGTTTTTGTCCTATAATCTGAACAATATGCATCTCTCATAAAAAAATCAATTACTTTTACCAACTACTCCAATCATAAATATGATGAATTGATAACTACGAAAGATAAAATATGTTAAAATTTTTTATATATAACTGTTTAGCGACTTATCGACAAATTAGAGATTTATCGGAATGATAAATCGGAATAATTCATAACAATAATATTTAATATATTAGCCTAATTTATAATCTAAATAACATTAAAAAATAATTCATAACAATAAATCAGATTTCAAAAATCAAATTGATCAAATATTTTTTAACGATAAATATATCGGGGATTTATCGGGGATTTTTGAAAAATCGAACGATTTTTAGAGATGAAAATTAAAAAAAAATCTTTTTTTAAGCAAAATTTTAAAAATCTTTAAATCACGACATGATTTTCACTTACTTTTTTTTATCAAATTTTCACTTACTCTTAAAATTAAATTGTAGGAGTAAATAAATTGTTGTAGTAGACGAGTAGTTTCACATTTTTGGGAATCTCACCTACAAAAATAATATTAAAATTAAAACTCTCTTTAAAACAGGTCAAAACTTTTACAGTACTCTCCTTCCTCGTAAGTTGTAGCCTACCCTATTTTATTAGCAGCCAGCTGTTACATATAGATACATATAGATACACGGTACTTCCTCTTCTTCTCTTCCATTCGTCTTCCTCCTCTAAGCCATCCATTCTTCTTCCTCATCCCAACAGCATGTTATGGCAAGAAGTCATACAACATCAACTGCAAAATCATTGTCAAGTCACCAAGTCAAACACCCATATATATAAACATATATATACACACAGACTACAGTTATCGGAATCAAGTCGCAAGTCGTAGTTGCCATTTCTTCATTTCGCCATTCCCCAGTCAACGGATCCAGAATCGAGTCAAAGGTTCGGACCCATATCCCGTACCCGCATCCGCGTCGGGTCGTGTCGACCCGGGTGTATAGCGTTTTTTGCCGGGTCCGGGTAACTTAGTGTACAACTGTAGGTGTTTAATCTTTTAAAATAAGCAAATTTTTTATTTTAATTTTAATATACTGAAAATGGGCATAATAAGTTACTTATTAATATATATTGATAATATGAGGTTGATTTAATAATAATAATTTTTTTTTGGGTATTACTGTAACTTTACTCAGATTTAGCGTTTTTGTTTTTTTTTTACCCAACACCTATAAATCAACTTTTATCCCATCAACAGATTTTTCCATGCTTTTTCTAAAGACAACACTCTTTCTCACAGCTCCAGAAATTACTAAGAACAATCACAAACCGAGCCTGAGGCAGTGTATTCTTCTAAATTGTGTTAATATCTATTGTTTGGCTATCGCATATGTATATATTATTCTTCTTTTTCAACGTGTTACCTCAGATGGATTGGAAAGTGAACCTGCTTTGTTGTGCGCCTGTGCGCTTAAAATAAAATCTGTGGGAGTGGGACTACATCTCCCTCCTGCCAGACCATACTCAAGATTGAGCATCTTCACACATCTCGCTATCGCTACCTCCTACTTAGGATTGAGATATATTAGGTCTGTTTGGCTTGCTTTGTGTTAAGTTGACCACAAGTATATAAGTAATTGAATCTGGAACAGTGAAAAACCAAGTAACTTCATAGATTTACAAAAATTTCTCTGAAACTGTTTCCTATATCTTTCATACCAGATTAACTGACTGAAATTTGTTAAGTAACCAACTCATCTAAAACCTTAAGGTGTTAGAGGGAGGCCTTATATGGATTTTATATGATATTCTAAAAAAATTAAAGAAGACAATTGTAGTTTCCGGTGCTGTAGATCATGCTAGCACTAGCATGATTGTCGAAAGACATTATATTCTTTCTTGGCCGCGTCACAAGAGTTCCCTTTTTGGCCAGATTCAAGTGGTTGTTTCTCATGCCAGAGGACCACCATATTTCCATATTCCATTTTATGCTTAAAATAACTTCTTTTTGTAAGCTATATATACATTACAGTGCGAGTTATATTTGTGCATGCAACTAGTTTTTGTTTTTTTTGCTAAATATGTAGCTAGTTATGTACTTAACACAAAAAGAATAGTAAGTTATATCTAGTAGTGTTAAGTAGGAAATTGTTCTCTTAAGGTATCCTCGTGCTGTGCCAGGGATGCTGACATGTAATTCGTGCTACAAGTAATGAATTATTTTTTAGTTTTTAACTGATTCATTTGTTTTGACTGCGTTATTCTTTGGGTCAGGAATGGGAGAGGCCTAAGCCTGGGCGTAGACCTGATATATTCCCGCAGTTTAGCCCTATGAAAACACCCCTGCCGCCTCCAATGCCATATGACCCTCCTGAAGAAGATGAGGAAGAAGAAGAAAAGAAAGAAGAAGAAGAAGATCCCGAGAAAGAGGAGGGAGACAATCCGGAAAGTCGGTGGTTTCCCTTCAGATGGTGAAATTTAAACATTGCCAAATTTTGTTCTCTCGAGTTTTGATTGTACAAGGGATGGGAGGCGCAGGAAGAAATGCACCCGACAAAGGAACACAGTAAACCTTTTCTTGTGATTTAAAGCACATGTGTAATGTAGCAAAGATTTCAGATTGATATTAACAATCTCTGTGGTAGTAGCATATTTTAAAAATTGAAAGGCCAGTTGTATCTCCTTTTTATAGCTCTATTGAAACTAAACTAGCGTAACAGCCCGTGCAAGGCACGGGCCTGTTTTTAGACATTAATAGTACCACCGTAATGAAGATTGCAGAAAATGGGTTAGTAATGTGCAGATTGTGAGCTCATAATCACTCGTAATTATTAGAGTGTAAGATGGGTAGGGGTCTTGATCCTTATTCGTATTTAGTAGAAAGGAGCTTAGCTGCCGAATAGGAATCTATTTTGCATTAGAATTGTCGGAGCACCGAGAATTGAGACTTGTTCATATTGAGTAGTAACGAACGTTGCAACCTATCATACAGAGGCTGGCCTTGAACCATGAGGGCAAACCTTGTTATATATTTATTGAAAGCTAAAAGACATTTCTATAATTTACCTTCGCGAGTCATTTGCCAAATAATAATATCTTTCCGTAGAGTACAATTGCATGTGGTCAGGCAAAGAGTACAATTGCATGTGGTTAGGCGGGACAAACCTTACATGTTTCGGATCATATATAATCCTATTACATGGTGTTATCCTACAAAGGTTAGATTTTCATTGATAGCTTTGTACCGTCATTACCTTCACGTAGCAAGCCAGCAATTCCATCGAACGAACCAGCATGCTTCGGCCTTATAAATACCTGCATCGATTTAAGTATCACCGCCCTTAATAGGGTAAATCCCTCTCTCAATATCTAAATATTGAAGGGAAATCAAAACCTTAACTTTATGTGACAGAAGGCAAAATTATGCTACATGAATTCGACCTCATTCGCTCGGTTGGTGCCAGTTTTGTTTCATTGTACTTGCATATAGAACTGGATTCACATGTGTCATAGATCATCAACTGTTTGCTACTTTGGAATTTTGTATTGTATAAATTTTATTAGAATATACTTCCCTTTTCAATTTGAGAAATTCTTTCACATGCTCTTTACAATGCTCACTGGCCACTGCTTATCATGTGAGGGGACATCCTTACTAAAAATTTTGCAGGATAGAACAGTTGTTGAACTATTATATTTACGGAATCACGAATATTGTTCAAATACTGTTCTTCATAAAGCGTCACTCGTTTATTGTGTACCAATGTATTTATATATTGATGTCACTTTTTATTAACTTCCTACTTTGGCAGTGAAGACATATATAGGAATTTATTAGACTATTAAAATTTCAGAAACTGGATAAAAAAATTAAGTCTTATCAACAAAGAAAAAAACAGATATACATTAATTCTTGTAGAGTTGTAGATGTCTTTTCAAAAAGACATAAAATATAGGATACAACACCTCTTTACTTTCTAGCATCATCAGTTAATGAACTTCACCCATTATCCGCCTGCTCTACATGATCTTAATCACTCTCATGGACATGATGAAGTAGTGGCTTGTTTGGCTTCAAATAATTGTCCACAAACAAGTGGCTTTGCTCCAGGAATTCTAAGGCAACTCAAACTACCACCAGGAATAGCAGAACACTCTGGTTGAGGCCTTTGCATCTCTCTCCCTGGAATACAATTTGAAGTAAAATCAAAAACCCACATTCCTGTAAAAAGTTTACTACATTCTTGATCAAACCCTTATAAGAACTTGTAAGCCACTGTCCAATTTATCAAGCTTCTCAACTCACAAACCATCTCTGGCAAAACCCCTGAAAATCATGTTGTGTCCAAGTTCAGAACTTCAATCTCATTTAAACAAGATATTGAGTATGGTAAATGACCCATTAAAGAATTAAAACTCACATCAAACACTTGTAAATCTGGCCATAATCCAACTCCTTCAGGAATACAACCTGTAAGCTGATTATTCAAGAACAGAACTTCTTTTAGTTTTGGGGTCATGTAACCAAAACTAAATGGAATGTCACCAGTGAGCTTATTGTTGGCCAAATTTATAACTGAAGCTGGTGAGTTTCCGAGATTTTGCGGAATTTCACCATCAAACAAGTTATTATTGAGAAAAATTGCATCAAGTCTTTTGTTGAAGATGTCATCAGGAATAGGTCCTTGAAAGTTGTTGAATCTGAGGTCTAAATAAAGAAGATTTGGAATGTAGATAGTTTGAGTTGGAAAAGGACCAGAAACGTGATTGTTACAGAGGTCTAGTTCAGTGAGTGATGTCAAGTCTCTAAAAGTGTCAGGAATTGTACCACTGACTCTATTAGTGTTGAGGTGAAGTAGATACATATCTGTAAGAAAGTTGTTTCACTAGTGTGCCTTGTAGATTAGCATGGTTGAGATCTATGCCTGCAACAACAGTTATTTGTGAGCCACTCCCCATATTATCTTGAAGATTTGCACAAAACACACCTTTATAAACACACACATTTGAGCCAACCCATGTTTTCAAGATTCCTAAAGGATCATCTTTTATTGCAGATTTCCATGCTTGTAGTGCAGTATATGCCTTACTGAGTCTTGTAGCTGAAGATGAATCATATGGGTTTGGGCTGTTGATTCCACCACAACCAACCCACACTTTAAAAATCATATGGTTTTTAAATGCCTAATGGGCCAAAACTGGCCCAAGATTTATCGTCTAGAACACACGTATTCTTCTTAAAGAGGATTCTTTAAAATATGTTAATACTGTACATTACTTTCAAAAATCCAAAAAACAAATATGCCCAGAATCATAGAACAACGGGAATGGAACTAAGTATTAAATAAGAATCTTGTACACGATTAAATTCAGATTATCCACAAAGATATACCTTGTAAGTTCCGGCGAGTATTTTTGCAAAGACGCTTCAATAGTCTCCGCTCCTCCACCATCTCTTCGATCAGAAAAAGTTTAGGCCGCCCTCTCCTCCTCGGCATCTGCTCCATCGAAGAAAGCCCCTACAAACTGAACTTCTGTAAACTTAGCGATTCATGTGAGTTTTTCCCCTGATCTTTATAAATATAAGCAGTAGATAAATAATTTAGGCAGGTTCCGAAAAATGCAATGTTTATATTTTCAAAAACATGAACAACCCTTTATAGAACGTTAAATAAACTTGACCATGTACAGTTGGCACGCAATAAATCAGGGAAAAATTAAATGCCAGAAGGGCGTACGGACTGTCAATGTATTTGTGGGATGCCCTTAGAAAAGGGTACCATGACCAACAATACATCAATCCTAAAACTACAAGGTGAGTCATACATTAAACACAACCAGAGAATTACATGAGTTGTTGTCTCTCAACAATTACAAACATCTTATGCCTTTTTTATAATCTTGTGCAGGATAATGGTCTGGTGCCCATTGTGGAGCCTGAGATTCTTCTTGATGGGGATCACTCAATTGATAGGGCACTGGAAGTCGCTGAGAAAGTATGGTCCTAAGTCTTTTATTACCTGGCAGAAAATAATGTGATGCTTGAGGGAATTCTACTTAAGCCCAGCATGGTGACTCCAGCATAAGGAGAAGGCTTCTCCAGAGACCATTGCAAAATATACACTCACTATGCTTAAGAGAAGAGTACCTCCTGCGGTTCCAGGAATCATGGTACGTAATATAATATATTTCTAATCTCATTTTTGCTATAACTTGATTATTAATCCAATTTTGTGGCCACTGTACGCCTTTTACAGTGCGACCTCCCAATTTATTGATTATGAGCCAAAATCTTTGGATATTGATGACTAAAGAAACCAATAGTATAGCGAGTCACTACTTGGCCATATGTATGAGTTTTACTAAAAATCTATCATCATGTTGTTCAGAACTGAGAACTTGAACCTCAGATCTTAATTAGCGAGAAAACAATGATGACCTTTCTTTTTCTTAACATTATTTGTTAGTTATAATTATTCTAACAGAATACTTGATTTCAATATCTATAGTTTTTGGAGGACAGTCTGAAATGGAAGCTACACTGAACCTGAACGCAATGAATCAGTCCCCCAACCCCTGGCATGTATCTTTCTCTTATGCACGTGCTCTGCAGAACACGGCAAGGACTTCCTGAGAATGTGGATGCTGCGAAACAATCTCTTTTGGTGCATGCAAAGGCTAATTCCATGGCACAACTTGCCAAGTGGAAAGATCTTAAATCAACGCCTGTGAATCATCCCCCGCAATACAAATATGACAACTACTATGCGCAGCCCACAAATAATTTATTTTAGGCTTAAATATTATACTTTCATTTGTCTAATTTCGATTTTATGTTCCGCTTGATTCCCCCTTCTTCCCCATCAAAAAAAAGAAAATGAAAAAATTATAAACACTTATATTTCATTTTCGTACAGTCGAAATATACTTCAAAATTTGAAATTTTCATATATAAAACGGGTGGATAGCTCCTGTAAGCAAAGAAATACCACTTAACTTTTACTATGTTTTGAAAAGAGATTGTTCATAGTTTCTAGGGTTCATTTGGTGGATAACAAATTATAAATAGATATTTGATCACCGCCCCTTGGTCTGAGCATGACCTGCGAGAATATATTCTGTTTCACACCACCTACGCCAGCTGATACTAAGACCTCAGTAACATCATTTTGGCCAATATGAATAACGTAAAGTAATCCTAAACTAAACAACCCCCCCCCCCAATTTCACTAAAAGCAGTAAAATGACTAACCCTAAACCTAAAACCCCGGAAAGAAAAGGTGAATTGAGAACAGACCAATCACAATCCACAAACAATTAAGCAATTTTCATAATCACAATTACTTAAAGATGCTGGGATTACCAGATATCAAATGTTGACCCACTTCCTCCGCAATCTTCCAGTTCCTCCTAATCGAAGGACCAATATGATAAATGAGTTTATGAATCTGATGAATTTGTGCAAATAGAGGGATATTAGGTCGTGTTATAGAGAACGGTAGAATAAAGTGTTTACAGACTGGCAATGCATTTGTGGGATGCCCTTAGAAAAGGGTACCATGACCAACATCAATCCTAAAACTACAAGGTGAGTTATACACTTAACACAACCACAGTATTACATGAGTTGTTGTCTCTCATGGATTTGTTGCTTAATTAAACAAACGAAAAATCTTGGCGAAAAAGGGGAACACATCTTTCCCATCTTTCCTCTCAAACTACAAGGTATTACAGTACAGTACTGCATTACATAATGTATACATCTTTCCTCTCAAACTATATGCTATCACTACTGTATAGGAAATGCAAAGTACACGATGAACCAGAAATAACAGTTGAGGCAAAACACGATGAACAACATTAATATAACAAAATGCTAAGTAAGTCAAATAAATTTTAACCCTGAAAACAGAGTATTAATAGCAAGGCTAAATAATTTAAACCATGCCAGTCCACAAAACTATACTCAGTACATCTCCTATTAGACAAGACTCACACATTCATGACCAGTGGTCACATTATAATTTTTTTGCTAGGATCTTAAACAAAATGTATAACATATCCAGAACAGGAATGTGCTTTCTAGTTTAAAGCCGTAAGATTACAGAACACAATAACAGGTTATTGCTGCATCCCCCACGCACCCACCAAATTTATCTTCTTTTTTATCCTCCTTTTTTTAGGTGAAAATATACACAACAAAAAGGCCTGCTGCTTTAGTCAACTCTCTGGCGAAAATTCTACTTGAACACATTGTCTGAGCTAAAAATAGAAAAGAAAAGAAAAATGATATGGCAGTGTCCCTCAAATTAAAAAGCCAGAACTCCTTTTACGACACATCTACATTGACCTGACATCAAGTGAGGATTACAACAACTGGATGATGGATTGAGATCATAAATTTGTGGCAATCGGAATCCTTTTTTTCTTGCTGTTTTCCTGGAATGATGCTAGTTGTACCATTTTAATTTAAAAACAAACTCAAAATACGTATTACAAGGAAGAGGCGATGCAACTGCGTTATAAATTTTCAACATGCACATGCCTAATCGCCTACTGAGTTTTAAGTTTTTCAACCTGCATGAGGGTGTGACTGAAGAAAATTGCTAAAACAAAATACCAATGATATTAAGATGACATTTATTTTAAGACTTTCTGATAGGCAAAGAAAAGGTATAATATGTGACTGAGAGAGAACATAGTAAAATGACTCCATTCTAGGATTGTTTATGTTGTAAGCAGAAATGTATATTGTTGCACTGGATAGTAATAGTTTGATTTGATACATCAGTAAATATTATCATATACTCAGTTGGAAGTACGGGATAAAACCAAAAACGAAAATAAGTAAAGCACTTTACCTTCTATATGTAACACACAAGATCAGCACCACAAGCAAAAATATTGCAACTACATAAATCCAATCTGCTAGAACCTGTCAATAGCCATTTAGTTTCATCAGTTTAATAAATTGTATTGGAGTAGTACACTAATGTTGGGGCATCTGGAAAAGAAAAGAAAAGAAAAATGATATGGCAGTGTCCCTCCAATTAAAAAGCCAGAACTCCTTTTACGACACATCTACATTGACATGACATCATTACAACAACTGGATGACGGATTGAGATCATAAAAAGTAATCAGGAGTTTTGCGAGTGGTGTCAGGCTCAATCTGCCGAGGTGCTGGATCAAACTGAAGCAAATTTTGGACCATGTTCTCCCCAATTTCTAGAATTGCTGCCATATTTCCGCATCGGTATATGACAACCAAGCACATTTTTAAAAAGAATGAAGGACTTGAAAAAACTTCAATCAGGTTTACAAAAGTTTACCAACCTTCACGGTATTAACAATATCATTCGCTACTTGAGGAAGATTCTGTTTCACACCAACGACGACAGCTGATCCTAAGACCCCACTAACATCATTTTGGCCAATATGTAGATTGTGATCTGCAAATTGCAAAAGGAGACTGGGTATTTAAGATGTGAATAGCACACCTGAACCAGTTGAGTAACTTCGCCCTTCAAAGAAGAGTTTGTCGGGAACCTTGCAACTGTAGCAAAAGCAATTCGAGGATCTACAGAAAATGCTGTTCTTGCATACTCAGTCCATTTCTCGGAGCTAATTTTTGACCTAGAAGAAGTATTATCCCTGGAACAAATTTGTCTGTATTAGTAATGAAACAAAACCATTTCTATCATATATAGAGAAAGACAATTTAACACCTAATAGACATGAAATATTTGTTTTATGTTTTGAAAGGAATTACTTAGAGTTAATAGGTTGAGGCCAAACTTCTAGCCTATCAGCCTCATGCTGGCATAGCATCAGAAGTAGCTGCTTCCTTTTCTCTCTCCCTAACACATAATTCTCCATTGGCCCCCACACTGGGTGGTGATGATCATTCTGTTGATAACCATTAAATTAGATATTAAAAAGCACAGCTAGCATTCGCTTAGCAAGCTAGATGTCTGGCAGGATGACCCATAAGTGGTCCAACCACATACAAATATTTGTACCAGCATATGTAAATAGTTGCAGCATGTTGCAATCTTACCGCATCGATCAAAGAGCTCCCGTTTTCATCTCCCCTTCCTTTTGAAGATTCTGTTTCACACCAACGACGACAGCTGATCCTAAGACCCCACTAACATCATTTTGGCCAATATGAATAACGTAAAGTGATCCTAAACTAAACAAAACTCCCCCCAATTTCACTAAAAGCAATAAAAAGACTAACCCTAAACCTAAAACGCCAGAAAGAAAAGGTGAATTGAGAACAGACAAATCACAATTACTTAAAAATGATGGGATTACCAGATATCAAATGTCGACCCACTTCCTCTTCAATCTTCTTTCTAATCGAAGGACCGATGAGCTTCTGAATCCGATGGATATTAGGTCGTGTTATACAGAACGGTAGAAGTGTTGCTAGTTGCTGGACACCTCTGTTATTTTCAGAAAGATAAGGCTATAACCGTAATTTCCCAGGTAATTAAGCGGTACTTTTTACCCTTGTGTCCGTCTATAATATATAGTAATAGATAGATAGATATAGGGTAGAGCATGGTGCGGTTTGTACCTAAAACCGTAACCGAAACCGCTTGGGTGCGGTTTCTAAAAATCAAAATCGAAACCGGACCAAATATTATAGGTGCGGTTTCGGTTTATAATCGATGCGGTTTCGGTTTAAGTAGGTGCGGTTTCGATTTTGGCCAAGCTAGCTTAAAGACTCACATATGTACGTACTACAGTTTGTCGATCATATAATCAAATCATATGTGCATAGTACATTTTAAATACTATTTTCAATGATGATGATATTGCAGCATGATGGTCTGTGCACTACGATAGTACGATGCATTATTGTTCGTGTTCTGCACTATGCTAATTACACCTGAGTGATGAATGTTTCACCCGCAAATGACAATATATTTTAACCACATGTACTACTTGGCAAAGAAAATATAATTCAACTCCCAGAGTTCACCACATGTACTACTTGACAAGGACCTTGGAGAGGAACCCTCTGATTTTTCTGAACTCTTCCATGGTTTCTTGCAATTGGTACGCTGGGTACTAAACAAGTTATTGCCGATCCATCAATACCAATATATTCCATCTCTGTTGACAAGTTAATAGATGAAGAAACTGGAGTAACAGAAAGTGGATTAAGGCTAATAAATGAGAGTTAGCATCTCTCAAAACATCATACCAGTCTGCAATCTGCAATGGGAAATATTAAAATTTACATAAAATTTTGATATGTTGATTAAAATTTACATAAAATCTCAGATAACATTTGCAATTTTCCTCAGTGCGGATCACCAAAACATAAGAACAATATGAAAATTGATGATCCAGAGTACAAGAAATATTACTTACAAGTTCAAGAAATTAAATGACTTCTTCTGAACTATACTGCAAGCGAAGGAAAAGATAAAATAAATTACCCCTAATGAGAAATGGAACCATATAAAATACAGTTGCCCAGAATTATCACTTAAGCCAGATAAAGTTACAACTATAAACAAGACAAAGAAATAATAGTTTACAGATGAATATATTGAGAACAATGATAACTAAATAAAGAAGCCAATTTTTAATTTTATGATGAACTTAATACAACTGTCCAGCAACTTTATCCCAACCCTTTTGCATGTAGATTACAAGAGAATGCTAACATACAAAAGACAAATCCACCAAGAACAACAACACTATAAAAAATCAATTACTACAGTCTTCAACAGCACCATTTTATACTTTATATCTTTAACATGTAAGAAATTCTTAAAAATGAAAAAAGAGACAAGATTGGTATGTAAGACAACTACTAGAAAAGCTACAGTTTCCTGAATCTAACATACAAAAATGACGAATATAACAATACTATATTATGTCAAATGTCTGTTACTAAAATTTGAGAATCAAGACTAATCAAAGAACAGTAAACGAGAAAACGAGACCTTACAAAATCACAATCAATGCGAACGATACACAACAATAGCAAAGCTGAAAATATACTAATAGTCTTCATAATTTAGTCTTATACTGGCAACTCTGATCCTGAATACTCCTAATACACAACAATAGCAACTCTGGCAACTCCTGATACACAACAATAGCAACTCTGATCCCTGATTTAAACACATCCGAAAAAACGGTTTTATGCTCATCCCTAGATAGATAGATGAACATCTAGTATGATAGTATCAATTTGATACATAAACTAGCCAAGAAAGTGGCGAATGCATGATCACTACTAGAATCAATTTGGATATGTTTATGGTGCACGTAGTTAGCGTGATGTCAAATTGATAGCTAAAGATCCCTGTTGTAATTAAGCATAAAACCAAATTACTTTTTTTTTTTTTTAAAAAGATCCATATTGATTAATGGAGTAATTCGACTATTCGAGTACATGAACGTTACGAATTTAGCAAGGCTTGTTATCAAAATAATATCATAATAGTTGTACAAATATTATTTGGTAGAAAATGGACAAATGAGTCACACGTGATACAAATTAAATTTAACTATATTGTTGCAAGTAAAATGTAAGATAGGAGAAAGATCCACATTAATAGGAGGGACGTTGCTAAATCCAATTTTGTACGCGATGAGTAGTTATGGAACCTGGCTTTGACAAGATAACACAATATGTTTTACATCTTAAATTACACTCTAGTTATTTCTTATATCAGTACCACATCAATTTTATATCTGGCTCTATATTTGATTAAGAACAAATATGCTATCTACCATACACTCCACGATTATTGTTTCCCAAAAGTGAAACGTTCTGGTTTATGTTTTGTAATGCACCAAGGGTGAGGCCACTAGTAACGTTTATGTGAAGAATGAAAGCATCGCAAGAAAATGTAAGCACACACGTGATGGGGGAAGAACAAGAAGCAGATAAAGAAATGGAGTTAAAACTAGAACTAAAAGTTGATCAAGTGATCGAAGAGTACGTGGGTTCACTCGGATTCTCCCAGCTTTTACATGTTTTTCTTGTCTCAATCGCTTGGATTTTCGATGCACAGAACACTCTTGTCACCATCTTTACCGATGCTAAGCCTTCTGCATGGAGTATTGCCAGTGCTGGAGGAGAAGTCACGTCGGTGTGTGGATTGCCGGCCGGAAGTTGGACGTGGGTTGGTGGGAAAGAGAGCTCTATTATCTCTGAATGGGACCTTGTTTGTGGCAGGAAATTTCTCGCGGCGGCTCCGGCGTCTCTGTTTTTCTTTGGCTCTGTTCTTGGTATTATTACTTTTCATCTCATTTCTCTCCCTTTTTTTATATCATCATGTTATGTGTATGATTTAAGACATTTATTTAACAAAATAAGTTGGATGAATTTTAAATCTAATGGGTGAGGTTTATTAGAGAAGATGTGTATACTCTTAAATCTTGATGATACAATTCACTAACAATGGTATTTCTACTATTGACGGGACGATTAAAAGAGTTTTGTTTGATAAATTTATTGATTATTAAATTTCTGAGTTTATGGTGCTGTAATATGAAGTGGTTTTATGGACCAATTGCATTTACAGTGTACCATCTGAAAAGGGGATGCTTGCATGAAAATTAGTAGAGAAACTTTGTTGATTTACACATGTTTGGTAATTTAGTTTTGAAGAAATGAACCATAAACATGAATTTAGTTGAAACTTATGAATCCTTCATGTGTCTAATAATAATATAATATTGATAACTGATGGAGCAAATGAGGAAATCTGGCTGGGAGTATATAGAGACGTGCTTTTTCAGTACAAACACTTATGATCTGATATGTTTGACTGTGACAGGGGCTGCATTCTATGGCTGGATAGGAGATGCAGTGCTCGGAAGGAAGAAAACAGTGCTCCTCTCCTGTATACTGACTTGCATAACCACTTTCCTCACCTCCATCTCACCAAATATATGGGTATATGCTTTGCTTCGCTTTGCAACTGGATTTGTGAGATGTGGGATTGGTATTTGCTGCCTAGTTCTAGCAACAGAAGCTGTTGGACGCAAGTGGCGTGGCCAAGCAGGCCAATATGGATTCTTCCTCTTTACCGTTGGATTTCTTACTCTCCCTATGATTGCGTATCCTTACAGAACCTGTTGGAGAAAGATATATCGAGTCATATCCATTCTTCCTTTGATGTATTCATTACTTATTATCCCTTTTGTGTCGGAGTCACCACGTTGGCTAGCTGTCAAAGGAAGAAACAAAGAAGCTCTTGATGTGCTTGGAAGATATGCACGACTTAATGGTAAGAAGCTACCCCCAAATTTATATCTTTCGGAGCCATCCTTTGGGAGAACAGGTGGACAGGCTAAAACAAGCATATGGTCCACTAAATGGGCAACTGCAAGGATGATCTTGGTCATGATAGCTGGATTTGGTGTTGGGTGTGTTTACTATGGAATCCAACTTAATGTGGAGAATTTGAACTTTAATCTTTACATATCAGTTATGATTAATGCGTTGATGGAGATTCCAGCCATGGCTATTGGGACCATACTCTTGAGCTATACAAACCGTCGTCCACAGCTTTCTTGGGCAGCTTTCATTGCTGGAGTTTCGTCTATCATTTGCATTTCTCTTTCCAGAGACTTGGGTAAAGATAAAAATAACCTCCAAGGTAGCTGGACTCAATTGAGTATTGAAGTGGTGGGATTAATGGCTGCTTCAAGAGCTTTCGATATGTTATATATTGTTTCTTTGGAGCTATTCCCAACCCATGTAAGAAACTTTGCTGTTTCTCAGTTACGCCAATCCCTGATGTTAGGGGCTTCTGTTGCTCCTTTGCTTGTAGCAATTGGGAGGGTAAGCCCTTCTCTTTCCTTCCTAAGTTTTGGCATCCTTTCAATTTGTAGTGGGATATTATGCTTGTATCTTCCTGAAACTAAGAATGCACCATTATATGAGACGCTAGAGCAACAAGAAGAAGAGGAGAAGCTAACCACCCGTGCTTTGGATTCTTTAGACTTGGAAAAATATGAAGAAAGTAGATATTTGATGGTAGCTGGCAATGTGGCAGAATGACATGATCAAGGATGACGGTAATAAGTTGGACAAGTTTGCATTTAGGTTTTTGCTGTTGTACCAAGTACTACTGATTATGTTTCTAAAGAATAATATTTGGGAAACCAGAATTCTAGATATATCAGCACTAGGCCTGGCAATAGTATCGTTTCGTGTTTCGTGTATTTTCATGTTTTCGTGTACTCAGAGCTAAAACCGAAGCCGATCCGAAATCATTTCGTGTATTTGACTACCCAACCCGAACCCGAAACGAAATGTTTTGTGAAATTTTGAAAATTATAATATAATATTTCGTGCACTTTTAGTGTACTTTTCGTGCACCCAAAAAGAAAGTACACGAAATAAAAATATGTTAGAATCCAGAGCCCAGTTTCCCTATACAATCGCACAAATTATTCACACTTGCACTTGATAAGTAGGAGAGAAAGAGAGGAAAATGAAGGGTGCAACCAAGGTTATGATGGTGGCGACACTTAGTGATGGTAGTGTCCTTAGCCATTGTCCTCGGGGGTGGTTCTGGTTCTATTAGCTGAGCTCTACTGCTCTCTCTTACTCCGTCGTCGCAAAGAGCTCAGAGCTAACACTCCCGCTGCCACAACAGTAATGACTGCGAATAATCCCTCTCATCAAACTCAGAATCAGCCATCTATCATATCTTTAAAGAGCTTCTATGCACAAGGAGTTCTAAATGCTCCGAGAAGCCCCCTTTTCCTGCAGTTTCTAGTAAAAACAATGTGGACAAAGAAAATCAACATCCTCATGCACCAGCACAAACTTCAGAATCTCAAACCCAAAACCCCATTTCCACCTCTCATCAATTTAAAATCATTCTGGCTTCCCGGTCTGTTCAAAAAGTCTCTAATCATAATGATGGTGCTAGTGCTAGTACTTCTAAGAATGGAGGTTGTGATGATTGTGAAGAAAATATAGTATACATATCAAATCCAATTTATGACAACGAAGTGAGCCAGCCAATCATTGTGAACACACCATTTGTAACTCCTGACTCATCGCCATCCCAATTAGAGATGGGTGGTTTCTCTGGCGAAGATGATGATGCTGGTATGTGTACCACATTCCCTGTCAATGGGAATGTGGTATGTGGACAACGAAGTGAGCCAGCACTCGATTCTGTATTGTATGCTCAATGGGAACAAGTTAATGATTTAGTCATTACTTGGATTCTCAACTCTGTGGCTGATGATATAAGTGATGGCCTGAGTTATGTTACTACTGCTGCTGAAGTGTGGACAGAGCTTCGTGAGCGTTTTTTTGGTACTAATGGACATCGAATCTATCATCTCATGAAGGAGTTGCATAATTTGGAGCAGGGTAATAAATCAGTAGAAGTGTATTTCCACAAACTCAAAGGCTTATGGGATGAGTATATGATGTTAGAGCCTGTTATTGTGTGTACTTGTGGTTCTCACAAATTGCAGTTGGAAAGGGATCAGAAGAAGAAGCTTTTGCAGTTTCTAATGGGATTACATGAGAGTAATGCTAATGTTCGAGGTCAGATTTTGATGATGGATCCTTTACCCACTATATCTCAAGCTTATGCTTTTGTCAAACAAGATGAAAAGGCTAGACAAGGTAGTCACAATTTCCAACCTGGTGCTCACATGGTTGCTAATTCCCTGGTTGCTGATCCAGATACTGGTTCTTTAGTAGCTAATTCCACTGCTAAGAAGCATAATTTTGTTAAAGGAAATTCTACTGGTCCAAGAACAGTTTTGAAGTGTGCTTACTGTAATTTTAATGGTCACACCAAAGAGAACTGTTATAAACTCATTGGCTATCCTGCAAATTGGAAGAAGAAAGAGAAGTCTTCCACTATTGCTCCTAATGCTCACTTTAGACCTTTGCCTAAGGCTAATCTAGCAGCCACAACTGATGATTCTCAGCTTACTCAAATGCAGAATCAGATTAACCAGCTTAGCCAGATGGTCAGTATGTTTGTTGGTGCAGGGTCTACTCTTAAAAGTCCTGAGGATCACATGGCAGGTATGATGATTTCCAACTTGGCTTATTCTAATGATTCTAAGGATAATTGGCTCATAGATACTGGTGCCACTGACCACATGTGCTGTTCTATCTCTTCTATGCATAATATTACAGCTTTGACCAGTCCTGTGCACGTTTCTTTACCTAATGGATTATCACTTGCAGTAACACAAATTGGTTCTGTCCATCTTAGTGACACAGTGATTTTGCATAATGTGTTTTTTGTTCCATATTTTCATTACAACTTGTTTTCAGTTCCTAAATGGACTCAAACTACTGGAAACTTAGTTACCTTCTTTCCTGATCATTGTGTTTTTCAGAATTCACACAATCAAACCATTCTTGCCTCTGGTATTGTTAAAAATGGCCTATATCATTTTCAAGATACACAGATTTCTGTTCCACAGCCTATTAGGTCTGGCTCTTTTGTTAGCAATGTCATGACTAAGAAATAGTTAAGTGCTATTTGGTACATGCGTTTAGGTCATGTTTCTTCACCTGTGTTACATAAAATTCCTCATCTGAATGGTTGTTCTTTTGATGAATGTTCTAAGAGTTGTCCTATTTGTCCACTAGCCAAGCAAACCTATTTGTCTTATCCTCTTAGTACCTCTCATGCTGAGCATATTTTCGACCTGATACATGTTGACTTATGGGGTCCATATGCTCATGAAACAGTTCATGGTTGTAGATTCTTTTTAACCATTGTTGATGACCATTCTAGGGCTGTGTGGACTTTCTTATTACCTACTAAACAACATGTTTATCAACAACTTATACACTTCTTTGCCTATGTCCAAAATCAATTTCAAACCACTGTCAAAGCTTTTCGAAGTGACCATGGCACAAAATTTTTTAACCATTCTTTAACTTCCTTTTTACTTGCTAAAGGAATTTCTCATCAAGTTTCTTGTGTTGCTACTCCTGCACAGAATGGCAGGGTAGAACGAAAGCACAGACAATTATTATCCATTGCTCTGATACCATTATAGAATTATAGATACAAGCTATTGTATATATTCATAACTGTGAAAAATAGAGGGAAAATGTATTCAATTACTTAGAACAAAATGTTTGTTACAGAGTTGTATTTATACTAAACAATGAGTCAAAGTTTGACTGTAACTAACTGACAGCTCAGCAAGGCTACTCTACTAAGTCCATACATAATGTACTAAATCAGCATTCACTTGACAGTCCAAGGCATGAGCTACTGAGGCTTTATACTGTGACTTAGCACCATGTTGTGCTATAGCAATATATGCAGCTTTGTTCTTTGAAGAAGTATTAACATCTTTATTAGAAGAAGCTTCCATTGGAGGCATGTTCAGTTTGTCTTAGAGATGCTCGGTCCCTTGGCACCACGGCTAGTTGTTCTAATAGTAACAATGGTGATCTTTCTTCATCATTATCCAGATCTCCTTCCACTTCTCCTTGGTGAGTTGAATTAGAATCGTGTTATGATTAGACTACTGCTTGATGTAAGGGTTGTAATATTTTTATCAGTTTGTTAGCTAGGGTCGCAATTTTATGTGCATATTGTGGTGAGCTTGTAATTAGGATCTTAAAGTTGGTTAATGAAAGAAAATTAAGTGTATATCTCTGTTAAAACTTTTATTTCTTCAGAAGTGCCTGTATTCTAGCCAAACTCTTCCATTATCTTATGTTTCTCTTCCTTCTATTGTGTTTCCAGTTTGCTAGGTACTTAAATATCATCAAACAATTCGTCCTCCTTGGAAATAGCATTGTTTCGTTTTCTATAACATTGCAACTCAGTTTTTTAACAACATTGTTTAACTTTAGAAACTACTTTGAGTTCATGACTCATGAGGCAAATTAGGTAATTAGTAAGCATGAGGGTAGTATCATTCCCATGAAAATTAATAAGTCTTTAAGATATTCATATGCATTAATAAAGTGTGTATAATGCACATAGCTATATCTCTGGTGCTTCCTGATGTGGGAGTGTTGTGCATTGTAACATCCAATCTCTGAATACCGAAGTGTTGTGCAAAGTATTTTATTTGTTGTACGTACCTCAATGTTGTGTACTGTATTGTCTGGTTGATGCAAGGAGTCTTAATATGTGTACTGTACTATGTTTGTACGCATTATTCTGTAGTTGTACTCAGGCTGAAGAGTTAAATCTTAGGCATATATAGATGAAGAAACTTGCTATTGTCTGTTTGTGTTGGGATTGTGAAGATGCATGTGAAGCGTGGTGAACCCAAACAGGTCTGCAAAAATGTAAATGACTGTTTTTTGTAGACCTCGTTTGCTGTTTCATAAAAGAAGAGTCGAAATTCGGAACTTTTGCCTTCACAGAACCATACGAGTCTTGTTTCTTTCTGAGGAGCAATATTCATATTTGTTTTTGGCTTGAGTTTTTTTTTTTTTTTTTTGAAACCGAGTTTTTGGCATGAGTTCAGTGAAGTAAAAGGGTCATGTCTTCATCCTTGGTCAACAAGAGTAGGTAAAGTTATACTCCCTCCGTCTCAAAAAACTTTTCCCATTTCCATTGGACACGTTTGCCAACGCACATTTTTAATCGTTAATATCTTTAATTTCGTATTAGTATTAAATATAAAAACTTCACTATATTAAAGTACTCATAAATACGAATCCAACAAGATCACTCATGACTATATTTGGTTTTATATATTAGACGTAAATTAGTAATTTGTCTCTTATTATGAACAGTGCCGACATATCAAATGAGAAGAACATTAAGAGACGGAGGGAGTACCTATTAGAAACACATTAACCCCACCCACATCTTGACTTTGATATCGCAATTTATGAAATGAATACTATTACATAAGTAAGTTTTAATAAGAAAGGCGCGAATTTAAGAATTGACCTGCTGTTACGCTTACATATACTAAAATATGATCAAGTAAAAACTACAGTATTGTATTAGTTGAATTTGGTTACGCTACCAATTGTCACGTTTTATTTTTGTGCCGGCTGTCGAAACCTGTAAAGTCGTGTAGTCGTGTTGACGACGCGTACCTTCCATAGCACTCTCTGTCTTTCGTCTCTTTCACAGAACATTCAATATTCACTTCCACCTCTCCACTCTATATATAAATCTTTCTATTTATTTATGTGGACACACATCGGTTACGTACCAAACACAGCTCAAGAAGAATCAAGAATCTATTTTGTAGTGTCTGGGTAAATTTTTTAACAACAGAATCAAGAAGAAGATGTTGAGCTCTACAAGGTCGTTGGCTCTTCCGATCATCGTTTTCGTGTTCATGGCGACTCTACAACAACACTTGAGCCATGCACAAGGCTTTGCTCCGGCGCCCACACCAAATGGTCCGGTGAGCGATGGCTCAGCGGTTGACCAAGGCGTTGCGTATCTTCTTCTCCTCCTAGCTCTCGCCGTCACTTACCTTGTCCATTGATCTTATATATGCACTCATGGAGCAACTTTTTCTTGCGTTGACATTAAATTTATCATTCGTTTATTGTATTTCTCTCATTCATGTGATAGCAAAATTAGATATTGTTGTAAAACGTTACCCTCTCTATGTATAAAAGAGATTTTTGAATACTAAGTAAGTTCCATTCGCTTGGATATACAAGTTGCGCTCTGTTTTCTTTGTCTTTTGAAAACATCAATTTTATTGCAACTATAATTCGGGTTTTTTAATTAAGATCGGATCTCATGCGTTGTCACTCAGACCAAGACGAGAAGTTCAAGTGATCAAGTCCCAAACTATAATTGATTACAATGTGTTATAAGTGGGGCCTAAAGGCAAATTGGACAGAAGTTCAAAATGATACAGAACATCATCAGAAAACAAGTAATTTATGGATTGTGGAGGTTAACATCCACATGGATTTTGCATCTTTCTTGGGAATTTACCAGTCCCCGAAAGCCAATTAAGAGGTAGAGGTTGTTGTTGCTAGATCCTCAGCTGAGTACATTGAAATGGCCACAAGTACAGACACTTGGTTAACATTACGTAAAGATCACAGTTTGAAGAAGCTGGCTCCTGCTGTAATAAGACGTGATAATTAGGCTGCTCCATCTGTAACAGCAATCCTGTTCTACATGAATGGACTAAGCATGCTAATGTCCATCGCCACTTCATTCGAGATCATATTAAAGCTAGGAATATTGTGACTGAATAGTTGCCTCTTTTAATCAAGTGGCTGGTGTCAGTAACAAGTGCCTTTCTGTTTGGCTTGAGCAAAGTTGCAATGACAATTTGGGAGCTTCGTTTCCCTCTCACTCACCAGCAGCCAACTTAAAGGGATATTAATTCTCTTCTATTGTTATGATATTTTAAAGGCTTGTAATTACTTGTTAGTACACATTTCACCGAAGTTCGTTAGTAGGCGAGCATGTGGAAGGAAAGGTTGGTAGCTTGTATAGGGAAGGTTTATATAGCTATGTATACATGTTTGTAGCGATGAGAAATACGAATGTACATACGACTCTTCCTTTCAATCTTCTTCCCCTTATTCTCATGTTTGAAGCAATACGATGAACTTTTTGTTCTAGTTTTTCTATTTCCTACAAAAGCTGGACAAGTCAGTCAATTTGTGACAAGTACTAATTTTGGAGTGTTGTGAAATTGGATTGTGGCTGCTGCTAATTGCTTCTGTTTAACATTTTGATTAACATGAAGTTGAACTAAACTCCGGTCTGTCAAACACGTGCTTCATCCCAATCACATGCTTCACGTCTGCATTACAGTTAGATAGTTGAACTTAAAGATCTATGTTATCTCTAAAGTTCCTTGCTCGTATAAGATTTCTTTTGAAAGTGTGAATGCCAATCAATAGTTAGACGTTTGCAAAGAATTTAAATCTTATCATTGGTATTTTTGAAGTTTCTATTTAGACTTCAACCGATCGAAGAGTGGATGTGTAGCCCATGTCTGGAAGCTACGTGACAGCTAATGTTGTGTTTGGTTGGGGTAAATGGAATGAAATGGAATGGAATGGGTGAAATTAAAGGAAATTAGTGAAGATTAGAGAGAAGATTTTGAAAAAATTGAGATAGTACAAATTTGTCATGATAAGAATTGTGAAGAAAATGAGGGTGGTAAGGAATGGAGCATTCCTTCTCAAAATGAGATGCTTGAATTATAATATCAATTGTTAGGAATGGAATGGAGAAAGAATGAAAATTTTGAATTTCTACTCATTTTATACTTGAAATCTCATTCCATTCCTTCCAATTTCATTCATCCCAACCAAACACAACATAATAGTTTGAATGTTTGCTGAGGGCTTTAATACTGTAAATCAAGCATACGTACGAGTGCAGCTAACATAGAATGGTCTGGTCTTTTCTAAAACCAACCTTACGCATATGAATTCCATATATAACCCCCGTAACGTCATTGCTTTACTCATATCAACTATACATTCGGTACACATATTTTGACTTCTTGTTTCATAACATTATACTAGCAAGTTGCACCCGCACTGATATAGCTATGCATCATATACGCATATACTAGAAACCTCCTTCATCTGTGCATATGAACAAGAAATATTAGAGTACAGGTAACTTTCATTATAAATGAAAGTGACCAAGTGTACAAGCTTGCGACGAAATAGAACCATCCATTTTGGTCGGAGAAATAACTATGAGTTGGAGCAATTAGCCGATTCTCTTGTGGAATTGCCGGCAGGGGATGATGATGGCGGTGGATCAAAGCGTAGCTTGCCTAAGTGGAGAGCAATGTGGAGGAAACTAAAAAGAGGAAAAAACAAGATGCTAGAGCGAACCACATCAATGTTATCACGTAATCATAATCATCAACGTTCTTTAGCTTACGATGAATACACTTATACTCAGAATTTTGATCAAGGAGCGTCTACTTTTTGGGATGATGAGCCCGATGTTCTCACTCGATCTTTCTCCGTTAGATTTTCGGACGCGTCAAGTGTTGTGCGGATGAAATGAATCATGTGTATATACTATTTAACTAGACTTCACAGATTTTGTGTGTTTGAAGAAACCATTAGCTTTGAAAAATAAGTTGTTTGTCAATTTTTTTTTTTTAATACATTAATACTGCAAGAGCTTCTCCAATGAAAGAGATTTGTTAGGTAAAATTTCAAATCACCTACCATGAATTAGGATTAAAAAGAATGTGTTGTTGTAAAGTGGTCGTCACTTTTACACTAAAGCTAGCCTTAGGAGAAGAAAATTGTACTGTATAACTAATATTGATGTCTCTAACATTGGCTATAAATATATGAACCCGAAGAAGTAAAAATGCATCAGCAATATTTCTTTCTTTTACATATGATGTTACTCTCTGTCTTTCTCTCTTATCAATTTCTTTAGTAGATTCATATATACTATTAAAGTGTTCTTTTAGCTATTAAATTACTAGTATATTATAACACGTTATTAACACGAAGCCCTGCCAGAACTGAGAAGAATGATTTTAGAGGATATATGCATTGCTAATTGTGACGCAACTCATACGATTTTACAAAGCCGGAAATATATTAGTCTTCTAACCAAAATCGAGCACAAATTGGGAATTATATCGGGTGTATCTAATATAATTGAGAGGTTTGGAAAAGTTAGTTTTATCTTACCTAATGGTACACACATGCGTATTGTAAATGCATTGTTTTTTAGTAACTCCACTAGAAACCTTTTTAGTTTTAAGGATATCCAATTTAATAGTTTTCACATCGAAATTACTTCCGAGACTGGTAAAAAATATCTTCTTATCACTTCAACCGATTCTAGCAGTAAGAAAATCTTAGAAAGATTTCGCTCACTTTCCTCGGGATTATATATGATGAAAATTAAGCCATTGAGTCACACAATGTCATTGCTTCGAAACTAGTAGATCCAAAATCATTTACACTTTGGTATGAAAGATTAGGTCATCCTGGTGTCTCTTTGATGCGTTGCATTATAGAAAATTCTACTTGACATCCTCTAAGAGATCTTAAAGTTCTTTTAAACAACGACCTTCCATGTTCCACATGTTCTTTAGGAAAATTTATTACTCGATCATCTCCTACTAAAGTTCAACTAAAGAGTCCAAATTTTCTTGACAGGATCCAAGGCGACATATGTGGGCCTATCCACCCATCTTCTGGTCTATTTAGGTACTTCATGGTATTAATTAATGCCTCAACTAGATGGTCTCATGTTTATCTTTCCTAAACTCGTAATGATGAAAAATTACTTGCCCAAACAATCAAATTACGAGCTCAATTCCCACATCAGTGCATCAAGTCAAGTCGTTTAGATAATGCCGGCGAGTTCATATCTGCAACTTTTTTTAACTACTGCATGTCTGTAGGAATCTCAGTTGAACACCTAGTTCCTCATGTACATACACAAAATGGATTAGTCGAGTCCTTTATCAAAAGACTTTAATTTATTGGAAGACCGCTGTTGTTGAAAGCAAAATTATCCACATCTATTTTGGGGTCATGCAATACTTCACGTTGCCAATATTATTAAGATTAGACCAACTGCCTATAACAAACATTCCCTACTACAACTGGTACTTGGTCAAATTCTTAATATTTCTTACTTTAAAAATTTCGAAAGTGCTGTATATATGTCGATTGCTCCACCACAGAGATCGAAGATGGGAGATCAAAGAAGAATAGATATCTACGTTGGTTTTGAGTCAACATCTATAATTAGATATCTTGAACCACTGATTGGAGATTTGTTTACCGCAAGATATGCAGAATGTCATTTTGATGAGTCTATGTTTCCCCCTTAAGGGAGATAAATATTTGAATAAAGTTAATCCTAACATTACATGGAATGCATTGGGATTACATTTTCTAGATCCACGCATCGGTCAATGTGAAATTGAAGTTAAAAGAATTATTCATATGCAAAATATCGCAAACCAAATGGCTGACGCATTTAACGATTCTAGAAAAATAATAAAATCTCATATACCTGCAGTAAATACTCCAGTTAGAATAGAAGCACCAGATTCAAAAATCAAATACAAAAGTTTGGTTACAGAATCAAATTCATGCTTGAAGCATGGTACACCGGTCGGTGCAAAAGATGTTGCACCATAAAAACAAAAACAAAGAAAAATATCCTTGAAGTGGCACATGCTCCAGAAGTAGCAAATACGCCTGAAGTGGTACTGTTAGGAATATGTTGTATTTGATGATTACTTCACAATCAATCAAATTGTATAAGGTTTTGTAGCTGTCAACGGATGAGGATTTATAACTCTATCCGTTGACAGGTAGCTCATCAACGGATGAGGTTTTGTAGCATACTGCAGTATCTCTATGTTATCAGTTGATAGTGTTTTTATCCACAGTCATGTTGACCATCAATGGATAGGCAGAATAGGGTAGCCAATTGTAAATAAGCTATGCTATGTAATTCTGTCTAAGTGAAAGTGT
Organism: Saposhnikovia divaricata; assembly: GCA_036435485.1. Taxonomy (NCBI): domain Eukaryota; kingdom Viridiplantae; phylum Streptophyta; class Magnoliopsida; order Apiales; family Apiaceae; genus Saposhnikovia; species Saposhnikovia divaricata. Next base: position 131,581,047 of record CM071600.1, read on the forward strand.
ATCAACAGATGAAGACAAAACTCTATCAACGGATACAACTCAAATCCACTCTATCAACGGATACAGCTCAAGTCTCAATATCAACGGATATGGCTCAATATATCATCAACGGATGTCAGTATACAATATCAACGGATAATCATTGACACTTTCTTCTATGATAAGCTGGGGATTAGCAGTTGATAAGGACAGGTTTGACTGACAGATCACATGGGTTGATAGTAGATACAAAAAGCAGTATGGCAGCCACACTTTTGAAACACAGAAGAAAGAAGCATTCCGTTTACACTATGAATACAAGAAAGGTGCAGGAGACATGTATGTTCACAAGGACAACCTTTCGGCTACATGTGTATTTGGAGTGTAGTAGTAAGTCAACTAGAATTAGATTAATATTATCTTATTCCAATAGTACTTGTAAACTTGGGATTTATAACCAAGTGTAGCAACTCTTTTAGATGCCAAGAAAACAGATACATTTGCTTAGGGTTTTTGTTGAATATCTTTAGAAAGCAAAGAGTTGTAAAACAGAAGTTGTGTACTTTTGTATCACAGAGTTTTCTTCGAATAAAAGCTTCAGGTGGTGCATTTAACCACCTAATTTTTATGTGTTTGTGCATTAATCTTTCTACAGCAATTATCTAAGTATAGATTTCTGGAGTTCTTATCAGAAATTTATAAATATCAAGAATTGTATTCAACCCCCCCTTCTACAATTATACAAGTGTGTAATCTGGGAATAACAATTGGTATCAGAGCAAGCTTCTAACATACTTGAAGTTTAAAGATCAACACACTTCCAACATGTCTAAGAAGGATTATGGAGTAAAGATTCCAGTTCTTGATAGAGAGAATTACTTTCACTGGAAAGTAAAAATGCGTCTACATCTCTTGTCTATTGATGAGGGTTTTGTGGATTGCATTGACAAGGGTCCTCACGTTCCAATGAAGACTGCAACAAGAGTTGGCCTGGCTGAAGATGTGCCTGACACTCTCATTCCCAAACCTGTTTCTGAATGGAGTCTTGAAGATATTGCAGAAGTCCACAAAGACAAAAAGAGCATGAATATAGTGTTCAATGGTCTAGAAACAGACATGGTTGACAATGTTATTAACTGTACTACCTCCAAGAAAGTATGGGACACTGTTCAAACCCTATGTGAAGGAACAAAACAGGTGAGGGAAAACAAGATGCAACTACTAATCCAACAGTATGAACATTTCCACTTTAAGAGTGGAGAAACATTGAATGATACATTTAGTAGATTTCAAAAGCTACTAAATGGTTTGAAACTGTATGGAAGAATCTATCAAGTTAAAGATTCTAATCTCAAATTTCTGAGATCACTGCCCAAGGAATGGAAGCCAATGAATTTTTCTCTAAGAAACACTCAAGAGTACAAGACATTTACTCTTGAAAGGCTCTATGGAACTTTAAAGACATATGAGCTGGAAATGGAGCAGGATGAAGAGATTGAGAAGTCTCAAAAGAAAAGTGGGTCAGTTGCACTTGTTGCCAACTTGGAGCAGAAGGAGGAAAGGACATAAGCTGCTAGTTCTACACCAAACAGGGAGGTTTGTAAAGGTAGAGCAGAATCAAGCAGGAGCAAGGAAAAGGTGTCTGAGGAATTGAATGTCCTTTAGCAGGATGAATTGGATGAGATAGATGAGCACTTAGCTTTTCTATCAAGGAGATTCTCTAAGCTGAAATTCAAGAGAAACTCTGGGGTGGCCAATCCATTTAACAAGGATTTTTCCACAAGCAACTATGTGGATAAATCCAAAATTAAATGCTACAATTTTGGAATTGCTGGTCACATGATAAGTGAATGCAGGAAACCTAGATCTGAGAACAAGGGAAAGTCAACTGAGACTGTTGACTACAAGAAGAAATATTTTGATCTTCTCAGGCAGAAAGGAAAGGCATTCTTGACCCAGGAGTATGACTGGGCTGTTGATGACAATCATTCTGATGATGATGTTGAGTTTGTCAACCTTGCATTGATGGCTGATTCTGGAGAGCAGGAAGCAAGTTCAGCTAGCAATAAGGTATTTTCTACTAATCTCTCTGAGCTCACCAAAGAGGAATGCAATAGTGTTATAGATGAAATGTCTACTGAACTATATCACTTAAGGGTTACTCTTAAATCACTTACTAAAGAGAACAATAGGATTAAAAAGTCTAATCTGTTTTTAAGTGATAGAAATGCTGCTCTAGAAGCTCAATTTCTAGAATTTGAGAAAATGAGAGTTGATTGCAATAATGCTAAAAGTGAACTTGAAGCTGTGTTAAAAAGAGAACTGATTTTAAAAGACCAACTTGAAAAAGAACAAGGGATAATTGCTAAATTTCAAAGTTGTAGGAATATTTCTCAAAACAAAATAGAAGTCCAGGGAATAGAATCGTTTGTGAAGGATACCTGGACTCAAAAGAAAAAGGAGCTAGAACCTGGCCTTGAGGATCTAGAGACTATTTGTGAATCAACGGATAGTGATCATCCGTTGACAGATGAACCATCAACGGATGAGAGGTATCCGTCGACTAACAAAAAGTTTGTTAGTAAGAAGGAACTCAGGAAACTGGATATAAAGTATGGTCCAGTCAACAAGAACTTTGTTAGTGGTGAGAGTAGCAAAACCAAATCTAGTGGGAAGGCTAAGGCAGGTGATTTACATAACAAAAAGGCTGTTGGTAAATCAGATAATGAAAAGGTAGAAATTGAGGGTAAAAAGAAAAAGAAGAGAAATGGTAAGATAGCCATCAACAAGAAAAACTGACAAGTTTGCTCCTAGGAAAACTTGTAGTAATTGTAATAGTGTCAATCACCTATCTTCTAATTGCAAGATTGTCAACAAGGCTCCTGTTCATGTACCTCAAACAATACCATGTATGCCTGCAATGCCTGGTTTGTATCAAAATGCTAGTTTTTCAAATCCATATGTGAACATGCCATATGTGTCTAATCCTTATTTTCAATCTGTGAATGTGCCACAAATGTCATGGAGCATTCCTAGCATGAATAACATGTATGCCAATTTTCCACAAATGCATGCATCAAATATTCATGCAAATGAGCATTTGTCAAACCCCATCACTCAAGCATCTACACCTAAGTTGAAGAATGCTAAGAGTGCAAAGTCAAAGGCTAATAAGAAAGGACCCAAGGAAGCTTGAGTACCAAAATCAACTTGATTTGTTTTTGGAATGTGTGAAGGGAAACAGAAGGAATTTATGGTACCTAGACAGTGGATGCTCTAGGCACATGACAGGAGATTCAACCTTGCTCACAGAGTTCAAGGAAGGAGCTGGCCCTAGAATTACCTTTGGAGATGACAACAAAGGATATACTAAGGAATATGGCCTGATTTCAAAAGACAATGTCATCATTGAAGAAGTGGATTTAGTTGAAGGTTTGAAGCACAATTTGCTGAGTATCATTCAGATTTGTGACAAAGACTATGAAGTAAAGTTCACAAAAGATGTCTGTGTTGTTTCTGCCAAGGAAGACAACAATGTGGTATTGATAGGCTTTAGAAAAGGAAATGTTTACATAGCTGACTTCAATTCAGCATGCTCAGAATCCATTACTTGTCTCTTCAGCAAAGCAAGTAAGGATGAGAGTTGGCTATGGCATAAGAAGCTGTCACATTTGAATTTTAAAGTTATGAATGATTTGGTAAGAAAGTATCTTGCTAGAGGAATCCCTCAATTGGAATTTGTCAGAGATGGACTGTGTGATGCCTGCCAATTAGGAAAACAAAAGAAATCATCCTTCAAAAGCAAGACAAAGTCATCCATTGTTAAGCCTCTTCAATTGCTGCATATGGGCTTATTTGGTCCAGTAAATGTCATGTCTATTTCAAAGAAGAAATACTATCTGGTGATTGTAGATGATTTTTCTAAGTTCACATGGACCTTCTTCCTGCACTCCAAGGATTGTGCAAGTGAAATCATCATCAATCACCTCAGAATACTAAACAATGGTTCTGAAGACAGAGTACAAAGAATCAGAAGTGACAATGGTACTGAATTTAAGAATTCCACAATGAAGATTTTCTGTGAAGAGAATGGAATTGTCCATGAGTTTCCTGCTGCCAGAACACCTCAACAAAATGGGGTTGTTGAAAGGAAAAACAGAACTCTCATTGAAGCAGCTAGAACAATGTTAAGTGAATCAAGGTTACCAACATATTTCTGGGCTGAAGCTGTCAACACTGCATGCTTTACTCAGAATATTTCCATGGTCAATCAAGCTAGAGGAATGACTCCTTATCAGTTGTTAACCAACAAGAAACCAACTTTAGCTTTCCTTCATGTCTTTGGATGTAAGTGTTTTGTGCTAAGGAATCATGGAGATAACTTGGGCAAATTTGAAGCAAAGGCAGATGAAGCTATCTTCGTTGGATATGCAGCAGGGAAAGCCTACAAAGTCTACAATCTAAGAACCAACATTGTTATGGAATCTGTACATGTTGTGTTTGATGATCAAAAGATTCTAGGTTTAAATGATGAAGGCTCCCATGAAAAGTTGGAATTTGAGAATGAAGGTGAAGGAAGAATGTACTATGATGATGAGGAAGATGAAGATCATGACCACAGAGATCCACCAAGAGTTGTTGTACCAACTAGAAGTGATGCTTACACTGGAAATGAAGCATCCGTTGACAGTCATTCTGGAGCATCCGTTGACAATATTAGAGATACATCCGTTGGCAAAGATTCTCAAGCATCCGTCGACAGGCAAAATGATGCATCCATTGACAGTCAACTTCATAATTTAGCAAGGACAACAAACTCAGGGGGAGTTTCTCAAGGTCAAAATTCAATGCTAAATCAACATGATCATGCTCATGAAAATGAAGCAACCTCATCAAGATCAAACCTTCCACCTGCAAGAAAATGGACTAGAGATCATCCATTTGAGTTAATCATTGGTGAATCAAATTCAAGAGTCCAAACTAGAAGGGCCACTCAAGCAGAATGTCTATACAGTAGCTTCCTGTCTCAAAAGGAACCTAAGAGAGTGGAAGATGCCCTTCTAGATCCAAATTGGGTCTTAGCATTGCAAGAAGAGCTAAACCAATTTGAAAGAAATAAAGTATGGAAACTTGTGCCCAAACCTGATGATAGAAGTGTCATAGGTACTAAATGGGTTCTCAAGAATAAGACAGAAGAAAATGGCATAATTGTGAGGAATAAAGCTAGATTAGTGGCAAAGGGCTATTCTCAAGAAGAAGGGATAAATTTTGATGAAACTTTTGCTCCAGTGGCAAGACTTGAGGCAATAAGAATCTTTCTAGCCTATGCAGCACATGCCAATTTCAAAGTCTATTAGATGGATGTCAAAAGTGCCTTTCTAAATGGGGAACTGGAAGAAGAGGTCTATGTCCATCAACCTCCTGGCTTTGAGGATCCAGAATTTCCAGAATATGTATATCTTCTCATGAAAGCACTTTATGGTTTGAAGCAAGCACCAAGAGCCTGGTATGACACTTTATCTCAATTTCTTTTGGAGAACCACTTCACTAGAGGTACAGTAGATAAAACCTTATTTCATAGGAATATCAATGGCTCTTCAATACTTGTTCAAATCTATGTAGATGATATTATTTTTGGGTCTACAGATGAGAAGTTTTGCAAAAGGTTTGCCAAACTTATGCAAAGTAGGTATGAAATGAGCATGATGGGTGAATTAACTTACTTTCTTGGCCTACAAGTAAAGCAAGTTAATGAGGGCATTTTCATAAGTCAAACAAAATATATTTATGATCTCTTAAAGAAATTTGACTTAATGGATTGTACCTCTGCAAAAACACCTATGGCCACTGCAACTAAGCTTGAGTTGAATACTAAGGAAAAGTCTGTGGACATCTCAAGCTATAGAGGCATGGTAGGTTCACTTCTATACCTAACAGCTAGTAGACCTGATATAATGTTTTCTACTTGTCTTTGTGCTAGATTTCAAGCTGACCCTAGAGAGTCTCACTTAATAGCTATTAAGAGAATTTTCAGGTATCTCAAGGGAACACCAAACCTTGGCATTTGGTACCCAAGAGAATCTGGTTTTGACCTAACTGGCTATTCAGATGCAGATTATGCAGGTTGCAGAGTTGATAGGAAAAGTACTACAGGTTCCTGTCAATTTCTAGGAAACAGGCTTGTTTCATGGTTCAGTAAGAAACATAACTCAGTCTCCACTTCTACAGCTGAAGCTGAGTACATTGCTGCTGGAAGCTGTTGTGCACAGATTCTATGGATGAGAAATCAACTTATTGACTATGGTCTAAAAGTTGAGAAGATTCCAATTTTCTGTGACAACACAAGTGCTATTGCCATCACAGGGAATCCAGTGCAACATTCGAGAACCAAGCACATTGACATCAAATACCACTTCATTAGAGAACATGTGATGAATGGTACAGTAGAAATGCACTTTGTGCCAAGTGAAATGCAGCTTGCAGATATCTTCACCAAGCCTCTTGATGAATCCACATTCACAAGATTGGTAGGTGAGCTAGGTATGCTTAACTTGTCATAATTCCTAGTGATATTTGATTTTACTGCATTGCAGCTAGGAATGTGTTTTGATTTACTTGAGAATTAAAAACTCTCAGAAAAATTTTCTTCAGAAATTTTGTCCAAGGCAAAATTATCTTATCAACGGATATCCTTTTACCCGTTGATAGCATAAACACATTCCTAGATTTTTGTATATCAACGGATAACAGGTTATCCACGTCATCAACGGATAAACTGTTTCTCAACCGTTCATCTCATATCCGTTGATATACATATTTTCTTTTAAATATAACCGTTGGTAATCGTGTATCTATATAGGACTGGTTATATTTATTTTCTTATTATTTGACAGTTACTTTTGACCAATGGGTAATTACTTTTAATTATTTCATTTTCAATTCTTGAAAAGTATAAAAGGCTATCTTGTGCTCTCACATCTCACTTTTATCGACTCTCAATATTCTCTTAAGTAAACTGCATCTTCTTCACAAAAACTCTCTGCAATAAAAGTTCAAACCCTTCAATGGCGCCTATTGTTAAGATGATGTCCTCCACTGGGTTCACCTATGAGAAGAACAATTTCGCGGCCTATGTCGATACAGTGAATGCCCCAGAAGCTTATCACACCATGATGAATTTTGTGAAGAACTGTAAACTTTCGTATGCTATGACTGCCACCACTCCCCTAATCCACGAGGTAATCGAAGAGGTGTGGGCATCTGCTGAGTTCAATGGCACTGACGGTACAATTGCTTTTTTCCTAAAGGGTAAAAACTATGTAGTTAACTCTGATGTGATAACTGCTTGTTTAAAATTGCCTGAGAATAATTGTTTGAAAGTACCCAGTGATGCTGAAATAGTTGCCATGCTTAATTCCATAAATTGTGCCCTTAGTACTGATAATTTAGGGAAAATTGTTAGGAAAGGGATGATTAAAGAATGGAGTTATTTTTGTGATGCCTTCATTAAAACTTTTTCAGGCAAAATTAGTAACTTTGATGCTATTACCCATTCCATGCTAGTTATGTTGTGTATGCTTCTGACTGATAAATTCTATAACTTTGGCACACTAGTCATGTATGAGATAGCAGCAAAGTTAGGTAAAAAGGAAACTAGGAGCAAGAATATCTATTTTGCTAGATTTTTGATGCTCTTAGCACTGCATGTATCTGAGAATAAACTATCCATTGCTAACCCGGATAGCAAGTTCACATGTTTTGTTCAGGAGAAGAGAGTCTTAAGTGATTTAATTCGAATGAACTCCAGTGCAGAAGTACAATTGGTATATCTACCAATTGTTCAGGTAACTCTTTCTAACCTTGAGACTCCTATCTCTAACCCCCAAATTTCTTTGCCTTCCTCAGTCACAATGGAGTCTGTAGTAGTGACCAAACAGGCTCCTACCCAAGTGACTAAAACAAAAGTTTCCAAACCAAAATCTAAGAGACAAACCTCAGGTGTTTCTCAAAAAGCACCTGTTGCAAAAACTACCACAACTCTTGAGGGGAGTGTGAAGGAGGTAGTAAGTGGTGAGGGACAGGGTGCAAGCCCTAAGAATAAGGTAGGTGAGGAAAGTGCACCAAATAGCCAAGCCCAAGTCACATCCTCTCAACAGGGTGTGACTACTAGTTCTACAGCAACTCTGCACAAAAGGGTAAGGGACACTAGCCCTCACTCAAAAACCTATGAAAGAAGAGTAAAATCTAAAACCATAGGGGAAGCACAAGGTGCACACACAGTACAGCAAACTGTACCTTCTCAAATTCAGTTTGATGTGACTTCAATAAATGTGGAGTCACAGCCTCTTGATCTTAACCTTCAAATCGATACACATTACAATCCACCATCACCAACTCCATCTCTGGATGTGGATATGATATATACATCAATTCCTGATTCTCCATCTTTAAGATTCTTGGAGAAGCCCCACTCTGCAATTGGTGGTCATCATATTTTAGATGATTTGTTGGGCCATCAACCTTCCATTCCTAAATTCATAACAACATCTGTGGCCTCATCTTTAAAATCAATCTCCACAGATTCAGTGTTGGTTTTCACTTCAACGGATATTATCATTCCTTCATCAACGGATATCCTTCATCCGTTGACAAGTGTTTCTCCATCAACGGATGCGCCTATGTCTAGCCATCCGTTGACAGCTATAACTACTCCATCAACGGATATCCCTTATCCGTTGATAACTCACTCTACCACTGCTATATCTGACATTCCTGTGTCAAGTGTGAAGGAGTTCTCAGTAGTTGAAACACTTGTAGGATTGAGGGAAGGGAGTGAGAGGCTGCCTTGTGAGCAGGCAAAAGGAGAGGCAAATAATGAGAGGCTGACCATTTCTTCAGGTCAGGCAAAAGGAGAGCAAGAGAGTTCCACCTTAGTAGGGACTACAGGAGAAATAAGGCAGGAAGATCCAGCCATTGCAAGTGAGTTAATGGAGGTTAATGAAGCTTCTAAAGAGATGGAATTTCGACAAGAATATCAGTCAATCATTGACTCCATCTCTTTGGATCCTGAAACCTTTACTCATCCTATTTCTGCCTATCAAGTCATGGCATAACAGGGCAATGTGGAGGCAGAAGAGGCAATTCACCTAGTGTACACCTCACAATCTCTACACAGAGCAAAGGAAGCTTTGACTACTCTGCCTTCAGATGCTGATAGTGAAGAGTTTGGCAGTGATGACAGTGACAGCACAGCAAATGATGAAGAAGTCAATGTGGTAGATACTCCAGAATGGCTATTTTCTACTGCCACTGTGGCTGGTGACTTCAATGTGGAGATTATGAAGCAATATCAATCTGCTAGGGCTGAGCACCAAAATGCAGATCCACAGAGAAAGGCTGTCCTTCAGCAAATAATGGACTCCCTGAAACTTCACAAAATGCACATGGTCATTCAAAGAACACAACAGGAGGAGGTCCAAACTGCAATAAGAGAAATGAAAGTGGAACTAGATGCCAGGATTGAGGCACCAGCCCCTACTACCACTCACAAGGTGCTGACTAGCAAACTACTGAAGGAAGATAGCCTGGCCAAATCTGTTCAGCATCTCTCCTCCAGAGTGGATAGTATGGAATCTCAAATGCAGACACTCATTTCCAATCAAGTAAAACAGACTGAGCTACTGGAAAGGCTGCTTGCAGCCTCACCTCCAGCCCTTGATGCTAACAAAAAGGGGGAGAAAAAGGTAGAAGAGGTTGCAGCTACTTCTAGTCAGATTCCAGCTTCCAGTAGCAAGATAGCACAAATTGAGGGGGAGCAACAGCCAATGATAGTGGTCAATCCAAAAGAGTTTACTATAGAGGCTTTCCCTGTGAAGAAACAAAAGGTTGTGCTTCCAGTTCCCGACTTATCAAAAATCTCAGAAGATGATAGGCAAGCCAGAATTAAAGAATTATAGAAGATCAACAAGGAGGCAAATGAAAGAATGATGAGAACAGAAAGGATGATCAATGAATCAATTGTATCAACTCTGTTCTCTACTCAGTCCTCAGCTCCAACAATATCAACTACAATTCTGAAGGTGCTCACTCCAGAGATTGTGGCTCCTACATTCTATGATGCTGAACCATCTTATGTCAAAGAATTTGAACCATACATAAAAACCAGAGCCTACTCTCCACCAAAGGCAAATGGGAAGAACAAGTTACAATTGGACTTTCCATTTCCCAAGGATGATGATGAGAAGCTATTAGGAAAGACAATCAAAGAATTCAAGGAAAAGACAAATAAGAGTGTAAGAGATTGGATGGTTGTAATAATAAAGAATGGAAAAGTGTTAAATATATCCAACAGCCATCCTAGATTTGTTGAAGCAAAAAGAGAGGAGACCTCAAAACTTCTAAGGGAAGCTCATCCAAGTGAAGAAAATCAATATGAAAACTCAGATGAGAAGCAAGCCAGGCTGGCTCAGGAGTTAATGGATGAGGTAGAGGATGAAATGAGGGAACCTGAGGAAGCCCCCAAATCCAAAAGGAAAGTGAAATCAGTCCCCAAATCCAAACCTAAAAGGAGAGTGAAATCAAAGGCAAGGAGGCTTGTCTCTCCAGAAATTGAAAGCAAGGAAACAGTTGACTCATCACAACCTATTTCTGTGAAAGTATTCAACCCAGCTGTGAATTTCCATGGTGATCCTATAGTACCTAAAGAGGAACCAATGAATCTTGACTCCATTGAGGTTCCTTCATTCTTGCTGAAGCCTCAACAGAAGCCTATACAGAAGAAAAGGATACCAAGGAAGCAACCTTCAAAGGAACCAATTCAAGTTGCTAGGGTACCTGCTATTGTCAAGCAGCCAATCTTGGAAAACAAGGATGATTTTATCTATCAGGCAGATATTGAAGAATACTCAGGCATGAATCTGTATCTATATGAATTGTCAGAAGTAAGAGGAATTGACAAATATAAACATTTGCCTGAGAGATTGGTCTTTGTATACAAGGGAGGAAAGGAAAGGACATGGCCACTACAGAGGGTTCTTGGAGAAAATTATCTGACCTAATGTAATATCCGCAAATTTCGAATAAATTTTTTTTTCCTACTCGATATTTAAATTTAATTAAGAGCGATGTTATAATATATTTTAATTAGCGTGTTTGTGTAATTTTTTTAAATTTTACATATTCGTATGAGAATAAGTATTATATTAAATCTATTTATTTATAATTATCGGGTATTTATTAAAATTGGAAAATTTAGGAAAATAGGATTTTTATTTTTGGACGGATATTGATGTTTATCGCAAAATTTATTTTAGAAAGCGGATTTAGGTCTCGTTATAATTATCCAGCAGGAAAAATGACGATATTAATGTTACGTTTTATATGATCGGGTTGTCAAACACGAGGAGGGGACATCATTTCTCGATCACAGAAAATGAGTTTTATTCTCACAAAACACGAACCGCTTTTTACAGAGCACGAGTATTCTTTTACAAAGCACGAAATGTTCCTAACACTATATTTTTTTTTATACCCCATGTGCTGCCCCTTTCAATTCAGATAAACAGGAAACAAAACCACCCCATCCTTAATTAAAAAAAAACACACAGTACCATTTGTTTTACAACCACAAATACACAGTCGGTTCTTTTCTCTCATAAAACAAGGAACTCAGTGTTTACATAATTATACAAACCAAGTACAACAATCGCAGGTAGTGATTCCATTCAATTCCGTATTTTCTTTTTCTTCTTTTTTTTGTATCCGTCGGCTGGTTTGAGGCGGAGAGATTGTTTTGTTGGTATGGTTCAACTGATTTTGATTGGTTTTGTGAATCGGGATAGCTGTGTTGGTCGAAGGAGAAAGTAAGAGATAGAGAGAGGTCGACGGGAGGGAGTGAGGTCGAGGTTGGAAAACGAGAGAAGAGGTTATGGTGGGGTTGAGAGGACGAAGCAGAGGGGGGGGTATTGAGGTGTAGGAAGAGCGATGGGGATTGATGTTATGGTAGTGTGGTTGGGTGTTGCCTTGTGTGGGTGGTTCGGAGACGACCACCACCGCTGTGGTGGTGGCGTTATTATAGTGGTGGCGAGAGAGATTGAGTGAGGAGGTGAGGGGTTGTTGCCGATTGGTGTTGTATGGTGTGGTGGTGTTTGAATCGAATGTAGGGAGGCTGAGAGATTTTGTGTTTGTGCTGTCGAAGATATAAGGGGGGGGTTTATTGTTTTGCCGTTGGTTTCTTTGAATCGACGGAGAAAATTCGGGAGAATGAACGGAGAGGTAGAGAGAAACGGTGAGGTAGAGAGAGGCGCAGGGGAGGGGGTGGGTCCCACAGTGGGGTGAGGTGGGGCCCACTTAAAATTTTCTGTTAATAATAATAATAACGTAATGGTAAATTAATGATCGAATCGGGATTCATTTATTTGGATCGTTATTTAAAATAGTTGGTAATTAATAATTTCTTAAAAAAATGGGGTAATTAACTAACTAGTGAAAAAGAAATATTGTGAGATTTAAGGGAGATTTATATTGAGTAAATTAGGGAATTTTAAAGAATTGTGGATAATTTAAGTAAGTTATTGAGAAGTGTATTTTGATTAGTTAGTTGTTAACAATCATTTGAAAATAATTAATGATTCAGTTACATGAATAATTATATAAATAATAAAATGGTAATTGATTTAGTAATTAAATAGAAATATTTGTGACGTAATTTAGAGATTTAATATGTCATTAATAAAAGAGGAAATATTTATGAATAAATAGAATAAAATATGATTTTATTTTGGAAAGCTAATAATAAATATTTTCGGATTATTTTAATTAACCGGATCAAGTCAGATTATTTTAGAGGCGAAAATCGGGAACAATAATAATATAATAATACTGTATAATCGAACGTTATAATCAGGATCTAATCATCAGGATTGTTATTTAAAGCAGTTGTTATAAATAATTTAATAAAAATGATAAAATTGATTAATGGAGTTATATAGTAATAATTATGGATTAATGTGAAAAGAAACAGTTAATTGAATAATTTTGCTGCGAGATTAAAGGGAGTTTAATAGTAATTAAATTAGGGAAATTTCGAGAATTGTGGATAATTTATAAGAGTCAATTTAAATTAGAAGTATTATCTGAATAAATGATTTTACAAAAATGGTATAATTGTTTTATTAATTAACCCGAATATTAGTAAAATGTAGAAACTTAAGATTTACCTTTTTCTTCTACTCGTATACTGAATATGGGTTTTTATTCGATTATAGAGAACCGGAGACGTGGAACAAGTTGGAGGGTCGTACCGCAGGGCTCAGGCAAGTTTATCTATGCATACTCTATCGTTCAGAGTATTTGTATTTTGAAATATATGAAGTGTGCGAACTAGATTTAAATCGATAATTGCAAATTATTTAATTTATGTTCTATCGTTCAGAGTATATCTTATATTGAAAGTATGTTGCATGTATTGCAAGTTTACTAACTCGTACTCCATCGTTCGGAGTATTTATATTGTTATCTATATATAGTATGCTGATTAAGTTTCCGATATTCAAAAGCAAATATATTCTTTCTAGTGGTTTATACCAGATTTTATCCATGCAATTTACATGCATATATATTATTGTTGAGCTGTTTATTACACGAGATGTTTGCAATTTATTTTATAAGTTGGTTTATATTGTTGAGACGTTTATCGAAATACTTCATTTGTATTCGTAGAAGAGATGATAAAGATATATTTAATAATATTTTCATACTACAGAATATTTATATTTAAGAGTGGGGATATATATATATAAAGTAAGTTGTGATTTATTGCTTCTAAAAGCAAAAGTGACCGGAGTAACGCACCGGCCCAACGGTTACATATAAAGGGTGAAGGGCCGAGGAAGACGGCTCATCCTTCTGAGAAGTTATTTTTGGGTGGTTCGAGACGTCGACCATCCTTTCTATCGATAGAATTGAGAAGTGACAATGGATTGATCATCCATTACTTGAGAAGGCGTTTCGAGAAGAAGTCCAATCTTAGATGCCTTAGACTGTTAGCGGATGCCTTTGTGGTTCTGTTAATAGTAGAGGGTGTTGATCCGAGAAGTTATTAAGTTATATTCGAATGGTATTTTGAGAAGTTATTGATTTACCTTTGAGCAGTATTTTGAGAAGTTATTGATTTATCTTTGAGCAGTATTTTGAGAGGTTATTGATTTATTTTCGAGTAGTATTTTGAGAAGTCGTTGAGATATATTTATTCCTTCATTTGATTAATATTCCGAGATTTGTAAAAAGTTCTGAGTTGTTATCTTTTCAAAAGTATATATTTATATATATTATTGATTGGTAAAAAGCATATTTGAGTGAGTTGTCGTTTTATAGGTTATTTATTTATATACTTGCTGGGCATTCTTTGGCTCATTCTTGTTATTTAAATATTATTAACCAGCGGCGTCCAAAGAAGGCACTAGCATGGCGAACCGGGATAAAGGGAAGGGGAAAGGCTACTAATTCAGCATTAGCCTTTTTGTATCGAAGGAGGCTACGAGCTAGGAAGAAGCTGTTTAATGTTTTATTATCTAGTATTCTGAAGTTGTAATAGTATTTCAGAGATTCTGGGAGGTGAACTTGTGTTGTAATAATTTTTAAATTATGGAACGCTCGTTCTAAGACTATAACCCGTGGAGTAAATTATGGAGTTGTTATGATTATTGTTGTAGATTATATTATGAGCAGGTGATTGAATTTTTTCCGCAAGAAGTGTAATGACCTGGATTCCTGTAAGGGATTTGGGGGCGTTACATTAATGGTATCAGAGCGGTAGGTTATAAACCTTAGAACGAGAGTAGAAGGAGTTAAGACTATATAAGGGAGAGTTTAGAAGCCAAAGGAACCGATAGGTATTTATAGTAGAATCATTTGGGACGAGGAAAATGCGTATCCATGATATATTTATTGGGCTTAAATTTTTTTTTTATTTTTTTTTATATAATGAGTATATAGAGGTATGTATACGTAAATATATATACATATGGATGCATACATATATATGTATATATACGCATATGTACAGTTATATACTATTTTGTTTTCATAATAAGCATTTCATGGATATGTAGTTTTATTGAACGAAATGGTTTTTCAGGAAAATGCCACCAAGGAGAAATAGAGATAACTCCGGAGAAGGTGAGGCTTCTACGGGAAGGAATAACCACGTAGGAGATAACCAGAATGACAACCAGAACAATCAAGGACTTAACCAACTAGTAGATCTGTTAAGGCAAACCCTAGACCGTGGCCCGCGGGGTCCTGTGCCCAATGTGGGAAACCAGACCGCATCAGCTTTCAAGGCTTTTAAGTCAATTCATCCACCTGAGTTCAAAGGGTTTGGTGAGCCAGTAGAGGCTAGATCGTGGCTGAAGGAGATGGAGAAATCCTTTAAGATTATCGGAGTAGAAGAGGGGCAGAAGACGATCTTTGCCACCTATTTGCTGAAGGAGGAGGCGTATTATTGGTGGGAATCTAAGGAAGCAATGGAACCTGCAGGGATAGTAACCTGGGAGAGGTTCACTGAGTTGTTCTTGGAGAAGTATTTTCCCGAGCATATGGAAAGTAAGATGGAGATAAAGTTCTTGGAGCTAAGGCAGGGTAATAGGACAGTTGCTGAGTATGAGAAGGAGTTTACCGAGCTATCTAGGTTTGTGCCACATTTCGTAGATACTGATAAGAAGAAGGCAAGAAGCTTTCAGCATGGACTGAGACCGTGGATACAAACCAGGGTAGCCGCTTTTGAGCTTACTGAGTATGTTAAAGTGGTGAATAAGGCAGAGGTAATAGAAGCGGGAAGTAATTTTGATCCAAAGGAAAATGAAGGAAAGAAAAGAAAAGCAGAAGGTTGGGGAGGATATTCGACTAGTGGGACATTTCAGAACCATCAGGGTAGGAGGCCCGGATTTCAGTCTGCAAGATTTGGAGGATCTAACCGAGCGAAAAGTGCGGGTAGTGTGCAAATAGGACCACGGGGAAATGAGAGCCAGTTTAGGCCACCAAGGCCACCACTGCAAGACTGCGAAGTGTGTGGAAAGAAGCATCCGGGTGTTTGTACACAAGGGAGGTGTCATAATTGTGGTCAAGAGGGGCATCAACGGACGAATTGTCCCAGGAAGGGAGTAGTTTGCTACAAATGTGGAAAGGAGGGTCACATCTCTAGAGACTGTAAAGTGTCAGCAGCGGGACCCGCGACATCACGTCAAAGCAGTGGAGTTAACAGCAACCAACCAACCGCTAGGATTTTTAACATGACGTTGGCCGATGGCATAACAGAGATGGACGAGATAGCAGGTACGCGATTACTTATTTTCGTAAATGCATATATAAATGATGAGCCGGTATGATAATAGAGATATGTTAAAGAATTAGAAAAGAACATCAAAGGCAGAATAGACGGTATAGCATGAGAGGTTACGATCGTAATGTAAGAACATAAAACTGGTAAGAGTGACGAGGAAATATTGGAAGGTAGGGTACAAGATTAGCAACCTTAGTTATTGCCTACGCTGATTCCGAGGACGGAATCCTTTAAGGAGGGAAGACTGTAATATCCGCAAATTTCGAATAAATTTTTTTTTCCTACTCGATATTTAAATTTAATTAAGAGCGATGTTATAATATATTTTAATTAGCGTGTTTGTGTAATTTTTTTAAATTTTACATATTCGTATGAGAATAAGTATTATATTAAATCTATTTATTTATAATTATCGGGTATTTATTAAAATTTGAAAATTTAGGAAAATAGGATTTTTATTTTTGGACGGATATTGATGTTTATCGCAGAATTTATTTTAGAAAGCGGATTTAGGTCTCGTTATAATTATCCAGCAGGAAAAATGACGATATTAATGTTACGTTTTATATGATCGGGTTGTCAAACACGAGGAGGGGACATCATTTCTCGATCACAGAGAATGAGTTTTATTCTCACAAAACACGAACCGCTTTTTACAGAGCACGAGTATTCTTTTACAAAGCACGAAATGTTCCTAACACTATATTTTTTTTTATACCCCATGTGCTGCCCCTTTCAATTCAGATAAACAGGAAACAAAACCACCCCATCCTTAATTAAAAAAAAACACACAGTACCATTTGTTTTACAACCACAAATACACAGTCGGTTCTTTTCTCTCATAAAACAAGGAACTCAGTGTTTACATAATTATACAAACCAAGTACAACAATCGCAGGTAGTGATTCCATTCAATTCCTTAATTTCTTTCTCTTCTTTTTTTGTATCCGTCGGCTGGTTTGAGGCGGAGAGATTGTTTTGTTGGTATGGTTCAACTGATTTTGATTGGTTTTGTGAATCGGGATAGCTGTGTTGGTCGAAGGAGAAAGTAAGAGATAGAGAGAGGTCGACGGGAGGGAGTGAGGTCGAGGTTGGAAAACGAGAGAAGAGGTTATGGTGGGGTTGAGAGGACGAAGCAGAGGGCGGGGGGTATTGAGGTGTAGGAAGAGCGATGGGGATTGATGTTATGGTAGTGTGGTTGGGTGTTGCCTTGTGTGGGTGGTTCGGAGACGACCACCACCGCTGTGGTGGTGGCGTTATTATAGTGGTGGCGAGAGAGATTGAGTGAGGAGGTGAGGGGTTGTTGCCGATTGGTGTTGTATGGTGTGGTGGTGTTTGAATCGAATGTAGGGAGGCTGAGAGATTTTGTGTTTGTGCTGTCGAAGATATAAGGGGGGGGTTTATTGTTTTGCCGTTGGTTTCTTTGAATCGACGGAGAGAATTCGGGATAATGAACGGAGAGGTAGAGAGAAACGGTGAGGTAGAGAGAGGCGCAGGGGAGGGGGTGGGTCCCACAGTGGGGTGAGGTGGGGCCCACTTAAAATTTTCTGTTAATAATAATAATAACGTAATGGTAAATTAATGATCGAATCGGGATTCATTTATTTGGATCGTTATTTAAAATAGTTGGGAATTAATAATTTCTTAAAAAAATGGGGTAATTAACTAACTAGTGAAAAAGAAATATTGTGAGATTTAAGGGAGATTTATATTGAGTAAATTAGGGAATTTTAAAGAATTGTGGATAATTTAAGTAAGTTATTGAGAAGTGTATTTTGATTAGTTAGTTGTTAACAATCATTTGAAAATAATTAATGATTCAGTTACATGAATAATTATATAAATAATAAAATGGTAATTGATTTAGTAATTAAATAGAAATATTTGTGACGTAATTTAGAGATTTAATGTATCATTAATAAAAGAGGAAATATTTATGAATAAATAGAATAAAATATGATTTTATTTTGGAAAGCTAATAATAAATATTTTCGGATTATTTTAATTAACCGGATCAAGTCAGATTATTTTAGAGGCGAAAATCTGGAACAATAATAATATAATAATACTGTATAATCGAACGTTATAATCAGGATCTAATCATCAGGATTGTTATTTAAAGCAGTTGTTATAAATAATTTAATAAAAATGATAAAATTGATTAATGGAGTTATATAGTAATAATTATGGATTAATGTGAAAAGAAACAGTTAATTGAATAATTTTGCTGCGAGATTAAAGGGAGTTTAATAGTAATTAAATTAGGGAAATTTCGAGAATTGTGGATAATTTATAAGAATCAATTTAAATTAGAAGTATTATCTGAATAAATGATTTTACAAAAATGGTATAATTGTTTTATTAATTAACCCGAATATTAGTAAAATGTAGAAACTTAAGATTTACCTTTTTCTTCTACTCGTATACTGAATATGGGTTTTTATTCGATTATAGAGAACCGGAGACGTGGAACAAGTTGGAGGGTCGTACCGCAGGGCTCAGGCAAGTTTATCTATGCATACTATATCGTTCAGAGTATTTGTATTTTGAAATATATGAAGTGTGCGAACTAGATTTAAATCGATAATTGCAAATTATTTAATTTATGTTCTATCGTTCAGAGTATATCTTATATTGAAAGTATGTTGCATGTATTGCAAGTTTACTAACCCGTACTCCATCGTTCGGAGTATTTATATTGTTATCTATATATAGTATGCTGATTAAGTTTCCGATATTCAAAAGCAAATATATTCTTTCTAGTGGTTTATACCAGATTTTATCCATGCAATTTACATGCATATATATTATTGTTGAGCTGTTTATTACACGAGATGTTTGCAATTTATTTTATAAGTTGGTTTATATTGTTGAGACGTTTATCGAAATACTTCATTTGTATTCGTAGAAGAGATGATAAAGATATATTTAATAATATTTTCATACTACAGAATATTTATATTTAAAAGTGGGGATATATATATATAAAGTAAGTTGTGATTTATTGCTTCTAAAAGCAAAAGTGACCGGAGTAACGCACCGGCCCAACGGTTACATATAAAGGGTGAAGGGCCGAGGAAGACGGCTCATCCTTCTGAGAAGTTATTTTTGGGTGGTTCGAGACGTCGACCATCCTTTCTATCGATAGAATTGAGAAGTGACAATGGATTGATCATCCATTACTTGAGAAGGCGTTTCGAGAAGAAGTCCAATCTTAGATGCCTTAGACTGTTAGCGGATGCCTTTGTGGTTCTGTTAATAGTAGAGGGTGTTGATCCGAGAAGTTATTAAGTTATATTCGAATGGTATTTTGAGAAGTTATTGATTTACCTTTGAGCAGTATTTTGAGAAGTTATTGATTTATCTTTGAGCAGTATTTTGAGAGGTTATTGATTTATTTTCGAGTAGTATTTTGAGAAGTCGTTGAGATATATTTATTCCTTCATTTGATTAATATTCCGAGATTTGTAAAAAGTTCTGAGTTGTTATCTTTTCAAAAGTATATATTTATATATATTATAGATTGGTAAAAAGCATATTTGAGTGAGTTGTCGTTTTATAGGTTATTTATTTATATACTTGCTGGGCATTCTTTGGCTCATTCTTGTTATTTAAATATTATTAACCAGCGGCGTCCAAAGAAGGCACTAGCATGGCGAACCGGGATAAAGGGAAGGGGAAAGGCTACTAATTCAGCATTAGCCTTTTTGTATCGAAGGAGGCTACGAGCTAGGAAGAAGCTGTTTAATGTTTTATTATCTAGTATTCTGAAGTTGTAATAGTATTTCAGAGATTCTGGGAGGTGAACTTGTGTTGTAATAATTTTTAAATTATGGAACGCTCGTTCTAAGACTATAACCCGTGGAGTAAATTATGGAGTTGTTATGATTATTGTTGTAGATTATATTATGAGCAGGTGATTGAATTTTTTCCGCAAGAGGTGTAATGACCTGGATTCCTGTAAGGGATTTGGGGGCGTTACACCTAACCAAAGTGTTCTCTGCAATCAAGAGATACACAGGGTTCTCCAAGATAGCAAAAGGGGAGATACTGGACAGAATAGAACAGATAAGGAGAGAATGGAACTCACCATCAAGTCTACCAAGGAAGATGAAGATCCCATACAATGGACAGAAAATCCACCTTCAACCCTTCTGGATGATGGAGTTCAGGGACGAAGATGGTAACAGGAGATTTTTCAGGTTAGAAGACCAACTATCAAAGGCTAGTTCTCAATACCTGAGATGGTTACAACAAAAGCTAAATCTAAAGGTTGATGAAGAAGATGCCTTCTATATGCAACTCCAAATGCAGATTGAGTCCAACTCTGCCAAAGAAGGAAAATCAAGGGTGATGCCAACAAGAGAAAAGAAACAGTCTTAATCTGCTCAGTCTAGAGGAGCACTTCTCTGTAAATTTCTCAAACTATCAGTTTTTAATTTTTGTAGCTTAATACAATTTTTGCATTGTTCTATATATATCTTTAGGAATGTTTTGTTATCATCAAGGTCCTGAATTTATGCTTTATTGCCATCAAGTATAAATTGGGGGAAATTGTTAGGAATATGTTGTATTTGATGATAACTTCACAATCAATCAAATTGTATAAGGTTTTATAGCTGTCAACGGATGAGGATTTATAACTCTATCCGTTGACAGGTAGCTCATCAACGGATGAGGTTTTGTAGCATACTGCAGTAACTCTATGTTATCAGTTGATAGTGTTTTTATCCACAGTCATGTTGACCATCAATGGATAGGCAGAATAGGGTAGCCAATTGTAAATAAGCTATGCTATGTAATTCTGTCTAAGTGAAAGTGTATCAACAGATGAAGACAAAACTCTATTAACGGATACAACTCAAATCCACTCTATCAACGGATACAGCTCAAGTCTCAATATCAACGGATATGGCTCAATATATCATCAACGGATGTCAGTGTACAATATCAACGGATAATCATTGACACTTTCTTCTATGCTAAGCTGGGGATTAGCAGTTGATAAGGACAGGTTTGACTGACAGATCACATGGGTTGATAGTAGATACAAAAAGCAGTATGGCAGCCATACTTTGGAAACACAGAAGAAAGAAGCATTCCGTTTACACTATGAATACAAGAAAGGTGCAGGAGACATGTCTGTTCACAAGGACAACCTTTCGGCTACATGTGTATTTGGAGTGTAGTAGCAAGTCAACTAGAATTAGATTAATATTATCTTATTCCAGTAGTACTTGTAAACTTGGGATTTATAACCAAGTGTAGCAACTCTTTTAGATGCCAAGAAAACAGATACATTTGCTTATGGTTTTTTTTGAATATCTTTAGAAAGCAAAGAGTTGTAAAACAGAAGCTGTGTACTTTTGTATCACAGAGTTTACTTCGAATAAAAGCTTCAGGTGGTGCATTTAACCACCTGATTTTTATGTGTTTGTGCATTAATCTTTCTACAGCAATTATCTAAGTATAGATTTCTGGAGTTCTTATCAGAAATTTATAAATATCAAGAATTGTATTCAACCCCCCCTTCTACAATTATACAAGTGTGTAATCTGGGAATAACAGGTACTATCTCTTAAAGAGATTCCAGTCCCTAAAGATGAGAGATAAAATAATCATGAAATTTCACTAAATTATGTGCATTACATGAAATTATGGGATCGAAGTAAGCCATAATCGATGACATATATATGTATTCTGCAACACTGGATATCAATATAAATTCTGATCCTGAACTACAAAGTGTGGGTGAGTGCCCTAAAAAAAATGACTGGCTAAAATGAAAAGATGCAATTCAAAAAGAACAAAATTCATTGCATAAAAGCGAAGTATTTGGACCTGTTGTCCAAACACCAATTAGTGTGAACCCTGTTGAAAACAAATGGGTATACATAAGAAAACAAAATGAAAAGAATGAGATAATGAGATACAAAGCCCGACTTGTTGCTCAAGAATTTTCTCAAGACCTTGCATTGATTATCCAGAGACATACTCGCTAGTAATGGATGGAATTACTTTCGTTTCATATTAGGTGTGACATTTAATCAAAAACTAGAAACACGTCTTATGGACGTCGTTACTGCATACTTATATGGTTCACTTGATAGTCAAATTCTTATGAAAATCTCAGAAGGGTTGAAAATGGATGAGTTCAAGAAATCTCATCATATATACTCCATTAAACTTCAACGAATATTGTATGGACTGAAACAATCTGGCCGTATGTGGTATAACAGACTTAGTCATTATTTACAAAAGAATGGGTATATTATGAATCAGATTTGTCCATACATTTTTATCAAGAAGTCATAATCTGGTTTTGTGATCATTACTATATATATGGATGATTTAAATATTGTAGGAACAACTATAGAAGTTGACGATGCTGTCATATATGTAAAAACAGAATTTGAAATGAAAGATCTTGGAAGGACAAAATGTTGTCTTGGTATACAAGTCATCAGGAATTTTCCTCCACCAATCCACGTATACAAAAAAAGTTTTGAGCAGATTTTACGTGGATAAATCTCATCCTTTGACCACTTCAATGGTGGTTAGATCTTTAGAACCTGATAAAGATCCATTTTGACTACGAGAAGATGATGAAGATGTTCTTGGTCCTGAAATTTCATATCTTGGTACAATTAGTGCACTAATCTTGCGAATAATACAAGGCCAGATATTGCATTTGTTGTGAATTTATTGACTAGGTTTAGCTTTGCTCCGATGGATAGACATTGGAAGGGGATCAAACATATATTCCGTTATCTTCGTGGACAGTTGATTTTGGGTTATTTTTCCCAAAAAACTTGACAACTCAGTTGAATGGATATGCAAATGCTGGATACTTGTCAGATCCTCATTTTGGCAAATCATAAACTGGAAATGTATTTACATATTGCGGTACAACCATTTCGTGGAAATCCATAAAACATACTACAGTGGCCACCTCATCAAATCGCTCAGAACTAATTGCAATTCATGAAGCTAGTAGAAAATGTGTTTGGTTGCGATCTATCATCAAGAATATTCAAGAATCATGTGGATTATCGGACATTACGATAAGTCCCACTATTATGTTTGAAGATAACACTGTATGTATTGATCAACTTAATGAAGGATATATCAAAGGAGACAGAACGAAGCACATTTCACCAAAAATTTTCAACACTAATGAGCTTCAAAAGAATGGTGAAATTTATATACATCAAATTCGATCATGACTTATTCACAAAACCATTACCGAATTCAATATTCGGAAAGCTACGAAATAACATTAGAATGCGTCGACTCAAGGACTTGTTGCAACAAAACTTCAGTGAATGATCAATTTCTTCCAAGAGGAGATTGTACTCTTTTTCCTTCATCAAAGTTTTTATCTCATTAGATTTTTCTTTGATAAGGTTTTAACGAGATAATCTATGATCCATGCTAAAGTGACAATCAAAGGAGAGTGTTGTAAAGTGATTGTCACCTTTGTCAATGATAACATAGTAAAGCTAGTCTTGGGAGAAGAAAATTGTACCGTGTAATTAATATTGATGTCTCTCATATTGACTATAAATAGATGAACCCAGAAGAAGTAGAAATGCACCAACAATACTTGTTATTTCTTTTACATATTATGTTGCTCTCTGTCCTTCTCTCTTATCAATTTCTTTAGTAGATTCATATATAATATTAAAGCGTTCTTTTAGCTATTAAATTGCTAGTATATTACAACATGTGTAATTTTTTTTCCAAATTTTGCACTCCAATGGTACATTACCCTCAACTAAAATTTTAGCCAAACCCATTATATTGACTATATTTACTAAACTTCTAGAAACCTATATTGAAACTCACATAATCTATTGTCATATTAAGATAATATAGTAATAATTTAAAATAATAATAACGTATCATTTTTAAAATATTATCAATCATTATAGTCAACTTCGTTGAAGCATACAACCTTAGAGCATCTCCAATGGGGTCAACTAAATTGGTTTAAATCTATGATTAGCTAAAATTTGTTGAACTTGTAACTCTGTAAGGTGTTAGTACTCCAATTGGATTGAATATAATGTTTAATTATATTTTAAAAATAGTAATTTCTTATTATTTGAAGTTGTTATATACAGAGAATGTTATTTCAGTATGGTAAAATAAGATGTGGAATCTTGCTAAAATTCACCAAATATAGCCAATAGACAATGGTTTTATTTTCTATAAAACTTATTTTTAGTTTGTAAATTTGAATTTTAGCTAATAATTTGTTAGGGCTGAAAATGATGTTAGAGGATCAGCAAATTTACAAATCAAATTTTTATGAAAAATGTTAGGAAACATCATTGGAGATGCTCTATCAGGGTCTGTAATAGCTTTATTTTTAGTACGTAAATTTGAATTTTAGCTAATAATTTGTTAGGGTTGAAAATGATGTTAGAGGATCAACAAATTTACAAATCAAATTTTTATAAAAAATGTTAGGAAATATCATTGGAGATGCTCTATCAAGGTCTGTAATACAGGGGTTCGTCGAGCCAATAACCACGTCAGGTCTACTCAAAATGATTATAGTGCTTTTGCCTGCTATGACATTATTGCTTGATAAAATAACATCCCTATATAAGTCACTAATTGAAGCTGAAATTGATTGACTAAAGGATGCATGATATTGACGAGACAATGTCTGCAGTTTACCTGATATGCTTCGGCTTTTGTACAATTATTCAAAAAGATTGTATGACCGAACAAGCAAACTTAAACAACCATCAGATTAACATTGCGCTATAGGCTGGGAATGGTATTTCTGGACTAATGTTACAGCTGCTACAATTTATGTTTTATTTCTACTATTTTGTATCGGACGGATTGCACAAAGAATGATCCTTATTAAGGAAAACAAAAAAAGCAATTTTGTAGAATTTCAAGATATCTATAACAATCGACACTTGAAATTAGTGCCAGTATCTTAAAGCGAATGGATTGATATTAACGCACAGACATATATCTTGTTTTGGCAACTTACTTTGACAAAATGTTATGTTATAGTTACAGAAGACGTGATCTATGCAGGCAGGCCTAACTTTGTTGAACTGTTGTAGTGCAAAAGACTTGTTAGCTATCTATGATCTCAGCATTTGTTTAGATTGTCTTTGTTCAGAATAAAAAAGTAAAACTAGAGATG
Organism: Saposhnikovia divaricata; assembly: GCA_036435485.1. Taxonomy (NCBI): domain Eukaryota; kingdom Viridiplantae; phylum Streptophyta; class Magnoliopsida; order Apiales; family Apiaceae; genus Saposhnikovia; species Saposhnikovia divaricata. The sequence goes on from CM071600.1 coordinate 131,606,540, forward strand.
TTCGAACATACGTACATAATATAGCATGCTTAGCATTTTTGGATATACAAATTGCATTCTAAATATTTTTTTGAAGTGTCCTGTTGTCGGAGGCCGCTACTCGTTGATCTTTCAGAAAAAGCATTGTTGCCACGTGTCTGCCAGTGTTTTGCTAACATTTAATTTTAATTATTTCTATGTTTAATACTTAATGTACTTCAAGTGGCTAAATTTTTTCTTAAAAATCCAGATGATAACTTATAAACAATTTTATGATATGGCTAACAAAAATTACCATATTTACTTTTTGCAAGCATCCTCTTTTTTTTGAAGAAAAAGCACTTGCATTACTCAAATAGAATCAAATACAAGTTTCTGAAAAACAAACTCAGGAGGGGTAGTAATCCACTCCTGTACATCTGAAATAGAACTCATTACTCTCGCTAACTTATAAGCCACGACATTCGCAGATCGATGAACAAATCTAATTAGCACGTTTTCAAAGTGTTTAAAATAATCAACACAATTAAAAACTATTGTGTGAAAGTATGACTCTCCATGGATACCATTGCATGCATTTGCCAATTGTTTTGCATCCATTTCAAACACACAATTTTTGTACCCCAAGTCTTTCACCCAAGATAATGCTTCACTTAAAGTTATTGCTTCTGCCTCTCTTGGATGTAACAACAAACCAATTCTTCGACTACGAGCTCTAACAAACTCGCCCTGATCATTTCGAATAACTGCTCCAAGCCCAATACTATTCCCTTCCTTAAATCTGGCAGCATCAACATTAACTTTGAACCACCCCTGCTCTGGTTTGCTCCATCTTCTACGGTTCGTGTTTACAGTTGAAATACTATTTCTTGCTTCTTGCTGTGCCTTTCTCCAATCATACAACAAATTCATCGCCCCTTCTCTTAACCCAAACTCTGACATATAATCTTGTCCCATACCCACTTATTACGACGATTCCATAATTTCCAAGATATTAGTGCTATTAACACTAACTGATCTGTAGATTCTGTAACAAAAAGTCTCTGCAGAACATCAAAACAATTCTCACCTGGTAATACTTGGATCAGATCATGGACACTATTTGTTTCCCAAACTGACTTAGCAAACGAACAAGTGAACAACACATGAATCTCATCTTCATCTTCTACTCGACACCATGAGCATTTAACATCAATTTGAACTCTTTTAGTCAGTAGAGCTACTACTGTTGGAATGCAAGCACGAGAAGCTAGCCATAAAAAATTAACAATTTTACAGGCAATTTCAGCGTTCATAACTTCTTCCAAAAACTTGAATACGGAGTATTGTGTTCCTCTTGAATTCTTCGATTACAGCTTTTCACCGTAAACAAGCCTGTATTATCCAAACTCCAAAATCACGAATCCTGTCTACCATTTAATGATAGAGGGATTCTTTTAATAAGCTCCGCATCCCTAGCATTGCATATATCATCTATCATCTCCTCATCCCATCTATTCTCTCCAGGCACCATTAGACTTTGCACTGTGATATTTTGTAACTCAGGTGGAATTTCTGATGTGAGAAAACCATTGTCTACACATGGAAGCCATGGAACTTTCTACACCATCGTACTATCTCCAATACCAATTCCTCGTCTACACCCTTGTTTCACCTGCTCTTGCGCTGCTAAAATACTCCTCCACATATAACTAGGATTATGTCCTAGTGTTGCACTTAGAAAATCACTATTCGGAAAATATCGAGCCTTCATCAAAGTAGTTACTAGTGAATTATTGTTATTCAACAATCTCCACCCCTGTTTTGCTAGCATCGCCAAATTAAATTGATTAAGCTCTCTAAATCCCAACCCCCCTTCTTTACTCGTACACATTCTTTCCCATGTCATCCATCTAATTCCCTTCCCATTATGGCCACTTCCCCACCAATACCCGTTCATTAGTCGTTGAATACCATTACACACATCGGCCGGTATCAACATGAGGTTCATCCAAAAATTTGGGATAGATTGAGCTGCTGTCTTCAATAAAGTCACCTTTCCAGCTTTCAAAATAGGCTTATTTACTCACCCCTGCAACTTCTGGCTAACTCTATCCTTCAGGAAATTAAATACCTCATTTTTGTTTTTACCAACTTGAATTGGTACTCCCAAATATTTACCTGGCTTGGCCACCTCTGCAACTTCAAGAATTTCACATATCCTGACTCTACTAGCAGCATTTATATACGGACTAAACAGCACACTTGACTTGTTAAAATTAATCGCTTGGCCAAAAATATTCTCATACCTCTGAATAATGCTTTTCATAACCATTGCTTCTGCTACCGTTGCTCGGAAAAAGAAGTAGCAATCATTTGCAAATAGCAAATGTGATATAGATGGAGCCCCACGAGCAATCTTACAACCATGTAATAATCCAACCTCCTCATTTCGTCAAATAATCGAACTGAGTCCCTCTGCACAGAGAATGTACAAATATGGAGAAATAGGATCCCTTTGCCGGATTCCACGTTCTGGTTGCACATCCCCAAATTCAATACGATTATGTAAAAAACTATATGTCACAGTACGAACACAGATCATTACTCTATGAATCCAGGTTTGATTAAACCCGAACTTGTTCAACATTCCTTCAATAAATTACCATTCCAGACGATCGTATGCCTTAAACACATCAATTTTCATACCCACCATCCCATTTCTGCACTGTCTACGCCGCTATATGTACTGATTCATCTCAAATGCAATTAATGCATTATCCGTAAGTAAGCGACCTTCCACAAAAGCACTCTGCTGCTCAGATATCAAGCTTGATAAACAGCCTTTTAATTGATTTGCCATGACTTTAGATAAAATGCGCATTAAAACATTGCACAAAGAAATTGGTCGCAAATCAGTCATACGTCTAGGTTCCCTTACCTTCGGTATTAAACATACCAGTGTGCGATTAACTCCTCCCATGAGCTCACATGTTTCAAAAAAATATCCATTACATAAAGGGGTGCGGCCTATGGCATCGGGTTGCCAAAGTACTGTTTGGCAACATACAGTTTTATAACCGTTGGATAGTTGATCTAAGGGCCCTGATTTAAAAAAAAATTAACATCATACCGCAGAAACTTTCTACAGTACGGAGAAATTACCAAAATGTCTCCGATTTTTGGTGTGAAAATAGAGGGGCATTTTGGTAATTTTTCCATACTACGGAAAGTTTCTGCGTTACGGTGAACAGTAAATTTTTGATGTTAAAACATAGGGTATTTTGATAATTTCTCCGTACCGTATACCACGGAAAGTTTCTGCAATACAGTACGGATTTTTTTTTAATCAGAACAATTGAATCAACCATTCAACAATTATAAAATCGTATGCTGCCAAACAGTTAATTTGGCAACCTTGTGCCAAAGACCGGCACCCTTACTTAAATGGGATGAAAAAGTTCAAAACAAGTTCATTGCATTGGAGATGGATTCAATGTTTTCTCAATCAACCCGACATCGGTGACAAGTTTTGTTCTGCAATCATACATGCATTATAAATCATACTTTTAGTCATAAATGCGGAATTATTTTAACGATTTTTCTAGTGTGTGCCGAATAGCACATGCTAAGAATCCGTGTTAACTTAGTTGTCAAATTTTGATTGGTGGGGATTTCATTAATAATGATGACCCCCTACATTCACATAAATATCCACCAATCAAAATTTGACAACTCATCAAGTACGGATTCTTAGCATGTGTCCTTGGACACAACCCTTATTTTAATGTGTATGCCTATGATTTATGATGAAATTAATACTACCAAAATTATAACGTTAATCAAAATTATGTATTAGTATTAAAATCATAAATTATGCATATTTCAATTTTTTTTTAAATTTGTTTTATTTAAATTTCTAAATAGGCGTTGTTACATAATATTTAAATTCTTCTTATAAAAACATTCAATTCCATCGAACCAACCCAAACAAATACGATAGGGCTGTGTCACGAAATTAAATTTAATGGATTTGATTAAAAAATTGGATCTTGCAAAAACATCTATATCGTTGTTAAACAAATATCAATAAAATAATTTTACTTGTATATCTTAATTTTTTCTGTATAGCCGTGAATGGAGTAGGTATGGCCTCTAAGTGTAGATATTATTATGTTAATAATATTTTCTAGTTCTTTAGTTTACTTTATTTTTAAATTTGTTCTTTTACAAAAGTGATAATAATTTTTGGAAAAGATCAAATTCGTCAATTATATCATGTTCAATTTATAATAGTATAGTATAAATAAATAAACTAGATTCAATTCCCGTGTAAGGCACGGGATTGTTCTATTTTATAATTAATATTGTAGTTTTTCTCGTTACGTTTTGATATTAATATTAACAATTGATATTGTGATGATTATTATTTTTTTTAGTTTAACACGTTCTTTTTTAACTAATGTTTATTTTATTCTCGTTTCAAGATCTCCCATTTTGGTTAAAACATTCAAATGTACTCTTTATTTTTCCAAAGTGCTCATAATCATATATTTCTTGAATTTGATATTACAGAATGTCAAGTAATGCGCCAAAGCCAAGAAAGTATTAAAAAATATTGTATTAGACACATTTTTATAAAGTAAAAATACTAAATTACAGTACACAAAATCTGTAGATTGCATAGCAAAAATATGTAATTAGTAATCTGAAATTAATGTTCCAATACTATTTCTCCAATTATAATGAGTTCAAAGGTCTCTATACTCGTGCGAGACACAAACTTTTTCGAATGTTTAATTAATTGCAATGTAACGAAAGCGTTGTAATTAAGTAGATGGTATTAAATAAACATATTAAATACGAATTAATTAATGTATGTTAATGAATGCACATATTAAATATGAATTTTAATTGATGTGTATTAATGAATGCAGAGGGTCAAAATGGTAATTTAGGATTGAATAAAATAGTACATGTTGTGGTATTATATATATAATAGATAATAGATGTGGACCACATGCAATTTTTAACACACTTAATAATGCAGTACTCAATATAGTAATTTAGAGTAATAATTCGAATTTAAACCTAAATAACTTGTACATAAACACTACAAGCAAACTATTCTGTACATATATATATATACTTGAGTAAATAAATGAGCCATCTGTTTGATTGGTTAAAACTAATCTGTAATCTACAAATATACCAAATTCTGTTTTGACATTAAAAATAGGAGTCACACGCGAACAAAATAAGGCCCATAAGCATCATATTTTCCCAAGGTAGGAGCCTATCTTAAGCATCTTTATGCGAACAAGACAAAGAGGGCGGGCCGCTGTAGGTGCTACACACCATCAACCGTATTTTTAAATAATTGTATGTCTGCATACAGCTTATCCATCTTTCTTTAGAGTGGAAAATACAGTAAGAACAGAAGCACAGATATGGCAGTTGAGAGCAATGGAAAATCACAAACCTCAACAAAAATTCCTGAAATCAAGTTCACAAAGCTCTTCATCAATGGAAATTTTGTCGACTCCGTTTCAGGTATTTCTTAAATTCATTTCTTACACTTAAGTGTTCATATCACTAGTATATATTCAAGATTACATTGCCACTAGTATTTAGTACATGCATCATACGATCACTACATTAGACAATGTTTTCAGAAATCTACTTGTTCCCATTTATTTATTTGAACTCTGTTCTAAAATGAAATTAACAGGCAAGACATTTGAGACCATAGATCCAAGAACAGAAGATGTGATAACAAGAATTGCAGAAGGTGACAAAGAAGATATCGATTTAGCTGTCAAGGCTGCTCGTGAGGCCTTTGATCATGGTCCCTGGCCCCGCTTACCGGCTTGTGTAAGTGAATTATATTGACAGGATGATCAGTGCAATCTTCGGGTTTTGTTTAATGTAATTAAGACTTCTGAATTGCTATGCTGTGATTGTTCTTTTTATTAGGAGAGGGGAAGGATAATGATGAAATTTGCGGACTTAATTGAAGAGAATCTAGAAGAAGTAGCCGCATTGGATACAATTGATGCTGGCAAATTATTCGGTTTTGGGAAGGCACTGGAAATTCCTTCTGCTGTAAACACTTTGCGTTACTATGCTGGTGCAGCAGATAAATTTCATGGAAGCACTCTGAAAATGTCTAGAGAATTCCAAGCATATACGTTACGTGAACCAATTGGAGTTGCTGGAATTATCATTCCATGGAATTTCCCTAGCATCATGTTTTTCTACAAAGTTAGCCCGGCTTTAGCTGCTGGATGCACCATGATTGTTAAACCTGCTGAGCAGACACCACTTTCTGCTCTTTACTTTGCTCATTTAGCCAAGCTGGTATCTTTAAGTGTTTATACGGATTTTTTCATTTTTATACTTCTACCGATGTTTGGAATTGTAAGAACTAATTTGATGGCCACTTTTGTGTAGGCTGGTATTCCTGATGGAGTACTCAATGTGGTAACTGGATTTGGACCAACAGCTGGTGCGGCCATTTCTTCTCATATGGACATTGACAAAGTAATTATAATATCACATCAATGCTTATTTTGTGAAAATTTGTAAATGTGTAAGTTACTAATCTGTTTCATCATTTTAGGTTGATTTTACAGGTTCAACTGAAGTAGGCAGACTAGTAATGCAAGCTGCAGCATTGAGCAATTTGAAATCTGTATCTCTAGAGTTAGGAGGAAAGTCCCCGCTCTTAATCTTTGATGATGCGGATGTGGATACAGCAGCAGATTTGGCTCTTTTTGGAGGATTATATAATAAGGTATGATGAAGTACTGGAACTAGTTATCTGTTTTCACTGTCATTTGCTTAGATTATTAGCGATTTCAGTTAATGATAGCTCCTACTATCTTACCATCGTTTTTATCAGGGGGAAATCTGTGTGGCTAGCTCTCGTATATTTGTTCAGGAAGGAATTCATGATATAGTTGTCAAGAAACTGGCTGAGAAAGCTAAAAATTGGGTCATTGGAGACCCTTTTGATCCTTCTACACGTCATGGACCACAAGTAAGAGAAAATATATAGGCATTTAGGCTAAAAGTATAGTTTTCTAGTTCAAGAATCGAGGGGAAAAAACAAAAGAGACATTACTTCGCGCTTTCAAGAATTGAGATCAATCTATTTTTTTATCAAGACAATTCATGTGATATTATTGGGGCAGGTTGATAAGAACCAGTATAAGAAAATCCTTACATACATTGAGCATGGCAAAAGAGAAGGGGCCAATCTATTAACCGGTGGCAAGACTTATGGAGAGAAGGGCTACTATATTGAGCCAACAATTTTCACAAACGTTGAGGTGAAAATCTAGAAACTTTAATCTTCTGTCTTCACAGACGTTGAGCCAAAAATGTTCTTCAATTATATATATGATTAACTTGACTTGCCTTGTTTAGGACCACATGCTGATCGCAAAGGATGAAATTTTTGGTCCTGTCTTATCAGTCATGAAGTTCAAGTAAGTAAATCTTTCCAAGTATTACCTTTTTTTAGGCAAATGCTACTGCAATCGAGTGGAGTTAGCTAGAACTATGTAAACATTTTCAGGACAATCGAGGAGGCAATCAATAGAGCTAACGCGACTCGGTATGGACTAGCAGCAGGAATTGTGACCAAGGATTTGAACATCGCAAACACTGTTTCTAGATCAATTCGAGCCGGTGTCATATGGATAAACTGTTACACAGCTTTTAGTCCTGATTGCCCTTATGGAGGATATAAAATGAGTGGATTTGGGAGAGAGCTCGGGATGGAAGCCATGGACAAGTATCTTCAAGTTAAAGCTGTTGTAACTCCTCTTGTTAATTCTCCATGGCTGTGATCTACAACGTTTGTTACTGAATCTCTTGTACTCGAACTCAATTCCTGCTAATAATTACTTTGTGCTAGACTCGTGTATAAGCACCTGTTTATTTATCTCAAATCTTCTTTAGACAGGCAGCTTATAACATGCTCCTACTAGACACTACAGTGAATGATGCTTATTAAAATTTTCCCGGATTTCGTTAGATCCATTTTATCTTAAATTAGGAAATAAATAATTTCTACTTCGTAAAAAAAAAATAACTATTGAAACTTGTTGATGAAATAATAAGATCCTCTTAACTTGTTTCATAACTGAAAAAATAAACTCGAATTCTCTTCTTAGAGACATTACAATATCACAATTGTTTATACAACCAATTCCTAATCAAGAATAATAAAAACTAACATATTGAGGGAACTATTCCTATTTTGCTAATAATAATACTAAAGATAACTTTTCATTTATAAACTAGCTTAAAACCGGTGCGATGCACAGATTTCCTTTAATATTATATTATTTTATCTTTATTTTGAATTTAATTTTTTAAAGCAAAAATATTGTAGGCTTAAGTTTTTATGATTTAATAATAATTATGAAAAATTATGTAATTTGAGGCCTTCTTTGAGAGCATATGTGCTTGGTTTTTCTACTGATGCCAAAATTATAACTGAATTTCCCGAGGTATGGTTTCTGTAGCTCAATCATCTCTTAACCTAGCTATCTTACGCTATTTAACCATTATTTTAACCATTCTTGCTATAATTTGCATACTGCATTGGTTTTTATAAAGATTCTGTCATTTTTATTGCTATTATCGGAGTTGTTTTAGTTTTATAACTTTTTTAGTGGTCAATGATTTTATTATTTGTTATGCAATTTTTACTTTCGAATTGTTAATTTTTCCAGGGAAGGACTTCTCTTTCTTTTATCTATAAGTCTGGTTGTTCTACTTTGGTTTCTTTCCTCACTGCTCCTTGGTTTTTAGTTTATATAATAAAAACTTGGAATTATTCCTGCACGATGATATGGGCTAAAAGTAAGCCCTAAAGACACATTTAATGTGGCATTAATTAGATCTAGAATGATCCAAACCTGGGGCCCACCAGATGGGCCCAAACCCTAATTATAATATTAATTTCGTAATTAATATTAGGGGTAATAAACAGCTCAGCAAATAAGAGTCAAACAAGGATATAACTCTTGCCTGACTTAGCCCCCAAGATACATATTTCAACATGGAAACTGATTCCTAAAAGCAATAGATCCAGAACCTTCCTTGAGGCGGTGGCTTGCCCACCAAGTCTCCTATTCCTACCATAATTCTTAGGCTTCTCAGCCTATATAAGGGCCTGACCCCTCATTCTCAGAACTACGTTTTCTTGGCTTGATTCTCTAATACAGAGATACGTAGGCATTCTGTGAGGACCGATCAGTCTCGAACGCAGAAGCAGCCATTAAAGCTCGAAGCTCAACCACCCTAACATTAATTACAAATCGTAAACTAGTTTTTATTCCACAACATTTGGCGCCGTCTGTGGGAAGAAAACATCAACCATGGTTCAAACACGAAGAACAACATCGACTGAGGCCATACCCCTTAGCTCTGCTCCACCTGCTATCTCTGATCCGCTCATCACCGCTGAAGAAGGACAATTACCCCCACCAACAGGGACGGTCATTCAACCTCTAACCTCTCAACCCTCAGGGACGATTCCCCATGTTGAGGGAACTTTACCTGTGACTATTCCTCAAAGCCAAGAAACTAACCCTCTTCAGATGGTGGTTTCTCCTCTTGATAGCGCTGGTCGTACGCTACCTCCGGGGGTACAGATCCATACCACGGATCTCCCTTTGAATACCAACCCGATGTATGGGCTGCCTAATTATCCCCCTCAACACAGGGAACCTGGACCGAGCGGTCATGCCTTACAGATCCGAGATCGGGAGTACGATGATTACTCTGGTCCCTATACTGATGATTCAACGTCTGAGGATGACAATGATGATCGTGATGAAGCCCCGAGGAGGCGACATGCTAGTAAAGAACCTCGAAGGAGGTCCCAAAGAATCCATGATGGACCTCCACAAACGGCTGAGGAAAGGATTAAGGCTCATGAGGCAGAGATCCAAAGGCCGAAAGATGATATTGCTAGAGAGCAAGCAAGGCGAAGTCTGATTCAACCTCCTCTAGTTACAGGGAGGATTCCCATTATAAATCTGGAGAGGCCCTCAAGGAGACAACGAAGGGCCGAAGCCCCGATTAAAAAATCGATAAGGGTGGAGACCCCCAAAAGTAACCCTAGGGATCTGATGCCCCTTGGGGATCCTGATGATCCTACACCTCCGTTCACTGAGGAGGTAATGAATGCTCGCATCTCAAGGAAGTTCAAGATGCCGACAATTAAGGCCTATGATGGAACGGGCGATCCCGCAAACCATGTTAGGACATTCTCAAATGCACTGCTGTTGCAGCCTGCGAGCGACGCCTTAAAGTGTAGGGTGTTCCCTCAAACCCTGTCTGGCATGGCTCAAAGGTGGTATAGCCGCTTACCTGCAAACTCAATCGGCTCGTTCAAAGAGCTGAGTGCCGCCTTTGTCAGCCAGTTCATTAGTGGGAGAGTTCATGAAAAAAGTTCTGCATCCCTTATGTATGTGGTGCAGGGGAAGAACGAGAATCTGAGGGATTACCTCAAGCGGTTCACCAAGGAGACGCTGAATATCACTGATCTGGAAAATAAGGTGGCCATGGTAGCCCTGGAACACGGAACCACTGATCTCTTCTTTAAAAGGTCTTTGGCAAAACATCCTCCTAAAAATATGGCCGAGCTCCAACGGAGGGCCGACAAATATATCAAGGCCGAGGATAGCATGAAGAAGGAAACCATAGGAGGCAATGGCAAGGGTTCTAATGATTCGAAGAAACGAAAGCAAGAGCAAGAGTACGACGCTAGGGACAAGTATCCCCGGACTAGCAAGGATTCCGAGTCACCACCAAAGAATGGTTTGGGACCGATATTTTCTGACTATGCAAGGTTGAATGCTCCTGGGAGTCAAATCTTGTTAGAGATCGAGAAGGATAAGGACTTCCGATGGCCGAAGCCACTCAGGGGTGACCCCGCAAAGAGAAACAAGGATCAATACTGTAGGTTCCACCGAGACATGGGACATGACACGGATGATTGTAGACAGTTGAAGGACGAGATTGAATTCTTGATCCGTAAAGGAAAACTGAATAATTTCACAAAGGGTGGAGATCATGGAACCCAAAGAGGGGATTACAATAGGAGAAACAATGATAGAAGGGATAATGATCGTGATCGTAACACACAGCCCCGAGGGCCAGTTATCAACATGATCTGGGGAGGCCCGACAGCGGCCGGTACAACTCGAAACTCTCGAAAGGCGTATGCCAGAGAAGTGATGCACATCGTGGGAGAAGCCCCGAAACGTGCTAGAACCGAAATAGCAATTGGTTTTGATGATTCTGACCTTGAAGGGGTGAAGTTCCCCCATGACGACCCGTTGGTCATAACCCCTGTGATTGGGAACTCGGAAGTGAAACGAGTTTTGATAGACAATGGAGCTTCTGTTGATATTTTGTTTCATGATGCGTTTATGAAGATGGGGTATACTGATTCTCAACTGACCCCGTCCAACATGCCGATTTATGGATTTAATGGAGTTGAGTCCAAAGTTGAAGGAACAATCCAGTTACCTATGACTATTGGGCAAGAACCTAGAGAGGCTACTCAGATGTTGAATTTTCTGGTGATTAAGGCATCCTCTACCTACAATGCAATCCTGGGAAGGACTGGACTTCATGCGTTCAAGGCTGTTGCCTCTACCTATCACATGAAGATTAAGTTCCCAACCTGGAATGGAGTTGGAGAACAGAAAGGTGACCAGAAAATGGCAAGGAGCTGTTATGTGTCCGCACTGAGATCTGATGGAATCGGGGGGCAGGTACTTCCGATTGAAGACATGGATGTCCGTGATGATGATGAACACCGAGGGAAGCCAGCAGAGGATTTGGTTCCCATACCTCTAAAGCCAGGCGACCCTGAGAAAGTTACTTATGTAGGAGCATCTCTGAAGGAACCCCTGAAGGGCGAGTTGACGACGTTCTTGTAAGAGAACAGCGACGTGTTTGCTTGGACAGCAGCTGACATGCCAGGGATTGACCCCCAACTTATAACTCATAGGTTGAATGTTGATCCTGAACGGAAGAAGATAAAACAGAAAAAGAGGAATTTTGCTCCTGAAAGGCAAGAGGCCATTAAGCAAGAAGTTGATAAGTTGCTGGAAGCTGCTTTCATTGAAGAAATTCAGTTTCCCGAATGGTTAGCTAACCCTGTGATGGTCAAGAAGGCGAATGGGAAGTGGAGGATGTGTATTGATTTTACCGATCTGAATGATGCCTGTCCAAAGGATTGTTTTCCCCTACCAAGGATTGACATGTTGATAGATGCCACGGCTGGACATGAGATGCTGAGTTTCATGGATGGTTTCAGCGGATACAATCAGATTAAGATGCACAAGGATGACATCCCAAAGGTATCTTTCATAACTGACTTTGGTGTTTTCTGCTATCTTGTTATGGCTTTTGGTCTAAAGAATGCAGGTGCTACTTATCAACGACTGGTGAATAAGATATTTTCCCACCTAATTGGAAAAACCATGGAGGTCTATGTTGATGACATGTTGGTCAAGAGCCTTTGCCAAGCAGATCACATTAAGCACCTCAGAGAGGCATTCGAAGTGCTGAGGCACCATAAGATGATGTTGAATCCAGCCAAGTGTGCTTTTGGTGTTGGATCAGGAAAATTCTTGGGGTTGATGGTTTCGAAGAGAGGCATAGAGGCTAATCCTGACAAGATCAAAGAAATTTTGGACATGGAACCACCCCGCTCTATACGAGATGTACAGAAGCTAACTGGCCGAGTTGCAGCCCTAGGGAGATTCATCTCCAAGTCTGGTGATAAGTGCTTGCCTTTCTTTCAGGCCTTGAAGAAAGTGAAAGATTTTGAGTGGACTACAGAAAGCCAAGAGGCCTTTGAGCAGCTGAAGAAGTACATGGCTGAAGCCCCGTTGTTGGCCAAACCAAGTCCCGGGGAGACTCTCTACCTATACCTGGCGGTATCTGAGCAAGCATTGAGTGCTGTTCTTGTGCGAGAAGAGAAAAAGCTTCAGAAACCGATTTATTATGTGAGCAAGGTTTTGCACGGGGCTGAATTGAGAAATTCGCTTTGGCATTGCTGACAGCCTCGAGAAAGTTGCGACCTTATTTTCAGGCACATAAAATTCAAGTCTTGACAGACCAACAATTGAGGAACATATTGCATAGCCCTAAGGCCAGTGGAAGGCTAATCAAGTGGGCAGTTGAGTTAGGGGAATTTGATATCATATACAAGCCTCGGACAGCCATTAAGGCTCAGGCATTGGCTGACTTCGTGGTTGAATGCACCATTGGCAACCAAGAAGTCGGGGGGCAGGAGATAGTAACCACCTCTGAAAGTGGAGATAAAAATGAAGAACTTGTATCTGATCTGAAGGAATATTGGGTGCTCTATTTTGATGGAGCATCAAAAACAAAGTCTAGTGGTGCAGGTTTGGTTCTGCAAAGCCCCGATGGGTTCACAGTTGAGTATGCTTTGAAGTTGGATTTTCCTACTACCAACAATGAGGCTGAGTATGAAGCATTGATAGCCGGATTGGGCTTGGCTAGAGTCATGAGGGCCAAGAACCTCAAAGTATGTGGAGATTCAAGACTGGTAGTTTCGCAAGTGAATGGCGAATTTGAGGCCAAGGATGAGACTATGGCAAAATACCTGAGAGTCGTGAAAGCTGTTATGACTCAGTTTGAGGAATGCTATGTTGAACACATCCCGAGAGAAGAGAACGTTAAAGCTGATGCCTTATCTAAATTTGCTTCTTCTGAAATTGAGAATTATGCAGGGAGTGTCTACTTCCAGGTCTTGAAGGCCCCGACTATCGACTCCAAGTTGGTGGCACCTATTGATGTAGGAAGTTGCTGGATTGATCCTATCAAAGCTCACCTCGAGACTGGATGGCTCCCTGACAATGCCTTGGAGGCACGAAAACTGTAAGTAAGAGCAACAAGATATGCCCTGATCGAAGGCCTCCTGTACAAGAGATCGTTTGTTATCCCGTACTTGAAGTGTTTAAGGCCCCAAGAGGCTAAAGAAGCCTTGGAAGAAGTTCACGAAGGAATCTGTGGGCAACACTTGGGGGGCAGAGCCCTAGCCCACAAGATAACTCATTTGGGATTCTACTGGCCAAAAATGCTGGCCGATGCACAGAGCTATGTCAAGCGGTGCGATCGATGTCAGAAGCATGCTCCGATAGTAAGGCAGCCGCCTGAGATGTTAACCTCAGTAAACTCTCCCATACCATTCACCTTGTGGGGGATGGACATACTTGGTCCTTTCCCTATGGCGTCAGCCCAAAGGAAGTTTTTGATAGTGGCCATTGACTATTTCACTAAATGGATTGAGGCTAAACCTCTAGCCAAGATAACCACCAAGCAAGTTGCTCAGTTCTTTTGGGAGAACATCATCTGCAGATATGGAATTCCACGAATCCTTGTAACGGATAATGGAACCCAGTTCAACAATGAAGAGTTCAAAAAATATTGTGAAGAAAACGCTATTGAGCTTCGCTTTACTTCAGTAGCACATCCACAAGCTAATGGACAAGCCGAGGTAGCCAATCGAATTATCCTTGATGGACTAAAGAAAAGGGTTGAACGCTCATGGAACACTTGGGTAGATGAGCTATTGCCTATACTCTGGGCATATCGCACCAGTTGTAAGGTAACAACAGGAGCAACCCCGTTTTTACTCGCTTACGGAGCCGAGGCAGTGGTGCCCTTAGAGATCATGCATGCATCACCTCGGGTTGAGGCATATGAACAAGAGACCAATGAAGAAGGCATGAGGCTCGCCCTAGATCTAATTGATGAAGTCAGGGATGAAGCAAATGCCAGGAACGCTGAGCATCAAAAGAAGGCATCTTTCCACTACAACCAAAGGGTTAAGGATAGGTTCTTTCGACAAAGTGACTTGGTTCTAAGGAAGATAGAAGCCTCAGGAGTTGGCCAGAAAGGCATGCTAGCCCCAAACTGGGAAGGACCGTATCGAGTCAAGAAGGTGCTGGGACGAGGATCATACAAGCTGGAAACGTTAGATGGGGTTGAGGTACCCCGAACTTGGCATGCAGTGAACCTTAAGATTTATTATGTGTAAGCCTTCCTAGTAAGGACTTGGCTTTTATCCATCTATTAGGAGAAGTAGAAATAAGGTTCCATGAAACCATTGCAGAGCATGTTGCTCCCAGTAGGAGATAGAGTATTTATGTAAGGGTTGAACCCGCTTCAAGTTATTAATGCAAGTTTGTTTTCCATTTGTGATTGTGTAATTTTATTTATGTGCCAAGCACCTGATGAGTGCAAGTCAAAGATGACCAAGTAACGAAAATAAAGATACACAAGTGGAAATGAAACAAGTGCATAAATAAACACCCCCATGGGGCTAAGGTCAAAGTTAAATTACATCACCAAATAAAAGTTAAGTCCCGAAGGACCTTGATTGAAAGTAGAAAAACATAAAGCCACAAGCGGCCAACAAGGCCGTGCAAGGCCACTCACTCTTCGGCGGATTCCTCCACCACCTCCTCGCCCTCTTCTTCCTCGGAGCTTTCTTCCCCGGAGCTCTCCTCATCTGCCTCAGCTTCTTCGGCCTCCGTCTCCATCAGATGCATCCCTCTCTTTGCCGCGTCCCCTTCCTCTTCTGAAGTCTCGGTTGATGAATCGACTCTGGCACGAAGTTGCTTGCCGGGAAAAGCTCGCCTTGCAGCTGCTTCCCTCTCTGACATAGCTTTCTTCCCAGCAGAACGGGAAGAGGTCGAACTGGAGCTAACAACATTGGGTGCCTTCCTCATACCAGAAGGACGGCGGCTACCCCCAGAGCCTGACGCAGGATCCGCGTCTTGATTTCCGCTAGTAACAGCCCAGGTAGGGCAGGGGAAGTCCGCTGGATTCACTACCGAAGGGTACTTGTTGCTCACAACGCCAATAGCTTTGTTCCACCCAACTGACATGTTAAAAGGCCGCACCTCATCATCATGCTTGTCCATAAAATTCATGAAATCCTCCAACTTGTGATACGAGTCAATTATCTTGTTAGCATCAGAAAGTTTCTTCTTGCCAAGCGAGTGAAGTTGCTTTTGATAAGATAAGCTGTTGGCCTCAGATCGAACAACTCTAGAGTTCAGATCTTGGATTTGCTCCTTGAACATTGCTTGCTCCTTCTTCAGTTCCTCATTGCTGTCCCTATAGGCTCGGCCTTGACGAGTAGCAGATTGAAGATAAGCATTGGCCTATAATAGAGAAATTAGCAAAACATCTTCTTAAAAAAGTGCAGACAAGGAGATCGAATGTAAAAGTTGGTACCCGATAAAGAGCTTGAGCACCAAGATGCTCAGCTTCGTCAACCTTGTCCCCTGCCATTACCGTTAGGATATCAGGGGCGGTGATTGAGAGCCTGGACCAGGACACGGCTAAATCGGTACTCCATAAGATGAAGTCTTACTCGCAGATACCCCAATCTGGGGCAAAAGGGACTCTCATGCTCTCACCAGCGTTACGGGACCTTTTCCCCCCTTTGGAACATCCCTCTAGGAATGAAGGAACCCTTCGGTCAGGAGGGTTCAGTTGCTCTGTCGCCTTCTTTATCATTCTTCTAGTAACTTGAGGTTGATTTTCGGGTCGGCTATCTATCTCCTCAGCAGCTTAAAGATGAAGGGAAAACATTTGAATAAGAACTAACATAGTTCATAATGGTAGAATGAAAGAAAAATTACCCTCTAAAGAAAGGAAGCTTAAGCCAGCTTCAATGAGTTTCTTTTCTGTCAAGATGGTTTTATAGTGGGTGCGACCGTCATCAGCAAGTAGCCTATCTCGGTCTGCCAACTCTTTGAGGTCAAGATCACACACGAAGTGTGAACTATCCTCCACAATTCCGAATCTCTTAACGAAGAAGTGACCCCAGTCGCCACCTTCCTACTCTAGAACAACAAAGTCCCTCTCCCAGGAATGGTGGGAGTCAGGGAAGGAGAAAGAGTTTACTATATGTGGAAGCTTGCTTCTAAGCTGAAAACCGATCCACCCCGGCTTAATCTCAGGAGAGTTCTTGACCGCGAAGATGCTTCTGAACATGGTTGTACTCCAAGGAATTTCCAACTCGTGGCATCTTAACAAGAAAATGATCAGAAACCTCCAAGAATTAGGGTAAAGTTGGCAAGGATGGACTTGAAGTTCTGCCAGGAACCTGATGATAAATGGGTGGACGGGGAACCTAAATCCCGCCTCCAATGCTCCTTTCATGACGCAAATCCTTTCGGGATGCCAGTTGCAGGTTCTGTCTCCTGGATTAGGAAGGCATACTTTGATGGCGCTTGGAAAGCCATAAGTGTTTCTAATCTTCTCAACATCCTTCTTTCTTAATTTAGAAGGGCTATTGAAAGCAACTAAGCTGGAGCTGTTTGGGAATGACTCTCCCATAGTGTTTAGCAAATCTAGAATAGACTTAAACCGACGTTCAATATATTTAGGGGGCATGAGTTTTAGCTTACCTTTCATTGTTCGCGCCATGCTCCTTTTTCTGAAAGCCTCCTCCATGGAGAGTTGGGGGGCAGCAGCTTGCTTTTCAGCCATCTTGAACCTTGAATCTTGAAACTTGAAGCTTGAACTTGGAAGCTTGGAAACTAGAGAACTCAAGAGCTTTAGAACTTAAGAAAGTTTGAGAAGTGAAGAATTGAAGAGAAATGAAGGATGCTCCCCTCCTTTTATAAGGAAAAGGTGACCTGTAATCTCAGGTTGAAACACAGTTCGGTTCGCGTTTACAGGTCAAGTATCGTTTAAATACGAAAAGGGAGCAAAAGTTATCTGTTATGGATGGAAAGAGTCGTTAAAACTCATGATATGTTGGGAGAGAAACGAAGAATTTTTGGCAAAATATTCTACCAGAGCAGTCAGATGAGCTTTGAAAGCTAAGTATGCTTAAGAAAAGTTTAATGGGAAGATTAATACTAAGCACTGGATTAGTGATGGGATTCAAGGTACTATATAAAACCTCAAACAGAGCCATGAATGGCCAACGCTGGTTTCATATCGATGATCGATATCGGTATGCGAAAATAATTAACTTTAGCCATGAATGGCCAATATTGATTCCATATCGATGATCGATATTGGTATGCGAAAGTAAGTAACTTTAGCCATGAATGGCCAATATTGATTCCATATCGATGATCGATATCGGTATGCGAAAGTAAGTAACTCTAGCCATGAATGGCCACATTGATTCCATATCGATGGTCGAAGCCGGTATGCAAAAATTGAAAATCACTAATAGTGACCAAGTTGGTTCCAGGTCGATGGTTGATCAAAATCACTGATAGAGATCGAGCCAACCACTATAACAAAGAAACAAAAAATTTTTCGTAGCCGACCGAAGTCCCGGCCGACCGGCCTTCCGGGAAGCCCTCCAGCCGACCGGAATCGACCGTCGGCACGGATATGAAACCGGCCGACCGGTGTCCCAACCGACTGGCCTTCCGGGCACACGTCGGCCGATCGACGTCGACGGTCGGTATGGGTTCGAAAAAAAAAATAAAAAAATAAAAAAATAAAATAATATAGAGGGACGAAATTTTTCAGCCGAGCAAGGTACCAGCCGACCGGCCCTCCGGGAGCATTCCGGCCGATCGGTGTCGACCACCGATACGGGTTCGCACCAGCCGATCAAAACACCAACCGACTGGCCCTCCGGGAACCCTCCAGCCGACTGACTTCGATCATCGGTACGAGTTTTTCTTGTTTCGTTTCAAAAAAAAAAAATGAAAAAAACCGGCCAACCGGAAAAAACCGGCCTACGGGAAAAAAACCAGCCGACCGGGGCTCCGGCCGACCGGCCCCTTGCAACACCCTCCAGCCGACCGGGAGTGATGGTCGGTACGGGTTTTTGCCCGGCCGACCGACAGCGATGCTCGAGTTGGGTATGCAAAATTTTGTTTTTTCTTGTTTTTAGTTTTTTTGATTTGGTAATCAAGAGAAGTGAAATATGAGTTTGAAATTAGTGTCTGTTAGCACCGATTAGTGCTGATTAGCAAAGCTTAGTGCCGTTTAAGCACGGATTAGTGCCGATTAGCACTGTTTAGCGCCGATTAGTGCCATTAGTGCCGTTTAAATGCC
Organism: Saposhnikovia divaricata; assembly: GCA_036435485.1. Lineage (NCBI taxonomy): Eukaryota > Viridiplantae > Streptophyta > Magnoliopsida > Apiales > Apiaceae > Saposhnikovia > Saposhnikovia divaricata. The sequence continues at coordinate 131,625,611 of CM071600.1, forward strand.
GTTCGACTTCGTTTAACATTGTTTAAGCGTTGTTTAAGGCTGAGTAGCGCTGTGTAGTGCCGTTTAACACCGTTTAGTGTCGTTCAACATCGTCGTAAATGCGTCGGTCGCTCCACGCTTTACATTAAGATGATATTGTTGAAAATACTCGCGTAAGAGCAATAAACCCTGACCCAAGTCTCGAATAAGGCCGTTAAAACTTCAAGGAAAACCTGATCAGTTTTCCTAGAAGTTGGGGGGCAAATGATATGGGCTAAAAGTAAAGCCCTAAAGACACATTTAATGTGGCATTAATTAGACCTAGAATGGTCCAAACGTGGGGCCCACCAGATGGGCCCAAACCATAATTATAATATTAATTTCGTAATTAATATTAGGGGTAATAAACAGCTCAGCAAATAAGAGTCAAACAAGGATATAACTCTTGCCTGACTTAGCCCCCAGGATACATATCTCAACATGGAAACTGATTCCTAAAAGGAATAGATCCAGAACCTTCCTTGAGGCGGTGGCTTGCCCACCAAGTCTCCTATTCCTACCATAATTCTTAGGCTTCTCAGCCTATATAAGGGCCTGACCCCTCATTCTCAGAACTACGTTTTCTTGGCTTGATTCTCTAATACAGAGATACGTAGGCATTCTGTGAGGACCGATCAGTCTCGAACGCAGAAGCAGCCATTAAAGCTCGAAGCTCAACCACCCTAACATTAATTACAAATCGTAAACTAGTTTTTATTCCACAACACATGAGGTTTGTGAATTTTTGTTACTGAGATCAAGGTCCCGTGATTGAGGTTTGTGAATTTTTGTTACTGAAATGAAATCAAGGTCTAGTGATTGTATTTAATGGGTTCTAGTTAACCTGTGTTGTTATCTTGTTCTTAAATTTTTTTTGTGCTTGTTTAGCGTTTAGGAAATAAATAATTTCTACTTTGTAAAAAAAAAAAATAACTATTGAAACTTGTTGATGAAATAATAAGATCCTCTTAACTTGTTTCATAAGTGAAAAAATAAACTCGAATTCTCTTGTCAGACACATTGCAATATCACAATTGTTTATACAACCAATTCCTAATCAATAATAACAAAAACTAACATAATAAGGGAAATATTCCTATTTTGCTAATAATAATACTAAAGATAACTTTTCATTTATAAACTAGCTTAAAACCCGTGCGATGCACAAATTTCCTTTAATATTATATTATTTTATCTTTAATTTGAATTTAATTTTTTAAAGTAAAAATATTGTAGGCTTAAGTTTTTATGATTTGATAATAATTATGTTAGGTCCAGAATAACGTAGAAGGGGGGTTGAATACGTTATTTAGCAATATTTCGATTTTTGATGTGAATATGAAATCAAAAATATTAAATCAAAATAACACAATTGTTTGGGAAATATCTTTGAATAGATAAAACTCGGAGTTTGCTACACAATCTAATCTTATGGATCAGCTGCAAAATCAAACACTACTAGGATAGTTTAGGCACGAGGACCTTCTACCTGACACTTCCTGAAAGCGGGCTAAGCCGGCTTTCCTACTAGATGGACTGTCTAGCAGCTTACACAGAGAAGGTATAAGAGAGAGAATAGAAAGTTGTGTGTTGAGGTGTGTTATGAAATGAAATACAACAGGCCTATTTATAGATTATAGAAAGCTACTATGCGGCTAATATTTACGTAACTGATGACGAAAATTCTGCCTACCGCCTGCCTTCTGCCTTTTTTTTTTCTTCAAACTGAGCCGTCCCACCTACTTTTCTGCTTTAGCCGAATTCTTCATTTCAAAACACTTGATTTTGAAAGGGCCCCACATGTTTTTTTTACCCACCTATTTTTACTTTTCAAAGGAATAGTAATTTTGGTTACTATTCATATGAATAGTAATTTTAGTTACCATTCATATGAATAGTAATTTCAGTTACCATTCATATGAATAGTAATTTCGGATACTATTCATATTCCTCTTAATTTGACATCCTTAAATATTCAGCTTCCACATAACTAGAGGATATCAACACCACTCTCTCTTAATAGTTTTTCTGAGTTATATACTTCGATTCCTTTGTGAAGTATTGACGCCTAGTGCAACTGGTCTGGTTCACAGACGACTAACATTCACTCGTGGTCTTCGTATCATGTCTTTAAGAACACTGCTAAGAATTGTGCAATCATAAAAACTTTATCACTGGAATCTTTTGGCCCTTCAACTGAATCGTCTGTACATCTTATTTTATCACTGAGGCTTGATCATGTTAATGAACTTCTTTCAGCGACTTGATCCTTGTTGCTGCCTGTTCTTCAAATTTCACGATCCCTGTATAGAGTTAATATTATTTATCTTTTATGCTAGTTGAGTTATATATGTCCTCTATTACATATTACATTACATTATGCTTTACAATCCCCCCCTATTTGATTGTTAGGGTTTGACAAGCAAATTCCTAGAGGATAACTCAACTGATACAACAAAAAACAAAGTTCAAAGATAAATAATATTAAAGTGCATTCTTGATCATATATATACATTTTCCAGATTTCTAAAATTAAAACAAGTGCAAGTAAATTGTTCCTCTAGACTGAACATATCTTCAAGTTTGCCTTGCTTTCTTTCTACATAGCACTAATATTCCCATTAGCTTTTCTTTTCCCGAAATAAAGTTAATTCCGTGTCAACAACCTTTTCCTTGCCCTTACGCCTAGTAGATTTTTCTTGATCATCCACCTTCTCCCCCCTCAGTTGGGTTATCGTCCAGAGTAGTAGGACGTGGAGTTGGTAAATTAGACGAAGATGGCTTTACCAAGGAGTTGATTGCATGACTAAACTGGGCTGCCATGGAACGTAATTGAACCTGGAATGCATCATTTTGAATAAGTTGCAAATTTTTGATTTTTGCAATGGACTTACAGATATTTGACAACTCTTTCCCCATTGTTTGGCCCCGTGTAAGGAGTCTGCTATATTCCTTTCTGGTTATAGGTGCATGTGGTTGAGTAGGTTGCTCACTCATACGTTCTGCACGTGTTTCACTCAACACTCTATATTCACTCGGTTTAGTGGTTTGGGTTACACTTACATGTTCTGTTCGTGTTTCCCTCAACTCTCCTCCAGAGCTTCCACCGATATGTGTACCTGCAAATGAAATCATCCTAGCCCCTTTTTCAGAGGTCACAGATGGTGCAATGAAAGTTCGTGAGCTTCCATCCTTGCGTGAAGCGAGTTGCCGACCACTGGTAAAGAGTGATAAATCTCGAAAGAGATCCAGAGATTTTCCCTCTGGGAGGTTAAACTTGAATTGATTAAATGGAACAAAACCCAAGTTTCCCTCTTATGTCTGTGATGACACATGGTTCATAAAAGAACCACCTACCGATGGATCTTTCCGTAAAATGGAAGATTCACCAGCAGTTATTGAGGTAGGTAATTCCACCTCGGATGCCTGTGAAGGCATTTGATCTTTAGAAAGATCATCAACCACTCTTATGTTCCGTGAAATGGAACTCAAGATAGTTGCTTCCGTCAATTCAACCTCATTTACATTTTCACTCATTGGATAAGGAAGAATTGTTTTACTAACAGTTGCCATTACCTCAGGTTCATTAGGTTTACTCTATTTAGAATGACGTAGAGCGGCTGATGTAACTAACTCCTTATGTGGTGTTGCTGAGGCACTATCTCCCTCAAAAGTGTTGATGGATGGTCGTTTAAGTGACAATTGAGGTGTAGGAGTTTGTTGTGTTTGTGTTTGCATTTGTAGAATGGGCTCTTCGACCTGTGTTAGAGTCGGTGGGATTTCCTGCTCTTGGTCGGGTAAGATGGCCACTAGGGGCTATAGAAACTGTATTTCCTGTGACACAACAGGGAATACAGAGGTTGGAATAGCGGGGATTGAAATATTACCTTGTCGTATACCTGCTCTCACTGGTCTTGGTAACAACGGAAGTGGGACAGTCTTTAGATATTCAGTTAGGACTGTAGGCACATCCGTATAGTTCTTTTTGCTTATGTAATTAATTACATTTGTCTTCATGTATGAACATTCCACCTTTTGATCATTTTCCAAGCGTACCCTGTCTTCATCATTCAAAAAATCATTTAATATTAGCTGTAGAAACCTTGGATATAGACATTTGACATTTTGAGTCTGAACATCTCTTGTTCCCAAGTGTTTCATCTTTAAAATGATTTGACTAAGCACTATTTTTCCAAAATTAATCCTCAAATTATTGGCGGCCGCATACCCTATTTTTTGAATAAATTCAGGTATTCGATCTTGATTTGTTCTATCTGAGGAAAAAACATGGTTAAGAGTGTGAAAGAAGAAATTCCGATACTGGGTTATAAACGTTCTAGAAAGATTACCAGTATTGAAATTTCCATCTTGGTACCTTATAAAACGAAAGAACATTTCAATATGTTCAGGTATAGGATCAGAAACAAGATTTTCCATAGGAAAATGAAGAATTCGACTAACATCTCGTTCAGTGACCCTAATCGACCTACCAAACAGTCGATACGTGATTGCACACCCTTCCTATCCAGAAGTGTTAACCGCACTTCAATATAGTTCACGCAATGCATCATGGTTAAGCTGCACTGGTGCAACTAAAGCATAGCGAATTAATGAATGTTCATTCAGAAATTGTGTCCAAGCCCGAAATTGCTCATCTAGAATGGTTTCGATTTGCTGAATGGAAATATGATTAACTTTAGCAATTAAAAAGCTTCCCTACAATGCCATTTTCAAAATTTTGAGGAAATTCAAAGACAAGGGTTAGTTTTTATAAAGGATGATGTATAAAGCAAGAATATTGTGACGCCCCCAAATCCGAGGTCAAAGATTCAAGTCGTCACATCACCATCCAACCATATCATACCCGTTTTAACTTTACAACTCAACAATACAGCCACCAGACCTCAATCTTACGCACAAACAAGTTAGAGCCTCAGAAACGATAATCAAAAGTAACAATAAATATTACGATTCATCTGTACAATCCAGAATCTTTCGCACTTCCACTTATACAACTACACTTGAAGTCAAGTCTTACTATTACAGTTGAAAACCTATCAGACTTACTCTGTAGTATTTATCAGGAACTAAATCATCTCCGGGGTAAATCTTCTACTCCTCTTCTGCTGGTGCGGAGTTAATCGGCCAAATTCTTCTCTTTCTGAAAAGTTTTTATAAAGCAAGAATGAGCTACATAATGCTCAGCAAGTTCGCCATTTTGAAAAATAATAATGTGGTTTATTTCGAAAACATTCCCAACTATATGGGTATATATCTAAGATTTCAAAACATAATTGGGCAATATATATGTCCGAGTTTGAATAAAACATCTATACTCACTAAGGAGCTTTAAGAATAACATATGAACCCTTTATAAGGTCCCCATTTCAATATATCTCAAGTTTGAAAATATATACATATGAGTATATCATTTTCGGCAAAACACTCTACGATTAACATACTGTACAGGGAATACATCGTGGTAAACCTCTTTCCTCCCATTAGCTTAGAAGGTTTCTCATTCAAAAACATTTCATTCTTTGAAATAATTGCAAGAGTGCACTAACACGTGCCAATCTTTATAGAAAATCTTGCAGTTCTAGATACTGCACGATGTCAATATTTTTCTTATCAAAAACCACACTATCGGCAACTTGGCACTTAGGCCCAAGAGGCAGTGTTTGAGTATTTTTCCAAAGTGGAGGATGGGACTGGAAGAAAACATAAAAAAAACCTGACAAGGATTGACGATGATCAGTCGCCACAACCAAGTCCAACAATCCGCGGGTCTTCTCTACCGGTAGAAGGATAGAAACTACATCCGTAACTATCCCCGGGTGAAAACTACATCCGTAATCACCCTCGATGAAAACTACATCCGTAATCATCCTTCGGCAACACCTGGGCCGGAATAATAATTGATGGACCGCCTGGCTCACGGCCGCTTACACATCCCGGGAATCGTTCGTCAACGGTTCCCACACCTGCCAGAGTCCCTTTTTCTTTTTCTTTTAAAAACTTGATTTTGATTGAAAACTGAGTAATTGAGGTCCGACATCAGTCGACCGATGATTCTTGAAATCGTACAAGAAGCAAACCTGACCGGGGGTTTTCGAAAATGTTTTGAGTTCGAAAGAGTTCGAGTTTGAAAGTGCTAAAGGTATCTTGGATTAGCTCTGCCTTTAAAATAATGAACAATAATTAATAAATGATATTTTAAGATTTAATATTAATAATTAATAAAATAATTATTTAATTAAGTAAGCCTTTAATCCAAGATAGGTATTTTTGAGTATTTATGTTGATATAAAAATAAATACTTAGGTATACGATACTTCCCGAATGACCCTTCGGGTTTTCGCAATTTAATCACGATATAATAACATACCGCTCCCCGGTCAATGGTATATTTTGACCGCTACGACCTCTATTGCTAGAGTCGTTGTCCGAAGAAAACATTTCATTCTAAGTTCAAGGGGGTACAAACATATATGTGCATATATCTCAAATTTCATCATTACTTCAATAAGCATGAACATATGTTACGATTGAAAACTACAAATACAACAGTGATAGTCCTTATATATGTAAGTTTTGAAAAGTAAACTTGCATTGGTAGGGTGGGGTGGTCGAGCTCGCGACGTGGAACGAAGATCTATACATAATCAATATTCGTACGTTAGTACCTTAACAACACTACTTAATCGTAAGGTTTTAAAGGATGTAAGACCAACTTAAAGACTCCAATTTGTGACCACTAACCCTCCCATATGACCATGTCATCACTTTATCTCATTCGTTACCCATTCGACTCGAATCCATTCCTCAAACTTGAAACACAAGTGAGTACTCTTAAAACTACGTTAAACTAACCTCCTAGGTGATTTTTCTCTCGCGCGCACTTCGCTCTAACATTTTTATAAAATCGAAAAAAATAATCCTTTTTACAAAATTCTTTTTCTTATACTTTCTTCAATGCAATGTGGTGTAAATATAATTTTCACACATCCCAAGGATTTTTCTAAGGTCCTTAACCAAGCCCTTAAACCATACTCTTTTCTGCAGGGATTTCCTACTGCGCAGTTTGTACTCTACGATTTTTATAAAACTGGAAAATTCAAATTTTCACTTAATTCTTTTTATGTCATCTACTCCACTGTAAGAACTTGCTACTCAATTTTTACCATAGGTTCAACACCAATTTTAAGGGTCCAAAAATTATTTACAAGGGGACAATTCTCTGCAACTCCCTACTCAGAACACATCTCACTAAATCGTCCATAACTCAAAATCTACAAATCTCTTGGAATTAAACTTTACATTTCTAAAAACTACAGATCAAGACCTTTCCAAGCATATAAGGTAGGTTTCCAGGGGAGTAGAGTTATGGTTCCGAATCACAGCTTGAAGCGGGGGTATTTGCAGATTTGTCAAAACCACTTATTACAAGACATACAACTTCCAAAATTTCCACCCACTTCAATATCATCACAAATATACCAAACTCAAATTTTATCTACTCTCATGACTTCATATAACATAACAAAATTTTTCATCACCACAATTTTCATCGATATCCAAGATTTTCCAATAATCAAACTTAATCCAACATTTTTATCACTAGAACTTTTAGATCTCATCAAACCAAGCTTAAAATCTTGCAATGGCTACTAGGGTTAAGAAATTATACCTTCCTTGAAGTTCAAAGTATCTCAACAAGGCTTGAAATCCTTCTCAAACTCCTTGGTTGATCAATATATGGCTTAATCTTTAAGATCCAAAAACAAGATTTCATAAGATCACTATTCACCAAGCAACTTTGACAATTTTTCTAGGTATGCTAGGATTCATATAATATTATGAAAATTAAAACGTACCTCACTAGTACTCTGAAGAACCTTGGGATTTAATTTGGGAATATTTGAGATAGTGGAAGGCAAGGAAAAAAATTATTTTCTCCTCCTTGTTCTGTTGCTCAGCTGAATGCAGAAAAAAGAAGAGAGAAGTGGTGTTTGCTACTTGCTTTGCTTTTTTTTTTTTTTAACTACAATAATGTGCTAATATCTTATATGTATAAAGGCTATGGCTAGTTGGTCAAGATTTTCCAAGTCTAAAAAGCCTACACAATTTGCTTGGTGATCCATCTTTTATGCTAACTATGTTTCCTAACTAGTTGGTTTGTTTCTAACTAGTACATGGTTTTCTAACCATGCTACCAACTACTAGTTACCTAGTTCCTTGGCTTGGTTACTAGCTAAATCAACCACCTTGCATGTAATTTGCATGGATTTTGCATGGGTATTGCCCTTGGTTATTTTCCAAGTTTATTACTTAATTTTCCATGCAATGTTATACCACTCCTAAAAATGTTCTTAATAAAATCTCTTCAAGTGGTTCTCATTTCTCCAATATCTTCTTAATTCTTATTCCATAATATTCTCATGTTTATAAAGTCCTTGGCCGTGTCACGGCTTTCGTATTTATCGCTTTCTCAAAAATCGTAATTTCTTACGAAGTGTGATTTACTAATTTTTGACGGCTTTTACATACACTCATTTTGCTTATATAATCTTAATATGAATTAATCATCCTCAAATTTCCATTACATAATTATGGGTGGGATTTGTTTTTCTTACACACCGAAGTTACTATTCATCCGGGTCTTTTCTACAGTAGTACAAAAATCAGGGTTATTACAGTCTCCCCCTTAAAAGGATTCCGTCCCAGAATCAGGTCGAGAATAGGTGGGGGTACTTCTCTTGCATCTCACTTTCCAATTCCCAAGTTGATTCTTCTACGTTGTGATTCTGCCACAATACTCTGACTAGTCTGACCACCTTGTTCCTTAGCACTTGCTCCTTCTCTATCCATGATTTCCACGGGTTGCTCCACATAGGTCAAGTCGGGTCATAGGTCCACTTGGTTGTTCTCTATCACATGCCGATAGTCAGTGTGGTAGGGTCGTAACATAGACATATGAAACACATTATGAATTTGCTGTAAGCTTGGGGCAAGGCTAACTTGTAGGCTAACTTCCCAATATGCCTCAAAATCTCAGAAGGTCCAATAAACCTCAGACTTAGCTTCTCTTTCTTAACAAACCGCATCAACCTTTCCAGGGGATACCTTTAGCATCACGAAGTTTCCCAACTCATACTCCTTTGATATCTCATAAAATTTGACCATTCGAAATAATGGGTTTCGTAAAAAAAAACTAATGACTTTTACATACACTCGTCTGTACCGTAAGGACGTAATATCAATTCGAAATCTTCATTTAATAATTCGTACATATCGTGATTGAAAAATTTTCTTATCCACCCATAAAATTACTATTCATCCAGGTTTCGAATATTCCCAAAAATTAGGGCTATTGCAGTCTCATCACCTTAAAAGGATTCTATCTTAAGAACCTAAGGAAAATAGTTGTGGATACAATTCCAACTTTACTCTTTCCAACTCTCAGGTTGACACTTCAACCCTTTTGTTCTTTCACTGGGTCTCACCAATGCTTTAATGTTGGTTCTCAACGCATACTCTGCTCGACCTGTATTCCTTATCGGTTGTTCTATGAATGAAAGTTTCTATCCCAATACTTATACATTCCTCTACTACCTTGTTCATAGTATCCGTGTTGAGTCCTTGTATCGTTGGCCCGTGAATACTTTGTGGTCATGTTTTATAATCTGAGGCAACGTCAATACACATGGTATTCCTCATATTCCTTGGCTTGATTAGCACGCATGTGTTGCCTCCCGTCAGCCGTTACCACTTGCTATGGATACTGTATAGTCTTCGGTATACGTCGAACCAGTTCAGCTACTATGTCCCTCGTTCATTGACTTCTTCGTAACGCAAGAAAAGCGAAACTTCTTCTTTCGCAGTACGCTCTACAAGAGACATCCTTACGTTCGCATGGTGACGATCGTGATAACAACATTCATTTCATGGATAAGTTTTTATTCTCGACTGCCCCGTGAAACCTAAGGCACGACACTAAATTTAAATTCGATCGTCTAGACAATTCTTCTTCCCTGTCCGTCAGCCACAGATCAAATTAGTACATACGCTCAATCTCTTTGTTAAATATACTTGAAAGCACCTTCAATATTCGAAGTTTAACTTTAAGTCTTTATCTGACGTAATCGCTGTAGAAGTTTTATATTGCACCACCATCTCTTCCGTATATAAATTGATAATCTTCTAAATGGAAAGTCTCTCGCAGGTAAATCACTTGGTTCAACAATTATGAATCAACTAGGGCCATCTCTTGGCTCGGTCTTCGGCGACCTACTTATGAAATTCATTATAATTCTGTCCACGTTCAAGATTTTCTACAGCTGGAATTAATCCACTAGATCTCTATCATTCTGCTTTTGACATGTCGCGTTTGTACTTAATAGTTTGCCAATACCATTCTTCATATCCGTTTGCCAAACATTCTCTTAATTCTCTATACATCTTTATCCTTCCCCATAATTTAGTCATTTTCTCTAACATTATTCTTTATTGTATAAACTCTATTTTCTTGGTCAATACTGACTGAATTCCAATTTCGAATAATCCCTTCTATAGGTATCGGCCACCACACTGGTCTTTCCTGGGTAATAACAAATTTCTCCATTATACTCCCTGCTGCCTTTCGTCACCTTCTCTTTCTTATGTTTAGTTCTAATATGAAGATATACTTATGGCACTTGTGGAAAAATTTCACACTTTCTCATAAGGTTAACGTCTCAGTTTTATGCGTGAACGCTATCATGACTAATCCCCGACTCACGGTTGGTATATCCTATCCCGTAACCTTTATGTTGTTTAGAAGTATAGGCTATCATCCCATTTCCTCTGCATCAGCACACCTCTTAAACTCTTGAAAGACGCATCATCGTGACTCTCAAAGTCCTCTTTTTATCATCAAGTATAGCTAACAACGAGGTTGTTGCTAATATCTCATTTCATTCCAAAACTTTGTTCATTAATCCATAAAGGCTTCTGACTCATTAGTCCACTCAAATGATACTACCATAATTTTATAACGTTTATATTAGTGTGAAATGCCAACTTTGGCACAGTACAGAGGTCGATCTTGAGTTGGTGAAACCCACTTTTCAACCTTATCTTTGAAAAACAACTACGCATTTTAACTGGTCAACAATTCCTACATCTCCAGTTAGGGGTATCGATTCTCGATGGTATATGTAAGATGTCATATGCTCGTCCTCTTTCACAACTGGCACCAATCAGTCTGAGGCTTGCTTGCTGCTGCGATTCCCAATAAACTTGATTAGGTGGTAATCTCGAAGGATCATTGGAATATATCCATGCATCCATTTGCTATTAGGGGCCTTTTAAACTTTATGTCTCTCTATGTGCATCAATCCCTTTAAGCTAAGTAAAGCTTCACATTCTTGCCACGATATTTCTTCCTTTCTTGTCTATCTCACTTCCATGTTAGTTTCCTCTAAGGATATGCCTTACATCGCAATCGATTTGCATTTCTTGGATCAGGAAAAGGCTTGGTAACTCCAAAATTCATTAATATAACATCCTAACAACGGTTGGTAGGAGCGTACTCCCAACCACCTCATCATTTCTTATAACCTTCCTCACACTAATATTAAAGGTCCTTGTGGTATGCCCCGACATGTTATTCCTACTTTAAATAATTACTCGGCATAACGCTCTGGCTGCACAATTACAACATTTAGTTTTTTTTTTCTCATATTGGTGCAACGGTTCACAATTGTACCTCCTGTTCACCTTAGAGTAATCACTTTTGAAAGGCATGGTTTCAAAATAACAAGGTCCAATAGATAATTTCAATAAGAATTCCACATTGGATGTTCCAAGAATGTTGATGGTTCCAAATACTAGTAGTCTCGATTTTTGGAAATGTAAGGATGGACAGAAAGAATACAACAAGGTTTATTCCTTCATGTCCTGATAATTTTGTAATGTGATATCATAGAGAGTGTTGCACGAGGGCAATGATTGTTGGATACAAAAGTCATAAAGACGATCTTTATACCATTCTTACATCTGGTAAATACTTTTCCTCAAAAATAGAGGATCTAAAAGTCCTATTGATAAAGGTCAATCGATCGAAAGAAATTCTACTTTGTGACAATAAAAAAAATGAAGCAGTTTATCATTCAAGTAATCTATGGTTTCAAATGAATCTTCATTATATGAATGAAAGAACAGAATATTCAAGTGACATAAAGTCTGATACGAAGATGGGTAGAATTCAAGTTGAGTGGGCGACCTCACTAGGTCTCAATCAAGTTATTCGTCAAAACTTTCATCATCATACTTTACCACATGCAAAATGCATTGCGGAATGAATTAAATTGGGAGTTGAACCAGTGAAACAATAACTAGTCCTTTTCAAGAAACACTAGCAACTAGCTAGACAAAATTTGCTAGTTCACCTGTTTGAGACATCACCACTAGCTAGGACAATTAGCTAGGTGTTCTTCACAACATTACGATTTTGACTAGTTAGAGCAATCAACTAGTCATTCATATGGACATATCGACCAGCCAGCTTCAACTGGCTAGAGCGGAATTTCAACATCGTAGCCGCTGAAGAAACTTTAGGCTACTTGGACAACGAATGGAAATAAGAAGTTATTAAGTTTGAAAAAGAAAACTATAAAATCTGAAGAGAATGTTCTAGGTATCGGAACAATCGATAACCTCTCATCAAATATTACTTACCAGTGAAACGGTCCACCCAAGGGTGCCTCCGTACACATGCTTTATCAGATCCTACAATAGAATTAAATTCAAAATACCAATATCAAAATGATATCCTTACTATGATTTCAATGTACGCTGTACAATCTCATCGTGAATAGAAGAAAAGAATTCATCAAGGATGTCTGGACATTAGATCATCCATGTCCTCAGTAATTTGTTAAATATTTATGAGCTCAACTAAAGAGTGCAAGTATGAAAGAAGCAATCAAATATCAATATTCATTAAGTAATATTCATCGATTAATTAGGGAAATATTTGTTGAACCTTCCTTGGATAATTGAAAGAAAGTGTAAATAGGCATGAGCCGAACAAGATCATCGTAAATTTTTGAATAGAATGTTCATGGATCAAATAAAATTACTTCGGATAAGTCCTGCTTTAGGGAAAGTATCTCACTGGTTGTTATTCCACAAGTTTGAAGTAGAAAGCTAGAAGGGTTACCTGATATAAACTAATCGAGGTAACAGGGTTAGTAAACAGTTTAAAATGAAGTAGTGCACCTGCCGGTAGTTACCAAAATAAGTTAATGATCATTCGTGCATCTCATTATCACCATTATGAGGGTAACTCCATCTCTTCGTCTTCGTAATACAAGACACCAACTAGTGCGTCTCTCAATCATTATCTTAAAGTCATTTATCGAGTTTGGGCTTCACAAATATATCTGTCATTTCCGTGCTTTATCTTGAAGACCAAGCTTCACATCATTCCGGGGATACCTGCTAAGTCCATAGGGTCCTACTTCATGCCTTCCGACATGAATCACAAGTGGCCAGTTCCCCCTGGGAACAGATCAAATAGATCTCTCAGGGATCTCAGTGCAGTCCATAGGTTCAGTGGCAGGTGTGTGTATATGAACATATACCAAAAATATTGAGGTCTACAATACATATATACGTAGTCCCTGATAACATCTCTATCAAAGGATTCCACTCTAGACCCGCTGGTCTTTTCTTTTGGTAGACTCTGAGATCACTGTATAGCTCGTTGCAACCATATTCAACTTCTCTTGAGTCTCTTTGTTAATTCTACTTGTTTGTTCTCTAAGTTGAACTACCATGCTCTAGCATCCGAATCATGCGTGGAATTATCTAGCACGCTCGTCTTATGATAACATTCTCGTATAACACATGTAAAATTCGCCATCAAGGGTAATGAAATCCACAACGACATAGTGACCAACTTTCAGGTAAACCCATTACTTATCGAAAATCGGATCTTATAGCCAAAGTAAAAGACTTTCATTATTCCAAGTACTAAGTACCCTTAATTATGTAGGGAAGTCCAAACTTCTTGATTCTTAAAGTGCTGCCTCCTAAACTGTAGAGGACTATGGGCCACAAAATTTATGCCAGCCTAGTCATCCGATCATATTGGCAATATCGCCTCTACCTCAGCTTCTCTTGAGATTTCGCTCTGCTTCCTATATCATTACCTATGATAGGTCATGTACGACTCTCAAACCTCTATTCATCATTCTGAAGGTCTCTAAGGATTCTATCGACCCTAGTATAATACCTCCAGTAAACACTCCAGTCCATTCTACTCACCGGTACCTCTTCCGGTAGTCCAATAATAAGTTTACTACGATCTCTTATGTCATTCTCCTACTTAGACTTAACTCTCAACACTCTCATTTCTGAGTACTGTAACTTATGGCTCTGATACCATTTATGTGACGCCCCCAAATCCGAGGTCAAAGATTCAAGTCGTCACATCACCATCCAACCATAACATACCTGTTTTAACTTTACAACTCAACAATACAGCCATCCAGACCTCAATCTTACGCACAAACAAGTTAGAGCCTCAGAAACGATAATCAAAAGTAACAATAAATATTACTATTCATCTGTACAATCCAGAATCTTTCGCACTTCCACTTATAAAACTACACTTGAAGACAAGTCTTACTATTATAGTTGAAAACCTATCAGACTTACTCTGTAGTATTTATCAGGAACTAAATCATCTCCGGGGTAAATCTTCTACTCCTCTTCTGCTGGTGCGGAGTTAATCGACCAAATTCTTCTCTTTCTGAAAAGTTTTTATAAAGAAAGAATGAGCTACATAATGCTCAGCAAGTTCGCCATTTTGAAAAATAATAATGTGGTTTATTTCGAAAACATTCCCAACTATATGGGTATATATCTCAGATTTCAAAACATAATTGGACAATATATATGTCCGAGTTTGAATAAAATATCTATACTCACTAAGGAGCTTTAAGAATAACATATGAACCCTTTATAAGGTCCCCATTTCAATATATCTCAAGTTTGAAAATATATACATATGAGTATATCATTTTCGGCAAAACACTCTACGGTTAACATACTGTACAGGGAATACATCGTGGCAAACCTCTTTCCTTCCATTAGCTTAGAAGGTTTCTCATTCAAAAACATTTCATTCTTTGAAATAATTGCAAGAGTGCACTAACACGTGCCAATCTTTATAGAAAATCTTGCAGTTCTAGATACTGCACGATGTCAATATTTTTCTTATCAAAAACCACACTATCGGCAACTTGGCACTTAGGCCCAAGAGGCAGTGTTTGAGTATTTTTCCAAAGTGGAGGATGGGACTGGAAGAAAACATAAAAAAAACTTGACAAGGATTGACGATGATCAGTCGCCACAACCAAGTCCAACAATCCGCGGGTCTTCTCTACCGGTAGAAGGATAGAAACTACATCCGTAACTATCCCCGGGTGAAAACTACATCCGTAATCACGCTCGATGAAAACTACATCCGTAATCATCCTTCGGCAACACCTGGGCCGGAATAATAATTGATGGACCGCCTGGCTCACGGCCGCTTACACATCCCGGGAATCGTTCGTCAACGGTTCCCACACCTGCCAGAGTCCCTTTTTCTTTTTCTTTTAAAAACTTGATTTTGATTGAAAACTGAGTAATTGAGGTCCGACATCAGTCGACCGATGATTCTTGAAATCGTACAAGAAGCAAACCTGACCGGGGGTTTTCGAAAATGTTTTGAGTTCGAAAGAGTTCGAGTTTGAAAGTGCTAAAGGTATCTTGGATTAGCTCTGCCTTTAAAATAATGAACAATAATTAATAAATGATATTATAAGATTTAATATTAATAATTAATAAAATAATTATTTAATTAAGTAAGCCTTTAATCCAAGATAGGTATTTTTGAGTATTTATGTTGATATAAAAATAAATACTTAGGTATACGATACTTCCCGAATGACCCTTCGGGTTTTCGCAATTTAATCACGATATAAAAACATACCGCTCCCCGGTCAATGGTATATTTTGACCGCTACGACCTCTATTGCTAGAGTCGTTGTCCGAAGAAAACATTTCATTCTAAGTTCAAGGGGTTACAAACATATATGTGCATATATCTCAAATTTCATCATTACTTCAATAAGCATGAACATATGTTACGATTGAAAACTACAAACACAACAGTGATAGTCCTTATATATGTAAGTTTTGAAAAGTAAACTTGCATTGGTAGGGTGGGGTGGTCGAGCTCGCGACGTGGAACGAAGATCTATACATAATCAATATTCGTACGTTAGTACCTTAACAACACTACTTAATCGTAAGGTTTTAAAGGATGTAAGACCAACTTAAAGACTCCAATTTGTGACCACTAACCCTCCCATATGACCATGTCATCACTTTATCACATTAGTTACCCATTCGACTCGAATCCATTCCTCAAACTTGAAGCACAAGTGAGTACTCTTAAAACTACGTTAAACTAACCTCCTAGGTGATTTTTCTCTCGCGCGCACTTCGCTCTAACATTTTTATAAAATCGAAAAAAATAATCCTTTTTACAAAATTCTTTTTCTTATACTTTCTTCAATGCAATGTGGTGTAAATATAATTTTCACACATCCCAAGGATTTTTCTAAGGTCCTTAACCAAGCCCTTAAACCATACTCTTTTCTGCAGGGATTTCCTACTGCGCAGTTTGTACTCTACCATTTTTATAAAATTGGAAAATTCAAATTTTCACCTAATTCTTTTTATGTCATCTACTCCACTGTAAGAACTTGCTACTCAATTTTTACCATAGGTTCAACACCGATTTTAAGGGTCCAAAAATTATTTACAAGGGGACAATTCTCTGCAACTCCCTACTCAGAACACATCTCACTAAATCGTCCATAACTCAAAATCTACAAATCTCTTGGAATTAAACTTTACATTTCTAAAAACTACAGATCAAGACCTTTCCAAGCATATAAGGTAGGTTTCCAGGGGAGTAGATTTAGGGTTCCGATGTTTCCAGGGGAGTAGATTTAGGGTTCCGAATCACAGCTTGAAGCAGGGGTATTTGCAGATTTGTCAAAACCACTTATTACAAGACATACAACTTCCAAAATTTCCACCCACTTCAATATCATCACAAATATACCAAACTCAAATTTTATCTACTCTCATGACTTCATATAACATAACAAAATTTTTCATCACCACAATTTTCATTGATATCCAAGATTTTCCAATAATCAAACTTAATCCAACATTTTTATCACTAGAACTTTTAGATCTCATCAAACCAAGCTTAAAATCTTTCAATGGCTACTAGGGTTAAGAAATTATACCTTCCTTGAAGTTCAAATTATCTCAACAAGGCTTGAAATCCTTCTCAAACTCCTTGGTTGATCAATATATGGCTTAATCTTTAAGATCCAAAAACAAGATTTCATAAGATCACTATTCACCAAGCAACTTTGACAATTTTTCTAGGTATGCTAGGATTCATATAATATTATGAAAATTAAAACGTACCTCACTAGTACTCTGAAGAACCTTGGTATTTAATTTGGGAATATTTGAGATAGTGGAAGGCAAGGAAAAAAATTATTTTCTCTTCCTTGTTCTGTTGCTCAGCTGAATGCAGAAAAAAGAAGAGAGAAGTGGTGTTTGCTACTTGCTTTGATTTTTTTTTTTAACTACAATAATGTGCTAATATCTTATATGTATAAAGGCTATGGCTAGTTGGTCAAGATTTTCCAAGTCTAAAAAGCCTACACAATTTGCTTGGTGATCCATCTTTTATGCTAACTATGTTTCCTAACTAGTTGGTTTGTTTCTAACTAGTACTTGGGTTTCTAACCATGCTACCAACTACTAGTTACCTAGTTCCTTGGCTTGGTTACTAGCTAAATCAACCACCTTGCATGTAATTTGCATGGATTTTGCATGGGTATTGCCCTTGGTTATTTTCCAAGTTTATTACTTAATTTTCCATGCAATGTTATACCACTCCTAAAAATGTTCTTAATAAAATCTCTTCAAGTGGTTCTCATTTCTCCAATATCTTCTTAATTCTTATTCCATAATATTCTCATGTTTATAAAGTCCTTGGCCGTGTCACGGCTTTTGTATTTATCGCTTTCTCAAAAATCGTATTTTCTTACGAAGTGTGATTTACTAATTTTTGACGGCTTTTACATACACTCATTTTGCTTATATAATCTTAATATGAATTAATCATCCTCAAATTTCCATTACATAATTATGGGTGGGATTTGTTTTTCTTACACACCAAAGTTACTATTCATCTGGGTCTTTTCTACAGTAGTACAAGAATCAGGGTTATTACAAATATGAAATCCGATCTAAAAACCACCGGCTAGATTGAGAGATCTTTCCGATCAATGCTCGAAATATTCAGCAATTGTGTGTATATGCTCTGTATATCTAAAAAATGATGATGTTAAACACAAACAAAAACTCATCATTTATAAGGTTTCAAGGACTAGTGGGTTAGGTGAGAGCGTGACAGGTTATGTTTGAAAAATCACACCGCTCAATAATTTCTCACCTAACAACCTACTTAGCCGAAAAACATCTTATCATCGAAACCTATCAGCCGAAAAAACATATTATCACCGAAACCTATCAGCCTATGTACACACACACATACACATTTATTATTTCTAATTATTGTAGATTTAAAATAACCAATCAATAATTCAAGAATTATTCCACAATAATCAGACAAACTCATAATTAAATAAATATAAAATTAACAAAGTATCATTAATTGATATATGTCAATAAAATATTTATTTAATTATGCTACAATTGACACAATTATTTACTAACTAATTACCATAAAATATAGCATTTATAAGCATGGTAATTAATATAGAGATAACTGTAATATGAGGACTAGATGCAAATAAATTCACTAGTCCTAAACATATGGACATTTAAAATACATGTGAACTTATAACAAATTGCAGTTATTGATTATCCAAAATTAATTAGACATATTTAACATCCCAAGTTCACCAACTAACCTAGAGAAAGTGGATTCATCCAGAGATTTAGTAAAGATGTCTGCAATTTGTTGATTTGTGGGAACAAAATATAATACCACAGTTCCATTCATGACATGCTCTCGTAAGAAATGATAACTGATATCAATGTGCTTAGTCCTGGTATGTTGAACTGGATTGTTGGCAATGGCAATGACACTCATGTTGTCGCATAGAATTGGAATTTTATCCAACATGAGTCCATAGTGTTAGGAATATGTTGTACTTGATGATAACTTCACATTTTATGCAAAAATTGTATAAGTCATGTTTTGTAACTATCAACGGATGAGGAATTATAACTCTATCCGTTGACAGGTAGCTCATCAACGGATGAGGTTTTGTAGCATACTGCAGTATCTCTATGTTATCAATTGATAGTGTTTTTATCCACAGTCATGTTGACTTTCAATGAATAGGCAGAATATTGTAGCCAATTGTAAATAAGCTATGCTATGTAATTCTGTTTAAGTGAAAGTGTATCAACGGATGAAGACAGAACTCTATCAACAGATACAACTCAAATCTACAATATCAACGGATACAGCTCAATCTATTATCAACGGATGACAGTGTACAATGTCAACGGATAATCATTAACACTTTCTTCTATGCTAGCTAGGGATTAGCAGTTGATAAAGACAGGTTTGACTGACAGATCACATGGGTTGATAGTAAGTACAAAAAGCAGTATGGCAGCCATAGTTTGGAAACGCAGAAGAAAGAAGCATTCTGTTTACACTATGAATACAAGAAAGGTGCAAGGGACATGTCTGTTCACAAGGACAACCTTTCGGCTACATGTGTATTTGGAGTGAAGTAGCAAGTCAACTTGAATTAGATTAGTATTATATTATTCCTGTAGTACTTATAAACTTGGGATATATAACCAAGTGTAGCAACTCTTTAGAAGCTATGAAAACAGATACATTTGCTTAAGGTTTTCTTGAATATCCTTAGAAAGCAAAGAGTTGTAAAACATCAGCTGTGTACATTTGTATCACAGAGTGTTCTTCAAATAAAAGCTTCAGGTGGTGCATTTAACTACCTGATTTTATATGTGTTTGTGCATTAATCTTTATACAGCAATTATCTTCTTATAGATTTCTGGAGTTCTTATCAGGAATTTATAAATTTCAAGAATTGTATTCAACCCCCCCTTCTACAATTGTACAAGTGTGTAATCTGGGAATAACAATTGGTATCAGAGCAAGCTTCTAACATATTTGAAGTTTAAAGATCAACACACTTCCAACATGTCTAAGAAGGATTATGGAGTAAAGATACCAGTTCTTGATAGAGAGAATTACTTTCACTGGAAAGTAAAAATGCGTCTACATCTCTTGTCCATTGATGAGGGTTTTGTGGATTGCATTGACAAGGGTCCTCATGTTCCGATGAAGACTGCAGCAAGAGTTGGTCTTGCTGAAGATGCGCCTGACACTCTCATTCCCAAACCTGTTTCTGAATGGGGTCTTGAAGATATGGCAGAAGTCCACAAAGATAAAAAGACCATGAATATACTGTTCAATGGTCTAGAAACAGACATGGTTGACAATGTTATCAGCTGTACTACCTCCAATGAAGTATGGGACACTGTTCAAACCCTTTGTGAAGGAACAGCACAGGTGAGGGAAAACAAGATGCAACTACTAATCCAACAGTATGAGCACTCCCATTTCAAGAGTGGAGAAACAATGAATGACATATTTAGTAGGTTTCAAAAGCTACTAAATGGCTTGAAACTGTATGGAAGAATCTACCTAGTGAAAGATTCTAATCTCAAATTTTTGAGATCACTGCCCAAAGAATGGAAGCCAATGACTGTTTCTCTAAGAAACACTCAAGAGTACAAGACATTTACTCTCGAAAGGCTCTATGAAACTTTAAAGACAAATGAGCTGGAAATGGAGCAGGATGAAGAGATTGAGAAGTCCTAAAAGAAAAGTGGGTCAGTTGCACTTGTTGCCAACTTGGAGCAGAAGGAGGAGAAAAGGACAGAAGCTGCTTGTTCTACACCAAACAGGGAGGTTTGTAAAGGTAGAGCAGAATCAAGCAGGAGCAAGGAAAAGGTGTCTGAAGAATTGAATGTCCTTCAGCAGGATGAATTGGATGAGATAGATGAGCACTTAGCCTTTCTGTCTAGGAGATTCTCTAAGCTGAAATTCAAGAGAAACTCTAGGGTGGCCAAGCCATTTAAGGATTATTCCACAAGCAACTTTGTGGATAAATCCAAAATTAAATGTTACAATTGTGGAATTGCTGGTCACATGATAAGTGAATGCAGGAAGCCCAGATCTGAGAACAAGGGAAATCCAACTGAAGCTGTTGACTACAAGAAGAAATATTTTGATCTTCTCAGGCAGAAAGGAAAGACATTCATGACCCAAGAGTATGACTGGGATGCTGATGGAAATCATTCTGATGATGATGTTGAGTATGTCAACCTTGCATTGATGGTTGATTCTGGAGAGCAGGAAGCAAGTTCAGCTAGCAATCAGGTATTTTCTACTAATCTCTCTGAGCTCACCAAAGAAGAATGCAATAGTGTTATAGATGAAATGTCTACTGAACTATATCACTTGAGTGTTACTCTTAAATCACTTACTAAAGAGAACAATAGGATTAAAGAGACTAATCTATTTTTAAATGATAGAAATGCTGCTCTAGAAGTTCAATTTCTAGAATTTGAGAAAATGAGAGTTGATTGCAATAATGCTAAAAGTGAACTTGAAGCTATGTTAAAAAGAGAACTGATTTTAAGAGACCAGCTTGAAAAAGAACAAGGGATAATTGCTAAATTTCAAAGCTGTAGGAATATTTCACAAAACATAATAGAAGTCCAGGGAATAGAATCGTTTGTTAAGGAGACCTGGACTCAAAAGAAAAAGGAGCTATAACCTTGCATTGAGGATCTAGAGACTAGTTTTGAATCAACGGATAGTGATCATCCGTTGACAGATGAACCATCAACGGATGAGAGTTATCCGTCGACTAACAAAAAGTTTGTTAGTAAGAGGGAACTCAAGAAACTGGATATTAAGTATGGTCCAGTCACCAAGAACTTTGTTACTGGTGAGTGTAGCCAAACCAAATCTAGTGGGAAGGCTAAGGCAGGTGATTTACACAACAAAAAGGCTGTTGGTAAATCAGATAACGAAAAGGTAGAAATTAAGGGTAAAAAGAAAAAGAACAGAAATGGTAAGATAGGCATCAACAAGAAAAACAATTATTCTCCTGACAAGTTTGCCCCTAGGAAAACTTGTAGTAATTGTAATAGTGTCAATCACCTATCTTCTAATTTCAAGATTGTTAACAAGGTTCCTGCTCATGTACCTCAAACTATACCATGTATTCCTACAATGCATGTTATGCCTGGTTTGTATCAGAATGCTCATTTTAAAAATCCATATGTGAACATGCCATATGTGTTTAATCCTTATTTTCAATCTGTGAATATGCCACAAATGACATGGAACAACCCAAGCATGAATAACATGTATGCTAATCTTTCACAAATGCATGCACAAGTATTTATGCAAATGAGCATCTATCTAACCATATCACTCAAGCATCTATACCTAATTTGAAGAATGCTAAGAGTACAAAGTCAAAGGCTAACAAGAAAGGACCCAAGGAAGCTTGGGTACCAAAATCAACTTGATTCATTTTTGGAATGTGTGCAGGGAAACAGAAGGAATCTATGGTACCTAGACAGTGGATGTTCTAGGCACATGACAGGAGATTCAACCCTGCTCACAGAGTTCAAGGAAGGAGCTGGCCCTAGAATTACCTTTGGAGATGACAACAAAGGATATACTAAGGGATATGGCTTGATTTCAAAAGACAATGTCATCATTGAAGAAGTGGCCTTAGTTGAAGGTTTGAAGCACAATTTGCTGAGTATCAGTCAGATTTGTGACAAAGACTATGAAGTAAGGTTCACAAAAGAAACCTTTGTTGTTTCTACCACGGAAGACAACAATGTGGTATTGACAGGCTTTAGAAAAGGAAATGTTTACATAGCTGACTTCAATTCAGCATGCTCAGAATCCATTACTTGTCTCTTCAGAAAAGCAAGTAAGGATGGGAGTTTGCTATGGCATAAGAAGCTGTCACATTTGAATTTTAAAGTTATGAATGACTTGGTAAGAAAGGATCTTGCTATAGGAATCCCTCAATTGGAATTTATCAAAGATGAACTTTGTGATGCTTTCCAATTATGGAAACAAAAGAAATCATCCTTCAAGAGCAAGACAGAGTCATCAATTGTTAAGCCACTTCAATTGCTGCATATGGACTTATTTGGTCCAGTAAATGTCATGTCTATTTCAAAGAAGAAATACTATCTGGTGATTGTAGATGATTTTTCTAAGTTTACATGGACCTTCTTCCTGCACTCCAAGGATTGTGCAAGTGAAATCATCATCAATCACCTCAGAATACTAAACAATGGTTCTGAAGACAAAGTAAAAAGAATCATGAGTGACAATGGCACTGAATTCAAAAATTCCACAATGAAGATCTTCTGTGAAGAGAACGGAATTGTCCATGAGTTTTCTGCTGCTAGAACACCACAACAAAATGGGGTTGTTGAAAGGAAAAACAGAACTCTCATTGAAGCAGCTACAACAATGCTAAGTGAATCAAGATTGCCAACATATTTCTGGGCTGAAGCTGTCAATACTGCCTGTTTCACTCAGAATATTTCCTTGGTCAATCAAGCTAGAGGAATGACTCCTTATCAGTTGTTAACAAAAAAGAAACCAACTTTAGCTTTCCTTCATGTCTTTGGATGTAAGTGTTTTGTACTAAGGAATCATGGAGATAACTTGGGCAAATTTGAAGCAAAGGCAGATGAAGCTATTTTTGTTGGATATGCTGCAGGGAAAGCCTATAAAGTCTACAATCTAAGAACCAACATTGTTATGGAATCTGTACATGTTGTGTTTGATGATCAAAAGATTCTAGGTCTAAATGATGGAGGCTCTCATGAAAAGCTGGAATTTGAGAATGAGGTAGAAGGAAGAATGTACAATGATGATGATGATGAGGAAAATGAAGATCATGACCATGGAAATTCACCAAGAGTTGTTGGCCCAACTAGAAGTGATGCTCACACTGGAAATGAAGCATCCGCTGACAGTCATATTGGAGCATCCGATGCATCCGTTGACAGGCATTCTCATGCATCCGTCGACAGGCAAAATGGAGCATCCGTTGATAGACAAGGAGATGCATCCGTTGACAGTCAACTTTATAATTCCGTAAGGACAACAAACTCAAAGGGAGTTTCTCAAAGTCAAAACTCAATGACCAATCAACAAGATCATGCTCATACAGATGAAGCGACCTCATCCAGATCAAATCTTCCACCTCCAAGAAAATGGACTAGAGATCATCCATTTGAGTTAATCATTGGTGAATCAAATTCAAGAGTCCAAACTAGGAGGGCCACTCAAGCAGAATGCCTATACAGTAGTTTCCTGTCTCAAGAGGAACCTAAGAAAGTGAAAGATGCCCTTCTAGATCCAGATTGGGTCTTAGCAATGCAAGAAGAGCTAAACCAATTTGAAAGAAATAAAGTTTGGAAGCTTGTGCCCAAACCTGATGATAGAAGTGTCATAGGTACCAAATGGGTTCTCAAGAATAAGAAAGATGAAAATGGCATAATTGTGAGGAATAAAGCTAGATTAGTGGCAAAAGGTTATTCTCAAGAAGAAGGGATAGATTTTGATGAAACTTTTGCTCCAGTGGCAAGACTTGAGGAAATTAGAATCTTCCTAGCCTATGCAGCACATGCCAGTTTCACAGTCTACCAGATGGATGTCAAAAGTGCCTTTCTAAATGGGGAACTGGAAGAAGAGGTCTATGTCCATCAACCTCCTAGCTTTGAAGATCCAGAATTTCAAGAATATGTATATCTTCTCATGAAAGCACTTTATGGTTTGAAGTAAGCACCAAGAGCCTGGTATGACACTTTATCTCAATTTCTTTTGAAGAATCACTTTACTAGAGGTACAGTAGATAAAACCTTGTTTCATAGGAATATCAATAGCTCTTCAATACTTGTTCAAATCTATGTAGATGATATTATTTTTGGGTCTACAGATGAGAAGCTTTGCAAAAGGTTTGCCAAACTTATGCAAAGTAGGTATGAAATGAGCATGATGGGTGAATTAACTTACTTTCTTGGCTTACAAGTAAAGCAAGTTAATGAGGGCATTTTCATAAGTCAAACGAAATATATTTATGATCTTTTAAAGAAATTTGATTTAATGGATTGTACCCCTGCAAAAACACCTATGGCCACTGCAACTAAGCTTGAGTTGAATACTAAGGAAAAGTCTGTGGACATCTCAAACTATAGAGGCATGGTAGGTTCACTTCTATACCTAACAGCTAGTAGACCTGATATAATGTTTTCTACTTGTCTTTGTGCTAGATTTCAAGCTGACCCTAGAGAGTCTCACTTGATAGCTATTAAGAGAATTTTCAGGTATCTCAAGGGAACACCAAACCTTGGTATTTGGTACCCAAGAGAATCTGGTTTTGATCTAACTGGCTACTCAGATGCAGATTATGCAGGTTGCAGAATTGATAGGAAAAGTACTACAGGTTCCTATCAATTTCTAGGAAAAAGGCTTGTTTCATGGTTCAGTAAGAAACAGAACTCAGTCTCCACTTCTACAGCTGAAGTTGAGTACATTGTTGTTGGAAGTTGTTGTGCACAGATTCTATGGATGAAAAATCAACTTATTGACTATGGTCTAAAAATTGAGAAGATTCCAATTTTCTGTGACAACACAAGTGCTATTGCAATCACAGGGAATCCAGTGCAACATTCGAGAACCAAGCATATTGACATCAAATACCACTTCATTAGAGAACATGTGATGAATGGTACAGTAGAAATGCACTTTGTGCCAAGTGAAATGCAGCTTGCAGATATCTTCACCAAGCCTCTTGATGAATCCACATTCACAAGATTGGTAGGTGAACTAGGTATGCTTAATTTGTCATAATTCTTAGTGATATTTGATCTTACTGCTTTGCAGCTAGAAATGTGTTTTGATTTACTTGAGAATCAAAAACTCTCAGAAAAATTTTCTGCAGAAATTTTGTCTAAGGCAAAATTATCTTATCAACGGATATCCTTTTACCCGTTGGTAGTATAAACAGATTACTAGATTTTCGTATATCAACGGATAACAGGTTGTCCACAACATCGACGGATAAACTGTTTCTCAACCGTTCATCTTATATCCGTTGATATACATATTTTCTTTTAAATATAGCCATTGGTAAACCTGTATACATAGGCATGGCTCTATTTATTTCCTTTTATTAACTGACAGTTACTTTTGACCAATGGGTAATTACTTTTAATTATTTCATTTTCAACTCTTGAAAAATATAAAAGGCTGTCTTGTGCTCTCACATCTCACTTTTATCCACTTTCAAGATTCTTATAAGTAAACTGCATCTTCTTCACTAACACTCTCTGCAACAAAATTTCAAACACTTCAATGGCGCCTATTATTAAGATGATGTCTTCCACTAGGTTCACCTATGAGAAGAACAACTTCGCGGCCTATGTTGATACAGTGAATGCCCCAGAAGCTTATCACACCCTGATGAATTTTGTGAAGAAATGTAAACTGTCGTATGCTATGACTGCCACCATTCCTCTAATCCACAAGGTAATTGAAGAGGTGTGGGCATCTGCTGAGTACAATGGCACAGACGGTACAATTTCTTTTTCCTTAAAGGGTAAAAACTATGTAGTTAATTCTGATGTGATAACTGCTTGTTTAAAATTGCCTGAGAATAACTGTCTGAAAGTACCCAGTGATCCTGAAAGTACTCGTGTTGTCACATAGAATTGGAATTTTATCCAACATAAGTCCATAGTTTTAGGAATATGTTGTACTTGATGATAACTTCACATTTTATGCATAAATTGTATAAGTCATGTTTTGTAACTATCAAACGATGAGGAATTATAACTCTATCTGTTGACAGGTAGCTCATCAACGGATGAGGTTTTGTAGCATACTGCAGTATCTTTATGTTATCAATTGATAGTGTTTTTATCCACAGTCATGTTGATCATCAATGGATAGGCAGAACAGGGTAGCCAATTGTAAATAATCTATGCTTTGTAATTCTGTTTAAGTGAAATTGTATCAACGGATGAAGACAGAACTCTATCAACGGATACAGCTCAAATCTACAAACGGATACAGCTCAATCTATTATCAACGGATGACAGTGTACAAAGTCAATGGATAATCATTAACACTTTCTTCTATGCTAGCTGGGGATTAGCAGTTGATAAAGACAGGTTTGACTGACAGATCACATGGGTTGATAGTAGGTACAAAAAGTAGTATGGCAGCCATAGTTTGGAAACGCAGAAGAAAGAAGCATTCCGTTTACACTATGAATACAAGAAAGGTGCAGAGGACACAAGGACAACCTTTCGGCTACATGTGTATTTGGAGTGAAGTAGCGAGTCAACTTGAATTAGATTAGTATTATCTTATTCCTGTAGTACTTGTAAACTTGGGATATATAACCAAGTGTAGCAACTCTTTAGAAGCTATGAAAACAGATACATGTGCTTAAGATTTTCTTGAATATCCTTAGAAAGCAAAGAGTTGTAAAACAGCAGCTGTGTACATTTGTATCACAGAGTTTTCTTCAAATAAAAGCTTCAGGTGGCGCATTTAACTACCTGATTTTGTATGTGTTTGTGCATTAATCTTTATACAACAATTATCTTCTTATAGATTTCTGGAGTTCTTATCAGGAATTTATAAATATCAAGAATTGCATTCAACCCCCCCTTCTACAATTATACAAGTGTGTAATATGGGAATAACACATAGTCCTGAAGTTGATTCCTCATCCACAGGATCTGAGCACAACAACTACCCGCCGCAATGTATTCTGCTTCGGCTGTTGAGGTAGATACTGAGTGTTGCTTCTTGCTGTACCAAGATACCAACCTTCTTCCTAGAAACTGACAGCTTCGAGAAGTACTTTTCCGATCAATCTTACAACCTGCGAAATCAGAATCTATATAGCCAACTAGGTCAAAACCTGTTCCTTTAGGGTACCAAATCCCAAGATTGGGGGTTCCCTTAAGGTATCTGAAAATACGTTTAACAGCTATAAGATGTGACTCTTTAGGGTCAGCCTGGAATCTAGCACATAAACAAGTTACGAACATAATATCTGGTCTACTAGCAGTTAAGTATAAGAGAGAGCCAATCATACCTTGATACTTCGTGATGTCAACTGACTTACCAGATTTATCTTGATCAAGCTTGACAGCAGTTGGCATCGGGGTCTTGGCAGTAGCTTCTTCTTCCATCCCATACTTCTTCAGAAGATCCTTTATGTATTTTGACTAGTAGATGAAAATACCATCAGGCTTCTAAACAACTTGAAGTCCAAGGAAGAAGGATAACTCACCCATCATGCTCATCTCGTACTTACTCTGCATTAGCTTAGCAAATCTCTTGCATAGCAAATCATTAGTAGAACCATATATTATATCATCCACATATACTTGAACCAGAACTATATCATTTTTATTCTTTTTATGAAAGAGAGTTTTGTCGATGATACCTCTTGTAAAACCATTTTCAAGTAAGAACTTGGAGAGAGTATCATACCATGTTTGAAGAGCTTGCTTGAGACCATAGAGAGTTTTGAAGAGAAAGTATACAATGTTGGGTTCCGAGGCATAAAACGCAGCGGATAAACGTAAATAAAATAAAATTTTCGAAACCTAAACCAGGATCCATGTATAATTCCGGGCAGATTATGGAGATAACGAATCATACCTATTAAGATCTTGTTTCACGAACTCAACGGAGATCCTTGCTTGTATCACCACACACAGTCCTTGCGTCAAGATCCGTGTCTCTAAGGTAATCCACACGAACGTCCGACCGTCCAACGATCCGAGGAGCCAGGTACTAGCCCGCGAAGAACAGCCTCTCTTTCTCTCTAGCCTCTCGAAGATGGAGCTGCTAAGGTTTTGTCAAAAACGATTTAATGACTCTTAACCCTAAAGTAATACATCATTATGTATTTATACGAGAGAAATAATGGGCTAAAATCAAAAAACCGAATTGGGCTTCCTTAAACCCAATTCTATTTCTATTCTGATTTTATTATTGGACTTCCTTAAATCCAATTCTGTTTTACTTTATTAAATTCGAATTTGCTTAGATAATTAATTAGGACCAGTCCAATTAATTAAATAGCCAATTCTCAATTTAATAATGATTTAATTTAAATTCTTAATTTAAACTAAAACTCCTTTTAAGACGTTCTAAGTGTGTGACCCTATAGGTTATTATTACGTTGGCAATAATTTTAATATCTAATAAAATTATAAACAATGAGCGGTATCTAGTAATACATCATTGCTACCCAAGTAATAATAATAATCGGTGATTCAATTTAAACCTTTTGTGATTAATGTTTCTGTGTAATATAATCCCTTTAACCAAATATTATAGATTAAACTCGAGACATGTGTTTAGTCATCCTCTTCAACATTTAATCCGGGTTTACTTGATCCATGAGTAGACTATTAAAACAAATCATTATTTGAGCACGGCCATGCATTTTATAGTCTCACTCAATCAAGAGGCCAATATACAAAACCTTCAAATTCCTTATCTTCGAACCCAGGGGGTTGTTCAACATAGACTTCTTCTTCTAGATCTCCGTTCAAAAATGCACTCTTCACATCCATCTGAAAAACCTTAAAGTTGGAGTGTGCAGCAAATGCTAAGAACATCCTGATTGCTTCAAGCCTTACAACTAGAGCATAGGTTTTATCATAATCAATTCCCTCTTCTTGAGAGTAACCCTTTGCTACAAATCGAGCCTTGTTCCTCGTAACAATACCATTTTCATCCAGTTTATTCCTAAACACCCATCTAGTGCCAATTACAGATTTATCTTTTGGTCTTGGCACCAGCTTCCAAACTTTCTGCCTTTCAAACTGATTGAGTTCTTCTTACATTGCAGTTACCCAATCTGAATCATCAAGAGCTTCATTAACCTGTTTAGGTTCAATTTGAGATAGAAATCCTGCGAAATTGCATTCATTCTGTGTTGCTCTTCTAGTCTGTACACCCGTGTCCGGTTCACCAATGATCTGTTCAAAGGGATGCGCTCTACTCCATACCCTTTGTCTCGGCAGATTTGATCTTGATGATTCCCCAAGTTCATAATTGTGTTGAGTGTGATGACTAGTAGATCCATAATCATTGTTTGCTCCCCCTGAGCTGTTGCTTTCAGAGTTTTAATGAATCAAAGTTTAATGAATCATTAGCAGTAGATGCATTCTTTGATGTTTCTTCACTTGATTGGGGTTTATTTTCATTGTTCACTTGCTCCCCCTCAACATGTGCTGCAGTCTGATCTACTTGTATAGATTGAACAATATTGTCTGAAAGAGTATCAGAATTTTGTAGATCAACATTTATTTCTTCATTCTCAAATCTCAGTTGGTCATGTTCATCAAAATCTTCAACTCTTGTTATCTTCTTATCATCAAAAGACACATGGATAGATTCCATGACCACTTTTGTTCTCAGATTGTAGATTCTGAATGCTTTTGTGGATAGTGGGTATCCAACAAAGATTCCTTCATCAGCTTTTAAATCAAATTTGGAAAGCTGTTTTGGATGAGTCTTAAGAACAAAACATTTACATCCAAACACATGAAAGTACTTCAGGTTCGGCTTCTTATTTTTCACCATCTCATATGGTGTTTTACTATGCTTGTTTATGAGTGTAGCATTCTGTGTGAAACAAGCAGCTTGCACAGCTTCAGCCCAGAAGTAAGTTGGCCGCTTTGATTCATCAAGCATGGTCCTTGCAGCTTCTATGAGAGTCCTGTTTTTTCTCTCTACTACTCCATTTTGTTGTGGAGTTCCAGGTGCAGAGAATTCTTGATTTATTCCATTTTCATTACAAAACTCTTCCATGACTGCATTCTTGAACTCAATGCCATTATCACTCCTTATTATTTTCACTGTATGCTTAGATCCTTTGTCCAGTTGTCTGACATGCTCTGTTAAGATTCATGCAGTTTCTTTTTTCTTGTGCATGAAATATACCCATATATATCTGGTGTATTCATCAACAATAACCAAAGCATATCTTTTCTTTCCAATAGACATTATATTTACTGGACCAAATAAATCAACATGCAATAAGTGACATGGCTCAAGAATTGAGGACCCAGTCTTACTTTTGAATGAAGTTTTCCTTTGTTTTGCCTTTTGACATGAGTCACATAGGCCATCTGGAGTAAAAACTGATTTGGGCAATCCTCTCACAAGATCTTTCTTCACTAGCTCATTAATGCTGTTGAAATTCAGATGAGAAAGTCTCTTGTGCCAATCCCAGCTTTCTTCAATTGATGCTCTACTCAGTAGACAGATTGCAGAGCCATCAGAGTTTGAAAGCTTGGCTTCATAAATGTTACCATGCCTGTATCCCTTCAGAACAACTTTTCCTGTAGATTTTGAAAGGCATATGATGTAGCCTATTTGTATTTCGAGGATTCAACTCAAATCAAACAAGAATGTAATAGTAAATAGTATATGTGCTGTCACAGGGATCTCAAATGCATAATTGTCAAGAGAAAGAAGACAAAGTCAATCTACCGTGTTGAGGTATACTACACTTGAAGAAGTTCATTCAGTTGATCAAGCGTCAGTGGAGTAATCAAGACAGTGGTTTCTATTTATAGTGACAAAAGGTTCCTACAGTGACAGAATACAGATTATAAAGGTTTGAAAAAGGTGAAGAAAATGGAGACATGAACCACAGTTTTAAAGTCAATATATGAAGAACAGTCATTGCGGTTAGGCACTCATGAACCAGACAGTACATCGAGTGTCAACATTAAACAGTGGTTGTTCGTCATTAACTTCAGTGGTTCAAGCTATCAAGACTGGTATGTGAAAGAATCATTGTGCAAGCAACAGAAGTGCTACATTAATTAATCACAAGGATTTTACTATTCAGTGGACAGGCTAAGAGGAAAAAGAATTATCATAAAGAAATTCTAAGTGATATATTCTTAATGCTGAAACCCCGGTTAGAATTGTTGTATTTTTTGCTAAGCAAAAAAGTCCGGTTTCAGATCCTCAAGAGACCATAGCTTACACCTGGACGGGTTATGAGAAAATAGAAGTATCACAAGGAAATGGAAGGTGATATATTCTTAAAGCTGGAACCCCGGTTGGAATTGATATATTTTTTGTTAAGTAAAAGGAGTCCGGTTCCAGACCCTTCAGGAGACTGCAGCTTGGAACTTAAGGTTTTATTTATATTAATAAATATTTTATTTATATAAAATTATATTTATAAATATCTAATAATATTAGATATTTATTTTTATAATTTCTGAATTAAATGAATTATTTATTAATTAAAGATTATAAGCTATGCGGATTTAAAAGCATTTCTACGAAGCCCGTACTTATAAAACAAGTAAACAAACAGAATTGTTTGTTTAAATAATTCAAGAGGATTGCTTGTGTCGGCAGAATTCAGTAAGTTATACCGAAAGTTATATCCAAGAATATGGTTATTGGATTGTCATATTCAGTTCAAGAGAATAGTCATATCAAGATGTTGGATTGGACATTCATATTATCTCAACTGGATAGTCATATCTCATTCAAAGAGATAGTTATACCGAAAGTTATATTGGGATGGATTGTCATATCTAGTTCAACAGACTGTCATATCAAGTATTAAGGATAGTCATACCGAAAGTTATATTGGAAGAGACTGTCATATTACTTGCAGTGGATAGTCATACCGAATGTCATATTATTGTTAACTGATTGTTATATCAGTTGAAACAAACCAATATGACTATAGCTATGCTATAAAAACAGACAGAAGCCAGTAGCCAGAAAAAAGAGACATACTTCTTCACTTCTTCTCAAAATAGACAGACCCGAGAGAGACAGAGAGACCAAGAGAGAAATGTTCTTGAGCTTCAAATAAATTCTTGTAAATTATTTCTGGATTGTATTGTTAAATCTGAACCACTAGAAATAGTTTACTTGTACTATTGGAACTATCTAGCGGATTAAGTTCCCTAGAACTTATCTCTCGAATTGCTTTTTAGCATTCGATCTTTTTAATACAAATATAGAAAAGTTCATGTCGAATTTTCTATAGAATTTGTAATAATTAGTTTGGTCATCAAACCTTGTAATTTGTACCTGTGTATTTAGACACACCCCATCAAGTTAATATAAATTTTATATTCAACTTGAAATATCGGTATTCGTTTATTCCGCATCAATTTGTTCTTGATTTAATATTTTAAGAAAAGAGCAAATTCGATTAAACGACATAGTTTGTATTCAACCCCCTTCTACAAACTATTTTGGACCTAACAATTGGCATCAGAGCTTTTTGATTGACGCACAAATCAAGATCCTTATTTTTGTGGTCCTCCAATTGGTTTTCGAGTTTGTTGACCCATACACAAAATTAAATCCAGTATTAGATCAAAAAGTCAACTCCTCTTATTTTCAATTTTTTTAACTTACAAAATTTTCATTTTTGAGATTTTTTGATCTTTAAATAATTTGAACTTATATTCGAATTTTTTAGTTCTTGAAATGATTAATTCTTGGAAATTTTGATTTTTAAACAACTTGAGTTTATTTTCAAATTGGTAAATTTTCAAAATTTTTAATTCTTGATAATTTCGAATTTTAATTAACTTGAATTTATTTTCAGATTCTTTAACTCTCAAAAATTTCATTTCTTGAGATATTTTTGATTCTTAATTAATTTGAATCTAATTTCAAATTTTAATTTATTTGAACTTACTTTCAGATTTTTTATTTCTCAAAAATTTTTAAGTTCTTGAAGTTTTTGAATTTTAAATATTTTGAATTTATTCTAAGCCAATGGTTCTTAGAAGATTGTTAGTTGAAGATTCCTCCAAATTGTCAAAGATGATTTGAATCTTTTGAAGAAAATGCAGTTTTCAGTGAAATTAATTTCTACCTACTGAAGAAAAATTTGTGGAAGCTCCTCAAAGTTATATCCATAGAATTCACTGGTTTTTCAGAAGCAGGAATGGAAGAGGTTTTAGTGGATAGAATTTTTCTCGAAGATTTGAATTAACTCTATTGATTCTGTGATATACAAACACTCAGTGGATTGCCCCAATGTAACATCTACTACACTTAGTGGATTGTACCAAGAAATATCTTTCAAGGAATCAACAGATGTAACACCCCCAGATCCGGGGTCAGGGATCGGGTCGTTACGGTCTCATAACTCATACATAATACTTGACTTGAGTCCAAAATCAATAAGTAATATGCTATGACCCCACAATAATAACCACTCACACACACACAGTTATAGTCCCAGAGATGAAGTTGAAATAAGTCTTCATAAAAGGGTTTACGAATAAAAGTTATTACAATCCAAAAGGATAACATCATAAGTTTAAAAGTTTTGCCGTTGATTACATTAATTATACATATACTTAAACAGGAAACAAAAGCTGTTTAACTATGCTACCTCAGCAATGGCGGCTAGCATCTCAGCGGGGAGTCCGGTGGGTTGGGTAACCCGCTTGTGCTGAGTGCGCCTGACGCGAGCTATCTGTCCTAGCTGTTGTTGTGACATGATAAATAAGCAAGGGTGAGCAATAGCCCACCAATAATAATATAACAGGACAGTGATAGTATATAATAGTTCGAATTATCATTCTTTCCATATGCCATGCATTAACGAAGTTAGTGCCAGTATAATATAAAGGATGAAGTCACAAGGTAACTTAAAGTGTTTATTTTGTGGAAATATCTGCTAAGTCAAAATAAGCAAGATATCATTATTCATCATATTAAGAGGAACTTGCAAGGAAAATAATGCAGTTCCAGTTATTAACATTTTTCGAAGTTCTACAACCTGAAAGAACTCTCTTCGATACGTGTTGTGGAAGACACCGTCAACCTGAAAGATGTATCTTCGATACGTGTTGCAGGGAATTCCCAATTTGGGAGATGAACCATATTGGAGTTATCACGCCCCAGCTATTCCACTCCCTGATTATCAGTCGGGGATGGTACTGCCCAATATAGTTTACTACCGGTAGAAGGAAGAACTGACGGCTCCACTTGTCAATGGCCTTTAATAGTAACTCCCTGGCCAATGATTAGGCCTTATGATGGACCGCGCGACTCGGCCTCTTACACACGACTCCTAGTTCGAGTAAATCCACAGCATTGAAACGTATAGTTTATCCTCCCTTCCCCAAGTGAAATACTTGTTAACAAGATTCCACAAAGTAGTCGTATCTAGTTGGAAAGGAAAATTCAATTACATTTCCCAAGCTCTTGCTTGTTAATGGATATCAACTTGTTCCAACAATTTTTACCCCTCGAATGATGAGAAGGTACACACAGACTTAATGAGTCCGTAGCAACCAAGTTGCGAGTAAAAAGGATAAACTATGACCGGGAAGTCAACAAGATAAAGAACCTTTCTCAAGTAAGGTTCCCTTATAATTTAAGAGATAGATTCGAGTGAAGAATGAAATCTAGAGGACCTTTCTTAATATAATTTTAATCGTATGACTCCGAAGAATTTTCAGAATGATCGAAGGTCGAAAATAATATTTGAAGAAAAATAAACAACCTTGAAGTTGTTTCCAAGTATTGAATAAATATTTGTAGAATATTTATTGAGTCGGAAGTATTTAATGAAAGAATATTTTTAATCTGAGTATTTCTCAAAATAATCCTTGAAGGAATATTAAGACAATATTTATTGAATAAATAATTACTTAAATGAATATTAAAATAATATTCATTTAATAAATAAGTTTGAAAGAACTGTTTGGAATAATATTCGTTAAATAAATAAGACTTCGAATTAATATTCAAAAATAGTATTCATATAATAATTTATAATTTAAATGAATATCCAAGTGATATTCATTTAATAAGTTAAACCTTAAAGGAATATTCAAGAATAATATTCCCTTAATACATGATGTTCTAAATGAATGTCCGAATGATATTTATTTAATAATCGAAGGTTTTATAGAAATATTTTAAATAATATTCGATAAATGGTTCGTCTTTGAATGAATATTGAAAAATAATATTCATTGAATAGATAACGTTCAAATAAATATTTGAAGTAATGATCGTTAATTAAATAATCTCGGACGAATATTCAAATAATATTCGTCAACCAAATAATGGAAATTATTTACTTAAATATTTCCCTCGAAAATAATTACGATATATCAAGAAGTACTGACTCCCGGTCTATGTTCAATAAATAGGATTCATATGCCCTTCTCTAAGGGTCTTAACGACATCCAACTTATAATCGATATATATCTATCTACTTATAAGCCAAAGAATAATCAGGGAACAAGTATATCAATATGACTTGAAAGTAGGCATGCATGCTATGGCATATGTATAGCAGAAAGCATATATATTCACAACAACAGCCTAAAAAGGGAAAGTTGAAACTTGCCTGGTAATTGAGCACGATTAGGGGTAGTGGTAGGGTATCCCGGGTCAGCTCGGCGATCTATAAATAGTCAAGAGATTCGAGGTTAATCGCTTAACACTTTTTAAAAAGGTTAAGTATTAACTTAAGTCGAAACATGTTTTCGAATTGTCTCGTTATACCCCTTTTTAGTGTAACTCTTTTTATTACCGATACGATTCGACATTTATTCATCATTAAGACATGTCATCGTACTCACACTTAGTGTATACTTAAGTCGTATAAGTTCTAAATTCGATCGATTACGAACCAAGATTATGTCTCGAGTTTTATCATTCGTTTTCTAAGTTATAAACAAAGTTATACTTTTAAGGGGTTCGTTCGCGTTTAACCTAGATTCGAACATTTTTATAAAATCGAAAAACGATCCGATTCACACCGACCGTAACTCCTAAACCGTAAGTCCGTTTCACACGTTCTTTATATCAAAACGAAGCTCATAGCATAACATGGCAGAAAAGGTTTCTGTTCAATAGGGTCTTGACATGAAAAATGGCATACAAAACATGATATTGTAAAACCGGATATTATAACGGCTATGTTTACGCGTTTTCCAAAGTTTTTACACTTTATCACGATCTTACCAAGATCAAATCAACCACCTAAACACATTATAAAATCATGACTAGTCTAACAACAACTCATCTTAACCATTACATGGTTCATAAACCAAATCACAACCATAACAACTACTAACATGGATCTAAGCATAACATAACATACTAATCACTAAATCATCCATAAAACTCATAAGATCCTAAAATGACACCAAGGGTTTTCAAGTCTTATACCTTCCTTAGAGTGTTTACTAGCCTCACCAAGCTTTGTATGATCCTTAGTAGTGCTTAAGCTTGCTATATCATCCATGAAACAAGAAAAAAAAACAAGTTCCTTCTTGAAGAACACTATTCATTCTCCTCTTTCTTGATTTTTTTGAAAATGGTAAAAGAGGATATTGAAGCTACAATTTCTAGGGTATTACTTTTATGAAATATAGGACTTACCCTAAAAGTTTCAAGATCAAACAAGGAGTGGAAGATGGATTTTGGATTTTGAATTTCCAAAGGGCCGAATGGATGGGTTCTTGAGAGAGTATTTGATATTTTGTGTTGGTTGCTTGAATAATGAATAAAGTGATGAGCCTAGAATGATATCTCATCTCTTTTTACTTTATTAAAGTGCTTTTGGAATGAAGGGTGAGATTTGAAAGCATGTGTAGCACTTGGATTGATTTGTGGCTAACTAGAGTTTGATTTGGCTAACTACTAGTTCAATCCTTAACATGCTAGTTACTTAGCCCACTTGGTTGCTAGATATTTATCTAGTAGCTTATGCATGACTCTTGCTTTCCCTTCTTGATTCTGTGTCCGGTTATTGTTCGTTTCGATTGATCGTTCGTAGGAATATTTCACGGATTTCTAATTAGGGTTTACCGGGAATCTTCCTAATATTAATACTATCATTCTCCATCTTTCTTTCTAACTTTCCAATTTATATTCCTTAAATCAATTCGTTAAATACTTAAGGCTATCAGTGTCCAGAGAACTCTCGGAGAAAATAAAAGTGTGGTTTTTCAGAATCCGACAGCTTTTACATACACTTATTTTCCCCCTGGATCACTAATACGAACTCGGAAATCCGTTCCGAATACTTCTATATAGTGTCATCTCATATTATTCTATACTTCCACGAAAACACTATTCATTCTTTATTCTTTACTTATTCTCTTAGGGTTGTACAATTGTCCGTATTCTCTTTCGATCGTTCCCTAACCCTTTTTACGGAACTACTGGATTAATCGTTATCGATCTGGATGACATGAGAATATTCTCCTGCTTAGAATTGCCATATCTTATTCCCCTAGGAGATAGATTATTCTTACCTAAGTTGTCATCCATTAACATTCTTCAAGACATAGAAATAGTAAAATCGAATTCCATTCATACTTTCAAAATATCATCTATTACATTGTAGCCGTAACCACTATTCATTCTTACATCATTAAATAAATAAAAGTTTTAATTCTACCCAAAAACTGGGTTCTTACAGTCTCCCCTCCTTAAAAGGATTCCGTCCCGGAATCATTTTGAAAACAAGTGGGGGTACTTCTCTTGCATTGCGCTTTCAAGTTCCCAGGTTGATTCTTCTACATTGTGGTTTTGCCACAAAACTCTTACTAGCTGAATGACCTTGTTTCGGAGCACTTGTTCTTTCCGGTCTATGATTTGCATGTCCACTTGCTCATACTCTACAATGTGCTTGGCATCCGGGTTATACTTCCTCAGCATCAAAACATAGAACACATTGTGCACCTGCTGTAGATTTGGGGGCAATGCCAGTTCATAAGCTAGTTCCCCAATCCGTCTCAAGATCTCAAATGGTCCAATGTATCTGGGACTCAGCTTTCCTTTCTTTCCAAATCTCATTAAACCTTTCCAAGGCGACACTTTTAAGAACACTAGGTCTCCTACTTCGTATTCTTTACCTTTTCGAGCTAAGTCGGCATATTTCTTTTGTCGATCCTAGGCTGCTACCAACCGTCCTCTGATTAGATCTACTGCATCTTTAGTTCGTTGGACCACTTCGGGCCCGAGCATCTTTCGTTCTCCAACTTCATCCCAATATAAGGGAGATCGACATTTCCTTCCATAAAGGGCCTCATAAGGTGGCATTCCTATACTTGAATGGATACTGTTATTGTAGGAAAACTCAATCAATGGCAAGTGATCATCCCAATTTCCTTTGAAGTCTATCGCGCAGACTCTCAACATATCCTCTAGCATTTGGATGGTCCTTTCACTTTGCCCATCTATCTGGGGGTGGTAGGCCGTGCTCATGTTCAGCCAGGTCCCTACATATTCTTGAAAACTTCTCCAAAACCTAGAGTTAAATCTAGGATCTCGATCGGATACTATTGCGACTGGGACTCCATGTCGCTCCACTATCTCTTTTAAGTAGATATCCAATAGTCTGTCGACCGTGTATCTTTCGTTGATCGGAAGAAAGTGAGCTGACTTCGTCAGTCGATCTAAAATTACCCATAGGGCGTCATGATTAGCCTTGGTCCTTGGTAAACCTACTACAAAATCCATGGCTATGTGTTCCCATTTCCATTCTAGAATCTCTAAGGGGTGTAGAAGTCCGCTGGGCTTCTGGTGCTCTGCTTTCACTCGTTGGAAGGTCAAGCATCTGCTTACCCACTCTACTATGTCCTTTTTCATATTAGTCCACCAGTAATACTCCTTCAAATCCTTATACATTTTGGTGCTACCGGGGTGCACCGAGTATCTTGAGTTGTGTGCCTCGTTTAAAATCTCATCCTTGAGTTCCTGAACGTTTGGGATCCATATCCTGTACGTGTACCTCATGATCCCTTCCTTGTCTCTTTCACACTTAATTTCCTCCCCGGTCATTATCTCTTCCGTGGAGTTCTTTTCTTCCTCCATTATCCGCTTTTGGCAGAGTCTAATCTTTTCTAACAATGGAGGTTGGATTCTAATTTCCATCAACTTTTCTTGGCCCTCTTCGGGTAACTTAATCTCAATTTCCAAATTCTCAAAATCTTTCACTAGCTCTTCCTCTGAAGTTATCATCTTGAGCTT
Source organism: Saposhnikovia divaricata (assembly GCA_036435485.1). Taxonomy (NCBI): domain Eukaryota; kingdom Viridiplantae; phylum Streptophyta; class Magnoliopsida; order Apiales; family Apiaceae; genus Saposhnikovia; species Saposhnikovia divaricata. The sequence continues at coordinate 131,665,935 of CM071600.1, forward strand.
CTCTTTCCTACTAAGGGCGTCAGCCACCACATTGGCTTTGCCCGGGTGATAACGAATTTCACAGTCGTAATCCTTGATAACTCTAACCATCTCCTCTGGCGCATGTTAAGCACTTTCTGAGTGAAAATGTACTTGAGGCTCTGATGGTCAGTGTAAATCTCGCACTTTTCCCCATACAAGTAGTGTCTCCAAATCTTTAAAACGAAGACTATGGCTGCTAGTTCTAGATCATGCATGGGATATCTGACCTCATAATCCTTCAATTGCCTAGATGCATATGCTATTACCTTGCCGTGCTGCATAAGCACGCATCCCAGTCCTTTATGCGAAGCATCACTTTAAATCACGAAATCTCCTTTTCCATCTGGTAAAGCCAGCACTGGGGCTGTCACCAACCTCTTCTTTAACTCTTGGAAACTCCTCTCGCATTTTTCAGTCCATTCAAATTTCTCAGTTTTGCGGGTAAGTCGAGTTAATGGAGCTGCGATTTTCACAAAATCTTGGACAAATCTTCTGTAATATCCGGCCAGTCCGATGAAACTCCTCACCTCGGTTGGAGTAGTTGGCCGTTCCCAGTTTGAAACTGCTTCTATCTTGGAGGGGTCAACCAACACTCCTTCTCTATTGATTACGTGCCCTAAGAATTGTACTTCATTTTTCCAAAACTCACACTTGGAGAACTTGGCATATAACTGCTCTTTCCTGAGTATTTCTAAAGTTATCCTTAAATGTTCAGCGTGTTCTGCCTTTGTCTTTGAGTAGATGAGAATATCATCAATGAAAACTATCACGAATTTGTCCAAATATTCTTGGAACACTATATTCATTAGGTCCATGAAAGCTGCTGGGGCGTTGGTCAATCCAAATGACATTACCAAGAACTCATAATGTCCATATCTAGTACGGAACGCAATCTTCGGGATATCTTCAGGTTTGATCCTCAGTTGGTGACCATTCTCAGGTCAATCGTAGAGAAGTATTCAGCGCCTCTTAGCTGGTCAAACACATCGTCTATCCTGGGTAGTGGATACTTATTCTTTATGGTTAGCTTGTTCAACTCTCTGTAGTCGATGCATAACCTCATACTCCCATCCTTTTTCTTAACAAACAACACTGGTGCGCCCCAAGGTGACACACCGGGCCTTATCATGCCCTTATCCAACAATTCCTGTAACTGTTTAGCTAGCTCCTTCATTTCTACTGGGGCTAATCAGTACGGGGCCTTCGAAACCGGCGCCGTCCCCGGGGCTAACTCGATGGCAAACTCAATTACCCTATTAGGTGGTAGTCCGGGAAGATCTTGTGGGTACACGTCCTCGAACTCATTAACTACCGGAATGTCTTGCAATCTTGGCGCTTCCTTCTGAGTGTCTATAACATAAGCTAAATAAGCTTCGTTCCCTTTTCGTAACAATCTCTTGGTTTGCGCTATGGTCAGAATTTTTTGGGTCTGTCGCATCCCCTTAAACACTATTTCTTTCTTCCCTGGGGTTTTCAACTTAACCTTTTTCCCCCTACAATCTATCTGCACATTATTGCGAGACAACCAATCCATACCCAAAATGACATCGAATTCCCTTAGCTTAAAAGGAATTAAATCGACATAGAAGGATCGTCCTCCTATTTCTAGTTTACAATCGGGGTGAATTTGATTAACCGGTACAATTTCCTGATTAGCTATTTCTACTTGTAAGGAATCTCTTAGTTGCTGGGTTTTAAGTTTCAATTTATGCGCAAAATCTCTAGATATAAAAGACTTAGTTGCTCCTGAATCAAATAAGACATTTGCACTGACTGAATTGAGAGAAAATGTACCTGCTATCACATACGTGTCTCTCACGGCATCTTGTACTGACATATTAAAAGTCCTAGCAGTTGGTGGCCTATTTGAGGAAGCCCTGCTTGCCCCTGATGCTGCAGGTTTGTTCCTTGGGCAGTCCTTCCTCATGTGCCCTAGCTGTCCGCACTGGAAACAAGTGGTGCTTTTGTTGGTACTAGAGACAACCGCAGTGCAGGTGTTAGAGCAGTGGCCCACTCGTCCACACTTATAACAGGTTGGCTGCTTCTGGTTGCACACTCCGGAATGTCTTTTTCCACACGTTGCACATGCTGGCAAGGGAGGTCTAGACTGATGGGAACGGGACACTCCTGTATGCTGGCCACCCTGGCTCACACTCATGCTCACAGGTGGTTTGAATCCCATACCCCTGCGAGGTAGAGAGACTGCTCCTCCGTTAAACTTGTTCGGGGGCTTTCCTCCCACGGACCCTCCACCTATACTGACATGTTTTCTCTTTAATCCCCCCTTCTCTTTCTCTCTCTGCATCTGATCGCTTCCAGCTTCCACAATGGTGGCCTTTTGCACCAAGGTGGCATAATCCGTAATCTCTAAAACCGCCACTCTATTCTGGATCCACTGTTTCAGCCCTTGTTGAAACCTGTTAGCTTTCTTTTCTTCGGTATCCACAAATTCTGGCACAAATCTCAACAGCTCAGTAAATTTGGCCTCATAGTCAGCCACTGACATATTGTTCTGTTTCAGTTCCAAAAACTTAAGTTCCATCTGAGTTTTCATGAACTTCGGGAAGTACTTCTCCAGGAATAATTGTTTGAACCTTTCCCAGGCTACGACAGCATCAGTCTCCATGTTCTTCTTGGCTTCCCACCAATAATTGGCCTCTCCCTTTAGTAGGTAAATAGCAAAAACAGTCTTCTGAGCCTCATTGATACTCAGAATCTCGAAAGATTTTTCCATTTCCTTGATCCAGGCCCTCGCCTCAACGGGATCAGCCGATCCGTAGAACTCTGGGGGCTTAAGGGACTTAAAGGCCCTGAAGGAATTTTCCACTGAAGTGTTATTTCCTGGTGGTGGTTGGGGGTATTGGTTCAAATTCTGCCTAAGTAGATCCATAAACTAGCCCATGTGGTCTCTGCCCTGGTTCTCCCCTTCCTGCTCTACTTCAGTTTCTCCACCCTCTATTTCCCCTCAAAGTCTTCAGAGTACATGGGTTCATCCTCTGCTCCATACTGGGAATCTTCTTGCTCATTATAGTCCTGATCTTGTTCTTCACTACTTTCATGGTTTTCCTCGTGTTGGTTGTGACTCTCTTGGTCAGTCGATTCACGGGGGTTAGCCCTAGTGCCCATTCGTCTTGAAGGCATTTTACTGAAAATTTGGAAAATTTAACATTAGGTTCACTCACCTGTTTTAAAGGATTTTTCCTTGCATAATTTGTTACATGATTGGATTTGGTATCCCACAGTTTTATATCTCATGGCAACTTAATCGAAAACAGTACATATGCTAATAAACTCGTGATCACATCCCAACAAAAAATTGAAATAACTAAAAGGGAAACAAATATATACCAGGTACCGAAAAGGTACAACATCCGAGTTACAACGATAGTTTAAAGTACAGGCATCCTAACAACAACAAGTCAAAAGTGAAATACGCTATCTATCTGTCTAGTCTGCAAAAAGGGAAAATAAGTACAATAAAACCATCCCTACAAAAGCCGGCACTACTACGTCCGTACATGACTAGACAACTAGACTACTGCATCACTACATCTGAAATCAGCCGCCACGATGAAACATCATCCGGACCCTCCCCATGGCGAAGCGGAAAATCTCCTCGGCATCTGCTCTGTCTACCATACCATGCCCATCAGTAGGCAACTGTCGCACCCTCATCCGAGCCCTCAGTTCGATGCGAGTCACAGCCCTATACCCAACCCTGTCACTGATATTCCTCCGGCCCTGCAACCTCATCCGGGCGGCTCTCTCTGCTGCTAGCTCCCTCCTAGACTCTGCCAACCTGGCATCCGCCACTGACAACTCTCTATAAAGCCCGTTCACAATCAAGTTGTGAACACATACTGGGACTCCTCCTATCGGGACATGAGGTGGGGTGGATGGCTCAGCTGGAGCTGCAGTCTCTGTCTGCTGGAGCTCTGGGGTAAGCTCCTCAAACTCATCGGGGAATGGGCTCATAGGTAGTGGTGGTGGGGTAAGGGCTCTCTCCACAGGGAGGGGTGGAACTCGTAGTCCGGAACTCCCTACTGCATCATCCACTGGCTCATCCTCATCTACAGCCTGTCCAACAACGGCAGCCATGACCTGCTCAATGGTCATATCAGTATCCTCCTCCATGGTCCTAATCTCAAATACAACCCAATAATCCTCATCCTCCACAACTAACTCAGCATCCTGTCCTGTCTGGATCCCCTCCGGGTCCTCCTCCCCCTCAGTCTCAACAACATCTATGTCAGCATTAACCTGGACCTCCTCAGGGTCCTCCTCCTCAGACTTAATCACATCAGTATCAGCATCAACCTGGACCTCCTCAGGGTCCTCCTCCTCAGGCTCAGTATCCTCTGCAGGCAAGTGCTCATAGTACGGGTCCCTAGTCCGGAACATGTCCTCATCATGCTGTCTCACAGCTGCCTCCTGGGCCGACATGTCGCTCGCCTACACAAGACGAACTATGTTACTATCATGATACTTAAAAAGTTCCCGTAAGGGTTTTAGGTGAACCTGGAAAGGGTTCTTATTATATTAGTGAATTTATTATTATATAACGTCGTATCATCTCTTGGGATATATAACTCTCGCTCTGATACCATCTCTGTAACACCCCCAGATCCGGGGTCAGGGATCGGGTCGTTACGGTCTCATAACTCATACATAATACTTGACTTGAGTCCAAAATCAATAAGTAACATGCTATGACCCCACATTAATAACCATCACACACACACAGTTATAGTCCCAGAGATGAAGTTGAAATAAGTCTTCATAAAAGGGTTTACGAATAAAAGTTATTACAATCCAAAAGGAAGACATCATAAGTTTAAAAGTTTTGCCGTTGATTACATTAATCATACATATAGTTAAACAGGAAACAAAAGCTGTCTAACTATGCTACCTCAGCAATGGCGGCTAGCATCTCAGCGGGGAGTCCGGTAGGTCGGGTAACCCGCTTGCGCCGAGTGCGCCTGACGCGAGCCGTCTGTCCTAGCCGTTGTTGTGACATGATAAATAAGCAAGGGTGAGCAATAGCCCACCAATAATAATATAACAGGACAGTGATAGTATATAACAGTTCGAAGTATCATTCTTTCCATATGCCATGCATTAACGAAGTTAGTGCCAGTATAATATAAAGGATGAAGTTACAAGGTAACTTAAAGTGTTTATTTTGTGGAAATATCTGCTAAGTCAAAATAAGCAAGATATCATTATTCATCATATTAAGAGGAACTTGAAAGGAAAATATTGCAGTTCCAGTTATTAACATTTTTCGAAGTTCTACAACCTGAAAGAAGTCTCTTCGATACGTGTTGCGGAAGACACCGTCAACCTGAAAGAAGTATATTCGATACGTGTTGCAGGGAATTCCCAATTTGGGAGATGAACCAATATTGGAGTTATCACGCGCCAGCTGTTCCACTCCCTGATGATCAGTCGGGGATGGTACAGCCCAATATAGTTTACTACCGATAGAAGGAAGAACTGACGGCTCCACTTGTCAATGGCCTTTAATAGTAACTCCCTGGCCAATGATTAGGCCTTGTGATGGACCGCGCGACTCGGCCTCTTACACACGACTCCTAGTTCGAGTAAATCCAGAGCATTGAAACGTATAGTTTATCCTCCCTTCCCCAAGTGAAATACTTGTTGACAAGACTCCACAAAGTAGTCGTATCTAGTTGGAAAGGAAAATTCACTAACATTTCCCAAGCTCTTGCTTGTTAATGGATATCAACTTGTTCCAACAATTTTTACCCCTCGAATGATGAGAAGGTACACACAGACTTAATGAGTCTGTAGCAACCAAGTTGCGAGTGAAAATGATAAACTACGACCGGGAAGTCAACAAGATAAAGAACCTTTCTCAAGTAAGGCTCCCTTATAATTTAAGAGATAGATTCGAGTGAAGAATGGAATCTAGAAGACCTTTTTTAATATAATTTTAATCGTATGACTCCGAAGAATTTATAGAATGATCGAAGGTCGAAAATAATATTTGAAGAAAAATAAACAACCTTGAAGTGGTTTCCAAGTATTGAATAAATATTTATAGAATATTTATTGAGTCGGAAGTATTTAATGAAAGAATATTTTTAATCAGAGTATTTCTCAAAATAATCCTTGAAGGAATATTAAGACAATATTTATTGAATAAATAATTACTTAAATGAATATTAAAATAATATTCATTTAATAAATAAGTTTGAAAGAACTGTTTGGAATAATATTCGTTAAATAAATAAGACTTCGAATTAATATTCAAAAATAGTATTCATATAATAATTTATAATTTAAATGAATATCCAAGTGATATTCATTTAATAAGTTAAACCTTAAAGGAATATTCAAGAATAATATTCCCTTAATACATGATGTTCTAAATGAATGTCCGAATGATATTTATTTAATAATCGAAAGTTTTATAGAAGTATTTGAAATAATATTCGATAAATGGTTCATCTTTGAATGAATATTGAAAAATAATATTCATTGAATAGATAACGTTCAAATAAATATTTGAAGTAATGATCATTAATTAAATAATCTTGGACGAATATTCAAATAATATTCGTCAACCAAATAATGGAAATTATTTACTTAAATATTTCCCTCGAAAATAATTACGATATATCAAGAAGTACTGACTCCCGGTCTATGTTCAATAAATAGGATTCATATGCCCTTCTCTAAGGGTCTTAACGACATTCGGCTTATAATCGATATATTATCTATCTACTTATAAGCCAAAGAACAATCAGGGAACAAGTATATCAATATGACTTGAAAGTAGGCATGCATGCTATGGCATATGTATAGCAGAAAGCATATATATTCACAACAACAGCCTAAAAAGGGAAAGTTGAAACTTGCCTGGTAATTGAGCACGATTAGGGTTAGTGGTAGGGTATCCCGGGTCAGCTCGGCGATCTATAAATAGTCAAGAGATTTGAGATTATTCGCTTAACACTTTTTAAAAAGGTTAAGTATTAACTTAAGTCGAAACATGTTTTCGAATTGTCTCGTTATACCCCTTTTTAGTGTAACTCTTTTTATTACCGATACGATTCGAAATTTATTCATCATTAAGACATGTCATCGTACTCACACTTAGTGTATACTTAAGTCATATAAGTTCTAAATTCGATCGATTACGAACCAAGATTATGTCTCGAGTTTTATCGCTCGTTTTCTAAGTTATAACCAAAGTTATACTTTTAAGGGGTTCGTTCGCGTTTAATCTAGATTCGAACATTTTTATAAAATCGAAAAACGATCCGATTCACATGAGGTTTTCTCTCACACCTTCCTTTTTACCTCTATTATTTAATTACAAAGATTTGCCACTGACTTACGTATTTTACGAGGGTTCAATTTTTGTTACGAATTCTCGTTGACGGTTTCGAACTACTTTTAGTAAACCGACCGTAACTCCTAAACCGTAAGTCCGTTTTACACGTTCTTTATATCAAAACGAAGCTCATAACATAACATGGCAGAAAAGGTTTCTGGTCAGTAGGGTCTTGACATGAAAAATGGCATACAAAACATGATATTGTAAAATCGGACATTATAACGGCTATGTTTACGCGTTTTCCAAAGTTTTTACACTTTATCACGATCTTACCAAGATCAAAGCAACCACCTAAACACATTATAACATCATGACTAGTCTAACAACAACTGATCTTAACCATTACATGGTTCATAAACCAAATCACAACCATAACAACTACTAACATGGATCTAAGCATAACATAACATACTAATCACTATATCATCCATAAAACTCCTAAGATCCTAAAATGACACCAAGGGTTTTCAAGTCTTATACCTTCCTTAGAGTGTTTACTAGCCTCACCAAGCTTTGTCTAATCCTTAGTAGTGCTTAAGCTTGCTATATCAACCATGAAAAAAGAAAAAAAACAAGTTCCTTCTTGAAGAACACTATTCATTCTCCTCTTTCTTGATTTTTTTGAAAATGGTAAAAGAGGATATTGAAGCTACAATTTCTAGGGTATTACTTTTATGAAATATAGGACTTACCCTAAAAGTTTCAAGATCAAAAAAGGAGTGGAAGATGGATTTTGGATTTTGAATTTCCAAAGGGCCGAATTGATGGGTTCTTGAGAGAGTATTTGATATTTTGTGTTGGTTGCTTGAATAATTGATAAAGTGATGAGCCTAGAATGATATCTATCCCTTTTTACTTTATTAAAGTGCTTTTGGAATGAAGGGTGAGATTTGAAAGCATGTGTAGCACTTGGATTGATTTGTGGCTAACTAGAGTTTGATTTGGATAACTACTAGTTCAATCCATAACATGCTAGTTGTTAGATATAATTGATGTAATGTTTCAGTGTTTAAGTATAACAGTGATATATCAGAGTTTAACTGGAAGGAAGTTAGAGTTTAGTAAAGTTTGACTGACGAAAGCTGGACAGAGTTTAGTAAAGTCTGTCTAGAAGCAGCGCGTACGGAGTCAACAGAAGATATTAGAGATCAATTGAAGATTGATATGGAAGCGAGATCTTTGGAGACTGGATAGCTATCAAAGAGATCGAGTTGACATAGGAGACGTGTGACAATCTGTAATTGATATCATTGTATAGTTGATTATTAGGAATATCAATTAGAGATTGTATCGAAGCTGTATATTTTATAAATACAGTTAGGTTAACCCTAGAAGGGTATCGTGCATCGAACTATCTTTATTTGTAACCTAGCAGCTCTTTGTGATAGTTGATATCACGAAGAGGGTTTTTAATTTCAGAAGTTTTAAAGTGCATAATCTTCTTACTTGTTAAACTCTCATACGAATTTGATTATTAATTGTGTATTCGACCTAACAAGTGGTATCAGAGCCAATCTGTTACTTTATTACAGGTCAAGATCCAAACACAACAATAATCATATTAGCAATTCCTCCACCAACATCTACTAGTTCTGAAAAGGCTCCTACTACTGTGAGTCGTTATGAACCAATCAGGGTTCCTATTCTCAGGCCATCAGAGTATGCCATGTGGAAGGTCAAGATGACTATGTTTCTGGAGGCTACAGATCCAGAATATCTTGACAGGATTTATGAAGGCCCTCACAATCCTACAAAGCTATCTGCTGCAACCGCTGGTGAAGAAGCTAAAATAGTTCCAAAGGAAAAGAAGGACATGACTCCTGAAGATCTATCATCAATTGCTAAGGATGCGAAGGTTAGGCATTTACTGCATAATGCTTTAGACAATGTTATGTCTAACAAAGTGATTAACTGCACCACTGCAAAAGAGATCTGGGATGCTCTTGAAGTCAGATGTCAAGGAACTGCTGCTATTAAGAAGAATAGGAGAAACATACTCACACAAGAGTATGAGCACTTTGAGGCTAAACCTGAAGAGACCATGACAGAAACATTTGATAGATTCTGTAAATTGCTCAATGATCTGTCATTGGTCAACAAAGAGTATGATCTAGAAGACTCAAATCTCAAGTTTCTTCTTTCTCTACCTGAAAAGTGGGATGTGAAAACAACCACTATTAGAGACAACTATGAACTTGCTGAAACAGAGATTGATGAAATCTATGGGCTGCTCAAAACTCATGAATTGGAAATGGAGCAGAGAAACAGGAGATCAAGCAGGAAGGCAAAGTCTGTTGCTCTTAAGGTTGAAGAGAAGCCTCAGAAGAAAGAGGCATCAAGAAGGAAAATGAAGGGAAAAGCTTTGGTCATACACTCAGAAAGTGAATCATCAAACTCTGATTGTGATTCAAACTCTTCTGAATCATCTGACTCTGAGGATGATGAAGAAGAAATGAGAAAAATGGCTGTGTTGATGGTGAAGACCTTCAAGAAAATGGGTTTCAAGAATTTCAAGAAAGGGAAAAGGTTTTCTAGAGATTCAAATGAAGACAGAAAAAGTTTCAGGAAGTCTGAAAGAAAAGAGACCAAATCTGGGAAGAAGGATAAGTCTGAAATTCAATGCTACAAGTGTAAGGAGATGGGTCACTATGCTCCTGAGTGTAAGAAGGGTAAAACTGGAAAGGTACTCTACACTAAAGGCAGAGATTGGGCAGACACTTCAGATTCTGATGAAGAAGTGAACTATGCTCTCATGGCTACTACTGAATCAGAAACTTCTGAAAATCAGGTACCTCTAACTACCTATGCTTATAATATTGATGATATTTCTCAATTAAGAATTTATCTTAAGTCATTGCATATAAGTTATAGGGATCAGACTTTAGAGAATGAAACGATTAAATCTGAGAATTCTGAACTCAAAGAGAGAAATAAAATTGTTGAAGAAAAGCTAAAAGATATGCAACAAGTTCAGAAAGAGAGAGATGATGCTGTTTCTATAGAACAGGATTTGCTTCAGAAATATAAACAACTAGAATCTGAGTTGGAGGAAGCAAATAAGAAAATTAGGACTTGGACTAATTCTGGAAAGGACACTTAACAGATTTTTCAAACAGACACTGTTGGTCTAGGTTATAATGAGGGAGATGAACTAAGATTTCAAAGTCAAGTTAAAATCAGACCTCATTTTGTACATGGAGCCAGTAAATTTTTGTCTGACAATGAAAAAGAAGCTGTTAAAAGTGAACCAGTAAAAACTAGTGTTAAACAGGTTAATATTGGTTCAATGACAGATAAACAACTCAAACATAAACTGAAGGAGTTAAAATCTGTTAAGAGATAGGGAGTGTCAAATAAGAACAGAAATGGAAAAGTAGGCATCACTTCAGGAAATAAACCAATGCTTGCTAGTTATGCTCCAAGAAAGACATGTCATAACTGTGGTAGTACTAAGCATCTTGCAAATTTCTGCAAGAAAAACAAAAATATAAATTCTTTACCTTCCAAGTCTGAGGTAAAGAAGGATTTTGCTAGAACTAAGCCACAGACTTTATGCACACACTGTGGAAGCACTTGGCATTCCATTTATACTTGCAGACAGTATCATGTTGTTTATCATAATTACTATGAACTTAAACCCAATCTGAAATGGGTTAAAGTTAATACTGCAAGTGTAAACTCTGATACTGTTAGCTCAAACTCTGATAATGTTAATTCCGCTGCTAAAGCTAACAAAGTTAAAAATGTCAAAGGATCCAAACAAGTCTGGATCCTTAAATCTAATCCTCAGTAATTGCTTCTGATTGGAGGGCAACAGGGAGGCAACCCTAGTTGTGGACAGTGGATGTTCAGGACACATGACTGGAAATAAAGCCCTGCTATCAGACTATGAGGAGAAGGCTGGCCCAAAAGTTTCCTATGGTGATGGCAATGTAGGAAGAACATTGGGATATGGAAATATTAATCTTGGAAATGTCATCATCAACAATGTAGCTCATGTGCCAGGACTCAAGCATGACTTGTTATCTGTGAGTCAAATCTGTGACAAGGGATATCATGTAGATTTTCAACCTGAATATTGTGAAGTTATCAGCAAATCTACAAGAAAGGTTGTTCTAGTTGGTAATAGGCAAAACAACATTTATGAAATCAAGCTTTTAATAGACTCTGTTGGAAAAGCTGTTTGCCTGTCTACAAGAATGTCTAGTGAAGAGAGTTGGAAGTGGCACAAGAAACTTTCACATTTGAACTTGAACAACTTCAATGAATTGATCAGAGAGGATCTTGTAAGAGGACTCCCAAACGCTCTGTTAAATGTTGATGGCCTATGTGATTCATGTCAAAAGGCCAAGCAAAGGAAGTCATCTTTCAAGAGCAAGACAGAATTTTCAATCACTGATCCTTATCATCTTCTGCATGTTGATCTCTTTGGTCCAGTAAATGTTATGTCTATAGCAAGAAAGAAATATGCTTTAGTCATTGTTGATGAATACACTAGATTCACTTGGGTGTATTTTCTAGCAAAGAAGGATGAAACTACATTAACTCTGATGGAGCATGTGAAGCTTCTGGACAAAGGATCAAGTAACAAAGTCAGAATCATCAGAAGTGATAATGGAATTGAGTTCAGGAATGCAACAATGCAAGAATTCTGCAAGAACAATGGAGTGAAGCAAGAATTTTCAGCACCTGGTACACCATAACAAAATGGTGTAGTTGAAAGGAAAAATAGAACCTTGATTGAAGCTGCCAGAACTATGCTTGATGAAGCAAAATTGCCAACTTATTTCTGGGCAGAAGCTGTTCAAACTGCTTCTTTTACTCAAAATGCTACACTGATCAATAAGCATGGAAAGACACCATATGAGATGGTGAAGAAAAAGAAGCCTAACCTGAAATACTTTCATATTTTCGGGTGCAAATGCTTTGTTTTGAAGACTCATCCTGAACAGTTGACCAAGTTTGAGCTAAAGGCAGATGAAGGAATTTTTGTTGGCTATCCACTGTCAACAAAGGCATTCGGAGTTTACAATCTGAGAACTAAAGTGATCATGGAATCTATACATGTGTCTTTTGATGACAAGAAGATAACTGGACTTGAAGACATAGATGAATATGATCAATTGAACTTTGAAAATGAAGATTTAAACTCTGTTGAAGTAAACTCTGATCAAACTATTCTGACAGACTCTGTTGAAACAAACTCTGAACCTCTACTGGTAAACACTGGAGAAACTTCTCAGCCACAACAAAGGGAAGAACCAGTTGAGGGGGAGCATGATCAAGATGAAGACTCAAACATTGATACTGAGTCAACTAAAAAATCTGGATCAAACTCTGATGATTCAAACTCTGAAAATTCAAATTCTGACTCTGGGCAGTCAAGTTCAGGGGGAGTCTCAAAAAATGAAGAAAGCCCACAACAAAATCAGGAGAGCATGGATCAAGGGGGAGGATCACATGCTGACAGAAGTCATTTACCTTCTGCAAGGAAATGGACCAAATCACATACACCTGATTTGATAATTAGTGATCCAGATGCAAAAGTGAAAACAAGAAGTGCCACTGTAAGTGAATGTTTGTTTCATGCATTCTTGTCTAAAAATGAACCAAAGAAAGTGGAAGAAGCTCTTAAAGAAGCTGACTGGATAACAGCAATGCAGGAAGAGTTGAATGAATTTGAAAGAAATGAACTTTGGACCCTTGTACCAAGGCCAAAGAACAGATCTATTGTTGGTACTAAATGGGTTTTCAGAAACAAGACTGACAATGAAGGTGTTATCACAAGGAACAAGGCTAGACTGGTAGCAAAAGGCTATTCACAGCAGGAAGTAATAGACTATGATGAAACATTTGCTCCAGTTGCAAGATTGGAGGAAATCAGAATTTTTCTAGCATATGCCTCTCACAAGAAATTCAAAGTGTTCCAGATGGATGTGAAAAGTGCTTTTCTGAATGGGAAGCTTGAAGAAGAAGTGTTTGTTGAACAACCACCAGGTTTTGTGGACCCCAAATATCCAGACCATGTCTACAGGCCGGATAAAGCACTCTATGGACTTAAGCAAGCACCAAGGGCATGGTATGAAACTCTGGCTCAATTTCTCTTAGAAAGTGGATTCAACAGAGGTACTATTGACAAAACTCTGTTTTATTTCAAATCTGGGAGTGACTTGCTTTTAGTTCAGATATATGTTGATGACATTATCTTTGGGTCTACTAATGATAAACTCTGCAAGAAGTTTGCCAAGATCATGCAATCCAGATATCAAATGAGCATGATGGGAGAGCTTAGTTATTTTCTAGGCCTACAGGTGAGACAAACAGATGATGGTATCTTCATTAATCAAGCAGAATATACCAGAAATCTTCTCAAGAAATTTGGTATGCTTGACTGTTCATCTGCATCAACTCCCATGGCAACAACAACTAAATTGGACAAAGACACAGGAGTTTCAGTGGATATGACAAACTACAGGGGCATGATAGGATCTCTTCTTTACTTGACAGCTAGTAGGCCTGACATTATGTATACAACCTGTCTTTGTGCAAGGTTTCAGGCAGATCCTAGAGAGCCACATCTGACAGCTGTGAAAAGAATCTTCAAGTATCTCAAGGGCACTATATCATTAGGTCTGTGGTACACCAGAGAATCAGATTTCAAGCTACTTGGGTATTCTGATGCAGACTTTGTAGGCTGCAAGATAGACAGAAAGAGCACTAGTGGAAGTTATCAATTTCTTGGTGACAGACTTGTCTCTTTGTACAGCAAGAAACAGAAATCAATTTCTACATCTACAACTGAAGCAGAGTATATTGCAGCTGGTAGCTGTTGTGCACAGATCTTGTGGATGAAGAATCAATTGCTGGATTATGGATTGAGGTACAGTAAGATTCCTATTTAGTGTGATAATCAAAGTGCTATTGCTATGACAGGTAATCCAGTACAGCATTCAATGACCAAGCACATCAGCATAAGGTACCATTTCATCAGAGAACATGTGGAAGAAGGGAATATTGAACTACATTTTGTGTCTACAGAACAACAGCTTACAGATATTTTCACCAAACCATTGAGTGAAGCTAAATTTACAAGACTGGTCAATGAACTAGGAATGGTCTCTGGTTCTGACTAGGAATGTTGGTTAGATTCAAATTTTACTTATGTAATGTGTTGGTCATATTTCCTTGATTTGTTAAGTGCTAAGTGATCTCTGTTGATTAAACTCTGTTATGCATATTCTTTTAACATGTTTTTCTTTAAACACTGACAAACTCTGTTAAACTCTGTCAGCATGCCTGTATGTCATACACTGTTAATAAGTTTGATAAACTCTGTGAACTCTGAGTTGATTTTTGTTTGAGTGAAAACACCAATGAAGAAATATGTATGAAGCATGATTCTCAGCAAGTAATCATGAATCTTTCTGAGTTATTGTGATCTAATCTTAGATTGTACAGAAAGTTAACACAGCATGATACTGGTTCATATATATAGCATCTCTTAGTTTATTTTGTCCTAAACTCTGAGTCTATAAATACTGTGTGCATTGCCTTTCATGAATAACTACTGATGTTGATGAACTCTAAACTCTGTTAGTTATACTCTGGTAGATTAAAATGCTTACTGCAATACCCCAAAGAAAATGTATATAGGTTGCTATACTCCTTTGAGATTATGTTGGAGACTAGGATGACCCAGGAACTTATTGGTATATAATATGTGCTAAAATTCTCTGATTTATGGTGACTAGTCAAAGACTAGGAAGACCCAGGAACTTATCAAAATGATAAGGGCTAAAATTTTTGAATTTTTGGTGACTAGCTCCAAACTCTAATTACTGGAATGAATAGAATAAAAAAAATAGCAATAGAGGGGGTATAAAATAAATTAAATGTTACTGTATATAGATTGATTACTACAGAGTTTAGCTTTCATCATACAGTCAGTGTTTACTATGAGAGTTTGTGCATCCAGTGTTTATTGATTTACTTTATGGATTTTATGAAAAATTAGATGCTCTAAAAATTGATTTGGTAAACTCTGCTTCACACACACATATTTTCAAAACTGTGCAATTTTTGAAAGGGTTTCGGTGATAAAGTTGGAGAATTGATAAACGCTGTTGATTTGTGGTTAGTACTCTAAGGTAAATTTTCATTTGGACAATTTGAAAATTTTGGAGTAAATAGTGCTTTTGACAACTGTTAATAAGTGTATTGTGTTAAAGTGTCTTGGAAATAGGAAAAAGAATACAGCGGTGATAATTGCTATTTTTACTACGCATGATTAATTGATCCACTGCATGAATGACAAGTGTTCCACTCACCCATTATTGTGTCCCACTCACACATTAATCTAGGAACTGTTGAGTGTTTGAATACATAAACGATTAAGTTTTAATTTTTAATTACAACTCTAATTACTTTTGTGTACAAACGATTGAGTTTTACTTTCACCCACTCACTTTTACATCTCACAGTTCTCTCAGTTTTCACTTGGGCATTTTCGCAAACACCTTTCCTACATACACTTTTATTTGTGATTTCTTGCCCATTTCTTGATTCAATGGCTTCTAAATCATTCACTGTTCTTGGTCTACGTTTTGTCCCTAACAATTATGCAGCCCCACTCAATCATGAACGTGTTCCAGAAGCGTTTCATCTTATGCAGAATTTATTGAGAGACTCAGAAATTGGACAAGCTCTGGTTGAACCTAGTACTCTCTCTGCATCTCAAATTGCCACTTTTTGGCGAAACTTGGTCTATGTGGATGGAGGAGAGAATGGGACTCCAAACATCATCTTCACTCATGATGAACAAGAGTTTGTGATTACACCACAAACTGTCAGAGAAACGATGGGGTTTGATACACACACCTCTTATGCTTATGTATCTGAGCCTCAATTGAGACAGATGCTACAGGAGATAGGCTACATGGATTCTCTTGACAAGCTTGGCAGTGTAAAGAGGCCTAATCTCAGGAAGGAATGGAATTTTTTCTTCGTCTGCATTACAAGAACATTCCAGAAGAAGGTCACTAACTGGGATGCTATTCCAATGGACAGTCTACAAATCGGGTATTCTCTACTTTATGGCAGTAATTTTGATTTTGGTAGATATGTTCTAATGAATCTAGGTGATAAACTGTCAGAGTCTACTACAGTTTATTTTGCTCGATTTTGTCAAATGCTATTCACCGCTTGTGTATCTGGTTTAGAGATTGCTGAAGCTGGTGTGATTCAGCCTTTTAGAGTCAACAAGAGAATATTCTCTGATATGACTAATAAGGATGCTGGTAAAGAAAACCTACCTGCCTTTGTTCTGCCACTTGCTTTGCAGAATTTTCTCAACCAACCTCAAGACCAACCACAACCAGAACCACAACCTGAACCACTAAACACTGATCATACTCAAACCTTAAACACTGAACCACCTACCCACACTGTACCTACTCAACAACCTGCATCCACTCACAACACTCCATCACCAATCACAAACACTGCTCCAACCCAAAACCCTAAATCTCCAATCACAAAACAATCTTCACACACTCAACAACTAAACACTGAACCATCACAATCTCAACCACAACCACAACCTAAAGCAAAAAGAGGCAGAGCAAAGCAATCAGCAGCAACTACTGAAAGACATGCAAGAGCTAAGAAGTCAGTAGAGACACACATCAAACCAAAACAGACATCTCCTGGAACTGTTTATGCTAGAAGAAAGATTCAAAGAGCAAAAAGACCTAAGTCACCCTCTGTGGTAGCAGAATCTAGTAATGAGGATTCAGATGAAGTGCCTCTAGCTAAGAGAAGAAAAATAGTAATCTCTGATTCTGATGATGAAAATGTTGAAGCTCCAGAGGTGGTTTCACAGCAAACACCTACTGTTGAGGCTGAAAAAGATAAAATGCCTGCAGAGGTTGAAATGCCTGCAGAGGTTGAAATGCCTGCAGAGGACAAAATGCCTGCAGAAGAGGATACTAGAGATGGATTTTCTCCAATGGATGATATTCTTGATTCATTCATGCCATTCTCTGATCCTATCTCATCTATTTTTGCTCAATCTGAAACAACTGGTGCAGCTAATCAACCTACAGTTGTCATTTCTGAAACTGTAGCATCACATACAAAGTTACTCTCAGATGCTCACCAGACTGTTGAAGGAGGAGATGAGGTTGATCAAGCAACAAAGGCTACTTCTCAGCCTATGTCTGTTGATGACAAAAATGTAAACTCTGTTGCTGAGCCTGAGCAACATGAAGAAAATCTTGACAAGGCTGCAGAAGAAATTGCAGAAACTGTGGATGACAATGCTCAGCACAGTGTTTTACTTGAAGATGAACATGCTAAAGCTGCAAGTGTTGAACTTGAAGGTGAAAGCAGTGCAAACTCTGATTCTTTTCTGAGTGCACCAATGCAAACAGACAATAAACATACCTCTTTCGATCAACCTTGTAAGTCTCATGAAATTGAAAAAGCACAACTTGCAAAATTTGCTGCTGACTGGTACAAAGAGGATTGCATTTTTCCAAGAGGGAGAGCAGCTAACTTTGTTAAGCAAACTGCCAATACTATCTCCAATCCAGAGATTCTTTCTTGCTTAAAAGCAACTGTAGTTCAAGTCAAAACTCTGGATAGTACATTTGATGAAACTACAAAGGCAATCACTGACTTGAGGACTGAGATCGTAACTAGAGAAATGAAAATGGAAAGAGAGTCTAAACTCATGAATACAAAATTTTCTAAAGCTCAAGGCAATCTCTTTGCCAGGCTGGGTAAAGTTGAAGAGAATCAGTCTGCCTTGTCTGTTAAAATAGATTCCATTGCAAACTCTTTGGAGTTGCTAACCTCCATCCTGATTCCTGATGATGTCAAAAAGGGGGAGAAAGTTGCAAAAACTGCTTGCAAACAACTTCAATCCTTTGAGAGGAAGGATGATGCTGCAGATGGAGGTGGATCTGATAGAACCAAAAGAACAATTACAAGGTCTAAAGTAAACTCTGCTAGAGTAAACTCTGCTAAAGCAAACAATGCTGAAGGTCCACAGAATGATACAGAGTTAGCTGCAAACATGTTTCTTGAAGAACATGGATATGATGTCACTCTAGAAGATGTAAAGGCTGAAGAGCTAAGACTTAAAGCTGAACATGAGAAAAAGCTTAAGTCTGGGAAATTCAAGAAGAAAGTTGAAAAGGAATCAAGGCCTGTTCTTAAAGGCATTAAGATCAATGAAAATGTCAATGCTGATCAGAGATTGTCTCATTCAAGAAAGCCAACAGCAGATGAGGCTAGATTAAAGCTTAAAGAAAAAGTTGTTGAAGTTGATAAGAGTTCAAAGAAGTTAAAGCAAGTTACAACCTCTGTTTCTACACATGTTGTACAAACTACTCTTCCAATTCATGGTTTTGTGAGACCTATTATTCCTGAGAATACTGAGAAAGTTCAAGGAGGTGATATTTTTCAAAGTAGAGCAATGATTGCTAAGCAACCTCATGATTTGGCTGGTTTAGGATCAAACAGAGAACGGACTTTGAATATTACTCCTAGAGATCATTCATCACTGGCTGCTCCAGGCAAGGGTGTCCTTCAAGTTAATTTGGACAAGCTGGAATCAGTACAATTGATTCATGAAAGAAGTCTAAACAAAGACTTTCTATTGTATTTCATGGAGGATGGGACTGTTTATAAAGTTGGAGAGCATGATTTGTGGAATTAAAGACAAGTCTGAATATGTACTAAAGTACTTAGATTACAAAGGAAAAATGGTTGAAATGAAGAGAAACAGTGCTAAGCTGAGAACTGATTTGGGTATCACGGTGCTTGAATTCAATTCACACTACGCCATAGATGGCCTATACCAACCTTTTGTCATGGGTGTTACCACTATGGGTGTTACCATAGCTATGAAGTTTTTGAGCTATCACAACCCTGTAATTGTGGGTGTTACCATAGGCACGAAAGTATGTTACTATAGTTATAGAAGGTGTTACAGTGGCTAACACCATGAGGTATGTTACCATAGAGTATTCATTAACAAATTTTATATTTTATTTAAAATTAATGATTTAATAATTATTTGACTTTAAAAATAATAAGTTTAACAAAATCGTTGAAGTAATCATTTAAAAGCGTAATATTCCATCAAATAATTAAATTATTAATTTTTCATAAATATTAAATTTTGTTTATAAATTTCAAATAAAAAGGTTTTAAAATAACATAATATCCAAAAATTATTAAATTTTAACTAAATTCGTTAAAAAATTTAGTAAAGAAAACTAAGTTTTGTATAAATTGTGAATTATTACAAAATTATGAAAATAATAGATTTAACATTATATTTTAATTTCAAGAAATTAAAATTAATTGATAATCCTTTCAAAAAAATTAATAATATTTAATAATTATTTGAATTTAAAAATAATTAATTTTAACAAAATCGTTGAAGTAATCATTTTAAAACGTAATATTCCATCAAATAATTAAATTATTGATATTTTATAAATATTAAAATATATTTAATAAATTTAGAATAAAAGATTTTCAAAATAAGTAATATTCAAAAAAAATTTATTTTTTTAAAATAAATTCTTTAAAAATTTTAATAGAGAAAATAATAATTTGCATAAACTGTGAATTATTTCAAAATAATGAAAATAATAAATTTAAAAATTATAATTTAATACTAATAAATTAAGATAAATTTAAAATATTTTTTAAAAAATTAATAAGAAAAGTACACTAAATTATTGAGATGGGCTGCAAATAAAAATAGAGATGGGCTGAGCTTAGCGGCAAACAAAAATGAGAGCGGCAAAATGAAATTTTAATCTCAATTTGTTAAAATGTTTCCCCCCTTGGGCGATATTTTGTTTCCCCCCAATTTATTAAAATGTTTACCCTAAATCAACAATTCAACACTCATCTCAGAGCTCATCTCCCTCTCTCACTCAAAAAATTTCATTAACCCGCTCTCTCATCTCTCATCTCTCTTTCTCAACACTCATCTCTCATCTCTCTCCCATTCACCCGCTCCTCTCCTCCGATTGAAGTCCTAATAAGCTCCGATTGAGCTTAATTTCTTTCACCCACTCTTCATTTCGTTTACCCACTCTCCCCCCCCCTCTCTCTCTCACACACACACACACCCGCTCATCTATCTCCATAAACACTCTCCTCCGATTACAAGCTCCGATTGTATGTACTCTCCTCTGATTTTGTAAATTACAAGCTCCGATTGCACTTGAACCTGTTCCTGTTGTGCAAAATTTATGATCAGCTAGAACATGAGGTGTTAGTGATAAATTTATTATTTATACAGAAACATTATGTGTGCGTATTTTAAATTTCATAGTGTCACTTCAACTTGATGTTTCTTAAGTGATTCCCGATTCAATCTTAATTTAGGCTGTCAGTGAGGAGCCTACCCCCACATTTCGAGTTCCGGTTGATGATACCCAGGTTTATTTTTATTTGTACGAAGAAAGTTAGATTTTTGCTTTGTTCTATTGTCATAAATAAAATTTCTCATCCATAAATGCAAATGATAGGATCTTTTTGGCGATTCTGAAACAATTGACAATAAAGATGATCAGCTAGACAACCAGCATAGCAGTCCTCTGGAAGAAGTTCTAGCACCATCGTTACTTACAATGAACTTAAATGAAAAGGTTACCTAGTACTTTGTCCGATTTCTTTTTTTAATTTCAATAAGATACTTAAATGAAAGGTTTGCATTTAGCTTGCTAATGTAGCTGTGTTGCAGGTATGCATACCCTCCTCCAGATGGAAACATTTGTAATTTTGTATATGCATGTATATCAAGAGGGGATTGCTAGTGTCAACCTCCAATTTAAGTAGACTTCATAAGATGGTAAACAGAAGCAAGAGACTTGATTCTGTATTTATTGAGAAGCTGCATAAGACTTCTTAATATTCTTGAACAGACCTTATATTAATATAAAGTTTGTACAATTACAATTTACAAGTACGATGTGATATTTCCTAAGCCAAATGCAAGAGTCATTGAAGTACTAGAATTTGCAACTAATCTTTTTTAATTTGTAAATCATTTGAAGTTACTAATTATAGCATAAGCTTTCATAGTTGCTAGTTGTATCGTTATTTATTGTCCAGTTAGCTAAATAACGAAAAAGAACTGGTAATGGTTTTAACTATTGGGTTTCATTTTAGCATTCTGGAGGGAAAGCTTCTATTGTTTGCAGTAGAGGCAGAACCAGGCTAAAGAACCCTGCTATATGACCCAAAGGCAGCCCCTGGTAAAGAATGGCAGACTTCAAATATAAAGCCTTCTGGACCGTGCTTGTGTAGTGTGACAATAAAGGCTTAAACTGGTTAATTTGCTGCAACATGATGATCACCTGTTAATTTGCTGACTATATGTTACTATTATATATGACAATCTTT
This sequence comes from Saposhnikovia divaricata, assembly GCA_036435485.1. Taxonomy (NCBI): domain Eukaryota; kingdom Viridiplantae; phylum Streptophyta; class Magnoliopsida; order Apiales; family Apiaceae; genus Saposhnikovia; species Saposhnikovia divaricata. The sequence goes on from CM071600.1 coordinate 131,687,755, forward strand.
CTTTAATAGGCTTGATACCTCTGCAAAGAAAGGCACCAGCTGCTGTTCTCTGTCTTTTAGTAATCATATGTAAATTTAATGTAATTTGACTACTGTTCTCTTGCCAGGAAGCTGCAGGTGATGAGGAAGGGGCAGACTGCTTTACAAATGACTTCCAAGGGTCAGAACATAAGGACGATGCATAGATTGTTGTTAGATATCTTACTGTCAGTTTATTTTACTGTCAGTTTGTTTTATCTCGTGCCTTTTATCATCTATAGTATATATGTACTGTATTCATTTCAATCGTCAATGCCCATTTGCCTTTTATCAATACTCTTACATATAGTATATATGTAAGAGTATTGATAGCTTGAATTTTCTTATATTGTTTATTGTAGCTAATCGTTTCAAAATATTGTTTTTTGAACATGAGCTGGCCAGGACTACTGAGAAGTTCATTTAAGAGTTTGAATTACTTGTAAAAGATGCATAATCATTGGCAGAGGATTTGGTGAGAGCTTCCTGCCATCTTCAGCTCTCCATGATGCAAAAATGCAAGCCAGCTCAAGAAGATGCTAGTACTCCACTGTTGATTTGAAGGCAATACAGAAATTGCATAGTTATGTTTGACCTAGTATTTCTTCTTTTAATACCTGTATGTTTTAGTTTATGTTCGATGATGTTGTTGGCTACTTGACTTCTTATGTTGTTAATGAATTGGTGGTTGGTTTGTATAATGGGAAATTCAATATTTAAGCAATACATTTTTATTTTGTTACACTTGTGGTGTTACAATAGGTACAAAGTGTGTTGCAATAGGCTGTTATTTTTATCATATTGCATGTGTTGTAGTAGGTCATATTAGGTGTTACAATAGGTCTTGCTCAATTGCATATTGAGCAGGTGGGCCCCATAGTAGGCCCAAAAAGTGGGCCTCGCATGTGGATCCCACGTATGGCCCCACATGTGGATCCCACGTGTGGCCTCACGTGTGGGCCCCACATGTGGATCCCACGTGTGGTCCCCATAATATTATTCAAATTTGTATCATCTGTGGTAACACACAACCTATGTTGCTATAGAGTGTTTAAGGTGATGCTATAGAGGTTTTTGGTAACCACATTTCCTGTGTTAGCTTAGGTTGGTTTTTGATGTTACCTTAGATACCTGTAGTTACTGCTGAGAACCTAACATAGCTCAGGTGTTACCATAGCCCTATTTTGGCCTATGGTAACCTAAAACAGGGGTCTATGGTAACACAATTTGGGTGTTAGTTAAAGCAATCTATGGCGCAGTGTCAGAATCAGAAAAGTCATACTTTATCAGACTTAGAAATGAAATGAAGAAGAACAACATCTATGATTTGAGATCAGCTATTTATCAGACAGATGGTACAGATTCTAAGCTTCGAGAGATCAAGCTAGAGATGGAAAGAGCACTTGAAGTTGCAGAAGAGAGATTGCTAGCAGAGTATTTGAGGACAGCATGGGATGTTCAAAGGATTAAGTAATTTATGATTTGTAAGTTTTTCATATTTTCTGTAATTTTGTTAAGTATCAGTTTAAACTCTGTTTAGTTGTTAAACACTGTATATGATTATTTGTTTTCGACATCATCAATATCTATTAACTTGTGCATTTTTGCTAATGAACAAGTTGGGGGAGATTGTTAGATATAATTGATGTAATGTTTTAGTGTTTAAGTGTAACAGTGATATATCAGAGTTTAACTGGAAGGAAGTCAGAGTTTAGTATAGTCTGACTGACGGAAGCTGGACAGAGTTTAGTAAAGTCTGTCTAGAAGCAGCGCGTACGGAGTCAACAGAAGATATTAGAGATCAATTGAAGATTGATATGGAAGCGAGATCTTTGGAGACTAGATAGCTATCAAAGAGATCGAGTTGACTTAGGAGACGTGTGACAATCTGTAATTGATATCATTGTATAGCTGATTATTAGGAATATCTGTAAGAACCCCAAATTTTGGATATAATTAAAACTTTTATTAAGTAATGATAAAATGAGGAACAATGATTCCAACAACAAGGTCACCAGCTCTAATGAATGGTGGTTTCAAAGAACAATGATTGTAATGAATGGATATTGCTTTGGACAATGATCCTGATGCATTGGTATATTGTCAGGATAGAGTAATTCGATGGTTGAGGACCTAGATAAGAATAATCTACCATCCAGGAAGGAGCTAATGGATCCTTGAAGAGAAATGAATACGTGCATAGTATTTCCCATACGTGCATAGTATTTCCCATACGTGCATAGTATTTCCCGTACGTGCATAGTATTTCCCGTACGTGCATAGTGTTTCCTGTACGTGCATAGTAATTTGGTGGATGAATAGTGACTTTGTAAGTTGGAAAACTTTTCACGCCACCCTATGTACGGGACGTGTTATGGATGTTTCGAAGTCATATTAGTAATACGCGGAGGAAATAAGTGAATGCAGAGACGATCGGAATTCAGAAATTCCAAATTCTTTTTCGGTACAATATTTGACCGAACCGTAAAGAGCCTATCAATACGATCAAGACAAGAGTATTATAATGTTAAGGATTCAAGGATTTTATTTATTAAGTATGATTTGAGGATTTAGAATGAAAACCTTTGAGTTAGAATAACAAGTGTTCTAGAAATCGCTAGAACTTTATAACAAGATTAAGCGATCAAGCAAACGCGAAAGAAATTACGGATTAAATACGTAACGAGATAAAAAAAAACCCTACTTGATCAGCTGGGGTTATATATAAGAATATTTGGTGGAAATGAAATGAAGAAAAGAAATGAGAAAGGAAGTAATGAGGTGGATGGACAAGAAGAAAACAACAAGGCTTCACATCATCAATTTTTCTAACACACCATAAACCTTTGACACTTGTATTAAGAGGAGTATTAGCAGCTATACCCACTTATACATATCACAAATATCATTTGACAACTAGCCAAGCAAACACCACCTCTCCCCCATTTTTCCAGCAGTTGCATTTTCCAGGGCAGGGGTCTTTGCCATTTTTTTCACCTAGATCTACTCATCTAAAAATCATGAAAACATTCATGGAGCTTCTACACATCAAGGTGAAGTTGGGGATTTAATTTCATAATTTTTGAAGATCGTTTGGATGGGTAAATAAATTCGAGAAGTTCACTGTTTTTCCCCCAAAACCAAGGCACTTCGAATTTTGGAGTTTTAAGATTTCAAAATCCACCTTCCAACCATTGTTTGATCTCCAAATTTTTATGGTGAGTCCTATATTTCATAAAAATGATCTCCTAGAAATCTTAGCTTCAAACTCCATGTTTTCCATTTTCAAATAAATCCTCAAAGATGAGGGTGAATAGTGTTTTCAAGAAACTAACTTTGATTTCTTGGTTTCTTTGGATGATTTAAGCTTTGTTAAAGCCATACAAGGACTATATAAGGGTTATTATAGCTTGTACACTCTCCAAGGAAGGTATAATTCTTAAGAACCCAAGATCTTACTTTGAGTTTTATATATGTTCTTGATGGTTTTAGATTAGTTAAGATTATGGTGTTGTTATATGCATAAAAGCATGATTATGTAGTTAGTAGTGATGATTTAAGAGTTTTGATGATTATGATGGTTAATTGAAACCTTCTTGGACTGGTTAAGATGAAAACCATGTATAGTATGCCCGGTGTGGCTTGGATTGATTGTTATGAATTTTAGAACGTTCGATTTATAGCCGTCGTAATGCCGAATTTTCGTTAGACTATTAAACACCGAGCATCAAAGTAGCTATAACTCACTGTACAGCTTCATTTTCTGCCATGATAGGATAGATTATGTTTCAAGCTTCGTTTTGATATAAAGATCGCATGAAACGGACTTACGGTTTAGGATTTATGACCAAATTACTAAAAGTAGTTTGAATCCGTAAACGAAAGTTCGTAACTGTAATTGAACCCTCGTAAACTATGTAATGTCATGGCGAATCTTGGTAAATAAATACTAGAGGTAAAAAGGAAGGCGTGAAAGAAAACCGTATGTCAAAAAGATCATTTTTCGATTTATTAAAAATGTTCGAGTCGAGGTTAAACGCGAACGAACCCCTAAAAGACGACTCTTTTATAACTTCGGTAAAACACTTAGAAAGCGGGCGATAAAACTCGGAGTATAATATTGGTTCGTAACGATCAACCTTAGAACTCATATGACTTAAGTATGTCCCAAGTATAAATGCAATGACATGTCGTATTAACGAACGAATGTCGGGTCGGATCAGTGATAAAAGTAATCCACAAAAAGGGGTATAACGAGATAACTCGAGAACGTGTTTCGAATTAAGTATAACTTAACTTTTAATATGTTAAGTGATTAATCCCGAATGCCTTGGCTATTTATAGATCACCAAGCTGAACCGGGACCCGCTACCACTACCCCTTACCGTACTCGACTACCAGGCAAGTTCCAATTCCCTTCTTTTAGGCTGTTGTTGTGATTGAATAAATATATATATATATATATATATATATGCTGATATACATATGACATTGCATGCATGCCTACTTTCAAGTTGAAGTGATATACTTGTTCCCTGAATGTTATTGTTGGCTTATAAGCTAGATAGTTATATATCAGTTATAAGCCGATTATTGTAAGACCCTCATAGAAGGGTGTATACATCTTATTAATCAAAAATAGACCGGGAGTCAATATTCCTTGATATATCGAGATTACCTCGGAGGAAAATATTTAAGTAAATATTTTCTATTATTTGGGCGACGAATATTATTTGAATATTCGTTCGAGACTAATTATTTTAACGATCCTTACTTCAAATAATTATTTGAACGTAATCATTCGACGAATAATATTCGTCAATATTCATTCGGAGTCGAATTGATTATCGATTATTATTTCGAATACTCTTCTAAAGATGAGACTACTAAATGAATATTATGTGGACATTCATTTAGAATATTATTTCATTAAATAAATATTACTTTTGAAAATTCATTTAAGGTATTAAGTACTTGATGAATATTATCTTCAATATTCATCTGAAGCTTGATTTACTTATCGAATATTATATCGAATATTCTTTTAAAGCTTGGATTACTAAATGAATATTACTTGATATTCATTTAGGATATTATTTATTAAATGAATATTACTTTATTGATATTCATTTAAATTCCTAATTAATTATGAATATTATTTTAAATATTCATCCAGGGTTCTATTTAATCATCGAATATTATTTTAAATATTTTAAATATTCCTTTCAGGTCTTATTGATTAATGAATATTATTTGGAATATTCATCTGAATATTTAATTATGCAATAAATATTCTCTCGATATTTCTTCAAGAATTATTTGAAAAATACTCTGATTAAAGATATTCTTTCATATTCCTGAATATTCTTTAAATATTTTTAATTCAATAAATATTCTCTGAATATTTATTCCATACCTAGAATAACCTCAATAAGGTTTATCTTCTTCGATTATTACGAAAAATATTTCGGAGTCATATTATTATTAATCCTATATCAAGGAAGGTTCTCAGACATCATTCTTCTTTGAGTCTACCTCCTTAATAATAAGGGAACCTTACTTGGAAAATGTTATTTATCTTGTCGACTTCCCGGTCATAAAGTATTCCCTTCACTCGCAACTCGGGTGCTGTTGACTTATTAAGTCGTTGCTTACCTTCTCATCTTTCGAGGGGTAAGATCACTGGAACAAGTTGATATCCGTTACCAAGTAATAGCTTGGGAGTTATTGGTAAGTTTTCCTTTCCAACTAGATACGACTACTTTGTGGAGTCTTATCAACAAGTATTATACTTGGGGAAAGGGGGACGAACGTTACATTCAGAATCATGAATTCTATTTGAACTAGGAGTCGTGTAAGAGGCCGAGTAGCGCCGGTCCATCCCCTTTGGCCCAACCGTTGGCCGGGGAGAGCTAGTAAGGCGGTACACAAGTAAAGCCGTCAGTTCTTCCTTCTACCGGTAGTAAATCTAAATTGAGCTGTACGATCTCGACTGATCATCAAGATTGGAACAGCGGGCGCGGTGAATACTCCATCATTGGTTCATCATCCAAATTTATTTATTTCCTGCAACATGATTACTGTTGGCAGAGTTGGAAAAGGGTCATAACTGGAATTGCAACCTTTTCTTGCAAGTTCCTCTTCTTAATAACAATAAGAATATCTCGCTTACTTTGATGTAGCAGATATTTCTACAAACAAATACTTTAAGTTACCTTGTAACTTCATCGTTCATATTATACTGGCATCATTTCCGTAAAGGCATGGCATATGGTTTGAAAGATACTTTTGAACTGTTATACATTATCGTTCAGTCATATATTATTGTTGGTGGGCTATTGCTCACCCTTGCTTTATTATTATATCACAACAACAGCTAGACCAGATGACTCGCACAAGGCGCACTCGACGCGGGCGAGGACGATGAGACTACCAGAGCTGAAGAAGAAGCTATTGGTAGGGTATATTTATTCTTTCAGTACCAAGAATATGGTCTAGTATGCCTTATGTAAATGGATGGCAAAGAGTATGTATTTATATTGAAATTCTTTTGGATTGTAAGAACTCATAATGTGATTAATAAAAATTTGAGTGTTACTCTGATTTCATCTCTGGGACTATAACGGGTGTGTTTTATATTATTGTGTTGGGTTATAGAGACGTAATTTATTTTATGTTAAGGAAAGTTCAAGTGTTGTGGACAGAATTGGAAACCGTAACCACCGGATCCCGGACCCCGGATCTGGGGGTGTTACAATATCAATTAGAGATTGTATCGAAGCTGTATATTTTATAAATACAGTTAGGTTAACCCTAGAAGGGTATCGTGCATCGGACTATCTTTATTTGTAACCTAGCAGCTCTTTGTGATAGTTGATATCACGAAGAGGGTTTTTAATTTCAGAAGTTTTAAAGTGCGTAATCATCTTACTTGTTAAACTCTCATACGAATTTGATTATTAATTGTGTATTCGACCTAACACTAGTTACTTAGCCCACTTGGTTGCTAGATATTTATCTAGTAGCTTATGCATGACTCTTGCTTAATGGAAAAAGGAGACTTTGTGCTTCCAATGACGCTTCGCATAAAGGGTTAGGTAGACCGACATTTGGTAGTATTGAATATCAGGACGTTGTGACAGGTTTCAGTTTGAAATTATTGATTCCCTTCTAAGGGATGGATATAATTGATTCCTCTCCAGTGGGTAAACTTCCAATCCGATGATGATTATTTCGTTAACTATGACTGCTTATGATTCCACCTGCTTGGAGGTTCATAGAACTATTTTTCAGGTTTCGAAACTGGTCTCCTTGATGTTACCAGTAGGTGGGTAGATTGATCAAAATTTCCCTGAGTCTGGAAAGGAATTCGGTGAATTTTGGCAAACCTTGTCTTTCTGATAATCAGAGAATGTCATGGAAGAGAGTAGAAACTGGAGCAAACCCTGTGATTTGGGTAAGGTTGCTATAAAATGGGTTAGTAAACGGACCCTGAGCATTACAATCGACGGTAGTGATAATATGATGAAGTGAGATTGGACGAAAACAGGAAATGTAAGTAAGAAACTAGCCGGACGAAGAAACTCCGGGATTGACTTAAGTGAAAAGGCTGTTATGCCAGGAATGGTAAGCTTGCGTGGCACGCGGGATTGATAAGAATAGTTGAAAAGATAAAAGTGGAGGAAAGGTGACCGGAGACGGTGCCGAGTAGTCGATTAAGACTTATATGGAGTAAAGTTTTGGAAAGGTAGAAAGGTATCAAAGAAGAAGGCACTATGCCGGCAATTGCTAGAAAAGTAATGCTATTAGCCAACCCCTAAAATCATATATTTTTATTTTAGTGTGGCCAGTTGAGGCCAAGTCACAACGGACTATAAAGTGACTAGACCAGCAATGAAAAGACAAAGCAGGGTTGCTTCTAAGTAAGCACCGACTGCAAGGGCTTCTGATATAAAGGAAATATTAATGAGATTGTAGGAGTCTTCTACTAAACCCTTTGCAACCCATGTTTTGATGGGGAATTTACTAGACCTTTTTGGGATGGGGTAACCCGTACTAAAGTGACTCATGTGTATATGGTTGTCCAAGATTTTGAGTAAAATGGGAGTATAGTGACTTGAGATGCATGATGTTAGGGTATCATGAATACCATGAACATATTACGACTAAGGGAAGTAAACAACGAAGGTTTATGAAGAGAGTATAGAAATGGTCAGAGATGGATCAGTATGCTGTAGAAATTTTGTCTAAGGCAAGTACATTTGAGAAGAACGATAAGTACTAATAGATTCACGTTGAACTCGACCAATATTTTCCAAAACATCCTTGCTGCCATTACCAAGTTCTGTAAGAGAGGAGATAGGCATACGTTGCCTTTTTGGAAGGCCAAATAGGCTGACAACTATCTGAAAGAAGAGGGTGGCATTAAGCCACCGATCGATTATCAAATGAGAATGATTGAAAAGAGACCTTTATTAAGGATACATGATCTGATTGCCAATTATAAGATGCAAGAATTCATTGATAGTTGAATTAAGGATAGGATATCAATGAATTAAGACAAACCCTGGGGAATGCACAAGGGGTGGCATTAACCCTAATAACGACATTATGACTTCAGATGATATGAGCTGGACTTGCTAAGGCAACAATGACCGGTAAGGATTATTAGAAAAAAAAAAGAGTTCTGGAAAGAACATAGATAGAATTATTAGAGTATTGATCAATGACATTTTGATATACCCTGTACCCAGAAAATACAGGAGGAAGGATGAGGATGACCTATGAAACCTTACAAGGAAAAAGGTAATATTCCGAACTTCAAAATGGAAGTTTGGTAAGGAATGTATGACATAGTAACAGTAATGCCAGATGAGGCATGTATGAGACCATGAGGAAGTATGGATTGAACCTATAAAGGTTGAGATTATCCTAAGATAAGGAAAGAACTAAGAAGAGAAGTATCCTAAGTAGGATGGGGAATAAACGTGATAAAGTTCCCACGAGTAGGTGGAAGCAATGACTTATGGAGAAAGACTGTTAAATATATTTTTCTTCATCAGCAGAGCTTAAGGGAGAATGCTTTCACCCAAAAATGATGGGAATGAGGTAGAAATGTTTGAATTGGAATATATCCAAGGAACAAGGATTACCAGAAATTATTATTATCAGGAAAGGCCAATGAGGTGGCCGACAGTTTAAGTATAAAGGAATAATTATAAATGTTCATACCGAAGAAACAAAATGATATTTGGAAAGACCTTGAAGGTCATATTGGAGTGGAGGAAGTTACATTCCTTTTGATGATTGTGCAAGAATCGAAGGTAATAATAGTTTAAGTAAAGATTCGATTCCTGATGGAGTCTTAAGCATATTACGTACCTTAGAAGGTCCCGTTTTGAGGCAAACCAGGACCATGGTACAAAATTGATGAAGTAAACCGTTAAGTTTCCAGTCTTTTATGGAAGATGCATAAGTGATAGTTTCATCAACTGGACCTAGCTGCGATACTTGAAACTCTTCTGCAATTCTATCTACTTCATGTTATATCTACATCAAGTTTAGGAAGTGTTTCGTATGGATAAGGAATAGTGATCACTTTGTCTCCCTAAGGGATTTTGAAACCCGTAGGGTTAGCTATTAATGCACTACGTAAACGACAAGCGATGGTGATTCTTCTAAGAAAGTAGATGACAATGTAAAGATAAAGACAGTGCTGCCATTGATTAACTAAATGGCATGTTGATGAATGACAAACAAGTTTATGTTAGTGTACTTCTGCGCAAACAAGATAGAGAATATGAGGTTGATGATTCATGATGTTAAAGATATTCCCATGGAAAGAATTAATGAGATTTGGAGGGAAGGGCGGTTGAGCCCGAGACTTATTGGGCCACCTGAGAGTTTAAAATGTTCGGACGGTGGTATTCGAGCCAGCCTTACCCCCAAAATTATAGCACGGTCATAACGGGTTTTCATGTGGCCAGGCTACGCCAGTAAAATGCAAATGTTCAACAGATGATAGGAGTACAAGAATGTAGATATACGACCTGGTCCGACTTACGAAAGACAACCTGTGGAAAACCATGGATAGAAAAGAACAAGTAATGAGAAACAAGGTTGGCAGAAGTAGATTATATGAATCTAAGTTAAAGGAATCGGGCCAGATTCATTTCGGAAAGTTTAAATTGAAATAACGTGATGATTATAGAGTAAATGAGACGGAATACCGATAAGGAGGTACCAAGTGCAAAAAGGTGTCTCAATAAAGAGGTGAAGGTGAAAGTAAATAACAGAAGTAAATAAGAATCAGATAATAAGAAGGATGTGATTGATAAAGAAAAGGCTGGGGAAGCAACTATGGAATGAGAAGCAAGGAGTGTTATGAATGGGTTTTCTAATGAATTCTCAGGATGACAACCTGATAGTGTCAATACTATAGTTATGAAAAAGCTAGTAACATGATATGGGATGTCAGTAATAATGATGCCAAGTGAGAAACCTAAGATTTAACCTGAAAGGTTGAAGGATTTCCCGAATGTGAGTATCGCTAAGATTGAACAAGAGTATTTGTCCATAGAATAATGGACAAAGCAGCAAGATATGTTGACACGTGAGATTGCGATCAAATAGTATTGGATATAATTATGATTAATTTCTTCTTTGATAAACCTCTATAGTTCAGAGGTAAATTCTGAGTATGATATTCTACAATCATGGAAGCTTTCTATAATCCTTTAGAACTCTTTTCTCTTCTTCTCTCTTATTCATCTTCTTTATGAATTGAGAAGAACAACCCTTTTTGGAGGGGAGGTACTGCTACGTGACTATCTGTCTATGTGATAGAAGTCTAAGTGGAATGCTATGACTTGTTTAATTGCTTGTCAAGTACTAAAGGCTGGCCCCCTTCTGTACTAACTATGCAATATAACAAATGTTCAATTGATCATAGTGATCTCTCAACAAATCTTTCCACTTCTCTATATTGATCTAGATTGCGAAGATTAAAGCGATCAGGAAATGCACAGTACGAGCGAGGTTACCTCCGAATCGTAGGGTGATAGTGATACCAATGTTACTGCAGGTATCAATAAGGATAAGACTGAGTAAAAGTATAACCCGGATAGTGAGTTGTACGAAAAGTAGCAACGTTGATGGAAAAAGGATAAAGTATGAATTGTAGCACTAGAAGATGTGCTGAGGAAGGGTAGAACGAATAAGAATTGACCGGGAAGCTAAAGAGTGAACGACAGGCAAACGACTCTTTGCTTCCTACCTGATTCCGGGACGGAATCCTTTTAAGGAGGGGAGACTGTAAGAACCCCAAATTTTGGATATAATTAAAACTTTTATTAAGTAATGATAAAATGAGGAACAATGATTCCAACAACAAGGTCACCAGCTCTAATGAATGGTGGTTTCAAAGAACAATGATTGTAATGAATGGATATTGCTTTGGACAATGATCCTGATGCATTGGTATATTGTCAGAATAGAGTAATTCGATGGTTGAGGACCTAGATAAGAATAATCTACCATCCAGGAAGGAGCTAATGGATCCTTGAAGAGAAATGAATACGTGCATAGTATTTCCCATACGTGCATAGTATTTCCCATACGTGCATAGTATTTCCCGTACGTGCATAGTATTTCCCGTACGTGCATAGTGTTTCCTGTACGTGCATAGTAATTTGGTGGATGAATAGTGACTTTGTAAGTTGGAAAACTTTTCACGCCACCCTATGTACGGGACGTGTTATGGATGTTTCGAAGTCATATTAGTAATACGCGGAGGAAATAAGTGAATGCAGAGACGATCGGAATTCAGAAATTCCAAATTCTTTTTCGGTACAATATTTGACCGAACCGTAAAGAGCCTATCAATACGATCAAGACAAGAGTATTATAATGTTAAGGATTCAAGGATTTTATTTATTAAGTATGATTTGAGGATTTAGAATGAAAACCTTTGAGTTAGAATAACAAGTGTTCTAGAAATCGCTAGAACTTTATAACAAGATTAAGCGATCAAGCAAACGCGAAAGAAATTACGGATTAAATACGTAACGAGAAAAAAAAAACCCTACTTGATCAGCTGGGGTTATATATAAGAATATTTGGTGGAAATGAAATGAAGAAAAGAAATGAGAAAGGAAGTAATGAGGTGGATGGACAAGAAGAAAACAACAAGGCTTCACATCATCAATTTTTCTAACACACCATAAACCTTTGACACTTGTATTAAGAGGAGTATTAGCAGCTATACCCACTTATACATATCACAAATATCATTTGACAACTAGCCAAGCAAACACCACCTCTCCCCCATTTTTCCAGCAGTTGCATTTTCCAGGGCAGGGGTCTTTGCCATTTTTCTTCACCTAGATCTACTCATCTAAAAATCATGAAAAAATTCATGGAGCTTCTACACATCAAGGTGAAGTTGGGGATTTAATTTCATAATTTTTGAAGATCGTTTGGATGGGTAAATAAATTCGAGAAGTTCACTGTTTTTCCCCCAAAACCAAGGCACTTCGAATTTTGGAGTTTTAAGATTTCAAAATCCACCTTCCAACCATTGTTTGATCTCCAAATTTTTATGGTGAGTCCTATATTTCATAAAAATGATCTCCTAGAAATCTTAGCTTCAAACTCCATGTTTTCCATTTTCAAATAAATCCTCAAAGATGAGGGTGAATAGTGTTTTCAAGAAACTAACTTTGATTTCTTGGTTTCTTTGGATGATTTAAGCTTTGTTAAAGCCATACAAGGACTATATAAGGGTTATTATAGCTTGTACACTCTCCAAGGAAGGTATAATTCTTAAGAACCCAAGATCTTACTTTGAGTTTTATATATGTTCTTGATGGTTTTAGATTAGTTAAGATTATGGTGTTGTTATATGCATAAAAGCATGATTATGTAGTTAGTAGTGATGATTTAAGAGTTTTGATGATTATGATGGTTAATTGAAACCTTCTTGGACTGGTTAAGATGAAAACCATGTATAGTATGCCCGGTGTGGCTTGGATTGATTGTTATGAATTTTAGAACGTTCGATTTATAGCCGTCGTAATGCCGAATTTTCGTTAGACTATTAAACACCGAGCATCACAGTAGCTATAACTCACTGTACAGCTTCATTTTCTGCCATGATAGGATAGATTATGTTTCAAGCTTCGTTTTGATATAAAGATCGCATGAAACGGACTTACAGTTTAGGATTTATGACCAAATTACTAAAAGTAGTTTGAATCCGTAAACGAAAGTTCGTAACTGTAATTGAACCCTCGTAAACTATGTAATGTCATGGCGAATCTTGGTAAATAAATACTAGAGGTAAAAAGGAAGGCGTGAAAAAAAACCGTATGTCAAAAAGATCATTTTTCGATTTATTAAAAATGTTCGAGTCGAGGTTAAACGCGAACGAACCCCTAAAAGACGACTCTTTTATAACTTCGGTAAAACACTTAGAAAGCGGGCGATAAAACTCGGAGTATAATATTGGTTCGTAACGATCAACCTTAGAACTCATATGACTTAAGTATGTCCCAAGTATAAATGCAATGACATGTCGTATTAATGAACGAATGTCGGGTCGGATCAGTGATAAAAGTAATCCACAAAAAGGGGTATAACGAGATAACTCGAGAACGTGTTTCGAATTAAGTATAACTTAACTTTTAATATGTTAAGTGATTAATCCCGAATGCCTTGGCTATTTATAGATCACCAAGCTGAACCGGGACCCGCTACCACTACCCCTTACCGTACTCGACTACCAGGCAAGTTCCAATTCCCTTCTTTTAGGCTGTTGTTGTGATTGAATAAATATATATATATATGCTGATATACATATGCCATTGCATGCATGCCTACTTTCAAGTTGAAGTGATATACTTGTTCCCTGAATGTTATTGTTGGCTTATAAGCTAGATAGTTATATATCAGTTATAAGCCGATTATTGTAAGACCCTCATAGAAGGGCGTATACATCTTATTAATCAAAAATAGACCGGGAGTCAATATTCCTTGATATATCGAGATTACCTCGGAGGAAAATATTTAAGTAAATATTTTCTATTATTTGGGCGACGAATATTATTTGAATATTCGTTCGGGACTAATTATTTTAACGATCCTTACTTCAAATAATTATTTGAACGTAATCATTCGACGAATAATATTCGTCAATATTCATTCGGAGTCGAATTGATTATCGATTATTATTTCGAATACTCTTCTAAAGATGAGACTACTAAATGAATATTATGTGGACATTCATTTAGAATATTATTTCATTAAATAAATATTACTTTTGAAAATTCATTTAAGGTATTAAGTACTTGATGAATATTATCTTCAATATTCATCTGAAGCTTGATTTACTTATCGAATATTATATCGAATATTCTTTTAAAGCTTGGATTACTAAATGAATATTACTTGATATTCATTTAGGATATTATTTATTAAATGAATATTACTTTATTGATATTCATTTAAATTCCTAATTAATTATGAATATTATTTTGAATATTCATCCAGGGTTCTATTTAATCATCGAATATTATTTTAAATATTTTAAATATTCCTTTCAGGTCTTATTGATTAATGAATATTATTTTGAATATTCATCTGAATATTTAATTATGCAATAAATATTCTCTCGATATTTCTTCAAGAATTATTTGAAAAATACTCTGATTAAAGATATTCTTTCATATTCCTGAATATTCTTTAAATATTTTTAATTCAATAAATATTCTCTGAATATTTATTCCATACTTAGAATAACCTCAATAAGGTTTATCTTCTTCGATTATTACGAAAAATATTTCGGAGTCATATTATTATTAATCCTATATCAAGGAAGGTTCTCAGACATCATTCTTCTTTGAGTCTACCTCCTTAATAATAAGGGAACCTTACTTGGAAAATGTTATTTATCTTGTCGACTTCCCGGTCATAAAGTATTCCCTTCACTCGCAACTAGGGTGCTGTTGACTTATTAAGTCGTTGCTTACCTTCTCATCTTTCGAGGGGTAAGATCACTGGAACAAGTTGATATCCGTTACCAAGTAATAGCTTGGGAGTTATTGGTAAGTTTTCCTTTCCAACTAGATACGACTACTTTATGGAGTCTTATCAACAAGTATTATACTTGGGGAAAGGGGGACGAACGTTACATTCAGAATCATGAATTCTATTTGAACTAGGAGTCGTGTAAGAGGCCGAGTAGCGCCGGTCCATCCCCTTTGGCCCAACCGTTGGCCGGGGAGAGCTAGTAAGGCGGTACACAAGTAAAGCCGTCAGTTCTTCCTTCTACCGGTAGTAAATCTAAATTGAGCTGTACGATCTCGACTGATCATCAAGATTGGAACAGCGGGCGCGGTGAATACTCCATCATTGGTTCATCATCCAAATTTATTTATTTCCTGCAACATGATTACTGTTGGCAGAGTTGGAAAAGGGTCATAACTGGAATTGCAACCTTTTCTTGCAAGTTCCTCTTCTTAATAACAATAAGAATATCTCGCTTACTTTGATGTAGCAGATATTTCTACAAACAAATGCTTTAAGTTACCTTGTAACTTCATCGTTCATATTATACTGGCATCATTTCCGTAAAGGCATGGCATATGGTTTGAAAGATACTTTTGAACTGTTATACATTATCGTTCAGTCATATATTATTGTTGGTGGGCTATTGCTCACCCTTGCTTTATTATTATATCACAACAACAGCTAGACCAGATGACTCGCACAAGGCGCACTCGACGCGGGCGAGGACGATGAGACTACCAGAGCTGAAGAAGAAGCTATTGGTAGGGTATATTTATTCTTTCAGTACCAAGAATATGGTCTAGTATGCCTTATGTAAATGGATGGCAAAGAGTATGTATTTATATTGAAATTCTTTTGGATTGTAAGAACTCATAATGTGATTAATAAAAATTTGAGTGTTACTCTGATTTCATCTCTGGGACTATAACGGGTGTGTTTTATATTATTGTGTTGGGTTATAGAGACGTAATTTATTTTATGTTAAGGAAAGTTCAAGTGTTGTGGACAGAATTGGAAACCGTAACCACCGGATCCCGGACCCCGAATCTGGGGGTGTTACAATATCAATTAGAGATTGTATCGAAGCTGTATATTTTATAAATACAGTTAGGTTAACCCTAGAAGGGTATCGTGCATCGGACTATCTTTATTTGTAACCTAGCAGCTCTTTGTGATAGTTGATATCACGAAGAGGGTTTTTAATTTCAGAAGTTTTAAAGTGCGTAATCATCTTACTTGTTAAACTCTCATACGAATTTGATTATTAATTGTGTATTCGACCTAACACTAGTTACTTAGCCCACTTGGTTGCTAGATATTTATCTAGTAGCTTATGCATGACTCTTGCTTTCCCTGCTTGATTCTGTGTCCGGTTATTCCTCGTTTCGAATGATCGTTCGTAGGAATATTTCACGGATTTTTAATTAGGGTTTACCGGGAATCTTCCTAAAATTAACACTATCATTCTCCATCTTTCTTTCTAACTTTCTAATTTATATTCCTTAAATCCATTCGTTAAATACTTAAGGCTATCAGTGTCCAGGGAACTCTCGGAGAAAATAAAAGTGCGGTTTTTCAGAATCCGACAGCTTTTACATACACTTATTTTCCCCCTGGATCACTAATACGAACTCGGAAATCCGTTCCGAATACTTCTATATAGTGCCGTCTCATATTATTCTATACTTCCACCAAAACACTATTCATTCTTTATTCTTTACTTATTCTCTTAGGGTTGTACAATTGTCCGTATTCTCTTTCGATCGTTCCCTAACCCTTTTTACAGAACTACTGGATTAGTCGTTATCGATCTGGATGACATGAGAATATTCTTCTGCTTAGAATTGCCATATCTTATTCCCCTAGGAGATAGATTATTCTTACCTAAGTTGTCAACCATTAACATTCTTCAAGACATAGAAATAGTAAAATCGAATTCCATTCATACTTTCAAAATATCATCTATTACATTGTAGCCGTAACCACTATTCATTCTTACATCATTAAATAAATAAAAGTTTTAATTTTACCCAAAATCTGGGTTCTTGCAACAGAGATTTTAGAAAAGTGGAATCAAGGAGGTTTGAGAATGAACTAGACAGTTAGACATCTCAGTCAGGAATTAATGATGGAACCTCAGAACATACATGAAGAGTTAATAATTTAGAAAGAGTACAAATGTTTAATCCAAGAATTAGGCCTATATATTCCGAAGCAGAAACTCTTCAGGATACAGTTCAAGAGGTGGCTACAAGACTGAGTTGGTGGAAAGAACAAAACATGATAGTTGCAGTTGTGAAAAGTTTTATGTGATAAGTAACTATCAAGGTGTGCAACATGGTACAGAATTCTGACAGACAAGGATGAATAGGGATTCATTAAATGAGATGAAATAGAAGCATCAGTGCAGAACTTATCTTGCTGAACAAAAGAGTTGGGATGGATAAGATGATGATGAGAAGAGCATAATTAATATCTTGCCTTCATAGCAATCTCTGAAGATGATTCACCTCTCATGTCTCAGGTATCAATTCTTCGAACTAGTGTAATATGTAATTCTCAGAAATTCAAAGCATGTTAAGATCTTAGTTTTTAATTGTTATATCTTTGGTTAGAAGATCTTATTATGTAAGAACCCTAATTTTTGCAATATTTTCTTTTATATAATATCATGTGACATTGTCAATTTGGAACCTTTCTAGTCATCCCTGTTGTTTAATGGAATTGATTGTCTGAGAAACTATGTTGTTGCATTCACTATGTAAGATAAAAGGAAGATTGTTGAAGGCAAGAGTCTTATTGTTAGTAAGATTTATAAAACTTGGGATTTGAGAATTATTGGAGTATTAAAAGATTTATTAGGAATTATGACGAGGAATTATGGATATTCGAGTAATTTACACAATTAAGTACTTAAGGAATTACTAGGGAAATCTCTACGCGACAAAATATTATTACGAGAGATTAATTATAATACGATCCGAATTAAAGATTAAGTGACAAGCATTGGTGGAAGAATAATGATACAAGGAGTAGTATTGCATGCAAGTCCCATGCAACTAAGTAGTTAGGAAAAGCAAACTAGTAGTTCCAAATGGACAAGAGGAATAGTAACTAGTTGCACCACTTTCCAAGGAGACAAGAGGACATGGTGGCCATACCTAGAATTGTACCATGTATAACATATCTATACACTAAAACATATATCACCCAACCACTTTATACTTTATTCATCCAACAACCAAAAAGTAAAATAGGAAAACTCTCTCCCCCCCCAAACAATGTTGCTCTCGGCCAAGGCTAGGAAAGAGGAAGAGAAATTTTCTTTCTTCAATTTTTCTTCACTCTTAATTCAAGGCAAAATTCCTAGGTCCTCTACACTCCATATAGAAGGTATGCTATGAAATTCAAGCCATTCTAACAATCCAATCTTGAGTTATAAATTGTTGAAGATTGAGTGAATAGTAACCATGTATGTTTATATTTTAGATCTTGAAGGATTAAGGTCTTTAAAGGCTCATCCAAGTGTTCTCAGTCGTTGTAAAGCTCACCCAAGGTCTTTAGCTACTCAAGAAGGTATAAAACTCCAAACCCCTCTTGGCCATGATTATTTGTGATGTTTAATGATAGATCCATGTGTATTTGTGTTAATCTTGGATGTATAAGTGATGGATGATATAGATCTTGAGTGTAAGTGTTGTGGTTGTGATTTTGATGCTTGTGGTTAGTGTATGTATCACCATGAATGTTATAAAGTATGAACTTGGTGACTTAGATGTTGGTTGTGTTGTGGATGTAAGAATCTTCGTTGATTTAAGTGAAACAAGCATGCTGACTTTTTCCAGGAACTTGATCTGTCTTGTAAGATGGTTTTGAACCCCCAATTCTTGTCCCTTGAGGTCCTACCATATATTGTTGGAAAGGTATTTGAATGTAGTTTCTAGAAATATAAGGTCCATGACTAAGTGATGTATAGATTTTAAGTTATGGCCAGAGAAGTACAATGTGTTTCTGGATTCCGGACTGCACTAAATGGTCCCCTTGTGAACCTTGTTTAAACCCCTAAATATTTATGTGGGATCATGGAAAAATTAGAGAAGCTAGTAAATGCAGTGGTGAAGGCTACCCAAAAAGAATTGGATTAAAATATGAATTTTTCAATTTTATAAAAATGCTAGAGTAAAATTCGCGCAAGGGAAAAAGTCGTTAAGTGGAGTATAATTTTAGGGGTAATGAACATGACTCGGATATGGTAACTAAATTAAGTCGAATAAGTGACTAGCGTAATCGAGTGGTGACATGAATCTATAGTGGGGCTAGATTGTCATAAGACGAAGTCGTTAAGTTAATTTTGTACCCCCTAAAACCCCGCAATTAAAGAGATATTGTTAAGGTACTAACGAGCGGTTATTGCTTATGTATAGATCATTCCACTCCGCACGCTCGACCACCCCAACCACACCAAGGCAAGTTTACTTTTCAAAACTTACATATACAAGGACTTTCACTGTTGTGTTTGTAGTTTTCAATCATATCAAATGTTTATGTTTATCGAAGTATCGATGAAATTGAGATGTATAAGTACATATATGTTTGCACCCCTTGAACTTAGAATGAAATGTTTTCTTCGGACAACGACTCTAGCAATAGAGGTCGTAGCGGTCCGTATATACTATTGACCGGGGAGCGGTATATTATTATATCGTAATTAAGTTGCGAAAACCCGAAGGGTCATTCGGGGAGTATCGTATACTCAAGCAATTATTTTTATATCTTCGTAAATACTCAAAATACCTATCTTGGATTAAAAGCTTATTTAATTAAATAATTATTTAATTAATTATTAATATTAAATCTTAAAATATCATTTATTAATTATTGTTCATTATTATAAAGACAAAGCTAATCCAAGATACCTTTAGCACTTTCAAACTCGAGCTCTTTCGAACTCAAAACATTTTCGAAAACCCCCGGTCAGGTTTTGTTTCTTGTACGATTTCAAGAATCATCGGTCGACTGATGTCGGACCTCAACTACTCAGTTTTCATTCAAAATCAAGTTTTAAAAGAAAAAGAAAAAGGGACTCTGGCAGGTGTGGGAATCGTTGACGAACGATTCCCGGGATGTGTAAGCGGCCGTGAGCTAGGCGGTCCATCAATTATTATTCCGGCCCAGGTGTTGCCGAAGGATGATTACGGATGTAGTTTTCATCGAGGGTGATTACGGATGTAGTTTTCACCAGAGGATAGTTACGGATGTAGTTTCTATCCTTCTACCGGTAGAGAAGACCCGCGGATTATTGGACTTGGATGTGGCGACTGATCATCGTCAATCCTTGTCAGGTTTTTATGTTTTCTTCCAGTCCCATCCTCCACTTTGGAAAAATACTCAAACACTGCTTCTTGGGCCTAAGTGCCAAGTTGTCGATAGTGTGGCTTTTGATAAGAAGAATATTGACATCGTGCGGTATCTAGAACTGCAAGATTTTCTATAAAGATTGGCACGTGTTAGTGCACTCTTGCAATTATTTCAAAGAATGAAATGTTTTTGAATGAGAAACCTTCCAAGCTAATGGAAGGAAAGAGGTTTGCAAAGATGTATTCCCGGTACAGTATGTTAACTGTAGAGTGTTTTGCCGAAAATGATATACTCATATGTATATATTTTCAAACTTGAGATATATTGAAATGGGAACCTTATAAAGGGTTCATATGTTATTCTTAAAGCTCCTTAGTGAGTATAGATGTTTTATTCAAACTCGGACGTATACATTGTCCAATTATGTTATGAAATCTGAGATATATACCCATATAGTTGGAAATGTTTTCGAAATAAACCACATTATTATTTTACAAAATGGTGAACTTGCTGAGCATTATGTAGCTCATTCTTGCTTTATAAAAACTTTTTAGAAAGAGAAGAATTTGGTCGGTTAATTCCGCGACAGCAGAAGAGGAGTAGAAGATTTACCCCTGAGATGATTTAGTTCCTGATAAATACTACAGAGTAAGTCTGATAGGTTTTCAACTGTAATAGTAAGACTTGTCTTCAAGTGTAGTTGTATAAGTGGAATTGCGTAAGACTCTGATTTGTACAAATGAATTGTAATATTTAGTGGCACTTTTGATTATCGTTTCTGAGGCTCTAACTTGTTTGTGTGTAAGATTGAGGTCTGGATGAATGTATTGTTGAGTTGTAAAGTTAATACAGGTATGTTATGGTTGGATGATGATGTGACGACCTGAATCTTTGACCTCAGATTTGGGGGCGTCACAAAAATGGTATCAGAGCAATAAGTTACAGTACTAAAAAACAAGAGTGTTGAGAGTTAAGTCTAAGTAGGAGAATGACATAAGAGATCGTAGTAAACTTATGATTGGACTACCGGAAGAGGTACCGGTGAGTAGAATGGACTGGAGTGTTACTGGAGGTATTATATTAGGGTCGATAGAATCCTTAGAGACCTTCAGAATGATGAATAGAGGTTTGAGAGTCGTACATGACTTATCATAGACAATGATATAGGAAGCAGAGCGAAATCTCGAGAGCAGCTGAGGTAAAGGCGATATTGCCAATATGATCGGATGACTAGGCCGGCATAAATTTTGTGGCCCATAGTCCTTCACAGTTTAGGAGGCGGCATTTCAAGAATCAAGAAGTTTAGACTTCCCTACATAATTAAGAGCACTTAGTACTTGGGATAATGAAAGTCTTTTACTTTGGCTGTAAGATCCGATTTTCGATAAGTAACGGGTTTACCTGAAAGTTGGTCACTATGTCGTTGTCGATTTCATTACCCTTGATGGTGAATTTTACATGTGTTATACGAGAATGTTATCATAAGACGAGCGTGCTAGATAATTCCACGCATGATTCGAACGCTAGAACATGGTAGTTCAACTTAGAAAACAAACAAGTAGGATTAACAAAGGGACTCAAGAGAAGTTGAATATGGTTGCAACGAGTGATACAGTGATCTCAGAGTCTACCAAAAGAAAAGACCAGCGGGTCTAGAGTGGGATCTTTCGATAGAGATGTTATCAAGGACTACGTATATATGTATTGCAGACCTAAATATTTTTGGTATATGTTCACATACACACACCCGCCACTGAACCTATGGACTGCACTGAGATCCCTGAGAGATCTCTTTGACTGTTCCCAGGGGGAACTAGCCACTTGTGATTCATGTCGGAAGGCATGAAGTAGGACCCTATGGACTTAGCAGGTGTCCCCGGAATGATGTGAAGCTTGGTCTTCAAAATAAAGCACGGAAATGACAGATATATCTGTGAAACCCTAACTCGATAATTGACTTTAAGATGATGATTGAGAGACTCACTAGTTGGTGTCTTGTATTACGAAGACGAAGAGATGGAGTTACCCTCATAGTGGTGATAATGAGATGCGCGAATGATTATTAACTTATTTTGGTAACTACCGGCTGGTGCACTACTTCATTTTAAACTGTTCACTAACCATGTTACCTCGATTAGTTTATATCAGGTAACCCTCCTAGCTTTCTACTTCAAACTTGTGGAATAACAACCAGTGATATACTTTCTCGAAACCGGGACTCATCCAAAGTATCTCAATTGATCCCCGAGCATTCTATTTGAAGTTTATAATTATTTCTGCTCAAGACTATTGTAACACCCCCAGATCCGGGGTCAGGGATCTGGTGGTTACGGTCTTACATCCATTCATAATACTTGACTTGAGTCCACAATAAATAAATCACATGCTGTGGCCCCACAATAATTACCACTCACACACACACAACAGTTATAGTCCCAGAGATGAAATTGAAATAAGTCTTACATTAAAGGGGTTACGAATAAAAGTTATTACAATCCCAAAAGGATAACATCATAGGTTTAAAAGTTTTGCCGTTAATTACATTAATTATACATATAGTTAAACAGGAAACAAAAGTTGTCTAACTATGCTACCTCAGCAATGGCGGCTAGCATCTCAGCGGGTAGTCCGGTGGGTCGGGTAACCTGCTTGCGCCGAGTGCGCCTGACGCGAGCCATCTGTCCTAGCTGTTGTTGTGACATAATATAAACAAAGCAAGGGTGAGCGAAAGCCCACCAATAAATATATAACTGAACGATAATTTAAAACAGTTCAAAGCTATCTTTCAAACCATATGCCATGCATTTACGGAAATGATGCCAGTATAATATGAACGATGAAGTTACCAAGTAACTGAAAGTATTTGTTTGAAGAAATATCTGCTACATCAAAGTAAGCGAGATATTCTTATTATTATTAAGAAGATGAACTTGCAAGAAAAGGTTGCAATTCCAGTTATGACACTTTTTCAACTCTGCCAACAGTAATCATGTTGCAGGAAATAAATAAATTTGGATGATGAACCAATGATGGAGTATTCACCGCGCCCGCTGTTCCAATCTTGATGATCAGTCGAGATCGTACAGCTCAATTTAGATTTACTACCGGTAGAAGGAAGAACTGACGGCTTTACTTGTATACCGCCTTACTAGCTCTCCCCGGCCAACGGTTGGGCCAAAGGGGATGGACCGGCGCTACTCGGCCTCTTACACGACTCCTAGTTCAAATAGAATTCATGATTCTGAATGTAACGTTCGTCCCCCTTTCCCCAAGTATAATACTTGTTGATAAGACTCCACAAAGTAGTCGTATCTAGTTGGAAAGGAAAATTTACCAATAACTCCCAAGCTATTACTTGGTAACGGATATCAACTTGTTCCAGTAATCTTACCCCTCGAAATATGAGAAGGTAAGCAACGACTTAATACGTCAACAGCACCCGAGTTGCGGGTGAAGGGAATACTTTATGACCGGGAAGTCGACAAGATAAATAACATTTTCCAAGTAAGGTTCCCTTATTATTAAGGAGATAGACTCAAAGAAGAATGATGTCTGAGAACCTTTCTTGATATAAGATTAATAATAATATGACTCCGAGATATTTTCTGTAATAATCGAAGAAGATAAACCTTATCGAGATTATTCTGAGTATGGAATAAATATTCAGAGAATATTTAATGAGTTAAAATATTTAAAGAATATTTGGGAATATGAAAGAATATCTTTAATCAGAGTATTTCTCAAAATAATCCCTGAAGAAATATCAGGAGAATATTTATTGAATAAATAAATATTTAAATGAATATTCAAAACAATATTCATTAATTAATAAGACCTGAAAAGAATATTTAAGGTAATATTCATAATTAATTAGGAATTTAAATGAATATTCAAAAGTAATATTCATTTAATGAATAATATCCTAAATGAATATCAAGTAATATTCATTTAGTAATCCAAGCCTTAAGGAATATTCGAGATAATATTCGATAATTAAATCAAGCTTCAGATGAATATTAAAATAATATTCATCAAGTATTTAATATCTTAAATGAATATTCAAAAGTAATATTTATTTAATAAAATAATATTCTAAAGGAATATCCAAATAATATTCATTTAATAGTCTCATCTTTAGAAGAATATTCGAAATAATAGTCGATAATCAATTCGACTCTGAATGAATATTGAGAAATATTATTCGATGAATAGTTACGTTCAAATAATTATTTGAAGTAAGGATCGTTAAAATAATTAGTCTCGAACAAATATTCAAATAATATTCGTCGCCCAAATAATAGAAAATATTTAATTAAATATTTTCCTCCGAGGTAATCTCGATATATCAAGGAATATTGACTCCCGGTCTATTTTTGATTAATAAGATGTATACGCCCTTCTATGAGGGTCTTACAATAACCGGCTTATAACTGATATATAACTATCTAGCTTATAAGCCAACAATAACATTCAGGGAACAAGTATATCAATTCAACTTGAAAGTAGGCATGCATGCAATGGCATATGTATATCAGCAATCATATATATATATTTATTCAATCACAACAACAGCCTAAAAGAAAGGAATTGAAACTTGCCTGGTAGTCGAGTACGGTAAGGGGTAGTGGTAGCGGGTCCCGGTTCAGCTTGGTGATCTATAAATAGCCAAGGCATTCGGGATTAATCGCTTAACATATTAAAAGTTAAGTTATACTTAAATCGAAACACGTTCTCGAATTATCTCGTTATACCCCTTTTAGTGGATTACTTATTATCGCTGATCCGACCCGACATTCGTTCGTTAATACGACATGTCACTGCACTTATACTTGGGACATACTTAAGTCATATGAGTTCTAAGGTTGATCGTTACGAACCAATATTATACTCCGAGTTTTATCGCCCGTTTTTTAAGTGTTTTACCAAAGTTATAAAAGAGTCGTCTTTTAGGGGTTTTTCGCGTTTAACCTTGACTCGAACATTTTTAATAAATCGAAAAATGCTCTTTTTGACATACGGTTTTCTTTCACACCTTCCTTCTTACCCCTAGTATTTATTTACCAAGATTCGCCATGACGTTACATAGCTTACGAGGGTTCAATTTCAGTTACGAACTTTCGTTTACGGATTCGAACTACTTTTAGTAATTTGGTCATAAATCCTAAACCGTAAGTCCATTTCACGTGATCTTTATATCAAAACGAAGCTTAGAACATTACCTATCCTATCATGGCAGATAAGGTCTCTGGACAGTAGGGGTTCGACATGGAAAATGGCATACAAAACATGGTATTGTAAAATCGGGCATTATAACGGCTGTAAATCGAATATCTATCAATCTCGAATCTTCCCATAAACATAGCATCCAACCCAAACAACATATACATGACTTATATACATGAATTGAGGCCAAGCAATGCCTTTCCGTTCATCTAGCTATTTACATCATTAATCCAAAATCCATACATAATCATGCTTATAATCTTAACATAACCATAACTAAGTTATAACTATCATAAACATGCTTAAATCTCAAACAAGGGTTAGGGTTTCAAGAGCTTTATACCTTCCTTAGATAGTGATATAGCCTTACTAAGCCTTGTATGGTCCTTAGGAGTGATTATGCTTGCTAGATCAACCATGAAAAATCAAGAAAACAAAGTTAGTACTTGATGAACACTATTCACCCTCCTCTTGTTTGATTTTTTTGAAAATGGAAAAGGATGAGTTTGAAGCTAAGATTTTGAGGAGATAAGTTTTATGAAATGTAAGACTCACCTTAATTATTTCAAGAACAAACAATGGTGGGAAGGTGGAGTTTGGATTTTGAATTAATGGTGAGGCCGAATGGTTTCTTGAAATGGGGGGGGGGGAGAGAGTTGCTTGGTTCTTTTGATTTTTTGTGTTTTAATCTCATTCACTCTCATCCACTTACAACATAATATCTTGTAAAAGTCACTTTATTAAAGTGATGAGGTGTTGGATGATCAAATGGCAAGACATGTGTTGGTTTTATGGTGGTTAAAGCTTAACTAGGTAGTTACTTGCTAAGTACTTAGTTCTTCCTCTAAGGTGCTAGTTCCTTGCTTCTAGTTTAGTTACTAGATATTTATACTAGTAGCTTGCACAAGACTCTTGCTTCCTTTGCTTGTTTCTGTGTCCGGTTATTACCCGTTTCGATTGATCGTTCGTGAGAATATTTCACGGATTTCTAATTAGGGTTTACCGGGAATCCTCTTTAATATTAATACTTTCATTCTCCATCTTTCATTCTAACTTTCCATTTTATATTCCTTAAATCCATTCGTTAAATACTTAAGGCTATCAGTGTCCAGGGAACTCTCGGAGAAAATAAAAGTGCGGTTTTTCAGAATCCGATAGCTTTTACATACACTTATTTTCCCCCTGGATCACTAATACGAACTCGGAAATCCGTTCCGAATACTTCTATATAGTGTCGTCTCATATTATTATATACTCCCACCCAAAACACTATTCACTCTGTATTCTTTACTTGTTCTCTTAGGGTTGTATAATTGTCCGTATTCTCTTTCGATCGTTCCTTAACCTTTTTACGGAACTACTGGATTAATCGTTATCGATCTGGATGACATGAGAGTATTCTCTTGCTTGAAGTTGCCATATCTTATTCCATTAGAAGATAGATTATTCTTACCTATGTTGTCGCCCTTTAGCATTCTTCAAGACATAAACATAATAAAGTCGAATTCCATTCATTCTTTCCCAAATATCAATTATTACATTGTAGCCGTATCCACTATTCATTCTTACATCATTAAATACATAAAAGTTTTAATTCCACCCAAAATCTGGGTTCTTACAGTCTCCCCTCCTTAAAAGGATTCCGTCCCGGAATCAGTTTGAAAATAAGTGGGGGTACTTCTCTTGCATTGCGCTTTCAAGTTCCCAGGTGGATTCTTCTACATTGTGGTTCTGCCACAAAACTCTGACTAGCTGAATGACCTTGTTTCGGAGCACTTGTTCTTTCCGGTCTATGATTTCCACAGGTTGCTCCACATAGGTCAGGTCTGGTTGCATGTCCACTTGCTCATACTCTACAATATGCTTAGCATCCGAATTATACTTCCTCAGCATCGAAACATTGAACACATTGTGCACCTGCTGTAGATTCGGGGGCAATGCGAGCTCATAAGCTAGTTCCCCAATCCGTCTCAAGATCTCAAATGGTCCAATGTATCTGGGACTCAGCTTTCCTTTCTTCCCAAATCTCATTAAACCTTTCCAAGGTGACACTTTCAAGAACACTAGGTCCCCCACTTCGTATTCCTTGCCTTTCCGAGCTAAGTCGGCATATTTATTTTGTCGATCCTGGGCTGCTACCAACCGTCCTCTGATTAGATCTACTGCATCTTTAGTTCGTTGGACCACTTCGGGCCCGAGCATCTTTCGCTCTCCAACTTCATCCCAATACAAGGGAGATCGACATTTTCTTCCATAAAGGGCCTCATAAGGTGGCATCCCAATGCTTGAATGATAACTGTTATTATAGGAGAACTCAACCAATGGCAAGTGATCATCCCAACTTCCCTTGAAGTCTATCGCGCAGACTCTCAACATATCCTCTAGCGTTTGGATGGTCCTTTCACTTTGCCCATCTGTCTGGGGGTGGTAGGCTGTGCTCATGTTCAGCCGGGTCCCTACACATTCTTGAAAACTTCTCCAAAACCTGGAGTTAAATCTAGGATCTCGATCGGATACTATTGCGACTGGGACTCCATGTCGCGCCACTATCTCTTTTAAGTAGATGTCCACTAGTCTGTCGACCGTGTACCTTTCGTTGATCGGGAGAAAGTGAGCCGATTTCGTCAGTCGATCTACAATTACCCATATGGCGTCATGATTAGCCTTGGTCCTTGGTAAACCTACTCCGAAATCCATGGCTATATGTTCCCATTTCCATTCTGGAATCTCTAAGGGATGTAGAAGTCCGCTGGGTTTCTGGTGCTCTGCCTTCACTCGTTGGCAGGTCAAGCATCTGCTTACCCACTCTGCTACGTCCTTTTTCATATTGGGCCACCAGTAATACTCCTTCAAATCCCTATACATTTTGGTGCTACCGGGGTGCACTGAGTATCTTGAGTTGTGTGCCTCATTTAAAATCTCATTCTTGAGTTCCTGAACATTTGGGATCCATATCCTGTATGTGTACCTCATGATCCCTTCCTTGTCTCTTTCGCACTTAATTTCCTCCCCGGTCATTAGCTCTTCTGTGGAGTTCTTTTCTTCCTCCATCATCCGTTCCTGGCACAGTCTAATCTTTTCTAGCAATGGAGGTTGGATTCTAATTTCCATCAACTTTTCTTGGCCCTCTCCAGGTAACTTAACCTCGATTTCCAACTTCTCAAAATCCTTCACTAGCTCTTTCTCTGAAGTTATCATCTTGAGCTTCTCTTTCCGACTAAGGGCGTCAGCCACCACATTGGCTTTGCCCGGGTGATAGCGAATTTCACAGTCGTAATCCTTGATTAACTCTAACCATCTCCTCTGGCGCATGTTAAGCTCTTTCTGAGTGAAAATGTATTTGAGGCTCTTATGGTCTGTGTAAATCTCGCATTTTCCCCATACAGGTAGTGTCTCCAAATCTTTAAAGCGAAGACTATGGCTGCTAGTTCTAGATCATGCGTGGGATATCTGACTTCATAATCCTTCAATTGCCTAGACGCATACGCTATTACCTTGCCGTGCTGCATAAGCACACATCCCAGTCCTTTATGCGGAGCATCACTGTAAATCACGAAATCTCCTTTTCCATCAGGTAATGCCAGCACTGGGGCTGTCACCAGCCTCTTCTTTAACTCTTGGAAACTCTTCTCGCATTTCTCAGTCCATTCAAATTTCTCGGTTTTACGGGTAAGTCGAGTTAATGGAGCTGCGATTTTCGCAAAGTCTTGGACAAATCTCCTGTAATATCCGGCCAGTCCAATGAAACTCCTCACCTCGGTTGGAGTTGTTGGCCGTTCCCAGTTTGAAACTGCTTCTATCTTGGAGGGGTCAACGAACACTCCTTCTCTATTGATCACGTGCCCTAAGAATTGTACCTCATTTTTCCAAAACTCACACGTGGAGAACTTGGCATATAACTGCTCCTTCCTGAGTATTTCTAAGGTTATCCTTAAATGTTCAGCGTGTTCTGCCTCTGTCTTTGAGTAGATGAGAATATCATCAATGAAAACTATCACGAATTTGTCTAAATATTCCTTGAACACTCTATTCATTAGGTCCATGAAGGCTGCTGGGGCGTTGGTCAATCCAAATGACATAACTAAGAACTCATAATGTCCATATCTGGTGCGGAATGCAGTCTTCGGGATATCTTCAGGTTTGATCTTCAGATGGTGATATCCCGTTCTCAAATCAATCTTAGAGAAGTATTCAGCTCCTCTTAGCTGGTCAAACAAATCGTCTATCCTGGGCAATGGATACTTATTCTTTATGGTTAGCATGTTCAATTCTCTGTAGTCGATGCATAACCTCATACTTCCATCCTTTTTCTTAACAAACAACACTGGTGCGCCCCAAGGCGACACACTGGGCCTTATCATGCCCTTATCCAACAATTCCTGTAATTGTTTAGCTAGCTCCTTCATTTCTACTGGGGCTAGTCGGTACGGGGCCTTCGAAACCGGCACCGTCCCCGGGGCTAATTCGATGGCAAACTCAATTACCCTATCAGGTGGTAGTCCGGGAAGATCTTGTGGGAACACGTCCTCGAACTCATTAACTACCAGAATGTCTTACAATCTTGGCACTTCCTTCTGAGTATCTATAACGTAGGCTAAATAAGCCTCGTTCCCTTTTCGTAACAATCTCTTGGTTTGCGCCATGATCAGAATTTTCTGGGTCTGTCGCATCCCCTTAAACACTATTTCTTTCTTCCCTGGGGTTTTCAACTTAACCTTTTTCCCTTTACAATCTATCCGCGCATCATTGCGAGACAACCAATCCATACCCAAAATGACATCGAATTCCCCTAGCTTAAAAGGAATTAAATCGACATAGAAGGATCGTCCTCCTATTTCTAGCTTACAATCGGGGTGAATTTGATTAACCGGTACGATTTCCTGATTAGCTATTTCTACTAGTAAGGAATCTCTTAGTTGCTGGGTTTTAAGTTTCAACTTATGCGCAAAATCTCTAGATATAAAAGACTTAGTTGCTCCTGAATCAAATAAGACATTTGCACTGATTGAATTGAGAGAAAAAGTACCTGCTATCACATCTGTGTCCCTCACGGCATCTTGTACTGACATATTAAAAGTCCTATCAATTGGTGGCCTATTTGAGGATACCTTGCTTGCTCCTGATGCTGCTGGTTTGCTCTTTGGGCAATCCTTCCTCATGTGCCCTCGCTATCCACACTGGAAACAGGTTGTGCTGTTAGGGATGACCGTGGTGCAAGAGGTGGCATAATGCCCAGCTCGCCCACACTTATAACAGTTTATCTGCTTCAGGTTGCACACCCCGGAGTGCCTCTTCCCACAAGTAGCACACAATGGCAATGGAGGTCGAGAAGGGTTGGAACGGGACATTCCTGATTGGTGGCCGCCCTGGCTCACACTTACACTCGCAGATGGTTTAAACCCTACATTCCTCCCTGGTAGGGAAACTGCTCCTCGATTAAACTTGGTTGGGGGTTTTCCTCCAGCGGATCTTCCGCCCATACTAACATGCTTTCTCTTTATCCCCCCTTTCTCTCTCTCTCTCTGCATCTGATCACTACCAGCCTCCACAATGGTTGCCTTCTGCACCAAGGTGGCATAATCTGTAATCTCTAAAACAGCCACCCTATTCTGGATCCACTACTTCAGCCCTTGTTGAAACCTGTTAGCTTTCTTCTCTTCTGTGTCTACAAACTCTGGCACAAATCTCGATAGCTCAGTAAATTTGGCCTCATAGTCCGCCACTGACATATCTGTTTCAGTTCCAAAAACTTAAGTTCCATCTGGGTCTTCATGAACTTCGGGAAGTACTTCTCCAGGAATAATTGTTTGAACCTTTCCCAGGCTATGACAGCATCAGTCTCCATGTTTTTCTTGGCTTCCCACCAATAATTGGCCTCTCCCTTTAGTAGGTAAGTAGCAAAAACAGTCTTCTGAGCCTCATTGATACTCAGAATCTCAAAAGACTTTTCCATTTCTTTGATCCAGGCCCTCGCCTCAACGGGATCAGCCGATCCGTGGAACTCTGGGGGCTTAAGGGACTTAAAGGCCCTAAAGGAATTTGCCACTGAAGTGTTGTTGCCTGGTGGTGGTTGGGGGTATTGGTTCAAATTCTGCCTAAGTAGATCCATAAACTGGCCCATGGGGTTTCCGCCCTGGTTCTCCCCTTCCTGTTCTACTTCAGTTTCTCCACCCTCTATTTCCCTTTCAAATTCTTCAGAGTACAGGGGTTCATCCTCTGCTCCATACTGGGAATCTTCTTGCTCATTATAGTCCTGATCTTGTTCCTCACTACTTTCACGATTTTCCTCGTGTTGGTTGTGACTCTCTTGGTCAGTAGATTCTCGGGGGTTAGCCCTAGTGCCCATTCGTCTTGGAGGCATTTTACTGAAAATTTGGAAAATTATACATTAGGTTCACTTACCTGTTTTAAAGGATTTTTCCTTGCACAATTCTTTACATGATTGGGTTTAAAATCCCACAGTTTTATATCTCATGGCAACTTAATCGAAAAGTAATACATATGCTAATAAACTCGTGATCACATCCCAACAAAATTGTAATGACTGAAATGGAAACAAATATATACCGGGTACCGAAAAGGTACAACATCCGAGTTACAACGATAGTTTAAAGTACAGCCATCCTAACAACAACAACAAGTCAAAAGTGAAATACGCTGTCTATCTGTCTAGTCTGCAAAAGGGAAAACAAGTACAAGAAACCATCCCTACAAAAGCCGGCACTACTATGTCCGTACATGACTAGACAACTAGACCACTGCATCACTACATCTGAAATCAGCCGCCACGACGAAACATCCTCCGAACCCTCCCCATGGCGATGCGGAAAACCTCCTCAGCCTCTGCTCTGTTTACCCTACCATGCCCATCAGTAGGCAACTGTCGCACCCTCACCCGAGCCCTCAGCTCGATGCGGGTCACAGCCCTATACCCAACTCTGTCACTGATAGTCCTCCTGCCCTGCAACCTCATCCGGGCGGCTCTCTCTGCTGCTAACTCACTCCTAGACTCTGCCAACCTGGCATCTTCCACAGACAACTCTCTATAAAGCCCGTTCACAATCAAGTTGTGAACACATACTGGGACTCCTCCTATCGGGGCATGAGGTGGGGTGGATGGCACAGCTGGAGCGGCAGTCTCTGTCTGCTGGGGCTCTGGGGTAAACTCCTCAAACTCGTCAGGGTACGGGCTCACAGGTAGTGGTGGTGGGGTAGGGGCTCTCTCACCAGGGAGGAGTGGCACAAAAAGTCCAGAACTCCCTACAGCACCAACTACTGGCTCATCTATATCTCCCTCAACACCCTCATCTACCAGCACCACCTGATCCGTGGTCATGTCAGTGTCATCTCCCAAAGTCCTGATCTCAGTCACAACCCAATAATCATCATCCTCAACCACTAACTCAGCATCTTGTCCTGTCTGGATCCCCTTCGGGTCCTCCTCCCCCTCAGTCTCAACAACATCTGTGTCAACATCATCCTGGACCTCCTCAGGGTCCTCCTCCTCAGACTCGATCACATCAGTATCAGCATCAACCTGGACCTCCTCAGCGTCCTCCTCCTCAGGCTCAGTATCCTCCTCAGGCAAGTGCTCATAGTATGGGTCCCTAGTCCGGAACATGTCCTCATCATGCTGTCTCGCAGCTGCCTCCTGGGCCGACAAGTCGCTCGCCTACACAAGACGAACTATGTTACTATCATGATACTTAAAAAGTTCCCGTAAGGGTTTTAGGTGAACCTGGCAAGGGTTCTTATTATATTATTGAATTTATTATTATATAACGTCGTATCATCTCTTGGGATATATAACTCTCGCTCTGATACCATCTCTGTAACACCCCCAGATCCGGGGTCAGGGATCTGGTGGTTACGGTCTTACATCCATTCATAATACTTGACTTGAGTCCACAATAAATAAATCACATGCTGTGACCCCACAATAATTACCACTCACACACACACAACAATTATAGTCCCAGAGATGAAATTGAAATAAGTCTTACATTAAAGGGGTTACGAATAAAAGTTATTACAATCCCAAAAGGATAACATCATAGGTTTAAAAGTTTTGCCGTTAATTACATTAATTATACATATAGTTAAACAGGAAACAAAAGCTGTCTAACTATGCTACCTCAGCAATGGCGGCTAGCATCTCAGCGGGTAGTCCGGTGGGTCGGGTAACCTGCTTGCGCCGAGTGCGCCTGACGCGAGCCATCTGTCCTAGTTGTTGTTGTGACATAATATAAACAAAGCAAGGGTGAGCGAAAGCCCACCAATAAATATATAACTGAACGATAATTTAAAACAGTTCAAAGCTATCTTTCAAACCATATGCCATGCATTTACGGAAATGATGCCAGTATAATATGAACGATGAAGTTACCAGGTAACTGAAAGTATTTGTTTGAAGAAATATCTGCTACATCAAAGTAAGCGAGATATTCTTATTATTATTAAGAAGAGGAACTTGCAAGAAAAGGTTGCAATTCCAGTTATGACACTTTTTCAACTCTGCCAACAGTAATCATGTTGCAGGAAATAAATAAATTTGGATGATGAACCAATGATGGAGTATTCACCGCGCCCGCTGTTCCAATCTTGATGATCAGTCGAGATCGTACAGCTCAATTTAGATTTACTACCGGTAGAAGGAAGAACTGACGGCTTTACTTGTATACCGCCTTACTAGCTCTCCCCGGCCAACGGTTGGGCCAAAGGGGATGGACCGGCGCTACTCGGCCTCTTACACGACTCCTAGTTCAAATAGAATTCATGATTCTGAATGTAACGTTCGTCCCCCTTTCCCCAAGTATAATACTTGTTGATAAGACTCCACAAAGTAGTCGTATCTAGTTGGAAAGGAAAATTTACCAATAACTCCCAAGCTATTACTTGGTAACGGATATCAACTTGTTCCAGTAATCTTACCCCTCGAAATATGAGAAGGTAAGCAACGACTTAATAAGTCAACAGCACCCGAGTTGCGGGTGAAGGGAATACTTTATGACCGGGAAGTCGACAAGATAAATAACATTTTCCAAGTAAGGTTCCCTTATTATTAAGGAGATAGACTCAAAGAAGAATGATGTCTGAGAACCTTTCTTGATATAAGATTAATAATAATATGACTCCGAGATATTTTCTGTAATAATCGAAGAAGATAAACCTTATCGAGATTATTCTAAGTATGGAATAAATATTCAGAGAATATTTAATGAGTTAAAATATTTAAAGAATATTTGGGAATATGAAAGAATATCTTTAATCAGAGTATTTCTCAAAATAATCCCTGAAGAAATATCAGGAGAATATTTATTGAATAAATAAATATTTAAATGAATATTCAAAACAATATTCATTAATTAATAAGACCTGAAAAGAATATTTAAGGTAATATTCATAATTAATTAGGAATTTAAATGAATATTCAAAAGTAATATTCATTTAATGAATAATATCCTAAATGAATATCAAGTAATATTCATTTAGTAATCCAAGCCTTAAGGAATATTCGAGATAATATTCGATAATTAAATCAAGCTTCAGATGAATATTAAAATAATATTCATCAAGTATTTAATATCTTAAATGAATATTCAAAAGTAATATTTATTTAATAAAATAATATTCTAAAGGAATATCCAAATAATATTCATTTAATAGTCTCATCTTTAGAAGAATATTCGAAATAATAGTCGATAATCAATTCGACTCTGAATGAATATTGAGAAATATTATTCGATGAATAGTTACGTTCAAATAATTATTTGAAGTAAGGATCGTTAAAATAATTAGTCTCGAACAAATATTCAAATAATATTCGTCGCCCAAATAATAGAAAATATTTACTTAAATATTTTCCTCCGAGGTAATCTCGATATATCAAGGAATATTGACTCCCGGTCTATTTTTGATTAATAAGATGTATACGCCCTTCTATGAGGGTCTTACAATAACCGGCTTATAACTGATATATAACTATCTAGCTTATAAGCCAACAATAACATTCAGGGAACAAGTATATCAATTCAACTTGAAAGTAGGCATGCATGCAATGGCATATGTATATCAGCAATCATATATATATATTTATTCAATCACAACAACAGCCTAAAAGAAGGGAATTGAAACTTGCCTGGTAGTCGAGTACGGTAAGGGGTAGTGGTAGCGGGTCCCGGTTCAGCTTGGTGATCTATAAATAGCCAAGGCATTCGGGATTAATCACTTAACATATTAAAAGTTAAGTTATACTTAAATCGAAACACGTTCTCGAATTATCTCGTTATACCCCTTTTAGTGGATTACTTATTATCGCTGATCCGACCCGACATTCGTTCGTTAATACGACATGTCACTGCACTTATACTTGGGACATACTTAAGTCATATGAGTTCTAAGGTTGATCGTTACGAACCAATATTATACTCCGAGTTTTATCGCCCGTTTTCTAAGTGTTTTACCAAAGTTATAAAAGAGTCGTCTATTAGGGGTTCGTTCGCGTTTAACCTTGACTCGAACATTTTTAATAAATCGAAAAATGCTCTTTTTGACATACGGTTGTCTTTCACACCTTCCTTCTTACCCCTAGTATTTATTTACCAAGATCCTCCATGACGTTACATAGCTTACGAGGGTTCAATTTCAGTTACGAACTTTCGTTTACGGATTCGAACTACTTTTAGTAATTTGGTCATAAATCCTAAACCGTAAGTCCGTTTCACGTGATCTTTATATCAAAACGAAGCTTAGAACATTACCTATCCTATCATGGCAGATAAGGTCTCTGGACAGTAGGGGTTCGACATGGAAAATGGCATACAAAACATGGTATTGTAAAATCGGGCATTATAACGGCTGTAAATCGAATATCTATCAATCTCGAATCTTCCCATAAACATAGCATCCAACCCAAACAACATATACATGACTTATATACATGAATTGAGGCCAAGCAATGCCTTTCCGTTCATCTAGCTATTTACATCATTAATCCAAAATCCATACATAATCATGCTTATAATCTTAACATAACCATAACTAAGTTATAACTATCATAAACATGCTTAAATCTCAAACAAGGGTTAGGGTTTCAAGAGCTTTATACCTTCCTTAGATAGTGATATAGCCTTACTAAGCCTTGTATGGTCCTTAGGAGTGATTATGCTTGCTAGATCAACCATGAAAAATCAAGAAAACAAAGTTAGTACTTGATGAACACTATTCACCCTCCTCTTGTTTGATTTTTTTGAAAATGGAAAAGGATGAGTTTGAAGCTAAGATTTTGAGGAGATAAGTTTTATGAAATGTAAGACTCACCTTAATTATTTCAAGAACAAACAATGGTGGGAAGGTGGAGTTTGGATTTTGAATTAATGGTGAGGCCGAATGGTTTCTTGAAATGGGGGGGGGGAGAGAGTTGCTTGGTTCTTTTGATTTTTTGTGTTTTAATCTCATTCACTCTCATCCACTTACAACATAATATCTTGTAAAAGTCACTTTATTAAAGTGATGAGGTGTTGGATGATCAAATGGCAAGACATGTGTTGGTTTTATGGTGGTTAAAGCTTAACTAGGTAGTTACTTGCTAAGTACTTAGTTCTTCCTCTAAGGTGCTAGTTCCTTGCTTCTAGTTTAGTTACTAGATATTTATACTAGTAGCTTGCACAAGACTCTTGCTTCCTTTGCTTGTTTCTGTGTCCGGTTATTACCCGTTTCGATTGATCGTTCGTGAGAATATTTCACGGATTTCTAATTAGGGTTTACCGGGAATCCTCTTTAATATTAATACTTTCATTCTCCATCTTTCATTCTAACTTTCCATTTTATATTCCTTAAATCCATTCGTTAAATACTTAAGGCTATCAGTGTCCAGGGAACTCTCGGAGAAAATAAAAGTGCGGTTTTTCAGAATCCGATAGCTTTTACATACACTTATTTTCCCCCTGGATCACTAATACGAACTCGGAAATCCGTTCCGAATACTTCTATATAGTGTCGTCTCATATTATTATATACTCCCACCCAAAACACTATTCACTCTGTATTCTTTACTTGTTCTCTTAGGGTTGTATAATTGTCCGTATTCTCTTTCGATCGTTCCTTAACCTTTTTACGGAACTACTGGATTAATCGTTATCGATCTGGATGACATGAGAGTATTCTCTTGCTTGAAGTTGCCATATCTTATTCCATTAGAAGATAGATTATTCTTACCTATGTTGTCGCCCTTTAGCATTCTTCAAGACATAAACATAATAAAGTCGAATTCCATTCATTCTTTCCCAAATATCAATTATTACATTGTAGCCGTATCCACTATTCATTCTTACATCATTAAATACATAAAAGTTTTAATTCCACCCAAAATCTGGGTTCTTACAACTATTTACACTTTCTTTCAGTTATCCAAGGAATGTTCAACAAATATTTCCTTAATTAGTCGACGAATATTACTTAACGAATATTGATATTCGATTGCTTCTTTCATACTTGCACTCTTCAGTTGAGCTCATAAATATTCAACAAATTACTGAGGACATGGATGATCTAATGTCCAGACATCCCTCATGAATTCTTTTCTTCTATTCAAGATGAGATTGTACATCGTACATTGAAATCATAGTAAGGATATCATTTTTATATTGGTATTCTGAATTTAATTCTATTGTAGGATCTGATAAAGCATGTGTACGGAGGCACCCTTGGGTGGACCGTTTCACTGATTATTAATATTTGATGAGAGGTTATCGATTGTTCCGATACCTAGAACTTTCTCTTCAGATTTTGTAGTTTTCTTTTTCAAACTTAATAACTTCTTATTTCTATTCGTTGTCCTAGCCTAAAGTTTCTTCAGTGGCTACGATGTTAAAATTCCGTTCTAGCCAATTGAAACGGGGTAGTCGATATGTCAATGTGAATGACTAGTTAATTGTTCTAACTAGTCAAAATTGTAATATTGTGAAGAACACCTAGCTAATTGTCCTAGCTAGTGGTGATGTCTCAAACAGGTGGACTAGCAAATTTTGCCTAGCTAGTTGCTAGTGTTTCTTGAAAAGGACTAGTTATTGTTTCACTGGTCCAACTCCCAATTTAATTCATTTTGCAATGCATTTTGCATGTGGTAAAGTATAACTTGATTGAGACCTAATGAGGTCGCCCACTCAACTCGAATTCTACCCATCTTCGTATCAGACTCTATATCACTTGAATATTTTATTCTTTCATTCACACAATGAGAATTCATTTGAAACCACTGATTACTTGAATGATAAACTACTTCATTCTTTAATTGTCATGGAGTAGAATTGCTTTCTATTGGCTGACCATCATCAATGCGACTTTAGATTTCCTCTTATTATTCAGGAGGAAAAGTATCCACCCGATGTAAGAATTGTATAAAGACCGTCTTTATGACTTTTGTATCCAACAATCATTGCCCTTGTGCAACATTCTCTATGGTATCATATTACAGAATTATCAGGACGGGAAGGAATAAACCTTGTTGTATTCTTTCTGTCCATCTTTACATCTCCAAAAATCGAGACTCCTAGTATTCGGAACCATCAACATTCTTGGAACATCTAATGTGGAATTCTTATTGAAATTATCTTTTGGACCTTGTTATTTTGAAACCATTCCTTTCTAAGTGATTACTCTAAGGTGAATGGGAGGTACAATTATGAACCGTTACACCAATATGAGATCAAAAACCAAATGTTGAAATTGTGCAGCCAGAGCGTTATGCCGGGTAATTATTAAAGTAGAAATAACATGTCGGGGCATACCACAAGACCTTTAATATTAGTGTGAGGAAAGTTATAAGAAATGATGAGGTGGTTGGGAGTACGCTCCTACCAACCGTTGTCAGGATATTATATTAATGAATTCTGAAGTTACCAAGCCTTTCCCTGATCCAAGAAATGAAAATGGATTGCAATGTAAAACATATCCTTAGAGGAAACTAACATGGAAGTGAGATGGACAAGAAAGGAAGAGATATCGTGGCAAGAATGTGAAGCTTTACTTAGCTTAAAGGGATTGATGCACCTAGAGAGACATATAGTTTAACAGGCCCCTAATAGCGAATGGATGCATGGATATATGCCAGTGATCCTTCGAGATTACCACCTAATCAAGTTTATTGGGAATCGCAGCCGCATGCAGGCCTCAGGCTGATTGGCGCCAGTTATGAAGGAGGACGAGCATATGACATCTTACATATACCATCGAGAACTGATACCCTTATCGGAAATGGGGGAATTGTTGATTAGTTAAAATGAGTAGTTGTTTTTTTTTTTCAAGGATAAGGTTGAAGAGAAGGTTCCACCAACTCAAGATCGACCTCTGTACTGTTTCAAAGTTGGTATTTCACACTAATATAAACGTTATAAAATTATGGTAGTATCATTTGAGTGGACTAATGAGTCAGAAGCCTTTATGGATTAATGAACAAAGTTTTGGAATGAAATGAGATATTAGCAACAACCTCGTTGTTAGCTATACTTGATGATAAAAAGAGGACTTTGAGAGTCACGATGATGCGTCTTTCAAGAGTTTAAGAGGTGTGCTGATGCAGTAGAAAGGGGATGATAGCCTATACTTCTAAACAACATAAAGGTTACGGGATAGGATATACTAACCGTGAGTCTGGGATTAGTCATGATGGCGTTCATGCATAAAACTGAGACGTTAACTTTATGAGAAAAGTGTGAAAATTTTTCCACAAGTGCCATAAGTATATCTTCATATTAGAACTAAACATAAGAAAGAGAAGGTGACGAAAGGGAGTAGGGAGTATAATGGGGAAATCTGTCATTACCCAGGAAAGGCCAATGTAGTGGTGGCCGATACCTATAGAATGGATTATTCGAAATTGGAATTCAGTCAGTATTGACCAAGAAAATAGAGTATATACAATAAAGAATAATGTTAGAGGAAAATGACTAAATTATGGGGAAGGACAAAGATGTACAGAGAATTAAGAGAATGTTTGGCAAACGGATATGAAGAATGGTATTGGCAAACTATTAAGTACGAACGCAACATGTCAAAAACAAAATGATAGAGATCTAGTGGATTACTTCCGCCTGTAGAAAATCTTGAACGTGGACAGAATTATAATGAATTTCATAAGTAGGTCGCCAAAGACCGAGCCAAGAGATGGCCCTAGTTGAGTTATAATTGTTGGACCAAGTGATTTACCTACGAGAGACTTTCCATTGAGAAGATTATCGAATATTATACGGAAGAGATGGTGGTGCAATATAAAACTTCTGCAGCGATTACGTCTGATAAAGACTTAAGGTTAAACTTCGAATATTGAAGGTGCTTTCAGGTATATTTAACAAAGAGATTGAGCGTATGTACTAATTTGATCTGTGGTTGACGGATGGGGAAGAAGAATTGTCAAGACGATCGAATTTATATTTAGTGTCGTGCCTTAGGTTTCACGGGGAAGTCGAGAATAAAAACTCATCCATGAAATGAATGTTGTTATCACGATCATCACCCTGCGAACGGAAGGACGTCTCCTGTAGAGCGTACTGCGAAAGAAGAAGTTTCGCTTCTCTTGCGTTACGAAGAAGTCAATGAACGAGGGACATAGTAGCTGAACTGGTTCGACGTATACCGAAGACTATACAGTATCCATAGCAAGTGGTAACGGCTGACGGGAGGCAACACATGCCTGCTAATCAAGCGAAGGAATATGAGGAATACCGTGCGTATTGACGTTGTCTCAGATTACAAAACACGACCACAAAGTATTCACGGGCCAACGATACAAGGACTCAACACGGATACTATGAACAATGTAGAAGAGGAACGTATGAGTAGTGGGATAGAAATTTTCATTCATAGACAACCGATAAGGAATACAGGTCGAGGAGAGCATGCGTTGAGAAACAACATTAAAGCGTTGGTGAGACCAAGGTGAGAGAACAGAAGGGTTGAAGTGTCAACCTGAGAGTTGGAAAGGGTAAAGTTGGAATTGTATCCACAACTATTA
The DNA here is from genome assembly GCA_036435485.1 of Saposhnikovia divaricata. Lineage (NCBI taxonomy): Eukaryota > Viridiplantae > Streptophyta > Magnoliopsida > Apiales > Apiaceae > Saposhnikovia > Saposhnikovia divaricata. The sequence continues at coordinate 131,729,429 of CM071600.1, forward strand.
TCCTTAGGTTCTTAAGATAGAATCCTTTTAAGGAGAGGAGACTGCAATAACCCTAATTTTTGTGAATATTCGAAACCTGGATCAATAGTAATTTTATGGGTAGATGAGAAATTTTTGCAATCACGATATGTGCGAATTATTAAATAAATATTTCGAATTCATGTTACGTCTTTACTGTGCAGACGAGTGTATGTAAAAGTCATTAGTTTTTTTTACGAAACCCATTATTTCGAATGGTCAAGTTTTATGAGATATCTAAGGAGATCGTGGTAAGGCATGGGGTTCCTGTGAGCATTGTATTTGGTAGAGACCCAAGGTTCAACTCCAGGTTCTGGAGGAGTTTTCAGGATTGTGTGGGGACCAAATTAAACATGAGTACTGCGTACCACCCCCAATCAGACGGACGGAGCGAGAGAACCATCCAGACCATAGAGGACATGTTGAGAGTATGTGCCATCGATTTTAAGGGAAGTTGGGATGACCACTTGCCGTTGATCAAATTTTCCTACAACAACAGTTACAATGCGAGTATAGGAATGCCCCCATATGAAACTTTATACGGGCGAAGATGTCGATCTCCCTTGTGTTGGGAAGAAGTTGGAGAGCGGAAGATTTTAGGGCCTGAATTGGTCCAACAGACAAGAGAAACTATCGAACTCATAAGAGGACGGCTGGTAGCGGCCCAAGACAGGCAGAAGAAGTATGCGGACCAGACCCGCAAGGACAAAGAATATGAGGTAGGAGAGTTTGTGATGTTGAAGGTATCACCGTGGAAGGGATTGATGAGATTTGGTAAGAAGGGGAAACTAAGCCCAAGATTTATTGGACCTTTTGAGATCTTGAGACGAGTTGGAAAGTTAGCCTATGAATTGGCTTTACCCCCGAGCTTGCAGCAAGTACATAATGTGTTCCATGTGTCCATGCTACGACCCTACCATACCGACTTCCGACATGTGATAGAATATGACCAAGTGGATCTGCAACCAGACTTAACATATGTGGAGCAACCCGTAGAAATCTTGGATAGAAAAGAACAGGTGCTGAGGAACAAGGTTGTCAAACTAGTGAGAGTTTTGTGGAGGAACCAGAATGTCGAAGAATCAACATGGGAATTAGAGAGCACGATGCGTGAAAAGCACCCCCAACTGTTTTCAACCTGATTCCGGGACGGAATCCTTTTAAGGAGGGGAGGCTGTAAGAACCCTAATTTTTGCAATATTTTCTTTTATATTTTATCATGTGACATTGTTAATTTGGAACCTTTCTAGTCATCCCTGTTGTTTAATGGAATTGATTGTCTGAGAAACTATGTTGTTGCATTCACTATGTAAGATAAAAGGAAGATTGTTGAAGGCAAGAGTCTTATTGTTAGTAAGATTTATAAAAGTTGGGATTTGAGAATTATTGGAGTATTAAAAGATTTATTAGGAATTATGACGAGGAATTATGGATATTCGAGTAATTTACACAATTAAGTACTTAAGGAATTACTAGGGAAATCTCTATGCGACAAAATATTATTACGAGCGATTAATTAAGATACGATCCGAATTAAAGATTAAGTGACAAGCATTGGTGGAAGAATAATGATACAAGGAGTAGTATTGCATGCAAGTCCCATGCAACTAAGTAGTTAGGAAAAGCAAACTAGTAGTACCAAATGGACAAGAGGAATAGTAACTAGTTGCACCACTTTCCAAGGAGACAAGAGGACATAATGGCCATACCTAGAATTGTACCATGTATAACATATCTATACACTAAAACATATATCACCCAACCACTTTATACTTTATTCATCCAAACAACCAAAAAGTAAAATAGGAAAACTCTCTCCCCCCCCAAACAATGTTGCTCTCGGCCAAGGCTAGGAAGGAGGAAGAGAAATTTTCTTTCTTCCATTTTTCTTCACTCTTAATTCAAGGCAAAATTCCTAGGTCCTCTACACTCCATATAGAAGGTATGCTATGAAATTCAAGCCATTCTAACAATCCAATCTTGAGTTATAAATTGTTGAAGATTGAGTGAATAGTAACCATGTATGTTTATCTTTTAGATCTTGAAGGATTAAGGTCTTTAAAGGCTCATCCAAGTGTTCTTAGTCGTTGTAAAGCTCACCCAAGGTCTTTAGCTACTCAAGAAGGTATAAAACTCCAAACCCCTCTTGGCCATGATTATTTGTGATGTTTAATGATAGATCCATGTGTATTTGTGTTAATCTTGGATGTATAAGTGATGGATGATATAGATCTTGAGTGTAAGTGTTGTGGTTGTGATTTTGATGCTTGTGGTTAGTGTATGTATCACCATGAATGTTATAAAGTATGAACTTGGTGACTTAGATGTTGGTTGTGTTGTGGATGTAAGAATCTTCGTTGATTTAAGTGAAACAAGCATGCTGAGTTTTTCCAGGAACTTGACCTGTCTTGTAAGATGGTTTTGAACCCCCAATTCTTGTCCCTTGAGGTCCTACCATATATTGTTGGAAAGGTATTTGAATGTAGTTTCTAGAAATATAAGGTCCATGACTAAGTTATGTATAGATTTTAAGTTATGGCCGGAGAAGTACAATGTGTTTCTGGATTCCGGACTGCATTAAATGGTCCCCTTGTGAACCTTGTTTAAACCCCTAAAAATTTATGTGGGATCATGGAAAAATTAGAAAAGCTAGTAAATGCAGTGGTGAAGGCTACCCAAAAAGAATTGGATTAAAATATGAATTTTTCAATTTTATAAAAATGCTAGAGTAAAATTCGCACAAGGGAAAAAGTCGTTAAGTGGAGTATAATTTTAGGGGTAATGAACATGACTCGGATATGGTAACTAAATTAAGTCGAATAAGTGACTAGCGTAATCGAGTGGTGACATGAACCTATAGTGGGGCTAGATTTTCATAAGACGAAGTCGTTAAGTTAATTTTGTACCCCCTAAAACCCCGCAATTAAAGAGATATTGTTAAGGTACTAACGAGCGGTTATTGCTAATGTATAGATCATTCCACTCCGCACGCTCGACCACCCCAACCACACCAAGGCAAGTTTACTTTTCAAAACTTACATATACAAGGACTTTCACTGTTGTGTTTGTAGTTTTCAATCATATCAAATGTTTATGTTTATCGAAGTATCGATGAAATTGAGATGTATAAGTACATATATGTTTGCACCCCTTGAACTTAGAATGAAATGTTTTCTTCGGACAACGACTCTAGCAATAGAGGTCGTAGCGGTCCGTATATACTATTGACCGGGAAGCGGTATATTATTATATCGTAATTAAGTTGCGAAAACCCGAAGGGTCATTCGGGGAGTATCGTATACTCAAGTAATTATTTTTATATCTTCGTAAATACTCAAAATACCTATCTTGAATTAAAAGCTTATTTAATTAAATAATTATTTAATTAATTATTAATATTAAATCTTAAAATATCATTTATTAATTATTGTTCATTATTTTAAAGACAAAGCTAATCAAAGATACCTTTAGCACTTTCAAACTCGAGCTCTTTCGAACTCAAAACATTTTCGAAAACCCCCGGTCAGGTTTTGTTTCTTGTACGATTTCAAGAATCATCGGTCGACTGGTGTCGGACCTCAACTACTCAGTTTTCATTCAAAAATCAAGTTTTAAAAGAAAAAGAAAAAGGGATGTGTAAGCGGCCGTGAGCCAGGCGGTCCATCAATTATTATTACGGCCCAGGTGTTGCCGAAGGATGATTACAGATGTAGTTTTCATCGAGGGTGATTACGGATGTAGTTTTCACCCGAGGATAGTTACGGATGTAATTTCTATCCTTCTACCGGTAGAGAAGACCCGCGGATTATTGGACTTGGATGTGGCGACTGATCATCGTCAATCCTTGTCAGGTTTTTATGTTTTCTTCCAGTCCCATCCTCCACTTTGGAAAAATACTCAAACACTGCTTCTTGGGCCTAAGTGCCAAGTTGCCGATAGTGTGGCTTTTGATAAGAAGAATATTGACATCGTGCGGTATCTAGAACTGCAAGATTTTCTATAAAGATTGGCACGTGTTAGTGCACTCTTGCAATTATTTCAAAGAATGAAATGTTTTTGAATGAGAAACCTTCCAAGCTAATGGAAGGAAAGAGGTTTGCAAAGATGTATTCCCGGTACAGTATGTTAACCGTAGAGTGTTTTGCCGAAAATGATATACTCATATGTATATATTTTCAAACTTGAGATATAATGAAATGGGAACCTTATAAAGGGTTCATATGTTATTCTTAAAGCTCCTTAGTGAGTATAGATGTTTTATTCAAACTCGGACGTATACATTGTCCAATTATGTTATGAAATCTGAGATATATACCCCCATAGTTGGGAATGTTTTCGAAATAAACCACATTATTATTTTACAAAATGGTGAACTTGCTGAGCATTATGTAGCTCATTCTTGCTTTATAAAAACTTTTCAGAAAGAGAAGAATTTGGTCGGTTAATTCCGCGACAGCAGAAGAGGAGTAGAAGATTTACCCCGGAGATGATTTAGTTCCTGATAAATACTACAGAGTAAGTCTGATAGGTTTTCAACTGTAATAGTAAGACTTGTCTTCAAGTGTAGTTGTATAAGTGGAATTGCGTAAGACTCTGATTTGTACAAATGAATTGTAATATTTAGTGGCACTTTTGATTATCGTTTCTGAGGCTCTAACTTGTTTGTGTGTAAGATTGAGGTCTGGATGAATGTATTGTTGAGTTGTAAAGTTAATACAGGTATGTTATGGTTGGATGATGATGTAACGACCTGAATCTTTGACCTCAGATTTGGGGGCGTCACATATTATGTGTATGAATATTTGTTGAATTTAATTAATTGCAATAGTGAGTTAGAAGTGTTCCTTAGACAATATCTCTTAATTCTTAAATGATATATGTCAAGCATATATGACCTCTGCTTAAGCTAGTTTCAGGATCCCCAGTAGAACAAGATTTGCTTATTTATTCTGAATTGTTTGTTAAGGTTTAAAAAGTTTAAAAGATGGAATAATTACCTAGGGTGTCAGTAGAACATCAAGTCATTTGTAAAACTGACTTAGGTAATAGGGATTATATAATATAATATAACAATAGGAATGGATTGGATTGGATAGAATTAGTGATTAATTGTTAATTCTTCTATTCCATGTGTTGATTTGAAAACTAACTGCGCAAGTGTACGCGGTCACAAGTAATATAATAAATTCGTTCCCACGAAGACTTGGTGTTTGTTCAGAAATAATATTTAAGCAACGACGTATGATTAAACAACAAACTGCTTGAATAAATATAAAGGGGGGTTTTGTTTGTATTTTTCTAATTGATTAACTAAATTAATAATAAATAATTCAAACTAATTAATTAAATGAGAATTTATATGTGAGAAAAACATGGGATTCTAATTTCATTATTTATTTCATTTAGAATTGATGCCTTAATTTCAAAGTAATTTTGATAATTAACGAAAGCTAGTCGGGAACACGAAACTAACATAAGCGCCTTTCAGCCTTAACTCATATCAAACCATACGAACATCCACTTAAAAAGATAGAAGTCGTGGGGACACCTTTTATGCTTAGACCCTATATGTCTATAAGATTTGAAAACATAATTGGTTTACGAATAAATTCCTTTATTATGACTACATAGGGTGATGTGATCCAAAATCCTACCACTTATCGTAAATGTACATGACAATTACGAACCTATGCTAACATGGCAAATTCTAAATTCCTAAATCCACTTTCGCATTCATTAGGAATTAATAATTTAGACGTTAGCTACGCATCTAATAAATTAAGCGCAACCACATTAGGCAATCTGAATTTTTATCATAATACAAATTACTAAGGCATCGAATTACTAAATTACGTAAATAAATCCATTAGAATCCCATGACGGCGATTAGTTCATAATTGAACGAATCGTCATCATGAGATTAATTGAAACCATAATAATAATAATAATAATAATAATAATAATAATAATAATAATAATAATAATAATAATAATAATAATACTAATAATAACTAAATTAAAAATTGCTATAAATTAAATATGAAAATTACGAGAGTTAGAAAGTAGAACCGAAATAGCTTCCAATGAAAGAAAAGAGCCCTCCAAATAATTCCCGTAAATTCTTCAACCAAAATAACATTTAAACTAAATTTGCAAAAAATTAAAGTGTATAAAAATGAAACTAAAAATTACAAGGAAATTAGAGAGAATACAAGAGAGAATGTTTTTCTCTCCAAATTGTTGGGTTCTTACAAGCTTGAGAACTAGGCTATTTATAGCAAAAATTAGCACACCACACTAATAAAATACAAATGAAAAGAATTAAAAAGAAATGAAAAAAATAAAAAATAGCACACAAAATAATTGTTCCAGCCGAAAGCGATCCACCCAAATCAACACTTCAACAACTGCACTCAGCCGACCAAAAATTCCCACACGCGGCCACGCGCGGCAACTGCAGACACAGAATTGGCTCGTGTCTCCCACGCGCCTGTGGGAGAGTGGCGCGGCACTTCAAGCAGACAAACTTCTCTTCTTTACAGGTTATGTCTCTTACTTTCTTTTCCTTTTTTTTTTGTTTTGTTTTCTCTTTTCACATAAGTGGCGACACCTGCACATATTGTAACAAATCATGGCCTCATTTGCTTTATAGGCACGGTTCCGTAAAAATATTTTTTTCACCCGCACAGCTTATAATCTTTAATTAATAAATAATTGATTTAATCCAGAAATTATAAAAATAAATATCTAATATTATTAGATATTTAAAAATATAATTTCCTAATTAAATAAAATATTTATTAATATAAATATATCTGTAAGTCCTAAGATGCGGTCTATTGAGAGCCTGGAACCGGACTCCTTTTTCTTAACAAAAAATATATCAATTCGAACCGGGGTTTTCTCTTTAAGAATATATCACTTTCTATCTTTTTGTGATAATTCTATTTTCTCATTGCTCGTCCAGGTGTAAATTACGGTCTCTTGAGGATCTGAAACCAAACTCTTTTTGCTTGGAAAAAAATATATCAATTCCAACGGGGATTTTCTCTTTAAGAATATATCGCTTTCCATCTTTTTGTGATAATTCTATTTTCTCATTGCTCGTCCAGGTGTAAATTACGGTCTCTTGAGGATCTGAAACTGGATTCCTTTTGCGAAACGAAAAATATATCAATTCCAACCGGGGTTCCAGATTTAAGAATATATCACTCAGAATTTCTTTATGATAATTCTTTTTCCTCGTAGCCAGTCCACTTGATAAAATTGAGACAGAAATCCACCATTTTTAGCCTTTTATCGCATAGATACCTGAAGTTGCGATTTCTACACAACAAATGCTGAAACACAACAAAAATGAATTAAAAGACACAACATACTTAAGGATAAACCATCAATCTAGGTCCATTTAGCGCATAATAAGTGGATATAAAATCCACTTATCACACCCCCAAACTTAAACTGATGCTTGTCCTCAAGCGAAAACAGACTCGACTACCACTAAATGCATGAATGCAAGGATCCCATAGGCAAAGCAATAACCAATTTAGCATAGTGACTCAGAGAATGTGAAAATTCCAAATAGAGATCGACTAAATACCCGAATATTAACATTTACATGTACAGAAACGTGCGTGTGTGCAATACTCATCAGAATTACTCTTAGCACTAGATCAAAACCATACCTATTCTTCGCTAAGACAATCACAAGTTTATAAATAGAATGAACGCTAGACACTTCATAACTTAGAAACACCCCCATCATCATTTGAGTTAGACAGGAATTCATGCTTTATTAACAACTATGACGCATAATACTATACACAACACACATGCTTATTTGACCGTACAATGGATGAGACCCCAAAAGGCTTATACAATAATACCCATGTAGTGAGCGTTAGGTCAGTGGATCGCAGACTATAAAAGCCTTAGGTCACTAGGCACAAAGTCCCCTCGTACTTAGTTGCTCGAGTATTAAAGAGCTCACCCTGGCCAACTCTGCATACTCACATTCTCATAAACACTCTTTTTTTCTTCTTTTTTTTTCTTTTTCTTCTTGCTTTTTTTTTTCAAATGCAATCTGGAATGAGAATTCTCAATTCCAACCCTAGACTACTCATATAAATATGAGCTGACTACTAGCCAATTGACACCTATCCATTATTAACAATTTCACACAAACTAGCATGAACCCTGGTTTCCCCCAAACTTATATTTAGTGATTCTACGCTGTCAAGGGAATAAAGAAAATTCCAAATATAACCAGGTGATTAATTTTCAACAACCAAACAAGCATGACCTTAACCTAGCCCCAAAAGAAAATGATGAGTTGTGTAAGATTGTGTTTCTGCAACATGCACGTCAATTCATAAGTATTTAAATCAGCCCTCTATCCATCATTCTCACACTCAAATTCATCATTGACTACTAAACGGAACCACCAAGCGCTATGGGATCACAGAAAATATGATATGCAACTAATTATGATGATTTTTTTTATAGAGAATATGAATTATATGAAATTAAACTAGCATGGTGTATTATGAACTACATGAATGAGTATGACTCGATTAATTAATTATCCTAAATCACCCCCAAACTTGAAATATTCAATGTCTTCATTGAAGGTATAGATAAAGGATGAAAGAGAACTCCCCTAACTATCGGCATCGTTGCCCTCTTCGGGCGGTGAATCAGGCGGTGGAAATGCTGCATGAGCTCCAAACTGAGGTTAATCTATCTTGAAAGAAGCAATTTCCTGCAACTCGCCAATGACCTGCAAACTTGACATAATACTAAACAAAATCACACAAAATCAAACCCACACATAAAAACACCAAACCTATGGGCTGCCTCCCATAAAGCGCTGTCATTAACGTCATTTAGCCGGACGTTACTTCCTCAACTCACGGCGGTCTCAAGAGAATAACCGAACCGTCCTCAACAGAAAGACCATTCATACAAACGTTGACATCTTGATTGCTTAGCCCCAACACAACTCTTCTTTCACTCTTCACCTTGAGTTTTCCACCCGTCGACTTCTTCACCTTCTTTTTCTTCTTCACATCTCTAAGATGTTTATCGCTCTCCGATGACTGAACCACACACCCTTCTTTCGCATCATCAACTATCCACCTTCTTAACACATCATCCTGCCCTTCTTCAAAAATTACTAACTCATCATTCAAAAGGACATACCTCAAACGCGGTGGAAGTTTTCCGAGCTTTACATTCGAGAGATCTCGAACTGAAGAACTGTCAATGGAATCACTGATGTGATGCTCTAGCATGTGCATATCCGACTTTTCAGTAAACAACTGATCAAACTCCTCTGCCTGGCTCGTATCAACCATTTCCATGCTGAAACATTCTTCAACTTCTGCCGGAAATTTTATGGCCTTGAACACATTAAAGGTGACATTCTGGTCTTGTACCCTCATTGTAAGCTCTCCTTTTTGCACATCGATCAAAGTACGACCCGTAGATAGAAAAGGCCTTCCCAAAATTATTGGAATCTTCTTGTCCTCTTCGAAATCTAGAATCACAAAATCGGCAGGAAATATGAGCTTATCAACCTTCACCAAGACATTCTCTATTATACCCCTTGGATAAGTAATTGATCGATCAGCCAGCTACAACGAGATATTGGTAGGTTTTGGGTCAGGCAGACCAAGTTGCTTGAAAATAGACAAGGGCATGAGATTAATGCTAGCTCCCAAATCACATATGCATTTGTCAAAAGACAACTTTCCAATGGTGCATGGAATTGTAAAGCTTCCTGGATCCTTAAGTTTAGGAGGTAATTTCTGTTGCAACACCGCAATACACTCCTCTGTCAATGCCACTGTTTCAAATTCTTCCAACCTTCTCTTTCGTGACAAAATATCCTTCATGAACTTTGCATATCTCGGCATCGGCTCCAATGCTTCAACAAAAGGAATGTTAATGGATAGTTTCTTGAAGATTTCCATAAACTTCTAAAATAGTTTTTCTTGATCTTGTTTCTGCAAGCGTTGAGGGAATGGAGGAGGTGGATAAATATGCTTTTCTGGTATTGGTGCTTTAACTGGTTCATCTTTTCTGGATTCTTCATGCACCAACGCTTGAGGCTTTTCATTAGACTCAGATTCCTTGATAACCTCTTCATCAGCTTTCTTTGAGGTCCCTTCAATGTCCTTACCACTTCTTAACGATACGGCATTGCAAGTCTCCTTCCGCTCATTCTTTGGATTTGGCTCGGTGTCACTAGGTAGAGTTCCTTGTGGCCTGTTTAACAAAGCATTAGCAAGCTGTCCAATCTGATTCTCCAATGTCTTGAGAGATACTGCTTGACTTTTAACCAACAACTTCAATTCATCCAATTCAGATTTTTCATTAAGAGATTGCCCTGCACTAGCCTGAGGCTGCTGCTGAAATCCCGGAGGTTGGAATTGTTGCCTTGGAGCATACTGTTGCTGATAGTCCTGATTGAATGGCCTAGCTTGCTGACCTTGAAACTGCTGATAAGGCTGTTGTGGTTGTTGAATACCACTTTGATTGTTGCTCCAGCTGAAATTATGATGGTTTCTGTTATTAGGATGATAGGTGGCTGGAGCTGGTTGCTGGGGTCTCTGAAAATTGCTCACAAACTGCACTGATTCACTAGATATGGCACATTGATTTGTATCATGAGCACCCGTACAAAGCTCACAAACACTAGAAACCTGCTGAACTCCATAATTCGTTAATGAATCCACCTTCATAGTCAACGCCTTTAACTGAGCTGTAATAGTTGTAGCTGTATCAACTTCCAGAATTCCTGATATTTTGCCGTGTGAAAGTCTCTATGTTGGATTTTGATATTCATTCGCAACCATCATCTCAATAAGCTCATAAGCTTCATCATAGCTCTTAGCCCACAGAGCTCCGCCTGATGCTGCATCTAGCAAAGGCCTAGACTGTGCTCCCAACCCATTGTAGAAACCATTTATAACCATCCAATCAGGCATCCCATGATGAGGACACTTTCGAAGCATCTCCTTATAACGTTCCCAAGCCTCACACAAAGATTCACCAGATTGTTGTGCAAATTGAGTTAGCGCGTTCCTTATTGCTGCAGTTTTAGCCATGGGGAAGAATTTTGTAAGAAATTTCTGAGCAAGATCTTCCCAAGTAGTGATGGAACCGGCTGGTAGAGAATGTAACCAGCCCTTTGCCTTATCCCTTAAAGAGAATGGGAAAAGTCTCAATTTGATAGCATCATCCGACACACCATTGAATTTGAAAGTATCATAAATCTCGATAAAGTCCCTGATGTGCGTATTAGGATCCTCCGTTGAAGCTTCCCCAAACTGAACTGAGTTCTGCACCATCTGAATTGTGCTTGGCTTGATTTCAAAAGAATTAGCTGCAATGGCAGGCCTGACAATACTAGATTGGATGTCATTGATCTTTGGTTGAGAATAGTCCTTCAACGCCTTAGTAGCTGCTGCTACTCTGTCGCCCATTGTTGCTTCTACTATTACTTCAAGCTCTTTTGTTGCTTCAAGCTCTTCTTCTTCCAGCTTAGCTTTCAAAGTTTGAGAACGTGTTCGCATAAACAACTTAAGATCCTTATACTGGCAGAGCAAGAAAACACGACGTGAGAAAAACAACTATCCAAGTCAGTTAAGTTTAACCTTCGTTGATGTTAAACACAAATTCTGAAAATAACACCGAAGTCCCCGGCAGCGGCGCCAAAAACTTGTTAATTCGAAAACTGACTGCGCAAGTGTACGCGGTCACAAGTAATATAATAAATTCGTTCCCACGAAGACTTGGTGTTTGTTCAGAAATAATATTTAAGCAACGACGTATGATTAAACAACAAACTGCTTGAATAAATATAAAGGGGGGTTTTGTTTGTATTTTTCTAATTGATTAACTAAATTAAAAATAAATAATTCAAACTAAATAATTAAATGAGAATTCATATGTGAGAAAAACATGGGATTCTAATTTCATTATTTATTTCATTTAGAATTGATGCCTTAATTTCAAAGTAATTTTGATAATTTACGAAAGCTAGTCGGGAACACGAAACTAACATAAGCGCCTTTCAGCCTTAACTCATATCAAACCATACGAACATCCACTTAAAAAGATAGAAGTCGTGAGGACACCTTTTATGCTTAGACCCTATATGTCTATAAGATTTGAAAACATAATTGGTTTACGAATAAATTCCTTTATTATGACTACATAGGGTGATGTGATCCAAAATCCTACCACTTATCATAAATGTACATGACAATTACGAACCTATGCTAACATGGCAAATTCTAAATTCCTAAATCCACTTTCGCATTCATTAGGAATTAATAATTTAGACGTTAGCTACGCATCTAATAAATTAAGCGCAACCACATTAGGCAATCTGAATTTTTATCATAATACAAATTACTAAGGCATCGAATTACTAAATTACGTAAATAAATCCATTAGAATCCCATGACGGCGATTAGTTCATAATTGAACGAATCGTCATCATGAGATTAATTGAAACCATAATAATAATAATAATAATAATAATAATAATAACAATAATTATAATAATAATAATAATAATAATAATAATAATAATAATAATAATAATAATAATAACAACTAAATTAAAAATTGCTATAAATTAAATATGAAAATTACGAGAGTTAAAAAGTAGAACTGAAATAGGTTCCAATGAAAGAAAAGAGCCCACCAAATAATCCCCGTAAATTCTTCAACCAAAATAACATTTAAACTAAATTTGCAAAAAATTAAAGTGTATAAAAATGAAACTAAAAATTACAAGGAAATTAGAGAGAATACAAGAGAGAATGTTTTTCTCTCCAAATTGTTGGGTTCTTACAAGCTTGAGAACTAGGCTATTTATAGCAAAAATTAGCACACCACACTAATAAAGTACAAATGAAAAGAATTAAAAAGAAATGAAAAAAAATAAAAAATAGCACACAAAATAATTGTTCCAGCCGAAAGTAATCCACCCAAATCAACACTTCAACAACTGCACTCAGCCGACCAAAAATTCCCACACGCGGCCACGCGCGTGCAGGCCACGCGCGGCAACTGCAAACACAGAATTGGCGCGTGTCTCCCACGCGCCTGTGGGAGAGTGGCGCGACACTTCAAGCAGACAAACTTCTCTTCTTTACAGGTTATGTCTCTTACTTTCTTTTCCTTTTTTTTTTGTTTTGTTTTCTCTTTTCACATAAGTGGCGACACCTGCACATATTGTAACAAATCATGGCCTCATTTGCTTTATAGGCACGGTTCCGTAAAAATATTTTTTTCACCCGCACAGCTTATAATCTTTAATTAATAAATAATTGATTTAATCCAGAAATTATAAAAATAAATATCTAATATTATTAGATATTTAAAAATATAATTTCCTAATTAAATAAAATATCTATTAATATAAATATATCTGTAAGTCCTAAGATGCGGTCTATTGAGAGCCTGGAACCGGACTCCTTTTGCTTAACAAAAAATATATCAATTCAAATCGGGGTTTTCTCTTTAAGAATATATCACTTTCCATCTTTTTGTGATAATTCCATTTTCTCATTGCTTGTCCAGGTGTAAATTACGGTCTCTTGAGGATCTGAAACCAGACTCTTTTTGCTTGGAAAAAAATATATCAATTCCAACCGGGATTTTCTCTTTAAGAATATATCACTTTCCATCTTTTTGTGATAATTCTATTTTCTCATTGCTCGTCCAGGTGTAAATTACGGTCTCTTGAGGATCTGAAACTTGATTTCTTTTGCGAAACGAAAAATATATCAATTCCAACCGGGGTTCCAGATTTAAGAATATATCACTCAGAATTTCTTTATGATAATTCTTTTTCCTCGTAGCCAGTCCACTTGATAAAATTGAGACACCGTTTTTAGCCTTTTATCGCATAGATACCTGAAGTTGCGAGTTCTACACAACAAATGCTGAAACATAACAAAAATGAATTAAAAGACACAACATACTTAAGGATAAACCATCAATCTAGGTCCATTTAGCGCATAATAAGTGGATATAAAATCCACTTATCACCATGCATGTTTAGAAAATTATTGAATATCTGTAAATCTACTTGCTACCTGTTACACAAGTGTACATAGGTTAAAGTAGATAGTACTGAATTTTCTAAAATGCATAACATGCCTAATTTGCATAATTCTTATCTGCAATGTTTTAATGCTGAATGTATGCAATGTATTCTTATTATCATGCCTGCTTATTTCAAATGTCATAAATGCATTTCCTATTATTTGCATTGATCATAGAAAAAACATGTTTAAAAATAACAAAAAGGTACAGACTGCTAGTCCTCCTTATGTTAGGAAGGAACCATTATTCTCCTTGCTCAGTGAATATTTTGTCAATGACATTAAAAAGGAGAAATGATCAATCAAATATAAGAATGAGCATGTTAAGGTTAAAACTGTTGTTAACTCTAATAAAAGAGAAATCTCTAATCCATCTGGACCCAATTAAACAATTTGGGTACCAAGAACTTTTTATCCATTTGTGAATGTAGGGTTAACAGGTTAATCGATTATGCATTATTATTGATTTATTCAAAGCATATCATCGAAGAAAGAACCCTGCTATCAAATGTGAATGTGAAGACAGGCCAAGTGGTTTATCCCTTGGAGACAACAGCAAGGGTATGACCTAGGGTCAAGGCTATTCAATAGCTAAGGAATGTTGTCAGTAATAAAGCATCTTTTACAAGATGGAGAGCCTACTGTTCGAGGATTAACGAAAGAGAACTTATCTGTAGCTGACATGGAATCTCAGTCAAAGGTGAAGTCAACAAGGTCAAATCTAAAGCTTCATCAGACAAGAGTTCAGCTATGACATAAGGAGCTCTCTCACCTGAATGTCATATCAAGAGATTCTTTCCTGGAAATCGAATAAGTAAAGGAGAGTACCTCATCTGGAATTAAAGTAAAATAAAATTATGAGGCATGTCATAAAGAGAAGTCAAAGAAGCATCACACAGAAGTTCTACATCAAAGAAAAATATACTTTATTGGTGATGACTGATAACTTCTCTCAACAAACAAGTTGTTGTTCAGACAATCTGAAGACAAGAGACCACTAATGTTGATTGATCACATTTTATGGAGTTGATCAACATGAAGTGATTGAAAGTCTTAGTGATGTTCAACAACTTCCAGCTCCCAGTTGTCAATGGTTATGATGATTCAGATCCAAGCAATGTCAATATGGAGAATCTTCATGTAAACCCAGCAACAGCTTAGGGGGAGCAAAAGAAGGATCATTTAGTCAACTCAATACCACATTGAAAATCATAGGACACTATGAGAACATGTCTGCCAATACAAAGAATGTTGACTCAATTAATTCTTTGTCCTAGTTCTTAGTGTTTCTAATGGTGGAAGTAAAATACTAGCAGAGCTTCAAGTACTAATAATTATTTCTTTAGTTTTCTTTTAGAAGAAACTAAGAAAGCTACAAAAGCTCTGAAAGATCCAGATTGAGTGATTGCAATGCAAGATGATCTCAATCAGTATAAAAGGCAGATTTAAGGGAAGCTGGTATCCCGACCAAACAACAAGGCTGTATTTGGTATAAGGATAACCAGAAGTCTACCTGGATGATGTCAAGGCATTGTTATGAGGGACAAGGCCAAACTGGGTGCAAGGTTACAAGCTGATAAGACAGTATATCTAACAAGAAGCACCTGTGACAAGACTTGAGGATATCAGGCACCTGTTGTACATTCATGATCATAATGGACATCTGGACCTACTGAATCTGGATGCTAGAGGAATGTGAACAAGTGCACTCCTAGTTGGTGAGATAATTGAAAATCTCTACAGGTTAGTATGAACTGGTATCATCACTCAAGCAAGCATGGAAGACATGGTATGACACCCTACCTATAATTTAATATTTGGTATCAATCTTTAACAGTTGGTATCTTTTAACAAATGGTATCACATTTATAGAACTCTCTACATCTTTAGGCACAAACATAAATGATATATATGTGCAATGATATCTTGATTATATTATATGTTGGTCTACTAACTAAAATTGGTATCAAGATATTTGCTGTTTTGATATTGGTAAAGTTGCAATTCTTTTGAATTACTTCATGTAAGCCAATAGAAGAATCCTTTTAGGAGCTCAGGCAAGCCAAAAGAATAATTCTATTTGGAGCACAAGTAAGCCAAAAGAATGATGACAATAAAAGTAAGTCCAGGATCTTTTGTTTCTGTTCAGAAGATTCTAGACCTGTCAAGACATTCTGTCAACACACCACTATAACTGGATTTTGACCTATTAGTTTGGACCTAACAAGTTGGTAATCAAAAATCTTAAGATGGACCCAAATCCAAGGAAATGGTACCCTAGAGATATTTGACCCAATAAGTTCAGGATCTACTAATTAGGACCTAATCAGGCTATAGAGGAATCATCAGCTCATTATCTTATTCAATTGCTATTAGATCACTTACACACATATTTTATTCTCAATTATGCAATTGTGCATAGTTCCAAGTGGATTCTTGAGAATCTATTCTTGTAGTTATTACAATTGATTTTCAGATGTCTTAAGTTGGACCCAAATCTGCAGAGTTGGTACCCTAGAGACATCAGTTCTGACAGTTTTGCTGCATAGAGATAGATCAAATGAGTTGTACGAAAGTAGGAGAACACAAGGAAACAACTTCATCTCCAACAACTCTGTGGAACGCTCAAGGCTAAGCATCTTGCATAAGGTATCAATTCTTTTGAGAGAGCATGTCTTTAGTCAAGAATAACTTGCAGATACGTTTACTAAATCACTTGATGAAATTAAATTTTTTAGATTGGTTTGTAAACTTGGGATTTTATTAATGCTATATGATTTGTAAATCCCATCTGTTAAGTAATTCTTAAGTAAGCTCACAAGTATTCAATTGTCTGTATCGAAAGGACTTGTGAAATTATTTACATCCAGACCTCACGCTGAGAATTATCTGTTGAATGATTGCCATGTGTATAATTGCAATATATTTTAGTGGTGATTATTTCAGGATAATAAAATACTTAAATGCTAAAATCTAACTCATAGAGATATAGTATTTATTTATTTTATTATTTACTTTGATTAATATGAGTTATCGAATCTAAAGCAATTCAATTTAGTATTTGCTCTGTACCTCATATTTATTAAAATAAATAAACAACATAACTAATTTGGACCTAATCTGTATTGGTCTTCAATCAGTTATGAGATGTTAATTCTAGTGAACTTTAATATCCCATTTTCAGAAATTCACTATAATTAATATCATGGCTCTAACAATTGGTTGTATTGAAGTTTTGACTTATATCAGTTAATGATATTTAGTTAGAATTCTATTTACTAACTAATTGTGAGATATATTGGTATGTGTGAAATTACTTAGAACTCCTCTAAGTAATCATTGTTATATCTTTTACAATTCACTCATATTACTATGCATAGTATGAAAATTCTCTAAGTAGAACTATGGATATTGAAATATCAAAAGTGACCATTGTTCAGTTACTTGGAATAATTTTTATGCTTATTTGCAAGCTTCTAATCACTTTGATAATAAATGTTATATACTATGGATCAAGGTGTATAGGACTTAGAATATCATTTCTAAGATTGCAGACAAGACAGCTTTGGTAATCGAGAGTTATTTATAGAACCAAGGTTGTCTACCAGTAAACAGTTGTTAGGAGTTAACAATTGTTATTATCGAGGAGTTGCCTTGAAGTCATAAGTTTGAAATGTTATATCTTAAGAGCTTGTGTATTTCTTGTCAACTAGTTCCTCGTACTTATGAATATCAGTGAATGATGTTCTTAAGTAGTTAGATACTAATATTCATTCTGTCAATTGGTACTCAATGTAACAATTCAATCTTCAGTAAATTGAATTTATCTTACAATAGATTGAATTTATTAAACAATTGGTATCATTGAATATTTAGTATTTAGCAGTGATTATTTATATCCTAGTTAAATTATGACGTGAAACAATTCAATGGTTTATTTGCTCATAATTTAATTTTGGTAAAGTAATCATAAACACAATTACTTGCATTTTAAAGTATTTGATAAATACTAGCAGTTGGTATCAAATAGTAAAATATTTGTTTACTGACAATTGCTAGTTGTTCTGATACTTTATTGCAAACTAATTGTGATGTATATATTATCTTTGATGATATTACTTAGGATTTATTCTGAGTAAATGTGTCTTATCTATAAATCATTAGTGTTAGTATAAATTAAGGTGTTCAACTTTCTAATTAAGTGAGACTTAAAGTTACATTCGGTCTCCTATCATATTTTGAAGTGGTGAAGATTTTCCAAAATTAAATTCTCTAATTCTGGTTATACACCACTTTATACATATGATAGTTCTTAGAATATTTTACATCCATCAGTCAATTACTTAGTTTATGTTGTGCTAAGTAATGAAGTGCCAAAGGAGAGACATTGGTTATCTGTACTTATGTACTTGGTAATCTTTGTTACCTAAACGACATCAAGTGCTTGTATGAGTCTTTTCACTAACTTTGTGTTAAAGTTCTTTATACATAATAAGCACTTAAAGAAAATCTTTCTTTCTAAATTACTACGAAGTCAAGAGTTTGTGTCTTTTAAAAATAAAACGACCTAGTATTCATTAAAAGACATTATAATACATTGTTTTATGTATAAATACAGACTCTTGCACATTAACAGTTTTTAAAAGAAAACTCAAATCATTCAACAATTATGATTGTTTATAATTGTAAAACTTTTTGAAATCATAAATGTACATCAATTCTCTTACAAGATATAATGCATATGTTTTCACACAATGTTATGGTATGATGCAATTCAATGGTTTATTTGCTCATAATTTAATTTTGGTAAAGTAATCATAAACACAATTACTTGCATTTTAAAGTATTTGATAAATACTAGCAGTTGGTATCAAATAGTAAAATATTTGTTTACTGACAATTGCTAGTTGTTCTGATACTTTATTGCAAACTAATTGTGATGTATATATTATCTTTGATGATATTACTTAGGATTTATTCTGAGTAAATGTGTCTTATCTATAAATCATTAGTGTTAGTATAAATTAAGGTGTTCAACTTTCTAATTAAGTGAGACTTAAAGTTACATTCGGTCTCCTATCATATTTTGAAGTGGTGAAGATTTTCCAAAATTAAATTCTCTAATTCTGGTTATACACCACTTTATACATATGATAGTTCTTAGAATATTTTACATCCATCAGTCAATTACTTAGTTTATGTTGTGCTAAGTAATGAAGTGCCAAAGGAGAGACATTGGTTATCTGTACTTATGTACTTGGTAATCTTTGTTACCTAAACGACATCAAGTGCTTGTATGAGTCTTTTCACTAACTTTGTGTTAAAGTTCTTTATACATAATAAGCACTTAAAGAAAATCTTTCTTTCTAAATTACTACGAAGTCAAGAGTTTGTGTCTTTTAAAAATAAAACGACCTAGTATTCATTAAAAGACATTATAATACATTGTTTTATGTATAAATACAGACTCTTGCACATTAACAGTTTTTAAAAAAAAACTCAAATCATTCAACATTTATGATTGTTTATAATTGTAAAACTTTTTGAAATCATAAATGTACATCAATTCTCTTACAAGATATAATGCATATGTTTTCACACAATGTTATGGTATGATGTAAATGCATTCTATCTCTATATTGCTCTATTGCTATGTGATGCAGGTTCAGCTCCTAGTGGAAGTTTTCTCACATTGTAAGTCATGAGGTTGTAAACCCAACAACTTCTATCCCGGATTATAAATCCAAATCTAAACACATCCTAACTTACCCCTGAAGTGGAAGTAACTTATTTGACTAGAGGTCATTAAGGGAGTAACTGCACTTGATGCAGCGAATAAGGATGTGAGGGATAGTAAACCCACAGCTCTACCTCTCAAGGAGAATAGATGTATATAACTTGAGGTATCTGTAAGCTCGCCTGCATTTTCCCAAAAGGATGCAGAGCTGAAAATGGCACTAAAACATTCTCTGGATTCATTCTCTCAAAAGGATGAGTCTATTGAAATTCGCCTGTCGGCCAGGGCATCTGTTGGTAAGTCACTACCTCTACCACAATTCTAAAATACTTTCTATGCACAAAGTCAGATTGCACATACTAAGGATGAATTGACGGAAACAACTAATACTTCGACCATTTTACGGTTAGTATTATAAGTTGAAGGTTCCTCAAAGAACGAAGAGTCTTCATAGACCTCGAGAGAAGGTATTGATCTCAATGCAAAATTCAACAAGATCATTATCTAACTCCCTAGAGGGAACATCTCTGGATCCTATGGGTATCGGGTCTGACATAGGTGCGGATCGGCAACTTGTTAACTATGATTCAGATTTACCTGATGAGTTTAATAAGGTGATGTCTTCGTAGACATTAGGTGGAAACATGATTTTAATTCTAAGTTTTGATTTCATTGTTTACCTTCTCAGAATTCAAATCTGAAACCCATAAAAAGGGAAAATTTTTATCAACTTGTAGATTATGACTCAGATTCGTCTAACGAGTCTAACGAGGATCGGGGATTTGCGAAACCCCATTGCACCACCAGTGACCTCTCCAGAAGGGGCTATGGTAAATTTTCCTTGTAGGTACACATGGATGTTGGAGCTGTGAGAGATAAGAGTGATACACTAGTGAGCATGAGTGTAAACACTTGAGAGTTGAGAGATGAGATCACTCATTTTAAGTGATATGAGTGGAGAGGTGAGCTAAACACTTGTGAGGTACACGAAACAGAATCACACACTCACAGTGAGGAAGAAAGATAAACACCAAATCTCATTCCCTATTCCCAAACAAAGTTTACTTACAAGAGTTGGGAGATATAAGGAAATTGTCGGAAGATTTGGTTGTCAGGATGTTCAATAGTTAGGCCATTTTTAAATATCTAAAGGGCAAAGTTGATCAATCTACATACTTCTATTCTGGAAGTCTTCATAAAAATCCTTCAACACAAGCAAAGCTTCTTTACTTTATTCCAGAAGTCAATGTTAGATGTATGAAGAATCTGTTGTACTAAAGGTAAGAAGTGAGTTATAATTGAAAATATGGTATCATCTAATTTAATTTGATGTTTGCTATAATTGAATGCTTGGAGGATTACTCAACTAAGGGGGAGAGATATTTTGAAGAAGATATACTCAAAGATTGCCTTAGTAAGAGATACTCAACTAAGGGGGAGATTATAAGCTTACCTTAGTGAGAGGGAGATTTTCTATCTAAGGGGGAGAGATATAAAAAAAAATATACCTTAGAATGGGGGAGTATTCACCTTGTCAGGGGGAGATAGATTTATTCGCCTTGTCAGGGGAGATAAAGAGTATTCACCATTATAAGGAAGAGACATATCACCTTAGGTGGGGAGACATAAGGAAGGAGAGAAGTATGAAATGACAAAGAAGAATTCTTCAGTATGTGGTTGACAAGTCATATTCTTTACCACTATAGAATTCCCAGTATCTGCTGATAATGTTCAATGTAAGATGTAAAGGGTTATCAGGCAGGTATGTCGAGAAACGAAGATGAGTTACTTAATGAAGATCTGTTCAGTGTCAGAGGAACAATCATCTATAATTTCATCTACTGAGATTCTGGAAATGTTATATCTAAACCAGAAATTTTTTTTAATGTATTATTTACTATAGTTCTTTAATGCTTTATCTTCTTCTTGTTTGTAGTTGAGTTATCCTCTAGGTATTTGATTGTTATTGTCTAACAAACAAATAGGGGGAGATTGAAAGGCATATGATGTAGCCTATTTATATTTCGAGGATTCAACTCAACTCAAACAAGAATGTAATAGTAAATAGTATATGTACTGTCACAGGGATCTCTGATAAGTGGATTTATATCCACTTGGATCGCTTCAATTCGGCTTAAATTGATTGTCTTGGACTCAAGTTTATTGTAGTTTTGATGTGTTTTGCTTAGTTATGCAGAATTACGAGAATGTTGACTAAGGTGGATGCTTCTATAATTTTTGGGGAATTAATTGATTAAAATTCGAATTTCTGAGAAGGGTTGCGCAGTCTACACTGTTGTGGCCATATCTTGTGTTCTAGAAGTCCGTTTGAGGCCCGTAAGCAGTCCACGTGAAGATAACGCAATTCACTATCATTCTAAGGTGGTCCAGAGGTCCAATTACATTGGGAACGTTCCAGAAAATCTGAAGAAAAGTCAGCCACGAATTTTCCTTAAAAACAGAATCAATTTAGGAAACGTATCTTGCAGAAATTCTATTATAATTCTGTTTTTGTATTTTCTTGATTGTCTTGGACTCAAGTTTGTTGTAGTTTTGATGTGTTTTACTTAGTTGTGCAGACTTACAAGAATGTCGATTATTGGTGATGCTTCTATCGTGTTTGGAGGATTAATTGATTAAAATTCGGATTTTCCGGGAAGGTTGCGCAGTCTACACTGTTTTGGCCATATCTGGAGTTCTATAAGTCCGTTTGAGGCCCGTAAGCTGTCCACGCGAAGCCTGGAAGATTTTCTGCAACTTAGGATAGGATTCGTGCGCGCAAGTTGCGTGTCGTGGGAGCAGATTGCGCGACAAGCAGACTGATTGGAGCAGAGAATTTACTGTTTTGCCTTTTTCAAGTTCTAATTATATTTTGGGCAGTTTTTAGTACCTAAATCGAATTCTAATTGTAATAGAAGGCAATTTCTTGCTGGGCAAGACTTGGAGTGCCTATATAAACACATCCAACCCCTTGTAAATTAGACAATTAGAATTAGGAATTAGACAATTATATATCTTGTACATAATATAGCTTAGATCTGCAAGGGAGAAAAGGAGAGAAGGATTCAACGCTCGTGACAAGCAACGGATCTAGATCTACTTCATCTTTTGTATCATAGATTTGTTTTCTCAACTCTTGTTTTATTAATATTATTACTTTCTTTCATATCTTGTCTTCTATCATGGTTTCATCAGATCCCATGATGACGAGCGGTTCGATATGAGCTAATCGTTGTCATGGGATTCTAACGGATTTATCTATGTAGCTTAGTAGTTTGATTGCTTAAAAGATTTATGTGTGGTGAATTCTTGATATCCTTGTATGGTTGTGTTTCATGTGTTCAGATGAGTCATGAACATCTAATTTGTTAATCTCTTGCGAAACGAGAGTGGATCTTGAGATTTAGAACTTGCCATGCTAGCATAGGATAGGTTGATAATATTATCATGATTTGTGGCATACATAGAGATATGATGCTACCCTGTGTGATCTAAGTGGATAACTTGTGCTTCAACCTTTATGTTTTCAAATTCTATAGAGATATAGGGTCTAAACATAATTGGTGTCTACCCATCTTCTATCTCTTTTGTGGATGCATGCGTAGTTTGGTATTAGTATACCGAGAGGTAGCTTTTACTTGTTTCGTGTTATCCGATCAGATATCAAAACCATCGTATGTATTGATTAAAGGCATCAACTCTAAGTGAAGTAGATGATGAAGTTAGGATTCCATGTTTTCTCACATATAAGTAATTAAATTTTAATTCTCATTAGTTAGTAATTTTTAGTTTGTTAAATTGTATCCTAGTTAATTATAGTTGGTAAAAACTTAATCTTGTTATTTGTCTTAGTAGTGAATAATAATCATACATTGTTGCATAGGTACAAAACTGAATTGAAACCTAAGATCTCTGTGGGAACGAACTTGACTTCTATCTGTATTACTTGTGACCACGTACGCTTGCGTGATTTTGTGTTAACAAGTTTTTGGCGCCGCTACCGGGGATCATCGGTGTTTTATTTTTGGTTTATGTGCTTGTCAATAGTGGTCATTAGAGTTCACTGACTCATATTTCTTATCTATCTTGTTTAGCTCGTTGTGTTCAGGTACTTGAGTGTTTGAAGATGGCAGGTCAGGAGTTGCCATGGTGGGCATATTCGAGTACATCCATGCCTTATCAATGTGAGCGGTGTTTTGGCGTTCATGATCCCTCACAATATTGTTAGTATGAAGGAGTTGATCCATATGTCAGTTATGAGGAACAACCATATTTTCAATACCATCAACAGTACCAGCAAGATGTTCCAGACATGTCATATTTCTTTGGAAGTGAAGAGTTTCAACATCAGCAACCTACTCCTACTTTTCAGTCAGATGAGGTTGATGATTTGAAGGAGATTAGGAAGGAGATTATGATGCTTGCAGAGAGGCATGAGAAGTCTCTCAAAACTATGGAGACACTTGTTGCTCAAGTTTTGAGTGTCTTGGAACAAGAGAAACAGCAATCCATACGAGAGGCAATTCCAGAAAATAACAATGACTTGGAGCAAGGTACTGCATGCATAATTGAAGAAGACAAATTCCAAGAGGAGGTGAGTGTTCACAAGCCATGTGAGGAATTTGATCAAGCTAGTGAGGTGGATGATTTGGAAAGGGCACAATTTGAGACAGACACTGATGAGCTGCACAAATTTCAAGAATTGGTAGGTGCGAACCAAGAGGCTGAAGAACATGGGAAAGATGCAGGTCTTCTACTTGTCTCAGAGTTGAAAGATGGAGGTAGCGCATTAGAGCCAATGAAGGAAGTTCTCTTTGAGGAACCAAAGGCTTCAGAAACTTACATTTATCCTTCTCTATTATATTCAAGCGAAGCCCGCGAGTGTGTGTTGTTCTACAAATTGACAGATTTTGGGTCAACAGAAGAAGGCATTGGAACAGGACATATTTGTTATACGAATAGTCCAAGCGAGGAGAAGGAGCAGAAAGTGTGCCGCCGTGATGATGATGAAGTCTCGCGAAGAGAGGACCAGGCAAACTATTATCATCCTTAATGGAGGCTTGGAAGTAACGTCAAGCTATTGACGTTAAAGAAGCGCTTCGTGGGAGGCAACCCACGCATTAGTGTAGGAAAAAAAAAATTGAATGAAAAAAAAAAGTAGTAGTGTGGTGCAAAAAAAAAAGGAAATATGTTAGAAACGTAGGACAGGACTGCGTTACTGCATTAGACGTAGACTGCGCCCCTGTAACGCTGGCTGCGCCTGCGTTACTAGACTCAGCCCAGTCTGCGCAGGAGAAACGCAGCCTGCGCCTGCGTTATACCTGTTCTGCCAGATTTTTTCCCGAAAATTCTTGTTTTTGCCTACAAAATCAACCCCAAAACCTATCCTAACCCAATTTTCTTCAATTCTTAATTCCTATATCTATCCTACATCAAGTCCTAACCTCTCTAAATCTCTCCTACACATTTAAATCTTTATTCATCTTATCCATCATCTTATATATATACCCACCTCTACATACAAATCCAATTCCTTTTCTAATTCTTTAAATCTCTAAAAATTAAATTCTAAAGAGTAATTAATTGAAAGTTCACCTCTTTGATTTGTAATTGGTTTAACTCTTCTCTAATCTTATTTTTATTACGAATTTGTGATCTTGTAAATTTGGGATTTTGTATTATTCTAGGAATTTGGGCTATTTTTGGTGTGATATTGCTTGGAGATTATTAGTGGAGCTCCTTGTGAGTTGGGTATTGCTACAGAAAGGGGATTTTTGCCGAACAAATATGTTGAGTTGCGATGAGGAATGATATGTGAAGCGCTGGTTAGGTATGTTTTCTACTTTCCCTCGTATTTACTTCCATTCAATGCGGACATTGAATATTTTTAGTTTGGGGGTGGTTTGAGGGTTTAGTAGTTGTTGTATTATTTGTTCATGTAGATATCATGCTTTGTATATTATTAGTAGTAATTCATGCATGTATGTTCGTATTAATTATGTTTGTTTCATATAGGACATTCTGTTTTTGTTTCGTATACCATATGAGTTCATATTAGTTGCATTTCATGGCATGCATATTTTATGATATCCCTTAAGACGAGCTAATTCTGATTGGTAGGTAAGTGTCTAATTGAGTGTGGTAGTGATGAATAGAGGGTTGATTTATAGTTTCTAAGAAATTGACTTATGTGTTGCGGAAACAAAACTAATTACACAGTCTCATTGGGTGCTTTTGGGCTAGGTTGAGGTTATGCTTGTTTGGTTGTTTGAGATTTAATCACTTGTTTATATTTAGAATTTTCGTTATTCCCTTGATAGCGTAGTAGCACTAAAGTCTAAGTTTGGGGGAAAACAGGGATTTCATGCTAGTTGTTGGCTAGGTGACAAATGGCTAGTAGCCGGCTCATATTTATATGAGTAGTCTAGGGTTGGAATTGAGAATTCTCATTCCAGATTGCATAGAAAAGAAAAAAAAAAGAAAAAAAAAGAAAAGAGAAAAAAGAAAAAAAAAGAGTCAAAAGTGTCAATTGTTTAAATGCAGAATTAACTAGGGTGAGCTCTTTAATACTCGAGTAATTAAGTTCTAGGGGACTTTGTGCCTAGTGACCTAAGGCTTTTATAGTCTGGGATCCACTAACCTAACGCTAGCTACATGGGTATTATTGTATAAGCCTTTCGGGGTCTCATCCATTGCACGGTTAAATAAGCATGCTTGTATATATGTGTTGTAGTAGTTAGTAATAAAGCATGAATTTCTGTCTACCTTGGATAAAGATGGAGGTGTTCCTAGGTTATGAAGTGTTTACAGTCTATTCTATTTATAAACCTGTGATTGTCTTGACGAAGAGCATGTTTGATCTTTGACCTAGTTTTGGGAGTATTTCTGATGAGCATTGCACACACGCACGTTTCTGTTCATGTATTGATAGTATACGGGAACTTAGTCGAGCTCTGTTTGGATTTAGTTGCATTTTCTAAGATATTTGCTTGCTAGTTGGTTTTGGTTAGTTTGAAGGGGATCGTTGCATTTTTCATATTAGTTGCATTCATGCATTGCATTGCATTAGGTTAAATGGGTTTTGTGGGTACATTCGCTATAGGCCCTCACGAGACCTTACTCTACCACTGGGGCTGCCTAGGGGTTTAAAGGGCTTGTTGCATATGCCAAATGCAACCGTGATCACCTACGGAAGTGGTACTATATAGTTAGTTAGTTGTAATTGTTTATGCTTGAGGACAAGCATCGGTTTAAGTTTGGGGGTGTGATAAGTGGATTTATATCCACTTGGATCGCTTCATATCGGCTTGAATTGATTGTCTTGGACTCAAGTTTGTTGTAGTTTTGATGTGTTTTGCTTAGTTGTGCAGACTTACAAGAATGTCGATTATTGGTGATGGTTCTATCGTGTTTGGAGGATTAATTGATTAAAATTCGGATTTTCCGGGAAGGTTGCGCAGTCTACACTGTTTTGGCCATATCTGGAGTTCTATAAGTCTGTTTGAGGCCCGTAAGCTGTCCACGCGAATCCTGGAAGATTTTCTACAACTTTGGATAGGATTCGTGCGCGCAAGTTGCGTGTGGTGGGAGCAGATTGCGCGACAAGCAGACTGATTTGAGCAGAGAATTTACTGTTTTGCCCTTTTCAAGTTCTAATTATATTTTGGGCAGTTTTTAGTACCTAAATCGAATTCTAATTGTAATAGAAGGCAATTTCTTGCTGGGCAAGACTTGGAGTGCCTATATAAACACATCCAACCCCTTGTAAATTAGACAATTAGAATTAGGAATTAGACAATTATATATCTTGTACATAATATAGCTTAGATCTGCAAGGGAGAAAATGAGAGAAGGATTCAACGCTCGTGACAAGCAACGGATCTAGATCTACTTCATCTTTTGTATCATAGATTTGTTTTCTCAACTCTTGTTTTATTAATATTATTACTTTCTTTCATATCTTGTCTTCTATCATGGTTTCATCAGATCCCATGATGACGAGCGGTTCGATATGAGCTAATCGTTGTCATGGGATTCTAACGGATTTATCTATGTAGCTTAGTAGTTTGATTGCTTAAAAGATTTATGTGTGGTGAATTCTTGATATCCTTGTATGGTTGTGTTTCATGTGTTCAGATGAGTCATGAACATCTAATTTGTTAATCTCTTGCGAAACGAGAGTGGATCTTGAGATTTAGAACTTGCCATGCTAGCATAGGATAGGTTGATAATATTATCATAATTTGTGGCATACATAGAGATATGATGCTACCCTGTGTGATCTAAGTGGATAACTTGTGCTTCAACCTTTATGTTTTCAAATTCTATAGAGATATAGGGTCTAAACATAATTAGTATCTACCCATCTTCTATCTCTTTTGTGGATGCATGCGTAGTTTGGTATTAGTATACCGAGAGGTAGCTTTTACTTGTTTCGTGTTATCCGATCAGATATCAAAACCATCGTATTTATTGATTAAAGGCATCAACTCTAAGTGAAGTAGATGATGAAGTTAGGATTCCATGTTTTCTCACATATAAGTAATTAAATTTTAATTCTCATTAGTTAGTAATTTTTAGTTTGTTAAATTGTATCCTAGTTAATTATAGTTGGTAAAAACTTAATCTTGTTATTTGTCTTAGCAGTGAATAATAATCATACATTGTTGCATAGGTACAAAACTGAATTGAAACCTAAGATCTCTGTGGGAACGAACTTGACTTCTATCTGTATTACTTGTGACGACGTACGCTTGCGTGATTTTGTGTTAACAATCTCAAATGCATAATTGTCAAGAGAAAGAAGACAAAGTCAATCTACCGTGTTGAGGTATACTACACTTGAAGAAGTTCATTCAGTTGATCAAGCGTCAGTGGAGTAATCAAGATAGTGGTTTCTATTTGTAGTGACAAAAGGTTCCTACAGTGGCAGAATACAGATTATAAAGGTTTAAAAAAGAGTGAAGAAAAGGGAGACATGAACCACAGTTTTAAAGTCAATATATGAAGAACAGTTATTGCGGTTAGTCACTCATGAACCAGACAGTACATCGAGTGTCAACATTAAACAGTGGTTGTTCGTCATTAACTTCAGTGGTTCAGCTATCAAGACTGGTATGTGAAAGAATCATTGTGCAAGCAATAGAAGTGCTAAATTAATTAATCACAAGGATTTTACTATTCAGTGGACAGGCTAAGAGGAAAAAGAATTATCATAAAGAAATTCTAAGTGATATATTCTTAATGCTGAAACCCCGGTTAGAATTGTTGTATTTTTTGCTAAGCAAAAAAAGTCCAGTTTCAGATCCTCAAGAGACCATAGCTTACACCTGGACGGGTTATGAGAAAATAGAATTATCACAAGGAAATGGAAGGTGATATATTCTTAAAGCTGGAACCCCGGTTGGAATTGATATATTTTTTGTCAAGCAAAAGGAGTCCGGTTCCAGACCCTCAGGAGACCGCAGCTTGGAACTTATGGTTTTATTTATATTAATAAATATTTTATTTAATTATAAAATTATATTTATAAATATCTAATAATATTAGATATTTATTTTTATAATTTCTGAATTAAATGAATTATTTATTAATTAAAGATTATAAGCTATGCGGATTTAAAAGCATTTCTACGAAGCCCGTACTTATAAAACAAGTATACAAACAGAATTGTTTGTTTAAATAATTCAAGAGAATTGCTTGTGTCGGCAGAATTCAGTAAGTTATACCGAAAGTTATATCCAAGAATATGGTTATTGGATTATCATATTCAGTTCAAGAGAATAGTCATATCAAGATGTTGGATTGGATAGTCATATTATCTCAACTGGATAGTCATATCTCATTCAAAGAGATAGTTATACAGAAAGTTATATTGGGATGGATTGTCACATCTAGTTCAACAGACTGTCATATCAATTATTAAGGATAGTCATACCAAAAGTTATATTGGAAGAGACTGTCATATTACTTGCAGTGGATAGTCATACCGAATGTCATATTATTGTTAACTGATTGTTATATCAGTTGAAACAAAGCAATATGACTATGGCTGTGCTATAAAAACAGACAGAAGCCAGCAGCCAGAAAAA
Organism: Saposhnikovia divaricata; assembly: GCA_036435485.1. NCBI lineage: Eukaryota > Viridiplantae > Streptophyta > Magnoliopsida > Apiales > Apiaceae > Saposhnikovia > Saposhnikovia divaricata. The sequence goes on from CM071600.1 coordinate 131,759,401, forward strand.
AGAGACATACTTCTTCACTTCTCCTCAAAATAGACAGACCCGAGAGAGACAGAGAGACCAAGAGAGAAATGTTCATGAGCTTCAAATAAATTCTTGTAAATTATTTCTGGATTGTATTGTTAAATCTGAACCACTAGAAATAGTTTACTTGTACTATTGGAAGTATCTAGCGGATTAAGTTCCTTAGAACTTATCTCTCGAATTGCTTTTTAGCATTCGATCTTTCTATTACAAATATAGAAAAGTTCATTTTGAATTTTCTATAGAATTTGTAATAATTAGTTTGGTCATCAAACCTTGTAATTTGTACCCGTGTATTTAGACACACCCCATCAAGTTAATATAAATTTTATATTCAACTTGAAATATCGGTATTCGTTTATTCCGCATCAATTTGTTCTTGATTTAATATTTTAAGAAAAGAGCAAATTCGATTAAACGATATAGTTTATATTCAACCCCCCTTCTACAAACTATTTTGGACCTAACAATTGGCATCAGAGCTTTTTGATTGACGCACAAATCAAGATCCTTATTTTTGTGGTCCTCCAATTGGTTTTCGAGTTTGTTGACCCATACACAAAATTAAATCCGGTATTAGATCAAAAAGTCAACTCCTCTTATTTTCAATTTTTTTAACTTTCAAAATTTTCATTTTTGAGATTTTTGATCTTTAAATAATTTGAACTTATATTCGAATTTTTTAATTCTTGAAATGATTAATTCTTGGAAATTTTGATTTTTAAACAACTTGAGTTTATTTTCAAATTGTTATTTTTCAAAATTTTTAATTCTTGATAATTTCGAATTTTAATTAACTTGAATTTATTTTCGGATTCTTTAACTCTCAAAAAATTCATTTCTTGAGATTTTTTTGATTCTTAATTAATTTGACTCTAATTTGAAATTTTAATTAATTTGAACTTACTTTCAGATTTTTTATTTCTCAAAAATTTTCAAGTTCTTGAAGTTTTTGAATTTTAAATATTTTGAATTTATTCTAAGCAATGGTTCTTAGAAGATTGTTAGTTGAAGATTCCTCCGAATTGTCAAAGATGATTTGAATCTTTTGAAGAAAATGCATTTTTCAATGAAATAAATTTCTACCTACTGAAGAAAAATTTGTGGAAGCTCCTCAAAGTTATATCCATAGAATTCACTGGTTTTTCAGAAGTAGAAATGGAAGAGGTTTTAGTGGATAGAATTTTTCTCGAAAATTTGAATTAACTCTATTGATTCTGTGATATACAAACACTCAGTGGATTGCTCCAATGTAACATCTACTACACTTAGTGGATTGTACCAAGAAATATCTTTCAAGGAATCAACAGAGATTTTAGAAAAGTGGAATCAAGGAGGTTTGAGAATGAACTAAACAGTTAGACATCTCAGTCATGAATTAATGATGGAACCTCAGAACATACATGAAGAGTTACTAATTTAGAAAGAGTACAAGTGTTTAATCCAGGAATTAGGCCTATCTATTCCGAAGCAGAAACTCTTCAGGATACAGTTCAAGTGGTGGCTACAAGACTGAGTTGGTGGAAAGAACAAAACATGATAGTTGCAGTTGTGAAAAGTTTTATGTGATAAGTAACTATCAAGGTGTGCAACATGGTACAGAATTCTGACAGACAAGGATGAATAGGGATTCATTAAATGAGATGAAATAGAAGCATCAGTGCGGAACTTATCTTGCTGAAGAAAAGAGTTGGGATGGATCAGATGATGATGAGAAGAGCATAATTAATATCTTGCATTCATATCAATCTCTGAAGATGATTCACCTCACATGTCTCAAGTATCAATTCTTCGAACTAGTGTAATATCTAATTCTCAGAAATTCAAAGCATGTTAAGATCTTAGTTTTTAATTGTTATATCTTTGGTTAGAAGATCTTATTATGTGTATGAATATTTGTTGAATTTAATTAATTGCAATAGTGAGTTAGAAGTGTTCCTTAGACAATATCTCTCAATTCTTAAATGATATATGTCAAGCATATATGACCTCTGCTTAAGCTAGTTTCAGGATCCCCAGTAGAACAAGATTTGCTTATTCATTCTGAATTGTTTGTTAAGGTTTAAAAAGTTTAAAAGATGGAATAATTACCTAGGGTGTCAGTAGAACATCAAGTCATTTGTAAAACTGACTTAGGTAATAGAGATTATATAATATAATATAACAATAGGAATGGATTGGATTGGATAGAATTAGTGATTAATTGTTAATTCTTCTATTCCATGCATGTTTAGAAAATTATTGAATATCTGTAAATCTACTTGCTACCTGTTACACAAGTGTACATAGGTTAAAGTAGATAGTACTGAATTTTCTAAAATGCATAACATGCCTAATTTGCATAATTCTTATCTGCAATGTTTTAATGCCGAATGTATGCAATGTATTCCTATTATCATGCCTGCTTATTTCAAATGTCATAAATGCATTTCCTATTATTTGCATTGATCATAGAAAAAGCATGTTTAAGAATAACAATAAGGTACAGACTGCTAGTCCTCCTTATGTTAGGAAGGAACCATTATTCTCCTTGCTCAGTGAATATTTTGCCAATGACATTAAAAAGGAGAAATGATCAGTCAAAGATAAGAATGAGCATGTTAAGGTTAAAAATGTTGTTAACTCTAATAAAAGAGAAATCTCTAATCCATCTGGACCCAATTAAACAATTTGGGTAAAACTGACTTAGGTAATAGAGATTATATAATATAATATAACAATAGGAATGGATTGGATTGGATAGAATTAGTGATTAATTGTTAATTCTTCTATTCCATGCATGTTTAGAAAATTATTGAATATCTGTAAATCTACTTGCTACCTGTTACACAAGTGTACATAGGTTAAAGTAGATAGTACTGAATTTTCTAAAATGCATAACATGCCTAATTTGCATAATTCTTATCTGCAATGTTTTAATGCTGAATGTATGCAATGTATTCTTATTATCATGTCTGCTTATTTCAAATGTCATAAATGCATTTCCTATTATTTGCATTGATCATAGAAAAAGCATGTTTAAGAATAACAATAAGGTACAGACTGCTAGTCCTCCTTATGTTAGGAAGGAACCATTATTCTCCTTGCTCAGTGAATATTTTGTCAATGACATTAAAAAGGAGAAATGATCAGTCAAAGATAAGAATGAGCATGTTAAGGTTAAAAATGTTGTTAACTCTAATAAAAGAGAAATCTCTAATCCATCTGGACCCAATTAAACAATTTGGGTACCAAGAACTTTTTATCCATTTGTGAATGTAGGGCTTAAGAGGTTAATCGATTATGCATTATTATTGATTTATTCAAAGCATATCATCGAAGAAAGAACCCTGCTATCAAATGTGAATGTGAAGACATGCCAAGTGGTTTATCCCTTGGAGACAACAGCAAGGGTATGACCTAGGGTCAAGGCTATTCAATAGCTAAGGAAAGTTGTCAGTAATAAAGCATCTTTTACAAGATGAAGAGCCTACTGTTCGAGGATTAAGGAAAGAGAACTTATCTGTAGCTGACATGGAATCTCAGTCAAAGGTGAAGTCAATAAGGTCCAATCTAAAGCTTCATCAGACAAGAGTTCAGCTATGACATAAGGAGCTCTCTCACCTGAATGTCATATCAAGAGATTCATTCCTGGAAATCGAATCAGTAAAGGAGACTACCTCATCTGGAATTAAAGTAAAATAAAATTATGAGGCATGTCATAAAGAGAAGTCAAAGAAGCATCACACAGAAGTTCTACATCAAAGAAAAATATACTTTAGTGGTGATGACTGATAACTTATCTCAATAAACAAGTTGTTGTTCAGACAATCTGAAGACAAGAGACCACTAATGTTGATTGATCACATTTTATGGAGTTGATCAACATGAAGTGATTGAAAGTCTTAGTGATGTTCAACAACTTCCAGCTCCCAGTTGTCAATGGTTATGATGTTTCAGATCCAAGCAATGTCAATATGGAGAATCTTCATGTAAACCCAGCAACAGCTTAGGGGGAGCAAAAGAAGGATCATTTAGTCAACTCGATACCACATTGAAAATCATAGGACACTATGAGAACATGTCTGCCAAGACAAAGAATGTTGACTCAATTAATTCTTTGTTCTAGTTCTTACTGTTTCTAATGGTGGAAGTAAAAGACTAGCAGAGCTTCAAGTACTAATGATTATTTCTTTAGTTTTCTTTTAGAAGAAACTAAGAAAGCTACAAAAGCTCTGAAAGATCCAGATTGAGTGATTGCAATGCAAGATGATCTCAATCAGTATAAAAGGTAGATTTAAGGGAAGCTGGTATCCAGACCAAATAACAAGGCTGTATTTGGTACAAGGATAACCAGAAGTCTACCTGGATGATGTCAAGGCATTGTTATGAGGGACAAGGCCAAACTGGGTGCAAGGTTACAAGCTAATAAGACAGTATATCTAACAAGAAGCACCAGTGACAAGACTTGAGGATATCAGGCACCTGTTGTACATTCATGATCATAATGGACATCTGGACCTACTGAATCTGGATGCTAGAGGAATGTGAACAAGTGCACTCCTAGTTGGTGAGATAATTGAAAATCTCTACAGGTTAGTATGAACTGGTATCATCTCTCAAGCAAGCATGGAAGACATGGTATGACACCCTACCTATAATTTAATATTTGGTATCAATCTTTAACAGTTGGTATCTTTTAACAATTGGTGTCACATTTATAGAACTCTCTACATCTTTAGGCACAAACATAAATGATATATATGTGCAATGATATCTTGATTATATTATATGTTGGTCTACTAACTAAAAATTGGTATCAAGATATTTGCTGTTTTGATATTGGTAAAGTTACAATTCTTTTGAATTACTTCATGCAAGTCAATAGAAGAATCCTTTTAGAAGCTCATGCAAGCTAAAAGAATAATTCTATTTGGAGCACAAGTAAGCCAAAAGAATGATGACAATAAAAGTAAGTCCAGGATCTTTTGTTTCTGTTCAGAAGATTCTAGACCTGTCAAGACTCTCTGTCAACACACCACTATAACTGGATTTTGACCTATTAGTTTGGACCTAACAAGTTGGTAATCAAAAATCTTAAGATGGACCCAAATCCAAGGAAATGGTACCCTAGAGATATTTGACCCAATAAGTTCAGGATCTACTAATTAGGACCTAATCAGGCTATAGAGGAATAACTTGCAGATACGTTTACTAAATCACTTGATGAAATTAAATTTTTAAGATTGGTTTGTAAACTTGGGATTTTATTAATGTTATATGATTTATAAATCCCATCTGTTAAGTAATTCTTAAGTAATCTCACAAGTATTCAATTGTCTGTATCGAAAGGACTTGTGAACTTATTTACATCCAGACCTCACGCTGAGAATTATCTGTTGAATGATTGCCTTGTGTATAATTGCAATATATTTTAGTGGTGATTATTTCAGGATAATAAAATACTTAAATGCTAAAATCTAACTCATAGAGATTTAGTATTTATTTATTTAATTATTTACTTTGATTAATATGAGTTACAGAATCTAAAGCAATTCAATTTAGTATTTGCTCTGTACCTCATATTTATTAAAATAAATAAACAAAATAACTAATTTGGACCTAATCTGTATAGGTATTCAATCAGTTATGAGATGTTAATTCTAGTGAACTTTAATATCCCATTTTCAGAAATTCACTATAATTAATATCATGGCTCTAACAATTGGTTGTATTGAAGTTTTGACTTATATCAGTTAATGATATTTAGTTAGAATTCTATTTACTAACTAATTGTGAGATATATTGGTATGTGTGAAATTACTTAGAACTCCTCTAAGTAATCATTGTTATATCTTTTACAATTTACTCATATTACTATGCATAGTATGAAAATTCTCTAAGTAGAACTATGGATATTGAAATATCTAAAGTGACCATTGTTCAGTTACTTGGAATAATTTTTATGCATATTTACAAGCTTCTAATCACTTTGATAATAAATGTTATATACTATGGATCAAGGTGTATAGGACTTAGAATATCATTTCTAAGATTGCAAACAAGACAGCTTTGGTAATCGAGTCTTATTTATAGAACCAAGGTTGTCTACCAGTAAACAATTGTTAGGAGTTAACAATTGTTATTATCGAGGAGTTTCCTTGAAGTCATAAGTTTGAAATGTTATATCTTAAGAGCTTGTGTATTTCTTGTCAACTAGTTCCTCGTACTTATGAATATCAGTGAATGATGTTCTTAAGTAGTTAGATACTAATATTCAATCTGTCAATTGGTACTCAATGTAACAATTCAATCTTCAGTAAATTGAATTTATCTTACAATAGATTGAATTTATTAGACAATTGGTATCATTGAATATTTAGTATTTAGCAGTGATTATTTATATCCTAGTTAAATTATGACGTAAAGCAATTCAATGGTTTATTTGCTCATAATTTAATTTTGGTAAAGTAATCATAAACACAATTACTTGCATTTTAAAGTTTTTGATAAATATTAGCAGTTGGTATCAAATAGTAAAATATTTGTTTACTGACAATTGCTAGTTGTTCTGATACTTTATTGCAAACTAATTGTGATGTATATATTATCTCTCATGATATTACTTAGGATTTATTCTGAGTAAATGTGTCTTATCTATAAATCATTAGTGTTAGTATAAATTAAGGTGTTTAACTTTCTAAGTAAGTGAGACTTAAAGTTACATTCGGTCTCCTATCATATTTTGAAGTGGTAAAGATTTTAAAAAATTAAATTCTCTAATTCTGGTTATACACCACTTTATACATATGATAGTTCTTAGAATATTTTACATCCATCAGTCAATTACTTAGTTTATGTTGAGTATTGAATGCGGTAAAAGAATACAGAGGGGGGGTGAATGGATTCTTGAACTTTTCATTGTTCTTGAATCTTTGCAGCAAGATATGTGTTGAATGTGTGAGATATGTAAGTACAAATAACAAAGACAAACACAACACAATATCATTTTAATCTAATATTTTATTAGATAAAGATTTTGCTACAATCTGTGAATACAAATGGTAGTATTCTCAGCTTCGTTTTTCTTAGAGAGATATTTCTTGAGATGTATCTTGAAAAACTTATCACTTGTAGCTAAGGAAGTGAGGCTGTATCCTTATAGACATGGATACACCTACTTACTACAAATAAGGTAGGTAAACAAAATACTTTCCAGTCTGTCTATCTTATTTGAGTAAGAGTCCAAACGGTTACAGATTTGACTTTGCAAAGCCTGTTCAGATCCACTTCTTTAGCTCCTTGTCCCTTTGTCTTATCTCTCCAAGCTTCTTTGTAGGCTTTCCAATCTGCTTTATAGTACATAGTCAAATAAAGCGTCTTGGCTTGTTGCGGGTTTCTGACTTGTACAATTCTTCATTATTTTGTCTCCAAGAATGTATTCGAGAAGTGGCTAAGTGATTGATTCGAGAACTCGGATTGACTTAATCGATAACTCTGAGTTCTCGAATAGTGTTATATTGACATATCAAATTACTTCTCGAATAGCTCTTTTTTCTGGGACTCCTTGAGATATCGAATAGAGCATTTTGACATATCGAATCCCTGAGATGTCGAATATCTTCTTTAGTCCTTGAGATATCGAATAGATCATTGACTTGTTGACTCTTAGAGAACTCTATTGATGCTTTGACTTGTTGGCTCCATGAGTTCTCGAATAGAGTACTAGACATATCGAATCTCTGAGATATCGAATGAGATATCGAACAGTGTATTCAGAGATATCGAATAGTGTCTTCTGAGATATCGAATCTCTGACTTCTCGAATAGACAAATGTACTTCTCGAATTGGTACTTAGGCAAATTCTTCATTTCTTCAAATCCCAACTGTGATTATTTGGCAGTCTTTATATCCTTGCTTGAGGCATGAACCTTGGAACTTCTTTCAAGCATTATTCTTGACTTTATAATTACAGTAACACAACTAGAATTTGATGCCTATTACAAGTACAGAACAAATAGAAACTCTACAACTAGAGGTTCCCTCAGTTAAAAGGTCATGTAGGTAATGCATAGCATTGCACATACTTAGGCTTGTTATTAGATGTATTCAGGAATGCCTCTGTGACTACAATCTCCCCCAAATTGTGAGTAAGACCCTTAGTCACAATTTCATGTCTGATAACAAGCCTAACATACATAAAGATAAAACTTGACAGTACATGTATGAATTTTGATCAGCAATGTGAATAGAACTACAGGGTGAGTAATCTTACAGCCTATAATGAAATACTAGCCATTGTCATTAGTTTCCCTTTCCATAGCTTTGTCTTGCAAATCATCATATGCCTTCTGTCTTCTTTCTTTCTCCTTCCTTGTATTCTCATCCATAGCTTTTATTATTTCTGCCATAGCATCCAATTCTTCAAGCAAAATTGAGTCTTTGAAATCTTCAAGTACTGAATTCAGAATGCTTGTAGGATAGTGGTTGAGTAGATTCATTCTGATGTGGATCTGATTCCCATTTCTCCTCCTATACTTCACCACATAGGGGCTAAACTGAACTCTACACAATCCCTTTGCCCTTAGCTTTTCTGCTTCAATCTCCAGTCTCTCAATTTCTTTCTCCCTTGCTAGCCATTTCTCAAGACACTATTTTCTGATTTTCTCCTTATGATCTCTCTTCATCTTCACAAGATCAATTAGCTCCAGCTTCCATACTCTTTCCACTTTATCTTCTGAGTTCAACAATGCAATAATTCTTTCTATGTCATGTAGTTTGCCCCAGTGTTGACATCCTCCTTGTTTGAATTTCTCCTCCCTTCCATCAGTATATTTGATCTCAAGGCAGTTATCAACAATGGCAACATGATAGATTCTTTGAGCTTGTAAGAATTGCAGTTGGTCTTCATCAAAATCTTCATCTAGTGGTTGGAGTTTTAAGCCTGGATAGATTGTCAGAGTCCTTGACTTGGATAGCTTTGGTTTCCTTGCAGCTTGTTTGAATTTGATCCTTTTGACATGGTTGCCTGGCAGTAGCATGTGACCTTTGTTTGTGGACCATTGTAGTATTCCATTAGCAGTATGCTTTTTGAAATGTACAGATGGTTTCTTGACTTGAATCTTCTTCTCTTCTTGAGGTGGTAAAACAATTGCAGAAGCCATGGGATTAGATTTTGGTAGGTCATTACTAACAGCATTCACCCTAGACTTAGAGTCTTGTGTTGTGGTGAGATTACTGCTAGCAATGCCTAAGGCTTGCTGTTTTCCATTCTTCCTCTCATAGACTTTGCCTTGGTCATCATCCTTCTAATCCTTGCTGTCTTTCTTCTTCTTCTTCTCCTCATCCCCCTTATCACTCCTGTGATGACTTCTCCTCCCATCACTCTTGTCTTCATCTTCATCATCCTTATTCTTCCTTGGCTTGGCCATTTCTGGAATTACACCAGTTGCAATGTATGATCTGAGAATGTGCAGTGCCTCTATCTCTTCAGCAGTACTTGTCCCCTTCTTCTTTTGCAGTAGATCAATGATGGCAATAATGAGTCTGTGATTTCGAGAGGTGAGATAATTGGGAATGACCAATTGTTTAATCTCTTCAATTCTGGTGCCAGACTGATAGATGATGGTCCATGGCTTCTTAATCACTTCTGGCAGCCTTGAAGGTTGGCCATTCCTCAAGTCATCATACAGACTCTTATTGTTTTCATTTACATTCCTCTTCTCTATGAGCTCTATCAGTGCATCTATCTCTGAATGTTTCAGGGCATGTAGAGTTTTGTAGGTTAGATGCCAGATTCTGGATTTTGCTACCATCATTACTTCCTTGAGCCATGAGCTATTAACTTTTCTAGGTACCACAGTGAAGAATCGATCTGATCCTTCAAGCTCCTTAGATACAATTGAGTGTCACCAGCCTGTTCTCTTGAGACTTTCAGAAACTCCAAGAATGCATCATCATGATAAACATTTGAGTTTGCAATTTCTTGTAGCTTGGCCTCAGTGACCACCTTCACTTCTACAGGCTTGGCACTTTTAGATATGGAGAGTGAAGGTTTATCAGATGGCATACTCCCTGCAACCACTGTGGTTGTGATAGTTTGCTTTTGACCACTGGAAGTAGTGATGTGCACAGTTGGTAGAGTGACAACTGGCAGAGAAGTAGGAGGCTCATCAATTTTGTCTTTTCCTTTGCGAGGCACATGAATTAGAGATTTTGAGGTTCTTTGATGAGCACCTTCAGTGATTTTGATGCCTTTTACTGGTGGTTTCTCCCCCTTTGTATTTGAGTTCCTTGATGTCCTCTTCTCCCCCTTAGGCTTGTTGTCAGGCATAGAGGCTGTAGTATTGACCTGTGGGGTTGAAGATTCTTCAGGTAGAGGGAGACCCATGTGCTTCATCATTGCAGACAACATTGATTGTTGATGCAGAAGAACATCAGTTGTGGTGGTGGCTTGAGTGTTCAACTGCTCAGTTAGAGTTTGTACCTTGTCTGTAAGATGAGCATTGGACTTAGTGAGAGTAGCTACCTCCTTTTCAAGTGCATCTACCTTACTGAATAATGCATTAGATTTGAAGCCAGACAGGGATTGTTCTTTAAGTCTCTGCACTTCAAATCTAGACAGCTCATGCACAGGAACCTCAGTTACCAGCTTGTCTCCATATTGATTTTCAAAGAGTGTCCTAAGCATGGCATTGGCATCTGTAGTTTGATCAGATAGAATTTGAAATTTGCTTCCTAGACCTGTGACTATATCTTTAAGGAGAGCTAGACTATTATCCATCTTGGTGCAGGTGGTGTTGCAGTGTCTGATATCTTTGACCACACTATCTAGTTGAGGAAATTTGGCATCAAAGGCCCTCTTGATCTCTTCTACTGAAGTGGCTGTCTTGTCACTCACCTTGTTGACTTCAGTTTTGACTCCCTTGCCAAGATAGTGTGCAGCCTTGAGAAAACCCTTGTAGGAATCATTGACAGCTTCAAACACTTCACTAGGGGACAGGGATTTTGCATTTGAACCCAGTGAAGTGATGTATTCCTCTCTAAGATATTGAAGTGCTTCACTGAGAGGTATATCATACTTTCCTTGCATCCAGGCATCTACATTGCCATCTCTCTCAGCATCGTCAATAATCTTGGCCTTCTGCATCTCCACATCATCCCTATGGCAAAGTAGGATGGCTTCATAATCTGGATTTGAGATGTTGGAGGTGACAAGGTTCTGGGCTATTTTGACAAACTCAGGAATCTGATCCACAACATAGCTTTGGAGAGCTTCAATGGACATTTGTGGTGGAACAGACCCTGATCCTGAAGCACTGTCATGTTGCACAGGCTTCAGCCATTGGGACAAAAAGTGAGAGCTAGAGCTAGGCTCCTCAGTTACAGATGCAACTTCTATAACCGGATGAAAAGACTCTGCTACTGTTGTCTCCACAGAAGTGGGATGAGTTACAACAGTAGTTGACACAGGCACAGAGTCTCTAGTTAGAACTAGTGAATCCTCTGTGTTTGTGATGGTGTCAGTAGGAGATGCCCCAGCATGCATTCCCTGACCATCTAAATGTGGTACCTGGGTGGTGAGTAAGGTGTCATGCACCAAGTCACTTGAATCCATTGGCTCATCAAGAGAAAAGAATTCTTGATGATCAATGCCTTGCTCCTCAATTGCTTGAGTTGCAGGCTCCAAAGAAATATGAGTGGTAGATTCTGGAAGAGAAGTGTGTTGTAGATTAGATTTTGGCAACTCCCCCTGAGAGATAGAGGGAGTTTCAATTGTGATGTGCTCTCCACTCAGTGTTATGCCAGCCTTATCACTCCCATGTGCTGACTCTGTACAAGTAGGTGCATTGGGGAGAATGCTTGATTCTATAGATGCACCCTGTTGAGAGGATACACCTAGTGAGCTGTTTGCCCCTGATTTTACAACTTCAGCCATTTGGGTGACTGAAGAGGTGGTTTTAGACTTCTTCTTCTTCTTTGGCCTTGGTAAGGGTGACTCAGGTTCCTCACTTGCTATGCCTAATTCTACAGCCAAGGCTGCTTCAGTTAAGATTTTTAGAGGTTCAGAAGCAACCTGTTTTCTCTTCTTGTTACTAACATCACCCTTTTGAGAGGATGATGCAGTTGTCTCTGTGTTTGGTAAAGTGTTTGGCTGAGAGGGTTGGTTAGCAGGCCCTGGGTTAGCATTTTGCTCTACTTGCTTGGGCCTAGCTAACTCAGATTTTGAGGCACATATTGGCATGTTGTGGGGGTAAGTCCTAAATAAACTCTCCATAAGGGGAGTTATTTTGAGCCTTACATCCACATCATTCCTTGTCTCCAAGCTACCAAAAATGAGTTTGGTCATGGATTTCGGATAGCCTATTCTATGTTTGTCTAACCCAGGCAATTCAATCAATTTAACATCTATGAAATTAAGTACAGATTGAATAAAGCGAGGGAAGAAAATTTCATTACCTCTCTTGGCTGAGTTCTTACCAAGTCTCCCATACAATTCTTGCATTATGATCAAACCAACATCAATCTTTCTCCCATATGCTAGAGCATATCCTATTTGTTGAACAGGTGTGCTGATTTGATCAAAGCTGGACTTCCTTGCTGTGAAGACTTGAAGAAGAGTGGCAAAGACATAGCTCCATTCCTTCCTCAAGTACTTCCTATTCAAATTTCCAAGCTTGATTCTAACTGAGTAGTTGATAAAATCAAAGAAATCTTCCAATTCCTGATCAGTTGCTTGGCTGTCATACACTCCTTGTTGTAACCCCAGTGCTTGATTCATATTTTCAGTAGTGATGGTGATTTCCTTGTCCTGAATCTTGCAATAGATTACGTATGAAGTTATTGCATTCTCTAGGGCCACGACCTCCACAGTAGCAGTTCTCCAAAACTGTTCTAGTAAATCTAGATATAGAGTTGGGTTAGCTGAGAGTGCATCCTTGATGTATGATTCAGCCATCCATCGAACGAAGCACTTAAAGTTTGCATTGGGTGCTTCAACATCATTGGTTATTGCTATGAAATTGGTGTGTTTAGGAATTGTGAGTTGGGTATTTGCCATTGTTACACAGAGAGATGAGAAGAGAATGAAGGTTGAAGAAGAAATTTAGCTTTTGACGTTAGGGTTTACAGAGGTTTTGGAACTTTAGTTGCCTGAGAAATCGAATGAAATGATTTGAACAGTTGTGGAATTGTATATATGTGAGTGACTTGAGTTGTCAATTAGATATAGGTTTTGTATCGACAAATCAGTCATTTGAGAAGTATAAAACAACTATTCGATAAGTCAAGAACGGCTTATTCGATATCTCAAGCAGTTTGTAACTCACAGCTGGCAGTTATTTAACTCAGAAAATAATTCTAAGCTAAATAAAATATGTTTTTATGAGCGAAATGAAATTTTGAATATAAATCCAAAAAGCGATTAGGTGTCAGCGAGAAATCAGCCTTTTCAAATGATTCGATAACTCAAATACAGTATTCGAGAACTCCATCATTAGAGAACTAAAATACTCTATTCGAGAACTCAAAGTGTGATATTCGATTTCTCAAAAGACACTATTCGAGAACTCAGAAGGGTTCTTGATAGGCCTATTCGAGAACTCGAGCCATGACAAAACAATGAACCATTCGAGAAGTCTGACTTATCGAACTATACTTTTCACTCATAAAGTTCAATTTTCACTATCTTTTAAAATTTACCAGACATATTCACTGAAGAATATATTACTAAATTAAATAGTGATTCTCTCAAAATTTCACAGAAATTTCAAGCTAAAGATGTATGATTTTCAACATATGCAGCATTGTGGAATATTTATAAATCATAATCCAGCCAATACTTACTTTAAAAATATTGAGCATTTGATAAAGTAAGTATTTACTGCTGCAACAATCTAGTTGATATATTCACTCAGCCAGAATTTGAAGAATTCAGCATTCCAATCTCACTAACCAACCTTGTGAAGGTGGCTTCATCTAATGGCTTAGTGAATATGTCAGCTAGTTGTTTCTCTGTGGGAACATAATGTAACTCAGTGGTTCCATTAGTTGCATGCTCCCTTATGAAGTGATATCTGATGTCAATGTGCTTTGTCCTAGAATGATTGACAGGATTGGAAACTATAGAGATTGCACTTGTGTTGTCACACATGATTGGAATTCTTTCCAACACAAGTCCATAATCTCTAAGTTGGTTTCTTATCCAAAGCACTTGAGCACAGCAACTTCCAGCAGCTATGTACTCAGCTTCAGCTGTGGATGTTGACACAGATTGTTGTTTCTTGCTGTACCAAGAGACTAACCATTGTCCAAGAAACTGGCAGCTACCTGAGGTGCTTTTCCTATCCACTCTGCATCCAGCATAATCAGCATCAGAATAACCAACCAGATTGAACCATGTGTCATTAGGATACCATAACCCCAAGTTTGGTGTGCCCTTCAGATATCTGAAAATCCTTTTTATTGCTATCATATGTGATTCCTTTGGATTTGATTGAAACCTTGCACACAAGCATGTTGCAAACATGATGTCTGGCCTACTAGCAGTGAGGTAGAGTAGAGAACCAACCATGCCTCTGTAGATTGAGATATCTACCTTCTTGCCCTTACCATCTTCATCTAACTTGGTGGCAGTGGCCATGGGTGTCTTTGCAGGTGAGCATTCTTCTAAGTCAAATTTCTTCAATAGATCCTTGATGTATTTGGTTTGGCTTATAAAAATGCCATCCTTCCTTTGACTCACTTGCAGCCCAAGAAAGAATGTTAATTCTCCCATCATACTCATCTCATATCTGCTCTGCATGAGCTTAGAGAATTTCTCACACAGCTTCTCATTTGTAGAGCCAAATATGATAACATCCACATAGATTTGAACTAAGATAATATCATCACCATGTTTCTTGTAAAACAGTGTCTTGTCTAGTGTGCTTCTAGAGAATTGATTCTCAAGTAGAAATTGTGACAATGTGTCATACCATGCCCTAGGAGCTTGCTTAAGTCCATACAATGCTTTAAGCAATCTGTAGACAAGGTGAGGGAATTGTGGATCCTCAAAGCCAGGTGGCTGTTGCACATATACTTCTTCTTCCAACTCCCCATTCAGAAATGTACTCTTGACATCCATTTGATAGACCTTGAAATTAGAATGTGCAGCAAATGCCAAGAAAATTCTGATGGCCTCTAGTCTGGCAACAGGGGCAAAAGTCTCATCATAGTCAATGCCCTCCTGTTGAGAGTATCCTTTTGCAACCAACCTTGCTTTGTTTCTTATGACTACACCATTTTCATCCATCTTATTCCTTAGAACCCATTTTGTTCCAACAATGGTTCTATCCTTTGGTGCAGGCACAAGTTCCCATACTTTGCTTCTTTCAAATTGGTTTAGCTCCTCTTGCATAGCAATTATCCAATCAGGATCCAACAATGCATCTTCAAGTTTCTTAGGCTCAACTTGGGATAGAAAGCAACCATAGAGACATTCATTTAGAGTTGCTCTCCTTGTTCTCACTCCTGTATTTGGATCTCCAATTATCTGATCTGCAGTATGTGATCTATCCCATTTCCTTGTATGTTCAGATTGATTTCTCAGCCTTGATGTTGCTTCATCATCTAGATCATGATCATTTACATTTCCTCCCCTTGTGAAGTTTCCACTAATCATAGGTGTGTCCTGGATGCTTGTTTCTTCATTGTTGGTTGACACAGGTTCTTCATTCACTTAAGTTTGTTGAATTGTGGGCTCAAATTCAGTTTCAATCTCCTCATCAGAATCATCTAGATTGTCAAACTTCAAAGGATCTTTATCTTCATCATTGGCTTCTTCTAATCTAGGTAGTTTGCTGTCATCAAATGTCACATCTGTGCTTTCCATAACTTTCTTTTGAGTGATGACATAAACTTTGTATGCAATTCTTTCCATAGAGTAGCCAAGAAAAATTCCTTCAAATGCTTTTGCTTCCAAAAGTATGAACATACTTTAGGGTGGGCTTCTTTCCAGTCATCAAGTTGTAAGGTGTCTTTCCAATGTTTTTGTTGATGAGGGTTCTGTTTTGGATATAGCATGCAGTGCTCACAGCCTCAGCCCAAAAACATGTAGGCATCTTTGCATCAAGTAACATTGTTCTAGCAGCCTAAATCAGAGTTCTATTCTTTCTTTCAACAACTCCATTTTGTTGTGGAGTCCTTGGAGCTGAGAATTGTTGAGAAATACCATTTTCTTTGCAGAATGCTTCAAGCATGGCATTTCTGAACTCTGTTCCATTATCACTCCTTAATGCAATCACACTTGCATTGTTGGCCTTTGCTTCCTTGTCAATTTTCTTTATATGCTCAATGATTACTTTGGGAGCCTCATCTTTTGATGCCAGAAATTCTACCCATGTATACCTTGTGAAATCATCAACCATCACCATAGCATACTTTTTCCTTCCTAGTGACATAATATTGACAGGCCCAAACAAGTCCATATGAATTAGTTGTAGGGGCTTGGTTATTGATGTCACTGTCTTTGACTTGTGGCTTGATCTTTTCATTTTTCCCTTTTGACAAGCCTCGCACACTCCTTCTTGACAAAATTCAAGTGTGGGCATGCCTCTTACTAACTCTCTTTTGACTAGAGAATTAATGCCTTTGATGTTCAAGTGTGATAGCTTCTTATGCCACAGCCAACTGTCTTCATTTGATGCTTTTGAGTAAAAGCAACAGAACTTGTCCTTGTTTGCAGAGTTCATATTGGCTACAAACAGGCTTCCTTTCCTTACTCCAGATAGAGCAAAGTCACCAGTCTTTTTGTGGGTGATCAAACATTCATCTTTGTCAAAATTCACTTTGAAGCCTCTGTCAGTAAATTGACCAACACTCAGTAGATTGTGCTTGAGTCCCTTGACCAGTGCTACATTCTCAATGATGACATTTCCAATTTCCAACTTGCCATATCCCAGTGTGTTGCCAATGCTGTCATCTCCAAAAGCAACCATTGGGCCAGCCTTCTCCTCATACTGTGAGAGCAGGGCCATATCACCAGTCATATGGTTTGAGCATCCACTGTCCAAAATCCACATAACCTTTCTTTCATTTTCTTTGCCCTGCAAACACAAAGGTATTACTTCTCCTTTGGTACCCAAACAAGTTTGGGTCCATGTGGCTTAGCAACAGTCTTATCATAAACAGCATGCTTATCAATTTTCTTAATGTTAGTCTTCTTGTCACTGTTAGAAGTCTTAGAATCAGGGTTCTTAGACTTAGGTGATAGAGCCACCTTCCTAACTTTAGGAGGACTTGAAGACTTTGTTCTTGTGTAGTGTGTGTGAACATTGTGACTGATGCATCCTTCCATGAATTGTCTTCTCAAATTAAAGCAACTAGTCATTACATTCATGTTACATGGCATACAATCAAATTTATCACAGAAAGGAGAGTCTCTATGTCTTAAAGGCACAGAGCAATCATAGAACGGTTTAGCAACACTACCAGATGGTTTCTTACATGCATGAGTTAAATGATTAGTGCTAAAACAATTTTGACAAACTTTCCTAGGGGCATTGGGCACATAAGCATAGTTGTTGTCCTTGTTAATCCCTAATTTGCCATTCTTGTTTTGTTTCTTTTTAGCCACTTTCTTCTCAAATTCATTATTCCCAGCTGAAACAAACTTCACAAATTTCTCAAGTCTAGGTTTACCTCCTACTGACTCCTTGGCTTTGGTTTTGACATTCTCACTCTTAGAGGATGCTTGTTGTTCATTTGATTGTGCCTTATCTTCATCATCCTACATTTGCTTAATGAGTAAGGCATCCTCATCAATCTCAAGTGTTGGTGTTTTAAATATTGGGGTCTCAGCCTTTTTCAAAACCTGAGGCACTTCCTCTTGAACAACAATGTCATCTTCAATGACTGCATAGCCTTTCCTCTGCTTGAGAGTGTCATAATCAAGTCCAATAGCAGCCTTAGGTCTAGCTAGATTTTTCTCATGGTAGGACTGCAATAGACTAGAGGAATTCTTGAATGTTTTCAATTTAAATTCATTTTCAGCTATTTCATCCCTAAGAGCTTTCTAAACTTGACTAGCACATAGAACCTTATTCTTTAGATATTCGATTTCTTGTTTAAGGTTTTCTATTTGCATAGCAGTTAGTTCTAGTTCCTCATTTCTTTTGTTTAACAGTTCATTCCTAGTGGACAGTTTAGCAATCTCTTCATTAGCAGCAGTCATACTAGTATGAATATTAAACATCTCAACAGATAATTGTTCAACCATAGATTTGTATTCAGAAACAGACATGTCTATAGTAGTGAGGGATGGTGCCTGAGAGTCTGATTCAGATGGTTCTTCCTTGGAGTTGGCCATCAAGGCATAGTTGCAGAATTCTTGTTCTTCTCCATCACTATCAGAATCATCCCAACACTTCCCTTCAGCTATGTAGGCCTTACCTGGTGCATGCTTCTTTAGCAGAGCCTCATACTTAGCTTCAAGCTCAAGAAACTCCTTATCCTTCTTCTTAGGCTTCTTGCATTCACTGGCAAAATGCCATAGGTCATTGCATCTATAACATCTTACAGATGACCTATCCACATAGCTGGTTTTGAATTTGTTTTTGTTTTCTTTCACAGGTGCCTTGCTCTTGTTGAATGAATGATTTTGAGATCTAGACTTGAAGGGCTGATTCCTCTTAAATCTGATGTTTGGGAATTTTCTAGCCATAAAAGCATATGAAGTGTTTTCCATGGCATCCAACTCTTCAAGAGTGTAGAACTCATCTTCTTCCTTTTCTTCAACAGGTTCAGTCACTTCTTCTTCAATCTCTTCATCATCTACTATCTCTTCTATTCTCAGTTGACTTGTAGATGCTTCGAGGTCTTGAACGGATTTGTTGACAATCAAGGCACAGGATGTGTTTATCATTCTGCCTTGGTTGGCTTGGATAGCCCTCTTCTGAAGCAACTCAAGCTCATGAGTTTTTAAAACCCCATAGAGCACATCATATGTGACTTTGTTCAAATCTCTTTCTCTTAGAGATATGACCATTTGCTCTAGATGGTTTGGTGCAGATAGTAGAAACTTCATGTTTAATTCCTTAGTGCTGTAAACCTTCCCATTCATTTGAAGCTCAGTCACCAGCTTGTGAAATCTTTCAAACATATCAGTCATACTTTCTTTGGACTGTGCCATGAAAGCTTCATACTGTGTGACCAGTATCTGTTTCCTATTTTCTCTTACCTCCTCTGTCCCTTCACATAACACCTCGATGTGGTTCCACATGTCCTTGGATGATGTGCATGATGCTATATTAGCAAACATCGACATATCCATGGAGTCTATGATCAGCAACATGAGGTGACTGTCTAAGGCAACCTTTTCCTTCTCTGATTCCGTCCATTTGGATGGCTCTTTTGCAACATATGATCTAGGAATGACTATTGCGCCCACTGTAGATTCAGCAATTTCTTGTTGTGGTACAAATGGACCATTCTTGAGGATGTCAGGGTAGAGAGGATTGGCAGCTTTGATGAACAACAGCATTTTTATTTTCCAGAGGTTGTAATTCTCTTTGTCGAACTTAGGGACCTTCACCGTACCTGTAGTCTTTGGTGTATTCGAACTCATGATCGTTTTCTGTTTAGATTAAACAGCCTGCTCTGATACCACTTGTTGAGTATTGAATACGGTAAAAGAATACAGAGGGGGGGTGAATGGATTCTTGAACTTTTCTTTGTTCTTGAATCTTTGCAGCAAGATATGTGTTGAATGTGTGAGATATGTAAGTACAGATAATAAAGACAAACACAACACAATATCACTTTAATCTAATATTTTATTAGATAAAGATTTTGCTACAATCTGTGAATACAAATGGTAGTATTCTCAGCTTCGTTTTTCTTAGAGAGATATTTCTTGAGATGTATCTTGAAAAACTTATCACGTGTAGCTAAGGAAGTGAGGCTGTATCCTTATAGACATGGATACACCTACTTACTACAAATAAGGTAGGTAAACAAAATACTTTCCAGTCTGTCTATCTTATTTGAGTAAGAGTCCAAACGGTTACAGATTTGACTTTGCAAAGCCTGTTCAGATCCATTTCTTTAGCTCCTTGTCCCTTTGTCTTATCTCTCCAAGCTTCTTTGTAGGCCTTCCAATCTGCTTTATAGTACATAGTCAAATAAAGCGTCTTGGCTTGTTGCGGGTTTCTGACTTGTACAATTCTTCATTATTTTGTCTCCAAGAATGTATTCGAGAAGTGGCTAAGTGATTGATTCGAGAACTCGAATTGACTTAATCGATAACTCTGAGTTCTCGAATAGTGTTATATTGACATATCGAATTACTTCTCGAATAGCTCTTTTCTCTGGGACTCCTTGAGATATCGAATAGGGCATTTTGACATATCGAATCCCTGAGATGTCGAATAGCTTCTTTAGTCCTTGAGATATCGAATAGATCATTGACTTGTTGACTCTTAGAGAACTCGAATGATGCTTTGACTTGTTGACTCCATGAGTTCTCGAATAGAGTACTAGACATACCGAATCTCTGAGATATCGAATGAGATATCGAACAGTGTATTCAGAGATATCGAATAGTGTCTTCTGAGATATCGAATCTCTGACTTCTCGAATGCTAGACTTCTCGAATAGACAAATGTACTTCTCGAATTGGTACTTAGGCAAATTCTTCATTTCTTCAAATCCCAACTGTGATTATTTGGCAGTCTTTATCTCCTTGCTTGAGGCATGAACCTTGGAACTTCTTTCAAGCATTATTCTTGACTTTATAATTACAGTAACACAACTAGAATTTGATGCCTATTACAAGTACAGAACAAATAGAAACTCTACAACTAGAGGTTCCCTCAGTTAAGAGGTCATGTAGGTAATGCATAGCATTACACATACTTAGGCTTGTTATTAGATGTATTCAGGCATGCCTCTGTGACTAACAGTTTATGTTGTGCTAAGTAATGAAGTGCCAAAGGAGAGACATTGGTTATCTGTACTTATGTACTTGCTAATCTTTGTTACCTAAACGACATCAAGTGCTTGTATGAGTCTTTTCACTAACTTTGTGTTAAAGTTCTCTATACATAATAAGCACTTAAAGAAAATATTTCTTTCTAAATTATTGCGAAGTCAAGAGTTTGTGTCTTTTAAAAATAAAACGACCAAGTTTTCATTAAAAGACATTGTAATACATTGTTTTATGCATAAATACAGACTCTTGCACATTGACAGTTTTTAAAAGAAAACTCAAATCATTCAACATTTATGATTGTTTATAATTGTAAAACTTTTTGAAATCATAAATGTACATCAATTCTCTTACAATATATAATGCATATGTTTTCACACAATGTTATGGTATGACGTAAATGCATTCTATCTCTATATTGCTCTATTGCTATGTGATGCAGGTTCAGCTCCTAGTGGAAGTTTTCTCACATTGCAAGTCAGGAGGTTGTAAACCCAACAACTTCTATCCCGGACTATAAATCCAAATCTAAACACATCCTAACTTACCCCTGAAGTGGAAGTAACTTATTTGACTAGAGGTCATTAAGGGAGTAACTGCACTTGATGCAGCAAATAAGGATGTGAGGGATAGTAAATTTTCCTTGCAGGTACACATGGATGTTTGAGCTATGAGAGATAAGAGTGATACACTAGTTAGCATGAGTGTAAACACTTGAGAGTTGAGAGATGAGATCACTCATTTTAAGTGATATGAGTGGAGAGATGAGCTAAACACTTGTGAGGTACACGAAACAGAATCACACACTCACAGTGAGGAAGAAAGATAAACACCAAATCTCATTCCCTATTTCCAAACAAAGTTTACTTACAAGAGTTGGGAGATATAAGAAAATTGTCGGAAGATTTGGTTGTCAGGATGATCAACAGTTAGGCCATTTTAAAATATCTAAAGGGCAAAGTTGATCAGTCTACATACATCTATTCTGGAAGTCTTCATAAAAATCCTTCAACACAAGCAAAGCTTCTTTACTTTATTCCAGCAGTCAATGTTAGATGTATGAAGAATCTGTTGTACTAAAGGTAAGAAGTGAGTTATAATTGAAAATATGGTATCATCTAATTTAATTGGATGTTTGCTATAATTGAATGCTTGGAGGATTACTCAACTAAGGGGGAGAGATATTTTGAAGAAGATATACTCAAAGATTGCCTTAGTAAGAGATACTCAACTAAGGGGGAGATTATAAGCTTACCTTAGTGAGAGGGAGATTTTCTATCTAAGGGGGAGAGATATAAAAAAAATATACCTTAGAATGGGGGAGTATTCACCTTGTCAAGGGGAGATAGATTTATTGGCCTTGTCAGGGGAGATAAGGAGTACTCACCGTTATAAGGAAGAGACATATCACCTTAGGTGGGGAGACATAAGGAAGGAGAGAAGTATGAAACGACAAAGAAGAATTCTTCAGTATGTGGTTGACAAGTCATATTCTTTACCACTGTAGAATTCCCAGTATCTGCTGATAATGTTCAATGTAAGATGTAAAGGGTTATCAAGCAGGTATGTCGAGAAACGAAGATGAGTTACTTAATGATGATCTGTTCAGTGTCAGAGGAACAATCATCTATCATTTCATCTACTGAGATTCTGGAAATGTTATATCTAAACCAGAAATTTTTTTAATGTATTATTTACTAAAGTTCTTTAATGCTTTATCTTCTTCTTGTTTGTAGTTGAGTTATCCTCTAGGTATTTGATTGTTATTGTCTAACAAACAAATAGGGGGAGATTGAAAGGCATATGATGTAGCCAATTTGTATTTCGAGGATTCAACTCAACTCAAACAAGAATGTAATAGTAAATAGTATATGTACTGTCACAGGGATCTCAAATGCATAATTGTCAAGAGAAAGAAGACAAAGTCAATCTACCATGTTGAGGTATACTACACTTGAAGAAGTTCATTCAGTTGATCAAGCGTCAGTGGAGTAATCAAGACAGTGGTTTCTATTTATAATGACAAAAGGTTCCTACAATGGCAGAATACAGATTATAAAGGTTTGAAAAAGAGTGAAGAAAAGGGAGACATGAACCACAGTTTTAAAGTCAATATATGAAGAATAGTCATTGCGGTTAGTCACTCATGAACCAGACAGTACATCGAGTGCCAACATTAAACAGTGGTTGTTCGTCATTAACTTCAGTGGTTCAAGCTATCAAGACTGGTATGTGAAAGAATCATTGTGCAAGCAACAGAAGTGCTAAATTAATTAATCACAAGGATTTTACTATTCAGTGGACAGGCTAAGAGGAAAAAGAATTATCATAAAGAAATTCTAAGTGATATATTCTTAATGCTGAAACCCCGGTTAGAATTGTTGTATTTTTTGCTAAGCAAAAAAAGTCCGGTTTCAGATCCTCAAGAGACCATAACTTACACCTGGACGGGTTATGAGAAAATAGAATTATCACAAGGAAATGGAAGGTGATATATTCTTAAAGCTGGAACCCCGGTTGGAATTGATATATTTTTTGTTAAGAAAAAGGAGTCCGGTTCCAGACCCTCAGGAGACCGCAGCTTGGAACTTTAGGTTTTATTTATATTAATAAATATTTTATTTAATTATAAAATAATATTTATAAATATCTAATAATATTAGATATTTATTTTTATAATTTCTGAATTAAATGAATTATTTATTAATTAAAGATTATAAGCTTTGCGGATTTAAAAGCATTTCTACGAAGCCCGTACTTATAAAACAAGTAAACAAACAGAATTGTTTGTTTAAATAATTCAAGAGAATTGCTTGTGTCGGCAGAATTCAGTAAGTTATACCGAAAGTTATATCCAAGAATATGGTTATTGGATTGTCATATTCCGTTCAAGAGAATAGTCATATCAAGATGTTGGATTGGACAGTCATATTATCTCAACTGGATAGTCATATCTCATTCAAGGAGATAGTTATACTGAAAGTTATATTGGGATGGATTGTCATATCTAGTTCAACAGACTGTCATATCAAGTATTAAGGATAGTCATACCGAAAGTTATATTGGAAGAGACTGTCATATTACTTGTAGTGGATAGTCATACCGAATGTCATATTATTGTTAACTGATTGTTATATCAGTTGAAACAAAGCAATATGACTATGGCTGTGCTATAAAAATAGACAGAAGCCAGCAGCCAGAAAAAAGAGACATACTTCTTCACTTCTCCTCAAAATAGACAGACCCGAGAGAGACAGAGAGACCAAGAGAGAAATGTTCTTGAGCTTCAAATAAATTCTTGTAAATTATTTCTGGATGGTATTGTTAAATCTGAACCACTAGAAATAGTTTACTTGTACTATTGGAACTATCTAGCGGATTAAGTTCCCTAGAACTTATCTCTCGAATTGCTTTTTAGCATTCGATCTTTTTATTACAAATATATAAAAGTTCATGTCGAATTTTCTATAGAATTTGTAATAATTAGTTTGGTCATCAAACCTTGTAATTTGTACCCGTGTATTTAGACACACCCCATCAAGTTAATATAAATTATATATTCAACTTGAAATATCGGTATTCGTTTATTCCGCTTCAATTTGTTCTTGATTTAATATTTTAAGAAAAGAGCAAATTCGATTAAACGACATAGTTTGTATTCAACCCCCCTTCTACAAACTATTTTGGACCTAACAGATTTGCTTACAACTTCACCGTGTTCTTCAAAGAAATCCATATGATAACCTCTGTCACAAATTTGACTTACACTTAGTAGATTATGTTTGAGTCCTGAGACTAGAGCTACAGTTTCAATGATGACATTCCCAAGATTGATATTGCCATATCCCAGAGTCCTTCCTATGTTGCCATCTCCATAAGAAACACTTGGGCCAGCTTTCTCCACAAATTCTGATAGCAGGGCTTTATTTCCAGTCATGTGTCATGAGCATCCACTGTCCAGAACAAGGATATTTTTCCTGTTACCCTGCAATTAAAAAGACCACTAATGATTAGTTTTAAGGACCCAGACTTGCTTGGATCCTTTTACCTTATTAAGTTTGTTAGCTTTTGCTGCAGAAGTCTTATCAGAGTTTGTGCTAACATTCTTTTTATCAGAATTTATACATGTAGAATCAATCTTGAATTTATTCAAAGAGGGTTTAAGTTCATAATAATCATAATACAAATTATGATACTCTTTGCATGTATAAATAGAATGCCAAATACTGCCACAGTGAAAACAAGGATTCTGTGGCTTAAACCTAACTAAACCACTCTTAACTCCTGACTTAGGAGGTATAGAGTTTATATTCTTCCTGCAAAAAGTAGCAAGATGGTTAGGATTTCCACAATTATGACATTTCTTCCTAGGAGCATTGGGAATAGGCATATAGTTATTGCTTTTATTGATGCCTACCTTTCCATTTCTGTTTTTCCTAGGTTCTTTTACCTTGTTCACTCTTTTTAACTCCTTCAGCTTGTGTTTAAGCTATTTCTGAGACATTAAACTAATATTTACTGATTTGACTTCATCCTGTTTTGGTTTGTCAGATTTTGGTACAAACCTCATATGATTAAGTTTGGGTTTTGCAGCCTTTTCAGTAAATACAGGTTTAGAGGTCTCAGCTTCTAGGTTGGCAGTTTTCTTTTGATCAGTGTAACCTAGACCTTCTTTCCAACAATCATTCTCTATGATAATCTGAGTAGTTTTACCAGAGTTAGTCCAAGTTTTAATAATTTTTCTTTCTTTAGCAAGTTCAGATTCAAGATAAGCATGCTTTTTCAATAATTCACTTTTAACAATAATAGCATCATCTCTCTCTTTCTGAATTTTTAACATCTAGACTAATTCTAATTCTAGATAGTCATTTCTCTTTCTAAGGTCTAGACTTTCAGATTTTATTCTTTCATTTTCTAACGTTTGATCTCTATAACTAACATGCAAGTTTTTAAGAAAGAGCCTTAACTCAGATATATCAGTAGTATCAAAAGCTAGAGTAGAGTGAGGTACCTCGGTCTCAGTAGCTTCAGAGATACTATCAGCATTTGCCATCAAGGCATAGTTCACATCATCTTTAGAGTCTGAAGTGTCAGCCCAGTCCTTTTTCCTTGTGATGTAAGCTTGACCTTTATCAGCTTTGGCTTTCTTGCACTCAGGTGCAAAATGTCCTTTCTCACCACAATTATAGCATCTGATCTTGGACTTGTCCACTTTCCCAGACCTGCCTTCATTTTCCTCAGCTTTTCTGAAATTCTTCTTTTCGAAATTTGAATCTCTTCGTATGAACTTCCTTCCCTTCCTGAAGTTCTTGTAAGCCATCTTCTTGAAGCTTTTTACCATCAGGGCTGCAAGTTGTATCATCTCAGCATCACTGCCATCATCATCAGGGTCCGTGAGATTGTCAGAGTTTGAGTCATCATCAGAGTTTTATGACTCAGTATCAGACTTTGTAATAAGAGCCTTTCCATTAGATTAACTCTTTTTCACACCAACTTCTTTAGAAGCTTTCTCCTCAGCTTTAAGAGCAATTGACTTGGACTTGCCTCCATGCCTCTTGCTTCTTTGTTCCATCTCAAGCTCATGAGTCTTGAGCATTCCATAGATTTCATCAAGAGACATGTCTTCCAGATCATAATTGTCTCTGATGGTAGTGGCCTTTAAATCCCACTTCTCAGGAAGAGCAAACAAGAATTTCAGATTGGAGTCTTCAAGATCATACTCCTTATCTACCAGTGACAAGTCATTCAGCAATTTCAGGAATCTATCATATAGATCTGTTAATGACTCATCAGACTTTGAGTCAAAGTGCTCGTACTCCTGTGTGAGTATTGTTCTCCTGTTTTTCTTGATGGCTTTGGTTCCTTGACATCTGACTTCCAAAGCATCCCAAATTTCTTTAGCAGTTTTGCATCCAATGACTCTGTTAGACATAACATTGTCAAGAGTGCTATGTAATAAATGCCTTACCTTAGCATCCTTGCTAATAGAGGAGATATCTTCAGGAGTATAGTCTTTCTTCTCCTTTGGAATCATTTTCTGTTCCTCTTCATCAACTGCAACAAACAATTTGGTCGGCTTATGTGGACCATCATGGATTCTGTCTAAGTACTCTGGATCTGTAGCCTCCAGAAACATTTCCATCTCCACCTTCCATATGGGATACTCTGATGCCCTAAGTATTGGAACTCTGATTGATTCATACCTGCTTGTTGTTGGGGTTTGTGTTTTCTCTGTCATGATTGTATAGATTTTTGGATCTTAACTGTTGTATAATAACAAAGTGGCTCTGATACCAATTGTTAGGTCCGGAATAACGTAGAAGAGGGGTTGAATACGTTATTTAGCAATATTTCGATTTTTGATGTGAATATGAAATCAAAAATACTGAATCGAAATAAAACAATTGTTTGGGAAATATCTTTGAATAGATAAAACCCGGAGGTTTGCTACACAATCTAATCTAATGGATCAGCTACAAAATCAAACACTCCTAGGATAGTTTAGGCACGAGGACCTTCTACCCGACACTTCCTAAAAGCGGGCTAAGCCAGCTTTCCTACTAGATGGACTGTCTAGCAGCTTACAAAGAGAAGATATAAGAGAGAGAATAGAAAGTTGTGTGTTGAGGTGTGTTATGAAATGAAATACAACAGGCCTATTTATAGATTATAGAAAGCTACTATGCGGCTAATACTTACGTAACTGATGACGAAAATTCTGCCTGCCACCTGCCTTTTTTTTTCTTCAAACTGAGTCGTCCCACCTGCTTTTCTGCTTTTGTTTTTCTGCTTCAGCCGAATTCTTCATTTCAAAACACTTGATTTTGAAAGGGCCCCACATGTTTTTTTTACCCACCTACTTTTACTTTTCAAATGAATAGTAATTTCAGTTACTATTAATATGAATAGTAATTTCAGTTACTATTCATATGAATAGTAATTTCGGATACTATTCACATCCTCTTAATTTGACATCCTTAAATATTCAGCTTCCAAATAACTAGAGGATATCAACACCACTCTCTCTTAACAGTTTTTCTGAGTTAGATACTTCGATTCCTTTGTGAAGTATTGACGCCTAGTGCAACTGGTCTGGTTCACAGACGACTAGCATTCACTCGTGATCTTCGTATCATGTCTTTAAGAACACTGCTAAGAATTGTTCAATCATAAAAACTTTATCACTGGAATCTTTTGGCCCTTCAACTGAATCGTCTCTACATCTTATTTTATCACTGAGGCTTGATCATGTTAATGAACTTCTTTCAGCGACTTGATCCTTGTTGGTGCATGTTCTTCAAATTTCACGATCCCTGTATAGAGTTTAATATTATTTATCTTTTATCCTAGTTGAGTTATATATGTCCTCTATTACATATTACATTACATTATGCTTTACAAATTATATAAATGTTATCCGTGATATTTCTAGAAAAGGATCCATGATATTTCTAGAAAAGGATCGGAGGGATTTTGGTTTAAAAATATAGAAAAGATGATATATTTTATTTGAAACGAGTAATCAGCCAATTATTAGCAATTATAATGTTAATATTTTATTTATTAAGTAGAACCGCCGGTCATATAATTGGAAAAAGATAAATCTTGGTTAGAGAAATAGAAAAGATAATGTGTTTTAGAAGGAAATTGATTACTTAAATATGTTTTGAGTTGAAAAAGGAAATTGATTAGTTATTAGAGGAATTTTATTTTTAATTAAGTAAGGGTAATTAAGTAAAGGAAAATGTTAGATACCCCAAATTGGATCCCGAAATTTTTTCCAAATATCACGTGTCATCTTCTGATTGGTCATATTATAATTAAATAAGATGGAACCCCACTGGATTTACATCAATCACACCAATTAAAATAGTCAATTTTACCAAATCTCCTATGCCACATCATTCGGGAACTATTTTTGGAATTCAATTCGGGATTCCTAGCACTACTCTTAAGTAAAAACAATAGGTACCGTGCCGACCAACCAAACTTTCAATGTTAAAAGGATATAATTAAAAATGATTGTATTAGAATTGAATATTATTTATTTCTTTATTTTGAATTTTATTTATTTTTGATTAGTATTAAAAAATTCATATTTATTATTTGGGCTCTATCTTGAGATGAAATCAGATTTGCATGATTTTACAATCCACGCGAATCTCATAAAATTATCTTTAATTTAGTTATGCTTTAATAGTTATTATACAAATCGAAAAACTCAAAAACTCATGAGAAAATATAATTACAAATTTTTATATTATTTCTATTACATTGATAATGCTATTCAATGTAGAAAACCTAATTATATATGATTTAAACACATATACATTTTCACATTTCAATATAAATATATTTTTTTGTTTATAACATATTAAAATATAAAACATTTTTTTATGCTAGATACAACGATTTGCATCTATTTATTTTAAGATCTTTGTCGTACGAAGGACCAGACTACCGATTATCAAACTTTTGGACAAAATCACTTTTATATTTATTATTAAAATTGTATTTGGTTGTTAGTAGAACTATCTTCAAATAGGTATAAGGGTATTTTGATAATCAAAACGAATTATAAATAGAATTCATAAATCAAATAGATTTTTCAACGTAAAAAATCGACAATTTTTGCGTAAGTTTAATTGAAAAATAATTGTTAAACTATCACTAAATTAAATATTATTTTGTTAATTTCACGTGGATTGTAAAATCGTACAAATCAAATTTTAAGAATTCAAGATAGAGTATAAATATTAAATCGAATGTGTAAAATCTTTTATATATATATATGTATATATATATATATCATTTTTTTAACAACAATTTATATAAATTAATAACATATAAAATTTAAAAATATATATAGTTATAAATATAAAAAAAGGAATGTGCAACTATAAGCTAATATTTCAAAATAAGAATCAAATATGTTAAAATATTTTAACAGTAGATCGATCGAACAGTTCTTTAAAAATAAGAATATAAAAGAAATAAGATTGAATCGTGTCGGGTTATATGTTAGGGGTTTGAGTCGCAAAAGGGAATGTACTGTATGAATCAAACAATGGAGAAGAATGAAAAAGCCGATAGATTAAGTAGGTTGGCTAACGATCTTCTGGTTTCGATTTTGTCTTATGTGGATGGAAAAACTGCTGCTCAAACATCGGTCTTATCCAAGCGTTGGATGAATTTGTGGGCTAAAGTTCCTGTCCTTGATTTTGATTTCAAGCACTTACAAGTCTTCAGAGATGAAGATGATCAAAATCGATTTTTTGAGAATTACTTGACTCGCAGAGACAACTTGATCAAGATATCGAGCTTAAAACTCTCTTTTCAATTTAAACCTTCTGCGGACGACTTGCCACATTGGATAATATTATATGCAATTGGGCATGAAGTGGAAGATTTATTTGCTGACTTTATTGTTGATGATGATTATGATTTGTCTCCGAATTTCAACACATTCAACTGCACAACACTTAGGAAATTGGTTTTAATCTCTAATTTCGGACAAGGATATGATGACAATGTGGTTTGGGACCTGCCTAATCTACATACCCTCTCCTTGTTTGTACCTAGAGAGTTTGATATCCAACCTTTGCCTTCACATTTATTGACTTGCTTGCCTAATCTTAGAACTTTAGGTTTAAGTCGGTGGCTGTTACCTAGCTCTTTAGGGTTGCCAAATTTGGCATCTATTAAGCTTTATGATTCACTGATCTTTGAAGATTCGAAATTTTTTTTCTCCACCCTAGTGAATTTAGAGAGTTTAACATTGTCCTTCGACGAAGGTATATACGAAGATATCATTGTCCAAACACCGAATTTGGCCCATTTAAACGTCATCTATCCAATCAACCGGATGATTGATGATGTGGATGAGAGGCGGTGCAAGATTATGATCTCTGCACCACAGCTTCGTAGTTTCAGTTGTGTTGGATTCTGTCCATTCATGTTTGAAGGCTTGGTATATCTGGATAATGTTGAGATCAAGCTAGAGAATTCTGATGAGATTAGCACAGTCATACCTCTACAAGAATTTGAGCACTGTCGAAGAGTAGTAACTGACATGTTATTGGCTGTGAGTTCAGCCAAGGTTCTTTCATTGGATTTCAACATTTTAAAGGTACCTTTATTACCTTAAACTAAGTTTGTTCTTTGTTTTGTTTCTTTTTTTAATTTAATCATCTGTTTTTCTTATTTTTTAGGTACTTTCTAAGCTTGATAGTGTTATTGGATCTGCACCTCCTGTGTTCCGTAACTTGAAGTACCTTAAAGTGCCAGAATCGTATGAAAAATTATGTAATTTGAGGCCTTCTTTGAGAGCATATGTGCTTGGTTTTTCTACTGATGCCAAAATTATAACTGAATTTCCCGAGGTATGGTTTCTGTAGCTCAATCATCTCTTAACCTAGCTATCTTACGCTATTTAACCATTATTTTAACCATTCTTGCTATAATTTGCATACTGCATTGGTTTTTATAAAGATTCTGTCATTTTTATTGCTATTGTTTTAGTTTTATAACTTTTTTAGTGGTCAATGATTTTATTATTTGTTATGCAATTTTTACTTTCGAATTGTTAATTTTTCCAGGGAAGGACTTCTCTTTCTTTTATCTATAAGTCTGGTTGTTCTACTTTGGTTTCTTTACTGCTCCTTGGTTTTTAGTTTATATAATAAAAACTTGGAATTATTCCTGCATGAGGTTTGTGAATTTTTGTTACTGAGATCAAGGTCCCGTGATTGAGGTTTGTGAATTTTTGTTACTGAAATCAAGGTCTAGTGATTGTATTGAATGGGTTCTAGTTAACCTGTGTTGTTATCTTGTTCTTAATTTTTTTTTTGTGCTTGTTTAGTGTTTTGGATGATAAGTTGATGTGTAATTTTAACAGAGTGATCTACAGATCTAATTTATGCATCACATGTGTTAAGAAATAAAATACTTATACATGGTAATTCCTTGCTTTGTTCAGCTTTCTAGTTTCCTATATGTATAAAGCTACATTGCATAATGAGCTTTTTTTTTTTGAGCAGGCAATTTCAAAGATTTTAGAAGTACATTCATATGTGCATAGTTGCGTAAATGATAAGTGATTTTCTCTGATAAATGATAGGATAGGAACGAATAACTTTATATGTTCCTTAATCATGTTATCAGAACTTGTGTTTACTAAACGTCTACAAGCAACTGAACGTTTGGTTTTCCTTTTCGTCTTTTCTCTCTTTTGCTCTCTTCTTACTTTGTGAGCAAACATATTTATATGTTCACCTAAAGGAAGTACCTAGAATTATGTAAAGCATAAAATGTAAGAAAGTATTTCAGCCTTGCTTGCTGCTAGTTCATGTCCAAATATCATCTTCCTTTAAATAGAGGACAAAAGGAGAGAAGCTAGGAGATAAAGTCTTATAGGGTTGCGAGTATACAGGGGTGCAATCCTCTGTTCCTTTTTGTTAAAATGAATTAACGAGCGTGCTATATGCCTTTTGTTTTCTGTAGCTTAGGCATTACATGTTGATCATATTATACATCCATGGACCTCTAGTGTGTTTCACTCTCTGGTGTTGACCTCTAGAATCAATGTTTAAGTTACTCAGTTTTAGTTTAATATTCCTTTTAGTTTTATTATTATTTTTTAGCTGGGTATTTATATGTTTTGATGTATTGTGTCTAAGAAGAAGGGTGTTGAGGAAGTGAAACGTCTGAAGAAGGACATTGCAGATCTTAAATCCAAAACCATGTAAGTTTCCTCTTAGCTGTGAGGTAGCCTATTACTAGTATTTGGAAGAAGGTACTTATTGCTGCATATTTCTAATTTTTCTAGAAACATAATGGGAAAAGCTAGGCATTTGGATCTTGAAGATTTGAAGCAGTTAGAACAGATTTTGAATGAAGGATTAGTTTCAGTGAAGGAGAATAAGGTTTTTATTACGTTTCTACATTTTACTGAAATTCTATATAGAAGAGTTTTCAGCGTTCTTAACTGAATTTTTTCTCAGGAACAATTACTGAAGGCGCAACTGGATAGATCAAAGAAAAAGGTAAAAATATTACATTCTCGGACCCTTTGACTAAAATGTGGATGCTTTGACCAATATAAAGATAAAATATGAGTCAAACTTACCATTCAGAATAAATATGTAAGAAGGAAGAACGAAGCAAGTTGCAAAGTCCTTTAGAAAATCAAGTTTAATCTAAATTCTATTGTTAATTTTTACTAAGATGTCTAACTTACTATACTTGTTTATTAATATATTATATTGTGTCCTTGTACCTGTGTCCATAACATATGATAGTGTCCCCTTGTCCCCAATTTTAAGACTTTTCAAGTCCGACGCTCAGATATGTGTCGTGTCCGACACTCCGTACCCGAGTTAGAGTAACATAGATAATTATCTGCTATACTCAGTTAGAACAGGTTTTGAATGAAGGATTAGTTTTAGTTTAGAAGAAGAAAGTTTCATTACATTTCTACATGTTACTGAAATTTTATATAGAAGACTTTTATGCATCATCTGAACAGAATATCTTTCTCAGGAACAAATACTGATGGGGCAACTAGAAGTATCAAATAAAAAGGTACACATATTTCAGTATTTGTTATAAGTTATCTGTTAGAGTAAAAGATATGGACAGGTTGAAATCAAAAGAACAATTTAATACAATAAGGTTGTTAAAAATCTAATATTACATGAATGCCGTTGCGTTTACTACTGCCGTGGCATTGCTGTAGCTTGTATGAAGTGGACCTTATTGAATATTTTATCCCACTTTCCCAATGCTAACAGATTCAGATGGCCAGAAAGATGATTGCTACTCTCAACAAAAAGGTAAACCAGTTAATGTTCAGATTTCCTATTATATTTGAATAAAGGATTAGTTTTAGTTTTGAATGAAGGTTTTTGTTTGATCTACGTTTTTCATGTTTAAATATGATTTCAGATTGAAAAACTCAATATAAAAATGGTTATGAATTCTAATTATGTAGAGAACAAAAGTAATGTCCCGTTCAGAGAATTTAGCTGTACATAAATGCCGTTGCGTTTGTAACTGCTGTGACATTGCTATATCGCGATTAACATATCTTTTTCCCACTTTTCCCTTGCTAACAGGGGCAAGAGGCCGTAGTGGAGAAAGCTACTTTGCAAAGAAAGGTAAATCAGTCATTTTTCCGATGAAGTCGTAATATATTTTGTTAGGTCCCGATCTCACCAACATCTTTCTCATATTTTAATTTCAAAAAATATTGATAGTTTTTTTCTTTAATCTACTTTTTAATGTTTTTAACATGATTGCAGATTGAGGAGCTTCAAGGTTACCTTGAGGACAAAGTGCCAAGGGAATATTCTAGCCTAACTGAAGCTGCCCCAACATCAAGTCAGGACACAGGTTGCCAAATTAAAGCTGGCTTGTTTTTCGGGTAATTTTAATTTAGAAATTATCGTGCTTTAATTTACCTCCCCTATTATTAGATAACATGTATTGTGCAGTCGTTTTTTTATTTAGCCTTTTTGCATGCACAGGGCCCCTCCTGATCGCAATCTAAAAAAAAGAAAGACTCTAGAAGAGGAAGCTGAAAATCCTTCTGGATCTTTTCAGATTGAAGCTGGCTTGTTTCTCGGGTAATCAAAAATTTTGAAATTATCGTGCTTTAATTTACCACCCCTATTAATAGATAACATGTATTGTTTAGTTGTTTTTTTATTTAGCCTTTTTGCATGCACAGGCCCTCTCCTGATTGCAGTCCAGAAAAAAGAAAGACTCCAGAAGAGGAAGCTGGAACTTCTCAGATTGACTGATAATACCTGATCCCCCCCCCCCCCCCCCCCCCCCCCACTCCGGGGACAGTCAGATTTGGAACATGTGTCAACTGAGAGTAGCCCCCCCTCTTCTGATTGTGTGGGCTACTCTTTTGATTGGGCGTTTATTATGGAACATGTGTAAACTGAAAGTAGCCCCCCTCATTGGCTGACAAGTTTTTGCTCCCCACCCCCCAAAAATAGCCAAGTTTAGGCTAATATTGTTTCCTAATATTGTAGTTTGGAATTGTTTCTTGGCTGTGATGCACAAATTGTCTTTGCATTATAGGGATAGATAAGAGTACATGTAATTTTATTATATTTTTGTGAAACACTCGAGTCTGTCAAAACTGCAACCATGATGTAAACGTAAGAGTTCTTATCTGGTTTGAGAAAATTGTAAGGATGCTACCATTTACCAATTGTCCATTACTCATGAGCTGGCACTTGCTCTACTAAACTGCAAGCTGGATATGCAAAATAGTGTCGCTTAAAAATTCGGGTAAGAAATTAATGGTAATTGTTTGAGGAATTATACCATGAGTTTAAATATTTAAGCAAGTTTATCGGCATTAACTTGAAGAGGAGAACTTCAGTGCTTCTCAAAGAGGTGCATTATTCTGGTTCTATCATGCTTCCTGCTTAGAAGATATTAGCATACAATTAAGGTGGTGTTTGGCTGGGCTTATAAGCTCGGACTTATAACTTATTTTCGGGTAAAAAATTCATATTTTAATAATTTGTTTTTGTGGTTGTATTTAATGTATGTTTGAGATTTCATAAGTTGCAAAAATAAGTTGGAAAATAAGTTGGAATGTTAGGAATCTCTAACATTGACTTAAAATAAGTTGACTTATTCTGGAAATAAGTTCCCCCAAACACCCCCTAAGTTACCAATAATGAGTCTAAATGGCTTCAAGGTGGCATTGTACATGTACTTTAAGTGTAAAGGATACATAAGCTTTTTTCCAATTATGGTATGACAGCATTTTACCTGAATCGTCTATCTTATATATGGGGTGTTTGGGGAACTTATTTTCAGAATAAGTCAACTTATTTTAAGACAAAGTTAGAGATTCCTAATCTTTTTCTGCAAAAAGTTAACTTTTTTTTTTTGTAAATTATTAAATCTCGAACATACATTAAATACTTGTATAAAAAAAAATTATCAAAATATGAAATTTTTACCCGAAAATAAATCATAAGAACTTATTTTAAATTTTGCCAAATGGCCTAATAATAATGTGTTGTTTTATTAGAATTGGTTTCATCGAGTCCCAGGAGACGGTCAACCAGTGGCTTCCACTAAAGTATAAGGAGCAACCATTTTATTAGTCTGATTCCAAGGACAAAACTAATTCTAATATAATAGGAATAACAATTGAGAAGCAAGGCACAAAGGATAAAGACTAAACATGTACTCCCTCGCTCTCATATTATTCTTCTCGTTTGATATGTTGGTACTGTTCATAACAAAAGATAAATTATTAATTTACGTCTAATTTATGAAACCAAATATAATCATGAGTGATCGTGTTGGATTCGTAATTATGAGTACTTTAATACATTGAAGTTTTTATATTGAATACTAATACGAAAGTAAAGATATTAACGATCAAAAGTGTGCGTTGGCAAACGTGTGCAGGAGAAATGGGAAAAGTTTTTTACGACAGAGGGAGTATTATTATCACCATTTCGTAATAAAGGCAACTTTAATTTCAATTTTCTGATTCTGCTTTAGCTTTCTACCCGCCTGTTTTTATGTAGATTCTGGTTTTTTGATTTGTGTTTATTTATTCCGCATTTTTTAGCTACATTTTCTGGTCTCTGCTGAGCGGAATTCTGCATTCTGCAGAATTTTTTTCTACATTTTGCTAAGCACAACCAACTGTAAACAGCATAAAAGTGCGGCTTTTGAGATGAATTTTCCAGCCCCTCTCCCCTACCAGAGTCATTTATTCATGAGTTTTTTTGAAATCTGGCTAACATCTTTAACCTGAATTTTATGTGCTCAAATCTCCTGCATCATCAAGACGTCAGATGTAAGCCACAGTAAAAGAATGTACAATTTAGAGCTATAAAACTTCTTAAAACCTAGATCATATACAATACGAATAACAATAGGAAAAATATAATATGTGTTTGTTGAGATTTCTAGCATCATGGTTAGTTTATCACAAGATCCTACTAACCACATTAAATATAAAATAGTAATTATCATAGCATCCCTTTTATTGCCAATGTTTCAAGATCGTAATAAACTTCTTTGAAACATTCTTTTATACATTAAGAAGAAAGGTTATCCAATATAAAGTTTTCCATTTGAGCATGTCTATGTAATAATGTTCTACTACTTAATTTCAAAGTTATACATATGAAATTAAAACTTTTACAATTGAACTTGATTTTTCTATAAAATTCTACAAATGAACTTATTTTTTTAACAAACATTTCGTTGTTGAACATTGTTATCTCATATTATATATCTGTCATAATTTTAATTTTCTACAATTGAACTTAAAAATTATGCACCTGAATTTTGAAGTCAAGCACATGAATTCAAAAGTTATGCTACCGAACTTATTTGTATTTAAATATTTAGCTGCTGAACATTTATTAAGTTCTTAGGTTTTTCGTTTAATGGTTCTCCCAAAAACATGATCCAATTTTTATTATCAGTATTTATTATAGTTATGAGTTTTTGGGTCATTAATCTTTGATGCAACAAGTATTTAATATTAAGCTTATAAAGCTTATATTGTTTTAGCACTTAGCATGCAGGATGAGGAGCATGTAAATTTGTTTGTCCATTCTATGATTAATATTGTATTATGTCTATTAGGGAATCCCTATAATTTTGAAAATATTTTTGAAGGTCAGAAAATATTTAAAATAATTTTTAAAGACCTCAAATGATTTTTAAATAAATAATATGATTTTAAATCAATTAAAGAGATTTAATAAATATTAAAATAATATTTATTAAATCAATCTCTATAATAAAATAATGATTCAAAATAATCCTCTAAAAATAAAAGAAACATTCAAATAATATTTCATAAATCATTTTCAAGTATTTAATACTTTCTGTAAATATAAATAATATTTACTCAAAAAATTTCTCGAAATAATAAACTTGTTCCTGGAATCCCTCGGGTTTCCCAGACAATATCAAAATACCAACTCCCGGTCTAGAGCCGAAAACAACAACTATGCTCTTATCTGTAGAGCTATAAGATGTACCGGTTCATAACTACTTATCTCGAAATATAGTATATAAACCAAACACTACGCCATAAGTGAGCATACGCAACCCCCAAATAAAGTTGCAAAAGACCTGAAAAGCATTGCATAAGGCCTTACGCAACACCAGAGGGACGTTGCCAATATTGACGTTGCGTAAGACCCCTAATGCAACGCTTTTCCAAGCTATTGTTACACCACGAAAGTATTGCATAAGAGGCCTTATGCAACACCAAAGCACGTAAAGGCAACACCACATAGTGTTGCATAAGATTTTTAACCATTTCAGCAGTGGGGCCCACAAGCCACGTCAGCATTGGATCCCACGAGGTGCCACGTCAGCAAGGTGCCACAGCAGTAAGATGCCACGTTAGTAGTGGGATCCACAAGGTGCCACGTCACAACTGGGGGGCCATGCCCCGTCAGCATTGGGGCCCACTAGGGGTGCCACGTCAGCAGTGGGTCCCACTGGATTCCACGTCAGCAGTGGGGCACACATGGTGCCACATCAGCAATAGGGACAACTATCTAATGCAACACTAGTTTGGTCTAATGCAACATCATTTTTTTTGCAACATCAGAAGTATTTTTAGAAACACTAAATATACCATAATGCAACATCATATATAGTCAAATGCAACACTTTTTTACAAAAAATTTGAAATGGCTTCTTTGTTTATACATAAAACCATCCTGTCCAAACCAAACCAACAAACAACTAATACATACCAACCACAAGGTATGGATGTAGCCAACAAAATACTGAAGTAACAATTTTACAAACTCTTACGAACATGTACTAAAATCAACTTGCACTAATTCTAAGTTCAAAGTACGTCAATTCAAAATTCAAAAGTACATAAGAAAATAGATAAGAAATACTGCAGCATCCACTAAAGCCAACAGGATCAGACCTTAATAGTCTACCCTCCAATATCATAATGCTTTCCTGTAGATCATCATGTTAGCTTGTCACCTTCAGTTTCGAACATAGATGCACATAAACCAGAATAACTGCTTACAAGAGTTCCATTATCGTTAAATCCCCACAACTGCAAAAAAACGAAAGTCCAGTAAGATTTAAGTTCTTTTATATACCATAACCAGATTGTGAGTAATAAAGAATACTAAACTGTGAAATTGCCAAATTTCATGCAACTACACAAACTGAAGTTGCAAAATGTCACAAACTGAAGTTGCAAAATGTATAGCTTCCAAATACTTTTACATTTATATGTCTGTAACATATATGTTTATTCTTAGGGAACATTAGTTTTCACTTTTTAGTATTTAGCTTATTTAAAATATTTGGTGAAAGGGCAATATTACTTGGTTTGTGTGCTGTCTGCAAGGTGAAAATGAGACTCGTGGGAATTCTTTTGAAGTAAGTCTCCGGTTTTGAGAAGCACTCAAGCAAAGTTATTTTGTATATGTCACAAATAGATGAAAAGTGCGTTGATATTTCTGCTTAAAAGCCATCTCCTCATCCCTGCATTAACACCCTTGGCCTATCATATTCTTAAATAACTAAAATATTTAAACAAAAATTCAACAGCAAGAGAAAGTAGTAATATTACGACGCAGAAAAAACTTCTCTCTTGTTTAGGGAAAAAGGTTCCTGATATTTGCTTCCAAATTTTCCTGTCCAGCAGACTTGTTTTGGTTCACTATCAAGAGATCTGGTGAACCAGCCTTTTGCTGAACCATCTTTGCAGCTTGTCAGCCGCAAAGCAATTGATTCTGATCTGCCCACATTTTTCAGACTTCTCGTTTGGAAGTTCAGTCCTCGATTTTTAATTTGGAAACGGGATGAACTAGTAATATAAGGAAACTGTATAACACACTATTATAAGGCACACTACTATATATGTTTCAGAAATAGAAGTCTCTGGATCAGTACACGGACCTGCTTGTTGTCAGAGCTAAAGGAGTTTATTTCCATAAGAACAGGATGTGCAATGAGATTAAGTGTACTACTGTCAAGATTTCTCATATCCCCTCCAAACATCAAAGGAGATCTGGCCATAGACCACAAATTCATCTGTCAAAAGAAACTCTAATATAACAATTTATATAGTAATTACTTTAAGGAAACTATACAATCAAATACACACATACCTGAGTTTTCTGCTCATTGAGAGAGAGTTTACAGTTTCTATACGGACCATAGTTTGCCCTTGTGAATGCATAATACAATGTCAATAAAAAAATTTACTATGTCAAAATTTACTATGCATAATACAGACGTGTTTCTCCATCATAAAGGGTTCCTTTCGCTCGGTTATAATCAAAGAAGTCCTCACATAAGTCATCTTGACCTTGTTTAACTCAATAATGACAATGTCAGAGTGGTATAAAAAAATAAAACACTACAACATTAAAAAAAACATGGGATCAAATATGAAAAAAGAACAGGTATCAGATTTTGGATTAATACAGTACCTTACTGCAGTAAAAACAGCTCCCACAAGGCATTATGAACGCCCCCACAACATGAGCTCCAACAGGAAATCTGAAATTAACCCACGCTTTCAATTATGTTGGATTTAGACAATATCAGTTGTGATCATTATAATAGTTAGATCTCAGTTTATAAACCTCTTGGTAATTTTAGTGTAAGTGAGTGGTCCATGTTCAACTACCTCACCAGTGATCTCGTGTCCCAAAACACAAGGGCTAGAAAATGGAAGTTCGCCTTTTATTACATGTAGGTCGGAGTGGCACACCCCACAGGCTGCAGCGTTCAAAATATACATGATCAATAAATATCGTTAACACTCATAGTGGAGACTAATTACACAAGTAAGACCTACAGTGGACACCATGAAGCAAATATAAACGAGACAAAAATCCACATACACACACACACATTTTAATAAGTAAGGTAGCAGATAAACAAGAAATTGTAAGAAAATGTGATACTAATAGCTGGGGGTAAGCGGTAAGTAGCGCGATAAACTTTGCGATGCAAGCAAAACAATGAGCCAAGTAACAGAAATGATAAAATTCAAGTAATGAGCCAAGTATATACTTCACTATTCTCGCTAATCAAATATATAAATATCCCCAACAAAAATCCCCAATATAAACAAAACAAAAACCCAAGTGAAAGT
Organism: Saposhnikovia divaricata; assembly: GCA_036435485.1. Taxonomy (NCBI): domain Eukaryota; kingdom Viridiplantae; phylum Streptophyta; class Magnoliopsida; order Apiales; family Apiaceae; genus Saposhnikovia; species Saposhnikovia divaricata. Next base: position 131,800,525 of record CM071600.1, read on the forward strand.
TTTAATTTTACCTCGAATTGGGAACCCTAATTTAATCCCCAAACAGAAAACCCCAATCGAAGCCCTAAGTGAAAATCAAAAATAGAAACAATTAATTGAAGAGTGAAGAAGAGCAATTCAACAATGAAAATTCATAAAAAGATAAGAGAATCATATACCAATTACTTGAAGAAGTGAGGCCCTAACTATCACCTGCAAAATCAAAAACAAATTAGATATAGAGAAGAGAATTATTAGAGAATAGAATAGAGAAGAGAGAGTTATTTGATTTGATAGAGAGAGAGAGTCGATTTCTTCCATTTGATACAGAGAGAGTCGATTGCGAGAGTGAGAGGGAGTTGGAGTTGCGTGAACTATGAAGTATCTGAGTAAGAGAGGGAGGGGGGAGTGGGCTTGTAATTTTGGTTATTAAGGGGGAAAGGCGGGCCTTTAATTTTCGTTAGGAGGGAAAACTACCGCCTTTAATTTGGATGGGAAAAGGGGAGCCTTCCTTTTTCATATTAAATGATTTTAATTTTTTTTGTTAAATAAAAATTTGGATGGGAAAAATATCCATCCTATTTTCACCCCGTGCAGATCACGTGCCTTTCTTTTACATAGAACTGTTATCTTAAATGATTTTAATTTAACCGGTTTGACCGTTATAAAAAATTACCGCATCACTAAATTCGTTATAAAACCAAACAAAATACAACTAGGAAATTTTTTAAAAAATTACCGCATCACTAAAATCGTTATATCTTGACACCCGTGCAATTGGAACGTTGAAAAAATAATTGAAAAAAATAGATTCATCATTCGGGACAAGACTAGTTAAAAGGAAAGTCTACTTTGACCGGTTTGACCGTTATAAAACCAAACCAAATAAATCTAGGATTTTTTTTAAAAATTACCACATCACTAAATCGTTATATCTTGACACCCGTGCAATTGGAACGTTGAAAAAATAATTTAAAAAAAATAGATTCATCATTAGGGACAAGACTAGTTAAAAGGAAGGTCGACTTTGACCGATTTGACCGTTATAAAACCAAACCAAATAAATCTAGGAAATTTTTTAAAAAATTATCACATCAATAAAATCGTTATATCTTCACACCCGTGCAATTGGAACGTTGAAAAAATAATTAAAAAAATAGATTCATCATTCGGGGCAAGACTAGTTAAAAGGAAGGTCCACTTTGACCTGTTTGACAGTTATAAAACCAAACCAAATAAATCTTGAAAATTTTTAAAAAAATTACCACATCACTAAAATCGTTTTATCTTGACACCCGTGCGAATGGAACGTCGAAAAAATAATTAAAAAAAAAATAGATTCATCATTCAGGACAAGACTTGTTAAAAAAATAGCTAATACAACACTTCAAACAACAAATGCAACACTACTGTTAGCTAATGCAACACTTCTGACACGTCAGCAAATGGCACGTCAGCACACGTGGGTCCCACTTCTACCACGTCAGCAATTGTGGGCCCCACAATTGCCACGTCAGCATTGGTCGGCCTCTTGCCACGTCACCCTTGTGGGTCCCATAGTGCCACATCAGCAGTGGTGGATCCCACACGATACAACAATTATCGCAAAATTGTATAACACTATATATGGCAAAAGCAGTATTATACGACAATACTTCAAAGTATAGGTTTTGAAAACTTGCTTAGTGCTCTGGTCGTAGTAGGGGCTCGCGACAATGTCCGACAATCTAAACAAGGTCAAGAACATACGATTAATCCCCTAGACGATCCACTTATAAATAAATACTCGTCTACTTAAGCAATTCACAATCAAAGTACTAATGGCTCATTCTAGACTCGTACTAAGTCCATGCTAATCGTCAAATACTTAAGTCATGAGTTTGGTTCGAAACCGATTCTCAAATTCAAGTTATACTTAACCACTTATAACATAGGTTTCAAAGTCATGTTCTTAGGGGTTTTCACTTGCGCAATCTCGGCTAACGCATTTTTATAAAATCAAAAAAACTCTTTTTAACTCGAAAGTTTCGCACATACTTTGCTAACTGTCCTTAGCTTCTTATCACCAAATTTCGTATTTTAAATCCACCATTAAGGGTCTCAAACGTAGCAACAAAGTGGGTACATTTCTGCAATGAAATCTCTTGAACCACTTTCACTAAAACTAACATAACTCTTAAACCGTAAACTCTTTTGACATGATTCTTACGGCGAAATAAACTAGACAACCATACCTACACAACCATATGCAGTGGTGAATTTAAAAACAATTTTATGGTTTCGGGGTTAACTATTTTATGATCTAACAAAATTTCACCATTACGACGGCTATAAATCGAACATTTCCATTTTACAAACACTCCAAACCAGCCATCGAAGCATACCATACATTCTCAACGTCAACAAACACTCTTCATACTCCTCTAAGACCAGTGGTGGGGTTCAAATCCAAAATTCATCATTTTACACATTATACAAGACCAAACAATCATTAAATCACATAACATGATCTCATCTTTATACTAGCATCAAAACTACACCAAAACTCATATAAAACTCAAAGTTGGTTTAGGGTTTTACCATCTTGGGAGCTCTAGCAACACTATCAAGTGTTTATAATCAATTAACAAGCTTTAGATAGTCCTTATATAGCTTAAACCTTAAGAACAAAACAAGAAAACATGGTAAGTTACTATTCATTACTGTTCATCCTCCTCTTTGGATGGATTTTTGACATAGCTAGGAAGTAAGTTTGAAGCACATGTTTTAACCATACCTTAGTCTCCTTAATACCTTTCTTTTAAGCCATAGATCTAAAGAAACAAAGCTCCATAGCTAGGGTTTAATTCATTTGTGAATTATGGGGATGGGCCGAATGGAATATGGTGGTGGTGGTGGTGGTGATGTTTTGTTTTCTTTTTCTCTCTTTAATCTCCTTTGACAAGTTGGTAAATGACTTGGGTGATATTTTGTGATATATATTTGATGCTTACAAGCTACTAATCCCCCTTGATACACTTGTCAAGCTTGTGTGGTGTGCATGAAATGTGGTGACATGAAGCCTTGTTGGCTTGTTCTTGAACAAACACCTCAATAATCCTTTTTGTTTTGATTTAATGATTTTCTTTCCCACCAAATTTACTTGATATAATGGACTAGATGATCATGCATGGTTTCTAATCTCGTTCCATAATTTGTTTCGCGTTCGCTTTATCGCTTAAGCTCCTTATAAAGTATTAGCGATTTCTAGAACGTTCGTTATTCTATCTCAAGAGTTCTTGTTCTTAATCCTCAAATCATATTTAATAAAAATATAATCCTTGAATTCTCAATATAGTAATTCACTTGTCTTGATTGCATTTATATGCTCTTCCCTACTCGGTCAAATATTCCATAAAAATAAAGTTTGAATTTTCTGAACTCCGATCGTGTTTGCATACACTTGTTTGCACCGCAGATCACTAATATAACTTTACAATATCCATTTTCTGTTCCGTACATAGGGTAACGTGAAAAATTTCTCAATTCTCGAAATCACTATTCATCCATGCAAATCACTATTCATTCATAAAATAAAAATTTTCCCAAGTACAAAAATTAGGGTTATTACACATGTAATAGATAAATCTAAAACATACATTGAACCTGATAACTTTGTCTTTGCTAAGAGAGTTCCCAATTCTACTATTGAAAAGGGATCAACCTCTACACAACCCAAAGTGCATGTGTCTAAACTTGTCAAGACTAAAGGAGTTGAGAAGAATGTAGGTCTTTTGTCTAAGAAACAACTGAGAGACAAAATTTGTGAAGTCACAAATAGAAGGAAGTCACCTACTGCTAAGAGAAACAGGAATGGTAAAGTTGGAATAAATAAAGAGAATAATTATAAGTACATTCCAAATGCACCTAGAAAAGCATGCTTTAACTGTGGAAACTATAATCATCTTGCTGTTGATTGCAGGAAGAGTAAAAAGAAGGCAACTGTAGTTCCTAAGTCTGACATTAGGAATAGATCAGTATTTTATAAACCACATAATCCCTGTTTTCATTGTGGCAGTAAATGGAACTCTATTTATACATGTGAAGAATAACATAGTTTGTACTACAACTTTTATGATCCATTACCCAAGTTTAATAAAAGTACAAATTATGGTAAAACAAAGAATGTGAATACAAGGCATGAATGTATCTTTACTGACAAAGCAAATCCTGATGGATCTAATCCTGACAGGACTGCTTTTGTCAAAAAGACTTCTGCTGCTAAAAATGTTAAAGGACATGCTATTAGAACCCAACAAGTGTGGGTTCTTAAAAATTCTAATTAAGTTCTTTGTGTTTCTGATTGCAGGGTAAAAAGAAAAATGTGTTAGTCATGGATAGTGGATGTTCTGTGCATATTACTGGAAACAAAACCCTGCTATCAGAATTTGAGGACAAAGCTGGCCCAACTGTGTCTTATGGAGATGGCAACATTGGACAAACTTTAGGATACGGCAACATTATCATTGGAAATGTCATTATTGAGAAGGCAGCTCTGGTAAAAGGACTCAAACATAATTTGCTGAGTGTTAGTCAAATCACAGACGGAGGTTATCATGTCAACTTCTATGATACTCATTTTGAAGTAGTCAGTAAAGCATCAGGAAAGATTGCTCTAACTGGTCAAACCATGGTAACATTTATGAAGCCAACATCTACACCAGTACTGATGGTCCCTCTACATGTCTCATCAGTAAGGCATCAATAGATGATAGTTGGAATTGGCACAAGAAGCTTTCTCATCTCAACTTAAACAACATCAATGAGTTGGTTAAGAAAGATTTGGTGAGAGGATTTCCAAAGGCTCTGTATACTCATGATGGACTCTGTGATGCTTGTCAGAAGGCTAAACAGAGAAGGACATCATTTATGAAAAAGATGAAACTACTGAGATATTTCTGGACCATGTAAGAATCATTGAAACTGGCACAAAGTACAAAGTCAAGATACTGAGGAGTGATAATGGAACTGAATTCAAGAATTTATTGATGGAAGAGTTATGTAAATATAAAGGAATTATTCAACAATTCTCTGCTCCTAGCATACCCCGGCAAAATGGAGTAGTTGAAAGGAAGAATAGAACTCTAATTGAAGCTAGTAGAACTACGTTGGAGGAAGCTAAATTGCCAACATACTCTTGGGTAGAAGCAGTCAAGACAACATGCTACACTCAGAACATCACACTTATAAACAGACATGGTGTGACTCCTTATCAAATGATTAAAGAAAAGAAACCAAGCTTGAAGCATCTACATGTGTTTGGCTGCAAGTGTTTTGTTCTTAGACCTTATCCTGAACAGCTATGAAAACTTGAAACTAAAGCTGATGAGGGTATCTTTATTGGCTATCCAACTTCTAGAGCCTTTAAAGTCTACAATCTAAGAACAAAGACAGTCATGAAGTTTATTAATGTATCTTTTGATGATAAAAAGATAACTGGAATAGCTGAAGACTCTCATGACAGTTTAATCTTGCAAATGAAGCTACCAAGAATTCTGATGAATCTATGTTAGATACTGATATTCCATCAGATCCTGACGATTCATCAATTCCTGATGAAGTACAAATTACTGATGGTGATACTACTAATGCAAATGTTGAGGGGGAGCAACAGCAAAATACCATCAATACTGATACAACTCAACCATCAGGAGAAGATTCATCAGAAACTGATTCAAGTGGTAATCCTGACAGTTCTTCAAGAAGAGATAACACTATCTCAGGGGGAGCTTCAAATGATTCTAGTTCTTTTAAAGATAACTCCAATCAAGGGGGAGCATCCAACACTAGAAATGAATTACCACCAGCAAGGAAATGGACTAAAATTCATACTCTTGATTTTATTGTTGGAAATCCTGATGCAGGTGTTAAGACCAGAAGTGCAACTCAAAATGAATGTCTTTATCATAACTTTCTGTCAAAGGAGGAGCCTAAGAAAGTTGAAGATGCACTTAAGGATGCTGATTGGGTTACAACAATGCAAGAGGAACTGAATGAGTTTGAGAGAAATGAGGTCTGGAAACTTGTACCAAGACCAAAGGACAGGTCAATTATTGGTACAAAGTGGGTATTCAAAAACAAGACATATTCAGATAGTACTATTGTCAGGAACAAAACAAGGCTAGTTGCAAAGGGGTATTCTCAACAGGAAGGAATTGATTATGATGAGACGTTTGCTCCTGTTGCAAGGCTAGAAGCCATCAGGATTTTTCTAGCATATGCTGCCCACATGAAATTCAAGGTTTTCCAGATGGATGTTAAAAGTGCTTTTCTAAATGGAGAATTGGAAGAGGAGGTATATGTTGAACAACCTCCTGGCTTCATTGATCCAAAATATCCAAATCATGTTTACAGATTGGATAAAGCACTTTATGGACTAAAACAAGCTCCAAGAGCCTAGTATGAGACTTTGGCTCAATTATTACTGGAAAGTGGATTCAAGAGAGGTATAATTGATAAAACTCTATTTTATTTGAATCATGGTAAGGAGTTGCTATTAGTTCAGATTTATGTTGATGATATCATTTTTGGGTCAACTAAGTCTAAGTTGTGTGAAAAGTTTTCAAAGCTAATGTAGCCTAGATATCAAATGAGCATGATGGGAGAAATGATCTATTTCTTAGGTTTGCAAGTTAAACAGACTGATGATGGCATCTTTATTAATCAGTCAAAATATACAAAGAATCTACTAAAGAGGTTTAACATGCAAGACAGTGCAACTGATTCAACTCCTATTGCTACAGCTACTAAGCTTGATCCTGATCAAGGTACTGAAGTAGATGTAACTCACTACAGAGGTATGATTGGCTCACTTTCGTATATAATTGCTAGTAGACCAGATATCATGTATGCAACCTGTCTATGCGCAAGATTTCAGGCAAATCCCAGAGAATCACACCTAATAACAATCAAAATGATTTTCAGATATCTAAAAGGCACTCCATCTCTTGGCCTGTGGTATGCTAGAGAATCTGATTTTAGTTTGTGTGGTTACTCAGATGCTGAGTTTGCAGGCTGCAAAATAGACAGGAAAAGTACTTCAGGAAGTTGTCAATTTCTAGGTGGGAGACTAGTTTCATGGTTTAGTAAGAAACAGAAGTCTATCTCTACACCTACTATAGAAGTTGAGTACATTGTTGCAGGAAGCTGTTGTGCTCAGATAATGTGGATGAGAAATCAGCTAATGGACTATGGTTTTTCATATTCAAAAATACCCATTATTGTGATAACCGAAGTGCTATTGCCATGACAGGAAATCCAGTTCAACACTCTCTTACTAAGAATATCAGTATCAGATATCATTTCATAAGAGAACAAGTACTGGAAGGGACAGTTGAGCTATACTTTGTTCCTACTGATCAACAGTTAGCTGATATATTCACCAAGCCACTTCCTAAAGCTACATTTATTAAGTTGGTGAATGAACTTGGAATGGTGAACTATGAGAATTACATGAGAATTACTGAGAATGTTAACATAGAGCAATTTCTGATGATCATCACAACCTGATAGTTATCAAATCCTGTTGAGAAGGTATGTACTAAGAATCCAGATCGAAGTCAAACTGTGACTTGGTCAAAATCCTGACAGTGGTCAACGTAAGAATACTGATGTACAGTTCAGCAATATTTTATCACATTTTCAAATAAAGTTAATTATCTTTGTGATATTATTTCATAATTGCTGAATTTTGATATGTAAATGATTGTGCATATTTCTCTCAAGTTGTGAGAAACGGTTCAGTATTAGATGGACAAACGTTCGTGCGCGTGTGTCTCACTGATAGATATATACATATAGATACACATAAAAAGCGGTGCGGTTATTACTACTTGCCCACGTAAATTGGTCCATTAATTATGCTTGCACAAATCAAATACTGACACCTGTAATTGAGTTAATTTTTTTGTCTAAACAAAAACAGCTTATTTTTCTGAATTAACCATTATTCTCAAAACATTAGTTTTTCATCCCCTCTCTCTCTCTGTGTGATCACGAACCCTAATTTCAAATTTTCTTATTATCTCATCTGAAAAGGATATTTCTATTTTCATCAACACGCAGACCATTGTTAATGGTGTTACTTTCGCTACCAACAACTTCATAGCTGTGTTGGATCATCAGGACTTACCTACTGACTTTCATATCATTCAGGATTTCCTAGCTTCAGGACCATTAAACTTTGCTCTAACCCAACCTGCAAAAGTTTCTTTCAAGTCTGTGATGCAGGTTTGGAACACAATGGTATTTTCTCAGGAGTTTACATCCAAAAAGATCACCATGACTTTTGAGTATAATGGAGTTTCACATTAGGTGACTCCTGAACAAATGAACAGGCTTTTCATCGACCGTCTCTCAATGGGGTATCTCCTGATGTTGTCTCTGATTCAACCCTGTTTGATTTGGTTACAAAGTTGGGATATAATGGTGAAGACAACATGCATGGAAATCTAGCACGCACAAAGCTGAAAAAGGAATGAAATTTCTTCTTTGACACCATAAGTAGGTGTTTCCTAAACAAGACCTATAACTTTGATGCATTACCATTTACATCTCTTCAAATTGGGTATTCTCTTATCCATTCTATAGTATTTGATTATGGGTCTTTTATTATTAAGGCTTTACATGCTAGGATGTCAGATAAATGTGGATATGTATGTTTCTTCACTTTTTGCAATTGATATTTTCACATGTATGTCCTGATGTCATTTTTCAAGATGATACACTTCTGCCTATCTGCAGAATTTTTGATAACAATATTAAAGTACTGATCAATTCTGATAAGGCAAATGGCTTTGGAGGCAATGCCTTCATTCCTGATGAGGCCAGGCTCCTCTTGCAAAAGAGAATGCCTACTCATTATGGTCCAATTTCTGGTGCTATGGGGCAGGACCAAACACATCCTATTCCTAACCCAAGTACATAACACAAACACTTATCTAAACAATTAACCACCTCTGCTGTCTCACAAAAGGCATCAGTTGTAAAATCTAAAAAATTAGCTAGATCTGATGTGTCTGAGAGGCAATCAGGATCAAAGGATTTCTCCACTCCAATCCTCATTCAAACGAAGTTAAAAGGGGCTGAACAAGGGGTCCTGGTGGTAGAGAAAGTTATGAAGAAGGTTGATGATTCTTTAGTTGAAGCAGGAGTGTATACTGAAGCCGGAGAAAATAGAAACTTTTTATAGAAAACTGATTCTGATTCTGATGATGATGGTATGCCTATTTCATCTATTTACAAGAAGAAGGAAGTTGCTGATACTACTCCTGACTCTCTAGCTATTTTTGAGATGTCACAGAAAAGAAGAAACTTGATTAAGAATAACAGGTATTATATTCCTTCAGATACACAGAATATTACTGATGACACAGAGATTACTCCTGATGTCTCTGTCAATCCTGATGGGTCTTCAAATCCTGACGGCTCAGTAATCCTGACATCTCCACTCCTGATGATTCTCATGTGAAGGCAGTTAACATCTCTGACTTTCCATCACCTCATACTCCTAGAAGGAAACATATTAGCATATCCTGGGAGAAGGTCATTGATACTGCTGCTCAACTGGGTGTACAACCACCACCACCACTTTTAGAGAAAAGACCAGCTGCAGAAAAGGTCTTTGCAAGATAAAAAAAGTAGAGGCTCACATTACCTCTGAAAGGATCTAGCCCACAAGAACCTGGATTTTAAAGGAGTCCAGCAGCTACTGCAGATCCAGCCACACAAGAACCACTCACTCAAAGTGTGGGTGAAGGCACTGCTGAAGGAATGGTCCCATAAGAACCACTTTCTCAAAGGGAAGCTGCAGACATGAACATACCAGCCACACAAGAACCATCTTCTAAAAATGAAGATGCAGGCATGGTAACAGCACAAGGATTTCCTGACACTGTTCAAGGGATTCCTGAAGTTCAGATTGACATTGCTCAATTTCTGAAAGAGAAAGCTGATCATCAAAAGCACATTGATGAATGTGATGTTGTTTATGAAGAAACTGCATTTGAGGGAAGTACACAAGAACCTTCAACTCAAAGGGTTGAAGTAGCTTCAAAACCTCAGGCTACACAAGAACCATTGGTAGCAAATACTTATGCAAGCCACAATCCTGATGCAGCTGTCACTACTGATGCAAGTGTTCCTGATCCTGATGTTCCACTGCTAATTCAACCACTTTCATCAAGACCTATAGGACCTACTTCATCAGGTAATACTTCTACTTCTACTCCTTTACTTACTGCTAGTATGATTATAGATAGACCTGTTATAAGGGATACCTCTATCTGTATGACTTCAGACAATTCCTCTCAGCCACCTCTTATTTATTTGCACTTGTCGAGCCAGAACCTTTCATGTGAGAATGAGAGTGAACAATTAATGAAAATACAGAGTGATGAGAGGCAATCTCCTGAACTGGCAAAAGGAGAGGTAGAAATGAGTGAGAAGTTAAATACTTCTAATGAGGTAGCAGTTACTATTAAAAGTAACTTAGGTGATGCTGTGAGAAATGATGAGATCATTTTAAAAGAAAAGAAAGATTTAGGATCCTGTTCTGTTCCACATGCATGTCATCAGGAGACACCAGCTACATCTACTGCTCATCTAAAATTAAAGGGTGTCCTGAATCCTGATGATAATGAAGCTGAAAAAATTTCTGATGCTGATGAACATGACAGCTCAGATGATGATGATGATGAGCATGATCCTGATGCAGCTAATCTTAAAATAGCTCTACAAGCTAGTCTTGGTACTACTCATGGATCCTCCATAAAATTCATGGAAAATGTTAGTAAATCTACAGAAGGGAAGGCCGAGAACAGGACACACTACTCTGGTGCTATTCCTGAACACATTGCTGCTCTCAGAAGATATAAATGGGACACTGAGTGGAATAAACCTAATGCAGTTACTAACTTTCATAATGCTCATTTCCATGACAAGAACATTGTTTCTACAATAACTAGCTCTGATCTTAAGGATCATCTAAAGGCTACTACAATTTTGGATAAGGGATTGAAGGAGGGGGTTAATTCGGTTAAAAGTGACAATGCCACTGTTAGGGCTGATATTCATCAAGCTTTGACTTTGACTACTACTGCTTCTCAGGTCAAAATCTTAGGAAATGACCTCAGGACTGCACAAGCTACCATCAATATGAGAATGGATACCTTGGAAGCAAAGGTATCTAATATTGAAGAATCTCTCCAATTTATCTTATCTTTATTGACTGATCCTAATGTCAAAAAGGGGGAGAAGTTAGCTCAAACAAAATGCTCACCTGATCTGGTATTAAGAAAGGATGATGATAATTCTGGAAATTATGGTGGTGCTAAGTCTCATGGAATCTCTGAAACCTCTGATGCTACAATGATAGAAGGACAAGACAATCTAAAACTCAAACTAAGCATGTTAAAGAAGTGTCTCTTGGTATGAAACAATTGTCTCTTAATCCTGATGGGGAGGAATTTGCATATGTACTGGTTGAAGACTTGCATCTACAGAGGAGTTCAATTCAAAAGCTCAAAGCAGCTATTTATCAGATAAATGAGGAAGATGAAGAACTCATAGGTCTAAAGGAGAAAATGATTCAGATTCTTGAAAGCAAAGAAGAAGAGTTACTATCAAATTCTTGAAGATGAATCTTTTCTACCTAAGAATTCCTAAAACTGTTGCTGAAGAGTCTGACTAAAGTTTGTGACATTTTGTTTTTGTTTTTGACATCATTGAATCAAGGAATTTGTGCTTTATTTTACAAGGTACAAATTGGGGGAGATTGTTAGATATTGATTCAAGTGATGTCAAGATCTGGACTACTGATCAGATACTGATGGTGACGTCATCAAGAAAGGAACGTCAATACAGGATTGTCATCAGGATTGGTAGCTGATCAGGATTACATGAAGATTGACATTAGTCCTGAAATCAAGGAAGGTTGATTTATCTATTCCTATTTTATAGGATCTTAGCTATCAATTAGGATATGCATTGTGAACAGTAGTTAATTGATTTAACATATCTTGTAATTGATAGGGCAGATGTGTACTGTATATAAACACAGTTTAGGTTTTACTTTTAAGTAATCACTTACACGAGATATCTTGTAACTTAGCAGCTCTTGAGAACTAAGTATTTCTTGAGAGAGTTTGTAACAGTTTTATATCAGATTTAATAAAGCTGTTATTTCTTCATACTTGTGATTCACATTTAATTAAAGGTCGAAAATCTAATATAATTGTATTCAACCCCCTTCTACAATTGTAAATCACTGGGCAACACGCCTGAAGCCAAGACACAAAAGACTGCGCGTGTTCCTTACTCTCTGTACCTGCGCATGGCTAAATTGTGTGGAATAAGGCATAGGAAATTTATTTGTTTAATTTATTTGAACAAAAAGAATTCATGCTCATTGGTTCGATAGTTTTATTACAAAACTATCGAATGGATTAAGAGGAAACAAAACAATTGTTTCGATAGTTAAAACTATCGAAATAATTTTTAAAGAGTGAATTCATTTTATTCTACTTCTTTATTTGTTAGTCACAGAGACATGCCTGTACTCATATAATAACAAGCCTAAGTATGTGTAATGCTATGCATTACCTACATGACCTCTTAACTGAGGGAACCTCTAGTTGTAGAGTTTTTATTTGTTTCGTACTTGTAATAGGCATCAAATCCTAGTTGTGTAACTGTACTTAGAAAGTCAAGAATAATGCTTGAAATAAGTTCCAAGGTTCATGCCTCAAGCAAGGAGATAAAGATTGTCAAATAATCACAGCTGGGATTTGAAGAAATGAAGAATTTGCCTAAGTACCAATTCGAGAAGTATGTTTGTTATATTCGAGAAGTCTAGCATTCGAGAAGTCAGAGATTCGATATCTCAAAAGACACTGTTCGATATCTCTGAAGGTTAACTATTCAAAGCCTTATTCGAGAACTCAGAGATTCGACATGTCCAAATACTCTATTCGAGAACTCATGGAGTCAACAAGTCAAAGCATCATTCGAGTTCTCTAAGAGTCAACAAGTCAATGCTCTATTCGATATCTCAAGGACTAAAGAAGCTATTCGATATCTCAGGGATTCGATAAGTAAAATGCTCCATTCGATATCTCAAGGATTCTTGGAGAAAAGACTTATTGGAGAAGTCATTCGATGTAAGAACCCCAAATTTTGGATATAATTAAAACTTTTTATTAAGTAATGATAAAATGAGGAACAATGATTCCGACAACAAGGTCACCAGCTCTAATGAATGGTGGTTTCAAAGGACAATGATTGTAATGAATGGATATTGCTTTGGACAATGATCCTGATGCATTGGTATATTGTCAGAAGAGAGTAATTCGATGGTTGAGGACCTAGATAAGAATAATCTACCATCCAGGAAGGATCTAATGGATCCTTGAAGGGAAATGAGTACGTGCATAGTGTTTCCCGTACGTGCATAGTGTTTCCCATACGTGCATAGTATTTCCCGTACGAGCATAGTGTTTCCCGTACGTGCATAGTATTTCCTGTACGTGCATAGTAATTTGGTGGATGAATAGTGATTTTGTAAGTTGGAAAACTTTTCACGCCACCCTATGTACGGGACGTGATATGGATGTTTCGAAGTCATATTAGTAATACGCGGAGGAAATAAGTGAATGCAGAGACGATCGGAATTCAGAAATTCCAAATTCTTTCTCGGTATAATATTTGACCGGACAGTGGATTAAATATTATTATAATCCAAGAATTGAGGTATTAACTTTGAGGATTTGATATTTTGGGATGTTATTATATTTGATTTAAGAATGAAGGTAGGAAACCACTGAGGCAGTGAAACAAGCGTTCTAGAAACCACTAAAATGTTATAACGAGATTAATCAATAAAGCGAATGAATCCTAGATTACGGATTAAGTTCGTATCGAGATTAAATATCCTGCATGGTCATCACGAGGATTATATTAAGGATTGGGGAAGGTATTATGAATATCGAGAAATTTCCCGGTAAACCCTAGAGGTGAAACTACTTAGTTATTCGTCCGAACGATCAATGAATTGAGCAATAAACGGACAAAGAAACGAGCAGAGAACCAAGATGCAAGTATGTGCAAGTGGATGAGATCAAGTAACTAAGCTATTTGCAAGAGTAACTAGCACACTAAGAATCAAACCAAGGATACAAGATATTAGTACATGACACACCACTTGTCCACTTGTTTAAACATCATCCATGACATAATCACTTTATTAAAGTGACTTTGGGCCAAGATATTATCAAAACCTCATCCCAATAATTCATTTAGCACAAGCAACCAAGTAAAAGATGCAAACAAACTCTTTCCCCCTCCATTTACCTCCATTTGGACCTGCCCTCTTTTTCAAGAGGAGAAATCCAACTTCCATCCATGGTTAAATCTCAAGAAAATTAAGGTGAGTCCTATATTTCATAACTAAGATACCCTATGAATTTCATCTTCAAATTCCATACCAATCTTGAGATATAAAATCAAGAAGATGATGATGAATAGTAACTTTTAAGTATTAACTTTGTGTTCTTGTTTTCTTTTGAATGATTCAAGTATACTAAGGCTACTTAAGGATCATTCAAGGCTTAACAAGTGTTATTCACTCTCCAAGGAAGGTATAAAGCTCAAGAACCCTTAGTACTACTTTGAGTTTATGGATTTTTTTGGATGGATATATGATGGAGAGGTGTTAGTATGTTTAGATCCATGTATGCATAATTGGTTGTTATTGATGTTTCATACTTGTTGGATTTGAGTTGTTCTTGAGATATCATGACTTAGAATAGATGAGAAACTTTAGGTCTTGAATTGGTTGTTGTTGGAGGATGATTTGATGATGATAAAAATTTGGAAAAGCATGTAAACATAGCCGTCGTAATGCCGAATTTTTGATAATCTTTAAAAACCGTGCATCACAGTAGCATGAACTCACTGTCCAGTGTTGTATTTTCCCATGATAAGATAGGTTATGTTATAAGCTTCGTTTTGATATAAAGAACGCGTGAAACGGACTTACGGTTTAGGAGTTACGGTCGGTTTACTAAAAGTAGTTCGAATCCGTAAACGAAAGTTCGTAACTGAAATTGAACCCCGATAAAATACGTAAGTCAGTGGCGAATCTTGGTAATTAAATACTAGAGGTAAAAAGGAAGGTGTGAGAGAAAAACTCATGTGAAAAGGATCGTTTTCCGATTTTATAAAAATGTTCGAATCAAAGTTAATCGCGAACGAACCCCTAAAAACCAGCTTGATTATAACTTCGGTAAAACACTTAGACAACGGGCGATAAAACTCGGAGCATAATATTGATCCGTAACGATCGACTTTAGAACTTGTATGAATTAAGTATGTCCCAAGTGTAAGTACAATGACATGTCGTATTAACGAACGAATGTCGGGTCGGATCGAGGATAAAAGGAATCCACTAAAAGGGGTATAACGAGATAACTCGAGAACGTGTTTCGATTTAAGTATAACTTAACTTTTAAGATGTTAAGTGATTAATCCCGAATGCCTTGGCTATTTTTAGATCACCAAGCTGACCCGGGACCCGCTATCACTACCCCTTACCGTACTCGACTACCAGGCAAGTTTCAATTCCCTTCTTTTAGGCTGTTGTTGTGATTGAATAAATTTATATATATGTTTTCTGTTATACATATGCCATAGCATGCATGCCTACTTTCAAGTTATATCATTATGCTTGTTCCCTGATTGTTATTTGCTTATAAATTAGATAGCTATCGTATCAGCTATAAGCCGGTTATTGTAAGACCCTCATAGAAGGGCATATACATCTTATTCATCAAATATAGAACGGGAGTCAATATTTCTTGATATATCGAGATTACCTCGGAGGAAAATATTTAAGTAAATATTTTCCATTATTCGGGCGACGAATATTATTTGAATATTCGTTCGAGATTATTTATTTTAACGATCCTTACTTCAAATAATTATTTGAACGTAACTATTCGACGAATAATATTTTTAATATTCATTCAGAGTCGAATTATTTATCGATTATTATTTTGAATATTCTTCTAAAGGTTGGACTACTAAATGAATATTATTTGGATATTCATTTAGAATATTATTCATTAAATGAATATTACATTTGAGTATTCATTTAAGATAGTAATTACCTGTCGAATATTATTTTAATGTTCATCTGAAACTTGATTTATTTATCGAGTCTTATCTCGAATATTCCCTTAAAGCTTGAATTACTAAATGAATATTACTTGATATTCATTTAGAATATTATTCATTAAATGAATATTACTTTATCAATATTCATTTAAATTCCTCATTAATTATGAATATTATTTTGAATATTCATCCAGGGTTCTATTTAATCATCGAATATTATTTTAAATATTTTAAATATTCCTTTCAGGTCTTATTAAGTAATGAATATTATTTTGAATATTCATTTGATTATTTAATTATGCAATAAATATTCTCTCGATATTTCTTCAAGAGTTATTTGAGAGATACTCTGATTAAAGATATTCTTTCATATTCCTAAATATTCTGTAAAATATTTTAATTCAATAAATATTCTCTGAATATTTATTCCATACTTAGAATAAACTCGATAAGGTTTATCTTCTTCGATTATTACAGAAAATATCTCGGAGTCATATTATTATTAATCTTATATCAAGAAAGGTTCTTAGACATCAGTCTTCTTTGAGTCTACCTCTCTAATAATAAGGGAACCTTACTTGGAAAATGTTATTTATCTTGTCGACTTCCCGGTCATAAAGTATTCTCTTCACTCGCAACTCGGGTGCTATGGACTTATTAAGTCGTTGTTTACCTTCTCATCTTTCGAGGGGTAAGATTGTTGGAACAAGTTGATATTCGTTACCAAGCAATAGCTTGGAAGTTGTTGGTGAATTTTCCTTTCCAACTAGATACGACTACTTTGTAGAGTCTTATCAACAAGTATTATACTTGGGGAAAGGGGGACGAACGTTACATTCAGAATCATGAATTCTATTTGAACTAGGAGTCGTGTAAGAGGCCGAGTAGCGCCGGTCCATCCCCTTTGGCCCAACCGTTGGCCGGGGAGAGCTAGTAAGGCGGTATACAAGTAAAGCCGTCAGTTCTTCCTTCTACCGGTAGTAAATCTAAATTGAGCTGTACGATCTCGACTGATCATCAAGATTGGAACAGCGGGCGCGGTGAATACTCCATCATCGGTTCATCATCCAAACTTATTTATTTCCTGCAACATGATTACTGTTGGCAGAGCTGGAAAAGTGTTCATAACTGGAATTGCAACCTTTTCATGCAAGTTCCTCTTCTTAATAACAATGAGAATATCTCACTTACTTTTGATGTAGCAGATATTTCTATAAACAAATACTTTAAGTTACCTTGTAACTTCATCGTTCATATTATACTGGCATCATTTCCGTAAATGCATGACATATGGTTTGAAAGATACTTTTGAACTGTTATACATTATCGTTCAGTTATATATTATTGTTGGTGGGCTATTGCTCACCCTTGCTTTATTATTATATCACAACAACAGCTAGACCAGATGACTCGCATAAGGCGCACTCGATGCGGGCGAGGACGATGAGACTACCAGAGCTGAAGAAGAAGCTATTGGTAGGATATATTTATTCTTTCATTACCAAGATTATGGTCTAGTATGACTTATGTAAATGGATGGCAAAGAGTATGTATTTATATTGAAATTCTTTTGGATTGTAAGAACTCATAATGTGATTAATAAAAATTTGATTGTTACTCTGATTTCATCTCTGGGACTATAACGGGTGTGTTTTATATTGTTGTGTTGGGTCATAGAGACGTAATTTATTTTATGTTAAGGAAAGTTCAATTGTTGTGGACAGAATTGGAAACCGTAACCACCGGATCCCGGACCCCGGATCTGGGGGTGTTACAGAAGTGGTATCAGAGCGTACGTTATAAACCCCAGAGATGAGGCGACGTTAAAACAATAAATTCACTAAGATAATAAGAACTCTTGCCAAGTTCATAGTCGGACTACTTAATGTAGTGATGACATATAAAACCCTTATGGGAACTCTTAAGTATCATGATAGTAACTTAGCTCGATATCGTAACGACGAGTAAGGCGACAGACCTTGATGCATACGAGCAGCAGCGCGATGATGCTTTATATGCTGAAGATCAGCGGGTAATTCGATGGAGTACCCTACTGGAGACCCGGAAGAGGTTCCAGCAGATAAGGAAAAATCCTGTTAGGATAAGGAGCTTACCCTTGAGGAATGAGGGTTGCAGCCAGAAAAACTGTGATGATTAAAGTATAGTGCTCAGAAAAGGGAGCATAAAGAACTGAGTTATTAGCAAGAGAACTGAAGATTCATGTTGGATTCGTAGCCGGTCTACTGGAGGTAGTACCAGCAAGTAAGACGGATTGAAAGGATCACTTGAGATCTTATACGGGAATAGACGAGAATCCCTAGAGACTTCCATATTAACGAAGAAAGAGCTAGAGGGATGTATGATTATCAAAGACATCGATTTAGGGCGAGGAGTAGAGTCCCTAGGAATAGTTGAGAAGGAGGCAGTAAGTGCCATATCATTTGATAAATGAATTAGTATGAATATGGTCAGTAATAATTCGCCATGAGAAGGCAGGTGTCGTAGGTTGTAAATTATGGAACCAAATTGAGGTTAATAAGGTGGTTTTATTAAGGGAAATGTTCATTTTATGAATGAATCAGTTAGAAAGTAAAGACATTGGGAAGTGATAGCATGATTGGATAAAGTTATATAAGGAAGTAGTAAGCAAGACAATGATCTCAGAACCTACCGGAAGATAAGACCAGTGAGTCAAGATGAACTCGTAATGAGACTACTGCCAGAGACTAAGTATAGGGTTAATTTCAACTCAGTAAAATGATGAACCAGAAATGTTAGATGCATGTAATTCAGAGGAATATTAAATTCTTTCTTTCAATGAATTATAGTAGTTACCTTAAGTTTATTCCGATGCAGAATTATAATAGATCAAGTAATACGATCAGCAGTTAAAGAGAAAAATGTGAGAAAATCTTCCTGGAGCTAAAAGGTGAAATTGGTAATGACCAAGAGCTGGCATTGCTTAATGGAAAAAAGAGACTTTGTGCTTCCAACGACGCTTCGTATAAAGGGTTAGGTAGACCGACATTTGGTAGTATTGAATATCAGGACGTATAGGTATCAGGACGTTGTGACAGGTTTCAATTTGAAACTATTGATTCCCTTCTAAGGGATGGATATAATTGATTCCTCTCCAGTGGGTAAACTTCCAATCTGATGATGATTATTTCGTTAACTATGACTGCTTATGATTCCACCTGCTTGGAGGTTCATAGAACTATTCTTCAGGTTTCGAAACTGGTCTCCTTAATGTTACCAGTAGGTGGGTAGATTGATCAAAATTTCCTTGAGTCTGGAAAGGAATTCGGTGAATTTTGGCAAACCTTGTCTTTCTGATTATCGGAGAATGTCATGGAAGAGAGTAGAAACTGGAGCAAATCCTGTGATTTGGGTAAGGATGCTGTAAAATGGGGTAGTAAACGGACCCTGAGCATTACAATCGACGGTAGTGATAAAATGATGAAGTGAGATTGGACGAAAACAGGAAATGTAAGTAAGAAATTAGCCGGACGGAGAAACTCCGGGATTGACTTAAGTGAAAAGGCTGTTATGCCAGGAATGGTAAGCTTGCGTGGCACGCGGGATTGATAAGAATAGTTGAAAAGATAAAAATAGAGGAAAGGCGACCGGAGACGGCGCTGAGTAGCCGATTAAGACTTATATGAAGTAAAGTTTTGGAAGGTAGAAAGGTATCAAAGAAGAAGACACTATGCCGGCAATTGCTAGAAAAGTAATGCTAATTAGCCAACCCTTAAAATCATATATTTTTATTTTAGTGTGGCCAGTTGAGGCCAAGTCACAACGGACTATAAAGTGACTAGACCAGCAACGAAAAGACAAAGCAGGGTTGCTTCTAAGTAAGCACCGACTGCAAGGGCTTCTGACATAAAGGAAATAGTAATGAGATCGTAGGAATCTTCTACTAAACCCTTTGCAACCCATGTTTTGATGGGGAATTTACTAGACCTTTTTGGGATGGGGTAACCCGTACTAAAGTGACTCATGTGTATATGGTTGTCCAAGATTACGAGTAAAATGGAAGTATAGTGACTTGAGAGGTATGATGTTAGGGTATCATGAATACCATGAACATATTACGACTAAGGGAAGTAAACAACGAAGGTTTATGAAGAGAGTATGGAAATGGTCAGAGATGGATCAGTATGCTGTAGAAATTTTGTCTAAGACAAGTACATTTGAGAAGAACGATAAGTACTAAGAGATTCACGTTGAACTCGACCAATATCTTCCAAAACATCCTTGCTACCATTACCAAGTTCTGTAAGAGAGCAGATAGGCATACGTTGCCTTTTGGAAGGCCAAATAGGCTGACAACTATCTGAAAGAAGAGGGTGGCATTAAGCCACCGATCGATTATCAAATGAGAATGATTGAAAAGAGACCTTTATTAAGGATACATGATCTGATTGCCAATTATAAGATGCATGAATTCCTTGGCAGTTGAATTAAGGATAGGATATCCATAAATTAAGACAAACCCTGGGGAATGCACAAGGGGTGGCATTAACCCTAATAACGACATTATGACTTCAGATGATATGAGCTGGACTTGCTAAGGCAACAATGACCGGTAAGGATTATTAAAAAGAGTTCTGGAAAGAACATAGATAGAATTATTAGAGTATTGATCAATGACATTTTGATATACCCTGTACCCAGAAAATACAGGAGGAAGGATGAGGATGACCTATGAAACCTTACAAGGAAAAAGGTAATATTCCGAACTTCAAAATGGAAGTTTGGTAAGGAATGTATGACATAGTAACAATAATGCCAGATGAGGCATGTATGAAACCCTGAGGAAGTATGGATTGAACCTATAAAGGTTGAGATTATCCTAAGACAAGAAAAGAACTAAGAAAAGAAGTATCCTAAGTAGGATTGGGAATAAACGTGATAAAGTTCCCACGGGTAGGTGGAAGCAATGACTTATGGAGAAAGACTGATAAATATATTTTTCTCCATCAGCAGAGCTTAAGGGAGAATGCTTTCACCCAACAAAGATGGGAATGAGGTAGAAATGTTTGAATTGGAATATATCCAGAGAACAAGGATTACCAGAAATTATTATTATCAGGAAAGGCCAATGAGGTGGCCGACAGTCTAAGTATAAAGGAATAATTATAAATGTTCATACCGAAGAAACAAAATGATATTTGGAAAGACCTTGAAGGTCATATTGGAGTGGAGGAAGTTACATTCCTTTTGATGATTGTGCAAGAATCGAAGGTAATAATAGTTTAAATAAAGATTCGATTCCTGATGGAGTCTTAAGCATATTACGTACCTTAGAAGGTCCCGTTTTGAGGCGGACCAGGACCATGATACAAAATTGACGAAGTAAACCGTTAAGTTTCCAGTCTTTTATGGAAGATGCATGAGCGATAGTTTCATCAACCGGACATAGCTGCGATGCTTGAAGCTCTTCTGCAATTTTATCTACTTCATGTGATATCTACATCAAGTTCAGGAAGTGCTCCTTATGGATAAGGAATAGTGATTACTCTGTCTCCCTAAAGGATTTGAAACCCGTATGGTTAGCTATTAACACACTATTTAAACAACAAGCGATGGCGATTCTTCTAAGAAAGTAGATGACAACGTAAAAATAAAGAAAGTGATGCTATTGATAAGCTAAATGGCATGTTGATGAATGACAAGCAAGTTGTGTTAGTGTACTTCTGCGCAAACAAGATAGAGAATATGAGGCGGACGATTCATGATGCTAAATGTATTCCCGTAAAAAGAAATAAGGGCAGTTGAGCCCGAGATTTGTTGGGCCATCTGACAAGTGTTCGGAAGATGGCATTCGAGCCAGCTCTACCCCCAAAACTTATAGCATGATCGTAACGTGTTTCATGTGGCAAGGCTATGCCAGTAAAATGCAGATGCTCGATAGATGATAAGAGTACGAGCAGGTAGATATACGACCTGGTCTGACTTACGAAGAACAACCTGTGGAAAATCACGGATAGAAAATAGCAAGTGATGAGAAACAAGGTTGGCAGAAGTAGATTATATTGAATCTAAGTTAAAGGGATCGGCCAGATTCATTTCGGAGAATTTAAATTGGAATAATGTGATGATTATAGAGTAAATGTAACGGGATACCAATAAGGAGGTACCAAGTGCAAAAGATATCTCAATAAAAAGATGAAGGTGAAAGTAAATAAGAATCAGATAATAAGAAGGATGTGATTGATAAAGAAAAGACTGGGAAAGCAACTATGGAATATGAAGCAAGGAATGTTATGAATGGATTAATAAAAGGGTTTTTCTGATAAATTCTCGGGATGACAACCTGATAGTGTTAATATTATAGATATGAAAAAGCTAGTAGCGTGACATGGAATGTCAGTAACAATGGTGTCAAGCGAGAAACTAAGATTTAACCTGAGAGGTTCAAAGATTCTCCAAAAGTAAATGTTGATAAGGTTGAACCAGAGTATAAGTCCATAGAATAATGGACAAAGCAGCAAGATATGTTGACTCATGAGATTGCGATCAAATGGTATTGGATATAATCATGATTATTTTCTTCTTTGATGAACCTCTATAGTTTAGAGGTAAATTCTGAGTATGATATTTTACAATCATGAAAACTTTCTATAATCCTTTAGAATTCTTTTCTTTTCTTCTCTCTTACTCATCTTCTTTATGAATTGAGAAGAACAACCCTTTAAGGAGGGGAGGTACGGCTACGTGACTATCTGTCTATGTGATAGAAGTCTAGGTGGAATACCATAACTTGTTTAATTGCTTGTCAAGTACTAAAGGCTGGCCCCCTTCTGTACTAACTATGCAATATAACAAATGTTCAATTGATCATAGTGATCTCTCAACAAATCTTTCCACTTCTCTATATTGATCTAGATTGTGAAGATTAAAGCGATCAGGAAATGCACAGTACGAGCGAGGTTACCTCCGAATCGTAGGGTGATAGTGATACCAATGTTACTGCAGGAATCAATAAGGATAAGACTGAGTAAAAGTATAACCCGGATAGTGAGTTGTACGAAAAGTAGCAACATTGATGGAAAAAGGATACAGTGTGGATTATAGCACTAGAAGATGTGCTGAGGAAGGGTAGAACGACTAAGAATTGACCGGGAAGCTAAAAAGTGAACGACAGGCAAACGACTCTTTGCTTCCTACCTGATTCCGGGACGGAATCCTTTTAAGGAGGGGAGACTGTAAGAACCCCAAATTTTGGATATAATTAAAACTTTTTATTAAGTAATGATAAAATGAGGAACAATGATTCCGACAACAAGGTCACCAGCTCTAATGAATGGTGGTTTCAAAGGACAATGATTGTAATGAATGGATATTGCTTTGGACAATGATCCTGATGCATTGGTATATTGTCAGAAGAGAGTAATTCGATGGTTGAGGACCTAGATAAGAATAATCTACCATCCAGGAAGGAGCTAATGGATCCTTGAAGGGAAATGAGTACGTGCATAGTGTTTCCCGTACGTGCATAGTGTTTCCCATACGTGCATAGTATTTCCCGTACGAGCATAGTGTTTCCCGTACGTGCATAGTATTTCCTGTACGTGCATAGTAATTTGGTGGATGAATAGTGATTTTGTAAGTTGGAAAACTTTTCACGCCACCCTATGTACGGGACGTGATATGGATGTTTCGAAGTCATATTAGTAATACGCGGAGGAAATAAGTGAATGCAGAGACGATCGGAATTCAGAAATTCCAAATTCTTTTTCGGTATAATATTTGACCGGACAGTGGATTAAATATTATTATAATCCAAGAATTGAGGTATTAACTTTGAGGATTTGATATTTTGGGATGTTATTATATTTGATTTAAGAATGAAGGTAGGAAACCACTGAGGCAGTGAAACAAGCGTTCTAGAAACCGCTAAAATGTTATAACGAGATTAATCAATAAAGCGAACGAATCCTAGATTACGGATTAAGTTCGTATCGAGATTAAATATCCTGCATGGTCATCACGAGGATTATATTAAGGATTGGGGAAGGTATTATGAATATCGAGAAATTTCCCGGTAAACCCTAGAGGTGAAACTACTTAGTTATTCGTCCGAACGATCAATGAATTGAGCAATAAACGGACAAAGAAACGAGCAGAGAACCAAGATGCAAGTATGTGCAAGTGGATGAGATCAAGTAACTAAGCTATTTGCAAGAGTAACTAGCACACTAAGAATCAAACCAAGGATACAAGATATTAGTACATGACACACCACTTGTCCACTTGTTTAAACATCATCCATGACATAATCACTTTATTAAAGTGACTTTGGGCCAAGATATTATCAAAACCTCATCCCAATAATTCATTTAGCACAAGCAACCAAGTAAAAGATGCAAACAAACTCTTTCCCCCTCCATTTACCTTCATTTGGACCTGCCCTCTTTTTCAAGAGGAGAAATCCAACTTCCATCCATGGTTAAATCTCAATAAAATTAAGGTGAGTCCTATATTTCATAACTAAGATACCCTATGAATTTCGTCTTCAAATTCCATACCAATCTTGAGATATAAAATCAAGAAGATGATGATGAATAGTAACTTTTAAGTATTAACTTTGTGTTCTTGTTTTCTTTTGAATGATTCAAGTATACTAAGGCTACTTAAGGATCATTCAAGGCTTAACAAGTGTTATTCACTCTCCAAGGAAGGTATAAAGCTCAAGAACCCTTAGTACTACTTTGAGTTTATGGATTTTTTTGGATGGATATATGATGGAGAGGTGTTAGTATGTTTAGATCCATGTATGCACAATTGGTTGTTATTGATGTTTCATACTTGTTGGATTTGAGTTGTTCTTGAGATATCATGACTTAGAATAGATGAGAAACTTTAGGTCTTGAATTGGTTGTTGTTGGAGGATGATTTGACGATGATAAAAATTTGGAAAAGCATGTAAACATAGCCGTCGTAATGCCGAATTTTTGATAATCTTTAAAAACCGTGCATCACAGTAGCATGAACTCACTGTCCAGTGTTGTATTTTCCCATGATAAGATAGGTTATGTTATAAGCTTCGTTTTGATATAAAGAACGCGTGAAACGGACTTACGGTTTAGGAGTTACGGTCGGTTTACTAAAAGTAGTTCGAATCCGTAAACCAAAGTTCGTAACATAAATTGAACCCCGATAAAATACGTAAGTCAGTGGCGAATCTTGGTAATTAAATACTAGAGGTAAAAAGGAAGGTGCGAGAGAAAACCTCATGTGAAAAGGATCGTTTTCCGATTTTATAAAAATGTTCGAATCAAAGTTAATCGCGAACGAACCCCTAAAAACCCGCTTGATTATAACTTCGGTAAAACACTTAGACAACGGGCGATAAAACTCGGAGCATAATATTGATTCGTAACGATCGACTTTAGAACTTGTATGACTTAAGTATGTCCCAAGTGTAAGTACAATGACATGTCGTATTAACGAACGAATGTCGGGTCGGATCGAGGATAAAAGGAATCCACTAAAAGGGGTATAACGAGATAACTCGAGAACGTGTTTCGATTTAAGTATAACTTAACTTTTAAGATGTTAAGTGATTAATCCCGAATGCCTTGGCTATTTTTAGATCACCAAGCTGACCCGGGACCCGCTATCACTACCCCTTACCGTACTCGACTACCAGGCAAGTTTCAATTCCATTCTTTTAGGCTGTTGTGGTGATTGAATAAATTTATATATATGTTTTCTGTTATACATATGCCATAGCATGCATGCCTACTTTCAAGTTATATCATTATGCTTGTTCCCTGATTGTTATTTGCTTATAAATTAGATAGCTATTGTATCAACTATAAGCCGGTTATTGTAAGACCCTCATAGAAGGGCATATACATCTTATTCATCAAATATAGACCGGGAGTCAATATTTCTTGATATATCGAGATTACCTCGGAGGAAAATATTTAAGTAAATATTTTCCATTATTCGGGCGACGAATATTATTTGAATATTCGTTCGAGATTATTTATTTTAACGATCCTTACTTCAAATAATTATTTGAACGTAACTATTCGACGAATAATATTTTTAATATTCATTCAGAGTCGAATTACTTATCGATTATTATTTTGAATATTCTTCTAAAGGTTGGACTACTAAATGAATATTATTTGGATATTCATTTAGAATATTATTCATTAAATGAATATTACATTTGAGTATTCATTTAAGATAGTAATTACCTGTCGAATATTATTTTAATGTTCATCTGAAACTTGATTTATTTATCGAGTCTTATCTCGAATATTCCCTTAAAGCTTGAATTACTAAATGAATATTACTTGATATTCATTTAGAATATTATTCATTAAATGAATATTACTTTATCAATATTCATTTAAATTCCTCATTAATTATGAATGTTATTTTGAATATTCATCCAGGGTTCTATTTAATCATCGAATATTATTTTAAATATTTTAAATATTCCTTTCAGGTCTTATTAAGTAATGAATATTATTTTGAATATTCATTTGATTATTTAATTATGAAATAAATATTCTCTCGATATTTCTTCAAGAGTTATTTGAGAGATACTCTGATTAAAGATATTCTTTCATATTCCTAAATATTCTGTAAAATATTTTAATTCAATAAATATTCTCTGAATATTTATTCCATACTTAGAATAAACTTGATAAGGTTTATCTTCTTCGATTATTACTGAAAATATCTCGGAGTCATATTATTATTAATCTTATATCAAGAAAGGTTCTTAGACATCAGTCTTCTTTGAGTCTACCTCTCTAATAATAAGGGAACCTTACTTGGAAAATGTTATTTATCTTGTCGACTTCCCGGTCATAAAGTATTCTCTTCACTCGTAACTCGGGTGCTATGGACTTATTAAGTCGTTGTTTACCTTCTCATCTTTCGAGGGGTAAGATTGTTGGAACAAGTTGATATTCGTTACCAAGCAATAACTTGGAAGTTATTGGTGAATTTTCCTTTCCAACTAGATACGACTACTTTGTAGAGTCTTATCAACAAGTATTATACTTGGGGAAAGGGGGACGAACGTTACATTCAGAATCATGAATTCTATTTGAACTAGGAGTCGTGTAAGAGGCCGAGTAGCGCCGGTCCATCCCCTTTGGCCCAACCGTTGGCCGGGGAGAGCTAGTAAGGCGGTATACAAGTAAAGCCGTCAGTTCTTCCTTCTACCGGTAGTAAATCTAAATTGAGCTGTACGATCTCGACTGATCATCAAGATTGGAACAGCGGGCGCGGTGAATACTCCATCATCGGTTCATCATCCAAACTTATTTATTTCCTGCAACATGATTACTGTTGGCAGAGCTGGAAAAGTGTTCATAACTGGAATTGCAACCTTTTCATGCAAGTTCCTCTTCTTAATAACAATGAGAATATCTCACTTACTTTTGATGTAGCAGATATTTCTATAAACAAATACTTTAAGTTACCTTGTAACTTCATCGTTCATATTATACTGGCATCATTTCCGTAAATGCATGGCATATGGTTTGAAAATACTTTTGAACTGTTATACATTATCGTTCAGTTATATATTATTGTTGGTGGGCTATTGCTCACCCTTGCTTTATTATTATATCACAACAACAGCTAGACCAGATGACCCGCACAAGGCGCACTCGATGCGGGCGAGGACGATGAGACTACCAGAGCTGAAGAAGAAGCTATTGGTAGGATATATTTATTCTTTCATTACCAAGATTATGGTCTAGTATGACTTATGTAAATGGATGGCAAAGAGTATGTATTTATATTGAAATTCTTTTGGATTGTAAGAACTCATAATGTGATTAATAAAAATTTGATTGTTACTCTGATTTCATCTCTGGGACTATAACGGGTGTGTTTTATATTGTTGTGTTGGGTCATAGAGACGTAATTTATTTTATGTTAAGGAAAGTTCAATTGTTGTGGACAGAATTGGAAACCGTAACCACCGGATCCCGGACCCCGGATCTGGGGGTGTTACATTCGATATGTCAGTTTAACAGTATTTGAGAACTCAGAGTTATCGATCAAGCCAATTCTAGTTCTCGAATCACCAACAGAGTTACTTCTCGAATACAATCTTGGAGAAAAATACTGAAGAATTGTACAAGTCAAAAACCTGCAACAAGCTAAAGCACTTTATGGACCACAATCTGTAATGTACTTTGGAAAAGCCTACAAAGAAGCTTAGAGAGATGTACAAGAGACAAAGAGCTAAAGAAATGGATCTGAACAGAGCCTTGCAAAGTCAAACCTGTAGCCGTTTGGATGCTTACTCAAAAAGTATAGACACACTAGAAAGTAAAATTATTTAGCTACCTTATTTGTAGTAAGTAGGTTGTATTCATGCTCTATAAGGATACAGCCTCACTTCCTTAGAAGTGAAGTTTTTAATACACAATAGAAAACATCTCTCTGAGAAAAATGAAACTGAGAATACTAACATTTGTATTCACAGATTGTAGCAAAATCTTTATCTAATAAAATATTAGATTAAAGTGATATTGTGTCTTGTGTTATTCTTAATCCGCATTTACAAATCTACACACACAAACACATATTGTGCTACACTGATTCAAGAACAAAGAAAAGTTCAAGAATCCATTTACCCCCCCTGTATTCTTTCTTTTATTCTATACTCAACAAGTGGTATCAGAGTAGGCTGTTTATTCAAAAACAGAAAACGATCATGAATACACGAAAGACTACAGGAGCGGTGAAGGTCCCTAAGTTTGACAAAGAGAACTACAACCTCTGGAAGATCAAGATACAGTTGTTCATCAAAGCTGCTAATCCTCTATATCCTGAGATACTCAAGAATGGTCCCTTTGTTCCACAACAAGAGATTCCTGAAAAGACTGTTGGAACCATAACCTTTCCAAGATCTTATGTGCCTAAAGAACCATCCAAATGGACAGATACAGAAAAGAAGATGGTTGCCCTTGATAGTCATCTCATGTTGCTGATCATAGATTCAATGGAGATGTCAATGTTTGCCAACATAGCCTCCTGCAAAACAGCAAAAGAGATGTGGGATCATATTGAGGTATTATGTGAAGGAACAGAGGAAGTTAGAGAAAACAAGAAACAGATACTGGTCACACAGTATTAAGCTTTCATGGCTCAGTCCAAAGAAAGTATTACTGATATGTTTGAAAGGTTTCACAAGCTAGTGACTGAGCTACAGATGAATGGAAAGGTATATAGCACCAAGGAGCTAAACATGAAGTTTCTACTTTCTTCTCCAAACCATCTAGAGCAAAGGGTCATTTCTCTAAGAGAAAGAGATTTGAACAAAGTCACATATGATGTGCTCTATGGGGTTTTAAAAACTCATGAGCTTGAGTTGCTTCAGAAGAGGGCTATCCAAGCCAACCAAGGCTGAATGATAAACACATCATGTGCCTTAATTGTCAACAAATCTATTCAAGACCTAGAAGCATCTACAATTCAGCTGAGGATATAAGAGATAGTAGATGATGAAGAAAATGAAAGAGAGGTGACTGAACCTGTTGAGGAAAAGGAAGAAAAAGAGTTCTATACTCTTGAAGAGCTAGATGGCATGGAAAACACATCATATGCTTTCATGGCCAGAAAGTTTCCAAACATCAGATTCAAGAGGAACCAACAAGAGCAAGGCACATGTGAAAGCAAACAAGAATAAATTCAAAACCAGCCATGTAGATAGGTCATCTGTAAGATGTTATAAATGCAATGACCTAGGGCATTTTGCCAGTGAATGCAAGAAGCCTAAAAAGAAGGATAAGGAGTTTCTAGAGCTTGAAGCTAAGTATGAGGCCGTTCTGAAAAAGCAAACACAAGGAAAGGCCTACATAGCTGAAGGAAAGTGTTGGGATGACTCTGATAGTGATGGAGAGGAGCAAGAATTCTGCAACTATGCCTTGATGGATGATTCCAAGGATGAAAAATCTCCATCTGACTCTCAGGTACCATCTCTCACTACAATAGATATGTCTGTTTCTGAATATAAATGCATGGTTGAACAACTATCTGTTAAAATGTTTAATATTCATACTAGTTTGACTGTTGATAATGAAGAGATTGCCAAACTATCTGCTAAGAATGAATTGTTAAACAAGAAGAATGAGGAACTTGAGCTAAATGCTATGCATGTAGATAACCTTAAGAAAGAAGTTGAATATTTGCAGAATAAGGTTTAATGTGCTAGTCAGGTTGAGAAGGCTTTTAGGGATGAACTAGCTGAGAATGAATTCAAACTGAAAGCATTTAAGAACTCCTCTAGTCTACTGCAGTCCTACCATGAGAAAAATCAAGCTAAACCCAAGGCTTCCATTGGACTTGACTATGGCACTCTTAAACAGAGGAAAGGCTATGCTGTCATTGAAGATGACATAGTTCTTCAGGATGAAGTGCTTCACATTTTGAAAAAGACTGAGTCTCCAATTTTTAAAGAACCAACATTTGAAATTGACGAGGATGCCTTACTCATTAAGCAAATGTTGAATGATGAGGATGAGGCACAGTCTAGTGAACAACCAGCATCCTCTAAGAGTGAGAGTGTCAAGTCAAAAACCAAGGAGCCAGTAGGTGGTATGTTTAGACCTGGGAAGTTTGTTAATTTTGTATCAGCTGGGATAAATGAATCTGAAAAGAAAATGGCTAATAAGAAGAAACAGAACAGTAATGGCAAACTAGGGATTAACAAAGATAATAATTATGCTTATATGCCTAATGCCCCTAGAAAAACTTGTCAAAATTGTTTCAGTACCAATCATTTAACTCATGCATGCAAGAAACCTATTGGTAGTGTGCCCAAACCTTTCTATGACTGTTCTGTGCCTTTAAGACATAGAGATGCTCTATTCTGTGATAAATTTGATTGTATGCTATGCAATATGAATGTCATGACTAGTTGTTTCAATCTGAGAAGGCAATTCATTGATGGTTGTATCAGTAACAACTCTCACACACACTACACAAGGTCAAAGTCTTCAAGTCCTCCTAGAGCTAGGAAGGTACCTCTGTCACCTAAGTCTGAAACCTCAGGTTCTAAGACTTCTAACAGTGACAAGAAGACAAACACCCAGAAAGTTGATAAGCATGTTGGTTATGATAAAACTGTTTCTAAGCCAAATGGACCCAAACTTGTTTAGGTACCAAAGAAGTAATACCTTTGTGTTTGCAGGGCAAAGAAAGTGAAAAGAAGGTCATGTGGATTTTGGATAGTGAATGCTCAAATCACATGACTGGTGATATGGCCCTGCTATCACAATATGAGGAGAAGGCTGGCCCAGTGGTTGCTTTTGGAGATGACAGCATGGGTAACACATTGGGATATGGCAAGTTAAAAGTTGGTAATGTCATCATTGAAGATGTAGCACTAGTCAAGGGTCTCAAGCATAATCTGCTAAGTGTTGGTCAGTTTACTGATAGAGGATTCAAGGTAAATTTTGACAAAGATGAATGTTTGATCACTCACAAGAAGACTGGTGATTTTGCTCTATCTGGAGTAAGGAAAGGAAGCCTGTTTGTAGCTAATATGGACTCTGCAAACAAGGACAAAGTTTGTTGCTTCTACTCAAAAGCATCAAATGAAGATTGTTGGCTATGGCACAAGAAGTTATCACACCTGAACTTCAAGGCCATTAATTCTCTGGTTAAAAGAGAGTTAGTGAAAGTCATGCCCACACTTGAATTCTGTCAAGAAGGAGTGTGTGAGGCTTTATCAAAAAGGAAAGATGAAAAGGTCAAGCCACAAGTCAAAGACAGTGACATCAACCACCAAGCCCCTGCAATTAATTCATATGGATTTGTTTGGGCCTGTCAATATTATGTCACTCTCAAGAAAGAAGTATGCCCTAGTGATGGTTGATGACTACACAAGGTATACATGGGTGGAATTTCTAGCATCAAAGGATGAGGCTCCACAAGTAATCATTGAGCACATAAAGAAAGTTGATAAGGAAGCAAAAGCCAACAATGCAAGTGTGATTGCATTGAGAAGTGATAATGGAACAGAGTTCAGGAATGCCTTACTTGAAGCATTTTGCAAAGAGAATGGCATTTCTCAACAGTTCTTAGCTCCAAGGACTCCACAACAGAATGGAGTAGTTGAGAGAAAGACCAAAACTCTAATTGAGGCTGCTAGAACAATGTTGCTTGATGCAAAGATGCCTACATGTTTTTGGGCTGAGGCTGTGAGCACTGCATGTTACATTCAGAACAGAACCCTCATCAACAAAAACACTGGAAAGACACCTTACAATTTGTTGACTGGAAAGAAGTCTACTCTAAAGTATGTTCATACTTTTGGAAGCAAATGCTTTGTGTTGAAAGACAATTCAGAATATGTTGGGAAGTTTGATGCAAAGGCATTTGAAGGAATTTTTCTTGGCTATTCTATGGAGAGAATTGCATACAAGGTTTATGTCATTAGTCAAAAGAAAGTTATGGAAAGCACAGATGTGACATTTGATGACAAAAAACTACCTGGGTTAGAAGAAGCCAATGATGAAGATAGAGATCCATTAAAGTTTGAAAATCTAGATGATTCTGATGAAGAGATTGAAACTGAAATTGAAACTCAATTTCAACAAACTCAAGTGAATGATGATGCAAGAGAAGAATTTGTTCCAATCAACAGTGAAGAGACTAGCATCCAAGACACACCTGTGAATAGTAGCAACTTTACAGGGGGAGGAAATTAAGATGATCATGATTTGGATGATGAAGCAACATCAAGGTTAAGAAATCAAACTGAGCACTCAAGGAAATGGGATAGATCACACACTGCAGATCAAATCATTGGAGATCCAAATGCAGGAGTGAGAACTAAGAGAGCAACTCAAAATGAGTGTCTCTATGGTTGCTTTCTATCTCAGATTGAGCCTAAGAAACTTGATGATGCACTGTTGGATCCAGATTGGATTATTGCTATGCTAGAGGAGCTGAATCAATTTGAAAAAAACAAAGTATGGGAACCTGTGCCTGCACCAAAGGACAGAACCATTGTTGGAACAAAATGGGTTCTAAAGAACAAGATGGATGAAAATGGTGTGGTCATTAGAAACAAAACAAGGTTGGTTGCAAAAGGATACTCTCAACAGGAAGGCATTGATTATGATGAGACATTTGCCCCTGTTGCTAGTTTGGAAGCCATCAGAATTTTCTTGGCATTTGCTGCTCATTCAAATTTTAAAGTCTATCAAATGGATGTCAAGAGTGCATTTCTGAATGGAGAGTTGGAAGAAGAAGTTTATGTGTAACAACCACCTGGCTTTGAGGATCCACATTTCCCAGAATTTGTCTACAGATTGCTTAAGGCATTGTATGGACTTAAGCTGGCTCCAAGGGCATGGTATGATACTTTATCACAATTTCTTCTGGAAAATCAATTCACTAGAGGCACATTGGATAAAACACTGTTTTACAAGAAGCATGGTGATGATATTATCCTAGTTCAGATCTATGTGGATGATATCATATTTGGCTCTGCAAATGAGAAGCTATGTGAGAAATTCTTTAAGCTCATGCAGAGCAGATATGATATGAGTATGATGGGAGAGCTGACATTCTTTCTTGGGTTGCAAGTTAGTCAGAGGAAGGATGGTATCTTTATCAGTCAAACCAAGTACATCAAGGATTTATTGAAGAAGTTTGACTTAGAAGATTACTCACCTGCAAAGACACCCATGGCCACTGCCACTAAATTGGATGAAGATGCTGAAGGCAAGAAAGTAGATATCTCAGTCTACAGAGGCATGGTTGGTTCCTTACCCTATCTCACTGCAAGTAGGCCAGACATCATGTTTGCTACATGTCTGTGTGCAAGGTTTCAATCAAATCCAAAGGAGTCATATTTGATTACTATAAAAAGGATCTTTAGATATCTGAAGGGCACTCCAAACTTGGGTTTATGGTATCCTAAGGACACAGGGTTCAATCTGGTTGGTTATTCTGATGCTGATTATGCTGGATGCAGAGTGGATAGGAAAAGCACCTCAGGTAGCTGCCAGTTTCTTGGACAAAGGTTAGTCTCTTGGTACAGTAAGAAACAACAATATGTGTCAACCTCCACAGCTGAGGCTGAATACATAGCTGCTGGAAGTTGCTGTGCTCAAGTGCTTTGGATTAGAAATCAGCTTAGAGATTATGGACTTGTGTTGGAAAGAATTCCAATCATGTGTGATAACACAAGTGCAATCTCTATGTTGCCAATCCTGTAAATCATTCTGGAACAAAGCACATTGACATCAGATATCATTTCATTATGGAGCATGAAAATAATGGAACTATTGAGTTGCATTATGTTCCTACAGATAAACAATTAGCTGATATATTCACTAAGCCATTGGATGAAGCCACCTTCACAAGGTTGGTTAGTGAGATTGGAATGCTGAATTCTTCAGAATCTGGCTAAGTGAAAATATCAACTAGATTGTTGCAGCAGTAAACACTTACTTTATCTAAATTCTCAATATTTTTGAAGTAAGTGTTGGATGAAATATGATTTATAAATATTTCAAATATGTTGCACATGTTGAAAATCATATTCGAATTAGCTTGAAATTTCTATGAAATTTTAAGACTATCACTATTTAATTTGTTAGAATATTCTTCATTTGAATAATTCTGGTGAATTTTTGGAAAGATAGTGAAAATTAACTTTTATGAGTGGAAAGTGTAGATCGATAAGTCAGACTTCTCGAATGACTGTCATGTCTATGGTCGACTTCTCTAACAAGTCTATTTGGAACACTCTTGAGTTCTCGAATAGTGCATTTTGGAGAAATCTAATAGAGACTCGCTTGACTTCTCGAATAGGACATTTGAGTTCTCGAATATAACATTTGAGTTCTCGAATAGAACATTTGAGTTCTCTAATGACTGAGTTCTCGAATAGAATATTTGAGTTGTCGAATCATTTGAAAAGGTTGAATTTCCGCTGAATCTTAATCGTTTTTGGATTTTTATTCAGAATTTTAAATCACTCATAAAAACATATTTTATTTAATTTAGAATTATGTTCTAAGTTAGATAACTGCCAGTTGTGAGTTACAAACTGCTTGAGATATCGAATAAGCCTTTCTTGACTTATCGAATAGTTGTTTTATACTTCTCGAATGACTGACTTGTCGATACAGAACATATATCTAATCGACAACTCAAGTCACTCACATATATACAATTCCACAACTGTTCAAATCATTTCATTCGATTTCTCAGGCAGCTAAAGTTCCAAAACCTCTGAAAACCCTAACGTCAAAAGCTAAATTTCTTCTTCAACCTTCATTCTCTTCTCACCTCTCTGTGTAACAATGGAAAATACCCAACTCACAATTCTTACCCACACCAATTTCATAGCAATGACCAACGATGTTGAAGCACCCAATGCAAACTTTAAGTGCTTCGTTCGATGGATGGCTGAATCATACATCAAGGATGCACTCTCAGCCAACCCAACTCTGTATCTAGACCTACTAGAACAGTTTTGGAGGACTGCTACTGTGGAGGTTGTGGCCCTAGAGAATGCTATAACCTCATACGTGGTCTACTGCAAGATTCAATACAAGGAAATTACTATCACTACTGAAGACATGAATCAAGCACCGGGGCTACAACAAGGAGTGTATGACCCACTAGCCACGAATGCAGAATTGGAGGACTTCTTTGATTTTATCAACTACTCTGATAAAATCAAGCTTGGAAATTTGAATAGGAAGTACGTGAGAAAAGAATGGAGCTATGTCTTTGCCACTCTTCTTCAAGTCTTCACAGCAGGGAAGTCTAGCATTGATCAAGTCAGCACACCTGTTCAACAAATAGGATATGCTCTAGCATATGGGAGAAAGATTGATGTTGGACTGATCATAATGCAAGAATTGTATGGGAGACTTGGTAAGAACTTAGCCAAGAGAGGTAATGAAATTTTCTTCCCTCGCTTTATTCAATCTGTACTTAATTTCATAGATAATAAATTGATTGAATTGCCTGGGTTAGACAAAAAGAGAATAGGCTATCCGAAATCCATGACCAAACTCATTTTTGGTAGCTTGGAGACTAGGAATGATGTGGATGTAAGACTCAAAATAACTCTCCATATGGAGAGCTTATTTAGGACTTACCCCCACAACGTGCCAACATTTGCCTCAAAATCAGAGTTAGTTAGGCCCAAGCAAGTAGAGCAAAATGCTAACCCAGGGCCTGCTAACCAACCCCCTCAGCCAAACACTTTACCAAACACAGAGCCACCTGCATCATCCTCTCAATAGGGTGGTGTCAGTACAAAGGAGAAGAAGAGAAAACAGGTTGCTTCTGAACCTATAAAAATCTTAACTGAAGCATCCTTGGCTGTAGAATTAGGATTAGGAAGTGAGGAACCTGAGTCACCCTTACTAAGGCCAAAGAAGAAGAAGAAATCTAAAACCACCTCTTTAGTTACACAAATGGCTGAAGTTGTAAAATCAGGGGCACACAGTTCACTAGATGTAATAACCCAGATTTTCGGTAGAATTAAAACTTTTCTTATTATGATTAAGTGCATTAGTGAATAATGATTTCAACGAACCGTGGTTGTGATGAATGGATATTGCTTTGGAGAATGATCCCGATGCATATGTGTATTTTCAGAATAGAGTAATTCAATGATTGAGGACATAAATAAGAATAATCTATCGTCCAGGAAATGAGCTAATGAACCCTAGGGGGGAGATGAGAAATGAGTTAGTGTGATAACCCTAATTTCTGGATTTGAGAGAAGTTTTCACTTTTTGATGAATAGTAATTTTCATACGAGAATAGTAATTTGTATGGATGAATAGTGATTTTGTATGTTGGAAAACTTTTCATGCCACCCTATGTACGGGACGTGTTTTGGATGTTTCGAAGTCATATTAG
Organism: Saposhnikovia divaricata; assembly: GCA_036435485.1. Classification (NCBI taxonomy): domain Eukaryota; kingdom Viridiplantae; phylum Streptophyta; class Magnoliopsida; order Apiales; family Apiaceae; genus Saposhnikovia; species Saposhnikovia divaricata. Next base: position 131,837,611 of record CM071600.1, read on the forward strand.
GAATCCACGGAGGAAATAAGTGTATGTAAAGACGATCGGAATTCAGAAATTCCAATTTTAATTCTGGCATAATATTTGACCGAGCGGTGAATTATATATCAGTATTATCAAGAAATGAGATATTAAATTTGAGAAATTGAGAATTTAATATTTTGGAATTTTATTATAATTGATTTGAGAATTTAGGACGAAAACCACTAAGACAGTGAAACGAGCGTTAACAGCTGAACTATGCTAATACCTGTCAGGAACCCCGTGCCAAGACCAACCAAGACACTACCTGTTTCAAATGTGGAAAGCTTGGATACAAGGCTAAGGAATGTTTATCTACTGGAACGGCTATACCAAGAGTTAATAGGGCTACCTCCAACAAGCAGCCCACTGCCAGAACCTTTGAATAACGGGTACCCTCTTACTTAAACTCAGTTAGTATTAACGTTTTATTTGATCCAGAACTGCTAAGTACCTTACATCTCAAGATTTTGCATGACAATTAAACCTTAAAGCCGAGCCGCTAAGGGAATAATTACAAGTAGAAATAGGCAATCGAGAGATTTTCTTCCCATAAGCCTGGTACATACAGGTTGTGAACTAGAAATATGGGATCGACACCTTTAATAGGTTTGATTTCTTTCAAGTTGGGAGAAGTTGATATTATAATAATGATGGATTGGTTGACATCCAATGGAGCCCAATTGATTGTAAGGGAAAAGAGTAATAATTAAGGGACGGAGTCAGATTCAGAGATTCATGAATATAGTTCAGACTAAGAAATTATTACGCCAGAGATATGAAGCTTAATTAGCTCTTATAGTTGACGCTGAGAAAAAAAAAGACATCAAGTATAAAGGAAATTATAGTGGTTTTGGGAGGCTGTACAAGGTTTTAATGAGCTACTAGCTATCGAATTTGAGGATATGAGAATGAATACCGAGTATTCAGAGTATAGTACTACATCTCTTATTATCCCTAGTAGGAATGAAAGAATTAGCAACTCAGTTACAATAATTGTTGGGCAAGATTATGATAAAACTCAGTGTACCACCGTGGAGAGCCCTTGTGTTGTTATGAAAGAGAAAGATGTTAGGACAAGATTGTGCATCGAACATCGAGAGTTGAATGAGTTCACCATTGAGAATAGGTACCCCTTTGCAGATGATAGGTGATTGTTTGATCAGCTGAAGGACGCTGTGTATTTTTCCAAACTTATTTAAGAACTGGATATCACCAGTTGGAAGTTAAACCCGAGGATATACGCAAGACTGCGATTCGTACTAGGTATAGACACTCCGAGTTTTCAGTAATGTCAATTGGGGTTGACTAATGCACCCACAACTTTTATGGATTTAATAAATCGATTTAGAGTTAGCCGTGATAGTTTTTGCCTTAAATATATCGAGACATTATTTATATGAAGGAAAGTGAGAAATCTGAACAAGATCAAAAGAGCTTGATGTATATATATTCACCCGAAAGAGCTAAACATGAGATAGAGAAAATGGCTAGAAGTGATACAGGATCATGACTGTGAGATACACTACCATCCAGGGAAGGCCAATATGGTGGCCGATGCCCTTAGTCAAAATGAGAAAGAGATGGATTCCGAATGTTCGGGAATTAATGGATGAGATTTTACACGAGACCCATAGTCGAGATATTCTATGCACTAGGCGGCACCAAAAATTATAGAGGTTCAAGAGAATGCTATCGGTGGCCAACCATGAAAAAGGAAGTTGGGATGACCACTTACCATAAATTGAGATTGCTTATAACAGTAGTTACCATGCCAGTATAGGGTTACCACCTTACGAGGCCCTGTTTGAAAGGAATTGCCGCTCTCCCTTGTGTTGGGAGGAGGTGGGCGAGAGAAAGTATGCGGACCAAGCCCGCAAGGATAGAGATAGTGCTGCTATTAATAAGCTAAATGGCATATTGATGAATGACAAGCAAGTTATTTGATGTATTTATGCGCAAACAAGATAGAGAATATGAGGCTGGGGATTCGAGATGCTAAAAGTATCCTTGTGAAAAGAATTAATGAGATTTGGAAAGAAGGAGAAGTTGAGCCCGAGATTCATTGGGCCATTTGAGATTCTAAGACGCGTCAGGAAGTATAATGCAGATGCTGACATATGATAGAGCGCGAGCAGATAGATGTACAACCTGATCTGTCTTACAAAGAACAACCTATGGAAATAACGGATAGAAAAGAGCAAGTGTTAAGGGACAAGGTTGTGAAGCTAGTTAGGAATTGTGGAAAATAAAATCAAGAAGTGGAAGAATCCACCTGGAAGTTAAAGAGAACCAAGAGGGAGGAGTACCCCCCAGCTTTTCCTAAACTGATTCCGAGGACGAAATCCTTTTAAGGAGGGGAGACTGTAATAACCCAGATTTTCGGTAGAATTAAAACTTTTCTTATTATGATTAAGTGCATTAGTGAATAATGATTTCAACGAACCGTGGTTGTGATGAATGGATATTGCTTTGGAGAATGATCCCGATACATATGTGTATTTTCAGAATAGAGTAATTCAATGATTGAGGACATAGATAAGAATAATCTATCATCCAGGAAATGAGCTAATGAACCCTAGGGGGGAGATGAGAAATGAGTTAGTGTGATAACCCTAATTTCTGGATTTGAGAGAAGTTTTCACTTTTTGATGAATAGTACTTTTCATACGTGAATAGTAATTTGTATGGATGATTAGTGATTTTGTAAGTTGGAAAACTTTTCACGCCACCCTATGTACGGGACGTGTTTTGGATGTTTCGAAGTCATATTATGAATCTACGGAGGAAATAAGTGTATATAAAGACGATCGGAATTCAGAAATTCCAATTTTAATTCTGGCGTAATATTTGACCGAGCGGTGAATTATATATCAGTATTTTCAAGAAATGAGATATTAAATTTGAGAAATTGAGGATTTAATATTTTGGAATTTTATTATAATTGATTTGAGAATTTAGGACGAAAACCACTGAAACAGTGAAACGAGCGTTAACCGCTGAACTTTATAACGAGATTAAGCGATAAAGCGAATAAATTATGGAATTTGGATTGAGTTCATAACAAGATTAAATATCCTACATGATAATCAAGAGAATTATATCAAGTGGATTTAAGGATTTAAACAAAAGGATTAAACCAAAAACATTATGAATTAAGTGATTTAATCACTTAAATCAATTCCAAAAACAAAACAAATCAAGCAAGCTTATCCAAGACTCTTTGCACAACTCCCAAGAGGATCAAACCCAGCTGATAATATCTAGATATTAGATCAAAAAGTAGTTGAACAAGTCATTATCCAAGAGAGAAAAGAAACCAAGCAAAACTCTCCCAAAACTGCCACCAAGAACACAACTCAAAGAAAAAATCATATCTCAAGATCTATAGCTTTAAAAATCACCATATTTTAACCATAGCTCCCCCATAATATGTAGAACACACGTCTAAAGTTTGGTGGCAAACAAAGGAGAGTAGACTAGCCAAATCCTTCCCCCAAGTTGAAGAAACCAAGCTGCCCTGTTCTTGACAGTTTCTGCCCCGATTTTCAAACGGCCATATCTCCCTCATTTCTCAATGAAATCCTGTGTTCTTTAGCTTGTTGGAAAGGTATTGAGATGCTTTACAACTCGTCTTCAGGAGCCTCATCCAGAAAAGCATGGTAAGGCTTTCGTTTTTGCAGTTCTTTGAAGAGGTGAATAGTAAGCATGGTAAGGCTTTCGTTTGTGCTTCCTAAGGATGATCTAAGGCTTATTGAAGGATCATCAAGCTTTTTTAGTGTTATTAGAACATAAAGGAAGGTAAGACCCTAACCCACCCTTTGAGTTTATATGAGTTTTTAGTATAGTTTTGATGATATGTAGAGATATGTGCATGTTAAGGAGTTTTATGATTGTTTGATGTGTAAAAGGGTTGAGTATTGGATTTAAATGTTAACACTGCCCTTAGAAGTGTAAAATAAATGTTGGTTGATGTTATGTTGTGACAAAATGGTAATGTTCGATTTAGAGCTGTCGTAATGCCCAAATTTTTTGAACCATGTTGACAGTAGCTACCCGAGTCCTTAAGCATGTTTAAACTGCAACCAATGACCATTTGGGTAGGTTTTGGAGTCTAGTTTGTGTGGCTGCAAGAATCATGTCAAAAGAATTTACGGTTTGTGAGTAATGACCGTTTTAGTGAAAGTGGTTCAAGGAATTTTATCGCAGAAATGTAACTACTTTGACGCTAAGTTTGAGACCCTTAATAGTCGAATTAGAATGTGAACTTTGGTGATAAAATGTTAAAGACAGTTGGCAAGGTGTGTGCAAAGGTTTTAAGTTAAAATTATTATTTTTCGATTTTATAAAAATGCGTTAGCCGAGGTGGCGCAAGTGAAAACCACTAAGAATACGCCTTAGAAACCAATGTTGAAAATGGTTAAGTATAACTTGGATTCGAGGATTGATTTCGAACCAAACTTATGACTTAAGTAATTGTCGACTAACATGGACTTACTATGAGCCTAAAGCGAGCTAGTAATGCCTTGGTTGTGTTTTGCTTGTGTCTTTAAGCGTTGATTTATAAGTGGATTATCCAAGGAATTAATCGTACGTTTTCTTTTACTTTGTCTAGATTGTCCGACATCGTCGCGAACCCCTATCACTTCTCAAACATCAGGCAAGTTTTCTTAACTTGTACTTTTAAAGTATTGATTATAATACTGCTTTTGCCATGTATAAAGTTGTACAATTTCGCGATATATCTTATTTCCTGTTGAAATAAAAATTTGACCTTTGGATTATATATGATCTTCTGAGTTAAGTATATATAAACTGGTATACCTTGTAGCTCTAGAGATAAGAGCATATTCATGGTTTTCGACTCTAAACCGGGAGTCGGTATTTTGAGATATAGAGATAGTCGTGGAAACCCGGAGGGATTCCAACGGCAGATTATTATTTATTTTGAGGAATGTTACTTATGAACATTAATTATATCTCCATAAAATATTAATTACTTGGAAACCATTCGAGGATTGTTATTTGAATATGATATCATTTGAGGAATTGTATTTGCTTACTATATCATTCAAGGAATGTTATTTAAATATTATCTCAATCGAGAAATACTATTTGAATATTATTTCATTTGGGAAGCATTAATGAATATTTATTTATTCAGAGAGGATTATTTTTGAATAATCATTTATTTGAGGAAATTTCTTCAATAAATATTTCCTTATTAATTATTAAATATCTTTTAGTGATTTAAAACTCATATTATTTGTTTAAAAAGCATTAGAGGTCTTTGAGAATTATATATTAAATATTCTTGACCTTCAATAATATTTCCGAGAATTATAGGGATTCCCCAATATTATTCCTGATCATTATCAGCTCACTTGAGCCATTTAAATGCTTTCGTACATATTGAGAATTGAAAATCCAGAGTTGGGAGTAAATCTTGTTTCCTTCCTTTGTTTATATAAGAGATATTATTCTGGGATTATAGCCCTACTACTAAGGGTTCCCATTTCATAAAAAGAGTAAAAGATTCAATCTTGATTTCATGAAGACTATTTGTCGCTCAACCTGAGTTTCTGGCTAAAGGCCAGTATGTACTAATGGGTTAGCTTCCCATTGTTCGGGAGTAACCAGGGATTGTGAAAGTCTGGCTAAAGACCAATATGTGTTAATGGGTTAGCTTCCAATTGATTCCGGGAGTAACCAAATGATCCGAGTACGATCTTTGAACGGGCATTTGCCCGGGGAACTTGAATTTGGCAAACTTGCGCCAGAATGATTGCAGAAGGAGCTTTCATTCAGGATGATTGCGGATGGAGCTTTCACCCAGGGTAATTGCAGATGGAGCTTTTACTTGAGGGTAATTATGGATGGAGTTTTTATCCTTCTATGGTAGAGAAGACCCGCGGTGGACCTGGAAGCGGCGACTGATCATCGTCGATCCACGTCTGGAATTATTGAAATCTCAATACAGAGTTCAAATGAAATTTCTCCTACATACGGAGTTCAGTGTTCTCATTTGGCAGTATCTAGAACTGCTGAGTGTTATAGTATCCATAACTGCTGAGTTCTACATCACTGGAGCAGGCTTTCAGCATCCAAATTTCTATCATATCCCGATAAGGGAAAATATTCAAGTTTTCAGTAAAGGATGCTTATCTTGATAAATTTGCTATGGCAAGTACTAATTTCACATATCTTTCGTATAAAGATAGAAATTGATATTGAAGTATTGTTTTGGTATATATTCCGATAAGGAAATAATTTCAGTATTAAGATATTGTGACAAGTATTGTCTTATACCTATTTCCTATTGGGTTTGAGTAAAGGCAGAGTTATGCCATATTTTTATTACCTTGCTGAGCTTTCGCTTACTCTTGCTATTTGTTTTATATATTATATAGCAGCGAAGCAGGATGCCAAGGATACGACACATATCCCGCAAGGCGTGTCCAAAAGAAGTTTTTAGCATTGATCCCGGAAGTAGTATGAACCAGTCGGATCAGGCTGCAGCTTTTGTTATTCATCTTATGTATAAATGTGAATTGTAAGAGAGGATTATGAGCACAGAGGGTTAAGTTGGTAATGTGCCTTCACTTAGAGGTGGCATTAATAGTAGGTGCAGTAAGACATTTGGGTATTGTAATAATAATCTTTTATTCTGCAGTTGTTGTAGTGTGTCGTTTCTGAGACTCTAACCTGTGTGTGTGTGAGATATATATATATATGGTGGGGTCATAAACAGGTGAATTGTACACATTGTGAGTAATACAGGTATGACAAGGAGTAATTGGATCGTGACCACCCTAGATCCCTGACCCCGAGTCTGGGGGTGTTACAAAAATGGTATCAGAGCATTAGGTTACAGTCCTCAGAAATGATAGGAGATCGAGTCTTACAATACCCTTAAGAATGATGACAATAACTAGAGTTAAAATCAAGTTCGTAGTCAGGTTAGAGGACATGACCCTGACTGTTTGAGATGAAGCCCGAGAGGAGACTTCTTCTGGGAAACCACACTTAGGAGTTCATGGTAAGTCACCTCGATTCGTACGAGTTATAGATAGATGGGATTCTGAGATACTAGACCCCGAAGCCTTCGAGTCAGCATTTGATGATGCGCTCCTTGAGATGGATGGAGACCCGATAAAGGTAGATCCATAGGAGGATCTAGAGGAGGACCCCATGGTGGGTCAAGGAAAGAATCTTGTAGAGAACGTGCCGATTGATAAAAATGTGGCATGTTACTTGAAGTCTTATAATAAGACCGGACGAATGTTCAGAGGTCAAATAAGTGACGAAGAAATGGAGTAGAGTCTCCAAAGCAGAAGAGGTAGAGGCAGTATAGCCAATACCGGTGGATTGATTCAACTTGAATGAGACCTGTTACTCGTAGTCTGTTGTTGTGACACCCCTAGATCCGGGGTCAAGGATCCAGTTCATCACGGTCCAATTTCCGATCAATATCCATATCTCTTGAGTCTCTTTTTTTTTTGAAAATTTCATACTTATGCAATTGACCCCACACTAATACACACACACACACACACCAGTCATATGCTCATAGAACAACATCCATAATATTAAAAGTTTAGAGTTAAACAGTTATTACAAACCCAGAACCTTACTAAGTACATTGTTGAATAATACTTCTACAGGAAGCATTTCAACAACCAAAAGTTTATTACAAACTTAGACACTTAATTTACATAAGTCTACTAAGCCCCTTTCGCTTGTCACTACCTCGGGGATGGTCGCCAGCACTCGCTCAAAAGGTCGCCTTTCCCTTACCCTCTTGCGGGGTGTAGTGCGTAGAATCGGCATGGAACCTAGCTGCTATATACATAAGTGGCAAGAGTGAGCTATAATAGCTCAGCAAGATAATATTGTAAACTAGAATTTAAAATGTGAACAGGTATACATATATATGCAATCCTTAAGGAAGAATAAAGCTCTTATTTAATAATACATCATCCACTTACTATTATAAGAAAGAAATCTAAAATAATATAATATCAGTTTTTCTTCATCTGTAACCATAATTCCATCATCTCATATCATTATTCTGTTTTCAGTATAGAAATCTGAAAACCATTGTCAACACTTTCTTTTCAAAAACATTGGGGATATCTGCTGTCGCCTGATACGTTAGGACGATGATCAGTCGCCTAATCGTACCTGCTCTCTTTTTACTACCGGTAGAAGGAATGAAGATCATCCCTGGAGGAAGGCCACCTACTAACATCCTCCCTTGGCATCTTCGTGCCGTAATAAAAATAATAAATGCTGGACTGTGTCGCACACAGCCCTGACACAGCCACTTACGCAAGTCTGTTGCAATCCCCCTTTTTGTCAAACCATTATTCCATTTATAAAATATCATTCCACATTTCCATTTTCTCACTTTCATTTCCACATATCATTCACTCATATCATTTCCATTCTCGCACATTACTTCTATAAAATATATATATATATATATATATATATATATATATATATATATATATATATATATATATATATATATATATATATATATATATATATATATATATATAACATAATGCTTTGATTATGATCCAGACATCTCTTTCATATTCAAGAAATCAAATATACTTTTATATTCATAAAATATTCCGTATATTTTAAAAGTAGTAAATAATAATCAAATAATATTTATTAAACCACTGATACTCAAAAAGAATATTTTTAATATAGTATTATAAACCATATAACCATAGATAACAACTGATACCATTTCCTTTTCATATCTCTTTTACCATAGAGCATATTCACTCCATTCGTAATCATCTCTATATCCATATTTCATAAATCATATCCATCTCCCTTTAATTTCCCAAAATCAAGGAAATATATTCTTTGCAACATAGCAACAATAACATCACACACACACACACACACACACACACACACACTGATATATATATATATATATATATATATATATATATATATATATATATATATATATATATATATATATATATTCCATGATATCATTTTTATTCCGAAGATAAATAATTTTCGTAGTAGGGATTGAAAAATCTTGCCTGGATCTCTAAAGCGAGTAGGTATGATCCTGAGTTCGTGTCCCGTCTCTATAAAAACGAAAGGTTCACCGTTAGTATATATTCCACTTAATCACCTAATCTTTATACAATAACACCCTTGATACATAATATATGCTTGACATAGCTTTTACGCACCAAAAGTTCCAAGAACTTAATCACTTTTAAACTCGATCAAAGTTTAAGTGTACTCCACCATTTCCCTTAATAACCACACTCGACTGTAAAAATTCTCAGAAAATATAGATTTCGAATTTTACTATAAGGTCAACTGTAAATGATCCTCTTACCACCCTACTACACTATCCCAAAATTTCATAATTTCTAAAAATGTCTAAGTATGGTAATTATAACCTCAAAGTTGGCACAATTGCAATTTCCCGGTTTCCGAACGACTTTCACTAAAATCCACTTTTCTCCTAAACCGTTCATCAGATTTTGACGTACTTTATATCAAAACGATCTATGAACTAAGCTCTATCATTTAATGTTCCATTGGTACACTGGACAGTAAGGTACCGTACTGATACAGGGGTCCAAAATAGAGCAGTTCATATCCTAACAAAAATCGGGCATTATAACTGCTGTACTTTCATACTTTCCATATTTAATTGCTCCAAAACCATCATTCCACACTCAATCCAAGCCCTACACCATGTGATCTACATCCCAAACATGGTTACAAGTTCACATCACAATTTCCATATCAAACTTAAAACACATATCAACAACCATATCATCAAGATTTCATGCTTTATACAACTTAACTTCTAAACTATATAACACCTTAAACTAACAAGAAACACCAAGAACATACTTAGAATTTTCGGAGCTATTTTACTGCAGCTGAAAGAACATGAAAAACGACCCCCTTACCTTGCTTTTCTGGGAAAATCTTGTGAAATACGACTTGTAGCTTATCTCATGGGCTTTCTAAAAAGCTAAAGAACGAAAACTTTGGCTGAGAAACGAAGAAGTTATGGTCGTTCTAAGCCGGCTGTTACTGTTTGGCCGAATTGAAAGAATGGAAGGGAGAGATTTTCTCTTGATTTTTTGATCTTATCTTCTTTAATTCTTGTTAATCTAGCTTGTCTTGGAAGCTTTGGAAGATATTTGTGATTAAAGGCTTGCTAATGTACTAATTTATGCTTAAAAGTATTAGTGGAATGTGATGTCATTGCTTATGTAACTTGGATGATCCTTTAATCCTTTTCTTGTATTTTCTAAGTAAAATGCTACTAATTTTGGTAAATGATAATGTTGTATGTATCCTTGTTATATTACTAATCTTGGTTGTTTTGTTTCCATACTCGTATAATCACGATTCGTTTCGAATATACTTTGTTATCACAGTGGTTTTGAAATCGTTTAACAATCCAAATTCCCTTGACATTTCCTTGACTTGCTCTCGCCTTGGTTTAACCTAATTTCACTAATTCCTCAAAATATAAATCCTTTAATATTTCTATGCTCCTTAATATCCAATTAAATAGAAGCTCTCTCGAACTCAAAATCCTCAAAAATTCATATTCAGGAATTTCTAAAATCCGTTATCATTTCGAGTCACTTATTTTCATAGTACATCACTAATACGGTTTCTGTTTACTCATTTTCCATTTCCAATATAAAGCACCTCCACACCATTTTCCTAAATTCCTCGAGATCATTATTCATCTAATCACTGTAGCCTTTTTTAAGTTAGGGTTATTACATTCTTCCCCCCTTAAAAGGATTCCGTCCCGGAATCAATAGCAGTACTTTTACTATATTTTCCTTGCAAATCTCCTCCTGGTTTCAGTCATTCTATATTATCTCATTCCTCCTTTCTCTTTTTAACTAAAGTATCGGTCACCACATTGGCCTTTCCTTAATGGTAGTGTATCTCACTTAAGGTTTGGCCATATTCTGATCTCTATCATGACATAAAATATTAGTACTTTATCTTAACACATTTCGTCTCTGTAAAATCCTCCAGAAACTAGTCTTATAATGCTATTTCTTGAAACAATTGTAAGAAAATACTACCTATAATATATATTTCCTGTTCGTCTCGACGAGTCTGTGTTTTTCCCAAAACACTCCTACTTTCCTTTTCATAGCGTTTCCTAGCCCTTAACAGATACTGATTTTCCTTATCTATATTAGTAACTTATTTACTCCATTAGTTGATTAAGTCGATCCTTAACCAAAGACTTACACACAAAATTTAAATCGAAAAAAAAACAAGTACCTGTATCTGGTTTCGTCAACGTTTCCCCTAAGGTCACGTTGTACACTCTAGCAGTAGGCCTATTTGAAGCAGTCACACTCTGTCCTGGCGCGTATGACCCACCGGAACGGCAATCTCTAGCAATGTGCCCTAATTTCCCACACTGGTAACAATTAACATCTGTTTTAGGGTTTGTATCAGTTGATGGGCACTGGTTAAGGTAGTGTCCTTTTTGTCCACATTTAAAACAAGTTACTCCCAGCACCCTACAGGCTCCTATATGTTTCTTACCACACGTGTCACAATCTGTTAGTGGTGGTCATGATTGATTGGACTGAAACGTTCCTGAAGCCTTACCACCCTGATTCACCATCTCACTAGTAGCCTTGTTACTCCCTGACCTTCCCACAAACTGATATTTTTGTCCTTTACCGACCTTGCTAAAGTAACTTCCCTCACTTACACCTCCTTTCTGACCCTCAAACTTCCTTTTCTTATTCTCTCGACCTATTTGATTCTGTTCACTCTCGGCTTCTATAATAGATGCTTTTTGAACTACTGCAGCATAATCAGTTAACTTAAATGGTGCCACTCTCGTCCGTAGCCATGGTTTCAATCCTTGTTGAAACCTTTTCGCTCGCTGTTCTTCAGTAAGCACAAATTCTGGAACAAACCTAGACAATTCACTAAACTTCGTTTCATATTCTGCCAATGTTAGGTTATCCTGCCTTATCTCCAAAAATTTTATTTCCATTTGGTTTTCCAGGTACCTAGGGGAATATTTGTCTAGGAACACCCTAGTGAAACGCTCCCAGGTTATCACTCCCGCACCTTCTATATTCTTCTTAGCTTCCCACCAATAATTTGCCTCCCCCTTTAAGAGATAGGCTGCAAAGATTGTTTTCTGATCCTCCTCTATCCTCAATATCCCAAAAGCTTTTTCCATCTCTTTTAACCAAGTTCTGGCTACTACGGGGTTAGCAGTTCCCTCAAATTCTGGGGGTTTTAATGACTTAAAGGCACGAAAGGAATTAGCTGCTTGATTGGGGAGAACAGGTGGTTGTTGGGGATTACGTGGATTAGCTAAATTCTGCCTTAATAGTTCCATGAATTGGTTAAAGGGATTGCCTCCCGGATTTCCTTGTTGGCCAGTTGATTCCTCTTCTTCTTCTTCATGATTTTCTTCATTATGAGCATTTTCATTCAGTCTATTACCTCCTATATTTTGACTTCTTTCGTCTCCCTCATTTCCCCTTGCATTCGCTCTATTATCACGTCTAGGCGGCATAGTTCTGTACATAACAATAGTCTTTATTAATTACCCGAATTTAGGGTACAATATACATCATTTCTATATACACAATTATATCGTTAATTAACTCATTTGCACATCACAATATTCTTATCTCCACACGGTTTGTATCTAGTTATATTATAACTTTAGTAAGTAAGTGTATCGCCCTTAACACGATAACCTTTTCATTAAGTCAATCACCTTTTATACATCAATATTTTTGAATCTCAACATTTATTATTAAAATGCAGTAAAAATTTAGACAAAATGCACAAACTTCATTAATTTACATAAATATTTTACAAATTGGGTACAACGTCTTTTACTACTAATGTTTTACATCATAGAGTACATGGTTCGAAATCTACAAACATAACCGTACATACTAATCTGCTACAACAAAAGTACTACTACCCCGACTCACAGTCCTGCCGTAATAATGTCTCGGATCTGGACTACCATAGACGTGACTGTATCTAATATCGCAGCCCTCCATGCTGGGTCTCCCCTATCAGCTAACAGTCTCCTAATGTCACCCAGGGCCCGCAGCTCAACACTCACTAATCCCAAGGACATACCATCAGGAATAATACCTCCTCTCCTTCTCTCTGACCTCTACATCAGTGTGTCTTGATCCTTAAGGTATATCTTGGCTTTACCGACCAATCCTCAGTTTCACCCTTTCATCTCCACAAACAATCAGTGTCTATTCACCAATCTACTTACTCAATTACCTCAAACTCCCTTAAACACAAGAAGACTTTAAATACCCTTAACTTTGGCTCACCAATCTTTTCTCCCTATACTAAAACATAACCTTTTATTAGTAATAATCTATAAAATTATAATCACTACTTAGAATAAACGCTTAGTTTGATAAACCACCCATGAACTCGATGGGAGTTCACCATTTATATTATTACTGATACAATTATTATTATTACTCTTGTTCTTGAGCATTATGACTCTTAGCTCTGATACCATCTGTGACACCCCTAGATCCGGGGTCAAGGATCCAGGTCATCACGGTCCAATTTCCGATCAATATCCATATCTCTTGAGTCTCTTTTTTTTAAAAAAAAAAATTTAATACTTATGCAATTGACCCCACACTAATACACACACACATACCAGTCATATGCTCATAGAACAACATCCATAATATTAAAAGTTTAGAGTTAAACAGTTATTACAAACCCAGAACCTTACTAAGTACATTGTTGAATAATACTTCTACAGGAAGCATTTCAACAACCAAAAGTTTATTACAAACTTACACACTTAATTTACATAAGTCTACTAAGCCCCTTTCGCTTGTCACTACCTCGGGGATGGTCGCCAGCACTCGCTCAAAAGGTCGCATTTCCCTTACCCTCTTGCGGGGTGTAGTGCATAGAATCAGCATGGAACCTAGCTGCTATATACATAAATGGCAAGAGTGAGCTATAATAGCTCAGCAAGATAATATTGTAAACTAGAATTTAAAATGTGAACAGGTATACATATATTCTAAAGCGAGTAGGTATGATCCTGAGTTCGTCTCCCGTCTCTATAGAAACGAAAGGTTCACCGTTAGTATATATTCCACTTAATCACCTAATCTTTATACAATAACACCCTTGATACATAATATATGTTTGACATAGCTTTTACACACAAAAAGTTCCAAGAACTTAATCACTTCTAAACTCGATCAAAGTTTAAGTATATTCCACCATTTCCCTTAATAACCACACTCGACTGTAAAAATTCTCAGAAAATATAGATTTCGAATTTTACTATAAGGTCAACTGTAAATGGTCCTCTGACCACCCTACTACACTATCCCAAAATTTCATAATTTCTAAAAATGTCTAAGTATGGTAATTATAACCTCAAAGTTGGCACAATTGCAATTTCCCGGATTCCGAACGACTTTCACTAAAATCCACTTTTCTCCTAAACCGTTCATCAGATTTTGACGTACTTTATATCAAAACGATCTATGAACTAAGCTCTATCATTTATTGGTCCATTGGTACACTGGACAGTAAGGTACCGTACTGATACAAGGGTCCAAAACAGAGCAGTTCCTATCCTAACAAAAATCGGGCATTATAATTGTTGTACTTTCATACTTTCCATATTTTAATTTCTCCAAAACCATCATTCCACACTCAATCCAAGCCCTACACCATGTGGTCTACATCCCAACCATGGTTACAAGTTCACATCACAATTTCCATATCAAACTTAAAACACATATCAACAACCATATCATCAAGATTTCGTGTTTTATACAACTTAACTTCTAAACTAAGCATAATCAACCATAAACTCATAATTCAAGTTAGGGTCTCAAGTAATATACCTTCCTTGTAGCTTGTATAACACTTAATAATCCTTGGGATATCTTTAAGCAACCATATAACACCTTAAACTAACAAGAAACACCAAGAACATACTTAGAATTTTCGGAGCTATTTTACTACAGCTGAAAGAACATGAAAAACGACCCCCTTACCTTGCTTTTCTGGGAAAATCTTGTGAAATACGACTTGTAGCTTATCTAATGGGCTTTCTAAAAAGCTAAAGAACGAAAACTTTGGCTGAGAAACGAAGAAGTTATGGCCGTTCTAAGCCGGCTGTTACTGTTTGGCCAAATTGAATAACACTTAATAATCCTTGGGATATCCTTAAGCAACCATATAACACCTTAAACTAACAAGAAACACCAAGAACATACTTAGAATTTTCGGAGCTATTTTACTACAGTTGAAAGAACATGAAAAACGACCCCCTTACCTTACTTTTCTGGGAAAATCTTGTGAAATACGACTTGTAGCTTATCTCATGGGCTTTCTAAAAAGCTAAAGAACGAAAACTTTGGCTGAGAAACGAAGAAGTTATGGCCGTTCTAAGCCGGCTGTTACTGTTTGGCCGAATTGAAAGAATGGAAGGGAGAGATTTTCTCTTGATTTTTTGATCTTATTCTTGTTAATCTAGCTTGTCTTGGAAGCTTTGGAAGATATTTGTGATTAAAGGCTTGCTAATGTACTAATTTACCCTTAAAAGTATTAGTGGAATGTGATGTCATTGCTTATGTCACTTGGATGATCCTTTAATCCTTTTCTTGTATTTTCTAAGTAAAATGCTACTAATTTTGGTAAATGATAATGTCGTATGTATCCTTGTTATATTACTAATCTTGGTTGTTTTGTTTCCATACTCGTCTAATCGCGATTCGTTTCGAATATACTTTGTTATCACAGTGGTTTTGAAATCGTTTAACAATCCAAATTCCCTTGACATTTCCTTGACTTGTTCTCGCCTTGGTTTAACCTAATTTCACTAATTCCTCAAAATATAAATCCTTTAATATTTCTATGCTCCTTAATATCCAATTAAATAGAAGCTCGCTCGAACTCAAAATCCTCAAAAATTCATATTCAGGAATTTCTAAAATCCGTTTTCATTTCGAGTCACTTATTTTCATAGTACATCAGTAATACGGTTTCTGTTTACTCATTTTCCATTTCCAATATAGAGCACCTACACACCATTTTCGTAAATTCCTCGAGATCACTATTCATTTAATCACTGTAGCCTTTCTAAAGTTAGGGTTATTACAGTTGCAGTGCCTAGGGAGGCAGCATGCGTAAGAACTAAGATGTTCGAACTTCGTGTATGATTAAGGGTACTTAGTTACCTTAACTAATAGAGGCACTACCTTATATATGGGGTTTAAATCCCCATGATCAGCGATTCCAGCAAGGACGGTGTTACTACGATACTGAGGAATTTTATTTCCTCGAACAAGATTTTATATGTACGTACTACGCATAGTATTATTGTAACACGAGTGCGCTAAGACGAGATATATTTTAAGAACCAAGACGGACTAAGAAAGTCTGGGAAAGACTTAAATAAGAAGGCTGTTATGCCATAAGTTTTGAGCTTATATATCACACGGGATTGATACGAGAAAAAGGAATGTTTGGTATGAAGACGGTTGTAATAGTAATTGGGTTTAAGCATGTAGTTTCTAACGATCTTCCGGAGTATCGCCCATTCGACATGTGGAATTTGTCGTTACTATGGGCGACACCGGTATCGAAGTCTTCTTATAAAACAGAACGCTTGCTTGAGATGCTTGCGCCTAGTCGAGTAGAACTCCCTGCGATTGCAAATGTCGATGGTTGAATCCTTAGCAACTATTATGAGTCGGCAATGACGTAAGTATCGAGCACCTTAGGGTGTGCATGGAAAAGAAAAGCTCTCGAAGCGAATGATTATCCATTAGAGGAGCCGACATACAAAGGCAACCAGAGAGACCTTGGCAATACCTCCCCATTTGCAGATTATGTTGATTACCTCCCCAATCTATAAGCTATCTTGACATCTCTCCAAGAGAGAATTTTGATAAAGGGTATATTCCCTCTTCGAAGTTATTTTATAACGCTAGTGTTAAACCATATTTAGTTTCAATTGTGCCAGAGGCCGTCATGATACCTACTTTTAGGTTTTCGAAGCCCTGGTGAATGATGTTATTCAAGCTTTCACTTTTCAATAATGAATAATCCTATGGTGATACAGCACCACTTGTTTGTTGAATACCAGTATCTTTCTGGCTATCTTTTCTTTAAAAAAATTGCACCTTTGAAACCTGTTCACTTTTAATCCAAGGTGTCCATTTGAGAATTATTTATCAAAAGATGATAATTATTAACTCGACTTTGAATTTCTTTCCTACTTCTCAACTTCCACTGAGACGAACAACCCTATACTTATAGGGGCCACAAGGACTATCTGTCTGGGTGATAGAAGTCTGACGGGACGCCATCACTTGTGAGTTGTGAAATACAAGAAGGCTAATTACCTTTAGTAATGTCTTAATTGAGACACACAACATTGAGTTTTTATGATCGTATTGATCTCTCATTAAATTCTCTCATCTCAAATAAGGTTACCTTAAAACTCATAACCTTATAATCACCAATGTGTGACATTTTCCTTGTTATGGGCGCTATCTTTT
Organism: Saposhnikovia divaricata; assembly: GCA_036435485.1. Taxonomy (NCBI): domain Eukaryota; kingdom Viridiplantae; phylum Streptophyta; class Magnoliopsida; order Apiales; family Apiaceae; genus Saposhnikovia; species Saposhnikovia divaricata. The sequence continues at coordinate 131,855,238 of CM071600.1, forward strand.
CAAAGCTCCATGATTCTTGTTATCTTTATTTAATCCCAAGGGGAGGCAAACCAGGTCGAATAAGTCAAAATTCTCTGATAGGAATTAGATTCGCAACGAAATAGTCTACGGTAATAAAGCTGGATCTACCTCATCCCGCAGACAGCTCGTGATAGATGACGGACAACATGGTTCAATAGATTCAAATGGCCTTAGTAGTGCCAATTTGGTGGAACGAATAACTTCGACTGTCATGTTCATTCTGATACTGGTGGATAGGTAGTATTGACTACTCGGACGTATATGTATCAGGATGATGTGGCATGTTTTATTTCGAAACTTTTGATTCCCCTCATATGGGACGTTTATATTTGTTTCATTTCCAGTTGTTAAAATTCTAGCTTTGTTTCAATTATTCCATTATTGCAACTGTTTACGATTCTATTTGTTTTGATATTCATAGAATTGTTCTTCAGGTTTGAAATTGATTTCATAGTATTACCAGTGGGTAAATTGATTGATCAAATTTCCCTGATTCTGAAAATTCAACAAATCCTGATAAACCTTGTCTTTCTTATTACCAGAAAATGCCACCGAGAAGGATGGGATTCAGAAGGGCAGAGTCATGACCAGGAAGGGGAAAACCCAGAGGGTAACCCCATGGATCAGTTCATGCACCTATTAAGATAGAATTTGAATCAACATCCTAACCCTCAACGGACTGATAATTCAAGCGCTAAGGCCTTTAGAGCCTTTAAGTCTCTAAAACCCCTAGAGTTTCATGGAACCGCTGACCCATAAGAGGCCAGAGCTTGGCTTAAAGAGATGAAGAAATCATTTGAGATACTGAGTATTGCAGAGAATCAGAAAATGGTATTCACCGCCTACTTCCTGAAGGGAGAGGCTAATCACTGGTGGGAATCTAAGAAAAACCTAGAGGGAACTGGTGTTGTGACTTGGGAAAGATTCATCTTGTTATTTTTAGAGAAATATTTTCCGAAATATATAGAGACCTAGATGGCAGTAAATTTTCTAGAACTGAAGCAAGGAAACATGACTGTGGCAGAGTATGAGGCCAAATTTTCCGAGTTGTCAAGGTTTGTTTCGGAGTTTGTGGACAGAGAAGAGAAAAGAGCCTGTAGGTTTCAACTGGGGCTAAAATAGTTGTGACGCCCCCAGATCCGGGGTTGGAGATCTAGGCGCTCACGGTCCATTTTCCATTAATAACATACCTGCTCTTGCACATAATATATATAACACAGCCATCGACCCCACAATAAACTCACACCACACTCACACACACAGGTTAGAGCCTCAGAAACGTCACACATTGATTAAACAGTAATAAAGTTATCAGAGTTATTACAGACCAAATTAAATAGTATTTATGCTACCAACAACACTCCGATATGAAGCGAAGTTGGCGGCTTGAAAGTTTGTTACGATACACTGCCTTGCACAGGTCATGCTGATAAATATAACGTACTAACAAAAGCTGCCAACCAATCCGGCTAATGGGGCCTACCGGTGGAATCTCAAGTGGTGGCTCGAGCCTAGTCACCTGCTTTCGAACAGTCTGCCTGGGTCTTGCCATTTCGCTTAGCTGTTGTGTTTGTAAAGTTTGAAAACAAGCAAGAGTGAGCAACTATAGCTCAGCAAGAAATATATGTATAAGATAAGCAATATAACATTTCATATGATTGGCAGTTGATATACTTGTTTGTATCAATCAGTTATAAAATCACTTGTCATAATTGATAATTCTCGAAGGTGCAACAATATGTGCCCTCGTTTTCAAAATAAACTTGCAGTTCTAGATACTGCATTGAATCAACATCTTTCTCATCAAAATAGAACACTATCAACAACTTGGCACAAAAGCCTAAGAAGCAGTGTCAAAGCATTTTTCCAAAATGGAGGAATGGGACTTAAAGAAAACATAAAAAACCTGACGAGGATTGACGATGATCAGTCGCCACATCCAAGTCCAATAATCCGCGGGTCTTCTCTACCGGTAGAAGGATAGAAACTACATCCGTAACTATCCCTCGGGTGAAAACTACATCCGTAATCACCCTCGATGAAAACTACATCCGTAATCATCCTTCGGCAACACCTGGGCCGGAATAATAAGTGATGGACCGCCTGGCTCACGGCCGCTTACACATCCCGGGAATCGTTCGTCAACGGTTCCCACACCTGCCAGTGTCCCTTTTTCTTTTCTTTTAAAACTTTATTTTGATTGAAAACAGAGTAACTGAGGTCCGACATGAGTCGACCGATGATTCTTGAAATCATACAAGAAGCGGAATCTGACCGGGGGTTTTCGAAAATGTTTTGAGTTCGAAAGAGTTCGAGTTTGAAAGAATTAAAAAGTATCTTGGATTAACTTGTCTGTAAATAATGAACAGTAATTAATAAGTAATATTTTAAGATTTAATATTAATAATTAATAAAATAATTATTCGATAAAATACACTTTTAATCCAAGATAGGGTTTCGAGTATTTACAAAGATATAACGATAGTTACTTGAATATACGACACCACCCGAATGACCCTTCGGGTTTTCGCAATATAGATACGATATAATAATATACCGCTCCCCGGTCAATAGTATATATGGACCGCTACAACCTCTATTGCTAGAGTCGTTGTCCGAAGAAAACATTTCAATCTAAGTTCAAGGGGTAAAAGCATACATGTACTTGTTTAATCTCAATTGCATCAATACTTCGATAAACATAGCATTTGATATAATTTGAAAACTACAAACACAACAGTGAAAATCCTTGTATACGGATAAGTTTTGAAAAGTAAACTTGCCTTGGTTTGGTTGGGGTGGTCAAGCGTGCGGATTCGAACGATCTATACATAAACAATAATCGTTCGTTAGTACCTTAACAATTTCTCTTTAATTACGGGGTTTTAAGGGGGTACGAAATTAACTTATCGACTTCGTCTTATGACTCCCTAGCCCCACTATAGGTCCATGTCATCACTCGATTACGCTCGTCACTTACTCGACTTAATTTAGTTACTACGTTCGAATCATAACCACTAACCCTAGAATAATGTTCCATTAATCGACTTTTTCCATTGCGCAAATCTTACTCTACCATTTTTATAAAATCCAAAAATTCATATTTTAATCCAATTCCTTTTGGGTGGTCTTCACCACTGCATTACCTACATTCTCAAATTTTTCCATGATCCCAAATATATTTTAAGGTGTTTAAACAAGGTTCACAAGGGGTCACTTAATGCAATCCATAGTCCAGAAAAAAAACTCACTCCTCCGGCCATAACTAAAAATCCACACATCACCTAGCTATTAACCTTACATTTACAGAAACTACATTCAATTATCTTTCCAACAATATAAGGTAGGACATCAGGGGACATCATTTGGGGGTTCAAAATCGTGCCACAACACAGATCAAAGTTCCTGGACAAATTCAGCAAGCTCAAGTCACTTAGATCAACCATTTTTCATACTTCCATAACATATTCACCACTTAATACACTTAGATCATGACTCATAACACTCATGGAGATATATATATTAACCATAGTCATAAAAATCACATTCTCAACATCAAAACCCAAGATCCATGCTATCCAATACATATACATTCAAGATAAGTCCTAAAACACATGGATCTACTACCATACTATATGAGCAACACATAACCAAGGGTGGTTTGAGATTTTATACCTTCTTGAGTAGCTAAAGACCTTGAATGAGCTTTACAACAACTAAGGACACTTGGATGAGCCCTCACAAACCTTAATCCTTCAAGATCTAAAAGATAACAACTTATGTTAACACTTCTCTAAACTTTCAACAATTTATATCTCAAGAATCAATGGATGGAAGGCTATGAAATTGATACCATACCTCTATTATGATGCAAGGAAGCCCTAGGATTTTTGCTTAAGGTGGTAGAGGAAGAAATGTTGGAGAGAAAATCTCTCCCTCTCTCTCTTTGTGGTTCGGCCGAGAGCAAGCTTCAAGGGGGGGGGAGTGTTTTTCTTTTTGTTTTGTTGGAATGGTAAGAAAATGCTAAGTATGATATGTATTATTGTGGTTATTAGGAGTAGTCACATGTTGCCAAGCTAGAGTGTAGGTTACCTCCCATGCCCTATTGTCCCCTAAGTACATCACCCATCATACATGTCACTATTCACTTCTACTTTTATGTTTTCTAGTTCCTTTTCCTAACTAGCTAGTTACATGGCACTTGCATGTAATTTCTTTCCTTGTAATATTATTCTCCCACCAATGCTTGTCATTTAATCCTTACTTCGTATCGTATCCTAATTATTCTCTCGTAATAATATTTCGTCACGTAGAGATTTCCCCTATAATTCCTTAAGTACTAATTGTGTAAATTCCTCGAATGTCCATAATTCCTCGTCATAATTCTTAATAAATCCTTTAATACTCTAACCATTCTCAAATTCCAAGTTTTATAAATATTACTAACAACAGGACTCCTGCCTTCACAATCTCTCTGTATATCTTACATCATAAATGCAACAACGCAGTTTCTCAGACAATCAATTCTATAAATCAACAGGGATGACTAGAAAGGTTCCATAATGATAATGTCACAAGATATTAAATAAAAGGGAATATTACCAAAAATTAGGGTTCTTACAGCCTCCCCTCCTTAAAAGGATTCCGTCCCGGAATCAGGTTGAAAACAGTTGGGGGTGCTTTTCACGCATCGCGCTCTCTAGTTCCCATGTTGATTCTTCGACATTCTGATTCCTCCACAAGACTCTCACTAGTTTAACAACCTTGTTCCTCAACACCTGTTCTTTTCTATCCATGATCTCTACGGGTTGCTCTACATATGTTAAGTCTGGTTGCAGATCCACTTGATCATGTTCTATCACATGTCGGAAGTCGGTATGGTACGGTCGTAGCATGGACACATGGAACACGTTATGTACTTGCTGTAAGCTCGGGGGTAAAGCCAATTCATAGGCTAACTTCCCAACTCGTTTCAAGATCTCAAAAGGTCCAATAAATCTCGGGCTTAGCTTTCCCTTCTTACCAAATCTCATCAATCCCTTCCACGGCGATACCTTCAACATCACAAACTCTCCTACTTCATATTCTTTGTCCTTGCGGGTCTGGTCCGCATACTTCTTCTGTCTGTCTTGGGCCGCTACCAGCCGTCCTCTTATGAGCTCGATAGTTTCTCTTGTCTGTTGGACCAGTTCAGGCCCTAAAATCTTCCGCTCTCCAACTTCTTCCCAACACAAGGGAGACCGACATCTTCGTCCGTATAAAGCTTCATATGGGGGCATGCCTATACTCGCATGGTAACTGTTGTTGTAGGAAAATTCGATCAACGGCAAGTGGTCATCCCAACTTCCCTTAAAATCAATGGCACATACCCTCAACATGTCCTCGATGGTCTGGATGGTTCTCTCACTCTGTCCATCTGTTTGGGGATGGTATGCAGTACTCATGTTTAACTTAGTCCCCACACAATCCTGAAAACTTCTCCAGAACCTGGAGTTGAATCTTGGGTCTCTATCTGATACAATGCTCACAGGAACCCATGTCTAACCACAATCTCCTTTAGGTAAATATCTGCCAGCTTGTCGATAGTATATCTCTCGTTGATTGGAAGAAAATGTGCTGACTTGGTCAACCTATCGATAATTACCCAAATGGCATCGTGATTTGTCTTTATCCTTGGTAATCCGACCACAAAGTCCATCGCAATCTGCTCCCACTTCCACTCGGGTATCTCTAAGGGTTGCAAAAATCCACTGGGCCTCTGGTGTTCGGCCTTTACTCTTTGACATGTCAAACACTTACTTACCCACTCTGCCACGTCCTTCTTCATATTAGGCCACCAATAATATTCTCTCAGATCTCTATACATCTTAGTGCCTCCAGGGTGAATTGAGTACCTCGAACTATGAGCCTCTTGCAAAATCTCGTCTTTTAATTCTTGAACGTTCGGGATCCATATCCTAGATGCGTACCTTATAATTCCATTCCCGTCCTTCTCACACTTAATTTCCTCGCCAGTCAAAATTTTCTCCATCGAATTCTTTTCTTCTTCTATCTTCTTTTCCTGGCATAACTTAATCTTCTCCAATAACAGTGGTTGGACTTTTATTTCCATTAGACTCTCTTGTCCAATTCCTGGTAGCCTCACTTCAATCTCCAGTTTCTCAAGGTCCTTGATCAATTCGTCCACTGACGTTATCATCTTAAGCTTCTCCTTTCGGCTAAGTGCATCGGCCACCACATTGGCCTTCCCTGGGTGATAATGAATCTCACAATCATAATCTTTGATTAGCTCTAGCCATCTCCTCTGCCTCATGTTTAACTCTTTCTGAGTGAATATGTACTTTAAGCTCTTGTGATCCGTGTAGATTTCACACTTTTCTCCGTAAAGATAATGTCTCCAGATCTTCAAAGCAAAAACTATTGCTGCTAATTCCAAATCATGGGTGGGGTATCTTATCTCATACTCCTTAAGTTGTCTGGACGCATAAGCAATCACCTTACCGTGCTGCATAAGCACACACCCTAAACCTTTATGGGATGCGTCGCTATAAATCACAAAATCTCCCTTATCATCAGGTAGGGCTAGTACTGGTGCTGTCACCAACCTCTTCTTCAACTCTTGGAAGCTCTCTTCGCATTTTTCAGTCCACACAAACTTCTCGGTCTTGCGAGTTAGTCGGGTCAAAGGAGCTGCTATCTTTGCAAAGTCTTGGATAAATCTCCTATAGTAGCCAGCCAGTCCTATGAAACTTCTCACCTCTGTCGGAGTGGTTGGTCTCTCCCAATTTGATACAGCCTCTATTTTGGCTGGGTCCACTAGAATGCCTTGTTCGCTAATCACATGCCCTAAAAACTGAACTTCCCTCAACCAAAATTCGCACTTCGAGAACTTAGCGTACAGCTTTTCTTCTCTCAATGCTCCCAATACAATCCTTAAGTGCTCTGCATGTTCTTCCCTCGTCTTGGAATAAATCAAGATATCATCGATGAAGACTATAACACACTTGTCCAAGTATTTCTTGAAGACTCGATTCATTAAGTCCATGAAAGCTGCAGGGGCATTCGTTAGCCCAAATTACATCACTAGGAACTCATAGTGTCCATACCGGGTGCGAAAGGCCGTCTTTGGTATATCTTCTGGTTTGATCTTTAACTGGTGGTACCCGGTCCGCAAATCAATCTTAGAGAAATAAACTGCATCTTTCAATTGGTCAAACAGGTCATCTATCCTGGGCAAGGGATACTTATTCTTGATAGTCACCTTGTTCAACTCCCTGTAGTCTATACATAATCTCATGCTGCCGTCCTTCTTTTTCACGAACAACACCGGGGCTCCCCACGGTGACACACTAGGTCTTATCATCCCTTTATCCAACAATTCTTGTAACTGAGTGGCCAGCTCTTTCATTTCCACTGGGGCTAGCCGATATGGGGCTTTCGAAATTGGGGCCGTACCCGGAACTAAGTCTATAGCAAACTCGATGTCCCTATCGGGTGGTAGTCCGGGAAGATCGTCCGGAAATACGCCCGCGAACTCATTAACGACAGGGATTTCCTGCAGGTTTGGTGCCTCCTTCTTGGTATCCTTCACGTAGGCTAAATAGGCTTCGCATCCTTTACGTAACAACTTCTTAGCTTGAATCATAGTCAGGAACTTTTGGCTTTGCCGTTTCCCACTAAATACTACTTCTTCGTCCCCTGGCAGTCTCAAACTTACTTTCTTCTTGAACCAATCAATCTGGGCTCCGTGGGTTGTTAACCAATCCATACCTACTATTACGTCAAACTCCCCTAGTTTAAAAGGTATTAAGTCTACCCGAAAGTGTCGCCCTTCTATTTCTAGGTCGCAACCTGGACATACTCGGCTAACGGGAATAATTTCGTGATTAGCTATCTCTATTTGCAATCTGTCTTTCAATGGTTCAGTCTTAAGGCCTAACCGACATACAAAATCTAGAGATATGAAGGACTTGGTAGCTCCCGAGTCAAATAAAACATTTGCTTTAACTGAGTTGAGTAGTAGGGTACCTGCAATCACATCCGTGTTCCTCACGGCATCCTGCACCGTCATGTTAAAAGTTCTTGCAGTAGGGGCCTTGTTAGAAGCAGTTCCACTCACTCTTGATGCAGCTGGCCCAGAGGACATACATTCCCTCATTCGGTGCCCGGGTTTCCCACACTTGAAGCAATTACCTCCGACACTCGGGTTGTTACTAGTTCCGCGACAGGCATTAGCATAGTGGCCTGTCAGCCCACACTTGGAGCATTTCACATCTTGCAGGTTACACACGCCCGCATGTTTCCTTCCACATTTATTGCATTCTGGGGGCTGGGCTCGGGATGGGGTAGAGTAAGACGATCCCTGTGGTCGGCCGCCCTGGCCCACACTCCAATTTTCAGCTCTCTTGGTTCCAAAGTTCCCGCTTGGTTGGGACATCATTCCTCGCTTAAATTTGCTTGGAAAGCTCCCACCAGCAGAGTTTCCTTTTCGGCTATCCAAATTCCTCTTCTTTCTTTCTCTCTCCTTCTGCATCTGTTCACTTCCCGCTTCAACAATTGACGCTTTCTATACTAGGGTGGCATAATCTGTCAGCTCAAGAACCGCCACACGATTCTGAATCCATTGTTTTAGCCCTAATTGAAATCTTCGGGCCCTCTTTGCCTCAGAGTTCACATACTCCGGCACAAACCTTGACAACACAGTAAATTTGGCCTCATACTCGGCCACCGTCATATTTCCTTGCTTCAGTTCCAAAAACTTCAGCTCCATTTGTGTCTCCATGAACCTAGGAAAGTACTTCTCCAAGAACAGCTCGCTAAATCTCTCCCAGGTTACCATACCTCTTCCTTCCAAATTCTTCTTAGCTTCCCACCAATAGTTCGCCTCACCCTTCAAAAGGTAAGTGGCGAAAACGGTCTTCGGCTCCTCAGCGACACCTAGTATCTCGAAAGATTTTTCCATTTCCTTCAGCCAAGCCCTTGCCTCGACAGGGTCGGCAGTTCCTTTAAATTCTGGGGGTTTCAGGGATTTGAAGTTCCGGAAAGCATTAGCATTAGCATTCTGGGGTGGTTGCTGAACTGGGGGTCGGTCCAAGTTCTGCCTAAGTAACTCCATGAACTGTTCCATAGGGCCTCCCCTAGGATGTTCTACCTCTCGGGTATCATCACCAGCTTCTTCTTCTTCATACTCAGAGTCATCAAACAGGTTATGATCGTTGCCCTCATTATCACTCAGGTTGACATTCTCCCCTTCATGGTTCTGGTGGCCTCCGGCTCCATGGTGGCTACCCTGGCCCTCAGAACTGATCGGGTGAGCTCGAGTGTTCATTCTTCTGGGTGGCATGATTCTGATAATAAAACAAGAAGGGGTTAGGGTTTTACAACTACCTGACAGCGTTTGCACGGGTCAGGAGCGTATCGTTCCTCCTCATAAGGGTGGAAGTGCAAAAGTTTTAATAATCCGATGTTGGAGATAAATGTCAAACATTTTTGGGGAAAAATCCCTTTGGGATGCGAAAACATTCACAAGAGTTTTCAAAATTTCGAAACCTCAAAAATATTTTTCAAAATTTCAAATCAATTTTTTTTTTTTGAAAAATTTATTTTTAAAGATTGTAGGAACATTTTTTTTTGGAAGTTGTAGAAAACAATTTGAAATCGCATATCGTAAATTTGAAACAGTATGGTTGTATTTGTGGCTTGTAGCAATTGTATAATCACAGTTGTATATCAAAACAGTAAAGCATGGCATCGGAAAGTAAAGCAGTTGAGGCAATATTAAGGAAACTGAAACTAAATAAGTACGGTACAAGGGTTATCACAAGTTTGGATGTTAGAGCCAAATACATAGTTTCGATGTCAAAGTCTAGCAAAAGTGGAACAAATACAATACATCATCCGAATAGTCAGGCTACACAAAAGTAGGGCTACATCCATACATACTACCCAAAGTCACATCTACATATCTGTAGGTCAGTCTACTCATCCACTGGTCAGAAAGGATACCACTGCACAAGTCAACTATCCCGCAAAATCGACACACTAATGTCATCTGAACCTAGGGGACTGAGCTATCAGTAACACATCACGGGGCTGCGCCGCGACGGAGCAAGGTCCTCACTCGGGTAAATGCACGACGCACAACACGCCTAGCATCCCTATCCTGGATCACTCCGCCCCCGCGGATCCCTAAACCAAGAATCCTATCGCGACTCCTTATCTCAATCCTGTGGAGTCGAGCCCTAGTCCTCCTAGCAACAGTGGTCCTCATCTCAGCCTGGATCCTCAAGCGCGCCTCGCGCTCCTCCACTAGTGCCCGCCTCGCCTCGTTAAGTCGGGCCTCCGCAGATAGTAAGTCTCGGGTCAGGAACTGTACCACGTAAGCATGCTCATTACCCGACACTGGGGGTAGGTCCGCCGGTGGAGGTGGTATGACAGGAACAGGAGTAGGTGCAGCAGCAGCAGCAGGAGCAGTAGCATGGGTAGGGTCAAGCTCCTCCTCGCCAGAAGTGTCATCCTCAGAGTCACCGTCCGATGAAACAGGGCTAGATGTCTGTGGAGAAGGTGGGGGTGACACAACACGACCCTCACCGGATCTCACACTCTCCTCATCAGTAGCTACAGGAGATGGGGCAACAGGCTCTGGCTCAAAGGGCTCCTCAACGGGATCCTCATCATCAGTACTATCTATCACTGTAATCCAGGGGCCAAGCTCGGAGTCAGCACCCATATCCTCCTCAGGATCCTCGGTCTCTCGCATCAGGGCCTCATCATGCTCCCTCTCGAAAGCCTCAGGGTCTGGTATCTCCTCCATCTACACAAGGGAAATAAGGTGGGTCACTAACCATAAAAGAAGGGTTTAGGAGTAGTTCCCTCACGGACCTTAAAGTCAGGGCTATATCCGATAACCCGACTACAAACTCGATGAGAGTTCTAAGTATTATTGAAGTTGTTATTAAGGTTATCGTTATTGTTATTATTATTAGGGTTGCTTTCTTAAATTACTATCGTTTCTGAGAACTGTAACCTTGCTCTGATACCATTTCTGTGATGCCCTCAGATTCGGGGTCGGAGATCTAGGCGCTCACGGTCCATTTTCCATTAATAACATACCTGCTCTTGCACATAATATATATAACACAGCCATCGACCCCACAATAAACTCACACCACACTCACACACACAGGTTAGAGCCTCAGAAACGTCACACATTGATTAAACAGTAATAAAGTTATCAGAGTTATTACAGACCAAATTAAATAGTATTTATGCTACCAACAACACTCCGATATGAAGCGAAGTTGGCGGCTTGAAAGTTTGTTACGATACACTGCCTTGCACAGGTCATGCTGATAAATATAACGTACTAACAAAAGCTGCCAACCAATCCGGCTAATGGGGCCTACCGGTGGAATCTCAAGTGGTGGCTCGAGCCTAGTCACCTGCTTTCGAACAGTCTGCCTGGGTCTTGCCATTTCGCTTAGCTGTTGTGTTTGTAAAGTTTGAAAACAAGCAAGAGTGAGCAACTATAGCTCAGCAAGAAATATATGTATAAGATAAGCAATATAACATTTCATATGATTGGCAGTTGATATACTTGTTTGTATCAATCAGTTATAAAATCACTTGTCATAATTGATAATTCTCGAAGGTGCAACAATATGTGCCCTCGTTTTCAAAATAAACTTGCAGTTCTAGATACTGCATTGAATCAACATCTTTCTCATCAAAATAGAACACTATCAGCAACTTGGCACAAAAGCCTAAGAAGCAGTGTCAAAGCATTTTTCCAAAATGGAGGAATGGGACTTAAAGAAAACATAAAAAACCTGACGAGGATTGACGATGATCAGTCGCCACATCCAAGTCCAATAATCCGCGGGTCTTCTCTACTGGTAGAAGGATAGAAACTACATCCGTAACTATCCCTCGGGTGAAAACTACATCCGTAATCACCCTCGATGAAAACTACATCCGTAATCATCCTTCGGCAACACCTGGGCCGGAATAATAAGTGATGGACCGCCTGGCTCACGGCCGCTTACACATCCCGGAATCGTTCGTCAACGGTTCCCACACCTGCCAGAGTCCCTTTTTCTTTTCTTTTAAAACTTTATTTTGATTGAAAACAGAGTAATTGAGGTCCGACATCAGTCGACCGATGATTCTTGAAATCATACAAGAAGCGGAATCTGACCGGGGGTTTTCGAAAATGTTTTGAGTTCGAAAGAGTTCGAGTTTGAAAGAATTAAAAAGTATCTTGGATTAACTTGTCTGTAAATAATGAACAATAATTAATAAGTAATATTTTAAGATTTAATATTAATAATTAATAAAATAATTATTCGATAAAATACACTTTCAATCCAAGATAGGGTTTCGAGTATTTACGAAGATATAACGATAGTTACTTGAATATACGACACCACCCGAATGACCCTTCGGGTTTTCGCAATATAGATACGATATAATAATATACCGCTCCCCGGTCAATAGTATATACAGACCGCTACGACCTCTATTGCTAGAGTCGTTGTCCGAAGAAAACATTTCAATCTAAGTTCAAGGGGTAAAAGCATACATGTACTTGTTCAATCTCAATTGCATCAATACTTCGATAAACATAGCATTTGATATAATTTGAAAACTACAAACACAACAGTGAAAATCCTTGTATAGGGATAAGTTTTGAAAAGTAAACTTGCCTTGGTTTGGTTGGGGTGGTCGAGCGTGCGGATTCGAACGATCTATACATAAACAATAATCGTTCGTTAGTACCTTAACAATTTCTCTTTAATTACGGGGTTTTAAGGGGGTACGAAATTAACTTATCGACTTCATCTTATGACTCCCTAGCCCCACTATAGGTCCATGTCATCACTCGATTACGCTCGTCACTTACTCGACTTAATTTAGTTACTACGTTCGAATCATAACCACTAACCCTAGAATAATGTTCCACTAATCGACTTTTTCCATTGCGCAAATGTTACTCTAGCATTTTTATAAAATCCAAAAATTCATATTTTAATCCAATTCCTTTTGGGTGGTCTTCAACACTGCATTACCTACATTCTCAAATTTTTCCATGATCCCAAATATATTTTAAGGTGTCTAAACAAGGTTCACAAGGGGTCACTTAATGCAGTCCATAGTCCAGAAACAAAATTCACTCCTCCGGCCATAACTAAAAATCCACACATCACCTAGCTATGAACCTTACATTTCCAGAAACTACATTCAATTATCTTTCCAACAATATAAGGTAGGACATCAGGGGACATCATTTGGGGGTTCAAAATCGTGCTACAATACAGATCAAAGTTCCTGGACAAACTCAGCAAGCTCAAGTCACTTAGATCAACCATTTTTCATACTTCCATAACATATTCACCACTTAATACACTTAGATCATGACTCATAACACTCATGGAGATATATATATTAACCATAGTCATAAAAATCACATTCTCAACATCAAAACCCAAGATCCATGCTATCCAATACGTATACATTCAAGATAAGTCCTAAAACACATTGATCTACTACCATACTATATGAACAACACATAACCAAGGGTGGTTTGAGATTTTATACCTTCTTGAGTAGCTAAAGACCTTGAATGAGCTTTACAACAACTAAGGACACTTGGATGAGCCCTCACAAACCTTAATCCTTCAAGATCAAAAAGATAACAACTTATGTTAACACTTCTCTAAACTTTCAACAATTTATATCTCAAGAATCAATGGAGGGAAGGCTATAAAATTGATACCATACCTCTATTATGATGCAAGGAAGCCCTAGGATTTTTGCTTAAGGTGGTAGATGAAGAAATGTTGGAGAGAAAATCTCTCCCTCTCTCTCTTTGTGGTTCGGCCGAGAGCAAGCTTCAAGGGGGGGGGAGTGTTTTTCTTTTTGTTTTGTTGGAATGGTAAGAAAATGCTAAGTATGATATGTATTATTGTGGTTATTAGGAGTAGTCACATGTTGCCAAGCTAGAGTGTAGGTTACCTCCCATGCCCTATTGTCCCCTAAGTACATCACCCATCATACATGTCACTATTCACTTCTACTTTTATGTTTTCTAGTTCCTTTTCCTAACTAGCTAGTTACATGGCACTTGCATGTAATTTCTTTCCTTGTAATATTATTCTCCCACCAATGCTTGTCATTTAATCCTTACTTCGTATCGTATCCTAATTATTCTCTCGTAATAATATTTCGTCACGTAGAGATTTCCCCTATAATTCCTTAAGTATTAATTGTGTAAATTCCTTGAATGTCCATAATTCCTCGTCATAATTCTTAATAAATCCTTTAATACTCTAACCATTCTCAAATTCCAAGCTTTATAAATATTACTGACAACAGGACTCTTGCCTTCACAATCTCTCTGTATATCTTACATCATAAATGCAACAACGTAGTTTCTCAGACAATCAATTCTATAAATCAACAGGGATGACTAGAAAGGTTCCATAATGATAATGTCACAAGATATTAAATAAAAGGTAATATTACCAAAAATTAGGGTTCTTACAATAGTGGATTCAGAATAAGGAGGAAATACTTGAATTGACCAACTACGCTACATTGGTACAGAAGGCATCAATCGCAGAGGCAGGAAGTGATCAGAGTCGTAAAGAAAGATAGGAAAAGAAGAGGAAAATGGGTAATCAGAAAGGGAATTCAGCAGGTGGGAATTTTCCGAGTAAGTTTAGCCAAAAGGTGGCATCTCAATCCAGTCAAAGCAGTGGGTCTAAGAGACCTGGAAGTAGGGGTGCAGGCCAGAGTGGTCGGCAAACTGGTGGGTCTCACCTTAACCTATCTCGACCCCCACTGCTAGATTGTAATGAATGCGGAGAGAAACATCTAGGCATGTGTAACTCGCAAGGAGTAACGTGTTTTAATTGTTGGCAGCTAGGGCACTATGCTAATACCTGTCAGGAACCCCGTGCCAAGACCAACCAAGACACTACCTGTTTCGAATGTGGAAAGCTTGGACACATGGCTAAGGAATGTTTATCTGTTGGAACGGCTATACCAAGAGTTAATAGGGCTACCTCCAACAAGCAGCCCACTGCCAGAACCTTTGAATAGCGGGTACCCTCTTACTTAAACTCAGTTAGTATTAACGTTTTATTTGATCCAGAACTGCTAAGTACCTTACATCTCAAGATTTTGCAAGACAATTAGACCTTAAAGCCGAGTCGCTAAGGGAATAATTACAAGTAGAAATAGGCAATCGAGAGATTTTCTTCCCATAAGCCTGGTACATACAGGTTGTGAACTAGAAATATGGGATCGACACCTTTAATAGGTTTGATTTCTTTCAAGTTGGGAGAAGTTGATATTATAATAATGATGGATTGGTTGACACCCAATGGAGCCCAATTGATTGTAAGGGAAAAGAGTAACAATTAAGGGACGGAGTCAGATTCAGAGATTCATGAATATAGTTCAGACTAAGAAATTATTACGCCAGAGATATGAATCTTAATTAGCTCTTATAGTTGACGCTGAGAAAAAAAAAAGACATCAAGTATAAAGGAAATTATAGTGGTTTTGGGAGGCTGTACAAGGTTTTAATGAGCTACTAGCTATCGAATTTGAGGATATGAGAATGAATACCGAGTATTCAGAGTATAGTACTATATCTCTTATTATCCCTAGTAGGAATGAAAGAATTAACAACTCAGTTACTATAATTGCTGGGCAAGATTATGATAAAACTCAGTGTACCACCGTAGAGAGCCCCTGTGTTGTTATGAAAGAGAAAGATGTTAGCACAAGATTGTGCATCGAACATCGAGAGTTGAATGAGTTCACCATTGAGAATAGGTACCCCTTTGCAGATGATAGGTGATTGTTTGATCAGCTGAAGGACGCTGTGTAGTTTTCCAAACTTATTTAAGAACTGGATATCACCAGTTGGAAGTTAAACCCGAGGATATACCCAAGACTGCGATTCGTACTAGGTATAGACACTCCGAGTTTTCAGTAATGTCAATTGGGGTTGACTAATGCACCCACAACTTTTATGGATTTAATAAATCGATTTAGAGTTAGCCGTGATAGTTTTTGCCCTAAATATATCGAGACATTATTTATATGAAGGAAAGTGAGAGATCTAAACAAGATCAAAAGAGCTTGATGTATATATATTCACCCGAAAGAGCTAAACATGAGATAGAGAAAATGGCTAGAAGTGATACAGGTTCATGACTGTGAGATACACTACCATCCAGGGAAGGCCAATATGGTGGCCGATGCCCTTAGTCAAAATGAGAAAGAGATGGATTCCGAATGTTCGGGAATTAAAGGATGAGATTTTACATGAGACCCATAGTCGAGATATTCTACGCACTAGGCGGCACCAAAAATTAAAGAGGTTCAAGAGAATGCTATCGGTGGCCAACCATGAAAAAGAAGTTGGGATGACCACTTACCATAAATTGAGATTGCTTATAACAGTGGTTACCATGCCAGTATAGGGTTACCACCTTACGAGGCCCTGTTTGAAAGGAATTCCCGCTCTCCCTTGTGTTGGGAGGAGGTGGGCGAGAGAAAGTATGCGGACGAAGCCCGCAAGGATAGAGATAGTGCTGCTATTGATAAGCTAAATGGCATATTGATGAATGACAAGCAAGTTATTTGATGTATTTATGCGCAAACAAGATAGAGAATATGAGGCTGGGGATTCGTGATGCTAAAAGTAACCTTGTGAAAAGAATTAATGAGATTTGGAAAGAAGGGGAAGTTGAGCCCGAGATTCATTGGGCCATTTGAGATTCTAAGAAGCGTCAGGAAGTATAACGCAGATGCCGACATATGATAGAGCGCGAGCAGATAGATGTACAACCTGATCTATCTTACGAAGAACAACCTCTGGAAATAACGGATAGAAAAGAGCAAGTGTTAAGGGACGAGGTTGTGAAGCTAGTTAGGAATTGTGGAAAATAAAATCAAGAAGTGGAAGAATCCACCTGGAAGTTAAGGAGAACCAAGAGGGAGGAGTGCCCCCCAGCTTTTCCTAAACTGATTCCGAGGACGGAATCCTTTTAAGGAGGGGAGACTGTAATAACCCAGATTTTCGGTAGAATTAAAACTTTTCTTATTATGATTAAGTGCATTAGTGAATAATGATTTCAACGAACCGTGGTTGTGATGAATGGATATTGCTTTGGAGAATGATCCCGATACATATGTGTATTTTCAGAATAGAGTAATTCAATGATTGAGGACATAGATAAGAATAATCTATCGTCCAGGAAATGAGCTAATGAACCCTAGGGGGAGATGAGAAATGAGTTAGTATGATAACCCTAATTTCTGGATTTGAGAGAAGTTTTCACTTTTGATGAATAGTACTTTTCATACGTGAATAGTAATTTGTATGGATGAATAGTGATTTTGTAAGTTGGAAAACTTTTCACGCCACCCTATGTACAGGACGTGTTTTGGATGTCTCGAAGTCATATTAGGAATCCACGGAGGAAATAAGTGTATGTAAAGACGATCGGAATTCAAGAATTCCAATTTTAATTATGGCGTAATATTTGACCGAGCGGTGAATTATATATCAGTATTATAAAGAAATGAGATATTAAATTTGAGAAATCGAGGATTTAACATTTTGGAATTTTATTATAATTGATTTGAGAATTTAGGACGAAAACCACTGAGATAGTGAAACGAGCGTTAACCCTTGATCATTATCAGCTCACTTGAGCCATCTAAATGCTTTCGTACATATTGAGAATTGAAAATCCAGAGTTGGGAGCAAATCTCATTTCCTTCCTTTGTTTATATAAGAGATATTATTCTGGGATTATAGCCCTACTACTAAGGGTTCCCATTTCATAAAAAGAGTAAAAGATTCAATCTTGATTTCATGAAGACTATTCGTCGCTCAGCCTGAGTTTCTGGCTAAAGGCCAGTATGTACTTATGGGTTAGCTTCCCATTGTTCGGGAGTAACCAGGGATTGTGAAAGTCCGGCTAAAGGCCAATATGTGTTAATGGGTTAACGGGCATTTGCCCGGGGAACTTGAATTTGGCCCAACTTGCGCCAGAATGATTGCGGATGGAGCTTTCATTCAGGATGATTGCGGATGGTGCTTTCATCCAGGGTAATTGCGGATGGAGCTTTTACCTGAGGGTAATTATGGATGGAGTTTTTATCCTTCTACTAGTAGAGAAGACCCGGGGTGGACCTGGAAGCGGCGACTGATCATCGTCGATCCACGTCTGGAATTATTGAAATCTCAATACAGAGTTCAAATGAAATTTTTCCTACATACGGAGTTCAGTGTTCTCATCTGGCAGTATCTAGAACTGCTGAGTGTTATAGTATCTAAAACTGCTGAATGCTACATCACTGGAGCAGGCTTTCAGCATCCAAATTTCTATCATATCCCGATAAGGGAAAATATTCGAGTTTTCAGTAAAGGATGCTTATCTTGATAAATTTGCTACGGCAAGTACGAATTTCACATATCTTTCGTATAAAGATAGAAATTGATATTGAAGTACTGTTTTGGTATATATTCCGATAAGGAAATAATTTCAGTATTGAGATATTGTGACAAGTATTGTCTTATACCTATTTCCTATTGGGTTTGAGTAAAGGCAGAGTTATGCCATATTTTTATTACCTTGCTGAGCTTTCGCTCACTCTTGCTATTTGTTTTATATATTATATAGCAGCGAAGCAGGATGCCAAGGATACGACACATATCCCGCAAGGCGTGTCCATAAGCAGTTTTTAGCATTGATCCCGAAAGTAGTATGAACCAGTCGGATCAGGCTGTAGCTTTTGTTATTCATCTTATGTATAAATGTGAATTGTAAGAGAGGATTATGAGCACCAGAGGGTTAAGTTGGTAATGTGCCTTCAATTAGAGGTGACATTAATAGCAGGTTCAGTAAGACATTTGGGTATTGTAATAATAATCTTTTATTCCGCAGTTGTTGTAGTGTGTCGTTTCTGAGACTCTAACCTCTGTGTGTGTGAGATATATATATATGGTGGGGTCATAAACAGGTGAATTGTACACATTGTGAGTAATACAAGTACGACATGGAGTAGTTGGATCGTGACCACCCTAGATCCCTGACCCCGGGTCTGGGGGTGTTACACTAGATGTATCCTCTCAACAGGGTGCATCTATAGAATCAAGCATCCTCCCCAATGCACAATCCCGTAAAAATTCAGCATGTAACATCCCTAGATCCGGGGTCGGAGATCCAGGATGTCACTCTATCCTTAATTCCCATTTTAATAAACATTATTCTTAATCTTCATTTTAGCATGTTGTGACCCCTCAATCACACATAACATTTACAGATTATAGGCTCAGAGACGAAATTAAAATATTACTAAGTTATTACAACCATCTTGAAATAGTTATTACAAACCCAAATTGTTATAATCTCAAAAGTTCAACTTAAAAAGGGATTACCATCTAAGGTGGCACTTGCGTCCAAAAAGAGGTTTGGTTTTCAGAAACTTACACAAGTCATGCTTGTAAATAAATCTAACAAACCTAAGCTGTAAACCTATCCAACTTAGTCTGCTCACCTGTGGTAATGCTACTGGGTGCTGCCCTGGCACCTGCCTCGTAAACAGTCTCCTAAACTGCTGACCGGTTAACACGCTTTTGCGTAGGGTCTGCCTTGTTCTTGCCATCTGTTGTTGTATGGTGGTATATATGAAAGAAAAGGAAGAGTGAGCAATACAGCTCAGCCATATAATAATAGTTTTTAAAGTACTTTTATTAACATAAACCATATGCCATATTGTATATTGATATTGTACAATCATTAAACATTTCTCATTCTTTATCCAGAAATATAGCGAGGAATTTCAGAGGTACTTTGAATAATTCATCATCCTGTCAACACTATCGGTAATTGAGCACCTAGGCTTTCATTACAGTGTTGCAGTACAATTCCAATTGGAAGAATGGGATTATGCTGGAGCCTCTTCCACGATATCTAGTGATCAGCCAATGTATCGTGCCTCTGCTTCTCTACTAGTAGATGGATGACGTTCCCTTATCGGGTCGCACCTTGACCGCATATGGGCCTTAATATTTGGACTATGCCCGAAGGCGATGTCCCCTCTTCCTCCAATCCCATAGAGAATTCTGTGCATCAGGAATAGAATTTAATCCAGTTCCCTCAAGCACATAGCTTGGTGACTGGTTTGGTAACCTTTACTTAGCTTTACTTCCAGGAATAATTGAGGAAGTAATTTTAACATGTGGGTTGACTTTAGTCAACAAATTTCGATTACTAAGAATCGCCTCATCAACATAACTTGGGAGTGGGTCAGAGTTTTTGAGTGCTTAGTCAAACCTGAACCCCTCCTTACTAGGTAAGGTGTGTTTCTTATTGATAGAGAAGGGGGAAAACATTTAATATTGGCTCCCAAAACCTTGGGTTCCCGAATTTTAATGAGTTTGAGCGAGATAGCGATACGTTTTATGAATGAAGCTATACTAGTGAAGAAATGGGAACCCGTACTATTTTTAAATAATTTTCCAACGATCAGAAAATATTTAAAATAATTTTTTTAAGTTTTAAATAAATTTTAAAATAAATAATACGATTTTTAAATCATCCTGGAATATTTAATCAATATTCAAAATAATATTTATTAAATCAATAATCAGCTTGGAATATTCAATAAATATTTAAATAATATTTATTAAATAAAAATCATTCATAATTATTCTCAAATGGGAATAATATTCAACTTATTAATAAATATTCAATAAATATTTAAATAATATTTATTAAATAAAAATCATTCATAATTATTCTCAAATGGGAATAATATTCAACTTATTAATAAATATTCAAATAATATTTATTAACATCTTTAAAAGGATTTTTAACCCGGAAATATTCAATTTATAACTATTGGAACATTTTTAAAATAAAATATACGTCATTTAACATCTCCGGTGACTTCCGGGTTTTTATGTCCTTATCCGGACGAAATATCTCCGACTCCCCTACTAAGAAAGGGTATTATCGTACCCTACTTAGAACTTTTAACACATCATCGCATACATGTATATATATGTATTCATGTATACGTACTTACTAAACAGGTTTATAAATCAACATAAATAAACCATATATTTCATGCTGATTCGCAAAAAAAAATTTAAAACAGTTCATAACAGTTATAACACAACAACAACAGTTTGAAAATACTTGAAGTACAAGTTTCGAAAACTTGCCTGATAGTGTCGGAATAGTCTGGGCTCTGTCTCTAGGGTGATGATCTATAACAACCAATAAGGTTCGGTTAGTTCGTTAAACGATCCCGTCGTATCAGCTATTCACATAAAGACACAACTTCGTAACGATACATCCTTACTACACGTTTGGCTTATTATAAGTCCATGATATCCTTTAACCATTTTTGATAATTATTGGTTTCGTAACGACTTTCGTTAAAGGTCATTTTTAACGAAACTAAAGTTCGTCTTAATTCGTCCCCTAAAAGGATCTTTCACTTGCGCAACTTTGATTCGAAAAATTCTATAAAATCTAAAAATAAACTTTTTCATGAAATTCTTTTTCTCACTTCTTCTTAACTGTCCAGAGGAGTTTTTATCCAAATTTCATAATCACAGACCATTTTTAAAGGGCTCGTTTGGCTTTTCAAAGTCAGTCCATTTTACGATTCGTTCGTTTTTAACCGGTTTCACTAAAACGAGCATAACTCAAAAACCGTAAATCGTTTTAAGTCTATTCAAATTCTCAAATACACTACAAGGTCAGATCTTCAAGTTCTTAAGCATTTTTGTCCAGAAATCATGCTTTAACCATTCGTGAGTTTCTGCCCTAGAGGTCTAATGGGAATTTGACATTATAACGACTATAATCGATCATTTCTAAATTCCATAAATTCCATTAAACCACTTAAAGCAACCACACAACATCAAGATCATATAAACATAATCAAGGGTATCTAAGACCAGTGGTAACATCCATTTATCACTACCCAATATTTATCCATAATTATAAATCTTAAAACATCACAATCCCCTTAAACATGTACATACTTGCATCAAACTTTCAAATTAACTTATAACTCATGAAGTTTAAGGTGGGTGGGAGTGTTTTACCTTCCTTGGAGTCTTAACAACCTTAACCATGATTGACTTTCTGTAAAAACACCTTAGATAGCTTTAACAACGTTTAACCTTCAAGACCTAAACAACCAAGTTTAAAATTTTCGGAGTCAGCATGACCTCTCTTGAAAGAACTGGAAAAACGAGGGTCTTACCTTACTTATCTTAACGAGGCTCCTGAATAAGAGTTGTAGAGTATCTCAATACCTTTCTAACAAGCTAAATAACACAAAATTTCATTGAGAAATGAGGGAGATATGACTGTTTTACTGGGCTGCAGTCTGTTTGGCCGAAATGGAGAGTTCTTGGAGTTTTGCTTACTTCAACCTTGGCTACTACTTGTTTGAAATGGTTGTAATGCCTTCTATCATAACTTAGCTGGTCCTTTAGCAAATAAATCAATTATCCATAACATAATAATTATAGTGAATCACTTTTGCTAATGGTAATGGACCTTGTCTCCTTAATTGCCAAGTTGACTTACTTGACTGCCAATTAGCTTCCTTGTATTCTCTTCCACTAACTAATGGTTTAATACACCACTTAATACTATAATTCATTGTATGCATATATGTATTTAATTTATTTACTCTACATCATACTATTCTCGCGTATTCCCGGTACAATATTTATTCCTTACTTTCCATGCTAATCTTCAATAATCCTTAAAATGTTTTTGGTTCAACATTCTAATTTCTTTATCCTAGTACTTTGGTTGCATGGTCATTTTCAAATTATATAACTCTTGGGCTTGTCATAGTACTCTTATTTATCGATACCTCATGAAACTTAGGTCGTTAGAGAAGTAGGATTCTTCGAATTCTGGCGACATTTACATACACTTATTTCACTTAAGAAATCATAATATGAACTCGAATCTTAAATATTCACCATACCTAAGTGGCGTTTGGAATAATTTCCTTTAAGTAATGAAATTACTATTCATTCAAATCATTTTACAATAGTACAAAAATCCGGGTTCTTACAACCTTCCCCCCTTAAAAGGATTCCGTCCCGGAATCAGGTTGAAAATAAATGGGGGTACTTCTCTTGCATTGCGCTTTCCAGCTCCCAGGTGGATTCCTCTACATTGTGGTTCTGCCACAAAACTCTGACTAATCTGACCACCTTATTCCTGAGTACTTGCTCCTTGTGGTCCATAATTTATACTGGTTGCTCTATGTAAGACAAGTCTGGCTGTAGATCTACATGCTCATATTCCACCACATGCTTGGCATCAGGGTTGTACTTCCTCAACATGGACACATGAAATACGTTATGTACTTGCTGCAGACTTAAAGGTAAGGCTAACTCGTAAGCCACTTGTCCAATCCGCCTTAATATCTCGAAGGGTCCGATATACCTCGGGCTCAACTTTCCTTTCTTTCCAAATCTCATCAGTCCTTTCCAGGGAGATACCTTTAGCAGCACAATGTCTCCTACTTCATATTCTCTATCCTTCCGAGCTAGGTCGGTATACCTACGTTGTCTGTCTCGGGCTGCTGTTAGTCTTCCCCTGATTAGAACTATCACATCTCTTGTCTGTTATACAAGTTCAGGTCCTAATATCTTCCTTTCACCAACTTCTTCCCAACATAAGGGAGAACGACATTTTCGACCATAAAGGGCTTCATACGAGGGCATACAAATACTTGAGTGATAAATGTTGTTATAAGAAAATTCCTCCGAGCTCTTCTTCTCTTCCATCTTTTGCTCTTGGCACATTCGAATCTTTTCCAATAATGGAGGCTGGATTTGAATTCCCATTAACACTTCTTGGCTACTTCTCTTTGTCTTAACTTCGATTTCTAGCTTCTCCATTTCCTTTATCAATTCTTCTGCAGAAGTCATCATCTTGAGCCTTTCCTTCCTGCTAAGGGCATCAGCCACCACATTGGCCTTTCCTGGATGATAACGAATCTCACAATCATAATCCTTGATTAACTCTAGCCATCTTCTCTGTCTCATATTCAATTCTTTCTGGGTAAAGATGTACTTGAGGCTTTTATGATCTGTGTAAATTTCACACTTTTCTCCATATATGTAATGCCTCCATATCTTTAATACGAAGACTATCGCGGCTAGCTCTAAATCATGGGTAGGGTATCTTATTTCATACTCCTTCAACTGTCGGGAAGCATATGCAATCACCTTACCATGCTGCATGAGCAAGCAACCTAATCCTTTATGTGATGCATCACTATAGATCACAAAGTCCCCCTTATCATCTGGCAGTGCCAGCACTGGGGCGGTCATTAATATTTTCTTTAGCTCTTGAAAACTCTTTTCACGCTTCTCATCCCATGCAAAATTTTCAGTCTTTCTGGTAAGTCGGGTCAATGGGGCTGCCAGCTTGGCAAAGTCTTGTACAAACCTTCTATAATACCCAGCTAGTCCCACGAAACTTCTTACTTCGGTCGGGGTGGTCGGTCTTTCCCAGTTTGATATTGCCTCTATCTTAGTAGGGTCAACTAGTACTCCTTCACTACTAACCACATGACCTAAGAATTGTACCTCCCTCAACCAAAATTCGCATTTAGAGAATTTGGCATAGAATTTTTCTTCCCTCAGGATTCCTAGGACTATCCTCAAGTGTTCCGCATGTTCTTCCTCAGTCTTTGAATAAATCAAAATATTGTCAATGAAAACTATGACACACTTGTCTAGGTACTGTTTGAATACTCGGTTCATCAAGTCCATGAATGTCGCGAGGGCGTTAGTCAGTCCAAATGACATCACTAGAAACTCATAATGGCCGTACCTAGTGCGAAAAGCAGTCTTGGGTATATCTTCCGGTTTGATCTTTAACTGATGGTACCTCATTCTCAGGTCTATCTTCGAAAATTGAACTGCTCCCTTGAGTTGGTAAAAAAGGTCGTCAATCCTAGGCAATGGGTACTTGTTCTTAATGGTTAACTTATTCAGCTCTTTGTAGTCTATACATAGCCTCATACTACCATCCTTTTTCTTTACAAACAACACTGGGGCACCCAACGGGACACACTTGGTCTTATCATGCCATTGTCTAACAGTTCTTGTAACTGAGTGGCCAGCTCTTTCATCTCGACGGGGGCTAATCGATAAGGGGCTTTAGAAACTGGTGCGGTTCCTGGTGCTAATTCTATCGGAAACTCGATTTCCATATCGGGTGGTAACCCAGGAAGATCTTTTGGAAACACATCTTCAAACTCCCTGACAACTGGAATATCCTTCAGTTCAGGGGTTCCTTGCTTCGTATCTATTACATAAGCCAAGTAGGCCTCGCTGCCCTTTCGCACTAATTTCTTTGCTTGGGTAACAGTTAATAATTTCTGAGTCTGTCGCTGTCCTTTGAATAAGACCTCTTTCTTTCCTCATACCTTTATCCTAACTTTCTTGCTCTTGCAATCAATCTGGGCACCATTACTTGCCAACCAATCCATTCCTAAGATGACATCGAATCCGCCTAACTTAAACGGAATTAGGTCTGCTCGAAAGTGGTGACCTCCTATTACTATATCACAGTTATGATATATCTGGCTTACAGGAACCACTTTGTGGTTAGCTATCTCTACCATTAGTCGTTCCTTTAACATTTCTGGTTTCAAGTTCAGTTTACATGCAAAATCTTGCGATATAAAAGATTTGGTAGCTCCAGAATCAAACAAAGTATTTGCACTCAAGGTGTTAAGGGAAAGGGTACCTGTGATGACATCCTCATCCCTCACTACATCCTGCACTGTCATGTTGAAAGTCCTAACGGTGGGTGGTCGATTGGATGCAGTACCGCTCATCCTTGATCCTATCGGTTTCAGTTTAGGGCAATCTTTCTTCCAGTGGTCTGTACCTCCACACTGGTACCATTTCATGAGTGAGTTCCTCTGGGGGCAATTGTTGGAATAGTGTCCGGCCTGTCCACACTTAAAACATGTCGTCGTACCCTGGAGACATACCCCTGAATGTTTCTTTCCACAAGTCTTACAGTTAGGTAGGGGAGGGCGCAACTGTCCTGATATGGGTGCCCTGGTTGATCCACCTTCTTGGCTAACACTTTTGCTTTTTGCTCTGTTAAACCCTGTGCTTTTGGCTGGCTGGGACACTGTTCCTCTAATAAACTTGCTAGAGAAGCTCCCACTTGCAGCACCACTACTTCGACTTTCAAACTTCCTTTTCTTCATGATCTTTTCCTTCTGGGACAGTTCACTTCCTGGCTCTACGATCGTTGCCTTCTGTACTAGAGTGGCGTAATCCGTAATTTCCAACACCGCGACACGGTTCTGAATCCATTGTTTCAATCCTTGTTGAAACCTCCTTGTCTTCTTAATTCAATGTTCACATAATTTGGGACGAATCTTGACAGCTCAGTGAACTTAGCCTCATATTCAGCTACAGTCAGATTGTCCTGTTTTAGCTCTAAGAACTTGAGTTCCATCTGGGTCTCCATAAATCTCGGAAAGTACTTTTCCAAGAATAACTTTGTGAATCTGTCCCATGCAACCACTCCAGCTGGTTCCACATTCTTCTTGGCCTCCCACCAGTAGTTGGCCTCTCCCTTAAGCAGGTATGTAGCAAAGATGGTTTTCTAGGCTTCCTCAGTGCCCATAATCTCAAAAGTCTTCTCCATCTCCTTCAACCAAGCCCTGGCTTCAACAGGGTCTGCTGTCCCATGGAATTTTGGAGGTTTAAATGACTTAAACGCCTTAAAGGCATTAGCTACTTCGTTGTTGGGGTCGCGGGGTGGTGGCTGTGGCCGTGGCTGGCATTCCAGATTTTGCCTCATCAGGAGCATAAATTGTTCCATTGGGGGTTCTTCTTCTTCCTCATAATCCTCATCATCAAACTCATTGTACTCATCTTCCTCGTCATCCGGTTCTGGGTGACGGCGTTCCTCTTCCCTGTGTTGGTTACTACCATGTGTAGCAGACTCGGTAGGGTGAGTTCTTGTGTTTCTCCTTGGTGGCATTATTCAGAAAGTATAAATATATAAAAATTCTGTTAGGGTTTCCTCATTTTTTTTAGTCTGGTTTTCAGTGATTTGCACCTCGAAGGTGAAATCTTTTACAGGCATATATGCATCTTATAAATAGATGTCAAACGATCATGGCATCATCTATGTAATAATTTAAACTGGAACAGTTGCTAAAATCTAACGAAATTTACGTCATATTAATGCTAGTGACTTTCCAGAGTCAAGGTTTCAGGTATAACATAAGACTTAAATATATAAAAGTACATCAAAAGCCAGTTAACATGTCTTTCTATCCAGAGGAAATATACTACATTACTGACATCACTATTAAAAGTAAAACTACTACAACATCCCTCTGTACTAGAAGACTGAACTGGTCAACCATCCATCAATCTGCGTGAAAGCGTATCGCCTCCCTAACTCGGCGCATAGTCCTCGAAATGGCTCTCTCTACATCACTCTTGCGGATCCTCCTCCTGCGGTGGGAACGTGGAAGTGCTCTAAGTCGAGTGAGAGCCCTCCTCTCAATCCCCAGGACTACCCGCCTCATCTGTCTAGCTCTACTCTCCCCTGGGAGTATAGTCTCGCTCGTCTCTCCTCAGTTAGCTGGAACCTCAGCTCAGCTACTCGGGCCTCCGCTGCCACCAGGTCGGTGGTCATACGGGTCACCATCCAGTCGTACTCAGTGGCTCTAACAACCTGTATGGGAGGACTAATAAGCTCGCTCTCCGGGGCAACCTCAGTCTCTACATCCTCTAAAATAGGCTCCTCTAAGTCACCATCCATATCTATATCCCAATGAAATCCACTAGGGGATGAATCCTCTCTGAGGAGAGGGGAGTGCGTAGGGATATCAGTCCAAACCACTTCCTCATCCTCAGGCTCCTCTCCGGGTGTGGGGTCAGCTGGAACATTGTCCATGGGGTCCTCCCCTGGGTCACTATCTGGCTTATCTGAATCTACACGGTCCTCTACAGGCATAGGGTCATCAACTCTAGGATCCTCCTCCTGGATTATCTATCTCTCTCTCTCTCTGTCTCAAAATCAGGCTCATCTACAGCTCTCAGAAGAGCATCATCATGTCGCTGCTCGGAACTCTCAGGTTGCTCTACATCCTCGGGTATCTACACAAAAAGGGAAAAATGTTACTATCCTTGAGGTTCTGATAAGTAGTTACCTTATTGGGCTTAAGGTTGTTAGGGCTATGTCTACTATCCCGACCATATTTCGATAAGGGTTTGAGTCCTTAAACCTTCCTGTCATCTCTGAGATTATAACCTAATGCTTTGATACCATTTCTGCAACACCCCTAGATCCGGGGTCGGAGATCCAGGCTGTCACTCTATCCTTAATTCCCATTTTAATAAACATAATTCTTAATCTTCATTTTAGCATGTTGTGACCCCTCAATCACACATAACATTTACAGATTAAAGGCTCAGAGATGAAATTAAAACATTACTAAGTTATTACAACCATCTTGAAATAGTTGTTACAAACCCAAATTGTTATAATCTCAAAAGTTCAACTTAAAAAGGGATTACCATCTAAGGTGGAACTTGCGTCCAAAAAGAGGTTTGGTTTTCAGAAACTTACACAAGTCATGCTTGTAAATAAATCTAACCAATCTAAGCTGTAAACCTATCCAACTTAGTCTGCTCACCTGTGGTAATGCTACTGGGTGCTGCCCTGGCACCTGCCTCGTAAACAGTCTCCTAAACTGCTAACCGGTTAACACGCTTTTGCGTAGGGTCTACCTTGTTCTTGCCATGAGTATCTGTTGTTATGTGGTGGTATATATGAAAGAAAAGGAAGAGTGAGCAATACAACTCAGCCATATAACAATAGTTTTCAAAGTACTTTTATTAACATAAACCATATGCCATATTGTATATTGATATTATACCATCATTAAACATTTTTCATTCTTTATCCAGAAATATAGCGAGGAATTTCTGACGTACTTTGAATAATTCATCATTCTATCAACACTATCGGTAATTGAGCACCTAGGCTTTCATTACAGTGTTGCAGTACAATTCCAATTTGGAAGAATGGGATTATGGTGGAGCCTCTTCCACGATATCTAGTGATCAGCCAATGTATCGTGCCTCTGCTTCTCTACTAGTAGATGGACGATGTTCCCTTATCGGGTCACACCCTGACCGCATATGGGCCTTAATATTTGGACTATGCCTGAAGGGGGTGTCCCCTTCCTCCAATCCCTTAGAGAATTATGTGCATCAGGAATAGAATTTAATCCAGTTCCCTCAAGCATACAGCTTGGTGACTGGTTTGGTAACCTTTACTTAGCTTTACTTCCAGGAATAATTGAGGAAGTAATTTTAACATGTGGGTTGACTTTAGGCAACAGATTTTGATTACTAAGAATCGCCTCATCAACATAACTTGGGAGTGGGTCGGAGTTTTTGAGTGCTTAGTCAAACCTGAACCCCTCCTTACTAGGTAGGGTGTGTTTCTTATTGATAGCGAAGGGGGAAAACATTTAATATTGGCTCCCAAAACCTTGGGTTCCCGAATTTTAATGAGTTTGAGCGAGATAGCGATACGTTTTATGAATGAAGCTATACTAGTGAAGAAATGGGAACCCGTACTATTTTTAAACAATTTTCCAACGATCAGAAAATATTTAAAATAATTTTTATTAAGTTTTAAATAACTTTTAAAATAAATAATACGATTTTTAAATCATCCTGGAATATTTAATCAATATTCAAAATAATATTTATTAAATCAATAATCAGCTTGGAATATTCAATAAATATTTAAATAATATTTATTAAATAAAAATCATTCATAATTATTCTCAAATGGGAATAATATTCAACTTATTAATAAATATTCAAATAATATTTATTAACCTCAT
Source organism: Saposhnikovia divaricata (assembly GCA_036435485.1). Taxonomy (NCBI): domain Eukaryota; kingdom Viridiplantae; phylum Streptophyta; class Magnoliopsida; order Apiales; family Apiaceae; genus Saposhnikovia; species Saposhnikovia divaricata. The sequence continues at coordinate 131,885,250 of CM071600.1, forward strand.
TAAAAGGATTTTTAACCCGGAAATATCCAATTTATAACTATTGGAACATTTTTAAAACAAAATATACGTCATTTAACTTCTCCGGTGACTTCCGAGTTTTTATGTCCTTATCCGGACGAAATATCTCCGACTCCCCTACTAAGAAAGGGTATTATCGTACCCTACTTGGAACTTTTAACACATCATCGCATACATGTATATATGTATTCATGCATACGTACTTACTAAACAGGTTTATAAATCAACATAAATAAACCATATATTTCATGCTGATTCGCAAAAAAAAAATTTAAAACAGTTCATAACAGTTATACCACAACAACAACAGTTTGAAAATACTTGAAGTACAAGTTTCGAAAACTTGCCTGAGAGTGTCGGAATAGTCTGGGCTCTGACTCTAGGGTGATGATCTATTACAACTAATAAGGTTCGGTTAGTTCGTTAAACGATCCCGTCGAATCAGCTATTCACATAAAGACACAACTTCGTAATTGATTAGTGCATATTTTTCCATATTTTTATTACCTATTTATTGCTTGAACTCGTATTTTAATAAATTATTTTGTTGCATTTCAGGAAATTCGTAAATAAATAAAGAAATGACAAAATAAAGAAATAAAGAGCAAGGAAGGGAAAAAGAGGAAGGAAAAGGACCAAAAATGAAAGAAGGAAAAGAATTAGGAGCTTGGAGCAAAAGGAATATTTCAAGACAAGTGGAAGGTGGAGATCATCCCAACATACTACATAAGTGTATGGCCAAGATCAACTCTTCAAAACTTAAGGGGGAAGGAAACAAATAGATGGCTAGGATTTCACCACCACACACCACAAATGTATGGTGGGGATTTACCCAACACCCCCTTAACCCTAATTCCTATCCTATAAATACCCCCTCACCCCCCTTGTATTTAGTAACTTAGATTTTAGGGTAGTTTTAATTTCTTGTATTTTCTTTAGTTTCAAATCTTGTAAACACTCCTATTATAATTAATGCAATTTTTATTTTCTTTACTTCTTGTCTTGCTCTTTCGTTATTGTTGCCTTGTTTCGTTATTTTCGTAAATCCGTTGCTAACCACTTGGGATTGAAAGTAACGAAACTTTAATTTCGTGTTTTTAGTTGCTAATTTTAATTACGCCCCTTTAAATCTCAATTTTATTGTGGGCCGTTTAATTCCAAAGGTTCGTTTTATTGTAATTTTAATTTCGTAAATAATTTCTTTGTCTCTTATTTAATTTCCAAAAATAAAAAAATCACAAGAATATTAATTTTTGATTTCGTAGTTGAGTTCTAAATTTTTGTGTTTAATTTCCAAATATAAAAAAAATATTAGTTTTCATAATTTTAGAGCACGTTTTTAGTCCCTTTAATCTGTTAATTCGAGGCAAGACTACTCAGTTTTCTTTTCACAACAATCAACTCCCCTCTTTTCTTCTTCTTAAAACCCAGCTTCTCCATTCACCTCTTCCTGTCCGTTTCCGAATAGCTGCAAACTCCATTTTTTCTTATCCCTTCTTCGATAGAACCAGCCCTTTTCCTTCTCTTCTCTCCACAAAAGAAAAAAAAATCCTCTCGCTGTTTTCTTTTTCTTCCTGTTTTCTCTTTCCATTTTCTTCTTGTTTGATTTCCTAGTGCTTAATTTTTAAAGTTAGGTGTTTTGTTTTATGTTTGAGTTTTGTGTTTGCAATATTAGTTCTGTAATTTTGCTGAGTCACAGTTTTGGTCCATTTGATTTTTTTTTTCATTTGAGTTGAGTTTATCTTAGTAGTTCGTATATTGCTGTGCTAAGTTTCGTTTTCTTGATTCTAGGCTTTGTATTATTTTTCTTGTTGCTATTATTGAGTCGACTTTGTTACAGTTTGTCGGCGTGTTCTTCGTCGAGTTCCCGTGTTTTTGCACTTCTGATTACTGTGCTACGTCGTGGTTTTTTTTGTTTTCTTAATGTTGTTTCTGGTTTTTGTTTAATTAAGTTTGGAGTCTGTGTTCTTGATGTCTGTGCTGTTGTATGGGAGTTTGTGGGTTTTTCATGTTTTGTTGAGAATTCGTTTTTGGTTTATGTTCAGTTAATTCATTGAATGTTGTCTGTTCCTTGGTTTGTTCCTCGGTTTTGCGTCTACGGAGTTTACTCGAAGTTCCATTTCCTGTGCCGAGTTGTTCATCAAGTTTAATTACTGAGTTGAATTGTTAGGATAAGTGAATCATTTGGTGTTGTTTTTGACGAATGTTACTGAGTTAGTGACTTAATTACCTGCTATTTGCTTGTTTAAGTTTGTAGCCTTTTTATTGTTTTGAACCAAATTTTATATCCTATATATAGGTATGTGTTAGTTAATTGTGTAGTTTGTTTTGTCAAGTTAAAAAAAATTTTAAATAAATTTTAATTAAAAAGAAAGGTTTTAGAAATAAAATCTAGTTTCAATTGGAATTTAGAGTTGTTTAGAATAATTATAATTTTAAAATAATTTAGGACTTTTAGAATAATTAGAATTTTTAGAGTAATTTAGTTTGTTTTTGTTTTTTTTTTTGAATTAGAATAAAATTTAATTTCATTTTTAATTAGTTTTAGGTAGTTTAATTTTCTTTTAGGTTTTAATTATTAGAAATTAAAATCATCCAAAACCCACTTGTTCTAATTCTATTAAATCGAAAATTAAGGTTTGCAAAAATATTAGTCCCTGTGGAACGAATCTCACATTTTACAACGAAAAAAATTGTTCGCTTGCAATTTAAAACGCTTAATGTTTAGAGCATCAGTAGCGATACATCCTTACTACACGTTTGGCTTATTATAAGTCCATGATATCCTTTAACCACTTTTGATAATTATTGGTTTCGTAACGACTTTCGTTAAAGGTTATTTTTAACGAAACTAAAGTTCGTCTTAATTCATCCCCTAAAAGGGTCTTTCACTTGCGCAACTTTGATTCGAAAAATTATATAAAATCGAAAAATAAACTTTTTCATAAAATTCTTTTTCTCACTTCTTCTTAACTGTCCAGAGGAGTTTTTATCCAAATTTCATAATCACGGACCATTGTTAAAGGGCTCGTTTGGCTTTTCAAAGTCAGTCCATTTTACGATTCGTCCGTTTTTAACTGGTTTCACTAAAATGAGCATAACTCAAAAACCGTAAATCGTTTTAAGTCGATTCAAATTCTCAAATACACTACAAGGTCAGATATTCAAGTTCTTAAGCAGTTTTGTCCAGAAATCATGCTTTAACCATTCGTGAGTTCCTACCCTAGAGGTCTAATGGGAATTTGACATTATAACGACTATAATCGATCATTTCTAAATTCCATAAATTCCATTAAACCACTTAAAGCAACCACACATCATCAAGATCATATAAACATCATCAAGGGTATCTAAGACCAGTGGTAACTGTTAGTTACAGAGGCATGCCTGAATACATCTAATAACAAGCCCAAGTATGTGTAATGCTATGCATTACCTACATGACCTCTTAACTGAGGGAACATCTAGTTGTATAGTTTCTATTTGTTCTGTACTTGTAATAGGCATCAAATTCTAGTTGTGTTACTGTAATTATAAAGTCAAGAATAATGCTTGAAAGAAGTTCCAAGGTTCATGCCTCAAGCAAGGAGATAAAGACTGCCAAATAATCACAGTTGGGATTTGAAGAAATGAAGAATTTGCCTAAGTACCAATTCGAGAAGTACATTTGTCTATTCAAGAAGTCTAGCATTCGAGAATTAAGAGATTCGATATCTCAGAAGACATTATTCGATATCTCTGAATACACTGTTCGATATCTCATTCGATATCTCAGAGATTCGATATGTCTATTACTCTATTCGAGAACTCATGGAGTCAACAAGTCAAAGCATCATTCGAGTTCTCTGAGAGTCAACAAGTCAATGATCTATTCGATATCTCAAGGACTAAAGAAGCTATTCGACATCTCAGGGATTCGATATGTCAAAATGCTCTATTCGATATCTCAAGGAGTCATAGAGAAAAGAGCTATTCGAGAAGTGATTTGATATGTCAATATAACACTATTCGAGAACTCAGAGTTATCGATTAAGTCAATTCGAGTTCTCGAATCAATCACTTAGCCACTTCTCGAATAAATTCTTGGAGACAAAATACTGAAGAATTGTACAAGTCAGAAACCTGCAACAAGCCAAGACGCCTTATTTGACTATGTACTATAAAGCAGATTGGAAAGCCTACAAAGAAGCTTGGAGAGATAAGACAAAGGGACAATGAGCTAAAGAAGTGGATCTGAACAGGCTTTGCAAAGACAAATCTGTAGTCGTTTGGACTCTTACTCAAATGAGATAGACATACTGAAAAGTAGTTTGTTTTACCTACCTTATTTGTAGTAAGTAGGTGTATCCATGTCTATAAGGATACAGCCTCACTTCTTTAGCAGATAAGTTTTTCAAGATACATCACAAGAAATATCTCTCTAAGAAAAACGAAGCTGAGAATACTACCATTTGTATTCACAGATTGTAGCAAACTCTTTATCTAATAAAATATTAGATTAAAGTGATATTGTGTTGTGTTTGTCTTTGTTATCTGCACTTACATATCTCACATACTAAACACATATTTTGTTGCAAAGATTCAAGAACAAAGAAAAGTTCAAGAATCTATTCACCCCCCCTCTGTATTCTTTTTCTGTATTCAATACTCAACAAGTGGTATCAAAGCAAGATGTTTAATCTAAACAGAAAACGATCATGAGTTCGAATACACCAAAGACTACAGGTACGGTGAAGGTCCCTAAGTTCGACAAAGAGAATTACAACCTCTGGAAAATAAAAATGCTGTTGTTCATCAAAGCTGCCAATCCTCTCTACCCTGACATCCTCAAGAATGGTCCATTTGTACCACAACAAGAAATTTCTGAATCTACAGTGGGCACAATAGTCATTCCTAGATCATATGTTGCAAAAGAGCCATCCAAATGGACGGACTCAGAGAAGGAAAAGGTTGCCCTAGACAGTCATCTCATGTTGCTGATCATAGACTCCATGGATATGTCGATGTTTGCTAATACAGCATCATGCACATCAGCCAAGGACATGTGGAACCACATCGAGGTGTTATGTGAAGGGATAGAGGAGGTAAGAGAAAATAGGAAACAGATACTGGTCACACAGTATGAAGCTTTCATGGCACAGTCCAAAGAAAGTATTACTGATATGTTTGAGAGATTTCACAAGCTGGTGACTGAGCTTCAAATGAATGGGAAGGTTTGCAGCACTAAGGAATTAAACATGAAGTTTCTACTTTCTGCACCAAACCATCTAGAGCAAAGGGTCATATCTCTAAGAGAAAGAGATTTGAACAAAGTCACATATGATGTACACTATGGGGTTTTAAAAACTCATGAGCTTGAGTTGCTTCAGAAGAGGGCTATCCAAGCCAACCAAGGCAGAATGATAAACACATCCTGTGCCTTGATTGTCAACAAATCCGTTCAAGACCTGGAGGCATCTACAAGTCAACTGAGAATAGAAGAGATAGTAGATGATGAAGAGACTGAAGAAGAAGTGACTGAACCTGTTGATGAAAAGGAAGAAGATGAGTTCTATACTCTTGAAGAGTTGGATACCATGGAAAACACTTCATATGCTTTTATGGCTAGAAAATTCCCAAACATCAGATTTAAGAGGAATCAGCCCTTCAAGTCCAGATCTCAAAATCATTCATTCAACAAGAGCAAGGCACCTGTGAAAGCAAACAAAAACAAATTCAAAACCAGCTATGTGGATAGGTCATCTGTGAGATGTTATAGATGCAATGACCTAGGGCATTTTGCCAGTGAATGCAAGAAGCCTAAGAAGAAGGATAAGGAGTTTCTTGAGCTTGAAGCTAAGTATGAGGCTCTGCTAAAGAAGCATGTACCAGGTAAGGCCTACATAGCTGAAGGGAAGTGTTGGGATGATTCTGATAGTGATGGAGAAGAACAAGAATTCTGCAACTATGCCTTGATGGCCAACTCCAAGGAAGAACCATCTGAATCAGACTCTCAGGTACCATCCCTCACTACTATAGACATGTCTATTTCTGAATACAAATCTATGGTTGAACAACTATCTGTTGAGATGTTTAATATTCATACTAGTATGACTGCTGCTAATGAAGAGATTGCTAAACTGTCTACTAGGAATGAACTGTTAAGCAAAAGAAATGAGGAACTAGAACTAACTGCTATGCAAATAGAAAACCTTAAACAAGAAATCGAATATCTAAAGAATAAGGTTCTATGTGCTAGTCAAGTTGAGAAAGCTCTTAGGGATGAACTAGCTGAAAATGAATTTAAATTGAAAACATTCAAGAATTCCTCTAGTCTATTGCAGTCCTACCATGAGAAAAATCTAGCTAGACCTAAGGCTGCTATTGGACTTGATTATGACACTCTCAAGCAGAGGAAAGGCTATGCAGTCAGTGAAGATGACATTGTTGTTCAAGAGGAAGTGCCTCAGGTTTCGAAAAAGGCTGAGACCCCAATATTTAAAACACCAACACTTGAGATTGATGAGGATGCCTTACTCATTAAGCAAATGTTGGATGATGAAGATAAGGCACAATCAAATAAACAGCAAGCATCTTCTAAGAGTGAGAATGTCAAAACCAAAGCCAAGGAGTCAGTAGGAGGTAAACCTAGACTTGAGAAATTTGTGAAGTTTGTTTCAGCTGGGAATAATGAGTTTGAGAAGAAAGTGGCTAAAAAGAAACAAAACAGGAATGGCAAATTAGGGATTAACAAGGACAACAATTATGCTTATGTGCCAAATGCCCCTAGGAAAGTTTGTCAAAATTGTTTTAGCACTAATCATTTAACTCATGCATGCAAGAAACCATCTGGTAGTGTTGCTAAACCATTCTATGATTGCTCTGTGCCTTTAAGACATAGAGACTCTCCTTTCTATGATAAATTTGATTGTATGCCATGTCACATGAATGTAATGACTAGTTGCTTTAATTTGAGAAGACAATTCATGGAAGGTTGCATCAGTCACAATGTTCACACACACTACACAAGAACAAAGTCTTCAAGTCCTCCTAAAGTTAGGAAGGTGCCTCTGTCACCTAAGTCTAAGAACCCTGATTCTAAGACTTCTAACAGTGACAAGAAGACTAACATCAAGAAAATTGATAAGCATGCTGTTTATGATAAGACTGTTGCTAAGCCACATGGACCCAAACTTGTTTGGGTACCACAGGAGAAGTAATACCTTTGTGTTTGCAGGGCAAAGAAAGTGAAAGAAAGGTCATGTGGATTTTGGATAGTGGATGCTCAAACCATATGACTGGTGATATGGCCCTGCTATCATAGTACGAGGAGAAGGCTGGCCCAATGGTTGCTTTTGGACATGACAGCATTGGCAACACACTGGGATATGGCAAGTTGGAAATTGGAAATGTCATCATTGAAAATGTAGCACTGGTCAAGGGACTCAAGCACAATCTTCTGAGTGTTGGTCAATTTACTGACAGAGGCTTCAAAGTGAATTTTGACAAAGATGAATGTTTGATCACCCACAAAAGACTGGTGACTTTGCTCTATCTGGAGTAAGGAAAGGAAGCCTGTTTGTAGCCAATATGAACTCTGCAAACAAGGACAAAATCTGTTGCTTTTACTCAAAAGCATCAAATGAAGATAGTTGGCTATGGCATAAGAAGCTATCACACTTGAACTTCAAAGGCATTAATTCTCTAGTCAAAAGAGAGTTAGTAAGAGGCATGCGCACACTTGAATTCTGTCAAGAAGGAGTGTGTGAGGCTTGTCAAAAGGGAAAAATGAAAAGATCAAGCCACAAGTCTAAGATAGTGACATCAATAACCAAGCCCCTACAACTAATTCATATGGACTTGTTTGGGCCTGTCAATATTATGTCACTAGGAAGGAAAAAGTATGCTCTGATGATGGTTGATGATTTCACAAGGTATACATGGGTAGAATTTCTGGCATCAAAAGATGAGGCTCCCCAAGTAATCATTGAGCATATAAAGAAAATTGACAAGGAAGCAAAGGCCAACAATGCAAGTGTGATTGCATTAAGCAGTGATAATGGAACAGAGTTCAGAAATACCATGCTTGAAGCATTCTGCAAAGAAAATGGTATTTCTCAACAATTCTCAGCTCCAAGGACTCCACAACAAAATGGAGTTGTTGAAAGAAAGAATAGAACTCTGATTGAGGCTGCAAGAACAATGTTACTTGATGCAAAGATGCCTACATGTTTTTGGGCTGAGGCTGTGAGCAATGCATGCTATATCCAAAACAGAACCCTCATCAACAAAAACACTGGAAAGACACCTTACAACTTGATGACTGGAAAGAAGCCCACCCTAAAGTATGTTCATACTTTTGGAAGCAAATGCTTTGTGTTAAAAGACAACTCAGAATATGTTGGAAAGTTTGATGCAAAAGCATTTGAAGGAATTTTTCTTGGCTACTCTATGGAAAGAATTGCATACAAAGTTTATGTCATCACTCAAAAGAAAGGTATGGAAAGCACAGATGTGACATTTGATGACAGCAAACAACCCGGATTAGAAGAAGCCAATGATGAAGATAAAGATCCTTTGAAGTTTGACAATCTAGATGATTCTGATGAGGAGATTGAAACTGAATGTGAGCCCACAATTCAACAAACTCAAGTGAATGAAGAACCTGTGTCAACCAACAATGAAGAAACAAGCATCCAAGACACACCTGTGATTAGTGGAAACTTCACAGGGGGAGGAAATGTAAATGATCATGATCTGAATGATGAAGCAACATAAAGGCTGAGAAATCAATTTGAACATACAAGGAAATGGGATAGATCACATACTGCAGATCAGATAATTGGAGATCCAAATACAGGAGTGAGGACAAGGATAGAAACTCTAAATGAATGTCTCTATGGTTGCTTTCTATCCCAAGTTGATCCTAAGAAACTTGAAGATGCATTGTTGGATCCTGATTGGATAATTACTATGCAAGAGGAGCTAAACCAATTTGAAAGAAGCAAAGTATGGGAACTTGTGCCTGCACCAAAGGATAGAACCATTGTTGGAACAAAATGGGTTCTAAGGAATAAGATGGATGAAAATGGTGTAGTCATAAGAAACAAAGCAAGGTTGTTTGCAAAAGGATACTCTCAACAGGAGGGCATTGACTATGATGAGACTTTTGCCCCTGTTGCCAGACTAGAGACCATCAGAATTTTCTTGGCATTTGCTGTACATTCTAATTTCAAGGTCTATCAAATGGATGTCAAGAGTGCATTTCTGAATGGGGAGTTGGAAGAAGAAGTATATGTGCAACAGCCACCTGGCTTTGAGGATCCACAATTCCCTCACTTTATCTACAGATTGCTTAAAGCATTGTATGGACTTAAGCAAGCTCCTAGGGCATGGTATGACACATTGTCACAATTTCTACTTGAGAATCAATTCTCTAGAGGCATACTAGACAAGACACTGTTTTACAAGAAACATGGTGATGATATTATCTTAGTTCAAATCTATGTGGATGATATCATATTTGGCTCTACAAATGAGAAGCTGTGTGAGAAATTCTCTAAGCTCATGCAGAGCAGATATGAGATGAGTATGATGGGAGAATTAACATTCTTTCTTGGGCTGCAAGTGAGTCAAAGGAAGGATGGCATTTTTATAAGTCAAACCAAATACATCAAGGATCTGTTGAAGAAATTTGACTTAGAAGAATGCTCACCTGCAAAGACACCCATGGCCATTGCTACCAAGTTAGATGAAGATAGTAAGGGCAAGAAGCTAGATATCTCAATCTACAGAGGCATGGTTGGCTCTCTACTCTACCTCACTGCTAGTAGGCTAGACATCATGTTTGCAACATTCTTGTGTGCAAGGTTTCAATCAAATCCAAAGGAATCACATATGATAGCAATAAAGAGGATTTTCATATATCTGAAGGGCACACCAAACTTGGGGTTATGGTATCCTAAGGACACAGGGTTCAATCTGGTTGGTTATTCTGATGCTGATTATGCCGGATGCAGAGTGGATAGGAAAAGCACTTCAGGTAGCTGCCAGTTTCTTGGACAAAGGTTAGTCTCTTGGTACAGCAAGAAACAACAATCTGTGTCAACTTCCACAGCTGAAGCTGAGTACATAGCTGCTGGAAGTTGCTGTGCTCAAGTGCTTTGGATCAGAAACCAACTTAGAGATTATGGACTTGTGTTGAAAAGAATTCCAATCATGTGTGACAACACAAGTGCAATCTCTATAGTTTCCAATCCTGTCAATCATTCTAGGACAAAGCACATTGACATCAGATATCACTTCATAAGGGAGCATGCAACTAATGGAACCATTGAGTTACATTATGTTCCCACAGAGAAACAACTAGCTGACATATTCACTAAGCCATTAGATGAAGCCACCTTCACAAGGTTGGTTAGTGAGATTGGAATGCTGAATTCTTCAAATTCTGGCTGAGTGAATATATCAACTAGATTGTTGCAGCAGAAAATACCTACTTTATCAAATGCTCAATATTTTTAAAGTAAGTATTGGCTGGATTATGATTTATAAATATTCCACAATGCTGCATATGTTGAAAATCATACATCTTTAGCTTGAAATTTCTGTGAAATTTTGAGAGAATCACTATTTAATTTAGTAGAATATTCTTCAGTGAATATTTCTGGTAAATTTTTAAAAGATAGTGAAAATTGAATTTTATGAGTGAAAAGTATAGTTCGATAAGTCAGACTTCTCGAATGGTTCATTATTTTGTCATGGCTCGAGTTCTCGAATAGGCCTATCAAGAACCCTCCTGAGTTCTCGAATAGTGTCTTTTGGAGAAATCGAATAGCACACTTTGAGTTCTCGAATAGAGTATTTTAGTTCTCTAATGATGGAGTTCTGGAATACTGTATTTGAGTTATCGAATCATTTGAAAAGGCTGATTTCTCGCTGACACTTAATCGCTTTTTGGATTTATATTCAAAATTTCATTTCGCTCATAAAAACATATTTTATTTTGCTTAGAATTATTTTCTGAGTTAAATAACTGCCAGCTGTGAGTTACAAACTGCTTGAGATATCGAATAAGCCTTTCTTGACTTATCGAATAGTTCTTTTATACTTCTCGAGTAACTGACTTATCGATACAAAACTTATATCTAATCGACAACTCAAGTCACTCACATATATACAATTCCACAACTGTTCAAATCATTTCATTCGATTTCTCAGGCAGCTAAAGTTCCAAAACCTCTGTAAACCCTAACGTCAGAAGCTAAATTTCTTCTTCAACCTTCATTCTCTTCTCATCTCTCTGTGTAACTATGGCAAATACCCAACTCACAATTCCTACCCACACCAATTTCATAGCAATAACCAACGATGTTGAAGCACCCAATGCAAACTTTAAGTGCTTCATTCGATGGATGGCTGAATCATACATCAAGGATGCACTCTCAGCCAACCCAACTCTGTATCTAGATTTACTAGAACAGTTTTGGAGAACTGCTACTGTGGAGGTCGTGGCCCTAGAGAATGCAATAACTTCATACGTATTGCAAGATTCAGGACAAGGAAATCACCATTACTACTGAAAATATGAATCAAGCACTGGGGTTACAACAAGGAGTGTATGACAGTCAAGCAACTGATCAGGAATTGGAAGATTTCTTTGATTTTATCAACTACTCAGATAGAATTAAACTTGGAAATTTGAATAGGAAGTACTTGAGGAAGGAATGGAGCTATGTCTTTGCCACTCTTCTTCAAGTCTTCACAACAAGGAAGTCTAGCTTTGATCAAATCAGCACACCTGTTCAACAAATAGGATATGCTCTAGCATATGGGAGTAAGATTGATGTTGGTTTGATCATAATGCAAGAATTGTATGGGAGACTTGGTAAGAACTCAGCCAAGAGAGGTAATGAAATTTTCTTCCCTCGCTTTATTCAATCTGTACTTAATTTCATAGATGTTAAATTGATTGAATTGCCTGGGTTAGACAAAAATAGAATAGGCTATCCGAAATCCATGACCAAACTCATTTTTGGTAGCTTGGAGACTAGGAATGATGTGGATGTAAGGCTCAAAATAACTCCCCTTATGGAGAGTTTATTTAGGACTTACCCCCACAACATGCCAATATGTGCCTCAAAATCTGAGTTAGATAGGCCCAAGCATGTAGAGCAAAATGCTAACCCAGGGCCTGCTAACCAACCCTCTCAGCCAAACACTTTACCAAACACAGAGACAACTCCATCATCCTCTCAAAAGGGTGATGTTAGTAAAAAGAAGAGAAAACAGGTTGCTTCTGAACCTCTAAAAATCTTAACTGAAGCAGCCTTGGCTGTAGAATTAGGCATAGAAAGTGAGGAACCTGAGTCACCCTTACTAAGGCCAAAGAAGAAGAAGAAGTCTAAAACCACCTCTTCAGTCACCCAAATGGCTGAAGTTGTAAAATTAGGGGCAAACAGCTCACTAGGTGTATCCTCTCAACAGGGTGCATCTATAGAATCAAGCATTCTCCCCAATGCACCTACTTGTACAGAGTCAGCACATGGGAGTGATAAGGCTGGCACAACACTGAGTGGTGAGCACATCACAATTGAAACTCCCTCTATCTCTCAGGGGGAGTTGCCAAAATCTAGTCTACAACACACTTCTCTTCCATAATCTACCACTCATATTTCTTTGGAGCCTGCAACTCAAGCAATTGAGGAGAAAGGCATTGATCATCAAGAATTCTTTTCTCTTGATGAGCCAATGGATTCAAGTGACTTGGTGCATGACACCTTGTTCACCACCCAGGTACCACATTTAGATGGTCAGGGAATGCATGCTGGGGCATCTCCTAATGACACCATCACAAACACAGAGGATTCACTAGTTTTAACTAGAGACTCTGTGCCTGTGTCAACTACTGTTGTAACTCATCCCACTTCTGTGGAGACAACAGTAGCAGAGTCTTTTCATCCGATTACAGAAGTTGCATCTGTAACTGAGGAGTCTAGCTTGCCTAGCTCTAGCTCTCACTTTTTGTCCTAATGGCTGAAGCCTGTGCAATATGACAGTGCTTCAGGATCAGGATCTGTTCCACCACAAATGTCCATTGAAGCTCTCCAAAGCAATGTTGTGGATCAGATTCCTGAGTTTGTCAAAATAGCCCAGAACCTTGTCACCTCCAACATCTCAAATCCAGATTATGAAGCCATCCTACTATGCCATAAGGATGATGTGGAGATGCAGAAGGCCAAGATTATTGATGATGCTGAGAGAGATGGCAATGTAGATGCCTGGATGCAAGGAAAGTATGATGTAACTCTCAGTGAAGCACTTCAATATCTTAGAGAGGAATACATCACTTCACTGGGTTCAAATGCAAAATCCCTGTCCCCTAGTGAAGTGTATGAAGCTGTCAATGATTCCTACAAGGGTTTTCTCAAGGCTGCACTCTATCTTGGCAAGGGAGTCAAAACTGAAGTCAACAAAGTAAGTGACAAGAGATCCACTTCAGTAGAAGAGATAAAGAGGGCCTTTGATGCAAAATTTCCTCAACTAGACAGTGTGGTCAAAGATATCAGACACTGCAACACCACCTGCACCAAGATGGATAATAGTCTAGCTCTCCTTAAAGATACAGTCACAGGTCTAGGAAGCAAATTTCAAATTTTATCTGATCAGACTACAGATGCCAATGCCATGCTTAGGACACTCTTTGAAAATCAATATGGAGACAAGCTGGTAACTGAGGTTCCTGTGCATGAGCTGTCTAGATTTGAAGTGCAGAGACTTAAAGAACAATCCCTGTCTGGCTTCAAATCTAATGCATTATTCAGTAATGTAGATGCACTTGAAAAGGAGGTAGCTACTCTCACTCAGTCCAATGCTCATCTTACAGACAAGGTACAAACTCTAACTGAGCAGTTGAACACTCAAGCCACCACCACAGCTGATGTTCTTCTGCATCAACAATCAATGTTGTCTGCAATGATGAAGCACATGGGTCTCCCTCTACCTGAAGAATCTTCAACCCCAAAGGTCAATACTACAGCCTCTGTGCCTGACAACAAGCCTAAGGGGGAGAAGAGGACATCAAGGAACTCAAATACAAAGGGGGAGAAACCACCAGTAAAGGGCATCAAAATCACTGAAGGTGCTCATCAAAGAACTTCAAAATCCCTAATTCATGTGCCTGGCAAAGGAAAAGACAAAGTTGATGAGCCTCCTACTTCTCTGCCAGTTGTCACTCTACCAACTGTGCACATCACTACTTCCAGTGGTCAAAAGCAAACTATCACAACCACAGTGGTTGCAGGGAGTATGCCATCTGATAAACCTTCACTCTCCATATCTAAAAGTGCCAAGCCTGTAGAGGTGAAGGTGGTCACTGAGGCCAAGCTACAAGAAATTGCAAACTCAAATGTTTATCATGATGATGCATTCTTGGAGTTTCTGAAAGTCTCAAAAGAACAGGCTGGTGACACTCAGTTGTATCTAAGAAGCTTGAAGGATCAGATCGATTACTTCACTGTGGTACCTAGAAAAGTTGATAGCTCATGGCTCAAGGAAGTAATGATGGTAGCAAAATCCAGAATCTGGCATCTAACCTACAAAACTCTACATGCCTTGAAACATTCAGAGATAGATGCACTGATAGAGCTCATAGAGAAGAGGAATGTAAATGAAAACAATAAGAGTCTGTATGATGACTTGAGGAATGGCCAACCTTCACGGCTGCCAGAAGTGATTAAGAAGCCATGTACCATCATCTATCAGTCTGGCACCAGAATTGAAGAGATTAAACAATTGGACATTCCCAATGATCTCACCTCTCGAAATCACAGACTCATTATTGCCATCATTGATCTACTGCAAAAGAAGAAGGCGACAAGTACTGCTGAAGAGATAGAGGCACTGCACATTCTCAGATCATACATTGCAACTGGTGTAATTCCAGAATTGGCCAAGCCAAGGAGGAATAAGGATGATGACGATGAAGACAAGAGTGATGGGAGGAGAAGTCATCACAGGAGTGATAAGGGGGATGAGGATAAGAAGAAGAAGAAAGACAGCAAGGATAAGAAGGATGATGACCAAGGCAAAGTCTATGAGAGGAAGAATGGAAAACAGCAAGCCTTAGGCATTGCTAGCAGTAATCTCACCACAACACAAGACTCTAAGTCTAGGGTGAATGCTGTTAGTAATGACCTACCAAAATCTAATCCCATGGCTTCTGCAACTGTTTTACCACCTCAAGAAGAGAAGAAGATTCAAGTCAAGAAACCATCTGTACATTTCAAAAAGCATACTGCTAATGGAATACTACAATGGTCCACAAACAAAGGTCACATGCTACTGCCAGGCAACCATGTCAAAAGGATCAAATTCAAACAAGCTGCAAGGAAACCAAAGCTATCAAAGTCAAGGACTCTGACAATCTATCCAGGCTTAAAACTCCAACCACTAGATGAAGATTTTGATGAAGACCAACTGCAATTCTTACAAGCTCAAAGAATCTATCATGTTGCCATTGTTGATAATTGTCTTGAGATCAAATATACTGATGGAAGGGAGGAGAAATTCAAACAAGGAGGATGTCAACACTGGGGCAAACTACATGACATAGAAAGAATCATTGCATTGTTGAGCCCAGAAGATAAAGTGGAAAGAGTATGGAAGCTGGAGCTAATTGATTTTGTGAAGATGAAGAGAGATCATAAGGAGAAAATCAGAAAAGAGTGTCTTGAGAAATGGCTAGCAAGGGAGAAAGAAATTGAGAAACTGGAGATTGAAGCAGAAAAGCTAAGGGCAAAGGGATTGTGTAGAGTTCAGTTTAACCCCTATGTGGTGAAGTATAGGAGGAGAAATGGGAATCAGATCCACATCAGAATGAATCTACTCAACCACTATCCTACAAGCATTCTGAATTCAGTACTTGAAGATTTCAAAGACACAATTTTGCTTGAAGAATTGGATGCTATGGCAGAAATAATAAAAGCTATAGATGAGAATACAAGGAAGGAGAAAGAAAGAAGACAGAAAGCATATGATGATTCGCAAGCCAAAGCTATGGAAAGGGAAACAAATGACAATGGCTAGTACTTCATCATAGGCTGTAAGATTACTCTCCCTGTAAGTTCTATCCACATTGCTAATCAAAATTCATACATGTACTGTCAAGTTTTATCTTTATGTATGTTAGGCTTGTTATCAGACATGAAATTGTGACTAAGGGTCTTACTCACAATTTGGGGGAGATTGTTAGTTACAGAGACATGCCTGAATACATCTAATAACAAGCCTAAGTATGTGTAATGCTATGCATTACCTACATGACCTCTTAACTGAGGGAACCTCTAGTTGTAGAGTTTCTATTTGTTCTGTACTTGTAATAGGCATCAAATTCTAGTTGTGTTACTGTACTTATAAAGTCAAGAATAATTCTTGAAAGAAGTTCCAAGGTTCATGCCTCAAGCAAGGAGATAAAGACTGCCAAATAATCACAGTTGGGATTTGAAGAAATGAAGAATTTGCCTAAGTACCAATTCGAGAAGTACAATTGTCTATTCGAGAAGTCTAGCATTCGAGAAGTCAGAGATTCGATATCTCAGAAGACACTATTCGATATCTCTGAATACACTGTTCGATATCTCATTCGATATCTCAGAGATTTGATATGTCTATTACTCTATTCGAGAACTCATGGAGTCAACAAGTCAAAGCATCATTCGAGTTCTCTGAGAGTCAACAAGTCAATGATCTATTCGATATCTCAAGGACTAAAGAAGCTATTCGACATCTCAGGGATTCGACATGTCAAAATGCTCTATTCGATATCTCAAGGAGTCCCAGAGAAAAGAGCTATTCGAGAAGTGATTCGATATGTCAATATAACACTATTCGAGAACTAAGAGTTATCGATTAAGTCAATTCGAGTTCTCGAATCAATCACTTAGCCACTTCTCGAATACATTCTTGGAGACAAAATACTGAAGAATTGTACAAGTCAGAAACCTGCAACAAGCCAAGACGCTTTATTTGACTATGTATTATAAAGCAGATTGGAAAGCCTACAAAGAAGCTTGGATAGATAAGACAAAGGGACAAGGAGGTAAAGAAGTGGATCTGAACAGGCTTTGCAAAGTCAAATCTGTAGCCGTTTGGACTCTTACTCAAATGAGATAGACATACTGAAAAGTAGTTTGTTTTACCTACCTTATTTGTAGTAAGTAGGTGTATCCATGTCTATAAGGATACAGCCTCACTTCTTTAGCAGATAAGTTTTTCAAGATACATCACAAGAAATATCTCTCTAAGAAAAACGAAGCTGAGAATACTACCATTTGTATTCACAGATTGTAGCAAAATCTTTATCTAATAAAATATTAGATTAAAGTGATATTGTGTTGTGTTTGTCTTTGTTATCTGCACTTACATATCTCACATACTAAACACATATCTTGTTGCAAAGATTCAAGAACAAAGAAAACTTCAAGAATCCATTCACCCCCCCTCTGTATTCTTTTTCTGTATTTAATACTCAACAGTAACATCCATTTATCACTACCCAAGATTTATCCATACTTATAAAGCTTAAAACATCACAATCCCCTTAAACATGTACATACTTGCATCAACCTTTCAAATCAACTTATAACTCATGAAGTTTAAGGTGGGTGTGAGTGTTTTACCTTCCTTGGAGTCTTAACAACCTTAACCAAGCTTGAATTTCTGTAAAAACACCTTAGATAGCTTTAACAACCTTTAACCTTCAAGACCTAAACAACGAAGTTTAAATTTTCGGAGTCATCATGACCTCTCTTGAAAGAACTGGAAAAACGAGGGTCTTACTTTACTTATCTGAACGAGGCTCCTGAATAAGAGTTGTAGAGTATCTCAATACCTTTCCAACAAGCTAAAGAACACAAAATTTAATTGAGAAATGAGGGAGATATGGCTATTTTACTGGGCTGATGTCTGTTTGGCCGAAATGGAGAGTTCTTGGAGTTTTGCTTACTTCAATCTTGGCTACTACTTGTTTGAAATGGTTGTAATGCCTTCTATCATAACTTAGCTGGTCCTTTAGCAAATAAATCAATTACCAATAACATAATAATTATAGTGAATCACTTTTGCTAATGGTAATGGACCTTGTCTCCTTAATTGCCAAGTTGACTTCCTTGATTGCCAATTATCTTCCTTGTATTCTCTTCCACTAACTAATGGTATAATACACCACTTAATAATATAATTCATTGTATGCATATATGTATTTAATTTATTTACTCTACATCGTACTATTCTCGCGTATTCCCGGTACAATATTTATTCCTTAATTTCCATGCTAATCTTCAATAATCCTTAAAATGTTTTTGGTTCAACATTCTAATTTCTTTATCCTAGTACTTTGGTTGCATGGTCATTTTCAAATTATATAACTCTTGGGCTTGTCATAGTATTCTTATTTATCGATACCTAATGAAACGTAGGTCGTTAGAGAAGTAGGATTCTTCGAATTCCGGCGACATTTACATACACTTATTTCACTTAAGAAATCATAATATGAACTCGAATATTAAATATTTACCATACCTAAGTGGCATTTGGAATCATTTCCTTTAAGTAATGAAATTACTATTCATTCAAATCGTTTTAAAATAGTACAAAAATCTGGGTTCTTACACAGCACATGGGAGTGATAAGGCTGGCACAACACTGAGTGGAGAGCACATCAATATTGAAACTCCCTCTATTTTTCAGGGGGAGTTGCCAAAATCCATTCTAAAAGACACTTCTCTTCCAGAATCTCACATTAAAATTTCTTTGGAGCCTGCAACTCAAGCAATTGAGGAGCAAGGCATTGATCACCAAGAATTTTCTTCTCTTGGTGATCCAATGGACTCAAGTGACTTAGTGCATGACACTTTGCTCACCACCCAGGAACTACATTTAGATGGTGAGGGAATGTGAGCTGGGGCATATCCTAATGACACCATCAAAAACACAGAGGATTCACTAGTTTTCACTAGAGACTTTGTGCCTGTGTCAATTGTTGGTGTAACTCATCCCACTTCTGTGGAGACATCAGTAGTAGAGTCATTCCATTCGGTTACAGAAGTTGCATCTCTAACTGAGGAGTCTAGCTTGCCTAGCTCTAGCTCTGACTTTATGTCACAAAGGCTGAAGCCTGTGCAACATGGCAGTGCTTCAGGATCAGGATCTGTTCCACCACAATTGATGGTTGAAGCACTTCAAAGCTTAGCTGTGGATCAGATTCCTGAGTTCACAAAGATTGCTCAACACCTTTTTACTTCAAATCTGCCAAACCCAGACTATGAGGCTATTCTCCTATGCCACAGAGATGATGTGGAGATATAAAAGGCAATGTAGATGCCTAGATGCAAGGAAAATTTGATCTCACTCTCAATGAAGCTCTTCAGTATCTAAGAGAGGAATACATCACTTCACTGGGTTCAAATGCTAAATCCCTAACTCCTAGTGAAGTGTATGAAGCCATCAATGACTCCTACAAGGATTCCTCAAGGCTTCACACTACCTAGGCAAAGCTGTCAAATCAGAAGTCAACGAGGTAAGTGATGCAACAGACAAGTCTGTGGGAGAGATAAAAAGGGCCTTTGATGCAAGGTTCCCTCAGTTGGATAGTGTTCTCAAAGACATCAAAGTCTGCAATTCAACCTGCACCAAGATGGAAAATGGTCTAGCTATACTGAAAGATGCTGTCACAGGTCCAGGGCATAAATTCCAAATCTTATCTGATCAGACAACTGATGCAAATGCCATGCTCAGGACCCTCTTTGCAAACCAGTATGGAGACAAGCTGATCACTGAGGTCCCAGTGCATGAGATGGCCAAGTTTGAAGTGCAGAGACTCAAAGAACAGTCACTTTATGGTTTCAAATCTAATGAGTTATTCAAAAAGGTGGCTGCCCTGGAAACAGAAGTGACATCCCTCAAGAAATCCAATGCTCATCCAACAGACACAGTAGCAACTATCTCTGAGCAGTTGAGCACTCAAGCCTCCACCACAGCTGATGTTCTTCAGCATCAACAATCTATGTTGTCTGCAATAATGAAGCATATGGGTCTCCCTCTTCCAGATGAATTTGCCAATCTCACCTCTTCCAACGCAAGGGCCCCTACTAAAGCCTCAGTGCCTGACTCCAAGCCTAAGGGGGAGAAGAGAAACCTAAGGGACTCAAAGCCTAAGGGGGAGTCAAAAGAAGAGAAGTCTAGAAAGGAGAAACCCAAGGAGAAAGGTATTACAATATCTGAGGGTGGTCAACCAAATATCTCAAAACCTACAATCTCTCATGTTCAAGGAAAGGGCAAAGCCAAAGTCAATGAACCTCTACCGTCTCTACCAACTGTCACTCCACCTCCTGTACACATCACTACCCCAAGTGGCCAAAAACAAACCATCACCTCTACAGTGGTCGCAGGATCTATGCCAATTGAGCAAGCTAAAACCTCTAGAAATGAAGAAGATCAACCAGTTGAAGTGGATGTAGTTACTGAGGCCAAGCTGATAGAAGTATCAAATTCAGAAACTTATCATAATGCTGCCTTCTTGAAATTTCTACAAGTCTCACAAGCAAAGGTTGTAGGGGATACATTGGAGTACAGAAGGAGTTTGAAAGAGCAAATCAATTATCTAACAGTGATTCCAAGGAAGCTAAATCAAATCTATCTCAAGGAGATTATGATGGTGACCAGTAATAAAATATGGCATCTATCTTATGATACCTTGGAGGCTCTAAATTTCATAGAGATTGATGCTATCCTGGGGGTGATAGAAAAGATGGGAGAGAACAACAGAAGCCTATATACTGATCTGAGGAATGGCCAACAAGCTAGGTCGCCTGAAGTTTGCACTTATCCAAGAACAATTATCTATCAGTCTGGCACAAGGATTGAGGATATCAAACAATTGGTCATTCCCAATGATCTCACTTCTCAAAATCACAGACTCATTATTGACATCATTGATCTACTGCAAAAGAAAAGGGGGATGATGAGGATAGCTGAGGAGATAGAAGCACTACAAATCCTAAGATCATTCATTGCAACTGGTGTAATTCCAGAAATGGCCAAGCCAAGGAGGAATAAGGATGACAAAGATAAGGACAAGAGTGATGGGAAGGGAAAACATCACAGGAGTGATAAGGGTGATGAGGATAAGAAGAAGAAGAAAGACAGCAAGGACAAGAAGGATGATGATCAAGGTAAAGTCTATGAGAGGAAGAATGGAAAATAGCAAGCCTTAGGCATTGCTAGCAGTAATCTCACCACAACACAAGACTCTAAGTCTAGGGTGAATGTTGTTAGTAATGACCTACCAAAATCTAATCCCATGGCTTCTGTAACTGTTTTACCACCTCAAGAAGAGAAGAAGATTCAAGTCAAGAAACCATCTGTATGTTTCAAAAAGCAAACTACTAATGGAATACTACAATGGTCTACCAGCAAAGGTCACATACTACTGCCAGGAAACCACACTAAAAGGATCAAATTCAAACAAGCAGCAAGAAAACCAAAGCTTTCCAAATCAAGAACCCTAACAATCTATCCAGGCCTAAAACTCCAACCACTAGATGAAGACTACAATGAAGACCAACTGGAATACCTTAGAGCTCAAAGAATCTATCATATTTCAATCATTAATGACTCCCTTGAGATCAAGTATACTGATGGAAGACAGAAGATGTTTAAACAAGGGCAGTGTAAAAATTAGGGCAAGGTATATGACATAGAAAGGATTATTGCCATGTTGGATGCAAATGATAAAGTGGAAAGAGTATGGAAGCTGGAACTGATTGACTTTGTGAAGATGAAGAGAGATCATGAAGAGCTGATAAGAAAGGGGTGCCTTGAGAAGTGGTTGAAAAGGGAAAAAAAATTGATAAACTGGAAGCTGAAGCAGAAGTGTTAAGGGCTAAGGGATTGTGTAGAGTTCAATTCAATCCCTATGTTGTAAAGTATATGAGGAGAAAAGGAGATCATGTCAATATAAGAATGAACCTACTCAATTACTATCCTGCCAACATTCTGAAACCAGTACTTGAAGATTTCAAAGACTCTATCTTGCTTGAAGACTTGGATGCAATGGCAGAAATTATAAGAGCTATGGATGAGAATGCAAGGAAGGAAAAAGAAAGAAAACAGAAGGCATATAAGGATCTACTAGCCAAGGAAATGGAGAGGGAATCAAATAATAAAGGCTAGCATCTCATCATAGTCTGTAAGATTACACACTTCTATTTCTATTCATGTTCTTAGTTCAAATCTACATACCTGTAAGAACCCAGATTTTTTATAGAATTAAAACTTTTTATTATGTAATGAATAGTGGTTATGACTGCAATGTAACGAATGTCTATTAAATGAATGGGATGGATTTAAATTCAAATATTTATATGTCATGAAGGATGCTTCTGGTTGATAGCATAGATAAGAATGATCTATCTTCTAGGGTTATAAGTTATATTATTCCAAGAGAGATTATTCTTGTGTCATCCAAATCAATATATGTTATTAGTCCAGCGGTTCCGTAAAAAGGTTAAGGAACACCCGAGAGTAAACCAGGTTCATTTTCCTAATTATAGGAATTAAGTAAAAAATGAGTTATGAATAGTGTTTTGGTGGAAATTGGAATATTATTAGACGACGCTATATAGAAGCAGTCTGAATGGATTTCCGAGTTCGTATTAATAATCAGTGGATGAAATAAGTGTATGTAAATGATATCGGAATCAGAAAAATAGCACTTTTATTTTCTCTGAGATTTCCCGAGACCTTAAAGGATTTAAGAATTTACTATTGAGACTTAAGGGATTTAAATACAAAGGTTACAAATGAGTATTGAGAATATTAGTAAAGTTATCAAGAAAGTTTCCAGTAAATCCATAACTAGAAATTCTTGAGATATTCCTCTGAATGAACAAGGAAATTGAGTAATACCCGGACAAAGGAACGAATAAATAACCAAGAGACCAACAATTGCAATTGGTGGGAAAAGGAGAAACCAAAGTATCATCCTTATAAGTCAACTACAAGGTGAGTGGTGTAATTGCATTCTTGCAAAAATGGAGTTGTTTGTTGTAGTGCCAACACTTGGTTCAATAAGAAGGCAACAAGTGGGCCAATAGATGGTTGACAACACAAAAAGAAGAGATGCATCCAAGTTTATACATAAAGATACATGCATTAAGCCATTTTACACATCAAAAAAACACAAAACTCTCTCTCATTTCCTCTCCATTCTGCTGCTCACGGTTTAAGCTCAAAAGAGGGGTTCCCACCATCATTTGATCTTGAAATTTTTATGGTGAGTACTTCATATCATAGTTTAGATCCCCTAAAAATTTCAGCTCCAAATTAATCTTTTTCCATTTTCAAATAAATCATCAAAGTGATGATGAATATTGCTTTCATGAAACTAACTTTTATTTCTTGATTTCTTTTGATCATCCAAGCTATACTAAGGCTAGATAAGGGCTAAACAAGGCTTGATAAGTTCATACATACACCAAGGAAGGTATACCACTCTTGAAAACCTAGCTCTTAGTTTAAGTTTTGGTATTTTAGATGAGTTATATGGATTTAATGCATGTTTAGGACCTTAAGATTATGATTGGGCTTTGTTAAATGTTAAATTAGTTTAGATGAACGGAAAGACATTGCTTGGTCTTAGTTCATGTATAAATAGCATGTATGTGTTGTTTGGAGTGTAAACCATGATCATTGAATGGTTTGAAATTTGGAAATCATGTAAACATTGTCGTCGTAATGCCCGATTGTCGTTAACCTTAAGAAACCATGAATAGCAGTAGCATTACCTTACTGTCCAGTCCCGGATTTTGCTATGTTTAGTTAGTTCATGTTACGAGCTTCGTTTTGATATAAAGATCGAGTGAAATGGATATACGGTTTAGGAGTTATGGTCGAATTAAGATAAGTGGTTCGTAAACGAGAGCACTAGTTCGTAATCAGAATAGAACCTGTATAAATTCGGTAATGCAGTAGCGAACCATCGTAATTAAATACTAGAGATGATAAGGAAGGTGTGAGAGAAAACCTTGCATTAAAAGGATCGTTTTACGATTTTATAAAAATGTTCGAATCAAGGTTAACCGCGAACGAACCCCTAGAAGCATGCTTGATTATGACCTTGGTTAATAACTCAGAAAACGGACGATAAAACTCGTAGTACAATCTTGATTCGTAAATGATTGATATTAAAACTTACATGGCTTAAGTACGTATTAAGTGTGGGCACAATGACGGGTCATAATAGCGAACGTATGTCGAACCGCATCGGTGATAAAAAGAGTTACACTAAGAGGTGTATAACTAGATAATTCGAAAACGTGTTTCGACTTAAGTGAAGTCTATATTTAATCTTGTAAAGTGTTAAGTGATTAATCCCGAATGCCTTGGCTATTTATAGATCGTCAGGCTGACCCGGGACACGCTACCACCACCCTTACCCGCACTCGCTTTCCAGGCAAGTTTCAAATCCTTCTTTAAGGCTGTTGTTGTGAATATAAATATGTTTTTTTTTGTTACATTACATATGCCATAGCATGCATGCCTACTTTTAAAGTCATATTGTTATACTTGTTCCCTGAATTGTTGTTGGCTTATGAGCTAGATAGCTATTATATCAGTTATAAGCCGGAAATTTTTAAAACCCTTAAGCGAAGGGTAGTTGAATCTCATTCTTTGGTTATAGACCGGGAGTCGTTATTTCTTGATATATTAATATTATTCTCGGAGAAAAATATTTAATTAAATATTTTCCAGTTATTATTTGGCGAATAATATTGGAATATCCTTTGAGATTATTTCGTAAGTATTATTCGGATTAATCATCAGATATTTCTTTACTCGATGGACATTATCTTTAATAATCATCTAAGGTCGATTTAATATTCGAATATTATTTCGAACTCTCAGCTAAGTTAATTACTTAGGGAATGTTCATTCTTATTTCTTCGATAAATATTACTTTGAATATTCATTGGAGTTTATTTATTTAATGAATATTATTTTAATATTCAGTCGGGCCTTATTTATTTAAATGAATATTATTCCGAATATTCATTCAATCCCTATTTATTTTATAAATATTAGTTGAACGTTGATTCGAACTCCAGACATTCGATAAATATTATTTCAAATATTCATTCGATAATCAATTCTTCTATAAATATTATTAAGTGAATATTCATTAGTTGTTCAATGAATATTGTCTCAATTATTCAGTTGATCATTATTTCATCAATAAGTATCATTCTTAAATATAATATTCATTATTGATTCAATGAATATTATTTCAATTATCCGTTTGAGGATTATTTCATCAACAAATATTATTATTAATTTGAATATTCATTATTTGTTCAATGAATATTATTCAGAGTATTTACTCAAAGATTATTCCAAGCAACCCTTTTTCAATGTCTGCGACTAATAAATATTCTTGGAATATTTATTTAATTCTTCTAACTCGTTTGAAAAATGATTTACTTCATTCGCATAGTATCATCGACCTTCAAATATTATATGAATTATTCCAAAGTCTTATTATTATTATAATATTATCAAGGAAGGTTCTCAGTAATTCCATTCTTCCTTCGATTCGAATATAAGGGAACCTGACTTGAAGAATGTTATTTATCTTGTGACTGCCCGGTCATAAATTATTCATTTCGTTCGCAACTTGGTTGCTATTATTCATGGAATTGTGTATACCTACTCATTATTCGAGGGGTAAGAATGTTGGAACAAGTTGGTATCCATTAACAAGCAGCGGCTTGGGAAATATTGGTGAATTTTCCTTTCCAATTAGATACGATTACTTTGTGGAGTCTTATCAACAAGTATTATACTTGGGGAAAGGGAGACGAACTTTACGTTTCAAGTTATGGATGTGAAATGAACTAGGAGATGCGTAAGTGACCCAGTGGCGCCGGTCCAGCAAATGGCCCAACTGTTGGCCGAGGGGGTTTCAGAGGGCGGTAGACAAGTAAATCCGTCGGTGCTTCCTTCTACATGTAGTAAACAAGAGGTGGGGATCATAACATGCGACTGATCATCGTGTAAATGCTATGTCTCCTGGCGTGTCAAACTCCAGTATTAGTTCATCACTCAATGTTGGAAATTTTCTGCAACATCATCAGGGTTGGCAGAGTTGAAAAGTATTTCAAACTGGAATAGCAATATCTTTCTTGCAAGTTCCTATCTTTTATAAAAATGATGCTATCCTGCTTATTTTGGCATAGCATATGCTTCTACGAAATATATATCTATTGAGTTACCTTGTAACTTCATCCTTTATATTAAACTGGCACTATTTTCGCAAATGCATGGCATATGATTTCGAAACATATCTTTGAACTGTCTTATATATTACTGCACAATTATATATTGTTGGTGGGCTATTGCTGACCCTTGCTTATTTATTATGTCACAACAACAGCTCGGTCTCATGGCCCGCGTAAGGCGCACTCGGCGCAAGCAGGTTACCCGTCCCACAGGACTCCCCGCTGATATTGTTGCTGCCATTGCTGAGGTAGCACAGATAGTCAGCTTGTGCTTCCAGTTTAATTATATGTATCAATAATGTTAATCAACGGCGAGAACTTTAAACTTATGATGTTATCCTTTTAGCTTGTAATAACTTTTATTCGTAAACCCGTAATGTGAGACTTATTTCAATTTCATCTCTGGGACTATAACTGTGTGTGTGTGTGTGTGTGAGTGGTTATTATTGCGGGGTCACAGCATGTGATTTATTTATTATGGACTCAAGTAAAGTATTAATCATGGAAAATAAGACCGTGACAACCCGATCCCGGACCCCGGATTTGGGGGTGTTACAATACTTGTACTTTTCAAGGTTTTATCTTTATGTATGTTAGGCTTGTTATCAGGCATGAAATTGTGACTAAGGGTCTTACTCACAATTTGGGGGAGATTGTTAGTCACAGAGACATGCATGTACTCATATAATAACAAGCCTAAGTATGTGTAATGTTATGCATTACCTACATGACCTCTTAACTGAGGGAACCTCTAGTTGTAGAGTTTTTATTTGTTTTGTACTTGTAATAGGCATCAAATCCTAGTTGTGTAACTGTACTTAGAAAGTCAAGATTAATGCTTGAAAGAAGTTCCAAGGTTCATGCCTCAAGCAAGGAGATAAAGACTGTCAAATAATCACAGTTGGGATTTGAAGAAATGAAGAATTTGCCTAAGTAACAATTCGAGAAGTATGTTTTTTATATTCGAGAAGTCTAGCATTCGAGAAGTCAGAGATTCGATATCTCAAAAGACACTGTTCGATATCTCTGAAGGTTACCTAGTCAAAGCCTTATTCGAGAACTCAGAGATTCGACATGTCCAAATACTCTATTCGAGAACTCATGGAGTCAACAAGTCAAAGCATCATTCGAGTTCTCTAAGAGTCAACAAGTCAATGCTCTATTCGATATCTCAAGGACTAAAGAAGCTATTCGATATCTCAGGGATTCGATAAGTAAAATGCTCTATTCGATATCTCAAGGATTCCTGGAGAAAAGACTTATTCGATATGTCAGTTTAACAGTATTCGAGAACTCAGAGTTATCGATCAAGCCAATTCTAGTTCTCGAATCACCAACAGAGTTACTTCTCGAATACAATCTTGGAGACAAAATACTGAAGAATTGTACAAGTCAGAAACCTGCAACAAGCTAAAGCACTTTATGGACCACAATCTGTAATGTACTTTGGAAAAGCCTACAAAGAAGATTGGAGAGATGTACAAGAGACAAAGAGCTAAAGAAGTGGATCTGAACAGAGCCTTTCAAAGTCAAACCTATAGCCGTTTGGATGCTTACTCAAAAAGGATAGACACACTAGAAAGTAAAATTGTGTAGCTACCTTATTTGTAGTAAGTAGGTTGTATTCATGCTCTATAAGGATACAGCCTCACTTCCTTAGAAGTGAAGTTGTTAATACACAATAGAAAACATCTCTCTGAGAAAAATGAAGCTGAGAATACTAACATTTGTATTCACTGATTGTAGGAAAATCTTTATCTAATAAAATATTAGATTAAAGTGATATTGTGTCTTGTGTTATTCTTAATCCGCATTTACAAATCTACACACACAAACACATATTGTGCTACACTGATTCAAGAACAAAGAAAAGTTCAAGAATCCATTCACCCCCCCTCTGTATTCTTTCTTGTATTCTATACTCAACATTATTTATTTTACACTTCTTCGATAGTTGTTCTTTTAGACAGAAGCTGGTGCAGAGACTTGTTCGATAGTTGATCAAAGAGACAAAAGATATTTTACTTCTGGATTTTTGATATAAAAAGACTACACAAACAGAGAGAGATAGATAACAAAAAGAAAAAGAAGAAGAGGAGAGAGAATAGAGAGAAATTATCTCTGGAGAAGATGATACAAGTTCATATTACTAATCTCTTCTCCGGTGGATGATAATTTTGATCCGGCACTTTGATTGCAAATTCTATAGGGATCAAAATGAATCATCGTTAGATAATTTATGTCCGTGAATTTTTTTGTAATTCAAGTTGTATTCTTTTTGTAGAAGCGAAGAACACAGTTCTTCGGTAACCGGGTGTAGAAAAAAACCTCAGGGTTTAAATTTTTTAATAAAAGATATTTACCCCGAACTTGTGTTTTGGTTTGTTTGTTTTGATTCTAAACTTATATCTTGATTATCCTCAATGAATCTAAACACTATACAATCTTGGGAACACGAAACCAGTAATTGAACTTATATATATTTATCCGCAAAAGATTCAAAAAAAAATTATATTTACTAAGTATCGTATTCAATCCCCCCATTCTACGATACTTTTGGACCTAACACGTACTCACCTAATTTAGTTGAGACGGAATGATTTTTCCTATGAATCCATATAGAGTTTTTTCATAATTGCAGGAATTGATCAAATAATTACGATTATGCCATTAAAATGCTACTTAACCATTCAAGTCCCTTAAGTACATACTTAGAGAGGCATTTTTCTCATTTCAAAATTATTTCAAGATATTACCGAAGATAACTTTCAATCTAACAATGAGAATCATCCGGAAAATCTGTGTAAAAATTACTGACAAATCTATTATTAACACTATCATTTAATAATGTTCAAATAAAATTCTACTATTTCCAATTTGCTCACCTTCTGCCAAGTAGACTATATCTTGTGTTGCTTGACTAAACACTAAAATTAGTTTTCAAAAATTTTCAAAGTAGTAGATAACGTCCTTAATATATGTAAGGTACGATTGTTCATATGCCTGTGAGGCAATCTCGTCTTCAAAATAAACCTTCTTTTCTATTGGGTGTGCTTTCTAAATTGTTCAATTTCTGGAGTCCAGAATTAACTAAATGCATTCATCAACAGTGTGTAAATATTTTTTTCAAGTATTCAATATGAGTAGCGAGGTCTTTCTTGGTAATAGTGAGTTTTTCAATTTGTTGCATCAGGAAAGAAAAGTTATTTATAAAAATCTAATATGTCAGGACATATGCATAAATGGCAATTACATACATATACATATTATGTAATGTATATAGGAAACTTCTACATATTTGATCCATTGAATCTCTGTTAGTCCTTGAGCATACTCATCTGAATTATGAGAAATCAATTTATGCCTTTCGAGAGTGAATCGAAAAAATGTAGCCCATTATTGCCCAACAACCAATGTATCGCTTTTCATAATAAATTGTAAATTAGTGGTACGATTTATTTTGTATAATATTTTGGTTTAGACTGATATTTATTGCAATATATTTAATTTGGTTTTATGTTTGACGTCAATTATTATAATAATGATTCCTAGTAATACATAACTGTTATTATGAGTGTTTCATTGGGTAAAACTATTTGTAAATTATGTCTAACTATTAAAAATATTAAAATTTTGTTAAGTTCGTTCTAAGTGCAAGCAGACAATTTTGCAAATTTGAGCATTTCTATATATTGAAAATGTAAGACAATTTTTTAGTGTGAAGTCATATGTGAAATCATATTGTCATAGAAGTAGCTTATAGTACAAATTCTTCATTCTGCAGCATTTTAAAGCACTATTTCAGAATCAATCAGAGCTAATGTAATTCAGATGACTTGTCCTTACAACAAATATACAATTAATTTTTCTTGTGACAAGAGAATATCTCCACCTGGAAAGAGAAAGAGAAAATCCCATGATCCAGTACAACCGACAAGTTGATAAAAAAATTTAACTTCATAGTTGAATCTCTTAAACAAGTTTTTGCAATTGTTTAACATGTTTCATCTCGTCCACGACCAAATTCCTCTATATTTCTTATAATATAACTAATAACTAGAACAATTAAACCTTCTTTTTCTGCTTATCAATCGGGTGGAATGCCACTTATAACTTATTACTAACAACACACAAATTCTTTAATTTGTAGATGTGAGATTAGGTCGATGTGAACTATAACTTGAGAGATTCACGTGTTTTTGGAATCAAGTTACTGGTAGCATTCTTCCTTATTAATAAGCAAAAATAAAATAAAATTAAGTATTCTAATAATTAGCTACATAATATAAAAATGTATAGATTTTGATCGTGGATGATGATGAAACATGTCTAACAGTAGCTAAATCTTGCTTGTCTTAAGAGATGCAACTACAAAACTTTAATTTATTCATCGAAATCATGTAGTGGAAGAAAAAGGAGCTATACGCTATATATCACTTTGATGTAAAATGTAACATTAAAATGACCGACTGAGTAGATAAGCAGATATCTACATATATATTACTAATCTGTGTATGTCTATGTATATACAAATAATAATACTACATAGAAAAGTAATGTAAGAGAAATAGTAGACTATGGTATTATTTTAACTTGATGTGTGATTTTACAAGAGTTAGAATACTAATTTATAGAAAGAATTATCTACATAAAAATATTTGTTAGTAAATGCATTGTGATAGTCTTAACCATAATGTTGTTTACTGCTCAACGACTAATAATTAGTATTGTAATCCAGCTGTAGTAACAACTGTATAATTTAAACCCCACACCTAACTTAAATTGTGATAGAATTTAAAGTAATTGTTAATGTTGGCTTCGACTCTCACTCACCCCAAAATTTCTTAGAACAGATACTCACTTGTAAGGAATATAAGCCTAATTATTCAAAAAAAAAAAGTTGCTTGAAAAGTTGTCCACTGCTCAACTACTTTTATTAACTAATAGCAATCCAACTACTTATGGTAACGAGTATACTATCCATTTGTATTAATAGTGGTATATGTTAGGAATTATGTTGTTCTTGATAATATTTGCAAAACACCTTAAAACATATTTTGTATAAGTCATTATGTAACTCATATCGGATGACATGCTTATCAACATCCGTTGATGAGGTATCTTATCAATGAATAAATTTGTATCATGCTAGAAAGCTCCAACAGATAAGTTATCGGTTAAAGTATTAGTTGATAGTTTTCTAAGTCATGTTGACTTGGATAAATAAAATAACTTAGCTAATTGTATATAGGTTGTGCTTTGTAATTCTGTTTAAGTGAAATGATACATCAACGGATAGTCAGCTTCAATGGATAATCTACAATAATGTCTTGTAGCTAGCAGTTGATAGTGACTTGATATGGCTAACAAATCACAAGGGTTGATGGACTTCAAAACTGTGACACCCTCCCAATCTGGGGTCTAGATCGGGGAGTCAATAACACACTAGATACAAAACACCCTAAAAATAGGTAAATATAGATATAGCATGCTGACTTACAACATTACTCACCTGGATCTTTAATAGGTAAATGGTATAAAAAGAGAAAACCAACGTCTAATTACTTATTATTACAAACCAAATTCAAAATATAATTATTACAAACCCTTAATTCACAGTCCTCACACTAACAAGTTCTCACAACCAACTCTAAAACTCTCATCACTGAGCTGTTTGTGCATCTACCTATGAAGGAAACTCAAAAGTAACGACAGTGGGGTTATAGGAAGTGCGCTTCCTCGCAGTCTGAATCGTACATATCATGATCTCAAGCTACTGTCGAAAGGGTTAGAACAAAATTATAATGAGCCAATGCTCAGCAAGTAACTGAAATGCAGAACTGAAAATAACGGGAACAATACTGGCTATCAATAACAACATGATATTAAATGAATGACAAGATAGCAAATGAATATCTGGATAGCAGTGGATAATAGAGCGTATATAAACATTAAACATTTGAAATGGTAAGCCAATTTCATTTCACAGTATTTAAAACATAATTTTTAAAACTTGATTTAAGAATTGGTTTATCCGTCAGTCAATTAGGTTTGATCAAGAAGGTTTTCAAGATACATTTAGTTTAGGATGCTGTTTTAAGAAAGTTATACTCTTTTTAAGGTATTTGTATAATCATCCAGAAGGTTATCAATAAGGTTTTGGGTACATGCAAGATAGGGTTACAACAAGATTATGGTCAACATGAAAGCATGATATACATACTTGAATCAATAATCAACAACAGATGAAAGATCATAAACTTTGAGAAAGATTAGAGTTACTTGCCTCAGGTAGTATGCAACAGCTCAAACAGCTCAGTCACTAAAATTCAACTTTTGCTTTCCCTTTATTGCTAGGGCTTACGTCCTTCGTATCTACATAAACCATATCACTACTTTAGTATACTATACTATTTATACGTCTAATACTATTCCACCCAAACAATCCTTATAACGAGTTAACACTAACACATATAATACATACTAGCGATACCGATCAAAGAATTTAGTACTATCAAGTACGCACTTAGGCACATAGCACATATAACATGTAAATCACATATGTCACTTAAACACTTAACATATAAGATCAATTTGTATTATAAATAGTTTATACTATAATACTACAAAAATCGGACAGCGTCTCCTTTATAAAGTGGACTAGCCCGTCGGTACTATCATCACAATTAACCTCTAATTAATATGAATCAACCATAAAATTCGAATTAAACCTATAAAATTCAAAATTCACATAATTCATTCAAGTTTTTCACATAATTCGAATACAAATCATCAAGGAATAATGGTAAAAATTTATAAACTACATATGCATGCACTAAATCGTAATAAACAGAAATTTAAATACATAATCGACTCAAGTTCATCATCGTCGAAACCACCGACTCACAAAGTTCATTACCAATGGGATAAAAATTCGGTAGTCCCCAAAGGGGCTGCCATTCTCGAATTTTCACAACAAAAAGAAACAAAACCGAATGGCCAACACAAGTAGTTAATCAAACACTCAGAATCAAAGCCAAAGTCGAAGCATATACACGCATATATACACACGTGCAAACAACCCAACGCAACACCAACATGATTTAGTTACATAGATACAAACTAGAGACCATGGGCATCATGAATATATAAAAATCGAAGTAATTAAGCAAGAAAAAGGGTTTCCATGAGATGAAATATATGAACCGAGGCGAGGAGCTCAAAGAGAGAGAGAGAACAGAGGAAAAGAGGATAGTTAAGAGTGAAGTGAAGGAAAGAGGCGGTGCCTCTTAAAATTAAAAACCAAGGGCATATTTGCCATTTCACATTTTTGAAAAAAATCTTTTAAGAAAATGATATTAATTCATATAAAATCGAATTTTAACAATAAATAGGGATAAAAATAATTTTAAAATTCTGAAATAAAGTTTATGAAATTACAAACATCCCCATATTTTTAAAATAATTTTTGAGTCAAAAATGAATTTATTATGAACAACTGAAATAAAAGACCTTTAAATGAAATAAAGCTTTTAAAATCATTTAAAAATACTTAAACACACAAACATATACTCCCACCAATTTTAAAAACAAAATAATATCACAAAGATGATATGCAAAAGATTTCATGATTTTAAACGACTCCAATGATTTTGTAAAAGTTTTAGAAGATTAGAAATGCATGTTAAAAAATAGTTTTTAGGGCTTTTTTGATAAA
The DNA here is from genome assembly GCA_036435485.1 of Saposhnikovia divaricata. Taxonomy (NCBI): domain Eukaryota; kingdom Viridiplantae; phylum Streptophyta; class Magnoliopsida; order Apiales; family Apiaceae; genus Saposhnikovia; species Saposhnikovia divaricata. The sequence goes on from CM071600.1 coordinate 131,919,297, forward strand.
TATATTGTTAAAAATATTTTTTTTGCAATTTTACTTTTTCTAAGAAAAATTATTTGCAATTTAGCATCTTAATTGCATTTATACCAATTTTTTTTCAAAAATTGCAAAAATACTATCTTCCCTCATTAACCTATCAAATATCACATTCAGATACACACAATTACACAAATACACAGTCTTTAATTAAAGTAGAGTACGGCCATCAGCGAGAGTACGACCATATTCAAGCTGCTTTCCGGTGAAGATCAATTGCTACTGGTCCAGTGGAATTCCTATACAAATTAACCAAACGAATCAAAAACAGAGTTTTTATATGTATGTATGTATATGTGTGTGAATAGGTCTACTTACCTTCCATGTCTTGGATCATGGCCTTGACATTATCGATAGTATCACTGGACTCAACCTCGAGGGTGACTGACTTCGCCGGAGCTGGCTGTTGCAGAGTGGTGGAGAGGTCTGCGGCCCCGGAGTTCGGGAAAGGGGGGAAAGGGGTGGGCAACGATGTAGCGGGGGTTATGGAGGTGGGGTGGGGTGGAAAAGAATATGGGTTGATGGAAGGGAGAAAAAAGAAAAAGGGTGATGGGGAATATATTTGTAATTAAAACAATATATTTGCAATGAATTTGAAAAGATAGTATATTTGCAAAACAAAGTAGAAAACATAGTATTTTTTATAAATTCTCTAGTTTCTACTGCTCAAAAATGCAAATAGAATTACACAAACACATACGACACTTACCAATCATCACATAATCATATAAACATGATTCCACACATACTTTAACTTCATAAATTATTCACATCACATAATTCGTATTTAAAAGCCAAATAAATACTTAATTAAATACGCGAATTTCTAGGTCATTATAAAAACAACATGGAAGCCAGTATTGGAAATGAAGAAGAAACAGAAACATTCCTCTTTTTAGCAAGCAATTTGGATGATAAAACTAAGAAATATATGTCCAAGATAATTAGACAAATTGCATCACATAAAGACAAGGATTGGCAGCAAACCTGCAAACATTTTGACTTTGTAATATTCGTATTGTTTGTAGGGTTTGTAAACTTGGGATATATATAACCCAAATGTAGCATTGCTAGAGAGTAGAGAAAACACTTAACATTCACTTAGACATTGTAAGGCTTTCTTGTAAACTCAAAAGCATCGTAACAAGCAGCTGTGTAGTTTTACACAGATTATTTTTTTTCAATATAATTCTCAGATGGACCAGAAAACCCACCTGAAATTTTTAATATTGGTGTTACTACTTTAGTTTTATCTTTCTTGTTTTATAAACACAACTGTTGAGCACTCAATCTATTGTTTGAAAAGATTTTAGGTCAAGATTGTATTCAACCCCCCTTCGATAATTTTGTGGTGTATTATTAGGATTTATCAGTATAATAATTTAACACCCTTTCTCCTGGATAAAAAAATTAAATTTCTCGAAATGTTGTTCACTGCTCAACTAGTTTACCAGTTGGTAGGAGTAACCCACCCATATTAACAACATTATAATTTACATCCCCCGCCAACTCAATTTGCTTGGAAAACAATTTGAGTTAAGAAACTAAATTACGAAATTTGCCAGGAGGATGAGTTTTCATGAATATATCTTAAGTGCTGTCGACACTCGAAATATCATAAACTTGAACTGGGACTTTTTGGCTTGTTGACGAGTTAAATGATAATCGATCTTTATATGTCTAATGCATTCATGAAAAGCTACAATATGAGAAATTTTCATGGTACTTTTACTATCATAATAGATGGGAATAGATGGAGGATGAGTTATACTCATATTATCGAATAATAATTCTAACCAGATTTATTCTTGTGTGGTGTTAGCTAGACATTGATATTCAAACTCTACTTTTAATTTAGAAGAAGTGAGTGTTTCTAATTATGCCAAAGTATAAGGGAATCACCATGAAAGAAACAAAATCATGTAATAGAGCATCTAGTAGAAGGATCAGGAACCCGATCAATGTCTGAATAGGCATTCACCTCGAGTGAAGAATTATATGAATAATAGTATAATCTAATTTATATATTGCCTTTAACATAACGAAATATGTGGAACAATTGTGGAGTGAAAAGTGCAAGTAGTTTGCCATAAACTTACTCACAACAATGTCTAAACGAGTGACTTTAAATTAAATTTAACTTCAAACCAATTGATGGTACAATGTACGATTAGTAAGTTAACCATCATTAACATTGAGTTTAACCTTGTTTTTCAAAGCTGTCAACGCAATCTTAGGTTGTGTTCATTTCGGGAGAATGGAACGAGTAAGGAATGAAATGAATAATTGTAAAAAGTTTATGGAGAAAGAATGGGGGAAATAGTGAACAAATATGAGAGAGTAGAAATTATTTTGATGAAAATTGTAAGGAACATGATGAAGATGGAGAATAGAGCATTATTTTCAAAATATGTGGATTATAACTCTAGTTTAAATTGTTTGGAAAGGAATGGAGCAAGAAAAAACAAATTCACAAAACATACACATAAACTCTACGATGGGATTACTGTGTTTATGAGTAGGTATTTTATTAATTGAATAACTTTTATGTCCTATTCGCTAGTTATTGATCACAAGTGTACATGGATATTAATCTAGCAATCATAGACTAATTCTTTTCTGTGTTCGTAATAGATTCTACAACAATAAGTTAAGCTACTTTAAGTCAATATTCTAAAAATTGATTTAGTCGGGCGTCTAGGTACTATGTACCACTAAAATGCCTCGAGACGGGGTTAAGTAGAAATTTAAGCGATTTTTGTGTAAATCGATCAAAATATGGCTTAAATCAACCTAAACGGCCAAAAAAAAGGCGGGTCAAAAATTGGTGAGAGGCGGTCAAAAATAGGCAAAAAATGTTGAAAATTTTAAAAATTGGCAAAAATATTTGACAAAAATATTTAATAAATGAAAATATTAAAAAGACCATTTCAATATAATAGATTAATGTTCCGATTAATCCGTCCGATGAATTCCCATCTATTCGATTAAGCAATCCCTCGCTCGTCCAAGATGGCCTAACAATTTCTGGAACCCTGCTTTTGCTTTTAGTGTTATTTAATTCCATAAACACAATCAATTAAACACAATTGACATGGCATGGACATACGACCTTAGAAAGCAAACCAAACTAAAGTCACAATCAGCTTCAATTATAAAAATTGCATATCACTGCATTTGTTTTTTGAGTAGCCTAAATGAAAAGGAAAACAAAATGGTAGTTTCACTTCATTTTGTATTATAACATGGATGCTTGAGAGGAGTTGATGTATGCATTAGCTAATACTTCATTCCAGTTCATTTTCCGTCTCAGATTCCATGTTTTTTTTTTCAAAACAAAAATTTTGTTTTATTTTACTAGGACAACAGCTCATCATCTATACTTTAAAATATTCATGTATTGATACTCTATATTAATGTGTAAAACTATATTTTAATGGTACATAGTATTAAAGTACCAAAATACCAAATTTGATTATCATTAAATTCAAGATTCGATTCCTTACAACTACATAATTATATAATATTTATTTACTTTAATTTTTTTAGCTTCATCTTTGGTTCGATTCCTTACAACTACATAATTATAAAAATTTATTTATTTTAAATTTTTTAATTTTATCTCAAATTCGATTCTCTTTACTACATAATTAAATAGTATATTAATATTATTATTTTAATTTTTACTGATGTTCAATTTATATGCCCATGCTTTGCACGAGTATCAACTAGTATTACATAAATTGTAAATTAACCGAGCTAATTATTAAACTCAAGTTGATTTATTAAATTCAATTCGACTCATTAAATTTGATAAAAAAATCAAGCTCAAGTTAAAAACTAAAAAAATATCATTAAACTTAACGAATTGATACAAAGTTTTATGAATGTTCAATTCAAAATTGTCTCGAAATTATATGTAATTTAAATCATATTCAGGTGGCACGAATTCGTGTGAACAAAACAAATAAGTAAAACAAATTCCGGCATTACGATTACTAATTATTTAATTACAATCCTTAAAATGCCCAAATTTCACCATAAAAATAGAAGAGACAAGATTTGATTTCACTTGTGATTAGCTTTGCCTCTAAGCTTAACACCAAGCACTTTCTCCATCTTCCCCAACACAATCTGATTAGGCACCGCCTTTCCATTCTCATATTCCTGAACCACCTGAGTCCTCTCATTTATCTGTTTTGCTAACTCGGCCTGACTCATCTTCTTCTCGATCCTCGCTTTCTGAATCGCCAGTCTCACCTCCGTCGCCACTCTCTCCAGCGCCGCCGGTTCGGCCGCAGCGTCCAGCTTCCTGGCGTCAACAACCGGAGCTGCCGCCGTCTTTTTGTTCTGGCCGGCGGTGTGTTTCTTCACCGTCTCGACCTGACCGCCGGTTCGGAGCGCCTTGTTCACGGCTTTCGGGTCGCGGAGGTCCTGCGCTTTTGGTTTGGGCTTGTTGAGGACGATCGGGTCCCAGTCCTGTGTGGCCAGTCCGGCGAATCGGTTCGACATCGTCGGAAGAGGGAACTTAATTTGATCGGAAAAGTCGCCTGAGATAATTGGAAAATGATGTTTATAAATGTATTGTTATTTGTGAAAGTAAAGTGAGGAGGGGAAGAGGTGAAATGGGGGGTATATATAAGGGAAGAGGGGTCTGGAAAGTTCGACACATTTCTGGAGGAGAGGTTTAAATATTGGCATCTGGAAAGTTGGTTGGATTGTTGTCCAAGAATACTTGGAGTCCAAGAGTAAAATAGACTGCCACGGAATCTCTACATTAAAAAATAGTAGTATCAACATCTCAATAAATCTTTCCTTGATATAATAGTGTGAGAACATGATGGTCCTATTTTTTATTTTAATATGTATTTTTTGGATTTAAAAATATAAATTTTCGGTTACAAAAATATACAATTGATGCTAGTTCTTTTTTTTTTTTTTGAATAATTCTAGTTCTCTTTTTGGTACCTATGAAAGGTCAATTTTTTTTTAATTTTTAACTTGTAATTATATGTTGGAAATAATTTAATTAAAAATATATATAAAAATGTCACTAAGAATCTCGATGGTTTTGACAGTCAACTACCCTGCTGTTTTGTTAATCATTCAGGTGTTGGAGAGTAGAATGAGCTAGGAATACAATGAAAATTGTAAATAAAATGTATGAAAAAAGGGCATGTTGGAGGAAATAGTGACCAAATATGATGTATGATCTTTATGATCATATTTTCTTTACATTTTTAGTTTATTTTGCACGAATTTGGATTGTTATTTAATTAATTTGTAAGTTTTATTATAGGAAAAAGGGATTTCTTATGATAGAAGGATTGTGGCTGAAATTGCAAAATTTAAAGCAGTTCTAGCAAAATTCGGATTTTCGGATCAGCTTGCGCGGTGTTCATTGTTTTGACTATTACGGGAGCTCCGGATGTCCGTTTGAGGCCTTTAATTCAAGTATGGTCTCAGATTTTATTGATGTTCCAAACTGTCCAGAAAAAGGCCAGAAGCAGTCAGGCCGAATTTCTATTTTTAAGAGTTCTATTTTATGTAGGAAACTTATTTGTTTTGTTATAAAATAATTAAAATACACTTATATTTAGATAGAGGTCAGATATATATTATGTTTAGGGAAGGAAAAAAAGAAGACACGTTAGATTAGAAGGGGGACAGCAGTTACAGATACGGGAGAGATACACAACAAGGGAGAAGACACAAGCACAAGGAGAAAGCCATTGATTTGGGAGGAGAAGAAGAATTCTAGAGTTTTATCCTATCTTCTTCACTTTTCTTTATTGTAAACTTGATATCATGTCTTCTTTATTGTATGTAGTTTTCTTTTTTGTAATGTTTAACTAAAAACCTTTCTAGGCTTGTAATGAATTCTTGTGTTTTGATATAGATTATCTTTGATTCTCTATTTATGGTGTTCATTATAATTGCTTATAGTGATTTGAGTTTAATGCTTTTCAAGGAATGATCAACCTTGGAATTGAATTGGTAATTTAGATTGACTTGGAAAAGTAAATCTAAGTTAAGGCCTAGTCACTATAACTTGGGATTAGTATATTATACTAATTTGTGGTTTGGATAGAAATATACCTGATCACCCTTGGTAGTCAAATATAAGGCAGAAGTTAATGTTGTTCAGGAACTTAAATTCTTGGTAAGAATACGAGAAATAATTTATGAATTAGGATAACTTGAGATACGGAAGGTCCTTGTGATTATTTAGAAGCCTTAATTAGACTAGTAATTAGAACACCAAAATAGAGATTTACAAGTAGTTTATTAAAGAACACGAGATGAAGTTAAGGCCTAGTTGTTGTTAATCTTGGAAAATTATTTGAGTTAGTTTAATATCTAGTGATAATTAGTTCATGTTTTTAAACCATTTGTTAATTTGACTTGAATTGAAAGAACAATAGTGTGTGATAGTTAACTTCTTAGATTAGTCCTTGTGGGAACGAATTATTATACTCCGTGATACGATATGTACACTTGCATTTGAGTTGTAAAATCGCTAACAAAATATTAGGGAGAAAAAGTTTCTTATAATAATAATTGCAAGGAAAATGATGATGATGAAAAATGTAACATTCCTTCCAAAACATGTGGGTTAGAATTTTAGTTTAAATTATGTGGAAAGGAATGAAGTAAAAAATGAAAATATAAACATTTTTCCCTATCTCTCCCGAATAAGAGTACAAATTTCAATACATTTCCCCCATTCCATTCAATTCAATTGAACATAGCCTCAATTTGTAGTTTTGTGAAAACTATGTGGTCAGGTTGCACACTTGTACAACAGTCGCCAGAGGTGATCTGCTCTAGCTCAGTGCAATCTGGTTCATATTGTATTTGCAAGGCTGCCTGATTTCTAAGGGAAAAGATTGTGAGACTTTCGAATCAGATAGTCATTTTGATGCGACATATACATGAGATGACTCATTTTATAGTTCCCCGCAAAATTGCTAGTTTTTGCAAGAGAATACAGATGAATCTACTTGAAAGGGCTGAAGGAATTGTTGATTGTCTACTGTAAGTCAAAATGCTTAAATGTTGCTCTAAAAATTAAGTTTTAAATTGCAAGCGAACAATTTATTTCGTTGTAAAATTTATGATTCGTTCCGCAGAGACTAATATTTTTGCAAGCCTTAATTTTTAATTAAATCGAACTAGGACAAATTGGGTTTTTGGAAATTTTGGATTTTTTTACTAATTAATTAAATGAAAATCTATTTAACTGATTAAAACTGAATTATTCTAAAACTTAATTATTCTAGAATTATTATAAATTCAAAAATTGTAAATTTGAATTAAATTTAAATTCTAAATTATTCTAGAATTAAATTAATCTAAAAAAATCTAAATCTTAATTAACACTAAATTTTATTTGTTATTAAACAAAACTTTTTAGAAAGTTAAATTAGGAAGAACTCAGCTATTACAATCGGCATTCAGCAAAACAATAATCTGAAAAAAAACAAAACTCAAAACAGATACAAAACTAAAGACTCAACAGCAGCGACAGTAGAACAAAACATCACCTCGCCTAAAACTAACATCAACTCTGAAAATTTAGTATACAAATGTCAACAAACGAGGTAACTCCGAGTCGACTAATCAACACGGGTAACTCAGTAAGAACAAACAGAAAAACATCAACAAAATAATTTCAAGAACTCAGAACAAGAATTCAGAGATTAACAGCGAAAACGGTAATGAAAAATTCGAACTCATAACTTGCAAGAAAAATGGAAAAAGCAGAGACTCAAAACAACAACTCGACAATCAAAACAATTCGACAATTAAACGACTCGAGACAAACAAACTTCAACAGATGAAAATCAGTCTCGGCAATTAACTCTTAAACTCAACAGACAAAACTAACAACCAGAATTCGAACTCGCATTTCGGCAACAAATCACAGCACTAAACCCAAAATTTCTGGTGACAATACGCGATTCAGCAAGTAACGGAATAATACTCGAGTAAACACAGTAAAACCGGCACAAGAACACAGCATAGTAAACACAGCTCAGCAATTTTTCCAAGTAAATACAATTAAGCCAGCAAAACCGACACCAGAAACAAGATAGATACACATAGAAATCGGAAGAATCAACAACTTTGTTCACAAACGATTCAAAATCGCAGAAGGGGACAAGAAATCGAAGCAAACAAGAAATTGAATAAAAGAAAAAAAGAAAAGAAAAACGAAGAAGAAGGGTGAAGGAGTAATCTGCAGTGAAAAGAAAAGGGGAGAGGAAAAATGGATGGGTGTGGAATTTGCAGTGAAGAAGAATAGGAAGCAAAAAAAAGCTGTTGGGTCTTGTTGAATCAAAAGAAAAAAAAACAAGAGGGAATTAGAAAATAAGAGAGAAGAAGAGGTACTGGGTTTGGTTTGAGAAAATATGGGAAGGTTTTCTTTTGCTTCGAATAAAAACCTTAAACACAGAAAATGAGTACTTTAATTTAATTATAACTAATAATTTTTTTTAAAATTAAATATGAAAATAAATTTTAGCTACGAAATTGAAATTATACTAAAATGATGATTTGGAATTAAATGGCCCACAATAAAATGGATTTTTAGAGGGGCAAAATTACGAATTAAAACTACGAACAAGAAAATAAAAATCGTTACTTTCAATCCATAGTGGTTAGCTTTTCGCAACTTTGTCCACTACATGGATTTACGAAAATAACGAAAGCTATGTAAAATAAACGAGAGAGCAAGACAAGAAATTAAATGAAATGAAATTGCATTAAAATTAAAAAGAGTGTTTACAAGATTTGAAACTAAGAAAAATACAAGAAATTAAATCTACCCTAAAATCTAATTTACTAAATACAAGGGGGGTGAGGGGGCATTTATAGGATAAGAATTAGGGTTAAGGGGGTGTTGGGTAAATCCCCACCATACATTTGTGGTGTGTGGTGGTGAAATCCTAGCCATCTATTTGTTTCCTTCCCCCTTAAGCTTTGAAGAGTTGATCTTGGCCATACACTTATGTAGTGTGTTGGGATGATCTCCACATTCCACTTATCTTGAAATATTCCTTTTGCTCCAAGCTCCTAATTCTTTTCCTTCTTTCATTTTTGGTCCTTTTTCTTCCTCTTTTTTCCTTCCTTGCTCTTTATTTCTTTATTTTGCCATTTCTTTATTTATTTACGAATTTCCTGAAATGTAACAAAATAATTTATTAAATCACAAGTTCAAGCAATAAATAGGTAATAAAAATATGCAAAAATATGCACTTATCAAATGCCCCCATACCTATCTTTTGCTCGTCCTCGAGTAAAACAAAAAGAAAAATAAAATCTAGATAAAAAGTCCTATACTCCTTTTCGTAGGTGTGACGGTTGCATTTGGCATATGCAACAAGCCCTTTAAACCCCTAAGCAGTCCTAGTGGACGAGTGAGGTCTCGTGAGGGCCTATAGTGAATGTACCCACAAAATCCATCTAGCTTGTATAAAAGATCACATGACAATGCACACCACACATACATGTCCTCTCATGACACATCAACTTAAGAATCAAAATGAATTTGCAAAGTCTTGGTGTGGAAAGTGCAAGGATTCACATAGTCTACTTAAAAAACCATGCAAGAATGATTATAAGTATGTCATGTGCAAAAATTATTGGTAACCATGTTAAGTCTACAAGGGCACACCTCAGAGTCAAAACTTGAGATCTCTTATGCAAAAAAACAAATAAGCAATACCTCACCTTTCACTCACAAAAGGAAATTCACTCAAGAACAAGGGTAAGTATATCACTCAATTCCAATAAAATCAAATACATGCTTGACACTTGGTATCATCCCAACTTAAATCACAACATACATTAATAATGACAATCAAAAGGTCTTTATTAGGGTTGTAATGGGCTAGGGACAAGGTATGTCAAGAAAGGCCAAAATAAGGTGAAGTGTCAAAAGCTAGTAGTCACCATGAATATCATGCACAACACCAAACTTCCTCCCCACACAATTTATTTTCATTTTTCAACAAAAAGACTTGACTAGTCGAATGAAGGAGGATTGCAAAAAAAACATAAATATGCTCTCATATGTATATTTTTTTCATTTTTTTCTTCTTTTTTTCATTTTTTTTCTTTTCTTTTTTTTTTCTATCTTTTTTTTTATGGAAAATGATAAATGTAACAATAATCCTCCTTTAGATTTAATTTTGAAAATCGACTATCAAGGTAACAACAAATATTTCCTCAAAAGTTATGAACAAAAGTAAACCCTTTTTCACACACCTTATTGCTCCCTCAAGTTCCTACTAGCCTTTGACAAAATGGGATCAAGACTACGTAAGGCTAAACAAGAAAAAGGTCTTAGGTGAGTAATGTGATGTGTCACCGAAAGAAAATGATTAGGCTCAAAGGGTTAACTAATTGATCATATACGAATGGTGTGGATAATTTGGAAATATAGGTTATTCCTAAGTGCCTTTATCATTTTATCATCAATTAATGTCATGTATTTCAAGAAGGAATCCAAACAAGTGCTAGCTATGCAAATGACAAGTGGACACTCAAGCAAAAGAATATAAATGCAAAAGATATGCATATAGGCTCAAAATCTCACTTGGTGTAGTAAAACATAATCAATCTCAAGAAATGGTATCCTCAATGCACCTACTTGTACTCAAAGCATGAAGACCAAATCATCTTACACCTAATCATGCCCTTCTAATTTCATGCACAATTCAAATAAGTCTACTAGTTTCCTTGCTAGTGTAAGTGTGTGAACAAGAACTTTAGCAAATCACTTCTCAAACAAAATCTAATGGATCATAAGATTATCATAGCATGCTAGGGTGCATCAAGCAACTAGCAATAAATTAACAAGACTAGAATACGAAAAGAACTCTTTTTGTGATTTTTTTCATTTTTTAATTTTTTTTTTGGATTTTTCAATTTTTACTATTTACACTAAACCCCCCCATACCTAAATCATGCATTGTCCTCAATGTATGCAAATGCAAAAGAAAAGAGAAATGAGAAAGGATAAAGAAATGCAAAAGAAATGAAAAAGGAGAAAGTTGAGGAAATACCTGATAAGGGATGACGAAGACTGAAAAATTTCTAAAAAACTATGAAAGAAAAACAACTCACACACGCCCACACTCCTCCCCCATACCTATCTTACATGAGGGGAGGCAAAAGAATAAAAACGAATTAACCGATGCCGGTAGGAAAATTCGGGTGCAACTTTGAGAAAATATAAAGAAATTTGTGAAAATTTTTATTAGAACAGATTTTCTCAATCAACATTGAATCTTTTAACCCTAAAGAACTATTATCACTAATGTTCTCCCTAAACCAATTTAATGTTTCTTTATTTTGTTTAAGCAAATTAGAGATAATGAACGTTTGGTTAGGGTTAGAATCACTAGGAATGACATAAGACAAAGGTTCGTCTTTCCCTAAAGGCTGTTGATCAAACTCGGGATGATAAAGAGTTAAGGCAAATGCGGGTGGTGTACCCACGGGACTCTTAAGAACGGGCTCACTACTAACAACCTCGGGTGGGGTCACCCACTTGGAACAAACTTTAGTAGAATTTCCTATTGAGTTATCAGATGTAGGTGGTTCACCAACGGGAGTTTTATCGATAAAAATTGGTTTACAAGAGACCTCCACAGGTTTGGATTCCCACTTAAAACAAATATCATCTAATTCCCTCATCATTTCTTCCGAGGTCATATCCCTATATGATTCTTGAAGCTCGCAATTGGTTTCGTGATTTCTTTTGAAATCCTCAACAAGAAGAGAGTCAATCTCACTATCCTCAAGGGTTGACCAATTATCAATGTCATCAACAAGATTAACCCCTATGGATTGTTCATCAAGCTCGTTGGGTTTTTTTCCGACATTAAAGATGTTAAGATTAATGGTCATATTACCGAAAGTAAGTTTCATCGAACCATCCCTACAATTGATCAAGGCATTGGATGTAGCAAGAAAAGGTCTTCCTAGAATGATCGGGATTTGGTTCTTAGGATTCGTGACGGGTTGAGTCTCGAGGACAACAAAATCAACAGGAAAGATGAATTCACCAACCTTAATTAGGACATCTTCAATTATTCCCTTAGGCATTTTGACAGAACGATCGGCTAGTTGATTGTCATGTTTGTCTGTTTGAGTTCGCCTAAATCAAGAGCTTGATAGACCGAAAATGGAAGAAGATTCACACTAGCACCTAAGTCAAGTAATGCCTTGTCCACAAAAGTATTGCCTATGACACATGAAATTGTAGGACAACCGGGGTCCTTATATTTCACGGGAATCTGGTTCGAAAGAATTGAACTAACATGAGATGTCAAAAAGGCTTTCTTAGGAACGTGTGTGGAACGTTTATGAGAATATAAATCTTTTAGACACTTGGCATAAGAAGGGACTTGTTGAACGACATCTAAAAGAGGAATGTTTATCTTGACTTGTTTGAAAACTTCCAAAATTTTGTCCATTTGAGCCGATTGTTTATTCGAAATGAGTCTTTGAGGATAAGGAGCTTTGGGTTTAAAGACTCGTTCAGTAGGTTCTTCGGTAATGGATTTTGGAGGAGATTTGTTAAAAGATGAAGATTCATTTGGTGACGGTGATTTATGAGAAGATTCTGATGACTCGGGAATAGATTTGGATGATGAAGATTCAAGAGTTAAAGGTGCGGGATTAGATGATATGAAAGGCTCAGGATTTGGAATTTGGTTTGAAGGATCGAGTTTAGGACTTGGTTCAGCATTAGACTCGCTTTCCTCGTCTTCGGGAAACTCGATTCCTATGTGAGTATCAACTTGTTTACCCGACCTTAAAGAAATGACAGCATTGACATTTTCATGAGGTCTTTGGTTGATTGGGAATTTAGGGTTGACCTCGGGTTGACTCGGGAATTTATTCTTCTCTCGCTCACACATGGCATTGGCTAATTGACTCACTTGAACCTCTAACTTCGATATGGCTTGAGTACTAGCATTTAAAAGTTGCCTATCTTGAGTCATGGTTTGCATGAAAGTTTGTTGAGATTGAGCCAAATTAGTCATTGATTTTAAAAGCGCATCAAGAGTCTTTTCCAAAGAATTAAGTCTCTTATCCGACTCATGAAAGCCGGGTGGGTGGGCAGGTGCTTGATTTGAATAAGAAGGTTGAGTCGGATAAGGACCGAGATTTTGAGTAGGATTTGGAAAGGGACCTTGATTTGGAGTCGAGTAAGAATTTTGATTGGGTTTTTGGAAAGAAGGGCCATTTTGAAAAGGAGGTTGAAAAGAAGGTGGATTTTGGTAATTTTGGCTTTGGTGATTCCTCCACTCGGGATTGTAAGTAGGAGCAAACGGGTCGTTCCTAGTGGGTGGTTGAGACACCGCATTAACTTGATCAAAAGCGGGATAGTCCGAAAAACCTTGATTAAAATTAGGGCACATAGACACATTTGAGGGGGCCTTACTAGTTTATAGGGCTTCGAGTCTTCTAGTTAGAGTGGCTAATTTGGCATCGGTTGCAATCGAACTCCCAATCGAATGCAAACCCTTAGATGAACTAGACGACTCATTAGACTTGTTAGGTTCCCTAGTAGACTCCAACAACATGGTCTTCTCGGCTAATTCTTTGAAAAATGTCCAACCCTCGTCCTAATCTTTCTCCATGAATTTTCCTTGGCACATAGATTCCAACAACGCGGTTGTTGGTGCATCTAAGGCCTCATAAACGATCTTACATAGCCTCCATTTTTCTATTCCGTGGTGGGGGCATTGTGATAGAAGATTTTTAAAACGATCAAAATAAATTTCCAAAAAGACTCGTTTTCCTTTTGATGAAATTGATTTATTTCGTTTGTAATTCTCGTAGTCTTATGGTTTGGAAAATACCTTTTTAGAAAAATAACCACAAATCCCTCCCACGTGGAAATAGAATTAACGGGTAGACTATACAACCATTTTTTTGCATTTTCTTTTAAAGCGAAGTTGATAAGTCTTAGCCTAATGGAGTCCTCGGAAAGATGTTGGAGTTTTTGAAATGCACAAACCTCCTCAAATTCATGAAGAAAGAGATACGGGTCCTCACCTCGCTCCCGTTAAATTTAGGTAACATACTGATGTGGTGAGCTTTAATTTCGAAATTATTACCATTAACGGAGGAAGGGTGATACACGAAGGTTGGGCGAAACGAGTAGGATAACAACGGTCCCTAAGAGACATGGCCATGTTTACTACGGGTTCGGAATAATCTAAAGACTCGGAATTAGACGATGAAGAAATCTCAAATGATCTCACTAGTCTAGAAGAATTATCCCTAATCCACGTAGTTCGCATAAACCACAAAAGGAAACACGTAGCAAGTAAGTGCGAAAAATTAAACAAACAAAAAAGAAAGGGTGTAAAATTAAAAGAAAAATTCTAAACCTAGGGTTCCCTAATAAAATAACTAGACCTTGCTCCTAACCGTAAGGACCACCAAAAACTCGGTAAATCAGAATTTATTCGGACCGATTTGGCCAGATAGGTGCAAGCATTGCCAAGAGGCTAAACACCAGTCTAGACACCAAATCTTAATTGGCCAGGTAAGATCTCGCTTGCCTAGACACCAAAGAGTCGGAATAATTAATGATTACTTCGTTTCTTAGGTACCTTCCTAATTGAGCGCGAATTTCCTAGGGGCCAAGTCTAATTAATTTTATTAAAGGCTAGGGTATGCAAAAATGAAGAATTAATGGTTTTGGGCTAAGGAAAGAGTGATGAAATCCCTTCCCTTATCTTGTAGTGGTTATGCCCTTAAAGTTTATTTACAAAATGATGCAACAAACAATGATATATACAAAAATTATAAACAACTATGGATGCTTACTCTACGTGTTCTAATCTAAAGAAAGAAATTTAACGTACCTTAGGGTCCTCCAGCGATCACCACAATTATAGGTACGAAAAATTTAAACAACAAAAAAAAATAAAATCTAGCATGATGTGCACCTACGTGATCAATGCATGATGCAACAATTATGTATTTACAACTAATTTTTTTGGATTTTTGATTTCTAATTTTTTTGTGATTTTTGTGATTTTTTATTTTTTTGTGATTTTCTAAATAAATAAAAAAAACGAAAGAGGAGAGAGATACGGTTTACCCAAGCAAAGCTTCCAAAATTTCGAGAAAATTTCTTCCGCTTTAATCCAAGTTTCACGAATTTTCCTCCAAATTCCTCGAAAAAAAATGTGAACAAGAAAAAGTGTGAGAAAAGAGCTAATCCGAAAAACTAAAAAATAAGGTGCGAAAAATAATTAGTCCCCGGCAGCGGCGCCAAAAACTTGTTGCTCTAAAAATTAAGTTTTAAATTCCAAGCGAACAATTTGTTTAGTTGTAAAATTTATGATTCGTTCCGCAGAGACTAATATTTTTGCAAGCTTTAATTTTTAATTAAATCGAACTAGGACAAATTGGGTTTTTGGAAATTTTGGATTTTTTTACTAATCAATTAAATGAAAATCTATTTAACTAATTAAAACTGAATTATTCTAAAACTGGATTATTCTAGAATTATTATAAATTCAAAAATTGTAAATTCGAATTAAATTTAAATTTTAAATTATTCTTGAATTAAATTAATCTAAAAAAGATCTAAATCTTAATTAACACTAAATTTTATTTGTTATTAAACAAAACTCTTTAGAAAGTTAAATTATGAACAACTCAGCTATTACAATCGGCATTCAACAAAACAATAATCTGAAAAAAAAAAAAACAAAACTCAAAACAGATACAAAACTAAAGACTCAACAGTAGCGACAACAGAACAAAACATCACCTCGCCTAAAACTAACATCAACTCTGAAAATTTAGTATACAAATGTCAACAAATGAGGTAACTCTGAGTCAACTAATCAACACGGGTAACTCAGCAAGAACAAACAGAAAAACATCAACACAATAATTTCAAGAACTCAGAACAAGAATTCAGAGATTAACAGCGAAAACAGTAATGAAGAATTCGAACTCATAACTTGCAAGAAAAACGGAAAAAGTAGAGACTCAAAACAACAACTCGACAATCAAAACAATTCGACAATTAAACTACTCGAGACAAACAAACTTCAACAGATGAAAATCAGTCTCGGCAATTAACTCTTAAACTCAACAGACAAAACCAACAACCAGATTCGAACTCGCATTTCGGCAACAAATCACAACACTAAACCCAAAATTTCTGGTGACAATACGCGATTCAGCAAGTAACGGAATAATACTCGAGTAAACACAGTAAAACCGATACAAGAACATAACATAGTAAACACAGCTCAACAATTTTTCCAAGTAAATACAATTAAGCCAGCAAAACCGAAACCAGAAACAAGATAGATACACACAGAAATCGGAAGAATCAACAACTTTGTTCACAAATGATTCAAAATCGCAGAAGGGGACAAGAAATCGAAGCAAACAAGAAATCGAATAAAAGAAAAAAAGAAAAGAAAAACGAAGAAGAAGGGTGAATGAGTAATCTGCAGTGAAAAGAAAAGGGGAGAGGAAAAAGGGAAGGGTGTGGAATTTGCAGTGAAGAAGAAGAGGAAGCAAAAAGAAGCTGCTGGGTCTTGTTGAATCGAAAGAAAAAAAACAAGAGGGAATTAGAAAATATGTTAGAAATAATTGATGAGAACAGTGTTTAAGAGCTACAGCGACAAATCAGAGTTTAGCTGGAAGCAGTCAGAGTTTAGTTAAACACTGACAATGGAAGCTCGACAGAGTTTAGTTAAACTCTGTCTGGAGGAAGCACATATCCAGTCAACAGTGATTAAAGATTAATTGAAGATAATTATGGAAGCAATATTTTTACAGATTGGATAGCTGTTAAAGAGATTGAGTTGACTTAGGAGATGTGTAGCAATCATAATTGATAATATTTGTATAGCTGATTTATAGGAAAATCAATTATCGATTGTACGTAGCTGTATATTTTATAAATATAGTTAGGTTAACCCTAGAAGGGTATCGATCATGTAACACAATATCTTTTCATTGTAACCTAAGTATCTCTCTGTGATATTTTACATCACCTAGAGAGGAGTTAATTTAAAAACAGTTTTTAAAAGTCTTTTAAGAACTTATTGTTATTCTCTCATACTTGTTTGATTATAATCGTGTACTCGGCCTAACAATTGGTATCAGAGCTTGATCTGTTAATTTAATACAGTTTAAGATCCACATACACACAACTATAATCAATGGCAGAAATTCCTCCTCCAACAACAGGCTCTAGTGCTGAGAAGGCTCAACCTGCAACTGTGAGCCGATATGAAACAATCCGGGTTCCTATTCTCAAACCAGCAGAATACTCAACCTGGAAGGTGAAAATGGCTATGTTCCCGGAGGCTACAGATCCAGAATATCTTGACAGAATTTATGAAGGCCCTCATAAGCCTACAAAATTATCTGTTGTTACTGCTGGACAGGAAGCTAAATCTATTCCAAAGGAGAAGAAAGATTTGACTCCTGAGGACATTTCATCCATTGCTAAGGATGCAAAGGTTAGACATCTGCTTCATAGTTCATTGGATAATGTTATGTCTAACAAAGTGATCAATTGTAAAACTGCAAAAGAGATCTGGGATACTTTGGAGGTTAGATGTTAGGGAACTGCTGCAATCAAGAAGAATAGAAGGAACATACACACACAGGAGTATGAACACTTTGAAGCTAAATCTGAAGAATCAATGACAGAAACCTTTGATAGATTCTGTAAGCTACTTAATGATCTGTCACTAGTTAATAAAGAATATGATCTAGAAGATTCAAATCTCAAGTTTCTTCTTTCTCTACCTGAAAAGTGGGATGTTAAGATAACCACTATTAGAGACAACTATATTCTGGCTGATACTGATATTGATGAGATCTATGGGTTGCTCAAGACTCATGAACTGGAAATGGAACAGAGAAGCAGAAGATCAGGCAGGAAGTCAAAGTCTGTTGCTCTAAGAGTTGAAGAAAGACCCTCAAAGAAGGAAGCATCAAGGAAGAAAGCAAAAGGAAAAGCTTTGGTCATTCATTCTGAAAGTGAGTCATCAAACTCTGATGTTGACTCAAACACAGATGGATCATCTGATTCTGAAGATGATGAGGAAATGATGCAAATGGCTGCTTTGATGGTAAAGACCTTCAAGAAGATGGGATTCAAGAACTTCAAGAAAGGGAAAAGATTCTCCAAGAATGATTCAAAGTCTGACAGGAAGAATTTCAGCAAATCTGAGAGAAAGGATACCAAATCTTGGAAAAGAGACAAGTCTGAGATTCAATGCTACAAGTGTAAGGAGATGGGTCACTATGCTCCTGAGTGCAAGAAGGGTAAAACTGAGAAGGCACTCTTTACTAAAGGCAGAGATTGGGTAGACACCTCTGTCTCAGATGAGGATGTGAACTATGCTCTCATGGCTACCACTGTTGATGAAGCTGAAGATTCTGAAAACAAGGTACCTCTAACAACCTATGCTTATAATACTGATGATATAACTGAATTAAGAATATATCTTAAGGCTTTGCATATCAGTTATAGGGATCAGACTTTAGAGAATGAGAGAATCAAAACTGAGAATTCTGAACTCGAAGAGAGAAATAAGGTTGTAGAAGTGCAACTTTCTAACATGCAGCAAGTTCAAAAGGAGAGAGATGATGCTGTCTATCTTGAATGTGACGCCCCTAGATCCGGGGTCGGAGACCTAGGCGCTCACGGTCCATTTTCCATTAATAACATACCTGTTCTTGCACACAATATATATAACAGCCATCGACCCCACAATAAAACTCACACCGCACACACACACACACACTCTCAGGTTAGAGTCTTAGAAACGTCATACACTTGATTAAGCAAAAGTAAAAGTTTCAGAGTTATTACAGACCGAATTAAATAGCATTTATGCTACCAGCAACACTTCGATATGAAGCGGAGTTGGCGGCTTGAAAGTTTGTTACGGTACACTGCTTTGCACAGGTCATACTTATAAATAAAAAGTACTAACAAAAGTTGCCAACCAATCCGGCTAATGGGGCCTACCGGTGGAATCTCAACTGTTGCCTCGGGTCTAGCCACCTACTTTCGGGCAGTCTGTCTGGGTCTTGCCATTTCTCTTAACTGTTGTGTTTGTAAATTTGAAAACAAGCAAGAGTGAGCAACTATAGCTCACCAAGAAATATATGTATGAGATAAGCAATATATCATTACATGTTTTTAGCAGTTATTAAACTCGTTTATATCAATCAGTTATAAAATCACTTGTCATCGTTGATAAATTTCGAAGGTGCACCAATACGTGCCCTTGTTTTCAAAATAAACTTGCAGTTCTAGATACTGCATAGAGTCAACATTGTAACACCCCCAGATCCGGGGTCCGGGATCCGGTGGTTACGGTTTCCAATTCTGTCCACAACAATTGAACTTTCCTTAACATAAAATAAATTACGTCTCTATAACCCAACACAACAATATAAAACACACCCGTTATAGTCCCTGAGATGAAATCAGAGTAACAATCAAATTTTTTTATTAATCACATTATGAGTTCTTACAATCCAAAAGAATTTCAATATAAATACATACTCTTTGCCATCCATTTACATAAGTCATACTAGACCATATTCTTGGTACTAAAAGAATAAATATACCCTACCAATAGCTTCTTCTTCAGCTCTGGTAGTCTCATCGTCCTCGCCCGCGTCGAGTGCGCCTTGTGCGAGTCATCTGGTCTAGCTGTTGTTGTGATATAATAATAAAGCAAGGGTGAGCAATAGCCCACCAACAATAATATATAACCGAACGTTAATGTATAACAGTTCAAAAGTATCTTTCAAACCATATGCCATGCATTTACGGAAATGATGCCAGTATAATATGAACGATGAAGTTACAAGGTAACTTAAAGTATTTGTTTGTAGAAATATCTGCTACATCAAAGTAAGCGAGATATTCTTATTGTTATTAAGAAGAGGAACTTGCAAGAAAAGGTTGCAATTCCAGTTATGACCCTTTTCCAACTCTGCCAACAGTAATCATGTTGCAGGAAATAAATAAATTTGGATGATGAACCAATGATGGAGTATTCACCGCGCCCGCTGTTCCAATCTTGATGATCAGTCGAGATCGTACAGCTCAATTTAGATTTACTACCGGTAGAAGGAAGAACTGACGGCTTTACTTGTATACCGCCTTACTAGCTCTCCCCGGCCAACGGTTGGGCCAAAGGGGATGGACCGGCGCTACTCGACCTCTTACACGACTCCTAGTTCAAATAGAATTCATGATTCTGAATGTAACGTTCGTCCCCCTTTCCCCAAGTATAATACTTGTTGATAAGACTCCACAAAGTAGTCGTATCTAGTTGGAAAGGAAAATTTACCAATAACTCCCAAGCTATTACTTGGTAACGGATATCAACTTGTTCCAGTAATCTTACCCCTCGAAAGATGAGAAGGTAAGCAATGACTTAATAAGTCAACAGCACCCGAGTTGCGAGTGAAGGGAATACTTTATGACCGGGAAGTCGACAAGATAAATAACATTTTCCAAGTAAGGTTCCCTTATTATTAAGGAAATAGACTCAAAGAAGAATGATGTCTGAGAACCTTTCTTGATATAAGATTAATAATAATATGACTCCGAGATATTTTCGGTAATAATCGAAGAAGATAAACCTTATCGGGGTTATTCTAAGTATGGAATAAATATTCAGAGAATATTTATTGAGTTAAAATATTTAAAGAATATTTGGGAATATGAAAGAATATCTTTAATCAGAGTATTTCTCAAAATAATCCCTGAAGAAATATCAGGAGAATATTTATTGAATAAATAAATATTTAAATGAATGCTCAAAACAATATTCATTAATTAATAAGACCTGAAAAGAATATTTAAGGTAATATTCATAGTTAATTAGGAATTTAAATGAATATTCAAAAGTAATATTTATTTAATGAATAATATCCTAAATGAATATCAAGTAATATTCATTTAGTAATCCAAGCCTTAAGGAATATTCGAGATAATATTCGATAATTAAATCAAGCTTCAGATGAATATTAAAATAATATTCATCAAGTATTCAATCTCTTAAATGAATATTCAAAAGTAATATTTATTTAATAAAATAATATTCTAAAAGAATATCCAAATAATATTCATTTAGTAGTCTCATCTTTAGAAAAATATTCGAAATAATAATCGATAATCAATTCGACTCTGAATGAATATTGAGAAATATTATTCGTTGAATAGTTACGTTCAAATAATTATTTGAAGTAAGGATCGTTAAAATAATTAGTCTCGAACGAATATTCAAATAATATTCGTCGCCCAAATAATAGAAAATATTTACTTAAATATTTTCCTCCGAGGTAATCTCGATATATCAAGGAATATTGACTCCCGGTCTATTTTGATTAATAAGATGTATACGCCCTTCTATGAGGGTCTTACAATAACCGGCTTATAACTGATATATAACTATCTAGCTTATAAGCCAACAATAACATTCAGGGAACAAGTATATCAATTCAACTTGAAAGTAGGCATGCATGCAATGGCATATGTATATCAGCAATCATATCTATATATTTATTCAATCACAACAACAGCCTAAAAGAAGGGAATTGAAACTTGCCTGGTAGTCGAGTACGGTAAGGGGTAGTGGTAGCGGGTCCCGGTTCAGCTTGGTGATCTATAAATAGCCAAGGCATTCGGGATTAATCACTTAACATATTAAAAGTTAAGTTATACTTAATTCGAACACACGTTCTCGAGTTATCTCGTTATACCCCTTTTAGTGGATTACTTTTATCACTGATCCGACCCGACATTCGTTCGTTAATACGACATGTCATTGTACTTATACTTGGGACATACTTAAGTCATATGAGTTCTAAAGTTGATCGTTACGAACCAATACTATACCCCGAGTTTTATCACCCGTTTTCTAAGTGTTTTACCGAAGTTATAAAAGAGTCGTCTTTTAGGGGTTCGTTCGCGTTTAACCTCGACTCGAACATTTTTAAAAAATCGAAAAATGATCCTTTTGACATACGGTTTCTTTCACACCTTCCTTTTTACCTCTAGTATTTATTTACCAAGATTCGCCATGACGTTACATAGTTTACGAGGGTTCAATTACAGTTACGAACTTTCGTTTACGGATTCGAACTACTTTTAGTAATTTGGTCATAAATCCTAAACCGTAAGTCCGTTTCACGTGATCTTTATATCAAAACGAAGCTTAGAACATTACCTATCCTATCATGGCAGATAAGGTCTCTGGACAGTAGGGGTTCGACATGGAAAATGTCATACAAAACATGGTATTGCAAAATCGGGCATTATAACGGCTGTAAATCGAATATCTACCAATTTCGAATCTTCCCATAAACATAGTATCCAACCCAAACAACATATACATGACTTATATACATGAACTGAGGCCAAGCAATGCCTTTCCGTTCATCTAGCTATTTACATCATTAATCCAAAATCCATACATAATCATGCTTATAATCTTAACATAACCATAACTAAGTTATAACTATCATAAACATGCTTAAATCTCAAACAAGGGTTAGGGTTTCAAGAGCTTTATACCTTCCTTGGAGTGTGTAAAGACCTTGCTAAGCTTTGCATAGTCCTTGTATACCCATAACCAAGCTTAGATCATCCTAGAAATCAAGAAAATCAAGAGTTGTTCTTGAAAATCACTATTCACCCTAGTCTTTGATGATTTCTTTGAAAATGGAAACAAGAGAGTTTGGCTTTGAAATTTTTAGGGGATCACTTTTAGGAAATGTAAGACTCACCATAATTTTTACAAGATCAAGAGATGGTGGGAAGAGGGGTTTTGATTTTGGAAATAAGGGTATGGCCGAATGGAATTTTCAAGGGGGGAAAGAGTTGCTTAGTTTATGTTATTTTAATCTCATCCACTCTCATCTATTATCAAGATAATATCTTGTATAAATTCACTTTATTAAAGTGATGAGGTGTTGGATGAGGAAATACCATGACAAATGTTGAAAATGTGGTGGTTTTAGCCTAACTACATGGTTGCCTTGCTAAGTACTTAGTTGCATTCTCTAGGGTGCTAGTTCCTTGATTCTAGTTTGGTTACTAGATATTTTATACTAGTAGCTTGCACAAGACTCTTGCTTCCTCTGCTTGTTTCTGTGTCCGGTTATTGCCCGTTTCGATTGATCGTTCGTAGGAATATTTCACGGATTTCTAATTAGGGTTTACCGGGAATCCTTTTTAATATTAATACTTTCATTCTCCATCTTTCATTCTAACTTTCCAATTTATATTCCTTAAATCCATTCGTTAAATACTTAAGGCTATCAGTGTCCAGGGAACTCTCGGAGAAAATAAAAGTGCGGTTTTTCAGAATCCGACAGCTTTTACATACACTTATTTTCCCCCTGGATCACTAATACGAACTCGGAAATCCGTTCCGAATGCTTCTATAGAGTGTCGTCTCATATTATTATATACTCCCACCAAAACACTATTCATTCTGTATTCTTTACTTATTCTCTTAGGGTGGTACAATTGTCCGTATTCTCTTTCGATCGTTCCTTATCCTTTTTACGGAACTACTGGATTAATCGTTACCAATCTGGATGACATGAGAATATTCTCCTGCTTGAAATTGCCATATCTTATTCCCTTAGAAGATAGATTATTCTTACCTATGTTGTTACCCCTTAGCATTCTTCAAGACATAGAAATAATAAAGTCGAATTCCATTCGTTCTTTCCAAATATCAATTATTACATTGTAGCCATAACCACTCCTCAGTGGTTTCCTACCTTCATTCTTAAATCAAATATAATAACATCCCAAAATATCAAATCCTCAAAGTTAATATCTCAATTCTTGGATTATAATAATATTTAATCCACTGTCCGGTCAAATATTATACCGAAAAGAATTTGGAATTTCTGAATTCCGATCGTCTCTGCATTCACTTATTTCCTCCGCGTATTACTAATATGACTTCGAAACATCCATATCACGTCCCGTACATAGGGTGGAGTGAAAAGTTTTCCAACTTACAAAATCACTATTCATCCACCAAATTACTATGCACGTACAGGAAACACTATGCACGTACGGGAAATACTATGCACGTACGGGAAATACTATGCACGTTTGGGAAACACTATGCACGTACTCATTTCCCTTCAAGGATCCATTAGCTCCTTCCTGGATGGTAGATTATTCTTATCTGGGTCCTCAACCATCGAATTACTCTATTCTGACAATATACCAATGCATCAGGATCATTGTCCAAAGCAATATCCATTCATTACAATCATTGTTCTTTGAAACCACCATTCATTAGAGCTGGTGACCTTGTTGTCGGAATCATTGTTCCTCATTTTATCATTACTTAATAAAATTTTTTTTTTAATTATATCCAAAATTTGGGGTTCTTACAAACATCTTTCTCATCAAAATAGAACACTATCAGCAACTTGGCACATAAGCCTAAGAAGCAGTGTCAGAGCATTTTCGAAAATGGAGGAATGGGACTTAAAGAAAACATAAAACCTGACAGGGATTGACGATGATCAGTCGCCACATCCAAGTCCAATAATCCGCGGGTCTCCTCTACCAGTAGAAGGATAGAAACTACATCCGTAACTATCCCCGGGTGAAAACTACATCTGTAATCACCCTCGATGAAAACTACATCCGTAATCATCCTTCGGCAACACCTGGGCCGGAATAATAATTGATGGACCGCCTGGCTCACGGCCGCTTACCGGGAATCGTTCGTCAACGGTTCCCACACCTGCCAGAGTCCCTTTTTCTTTTTCTTTTAAAAGCTTGATTTTGATTGAAAACTGAGTAATCGAGGTCCGACATCAGTCGATCGATGATTCTTGAAATCGTACAAGAAGCAAACCTGACCGGGGGTTTTCGAAAATGTTTTGAGTTCGAAAGTGCTAAAGGTATCTTGGATTAGCTTTGTCTTTAAAACAGTGAACAATAATAATAAATGATATTTTAAATTTAATATTAATAATTAATAAAATAATTATTTAATTAAATAAGCTTTTAATCCAAGATAGGTATTTTGAGTATTTATGAAGATATAAAAATAATTATTTCAGTATACGATACTTCCCGAATGACCCTTCGGGTTTTCGTAATTTAATTACGATATAATAATATACCGCTCCCCGGTCAATAGTATATATGGACCGCTACGACCTCTATTGCTAGAGTCGTTGTCCGAAGAAAACATTTCATTCTAAGTTCAAGGGATGCAAACATATATGTGCTTATACATCTCAATTTCATCATTACTTTAATAAGCATAAACATTCGATACGATTGAGAACTACAAACACAACAGTGAAAGTCCTTATATATGTAAGTTTTGGAAAAGTAAACTTGCCTTGGTGAGGTTGGGGTGGTCGAGCTTGCGGAGTGGAATGATCTATACATAATCAATAGCCGATCGTTAGTACCTTAACAATATCTCTTTTAATTACGAGGTTTTAGGGGGTACAAAATTAACTTAATGACTTCGTCTTATGACCCTCTAGCCCCACTATAGGTTCATGTCATCACTCGATTACGCTCGCCACTTATTCGACTTAATTTGGTTACCATATCCGAATCACATTCATTACCCCATAAATCACACTCCACATACGATTTTTTCCCTTGCGCGAATTTTACTCTAAATTTTTTATAAAATTGAAAAATACATATTTTAATCCAATTCTTTTTGGGTAGCCTTCACCACTGCATTCACTAGCTCCTCTAATTTTTCCATGATCCTACATAAATATTTAGGGATTTAAACAAGGTTCACAAGGGGACCATTCAGTGCAGGTCGGATTCCAGAAACACATTTCACTTCTCATGCAATAACTAAAAATATATACATCACCTAGTCATGAACCTTACATTTCTGGAAACTACATTCAAATACCTTTCCAACAATATAAATTATGACATCAGGGGACAAGATTTAGGGGTTCAAACCCTCCTACAAGACAGTACAAGTTCCTGGAAAAATACTCAGCATGCTTTTACCACTTAACCAACCAAGAATCTTATATAAACATCACAACCATCATCTAAACAACCAAGATCATACTCTATAACATACATGGAGTTAAATACACTAACCCCAAGCTTAAAAATCACAACCACAACATTTAAACTCAAGATCTACATCATCCATCACTTATATGTCCAAGATTCACACTAATAACCATGGATCTAACATTAAACATCACAAATAATACATGGCCAAGAGGGGTTAGGGTTTTTATACCTTCTTGAGTATCTAGGAGCCTTGGGTATGCTTACAAGTCTCAAGAACACCTTGGACGAGCTCCTACAATCCTTACAACTCAAGATCTAAATGAAAACTCAACATTGTTACAATTCAACAAAACTTCAACAATTTATAACTTGAAAACTAATGGATGAAAAGGGTTGGAATTCATAGTATACCTTCCTTATATGATGTAGAGTACCTAGGATTTTTGCCTTGAATTAAGAGTGAAGAGAAGTGGAAGAAAGAAAATTTCTTTTCCCCTTTCTAGAGCTTGGCCGAGAGCAATATTGAACAAGGGGGGAGAGAGAGTTTTTGTTTTGATTTTTGGTGTTGGTTGAATAAAGTGAAAAGTGTTGGGTGATATGTATTAGGTGTGTGTATATGTATCACATGTGCAAGTCTAGTGTCTAGACCACCATACCTCCTTGTCTCCTTGGACAATGTACCAACTAGTTACTATTCCTCTTGTCAACTTTGTATTACTAGTTTGCTTTCCTAACTACTTAGTTGCATGGGACTTGCATGCAATGTCATTCCTTGTATCATTATTCTTCCACCAATGCTTGTCACTTAATCTTTAATTCGTATCGTATCTTAATTAATCCCTCGTAATAATTCCTTAAGTACTTAATTGTGTAAATTCCTCGAATATCCATAACTCCTCGTCATAATTCCTAATAAATCTTTTAATACTCCAATAACTCTCAAGTCCCAAGTTTTATAAATCTTACTAACAATAAGACTCTTGCCTTCAGCAATCTTCCCTTTATCTTACATAGTGAATGTAACAACATAGTTTCTCAGACAATCAATTCCATTAAACAACAGGGATGACTAAAAAGGTTCCAAATTGACAATGTCATATGATATTATATAAAAGAAAATATTACAAAAATTAGGGTTCTTACAGCCTCCCCTCCTTAAAAGGATTTCGTCCCGGAATCAGGTTGAAAACAATTGGGGGTGCTTTTCACGCATCGTGCTCTCTAGTTCCAGTGTTGATTCTTCGACATTCTGGTTCCTCCACAAAACTCTCACTAGTTTGACAACCTTGTTCCTCAGCACCTGTTCTTTTCTATCCATGATTTCTACGGGTTGCTCCACATAGGTTAAGTCTGGCTGCAGATCCACTTGATCATATTCTATCACGTGCCGAAAGTCGGTATGGTAAGGTCGTAGCATGGACACATGGAACACATTATGTACTTGCTGCAAGCTTGGGGGTAAAGCAAATTCATAGGCTAACTTTCCAACTCGTCTCAAAATCTCAAAAGGTCCAATAAATCTCGGGCTTAGCTTCCCCTTCTTACCAAATCTCATCAATCCCTTCCACGGTGATACCTTTAACATCACAAACTCTCCTACCTCATATTCTTTGTCCTTGCGGGTCTGGTACGCATACTTCTTCTGTCTGTCTTGGGCCGCTACCAGCCGTCCTCTTATGAGCTCGATAGTTTCTCTTGTCTGTTGGACCAGTTCAGGCCCTAAAATCTTCCGCTCTCCAACTTCTTCCCAACACAAGGGAGACCGACATCTTCGTCCGTATAAAGCTTCATAAGGGGGCATCCCTATACTCGCATGGTAACTGTTGTTGTAGGAAAATTCGATCAACGGCAAGTGGTCATCCCAACTTCCCTTAAAATCGATGGCACATACTCTCAACATGTCCTCTATGGTCTGGATGGTTCTCTCGCTCTGTCCATCTGATTGGGGGTGGTATGCAGTACTCATGTTTAACTTGGTCCCCACACAATCCTGAAAACTCCTCCAGAACCTGGAGTTGAACCTTGGGTCTCTATCAGATACAATGCTCACAGGAACCCCATGCCTAACCACAATCTCCTTTAAGTAAATATCCACCAGCTTGTCGATAGTGTATCTCTCGTTGATTGGAAGAAAATGTGCTGACTTGGTCAATCTATCGATAATTACCCAAATGGCATCATGATTAGTCTTGGTCCTTGGTAGTCCGACCACAAAGTCCATCGCAATATGCTCCCACTTCCACTCGGGTATCTCTAAGGGTTGCAACAATCCACTGGGCCTCTGGTGTTCGGCCTTTACTCTTTGACATGTCAAGCATTTACTTACCCACTCTGCCACGTCCTTCTTCATATTCGGCCACCAATAGTATTCTCTCAAGTCTTTATACATCTTAGTGCCTCCAGGGTGAATTGAGTACCTTGAACTATGAGCCTCTTGCAAAATCTCGTCTTTTAATTCCTGAACGTTCGGGATCCATATCCTAGATGCGTACCTCATAATTCCATTCCCGTCCTTTTCACACTGAATTTCCTCGCCAATCAAAATTTTCTCCATCGAATTCTTTTCTTCTTCTATCTTCTTTTCCTGGCATAACTTAATCTTTTCCAATAGCGGTGGTTGGACCCTTATTTCCATTAGACTCTCTTGTCCAATTCCTGGTAACCTCACTTCAATCTCCAGTTTCTCAAGGTCCTTGATCAATTCGTCCACTGACGTTATCATCTTGAGTTTATCCTTTCTGCTAAGTGCATCGGCCACCACGTTGGCCTTCCCTGGTTGATAATGAATCTCACAATCGTAATCTTTGATTAGCTCTAGCCATCTCCTCTGCCTCATATTTAACTCTTTCTAAGTGAGTATGTACTTTAAGCTCTTGTGATCCGTGTAGATTTCACACTTTTCTCCGTAAAGATAATGTCTCCAGATCTTCAAAACGAAAACTATCGCCGCTAATTCCAAATCATGGGTGGGATATCTTATCTCGTATTCCTTGAGTTTTCTGGACGCATACGCAATCACTTTACCGTGCTGCATAAGCACACACCCTAAACCTTTATGCGATGCATCGCTATAAATCACAAAATCTCCCTTATCATCTGGTAGGGCTAGTACTGGTGCTGTCACCAACCTCTTTTTCAACTCTTGGAAGCTCTCTTTGCATTTTTCAGTCCACACAAACTTCTCGGTCTTGCGAGTTAGTCGGGTCAAAGGGGCAGCTATCTTGGCAAAGTCTTGGACAAACCTTCTATAGTAGCCAGCCAATCCTATAAAACTTCTCACCTCTGTCGGAGTGGTTGGTCTCTCCCAATTTGATACAGCCTCTATTTTGGCTGGGTCCACTAGAATGCCTTGTTCGCTAATCACATGCCCTAAAAACTGAACTTCCTTCAACCAAAATTCACACTTCGAGAACTTAGCGTACAACTTTTCTTCTCTCAATGCTCCCAATACAATCCTCAAGTGTTATGCATGGTCCTCCTTCGTCTTGGAATAAATCAAGATGTCATCGATGAAGACTATAACACACTTGTCCAAGTACTTCTTGAAGACTCGATTCATTAAGGCCATGAAAGCTGCGGGGGCATTCGTTAACCCAAACGACATCACTAAAAACTCATAGTGTCCGTACCGGGTGCGGAAGGCCGTCTTTGGTATATCTTCTGGTTTAATCCTTAATTGGTGGTACCCGGTCCTCAAATCAATTTTAGAGAAATAAACTGCGTCCTTTAGTTTATCAAACAAGTCATCTATTCTGGGCAAGGGATATTTATTCTTTATAGTCACCTTGTTCAACTCCCTGTAGTCTATACATAATCTCATACTACCATCATTCTTTTTCACGAATAACACCGGGGCTCCCCACGGTGACACACTAGGTCTTATCATCCCTTTATCCAACAACTCTTGTAACTGAGTGGCCAGCTCTTTCATCTCCACTGGGGCTAGCCGATATGGGGCTTTCGAAATTGGGGCCGTACCAGGAACTAAGTCTATAGCGAACTCGATGTCTCTATTAGGTGGTAGTCCAGGAAGATCATCCGAAAATACGTCCGCGAACTCATTAACGACAGGAATTTCCTGTAGGTTTGGTGCCTCCTTCTTGGTATCCTTCACATAGGCTAAATAGGCTTCGCATCCTTTACGCAACAGCTTCTTAGTTTGAATCATAGTCAGGAACTTTTGGTTTTGCCGTTTTCCACTAAACACTACTTCCTCGTCCCCTGGCAGTCTCAAACTTACTTTCTTCTTTACACAATCAATCTGGGCTCCGTGGGTTGTTAACCAATCCATACCTACCATTACGTCAAACTCTCCTAGTTTAAAAGGTATTAAATCTACCCGAAAGTGTCGCCCTCCTATTTCTAGGTCACAACCTGGACATACTTGGCTAACAGGGATAATTTCATGATTAGCTATCTCTACTTGCAGTCTGTCTTTCAATAGTTCAGCCTTAAGGCCTAACTGACATACAAAATCTAGAGATATGAAAGACTTGGTAACTCCCGAATCAAATAAAACATTTGCCTTAACTGAGTTGAGTAGTAGGGTACCTGCAATCACATCCGTGTTCCTCACGGCATCTTGCACCGTCATGTTAAAAGTTCTTGCAGTAGGGGCCTTGTTAGAAGCAGTTCCACTCATTCTTGATGCAGCTGGCCCAGAGGACATACATTCCCTCATTCGGTGCCCTGGTTTCCCACACTTGAAGCAATTACCTCCGGCACTGGTGTTGTTACTAGTTCCTCGACAGGCGTTAGCATAATGTCCTGTCAGCCCACACTTGAAACACTTCACATCCTGTAGGTTACACACGCCCGCATGTTTCCTTCCACACTTATTGCAATCCGGGGGTAAGGCTCGGGATGGGGTAGAGTAAGACGATCCTTGTGGTCGGCCGCTCTGGCCCACACTCCAAGTTTCAGCTCTCTTGGTTCCAAAGTTTCCGCTGGGTTGGGACATCGTCCCTCAATTAAATTTGCTCGGAAAGCTCCCACCCACAGAGTTTCCCTTTCGACTATCAAACTTCCTCTTCTTTCCTTCCCTCTCCTTCTGCATCTGTTCACTCCCAACCTCAACAATTGATGATTTCTGTACCAGGGTGGCATAGTCTGTCAGCTCAAGAACCGCCACACGATTCTGAATCCATTGCTTTAGCCCCAATTAAAACCTTCGGTCCCTCTTTACCTCAAAGTTCACATATTTCGGCACAAACCTCGACAACTCAGTAAATTTGGCCTCATACTCGGCCACCGTCATGTTACCTTGCTTTAGTTCCAAAAACTTCAGCTCCATTTGTGTCTCCATGAACCCAGGGAAGTACTTTTCCAAGAACAGCTCGCTAAACCTCTCCCAGGTCGCCACACCTCTTCCTTCCAAATTCCTGTTAGCTTCCCACCAATAGTTTGCCTCACCCTTCAGGAGGTAGGTGGCGAAAACAGTCTTCTGCTCCTCAGCGACACCTAGTATCTCGAAAGATTTTTCCATTTCCTTCAGCCAGGCTCTTGCCTTAACCGGATCTGCCGTTCCTTTAAATTCCGGGGGTTTCAGGGATTTGAAGTTCCGGAAAGCATTTTCATTAGCATTGCTAGGTGGTTGCTGAACCGGGGGACGGTCCAAGTTCTGCCTAAGTAGTTCCATGAACTGTTCCATAGGGCCTCCCCTTGGATGTTCTACCTCTCGGGTGTCATCACCAGCTTCTTCTTCGTCATACTCAGAGTCATCAAACAAGTTATGATCGTTGCCCTCATCCTCACTCAGGTTCACATTCTCCCCTTCATGGTTCTGGTGGCCTCCGGTCCCATGGTGGCTACCCTGGCCTTCAGAACTGATCGGGTGAGCTCGAGTGTTCATTCTTCTAGGTGGCATGATTCTGATAATGAAACAAGAAATGGGCTAGGGTCTTTCCACTTACCTGACAGCGTTTACACGGGTCAGGAACGTATCGTTCCTCCTTATAAGGGTGGAAGTTGCAAAAGTTTTAATAACCCGATGCTGGAGATAAAAAGTCAAAACATTTTTGGGGAAAAATCTCTGTGGGGTGCGAAAACATTTGCAGGAGTTTTCAAGAATTCAAAACCTCAATTTTTTTTTGAAAAATTATTTTAAAATTTGTAGGAACATTTTGGGAATTTGTAGAGAACAATTTTAAATCTCATGTCGAAAATTTGAAACAGCATGGTTGCATTTGCGGCTTGTAGCAATTGTATATTCACAGTTGTATATCAAAACAGTAAAGCATGGCATCGGAAAGTAAGGCAGTTGAGACAATATCAAGGAAACTGAAACTAGATAAATACGGTACAAGAGTTATCACAAAGTTTGGATGTTAGAGCCTAATACATAGTTCCGATGTCAAAGTCTAGCAAAAGTGGAACAATAACAAGTACACCATCTGAATATTCAGGGCTACACAAAAGTAGGGCTACATCCGTACATACTATCCGAAGTCACATCTACATATCTGTAGGTCAGTCTACTCATCCACTGGTCAGAAAGGATACCACTGCACAAGTCAACTATCCCGCAAAATCGACACATTAATGTCATCTGAACCTAGAGGACTGAGCTATCCGTAACACATCATGGTGCCGCACCGTGACGGAGCAAGGCCCTCACTCGGGAAAATGCACGACGCACAACACCCCTAGCATCCCTAGCCTGGATCACTCCGCCCCCGCGGATCCCTAAACCAAGAATCCTCGCGCGATTCCTCCTCTCAATCCTATGGAGTCGAGCCTAGTCCTCCTAGCAACAGCAGTCCTCATCTCAGCCTGAATCCTCAATCGTGCCTCGCGCTCCTCTACTAGTGCCCGCCTCGCCTCATTAAGTCTGGCCTCTGCAGAAAGTAAGTCTCGGGTCAGGAACTGCACCACGTAGGCGTGCTCAGTGCCCGACAATGGGGGTAGGTCCATCGGCGGGGGTGGTATGACCGGAACAGGAGCAGGTGCAGGAGCAGTAGCAGGAGCAGGATCAGGGGTAGGGTCAAGCTCCTCCTCGCCAGAAGTATCATCCTTGGAGTCACCGTCCGATGAAACAGGGCTCGATGACTGCGGAGAGGGTGGGGGTGACACAACACGGCCCTCACCGGATCTCACACTCTCCTCGTCAATAGCTACAGGAGAGGGGGTAACAGGCTCAGGCTCAGGCTCAAAGGGCTCCTCCTCGGGATCCTCATCATCAGTATCCCCTATCAGCGTAATACAGGGGCCAAGCTCAGGGTCAGCACCAATATCCTCCTCAGGATCCTCGGTATCTCGCATCAGTGCCTCATCATGCTCTCTCTCAAAGGCCTCAGGGTCTGGTATCTCCTCCATCTACACAAGGGAAATAAGGTGGGTCACTAACCATAAAGAAAGGTTTAAGGAGTAGTTCCCTCACGGGCCTTAAAGTCAGGGCTATATCCGATAACCCGACTGCAAACTCGATGAGAGTTCTAAGTATTATTAAGGTTGTTATTAGGGTTATTATTATTGTTATTATTATTAGGGTTGCTTTCTTAAATTACTATTATTTCTGAGAACTGTAACCTCGCTCTGATACCATTTCTGTGACGCCCCTAGATCCGGGGTCGGAGACCTAGGCGCTCACGGTCCATTTTCCATTAATAATATACCTGTTCTTGCACACAATATATATAACAACCATCGACCCCATAATAAAACTCACACCGCACACACACACACTCAGGTTAGAGTCTCAGAAACGTCATACACTTAATTATGCAAAAGTAAAAGTTTCAGAGTTATTACAGACCGAATTAAATAGCATTTATGCTACCAGCAACACTTCGATATGAAGCGGAGTTGGCGGCTTGAAAGTTTGTTACGGTACACTGCTTTGCACAGGTCATACTTATAAATAAAACGTACTAACAAAAGTTGCCAACCAATCCGGCTAATGGGGCCTACCGGTGGAATCTCAACTGCTGCCTCGGGTCTAGTCACCTGCTTTCGGGCAGTCTGTCTGGGTCTTGCCATTTCTCTTAACTGTTGTGTTTGTAAATTTGAAAACAAGCAAGAGTGAGCAACTATAGCTCAGCAAGAAATATATGTATGAGATAAGCAATATATCATTACAT
Source organism: Saposhnikovia divaricata (assembly GCA_036435485.1). Lineage (NCBI taxonomy): Eukaryota > Viridiplantae > Streptophyta > Magnoliopsida > Apiales > Apiaceae > Saposhnikovia > Saposhnikovia divaricata. The sequence goes on from CM071600.1 coordinate 131,953,509, forward strand.
GTTTTTAGCAGTTATTAAACTCGTTTATATCAATCAGTTATAAAATTACTTGTCATCGTTGATAAATTTCGAAGGTGCACCAATACGTGCCCTTGTTTTCAAAATAAACTTGCAGTTCTAGATACTGCATAGAGTCAACATCTTTCTCATCAAAATAGAACACTATCAGCAACTTGGCACATAAGCCTAAGAAGCAGTGTCAGAGCATTTTCCAAAATGGAGGAATGGGACTTAAAGAAAACATAAAACCTGACAGGGATTGACGATGATCAGTCGCCACATCCAAGTCCAATAATCTGCGGGTCTTCTCTACCGGTAGAAGGATAGAAACTACATCCTTAACTATCCCCGGGTGAAAACTACATCCGTAATCACCCTCGATGAAAACTGTAACACCCCCAGATCCGGGTTCCGGGATCCGGTGGTTACGGTTTCCAATTCTGTCCACCATAATTGAACTTTCCTTAATCATAAAATAAATTACGTCTCTATAACCCAACACAATAATATAAAACACACCCGTTATAGTCCCAGAGATGAAATCAGAGTAACAATCAAATTTTTATTAATCACATTATGAGTTCTTACAATCCAAAAGAATTTCAATATAATACATACTCTTTGCCATCCATTTACATAAGTCATACTAGACCATATTCTTGGTACTGAAAGAATAAATATACCCTACCAATAGCTTCTTCTTCAGCTCTGGTAGTCTCATCGTCCTCGCCCGCGTCGAGTGCGCCTTGTGCGAGTCATCTGGTCTAGCTGTTGTTGTGATATAATAATAAAGCAAGGGTGAGCAATAGCCCACCAACAATAATATATAACTGAACAATAATGTATAACAGTTCAACAGTATCTTTCAAACCATATGCCATGCATTTACGGAAATGATGCCAGCATAATATGAACGATGAAGTTACAAGGTAACTTAAAGTATTTGTTTGAAGAAATATCTGCTACATCAAAGTAAGCGAGATATTCTTATTGTTATTAAGAAGAGGAACTTGCAAAAAAAAAGGGTTGCAATTCCAGTTATGACACTATTCCACCTCTGCCAACAGTAATCATGTTGCAGGAAATAAATAAATTTGGATGATGAACCAATGATGGAGTATTCACCGCGCCCGCTGTTCCAATCTTGATGATCAGTCGAGATCGTACAGCTCAATTTAGATTTACTACCGGTAGAAGGAAGAACTGACGGCTTTACTTGTATACCGCCTTACTAGCTCTCCCCGGCCAACGGTTGGGCCAAAGGGGATGGACCGGCGCTACTCGGCCTCTTACACGACTCCTAGTTCAAATAGAATTCATGATTCTGAATGTAACGTTCGTCCCCCTTTCCCCAAGTATAATACTTGTTGATAAGACTCCACAAAGTAGTCGTATCTAACTGGAAAGGAAAATTTACCAATAACTCCCAAGCTATTACTTGGTAACGGATATCAACTTGTTCCAGTAATCTTACCCCTCGAAAGATGAGAAGGTAAGCAACGACTTAATAAGTCAACAGCACCCGAGTTGCGGGTGAAGGGAATACTTTATGACCGGGAAGTCGACAAGATAAATAACATTTTCCAAGTAAGGTTCCCTTATTATTAAGGAGATAGACTCAAAGAAGAATGATGTCTGAGAACCTTTCTTGATATAAGATTAATAATAATAATATGACTCCGAGATATTTTCTGTAATAATCGAGGAAGATAAACCTTATCGAGATTATTCTAAGTATGGAATAAATATTCAGAGAATATTTATTGAGCTAAAATATTTAAAGAATATTTGGGAATATGAAAGAATAACTTTAATCAGAGTATTTCTCAAAATAATCCCTGAAGAAATATCAGGAGAATATTTATTGAATAAATAAATATTTAAATGAATACTCAAAACAATATTCATTAATTAATAAGACCCGAAAAGAATATTTAAGGTAATATTCATAATTAATTAGGAATTTAAATGAATATTCAAAAGTAATATTCATTTAATGAATAGTATCCTAAATGAATATCAAGTAATATTCATTTAGTAATCCAAGCCTTAAGGAATATTCGAGATAATATTCGATAATTAAATCAAGCTTCAGATGAATATTAAAATAATATTCATCAAGTATTTAATATCTTAAATGAATATTCGAAAGTAATATTTATTTAATAAAATAATAATCTAAAAGAATATCCAAATAATATTCATTTAATAGTCTCATCTTTAGAAGAATATTCGAAATAATAGTCGATAATCAATTCGACTCTGAATGAATATTGAGAAATATTATTCGTTGAATAGTTACGTTCAAATAATTATTTGAAGTAAGGATCGTTAAAATAATTAGTCTCGAACGAATATTCAAATAATATTCATCGCCCAAATAATAGAAAATATTTACTTAAATATTTTCTTCCGAGGTAATCTCGATATATCAAGAAATATTGACTCCCGGTCTATATTTGATTAATAAGATGTATACGCCCTTCTATGAGGGTCTTACAATAACCGGCTTATAACTGATATATAACTATCTAGCTTATAAGCCAACAATAACCTTCAGGGAACAAGTATATCAATTCGACTTGAAAGTAGGCATGCATGCAATGGCATATGTATATCAGCAATCATATATATATATATATTTATTCAATCACAACAACAGCCTAAAAGAAGGGAATTGAAACTTGCCTGGTAGTCGAGTACGGTAAGGGGTAGTGGTAGCGGGTCCCGGTTCAGCTTGGTGATCTATAAATAGCCAAGGCATTCGGGATTAATCACTTAACATATTAAAAGTTAAGTTATACTTAAATCGAAACACGTTCTCGAGTTATCTCGTTATACCCCCTTTAGTGGATTACTTATTATCACTGATCCGACCCGACATTCGTTCGTTAATACGACATGTCACTGCATTTATACTTGGGACATACTTAAGTCATATGAGTTCTAAGGTTGATCGTTATGAACCAATATTATACTCCGAGTTTTATCGCCCGTTTTCTAAGTGTTTTACCGAAGTTATAAAAGAGTCGTCTTTTAGGGGTTCGTTCGCGTTTAACCTCGACTCGAACATTTTTAATAAATCGAAAAATGATCCTTTTGACATACGGTTTTCTTTCACGCCTTCCTTTTTACCTCTAGTATTTATTTACCAAGATTCGTCATGACTTTACATATTTTATCGGGGTTCAATTTCAGTTACAAACTTTCGTTTACGGATTCGAACTACTTTTAGTAAACCGACCGTAACTCCTAAACCGTAAGTCCGTTTCACGTGATCTTTATATCAAAACGAAGCTTATAACATAAGCTATCCTAACATGGCAGAAAAATTTCTGGACAGTAGGGTCTTGATGTGAAAAATGGCATACAAAACATGATATTGTAAAATCGGACATTATAACGGCTATGTTTACGCGTTTTCCAAAGTTTTTACACTTTATCTCGATCTAACAAAGATCAATCCAACCACACAAACACATGATAATCATCATGACTAGTCTATCAACAACTCATCTTAACAATCTCATGGATCACAATCCAAACAACAACCATAATCAACTAATAACATAGATCTAAGCATAACATAGCATACTAACACTTAATTGTCCATAAAACTCATAAAATCTCAAAATGGTACCAAGGGTTTTTTTGGAGCTTGTTACCTTCCTTAGAGAGTGATATAGCCTTATCAAGCCTTGATCTATCCTTATGTGACCTTAAGCTAGCTAGATCAATCAAAAGAAACATAAAAATCAAAGGTTAGTTCATAAGAACACTATTCATGCTCCTCTTTCTTGATTTTTTTTGAAAATGCAAACAAAGGAATTTGGAGCTAAGATTTTGAGGAGATTAGTTTTATGAAATATAAGACTCACCATAATTATTTCAAGAGCAAACAATGGTGGGAAGGTGGATTTTGGTCTTTGAATTAAGCAAATAGCCGAATGAAGAACAATGAGAGAGTGTTGGTGTTCTTTGCTTGGCTCTTGGAAAATAATTGCATAAAGTGAAGGCCTTGGATAATATCTTGGTTAAAGTGGCTTTAATAAAGTGATGATGCATGCAATGAGGTATTTGTGAGGACAAGTGTTGAAGATTGGATGGTTTAGGGCTTAACTAAGTGATTTGTTTTCTAAGGACTAGTTTCCTTGCTAAGTATCCTAGTTACTTTAGTCCACTTGGTTGCTAGATCTTTTCTAGTGGCTTATGTATGACTCTTGCTTCCTCTGCTTGTTTCTGTGTCCGGTCATTACCCGTTTCGATTGATCGTTCGTAGGAATATTTCACGGATTTCTAATTAGGGTTTACCGGGAATCCTCTTTAATAATAATACTTTCATTCTCCATCTTTCATTCCAACTTTCCAATTTATATTCCTTAAATCCATTCGTTAAATACTTAAGGCTATCAGTGTCCAGGGAACTCTCGGAGAAAATAAAAGTGCGGTTTTTCAGAATCCGACAGCTTTTACATACACTTATTTCCCCCCTGGATCACTAATACGAACTCGGAAATCCGTTCCGAATACTTCTATATAGTGTCGTCTCATATTATTATATACTCCCACCAAAACACTATTCATTCTGTATTCTTTACTTTTTCTCTTAGGGTGGTACAATTGTCCGTATTCTCTTTCGATCGTTCCTTATCCTTTTTACGGAACTACTGGATTAATCGTTACCGATCTGGATGACATGAGAATATTTTCCTACTTGAAATTGCCATATCTTATTCCCTTAGAAGATAGATTATTCTTACCTATGTTTTCACCCTTTAGCGTTCTTCAAGACATAGAAATAATAAAGTCGAATTCCATTCATTCTTTCCAAATATCAATTATTACATTGTAGTCATAACCACTCCTCAGTGGTTTCCTACTTTCATTCATAAATCAAATATAATAACATCCCAAAATATCAAATCCTCAAAGTTAATATCTCAATTCTTGGATTATAATAATATTTAATCCACTGTCCGGTCAAATATTAATCCGAAAAAGAATTTGGAATTTCTGAATTCCGATCGTCTCTGCATTCACTTATTTCCTCCGCGTATTAATAATATGACTTCGAAACATCCATATCACGTCCCGTACATAGGGTGGCGTGAAAAGTTTTCCAACTTACAAAATCACTAATCATCCACCAAATTACTATGCACGTACAGGAAACACTATGCACGTACGGGAAACACTATGCACGTACGGGAAATACTATGCATGTACGGGAAATACTATGCACGTACGGGAAACACTATGCATGTACTCATTTCCCTTCAAGGATCCATTAGCTCCTTCCTGGATGGTAGATTATTCTTATCTAGGTCCTCAATCATCGAATTACTCTATCTTGACAATATACCAATGCATCAAGATCATTGTCCAAAGTAATATCCATTCATTACAATCATTGTTCCTCATTTTATCATTACTTAATAAAAAGTTTTAATTATATCCAAAATTTGGGGTTCTTACAGTCTCCCCTCCTTAAAAGGATTCCGTCCCGGAATCAGGTAGGAAGCAAAGAGTCGTTTTCCTGTCGTTCACTTTTTAGCTTCCCGGTCAATTCTTAGTCGTTCTACCCTTCCTCAGCACATCTTCTAGTGCTACAATCCATACTGTATCCTTTTTCCATCAACGTTGCTACTTTTCGTACAACTCACTATCCGGGTTATACTCTTAATCAGTCTTATCCTTATTGATACCTGCAGTAACATTGGTATCACTATCACCCTACGAATTCGGAGGTAACCTCGCTCGTACTGTGCATTTCCTGATTGCTTTAATCTTCGCAATCTCGATCAATATATATAAGTGGAAAGATTTATTGAGAGATCACTATGATCAATTGAACATTTGTTATATTGCATAGTTAGTACAGAAGGGGGCCAGCCTTTAGTACTTGACAAGCAATTAAACAAGTCATGGTATTCCACTTAGACTTCTATCACATAGACAGATAGTCACGTAGCAGTACCTCCCCTCCTAAAAGGGTTGTTCTTCTCAATTCATAAAGAAGATGAATAAGAGAGAAGAAGAGAAAAGAGTTCTAAAGGATTATAGAAAGCTTTCATGATTGTAGAATATCATACTCAGAATTTACCTCTGAACTATAGAGGTTTATCAAAGAAGAAATTAATCATAATTATATCCAATACTATTTGATCGCAATCTCACGTGCCAACATATCTTGCTGCTTTGTCCATTATTCTATGGACAAATACTCTTGTTCAATCTTATCGATACTCACATTCGGGAAATCCTTCAACCTTTCAGGTTAAATCTTAGATTTCTCACTTGACATCATTAGTACTGACATCCCATATCATGTTACTAGCTTTTTCATAACTATAATATTGACACTATCAGGTTGTCATCCTGAGAATTCATTAGAAACCCATTCATAACATTCCTTGCTTCTCATTCCATAGTTGCTTTCCCAGCCTTTTCTTTATCAATCACATCCTTCTTATTATATGATTCTTACTCATTTCTATTATTTACTTTCACCTTCACCTCTTTATTGAGACACATTTTTGCACTTGGTACCTCCTTATCGGTATTCCGTCACATTTATTCTATAATCATCACGTTATTCCAATTTAAATTTTCCGAAATGAATCTGGCCCGATCCCTTTAACTTAGATTCATATAATCTACTTCTGCCAACCTTGTTTCTCATCACTTGTTCTTTTCTATCCGTGGTTTTCCACAGGTTGTCTTTCGTAAGTCAGACCAGGTCGTATATCTACATGCTCGTACTCCTATCATCTGTTGATCATCTGCATTTTACTGGCGTAGCCTGGCCACATGAAAACCCGTTATGACCGTGCTATAAGTTTTTGGGGTAAGGCTGGCTCGAATACCGCCGTCCAAACACTTTAAACTCTCAGGTGGCCCAATAAGTCTCGGGCTCAACCGCCCTTCCCTCCAAGTCTCATTAATTCTTTCCATGGGAATATCTTTAACATCATGAATCATCAACCTCATATTCTCTATCTTGTTTGCGCAGAAGTACACTAACATAAACTTGTTTGTCATTCATCAACATGCCATTTAGTTAATCAATGGCAGCACTTTCTTTATCTTTACATTGTCATCTACTTTCTTAGAAGAATCACCATCGCTTGTTGTTTACGTAGTGCATTAAAAGCTAACCCTACGGGTTTCAAATCCCTTAGGGAGACAAAGTAATCACTATTCCTTATCCATAAGGAACACTTCCTGAACTTGATGTAGATATAACATGAAGTAGATAGAATTGCAGAAGAGTTTCAAGCATCGCAGCTAGGTCCGGTTGATGAAACTATCACTTATGCATGTTCCATAAAAGACTGGAAACTTAACGGTTTACTTCATCAATTTTGTACCATGGTCCTGGTTTGCCTCAAAACGGGAACTTCTAAGGTACGTAATATGCTTAAGACTCCATCAGGAATCGAATCTTTACTTAAACTATTATTACCTTCGATTCTTGCACAATCATCAAAAGGAATGTAACTTCCTCCACTCCAATATGACCTTCAAGGTCTTTCCAAATATCATTTTGTTTCTTCGGTATGAACATTTATAATTATTCCTTTATACTTAGACTGTCAGCCACCTCATTGGCCTTTCCTGATAATAATAATTTCTGGTAATCCTTGTTCTCTGGATATATTCCAATTCAAACATTTCTACCTCATTCCCATCATTATTGGGTGAAAGCATTCTCCCTTAAGCTCTGCTGATGGAGAAAAATATATTTATCAGTCTTTCTCCATAAGTCATTGCTTCCACCTACCCGTGGGAACTTTATCACGTTTATTTCCAATCCTACTTAGGATGCTTCTTTTCTTAGTTCTTTCTTTATCTTAGGATAATCTCAACCTTTATAGGTTCAACCCATACTTCCTCAGGGTTTCATACATGCCTCATCTGGCATTATTGTTGCGATGTCATACATTCCTTACCAAACTTCCATTTTGAAGTTCGGAATAGTGCCCTTTTTCCTTGTAAGGTTTCGTAGGCCATCCTTATCATTCCTCCGGTATTTTCTGGGTACCGGGTATATCAAAATGTCATTGATCAATACTCTAATAATTCTATCTATGTTCTTTCCAGAACTCTTTTTTATAGTCCTTACCGGTCATTGTTGCCTTAGCAAGTTCAGCTCATATCATCTGAAGTCATAATGTCGTTATTAGGGTTAATGCCACCCCTTGTGCATTCCCCAGGGTTTGTCTTAATTTATGGATATCCTATCCTTAATTCAACTGCCAAGGAATTCTTGCATCTTATAATTGGCAATCAGATCATGTATCCTTAATAAAGGTCTCTTTTCAATCATTCTCATTTGATAATCGATCGGTGGTTTAATGCCACCCTTTTCATATACCTTCATTGTTTACTTTCCTCCGTCATAATATATTCATGGTATTCATGATACCTTAGCATCATACATCTCAAGTCACTCTACTTCCATTTTACCCGGAGTCTTGGACAACCATATACACATGAGTCACTTTAGTACGGGTGACCCCATCCCAAAAAGGTCTAGTGAATTCCCAATCAAAACATGGGTTGTTCGGCAGAAGATTCAAACGATCTCATTAATGTTTCCTTTATACCAGAAGCCCTTGCAGTCGGTGCTTTCTTAGAAGCAACCCTGCTTTGTCTTTTCATTGCTGGTCTAGTCACTTTATAGTCCGTTGTGACTTGGCCTCAACTGGCCACACATAAAAATATATGATTTTAGGGGTTGGCTAATAGCATTACTTTTCTAGCAATTGCCGGCATAGTGCCTTCTTCTTTGATACCTTTCTACCTTTCCAAAACTTTACTCCATATAAGTCTTAATCGACTACTCGGCACCGTCTCCGGTCACCTTTCCTCCACTTTTATCTTTTCAACTATTCTTATCAATCCCGCGTGCCACACAAGCTTACCATTCCTGGCATAATAGCCTTTTCATTTAAGTCAATCCTGGAATTTCTCGGTCCGGCTGGTTTCTTACTTACATTTCCTGTTTTCGTCCAATCTCACTTCATCATTTTATCACTACCGTCGATTGTAATGCTCAGGGTCCGTTTACTAACCCATTTTACAGCATCCTTACCCAAATCACAGGGTTTGCTCTAGTTTCTACTCTCTTCCATGACATTCTCTGATAATCAGGAAGACAAGGTTTGCCAAAATTCACCGAATTCCTTTCCAGAATCAGGGAAATTTTGGTCAATCTATCCACCTACTGGTAACATTAAGGAGACCAGTTTCGAAACCTGAAGAATGGTTCTATGAACCTCCAAGCAGGTAGAACCATAAGCAGTCATAATTAACGAAATAATCGTCATCAGATTAGAAGTTTAACCATTGGAGAGGAACCAATTTTATACATCCCTTAGAAGGGAATCAACAGTTTCAAACTGAAACCTGTCACAACATCCTGATACCTATATGTCCTGATATTCGATATTTCCAAATGTCAATCTATCTGACCACTAGTCTCAGAAGGAACATTGCCGTCGGAGTTGGTTGTTCCACAAAAATTGGCACTACTAAGGCCATCTGAACCTGGTGAACCCTGTTGTCCGAATGCATCCGCAAGTACTTTGTCGTGCTGCGCAAGCACACATCCTAATCTTTTATGCGAAGCGTCATTGGAAGCACAAAGTCTCCCCTTTCCATTAAACCATGCCACTCTTGGTCATTACCAATTTCATCTTTTAGCTCCAGGAAGATTTTCTCACATTTTTCTCTTTAACTACTGATAATATTACTTGATCCAATATAATTTCGCGTCGAAGTAAACTTAAGGTAACTACTATAATCCATTCAAAGAAAAGAAAGAATTTAATATTCCTCTGAATCACATGCATCTAACGTTTCTGGTTCATCATTTCACTGAGTTAAATTAACTCTATACTCAGTCTCTGGCAGTAGTCTCATTACGAGTTCATCTTGACTCACTGGTCTTATCTTCCGGTAGGTTCTGAGATCATTATCTCGCTTACTACTTCCTTATATAACTTTATCCAATCATGCTGTCACTTCCCAATGTTTTCACTTTCTAACTGATTCATTCATAAAATGGACATTTTCCTGAATAAAACAATTTCATCAACCTCAATTTGGTTCCATAAATTACAACCTATGACATCTGCCTTCTCATGGCAAATTATTACTGACAATATTCATACTTATTCATTTATCAAATGATATGGCACTTACTGCCTCTTCTCAACTATTCCTAGGGACTCTGCTCCTCGCCTTATATCGATGTCTTTGATAATCATACATCCCTCTAGCACTCTTTTCGTTAATATGAAAGTCTCTAATGATTCTCATCTATTCCCGTATAAGATCTCAAGTAATTCTTCCAATCCGTCTTACTTGCTGGTACTACCTCCAATAGTCCAGCCACAAATCCAACATGAATCTTCAGTTCTCTTGCTAATAGCTTAGTTCTTTATGCCCACTTTTCTGAGCACCATACCTTAATCATCACAGTCTTTCTGGCTGCAACCCTCATTCCTCAAGGGTAAGCTCCTTATCCTAACAGGATTTTCCTTATCTGCTGGAACCTCTTCCGGGTCTCCAGTAGGGTACTCCATCGAATTTACCCGCTGATCTTCAGCATATAAAGCATCATCGCGCTGCTGCTCGTATGCCTCAAGGTCTGTCACCTTACTCGTCGATACGATATCGAGCTAAGTTACTATCATGATACTTAAGAGTTCCCATAAGGGTTTTATACGTCATCACTACCTTAAGTAGTCCGACTATGAACTTGGCAAGAGTTCTTATTATCTTAGTGAATTTATTGTTTTAACGTCGCCTCATCTCTGGGGTTTATAACGTACGCTCTGATACCACTTCTGTAACACCCCCAGATCCGGGTTCCGGGATCCGGTGGTTACGGTTTCCAATTCTGTCCACCATAATTGAACTTTCCTTAATCATAAAATAAATTACGTCTCTATAACCCAACACAATAATATAAAACACACCCGTTATAGTCCCAGAGATGAAATCAGAGTAACAATCAAATTTTTATTAATCACATTATGAGTTCTTACAATCCAAAAGAATTTCAATATAATACATACTCTTTGCCATCCATTTACATAAGTCATACTAGACCATATTCTTGGTACTGAAAGAATAAATATACCCTACCAATAGCTTCTTCTTCAGCTCGGTAGTCTCATCGTCCTCGCCCGCGTCGAGTGCGCCTTGTGCGAGTCATCTGGTCTAGCTGTTGTTGTGATATAATAATAAAGCAAGGGTGAGCAATAGCCCACCAACAATAATATATAACTGAACAATAATGTATAACAGTTCAACAGTATCTTTCAAACCATATGCCATGCATTTACGGAAATGATGCCAGCATAATATGAACGATGAAGTTACAAGGTAACTTAAAGTATTTGTTTGAAGAAATATCTGCTACATCAAAGTAAGCGAGATATTCTTATTGTTATTAAGAAGAGGAACTTGCAAAAAAAAGGGTTGCAATTCCAGTTATGACACTATTCCACCTCTGCCAACAGTAATCATGTTGCAGGAAATAAATAAATTTGGATGATGAACCAATGATGGAGTATTCACCGCGCCCGCTGTTCCAATCTTGATGATCAGTCGAGATCGTACAGCTCAATTTAGATTTACTACCGGTAGAAGGAAGAACTGACGGCTTTACTTGTATACCGCCTTACTAGCTCTCCCCGGCCAACGGTTGGGCCAAAGGGGATGGACCGGCGCTACTCGGCCTCTTACACGACTCCTAGTTCAAATAGAATTCATGATTCTGAATGTAACGTTCGTCCCCCTTTCCCCAAGTATAATACTTGTTGATAAGACTCCACAAAGTAGTCGTATCTAACTGGAAAGGAAAATTTACCAATAACTCCCAAGCTATTACTTGGTAACGGATATCAACTTGTTCCAGTAATCTTACCCCTCGAAAGATGAGAAGGTAAGCAACGACTTAATAAGTCAACAGCACCCGAGTTGCGGGTGAAGGGAATACTTTATGACCGGGAAGTCGACAAGATAAATAACATTTTCCAAGTAAGGTTCCCTTATTATTAAGGAGATAGACTCAAAGAAGAATGATGTCTGAGAACCTTTCTTGATATAAGATTAATAATAATAATATGACTCCGAGATATTTTCTGTAATAATCGAGGAAGATAAACCTTATCGAGATTATTCTAAGTATGGAATAAATATTCAGAGAATATTTATTGAGCTAAAATATTTAAAGAATATTTGGGAATATGAAAGAATAACTTTAATCAGAGTATTTCTCAAAATAATCCCTGAAGAAATATCAGGAGAATATTTATTGAATAAATAAATATTTAAATGAATACTCAAAACAATATTCATTAATTAATAAGACCCGAAAAGAATATTTAAGGTAATATTCATAATTAATTAGGAATTTAAATGAATATTCAAAAGTAATATTCATTTAATGAATAGTATCCTAAATGAATATCAAGTAATATTCATTTAGTAATCCAAGCCTTAAGGAATATTCGAGATAATATTCGATAATTAAATCAAGCTTCAGATGAATATTAAAATAATATTCATCAAGTATTTAATATCTTAAATGAATATTCGAAAGTAATATTTATTTAATAAAATAATAATCTAAAAGAATATCCAAATAATATTCATTTAATAGTCTCATCTTTAGAAGAATATTCGAAATAATAGTCGATAATCAATTCGACTCTGAATGAATATTGAGAAATATTATTCGTTGAATAGTTACGTTCAAATAATTATTTGAAGTAAGGATCGTTAAAATAATTAGTCTCGAACGAATATTCAAATAATATTCATCGCCCAAATAATAGAAAATATTTACTTAAATATTTTCTTCCGAGGTAATCTCGATATATCAAGGAATATTGACTCCCGGTCTATATTTGATTAATAAGATGTATACGCCCTTCTATGAGGGTCTTACAATAACCGGCTTATAACTGATATATAACTATCTAGCTTATAAGCCAACAATAACCTTCAGGGAACAAGTATATCAATTCGACTTGAAAGTAGGCATGCATGCAATGGCATATGTATATCAGCAATCATATATATATATATATTTATTCAATCACAACAACAGCCTAAAAGAAGGGAATTGAAACTTGCCTGGTAGTCGAGTACGGTAAGGGGTAGTGGTAGCGGGTCCCGGTTCAGCTTGGTGATCTATAAATAGCCAAGGCATTCGGGATTAATCACTTAACATATTAAAAGTTAAGTTATACTTAAATCGAAACACGTTCTCGAGTTATCTCGTTATACCCCCTTTAGTGGATTACTTATTATCACTGATCCGACCCGACATTCGTTCGTTAATACGACATGTCACTGCATTTATACTTGGGACATACTTAAGTCATATGAGTTCTAAGGTTGATCGTTACGAACCAATATTATACTCCGAGTTTTATCGCCCGTTTTCTAAGTGTTTTACCGAAGTTATAAAAGAGTCGTCTTTTAGGGGTTCGTTCGCGTTTAACCTCGACTCGAACATTTTTAATAAATCGAAAAATGATCCTTTTGACATACGGTTTTCTTTCACGCCTTCCTTTTTACCTCTAGTATTTATTTACCAAGATTCGTCATGACTTTACATATTTTATCGGGGTTCAATTTCAGTTACGAACTTTCGTTTACGGATTCGAACTACTTTTAGTAAACCGACCGTAACTCCTAAACCGCAAGTCCGTTTCACGTGATCTTTATATCAAAACGAAGCTTATAACATAAGCTATCCTAACATGGCAGAAACATTTCTGGACAGTAGGGTCTTGATGTGAAAAATGGCATACAAAACATGATATTGTAAAATCGGACATTATAACGGCTATGTTTACGCGTTTTCCAAAGTTTTTACACTTTATCTCGATCTAACAAAGATCAATCCAACCACACAAACACATGATAATCATCATGACTAGTCTATCAACAACTCATCTTAACAATCTCATGGATCACAATCCAAACAACAACCATAATCAACTAATAACATAGATCTAAGCATAACATAGCATACTAACACTTAATTGTCCATAAAACTCATAAAATCTCAAAATGGTACCAAGGGTTTTTTTGGAGCTTGTTACCTTCCTTAGAGAGTTATATAGCCTTATCAAGCCTTGATCTATCCTTATGTGACCTTAAGCTAGCTAGATCAATCAAAAGAAACATAAAAATCAAAGGTTAGTTCATAAGAACACTATTCATGCTCCTCTTTCTTGATTTTTTTTGAAAATGCAAACAAAGGAATTTGGAGCTAAGATTTTGAGGAGATTAGTTTTATGAAATATAAGACTCACCATAATTATTTCAAGAGCAAACAATGGTGGGAAGGTGGATTTTGGTCTTTGAATTAAGCAAATAGCCGAATGAAGAACAATGAGAGAGTGTTGGTGTTCTTTGCTTGGCTCTTGGAAAATAATTGCATAAAGTGAAGGCCTTGGATAATATCTTGGTTAAAGTGGCTTTAATAAAGTGATGATGCATGCAATGAGGTATTTGTGAGGACAAGTGTTGAAGATTGGATGGTTTAGGGCTTAACTAAGTGATTTGTTTTCTAAGGACTAGTTTCCTTGCTAAGTATCCTAGTTACTTTAGTCCACTTGGTTGCTAGATCTTTTCTAGTGGCTTATGCATGACTCTTGCTTCCTCTGCTTGTTTCTGTGTCCGGTCATTACCCGTTTCGATTGATCGTTCGTAGGAATATTTCACGGATTTCTAATTAGGGTTTACCGGGAATCCTCTTTAATAATAATACTTTCATTCTCCATCTTTCATTCCAACTTTCCAATTTATATTCCTTAAATCCATTCGTTAAATACTTAAGGCTATCAGTGTCCAGGGAACTCTCGGAGAAAATAAAAGTGCGGTTTTTCAGAATCCGACAGCTTTTACATACACTTATTTTCCCCCTGGATCACTAATACGAACTCGGAAATCCGTTCCGAATACTTCTATATAGTGTCGTCTCATATTATTATATACTCCCACCAAAACACTATTCATTCTGTATTCTTTACTTTTTCTCTTAGGGTGGTACAATTGTCCGTATTCTCTTTCGATCGTTCCTTATCCTTTTTACGGAACTACTGGATTAATCGTTACCGATCTGGATGACATGAGAATATTTTCCTACTTGAAATTGCCATATCTTATTCCCTTAGAAGATAGATTATTCTTACCTATGTTGTCACCCTTTAGCGTTCTTCAAGACATAGAAATAATAAAGTCGAATTCCATTCATTCTTTCCAAATATCAATTATTACATTGTAGTCATAACCACTCCTCAGTGGTTTCCTACTTTCATTCTTAAATCAAATATAATAACATCCCAAAATATCAAATCCTCAAAGTTAATATCTCAATTCTTGGATTATAATAATATTTAATCCACTGTCCGGTCAAATATTAATCCGAAAAAGAATTTGGAATTTCTGAATTCCGATCGTCTCTGCATTCACTTATTTCCTCCGCGTATTAATAATATGACTTCGAAACATCCATATCACGTCCCGTACATAGGGTGGCGTGAAAAGTTTTCCAACTTACAAAATCACTAATCATCCACCAAATTACTATGCACGTACAGGAAACACTATGCACGTACGGGAAACACTATGCACGTACGGGAAATACTATGCATGTACGGGAAATACTATGCACGTACGGGAAACACTATGCACGTACTCATTTCCCTTCAAGGATCCATTAGCTCCTTCCTGGATGGTAGATTATTCTTATCTAGGTCCTCAATCATCGAATTACTCTATCCTGACAATATACCAATGCATCAAGATCATTGTCCAAAGTAATATCCATTCATTACAATCATTGTTCCTCATTTTATCATTACTTAATAAAAAGTTTTAATTATATCCAAAATTTGGGGTTCTTACAAAAACTACATCCGTAATCATCCTTCGGCAACACCTGGGCCGGAATAATAATTGATGGACCGCCTGGCTCACGGCCGCTTACACATCCCGGGAATCGTTCGTCAACGGTTCCCACACCTGCCAGAGTCCCTTTTTCTTTTTCTTTTAAAAGATTGATTTTGATTGAAAACTGAGTAATCGAGGTCCGACATCAGTCGACCGATGATTCTTGAAATCGTACAAGAAGCAAACCTGACCGGGGGTTTTCGAAAATGTTTTGAGTTCGAAAGAGTTCGAGTTCGAAAGTGCTAAAGGTATCTTGGATTAGCTTTGTCTTTAAAATAGTGAACAATAATAAATGATATTTTAAATTTAATATTAATAATTAATAAAATAATTATTTAATTAAATAAGCTTTTAATCCAAGATAGGTATTTTGAGTATTTATGAAGATATAAAAATAATTACTTCAGTATACGATACTTCCCGAATGACCCTTCGGGTTTTCGTAATTTAATTACGATATAATAATATACCGCTCCCCGATCAATAGTATATATGGACCGCTACGACCTCTATTGCTAGAGTCGTTGTCCGAAGAAAACATTTCATTCTAAGTTCAAGGGATGCAAACATATATGTGCTTATACATCTCAATTTCATCATTACTTTAATAAGCATAAACATTCGATACGATTGAAAACTACAAACACAACAGTGAAAGTCCTTATATCTGTAAGTTTTGGAAAAGTAAACTTGCCTTGGTGAGGTTGGGGTGGTCGAGCTTGCGGAGTGGAATGATTTATACATAATCAATAGCCGATCGTTAGTACATTAACAATATCTCTTTTAATTGCGAGGTTTTAGGGGGTACAAAATTAACTTAATGACTTCTTCTTATGACCCTCTAGCCCCACTATAGGTTCATGTCATCACTCGATTACGCTCGCCACTTATTCGACTTAATTTGGTTACCATATCCGAATCACATTCATTACCCCTTAAATCACACTCCACATACGACTTTTTCCCTTGCGCGAATTTTACTCTAACATTTTTATAAAATTGAAAAATACATATTTTAATCCAATTCTTTTTGGGTAGCCTTCACCACTGCATTCACTAGCTCCTCTAATTTTTCCATGATCCTACATAAATTTTTAGGGGTTTAAACAAGGTTCACAATGGGACCATTTAGTGCAGGTCGGATTCCAGAAACACATTTCACTTCTCAGGCAATAACTAAAAATCTATACATCACCTAGTCACGAACCTTACATTTCTGTAAACTACATTCAAATACCTTTCCAACAATATAAATTAGGACTTTAGGGGACAAGATTTAGGGGTTCAAAACCCTCCTACAATACAGTACAAGTTCCTGGAAAAATACTCAGCATGCTTTTACCACTTAACCAACCAAGAATCTTATATAAACATCACAACCATCATCTAAACCACCAAGATCATACTCTATAACATACATGGAGTTACATACACTAACCACAAGCTTAAAAATCACAACCACAACATTTAAACTCAAGATCTACATCATCCATCACTTATATGTCCAAGATTCACACTAATAACCATGGATCTAACATTAAACATCACAAATACTACATGGCCAAGAGGGGTTAGGGTTTTTATACCTTCTTGAGTATCTAGGAGCCTTGGGTATGCTTACAAGTCTCAAGAACACCTTGGATGAGCTCTTACAATCCTTACAACTCAAGATTTAAATGAAAACTCAACATTGTTACTATTCAACAAAACTTCAACAATTTATAACTTGAAAACTAATGGATGAAAAGGGTTGGAATTCATAGTATACCTTCCTTATATGATGTAGGGTACCTAGGATTTTTGCCTTGAATTAAGAGTGAAGAGAAGTGGAAGAAAGAAAATTTCTTTTCCCCTTTCTAGAGCTTGGCCGAGAGCAATATTGAACAAGGGGGGGAGAGAGAGTTTTTGTTTTGATTTTTGGTGTTGGTTG
Organism: Saposhnikovia divaricata; assembly: GCA_036435485.1. NCBI lineage: Eukaryota > Viridiplantae > Streptophyta > Magnoliopsida > Apiales > Apiaceae > Saposhnikovia > Saposhnikovia divaricata. The sequence goes on from CM071600.1 coordinate 131,971,426, forward strand.
AATAAAGTGAAAAGTATTGGGTGATATGTATTAGGTGTGTGTATATGTATCACATGTGCAAGTCTAGTGTCTAGACCACCATACCTCCTTGTCTCCTTGGACAATGTACCAACTAGTTACTATTCCTCTTGTCAACTTTGTATTACTAGTTTGCTTTCCTAACTACTTAGTTGCATGGGACTTGCATGCAATGTCATTCCTTGTATCGTTATTCTTCCACCAATGCTTGTCACTTAATCTTTAATTCGTATCGTATCTTAATTAATCCCTCGTAATACTATTTTGTCGCGTAGAGATTTCCCTTGTAATTCCTTAAGTACTTAATTGTGTAAATTCCTCGAATATCCATAACTCCTCGTCATAATTCCTAATAAATCTTTTAATACTCCAATAACTCTCAAGTCCCAAGTTTTATAAATCTTACTAACAATAAGACTCTTGCCTTCAGCGATCTTCCCTTTATCTTACATAGTGAATGTAAGAACATAGTTTCTCAGACAATCAATTCCATTAAACAACAGGGATGACTAAAAAGGTTCCAAATTGACAATGTCATATGATATTATATAAAAGAAAATATTATAAAAATTAGGGTTCTTACATTGAACAAGAGTTGTTAAGTAAGTATAAACAACTAGAATCTGAATTGGAGATGGCAAATCACATTATTAAAACTTGGACTCTCTCAGGAAAAGACACTCAAGAAGTTTTTCAATCTGACACTGTAGGTCTAGGTTATTCTGAGGAAGATGAACTTAGGTTTCAGAATACAATCAATATTAGACCACCTCTTCCACCTAAGAAATTTGGAACATTTGTTAATGGAATAAGTGAACCTAGGTTTGAATGTGGAAAAGAAGCTGTTAAGAAAGAACCAGTAAAAACTAGTGTTAAACAGGTTAATATTGGTTTAATGACAGATAAACAACTTAAGCATAAGCTTAAGGAGTTAAAATCTATTAAGAAACAGAAAGTGTCTAGAAAGAACAGAAATGGTAAAGTAGGCATCACTCAAGGTAATTATCCAATGCTTGCTACTTTAGCTCCAAGAAAGACATGTCATAACTGTGGTACCACTAACCATCTTGCTAGCTTTTGCAGGAAGAACAAAAACATTAATTCTTTACCTTCCAAGTCTGAAGTAAAGAAAGATAATGTTAGAACTAGACCACAGACTTTATGCAAACATTGTGGAAGCACTTGGCATTCTATTTATACTTGCAGAAATTATCATGCTATTTATCATAATTACTATGAACTAAAACCTAATCTGAAATGGGTCAGGGTTAATTCTGCAAGTGTAAATTCTGACAAAGTTAGCTTAAACTCTGATAGTGTAAATTCCGCTGCTAAAGCTAACAAAATTAAGAAAGCCAAAGGATCCAAGCAAGTCTGGATCCTTAAATCTAATCTTCAGTAATTGTTTATGATTGCAGGGCATCAGGGAAAGTATCCTAGTCGTGGACAGTGGATGTTCAAGACACATGACTTGAAATAAAGCCCTGCTATCAGAGTATGTGGAGAAGGCTGGCCCAAGAGTTTCCTATGGAGATGGCAACATAGGACATACTCTGGGATATGGCAATATCAATCTTGGAAGTGTCATCATCACAAATGTAGCTCTGGTTCCAGGACTCAAGCATGATCTGCTATCTGTGAGTCAAATCTGTGACAGAGGTTTTCATGTAGATTTTCAACCTGAATACTGTGAGGTTATCAGCAAAACCACAGGGAAATTGATAAACTCTGATGGAAAAACTATGTGCCTGTCAACAAGAATGTCCAATGAAGAGAGTTGGAAGTGGCATAAGAAACTCTCTCATTTGAATCTGAACAACATCAATGAGCTGATAAGAAAGGATCTTGTTAGAGGACTTCCAAAGTCTTTGTTAAATGTTGATGGTCTGTGTGATTCATGTCAAAAGGCCAAACAGAGGAAGACTTCTTTCAAGAGCAAGTCTGAATCTTCAATTGTTGATCCATATCATCTTCTACATGTTGATCTCTTTGGACCAGTGAATAGTCAATTGGAAGGAAGAAATATGCTCTAGTCATTGTTGATGAATATACCAGATACACTTGGGTGTATTTTCTAGCAAAGAAGGATGAAACTGCATTAACTCTGATGGAGCATGTAAAGCTGCTGGACAAAGGATCAAAACACAAAGTCAAAATAATCAGAAGTGATAATGGAACTGAATTCAGAAATGCTACAATGGAAGAATTCTGCAAGAACAGAGGATTGAAGCAAGAGTTTTCTGCACCTGGTACACCACAGCAAAATGGTGTAGTTGAGAGGAAGAACAGAACCTTGATAGAAACTGCCAGAACTATGCTTGATGAAGCAAAATTGCCAACCTATTTCTGGGCAGAAGCAGTTCAAACTGCCTGTTTTACTCAAAATGCCACACTGATCAACAAGCATGGAAAAACACCATATGAGATGGTGAAGGAAAAGAAGCCAAACCTGAAATATTTTCATATTTTTGGGTGCAAATGCTTTGTGTTGAAAACTCATCCTGAACAGTTGACCAAATTTGAGTTAAAAGTAGATGAAGGAATTTTTGTTGGCTATCCAGTGTCAGCCCAGGCATTCAGAGTTTATAATCTGAGAACAAAGGTGATTATGGAATCTATTCATGTGTCATTTGATGACAAGAAAATCACTGGACTTGAAGATGTTGATGAACATGATCAGTTGCATTTCGAAAATGAAGATCTAATCTCTGATGAAATAAACTCTTATGAAACCAGTTCAAACTCTGTTGATGCAAATTCTGAACCTCTACTGGTACACACAGAAGAAATAGTACAGCCAGAACAAAGAAAAGAACCAGTTGAGGGGGAGCATGATCATAGTGATGACTCAAATTCTGATAGTGAGTCAACTGAAAAATCTGGATCAAACTCAAACTCTGATGACTCAAACTCTGAAAGTCCAAAGTCTGACAGTTCAAACTCTGAGCGATCAAATTCAGGGGGAGCCTCAGAGAATGAAGAAAAGCAACAATATGATCAGGAGAACATTGATCAAGGGGGAGGATCAACTATTGAAAGAAGTCATTTACCTTCAGCTAGGAAATGGACAAAATCTCATACACCTGATTTAATAATTGGAGATCCAGATGCAAAAGTCAGGACAAGAAGTGCTACAACAAATGAATGTTTGTTTCATGCATTTCGGTCCAAATCTGAACCAAAGAAAGTGGAAGAAGCTCTTCAAGATGCTGACCGGATAACAGCAATGCAGGAGGAGTTAAATGAATTTGAGAGGAATGAAGTATGGACCCTTGTACCTAGACCAAAGAATAGATCTGTTGTTGGTACTAGATGGGTTTTCAGAAACAAAACTGACAGTGATGGGGTTGTTACAAGAAACAAGGCCAGACTTGTGGCCAAAGGCTATTCACAGCAAGAAGGCGTAGACTATGATGAAATTTTTGCTCCAGTTGCAAGGTTGGAGGAAATAAGAATCTTTCTAGCATATGCTTCTCACAAGAAATTCAAGGTTTTTCAGATGGATGTGAAAAGTGCTTTTTAGAATGGAAAACTTGAAGAAGAAGTGTTTGTTGAGCAACCACCAGGATTTGTAGATCCCAAGTATCCAGATTATGTCTACAGGCTTGACAAGGCACTCTATGGACTTAAGCAGGCACCAAGAGCATGGTATGAAACTCTAGCTCAATTTCTTTTAGAAAGTGGGTTCAACAGAGGTACAATTGATAAAACCTTGTTCTACTTCAATCTTTGTAGTAATCTGTTATTAGTTCAAATTATGTAGATGACATAATCTTTGGATCTACTAATGATAAACTCTGTAAGAATTTTGCCAAGCTCATGCAGTCCAGGTATCAAATGAGCATGATGGGAGAGCTTAGTTATTTTCTAGGGCTACATGTGAAGCAAACAGATGATGGAATCTTTATCAATCAAGCAAAATATACCAGAAATCTTCTCAAGAAATTTGGCATGCTTGACTGCTCATATGCAACAACTCCCATGGCAACAGCAATAAAGTTGGATAAAGACACAGGTTCACCAGTGGATATGACAAGCTATAGAGGGATGATTGGGTCTCTTCTTTATCTAACAGCAAGCAGACCTGACATCATGTATGCAACATGTCTTTGTGCAAGATTTCAGGCAGATCCAAGAGAACCACATCTAACAGCTGTAAAGAGAATTTTCAAATATCTTAAGGGCACCATAACTTTAGGTTTGTGGTATCCAAGAGAATCAGACTTCAAGCTACTTGCTTACTCTGATGCAGACTTTGCAGGCTGCAAGATAGACAGAAAAAGTACCAGTGGAAGTTGTCAATTTCTTGGTGATAGACTTGTTTCTTGGTACAGCAAGAAACAGAAATCAATCTCTACATCTACAGATGAAGCAGAGTATATTGCTGCTGGTAGCTGTTGTGCACAGATTCTGTGGATGAAGAATCAATTACTGGATTATGGATTGAGGTACAGTAAAATACCTATTTACTGTGATAATCAAAGTGCTATTGCTATGACAGGTAATCCAGTACAACATTCAATGACCAAGCACATCAGCATAAGGTACCATTTTATCAGAGAACATGTAGAGGAAGGGAATATTGATCTTCATTTTGTGTCTACAGAACAACAACTTGCATATATCTTCACCAAGCCATTGAATGAAGCTGTATTTACAAGGCTAGTAAATGAACTAGGGATGGTCTCTGGCTTTGACTAGAAATATTGGTTAGACTCAAAATTCTACTTATGTACTGTGTTGCTCATAATTCTGTGGTATATTAAACTCTGCTATGCAAACTCTGCTCAATGACTGTTAAACTCTATTAGCATGCTCTGTAAGTCATACACTGTTGACATGATACACTATAAGAAACTCTGATAATGTTCTTGTCTGAATGTTCATACCAATGAAGAAATGTGTATGAAACATTATTCTCAGTAATTAATCATGAATCCTTCTAAGTTATTTGTGATCTAATCTTAGATTGTGCAGAAAATTAACACAGCAGGATACTGTTTCATATTTATAGCATCGCTTAGTTTATTTATCCTAAACTCTGAGTCTGTAAATACTGTGTGCATTGCCTCTCATGAATAATTTCTGATGTTGATGAGATCTAAACTCTGTTAGTTACACACTGTTAAATTAGATTCTGTTATTAAAATATCCCCAAAGTTTATATATATAGAATGTTAGAACTCCTTTGAGATCATGTTTGTAACTAGGACGACCCAGGAACTTACTGGTATATAGTAAGGGCTAAAATTCTCTAATTTTTGGTGACTAGTCGAACACTAGGAAGATCCAAGAACTTATCAAACTGATAAGGGCTAAAATTATAGGATTTTTGGTGACTAGTTCCAACCTCTGATTACTGGAGAAATTTTAAAAAAAAAATAGGCGGTTATAAATTAATTAAATATTACTGTATATAAATCGGTTACTACAGAGTTTAGCATTCATCATACATTCAGTGTTTACTATGAAAGTTTGTGCATCCATTGTTTACTGATTTACTTTATGGATTTTATGAAATACTAGATGCTCTAAATACTGATTTAGTAAACTCTGCTATACACACACTCATATTCACAACTGTGCAGTGTTTGAAAGGATAACAGTAATAAAGTTGGAGAATTGATAAACACTGTTGGATTCTGTTGAGTACTCTAAGGTAATATTTTATTTCAGACAAAGCATATACTTGGAGTACAAAAAGAGTTTGGAAATTTGCATGTGATACGTGCCAACTGTTTAATGGTGTCAGACAGTTAAAGTGTATTGGTAATAGGAGAGAGAATAGCAGTAATAATAGGCATTATTACTGCGCGTGTAAACGACTGTTCCACTATTTACATGACACATGTCCCACTCACACACTTAACAAGAAATTGGTTGCGTGTTTAATGTCTAAAATGATTGGGTTTTTAATTTTCAATTACAGATCTAATCACACTCGGTTCATTATTCACTTTTTTCAATTTTACACCCACGAACACACAACTTTACACACAATTTCTCTGTTATTTTCACTTAAGCATTGTCACAAACACTTTTCTACACATTCTCTTTTCTCACAATTTCTAAACTGTTCTAATGGCATCCAAGACTTTTGTTGCTCAGGGACTATCTTTTGTTCCTAACAACTATGCAGCACCACTAAACACTGATAAAGCCCCAGAACCATTTCATTTGATTCAGAACTTCCTAAGGGATTCTGAAATAGGTCACGCTCTTGTTCAACCAACAAAACTCGCTGCCACACAAATCTCTACTTTCTGGCGAAACTCTGTTTATGATGATGGTGGAGAGAATGGGACTCCATCCATTGTGTTTACTCATGAAGACCAAGAGTTTGTAATCACTCCGGCAACTGTTCGAGATGTTATGGATTTTTACACTCACACCTCATACGCTGTGGCTGGTGAGAATGAACTGAAGGAAATGTTACAGCAACTGCGGTTTTCTGGCCCTTTGGACAAGCTCGGTAATGTTAAAAAGCCAGGGCTCAGGAAAGAGTGGAGCTTTTTCTTTGACTACATCACTAGAGCGTTTGGGAAGAAAGTCACCAACTGGGATGCAATTCTCACTGATAGTCTTCAAATCGGGTATTCTCTTCTCAATGGGAGTAACTTTGATTTTGGTAGACTAGTTCTTATGAATCTAGGTGAAAAACTAGCAGAGTCTAATACAACTGTCTATTTCTCACGTTTTTGTCAAATTTTATTCTCTGCTTGTTTGCCTAATGTGGATATTTCTGATGAGGATGTCATTCAACCTTTCCAAGTCCATAATAGAATGTTCTCTGACTTGACAAACAAAGATGCCAACAAGGATCAAGTTCCAGAGTTTATTTTTCCTCTTGCTCTCAGAAACTTTCTCAATCAACCACAAGAACCACAAGCACCAGCACCAGCACCTGAACTTGTACTTGAACCTCTACAGCCAAATCCTCAATCTATAAACACTGAACCTACCTCTAAACCTACATCTACATTCACTCCATTCACTGTTGCTACTACTTCACAACCTCAATCTCCATCAAAATCTCAACCTCAACCTCAACCACAATCCAAACCAAGAAAGTCAAGGGAACACAGGGCCATAAGACCACCCAGAAAGCACAGGACTGCTGAAGCTCCTAGGCCAAAGAGAGCTAGAAAGGAAAAAGCAAATAGACCTCCGTCTCCATCTACTCTAGATGATTCTATTTCAGAAGAAGAAAGAATAGAAGTGCTTCAAGTTAAAAGGAGGAGACTGATTATTGAAGAGTCTGATGAAGAAGTGAATGTTGAAGCTCCAGAGGATATCTCTAAGGAGACTCCTGCTGTTGAGACAGCTATTAACTCAGAACCTACTATAGAAGAACCTGAACTCTAGAGTTGATGAACCAGTACTTGCTGAGGTTCCAGTTGAAAATGATGATAGAACTGAGTTACCTGAAATGAAAGACTTTGATGAAAACTTCATGTCATTCTCTGTTGAAGTTGAAGATCCTATTCCACCACCCATGGCTGCAAACTCTGCTGAAACTGGTGTTGCAGATCAACCTACTGTGGTACTAGAAGAAACAGAGGTTGCATCTCACACAGAGTTATTCTCTGATGCACATCAAATCTTAGACCATGGTGAGGAAATTGATCAGCCTGCTAAATTTGTTTCATCAGATATTGTCAAGACAAACTCTGCCAATCCAGAAAAACAGGTTGCTCAAGAAGAACCTGTTCCTGAATTTAATGAAGAAACTGCCTCAGTTGCAGATGTTGATGATTCTGAGAATGATTCTTCTAAGGAAGTGATTGTAGAAGCCGGATCTGCTCCAAATGTTGAAGTTCATACTGATGGACTGAAAATAGGGGAGAAACCAGACTTTGCTGGACCTTCTGCAAGAGAAATTGAAGATGGTTACATGGCAAAACAAACTGCAGACTGGTACAAGGAAGATTTAATATTTCCTACTAGAAGAGCAGTTGATTTTCTCAGGGATAATTCTAAGAAGATTTCAAATCCAGACATTCTGACATGCTAACAAGGCACAGTGATTCAGGTTAAGGCCTTGAATCACAGATTTAATGAAAATTAGAAGTCTGTTATAGATCTGAGAAATGAAGTTATAAGTAGAGAGATGACTCTACAGAGAGACAACAACAAAATGTTTCAAAATTTCTCAAAAGCTCAAGAGACTGTACTTCAGAGATTGGGTAAAGTTGAAGCAAATCAGTCTGTCATGTCTGCTAAAATTGATTCCATTGCTACCTCCTTGGAACTGATTACATCTATACTCATTCCTGATGATGTCAAAAAGGGGGAGAGAGTTGCTATGTCAAAATGCAAGTCTGCTCAAACTCTGATCAGAAAGGATGATGCTGGGGATGGAGGAGCAAGTAATAAAGGCAAGGGTAAAGCTGAAGAAAGTCAAACTCTGAAATCTAGCAAGTCTTCTAAATCACAATTTGCTGGAATAAACACTGATACTCAAGGTAATTCAAAGACCAAGAGTTTGGTACTAACTTCAAATCCACAGACTGATGAGGAGTTGGCTGCTAAGATGTTTTTTGAAGAGAATGAAAAGGGAGTTACACTTGCAGATGTTCAAGCTCAAGAGAAAATGTTTCTAGCAGAACATCAGAAAGCTTTGAAATCTGGGAAGTCTAAGAAAAATGAGAAAGCTGCTAAGCCTGTTCTTAAAGGCATTGAAATCAAAGAACAAGTTGGTACTAATCAAAGGATGCAGGTATCTAGAAAACCAACAGATGTAGATTCTAAGCAAAAGCTGAAAGGCATTGCTGAAGAAGAAAGAATTTCGAAGAAGGCAAGTACAACCTCTGTTTCTACACAAGTTGTACAGAAGAAAGAAAACACAACCTCTGTTGCTACACAAGTTGTGTCTAAACCTCTATCTTCTCAGTTAAAGTCAATCTTTGGAAAAGGAACATTTCATGATCCAAATCTAGTACCTGGAGCTCCTATGGATTTTACTGATGGAAGAGCCTTATCTGGTAAGATTGGAAACAATAAAGCTGGTCTAGGCTCACACAGAGATAAAAGGCAACATACTGGTCCTAGAGATCCTTCTTCACTGGTTGTTCCAGGTCGTGGTGTCACTCAAGAGAGTTTAGACAGACTGGAATCAGTACAGTTAGTTTATCAGAAGAGTTTAAAGAAAGATATTCTCTTATACTTTATTGCTGATGGGACAGTATTTAAAATTGGTGAGAATGATATTGGTTTGAAATATTGGGAAGAATTAGAATATGTTTAGTATCTTTTCAAGGTGAATAATCGAAGGACTCAATCAGTTACAAATGTGCTCAGACAGAAAATGCTTCAAAATTTGGCAATTAGAGGAATGAAGTATAACAGCAGATATGTTCCTAAGTACAGAGACTGGAATGGAAATATCATTAAAATGAAGAAGGGTACTGCAAAACTGAATACTGATCTGGGAATCACAGTTCTTGATTTCAACTCACAGTCAGAGGAAGTAAAATATATCAGACTAGGAAATGATATGAGGAGGAACAAAATCTACGATCTAAAATCTGCTATTTATCAGACTGATGAGAGTGATCCTCAGTTGAGAGAGATCAAGGAAGCTATGAAGATTGAACTTGAAAATGCAGAGAGAAGATTGCTTATAGACTACCTCAGAGCAACACCAGATCTTGAGGAGATTAGAGATTGAAGTCTGTAAGAATTTTCTTGTTTTCTGTAGATTTTTGTTAAGTAAAAGCTTAAACTCTGTTTGTATATTTAACACTGTGTTTGTGTAATTGTTTTGACATCATCAATTACTGTAAACTTGTACATTTTTTCTAATGAACAAGTTGGGGGAGATTGTTAGAAATAATTGATGAGAACAGTGTTTAAGAGCTACAGCGACAAATCAGAGTTTAGCTGGAAGCAGTCAGAGTTTAGTTAAACACTGACAATGGAAGCTCGACAGAGTTTAGTTAAACTCTGTCTGGAGGAAGCACGTCTCCAGTCAACAGTGATTAAAGATTAATTGAAGATAATTATGGAAGCAATATTTTTACAGATTGGATAGCTGTTAAAGAGATTGAGTTGACTTAGGAGATGTGTAGCAATCATAATTGATAACATTTATATAGCTGATTTATAGGGGAATCAATTATCGATTGTACGTAGCTGTATATTTTATAAATACAGTTAGGTTAACCCTAGAAGAGTATCGATCGTGTAACACAATATCTTTTCATTGTAACCTAAGCAGCTCTCTGTAATATTTTACATCACTGAGAGAGGAGTTAATTTAAAAACAGTTTTTAAAAGTCTTTTAAGAACTTATTGTTATTCTCTCATACTTGTTTGATTATAATCGTGTACTCGGCCTAACAAAATAAGAGAGAAGAAGAGGTACTGGGTTTGGTTTGAGAAAACAGGGGAAGGTTTTGTTTTGCTTCGAATAAAAACCTTAAACACAGAAAATGAGTACTTTAATTTAATTATAACTAATAATTTTTTTTAAATTAAATATGAAAATAAAATTTAGCCATAGTGTTTACAATAAAATGGAGATTTAGAAGGGCAAAATTACGAATTAAAACTACGAACAAGAAAATAAAAATCGTTACTTTCAACCCATAGTGGTTAGCTTTTCGCTACTTTGTCCACTACATGGATTTACGAAAATAACGAAAGCTATGTAAAATAAACGAGAGAGCAAGACAAGAAATTAAAGGAAATGAAATTGCATTAAAATTAAAAAGAGTGTTTACAAGATTTGAAACTAAGAAAAATACAAGAAATTAAATCTATCCTAAAATCTAAGTTACTAAATACAAGGGGGGTGAGGGGGTATTTATAGGATAGGAATTAGGGTTAAGGGGGGTGTTGGGTAAATCCCCACCATACATTTGTGGTGTGTGGTGGTGAAATCCTAGCCATCTATTTGTTTCCTTCCCCCTTAACCTTTGAAGAGTTGATCTTGGCCATACACTTATGTAGTGTGTTGGGATGATCTCCACCTTCCACTTGTCTTGAAATATTCCTTTTTCTCCAAGCTCCTAATTCTTTTCCTTCTTTCATTTTTGGTCCTTTTTCTTCCTCTTTTTCCCTTCCTTGCTCTTTATTTCTTTATTTTGCCATTTCTTTATTTATTTACGAATTTCCTGAAATGTAACAAAATAATTTATTAAATCACGAGTTCAAGCAATAAATAGGTAATAAAAATATGCAAAAATATGCACTTATCATTAAACCACTCCATTAAATTTTGTTGATGCCCTGATGATTCTATTTGGGCCTTCTGATTTTGTAGCAGATGAAGAGCCCTATTCACTTCTTCAAGAATGCTAGGTAAGAATGGTTTCTGGCTTAACAGGCATATCTTCACATTTCTTGATAATGGAACGCATTGCAAAATCATTAAACAGATCTACAAAGTCATCAAATAGAGTTATATTGGATGCATTTTAAACAAGAGATCAACAAGTTATCTTATGAAGTAATGTTGGATCTCTAATAAACTGTTAATAGGTGTTGTGAGGGAAAAATGGTACAACACTTCAATGAAAGAATTACAAGAAACAACCAAGATAATCCAAGAGTAATGATTAAACAAACCGAGTTACAAGCCCAAAACCCTAGTTTTATAAACCCTAATCCGGAGGGAGGAAGAGTAATTTAATGGACTGAGTTTGCAGAGGTTTTCCGAGCTAGAACGACCATGTAAGTCCTACACAGTCGAGAGAGAGTGCCCAGAGAATGATGGCTGCGTATATGCATGTATATATATCTCTGCAAATTGCCTACATACTTCTATATATATATAGAAGATCAAGTCCTCATGTAGTTCTTGATGATTACCCACGACCTGATAAGCCTCATCCTCCATAGCTTAACTGACTTTGTGAATTATCCCCTCCGATATCCCTATCAAGCTGTTACCTTATGATTGATCCATGCCCCCATCATATATCCACACACACACACACACACACACACATATATATATATATATACACGCATATATGCATGTCCCACGTATATGTGGTATTTATCCATGATAAACACTGATGTTGGGCCGTTCCTATCATTTAGGAGCCATCTAGAAGGTTGTTACAACGAGCCTTATCCGATTCCCTACAATTTATGCGATTCTGTGTCTCCTAATATATTTTCTGGGAACCTTCGGGGTTCATGCACGTACCCCTAACCTGGAAATCCACTGTCCAGCTGAACCCCTGCCAAGCTTTAATGCAACATTACCCTTACCCGAGATTCACACACTTAAACCCCCACCTTGAATGAATCCTCACTTCTAGTCATAAGAATCCTTCTACATTCCGGTAATCCAAGATCATGCCCTTAATGGGCCTTAAATTAAGCCCAAAGCGATTCAGGGCACAACAACTACCCCCCGGTTCCTTGTAGCTATTGGAAATACAAAAGGAACCTAATCATTGCTCGTACCTCAACCACACCTGCATTCCACGTGAACCCTAAGCCTACATGAGTGAACTCGTAAGAAACAAGGGATTCAACCATGAAATTCATGTGCTAACAATTGCATCCCTAAACTTACTCCCTGGGATTCGTACATCTCCATACTGGGGTACCACTAGCGCACCCCCATGCCACAGTTTTCGTGTATACATCCATCCTCTTGGAAATTAAAATTTTCACACGGAAAAATTCACACATTTTTTTAGCGATAAACCTCCCAAGTATCTAAAGTCCCAGTAGAACTCTAATATTTCAAAATTTGAATCCTACATAATCACTCCATATTCTCCACAAAACCCCATGCATCGAGTCTTCCACTCGTCCACATTCAGTATCCTTGCATTTTCAAAAAACCTGTTAATAATTATCATTGCTTCTTAGCTGTGCATGCGGGCCTATTCGAGTGAGGGCACGTGGCCTACCCGCTCATATCCCCACGCCTATATACATACATCTCATCACACCTATTATTCTTTTAACTTTTTATCAAACACAAAACCCTTCTCTCTATATCCCCAAATCGGTTCATTTCCACAGGCTAACTTCTGGCGAGGATCTCTACTTTTTGACTGTTCTTCAATTTAAAGGTACCTTCTACTTCTTCTTCTTACATTAATCTCCATATTTTCACATGCTTCTTTGTTCATATGCACACAAATCTATATCGGCACTTCATATCTCTGACCCATTTTTCGTTTCGATTCACTTTATATGCCATTAGTTAGATGATTCCTGTCATCATTAGTAGATACATGTTGAATCGAATAGTTCCTCCTGCCTTGTATGATGTTTTCCAACCTTTGCCCGTTCGTATTCTTACATATGTATGCATATACCTTCCAACTGCATGTCGATTTAACCCTTCCTTTTGTACACCCTTCACGCTTTGTCTTTAATTGATCTTCTTGTAGCATCTTTGCACTTAATGTTAATCAACCTTTGCATATATCCTGTGTAATTTAAGCCCTTGTTCAAGACCTATTAGAGTTAACCATGGCCCTTTTTCCATGGGGTTCTTCACTTACAACCCCCCCTTAAGGCTAAGTCTGGTCTCTACAGATTCTGTTTGATATAATGCCTTACCTGTCTCTTTTCCTTTACCTCTCATTTAACTTGGGGGTTCCTCTACGCGAACCCCAGCATCATTAACCTTCCCCCCTTCTACTAAAAGCCAGGAACAAAATGTGACCTCTACTGAATTAGGGATCCTTGTGCTTAAACCCCCATGGTTGATCATATCTCCATGCTCTTCTGTCTTGAAAACTTATTTTATGGATCCAAGGCTCACCTCTGCTTTTCCTGGCACAGATGTCGAGCCAGGCTACATCCATTGAATTACCGACTATTCCTGCCACGGTGGCCTCCCAGTCACCAACCATGTCTGGAGCTGATTCCTTCATGTCTCCGAGGCCCTTGTCTAAATTGCCTCCCATGACATCTACTGTGAGTGGTCGCACCCGCTCCAAGGTTAAAATCCTTGACCCTATAGCTGCCCAAATCTCACTCAGACCCTACTCCCTTGATCCTTCTTCTGTTGTACCTACCAATGTTAGTTCTGATTCTCCTGAATCTGAGGAAGAAATCGACTCATTGGAGCACTTATCCCTAACAGTTGAACCCTTCAATGACCAGCCTGAGGATAATGAAAACCAAGATGAAGCTACCTCTGCTAAAACCTCCAATGCCCCTGTTCACCAGCTTTCCTGTGTCAACACCCTTACCTCAATGACTGCCCAAAAGTTAGAAAACCTATTAGGAGCTTGCAACCCTGGGTGTACACAGGTCGTACCCCAGCCTGAAGAAAGGTGCCATGACTTTTCCAACTTCGAGCCAAACCAAGTGATCCCATGCGCTGTCTTCTCTGCTCAGCTCTTTAGACTGGGATTATCATTACCTCTTCATCCCTTCATTGTGGATATTCTTGACACCTACCAACTTGCCCCACTACAATTGACCCCGAACTCCTACCGAATGGCCATTTGTCTCTACATCTTATACGTTTCTTTGTTCAAGTTGAGCTAACCGCTCGCGAGTTGGGTTTCTTTTACCAACTCAAAGAAACTGGGAAGACCCCTGGCTTCTTCTATCTCACCACCTGGAATGTTCACCAAGGGAAATGTATAAAAGGCAACAAGAAAGGGATGTCAGGTTGGCACAAGCAATTCTTATATTGCTATGATTGCTCTTCATACAGAACAGATTTCAATCCTTCCCCATCAATGCCCCTTCAAACTGTTTTAGAAGGTGATGAGCTAAAACGAGATCGTAAAGCCTTAAGAAAGAGTGCAGAGCTAGGGGATGGTGCTGGCCTGCTTACCAAGAGAAAGTTGATCCGTTTGGGTTTTTGCAAGAAGCTTAGCTCCAGGTCTCCAGGGGACACCCATACCCCTGTCGAAGAAAATCTTGTTGATGTAGCCCCTAACGAAACAGGTTTACATTTGTATCTCTACTCATAAGTGTACCTCCCTTTTATTGCCTTCCTCCTTGGTTATAAAGGCTTCGTATCTCTTTTATCTATGTGATTTATTTGATTTTTTTGTGAAAGAATATATCTGTTGTTGTTTTAACCTGACTACTGTTCCACTTGTAATGCAGATATGTCTTTTTTAGTACCTTCCTTCATTACCAAGCATTCAGCACAGAAGAAGACCTCCAAGTCACCCGTACCTTCCACTCCTATTGAAAGAACCCCTGCTCCATCCATCAAAGTAAGTCCGTCTCTAGTCGAGAAGAAAGTTTCTTCCAGAAAGAGAACCTCCCAGCGTACCCTTGAGGTGTCTGGAGCATCTGGCTCGCGTGGGGGTTAGCGTTCTAAGCATGAGGTTGAACGTAACCCTCTAGAGGTCATCTCCCCTGCTCCACTCACGACCTTCATTGATGCTATAAAAGACAGGGTTGCCATGCGCTCCATCTTAGAGTGGGACAACCTAAGCTATGAGGGAGCCCCAGCAGGATACCCTGTAACACCCCCAGATCCGGGGTCAGGGATCTGGTGGTTACGGTCTAACATCCATTAATAATACTTGACTTGAGTCCACAATAAATAAATCACATGCTGTGACCCCACAGTAATATCCACTCACACGCACAACAGTTATAGTCCCAGAGATGAGATTGAAATAAGTCTTACATTAAAGGGTTACGAATAAACGTTATTACAATCCCAAAAGGATAACATCATAAGTTTAACAGTTTTGCCGTTGATTACATTAATTATACATATAGTTAAGCAGGAAACAAAAGCTGTCTAACTATGCTACCTCAGCAATGGCGGCTAGCATCTCAGCGGGGAGTCCGGTGGGTCGGGTAACCCGCTTGCGCCGAGTGCGCCTGATGCGAGCCATCTGTCCTAGCTGTTGTTGTGACATAATATGAACAAAGCAAGGGTGAGCGAAAGCCCACCAACAATAATATAACTGAACAGTGATACATATATACAGCAGTTCAAAATATCCTTTGAAACCATATGCCATGCATTAATGAGGTTATTGCCAGTATAATATAAAGGATGAAGTTACCAGGTAACTCAAAGTATTTGTTTGTAGAAATATCTGCTACATCAAAAGTAAGCGAGATATTCTCATTGTCATTAAAAAGAGGAACTTGCATGAAAAGATTGCAATTCCAGTTATGAACACTTTTCCAGCTCTGCCAACAATAATCATGTTGCAGGAAATAAATAAGTTTGGATGATGAACCAATGATGGAGTATTCACCGCGCCCGCTGTTCCAATCTTGATGATCAGTCGAGATCGTACAGCTCAAATTAGATTTACTACCGGTAGAAGGAAGAACTGACGGCTTTACTTGTCTACCGCCTTACTAGCTCTTCCCGGCCAACGGTTGGGCCAAAGGGGATGGACCGGCGCTACTCGGCCTCTTACACGACTCCTAGTTCAAATAGAATTCACGATTCTGAATGTAACGTTCGTCCCCCTTTCCCCAAGTATAATACTTGTTGATAAGACTCTACAAGGTAGTCGTATCTAGTTGGAAAGGAAAATTCACCAATAACTTCCAAGCTGTGGCTTGGTATCGAATATCAACTTGTTCCAACAATCTTACCCCTCGAAAGATGAGAAGGTAAACAACGACTTAATAAGTCAACAGCACCCGAGTTGCGAGTGAAGAGAATACTCTATGACCGGGAAGTCGACAAGATAAATAACATTTTCCAAGTAAGGTTCCCTTATTATTAGAGAGGTAGACTCAAAGAAGAATGATGTCCGAGAACCTTTCTTGATATAAGATTAATAATAATATGACTCCGAGGTATTTTCTGTAATAATCGAAGAAGATAAACCTTATTGAGGTTATTCTAAGTATGAAATAAATATTCAGAGAATATTTATTGAATTAAAAATATTTAAAGAATATTTAAGAATATTAAAGGATATCTTTAATCAGGGTATTTCTCAAAATAATCCCTGGTGAAACATCAGGAGAATATTTATTGAATAAATAAATATTTAAATGAATATTAAAAATAATATTCATTAATTAATAGGGCCTGAAAGGAATACTTAAGATAATATTCATAATTAATTAGGAATTTAAATGAATATTCAAATAGTAATATTCATTTAATGAATAATATTCTAAATGAATATCAGGTAATATTCATTTAGTAATCCAAGCCCTAAAGGAATATTCGAGATAATATTCGAGATAATATTCGATAAATAAATCAGGCTTCAGATGAATATTTAAAATAATATTCATCAAGTAATTAATATCTTAAATGAATTTTCAAAAGTAATATTTATTTAATAAAATAATATTCTAAATGAATATCCAAATAATATTCATTTAGTAGTCTCATCTTTAGAAGAATATTCGAAATAATAATCGATAATCAATTCGACTCTGAATGAATATTGAGAAATATTATTCGTCGAATGGTTACGTTTAAATAATTATTTGAAGTAAGGATCGTTAAATAAATAATCTCGAACGAATATTCAAATAATATTCGTCGCCCGAATAAGGGAAAATATTTACTTAAATATTTTCCTTCGAGGTAACCTTGATATATCAAGAAATATTGACTCCCGGTCTATAGTTGATGAATAAGATATATACACCCTTCTCTGAGGGTCTTACAATAACCGGCTTATAATTGATACGTTAGCTGTCTAATTTATAAGCCAATAAACAATCAGGGAACAAGCATAATGATATAACTTGAAAGTAGGCATGCATGCTATGGCATATGTACAACAGAAAACATATATATATATATATATATATATTCAATCACAACAACAGCCTAAAAGAAGGGAATTGGAACTTGCCTGGTAGTCGAGTACGGTAAGGGGTAGTGGTAGCGGGTCCCGGGTTAGCTTGGTGATCTATAAATATCCAAGGCATTCGGGATTAATCACTTAACATCATAAAAGTTAAGTTATACTTAAATCGAAACACGTTCTCGAGTTATCTCGTTATACCCCTTTTAGTGGATTCCTTTTATCATCGATCCGACCCGACATTCGGTCGTTAATACGACATGTCATTGTACTTACACTTGGGACATACTTAAGTCATACAAGTTCTAAAGTCGATCGTTACAAATCAATATTATGCTCCGAGTTTTATCGCCCGTTTTCTAAGTGTTTTACCGAAGTTATAATCAAGCGGGTTTTTAGGGGTTCGTTTGCGATTAACTTTGATTCAAACATTTTTATAAAATCGGAAAACGATCCGTTTCTCATGAGGTTTTCTCTCACACCTTCCTTTTTACCTCTAGTATTTAATTACCAAGATTTTCCACTGACTTACGTATTTTACGAGGGTTCAATTTTAATAACGAACTCGTACTTACGGTTTCGAACGTCTTTTAGTGAATCGGCCATAATTCCTAAACCGTAAGTCCGTTTCACATGATCTTTATATCAAAACGAAGCTTATAACATGATCTATCTTTCCATGGCAGAACATGATACTGGAAAGTGACTTATGGCTACTGTCAAACACGATTTCTTAAGGTTAACAAAAATCGGGCATTACGACGGCTATAAGTCGGACGTTCCATAAATCGTAATCAACAACCCAGGCCACACCGGGCATACCAATCATCTTACATTCATAATACTAATCTCATAAGTCCAGGAACATCATATTATATCATCATATTCATCACATCTCTTAAATCAAACAAACTAACTACATAATCATGTAAACATGCTTATAACAACATTATCACCAAAACTTATCCAAAACTCCATTAAAACTCAAATCAAAGACTAGGGTTCTTGAAGTTTATACCTTCCTTGGAGTAGATAAAGACATTTCTAAGCCTTGTATAGTCCATGAACATCCTTAACCAAGCTTAGATCATCCAAAAATCAAGAAAACCAAGAATTTTGTTCTTGATGTTACTATTCATCCTCCACTTTCTTGATTTTTTTTGAAAATGGAAACAAAGGAGTTTGGACTTGAAATTTCTAGGAGATTAGTTTTATGAAATATAGAACTCACCTTAAAAATTTGAAGATTAAACAATGGTTGGAAGTAGGTTTTTGATTTTGGAATTAAAAAGGGCCGAATGAAAAAAATGGAGAGTGTTTTGGTTGTTTTTGCTTGGTTGGCTTGAAATAATGCATAAAGTGATTTGTATTTGGTAATATCTCATCCAAGCTAGTTTATTAAAGTGATGATGCATTGGATGATGTATTTTGTAAGGACAAGTGTTGATCATTGATTGATTTCATGCTAACTAGTAGTTAGTTTTTGCTAAGTACTAGTTTCATCTCTAAGTATGCTAGTTGCATGAGTCATCACTTGGTTTGCTAGATATTTTCTAGTGGCTTATGCATGACTCTTGCTTCCACTGCTTGTTTCTTTTGTTCGGTTATTGCTCGTTTCGATTGATCGTTCGGACGAATAACTAAGTAGTTTCACCTCTAGGGTTTACCGGGAAATTTCTCGATATTCATAATACCTTCCCCAATCCTTAATATAATCCTCGTGATGACCATGTAGGATATTTAATCTCGATACAAACTTAATCCGTAATCTAGGATTCGTTCGCTTTATTGATTAATCTCGTTATAACGTTTTAGCGGTTTCTAGAACGCTTGTTTCACTGCCTCAGTGGTTTCCTACCTTCATTCTTAAATCAAATATAATAACATCCCAAAATATCAAATCCTCAAAGTTAATATCTCAATTCTTGGATTATAATAATATTTAATCCACTGTCCGGTCAAATATTATACCGAAAAAGAATTTGGAATTTCTGAATTCCGATCGTCTCTGCATTCACTTATTTCCTCCGCGTATTACTAATATGACTTCGAAACATCCATATCACGTCCCGTACATAGGGTGGCGTGAAAAGTTTTCCAACTTACAAAATCACTATTCATCCACCAAATTACTATGCACGTACAGGAAACACTATGCACGTACGGGAAACACTATGCACGTACGGGAAATACTATGCACGTATGGGAAACACTATGTACGTACGGGAAACACTATGCACGTACTCATTTCCCTTCAAGGATCCATTAGCTCCTTCCTGGATGGTAGATTATTCTTATCTAGGTCCTCAACCATCGAATTACTCTATTCTGACAATATACCAATGCATCAGGATCATTGTCCAAAGCAATATCCATTCATTACAATCATTGTTCTTTAAAACCACCATTCATTAGAGTTGGTGACCTTGTTGTCGGAATCATTGTTCCTCATTTTATCATTACTTAATAAAAAGTTTTAATTATATCCAAAATTTGGGGTTCTTACATACCCCTAGTGAATGCTGAAAGCCTATTCCTGTACTTGAAGCATAGCAATCAGATTCTTGGGGCCGCAAAGGGGGATTCAAAAGCACGTGAAGAACTTGAGAGGGTACGCTCAGAGTTGAAAACCTCCCAGAATGATAAGAAGAAGCTGTTGGCTTCGAACAAGAAGCTTAATGAGAGTGAGGGTACGTTGATCCAGGAGAGAGATAAACTACTGAGAGAGAGAGTCCATGGATGCCATCATCCTCAAGATGGATAAAGAAAGAGAAGATGCTAATAATGCCAGCAGGAAGGAGAAGGAGAATGTAACACCCCCAGATCCGGGGTTAGGAATCTGGTGGTTACGGTCTTACATCCATTCATAATACTTGACTTGAGTCCATAATAAATAAATCACATGCTGTGACCCCACAATAATTACCACTCACACACACAACAGTTATAGTCCCAGAGATGAAATTGAAATAAGTCTTACATTAAAGGGTTTACGAATAAAAGTTATTACAATCCCAAAAGGATAACATCATAGGTTTAAAAGTTTTGCCGTTGATTACATTAATTATACATATAAATAAACAGGAAACAAAAGCTGTCTAACTATGCTACCTCAGCAATGGCGGCTAGCATCTCAGCGGGTAGTCCGGTGGGTCGGGTAACCTGCTTGCGCCGAGTGCGCCTGACGCGAGCCATCTGTCCTAGCTGTTGTTGTGACATAATATAAATAAAGCCCACCAACAAATATATAACTGAACGATAATTTAAAACAGTTCAAAGCTATCTTTTAAACCATATGCCATGCATTTACGGAAATGATGCCAGTATAACATGAACGATGAAGTTACAAGGTAACTTAAAGTATTTGTTTGAAGAAATATCTGCTACATCAAAGTAAGCGAGATATTATTATCGTTAATAAGAAGAGGAACTTGCAAGAAAGGGTTGCAATTCCAGTTATGACTCTTTTCCAACTCTGCCAACAGTAATCATGTTGCAGGAAATAAATGAATTTGGATGATGAACCAATGATGGAGTATTCACCGCGCCCGCTGTTCCAATCTTGATGATCAGTCGAGATCGTACAGCTCAATTTAGATTTACTACCGGTAGAAGGAAGAACTGACGGCTTTACTTGTATACCGCCTTGCTAGCTCTCCCCGGCCAACGGTTGGGCCAAGGGGATGGACCGGCGCTACTCGGCCTCTTACACGACTCCTAGTTCAAATAGAATTCATGATTCTGAATGTAACGTT
Organism: Saposhnikovia divaricata; assembly: GCA_036435485.1. Taxonomy (NCBI): domain Eukaryota; kingdom Viridiplantae; phylum Streptophyta; class Magnoliopsida; order Apiales; family Apiaceae; genus Saposhnikovia; species Saposhnikovia divaricata. Next base: position 131,992,898 of record CM071600.1, read on the forward strand.
CGTCCCCCTTTCCCCAAGTATAAGACTTGTTGATAAGACTCCACAAAGTAGTCGTATCTAGTTGGAAAGGAAAATTTACCAATATCTCCCAAGCTATTACTTGGTAACGGATATCAACTTGTTCCAGTAATCTTACCCCTCGAAAGATGAGAAGGTAAACAACGACTTTAATAAGTCAACAGCACCCGAGTTGCGGGTGAAGGGAATACTTTATGACCGGGAAGTCGACAAGATAAATAACATTTTTCCAAGTAATGTTCCCTTATTATTAAGAAGATAGACTCAAAGATGAATGATGTCTGGGAACCTTTCTTGATATAAGATTAATAATAATATGACTTCGAAATATTTTCTGTAATAATCGAAGAAGATAAACCTTATCGAGGTTATTCTAAGTATGGAATAAATATTCAGAGAATATTTATTGAATTAAAATATTTTACAGAATATTTGGGAATATGAAAGAATATCTTTAATCAGAGTATTTCTCAAAATAATCCCTGAAGAGATATCAGGGGAATATTTATTGAATAAATAAATATTTAAATGAATATTCAAAACAATATTCATTAATTAATAAGACCTGAAAAGAATATTTAAGGTAATAATCATAATTAATTAGGAAATTTAAATGAATATTCAAAAGTAATATTCATTGAATGAATAATATCCTAAATGAATATCAAGTAATATTCATTTAGTAATCCAAGCCTTAAGGAATATTCGAGATAATATTCGATAATTAAATCAAGCTTCAGATGAATATTAAAATAATATTCATCAAGTATTTAATATCTTAAATGAATATTCGAAAGTAATATTTATTTAATAAAATAATAATCTAAAAGAATATCCAAATAATATTCATCTAACAGTCTCATCTTTAGAAGAATATTCGAAATAATAGTCGATAATCAATTCGACTCTGAATGAATATTGAGAAGTATTATTCGTTGAATAGTTAAATTCAAATAATTATTTGAAGTAAGGATCGTTAAAATAATTAGTCTCGAACGAATATTCAAATAATATTCGTCGCCCAAATAATAGAAAATATTTACTTAAATATTTTCTCCCGAGGTAATCTCGATATATCAAGAAATATTGACTCCCGGTCTATATTTGATGAATAAAGATGTATCCGCCCTTCTATGAGGGTCTTATATTAACCGGCTTATAACTGATATATAACTATCTAGCTTATAAGCCAACAATAACATTCAGGGAACAAGTATATCAATTCAACTTGAAAGTAGGCATGCATGCAATGGCATATGTATATCAGCAATCATATATATATATTTATTCAATCACAACAACAGCCTAAAAGAAGGGAATTGAAACTTGCCTGGTAGTCGAGTACGGTAAGGGGTAGTGGTAGCGGGTCCCGGTTCAGCCTGGTGATCTATAAATAGCCAAGGCATTCGGAATTAATCACTTAACATATTAAACGTTAAGTTATACTTAAATCGAAACACGTTCTCGAGTCATCTCGTTATACCCCTTTTAGTGGATTACTTATTATCACTGATCCGACCCGACATTCGTTCGTTAATACGACATGTCACTGCACTTATACTTGGGACATACTTAAGTCATATGAGTTCTAAGGTTGATCGTTACGAACCAATATTTTACTCCGAGTTTTATCGCCCGTTTTCTAAGCATTTTACCAAAGTTATAAAAGAGTCGTCTTTTAGGGGTTCGTTCTCGTTTAACCTTGACTCGAACATTTTTAATAAATCGAAAAATGCTCTTTTTGACATACGGTTTTCTTTCACACCTTCCTTCTTACCCCTAGTATTTATTTACCAAGATTCGCCATGACGTTACATAGCTTACGAGGGTTCAATTTCAGTTACGAACTTTTGTTTACGGATTCGAACTACTTTTAGTAATTTAGTCATAAATCCTAAACCGTAAGTCCGTTTCACGTGATCTTTATATCAAAACGAAGCTTAGAGCATTACCTATCCTATCATGGCAGATAAGGTCTCTGGAAAGTAGGGGTTCAACATGGAAAATGGCATACAAAACATGGTATTGTAAAATCGGGCATTATAACGGCTGTAAATCGAATATCTATCAATTTCAAATCTTCCCATAAACATAGCATCCAACCCAAACAACATATACATGACTTATATACATGAACTGAGGCCAAGCAATGCCTTTCCGTTCATCTAAACTATTTTTAACATTTATCAAAACTACATCATATTCATGCTTATAATCATGCTAATATCACATCTTATACTAAATCCCATCAAGAGCATGCAAAATCTCAAGGTAAAGCCTAGGGTTTAAAGTTGTTATACCTTCCTTGGAGTATGATCTAGCCTCACTATGCTTGGTATGATCCTTAGAAGTGCTTAAGCTTGCTAAATCAACCAAAGAAATCAAGGAAAAACAAGATTAGTTCATGAAAACACTATTCACCCTCCTCTTAAATCATTTTTTTGAAAATGGAAAAAGAAGAGATTGAAGCTAGGATTTTGAGGAGATCATTTATATGAAATGTAAGTCTCACCATAAAAGTTTCAAGATCAACAAATGGTTGGAAGTTGGATTTTGAATTTGGAATTTCCAAGAGGCCGAATGCTTTGTTTCTTTGGAGAGAAAGATGAGTTCTTGCTTGGTTGCTTGAAAATAATGCATAAAGTGACTTGTTTTAGATAATATCTCATCCTTGTCACTTTAATAAAGTGGTGATGTATAGAATGATGTATTTGTGAGGACAAGTGTTGAAGATTGGATGGTTTAAGGCTTAACCAAGTGATTTGATTTTCTAAGTACTAGTTGATCTCTAATGGTTCTAGTTCCTTGATTCTAGTTTGGTTAGTAGTTATTTTATACATAGCACATGCATGCATCTTAGTCTCTGCTTGCTCTTTTGTCCGGTTATTGCTCGATTCGATTGATCGTTCGTAAGAATAACTCTTTCGTTTCTAGTTAGGGTTTTTTACCGAAAACCTTCTTAATATTTATAATACTATTCCTCATCTTTCTTAGTACTTCTCGAATTTAAATTCCTTAAATCCCTTTTATAATTCCTTAAGTCTTGCAGTGTCCCGGGAAATCTCGGAGAAAATAAAAGTGCTCTTTTTCTGAATCCGACAGCTTTTACATACACTTTTTTTCCTCCTCGATCACTAATACGAACTCAGAAATCCGTTCCGAATACCGGGTATATCATTATTATAATAATATTCCAAATTCCACCAAAATCACTATTCATCACTTATTTTTATTTAATTCCTATAATTAGGAAAATGAACCTGGTTCACTCTCGAGTGCTTCTTAACCTTTTTACGGAACCGCTGGACTTATAATAGATATTGATTTGGATGACATAAGAATAATCTTACTTGAAGTAATATACTTATATTCTTAGGAGATAGATCATTCTTATCTATGCCGTCAACCAAAAGTATTCTGCATGACATATAAGTAATTGAATTCAAATCCGTTCCATTTATTTAATAGATCTTCGTTACATCGCAGTCATAACCACTATTCATTCTTACATCATTAAATACATAAAAGTTTTAATCCCACCCAAAATCTGGGTTCTTACAGAGAAACTTGAACTGAAGGTCCGAACTCTCTAGGGTGCAATCGCCAAGTACAAGGTCATCATATCCAAACAAGATGACAAAGAATACAACATGGGTTACAAAGTCGGGATCAAAAACTACATGACTTCCACCTATGAGGCTTTCCCAGACTTGGAATGGAGTCTCCTAGGTCAGGACGCAATTGATGCCATCGACTTGATCAAAGCCGAGCAGGCTGCAGCTATGCCGGAGGTGAACATGGGTGAACCCCCTCAAGACAAAGTTGATGAGATGATTATCGATGCGGTTGTCCAAGATGTGGTGGAACCAGCAGTGAACCCAGAAGCAGAACCAGCGGTGAACCCAGAATCAGAAACTGGAGACGGGGGTTCAACGGTGATATCCCAGAATGTGATCCAACCATCTGATCCTGAAATTGCGAAGGCCCCTTCTACTCAGGTAACTCCACCAGCTTCTCCGACCAAGACAGTCCAGTAGCCCTTCTATCATGAACTTTCTCTTTTTAAAAGTGATCCTTTCTTGAACTCTTTTGGCAATGATTGCCATGAATTGATTATTTTAAGGGTGTGGGCTCCTCTGAAATCTTCACAAGATGTAAACTTTAACTTGGTTTGCCTAAGACTTGTAGTTTCGTTTTATGGATTTTTCCTTGCTTTTGCTTAGTGTATGCTTGCCATGTAGTTGACTTACATGTACACATATGCACACACCTACACTTAATTCAGTACTTGGTGTTCTTTACTCTGCATGCCAAATCTAGTAAAATGTCCATACCATGTTTTGTTCAATTAAGTATCCATGCCATGCTTTGTTCAACTAGGTATCCACTCCATGTTTCCCTTTAGAATTTCCGGTCCTTACTAATTTTGGGGTTCACTTGTTGTACCCCTGGTCATTAATGAAATGAACATGTATACCTACCTTAAGAACAATAGGTATTCCACCTGTCATGCTCCTAACATGTTTTGACAAAACCTATCTTGACCTTATGAATTTTTCAGATCCGTAAACCAAGTGAGTTTCTTACTAAGCTTGTCATTTCCGTCTCAAATCCTTACCTTGCAACTGGTCCTTATTAACCACAAGGTATTTAATAAGGGATGATTGATGTTCCACCGGTCATACCCCTGGTTGCGTTACCCTTTAAGCATACTAGGCTCCCACCAACCTCGATTCCCATTTTCATGCGATTTCCTCGCAAGACCAATTTCCTTAGCCATTCCATTTGTCAAAAGGTTAAGCTTTACTCACCCAGCTTCCCTGGGACCGTAGAAAGGCCATTTTGCCAATTTGTACTTAGTTCCCACAACTGCATACAAATCCTATAGAAATGTTGGTTATCCACCGTATTGATTACACGATAATTCAGGGTTCAAGCGATTGAACCTCCCATATAGGAGAACCTCGTGGCCCTAGTTTCCCTAGAACCTTCCTGCCTTGGAGTTCCACCCCATTTAATGCATAAGCCATGCATGCCCTAATCCATGTGTTCGTACTCCATGTACGTTCCAATCCATACATGTGTAATCCATGCATATCCATATAATTCGTGTAATCCATTAACACATATTCCATATGTTTTCCATCCATAAGCATACGATCCGTATGCTTCCATTCCATTACATACATTTTTCTTTAAAATTTATCCATTTTTAAGCCAAGTTGTCTTTTCATTTATTAGTGCATACCTACTCCCCCCCGAGTTCTTTAATATAATTAGACTTATAATGAAGAACTAGGTTCAATAGTCGTATCCTTTTTAGAACATAAATAAAACAGGTTACACATAGCATGCATTCATCCACATAAATCCATACATTTTTATGCATAAAACAGAGATAAAAGAAAAAACCAGTTGATTTTAATTCCATGAAATCAAATCATAATTGGTGTTCAACAGGTAGGCGTACATTCACAACCCCCCGAGCACTTTTTAACAAGAAAAGGGAAATTCCTAACCGATTGATCCTAATATCATGGTAGCTACAACTAATAAGCCACTTTTATTCTCATACACCTGAAAGAGGTCTACAAGAAATGTTACCTGGATTCAACTACTGGTAATATTTCTTAAGGTGTTTGGCGTTCCACGTCCTCGGGATTAGCTTCCCGTCCAAGTCCTCCAAATGATAAGTTCCTTCCCATAAGACCGATTTGATCACATATGGGCCTTCCCAATTTGCCTCAAAGGCCCCATATCCTGGAGTCCTCATGTTGGGCATCATTTTCCTTAAAACCAGATCACCAACCTTTAAAGGTCGTGCTCGAACCTTGCCATCAAAGTACTTGCGAGTCCTTTGTTGATAGGCTGCAAGCTTCAGCTGAGAGGTTGCACTAACCTCTTCCACTAGGTCCAAATACAAACGATGATTAACTTCATTTTCCATGTGGTCAAAGTTATCCCTCTTGAATGAGCCAGCACCAATTTCCATAGGTACCATTGATTCGCACCCATAAGTTAAGGTAAACGGGGATTCACCAGTCGTAGTCCTTGGTGTTGTATTGTAGGACCATAACACCATGGGAAGTTCTTCTGGCCAGCAACCCTTCTTATCTTCCAACTTCGCCTTTAGAGTATGTTTAATGATCTTGTTGTGGCTTCAGTCTGACCGTTGCTTTGTGGGTGGCAAACTGCATAGAAGCCTTTCACAATCCCGAGTTCTTCACATAAGCCCTTCATTTCCTTGCTATCGAACTGCTTGCCATTGTCCGATATCAACTTATAGGGAACCCCATATCGGCATACAATTGCTCGAAACACGAACTCCTTTAATTTGGCTGCGGTGATCGTAGCTAAGGGTTCAGCTTCTGCCCATTTGGTGAAATAATCCATAGCCACAACAGCGTACTTTACTCCTCCTTTCCTCTTAGGGAGTTCTCCGATCAAATCAATCCCCCAAACAGCAAAAGGCCATGGGCTAGAGAGTGGCTTTAATGGCACAGCAGGGTTCCTATTTGAGTTAGCGTACCTTTGGCACCTATCACATGCCTTTGAGAATTGGTGGGCATCCTGTTGTAGCGTTGGCCAATAGTACCCCTGTCGAAGTATCTTGTAGGCCAATGAGGTTCCTCCAGAGTGGTTTCTACATATGCCTTCATGTACCTCCCGCATAATGTATTCGCATTCGCTGCCTGCTATACATCGTAGAAGCGGCTTGTTGAAACCCCTCTTGTATAGCTTTCCATCATACAGGGCATAACGCGTAGCCTTATACTTCATCCTTCGGGCTTCATCCTTTTCGGCCGGTAGAACCCCCTTTGTTATGTATTTCAGAATTGGAGTAATCCATGTATCCTCCACTTGAACCTCAATATCCATACAGTCGAACCTTGGGATGCTAGGTTGTCGCTATATCTCCAAGGGTATTACCCCTAGCATAGTTGCTTCCCTAGTGGAACCCATTTTGGTTAAGGCATCCGCACTTGAGTTTTCTGTCCTTGGAATTTGCACAAAGTTTTTCTCCCCAAACTTGCTCATCAGCTCCTGAGCGTACCTCATGTATAGGTCCGTGCGTGGACGCCTGGCTTGGAAGTTGCTTTTGATATGTCCCACCACCAACATGGAATCACTGTACACAGTAATGTTCACTACCTTCATTTCAAGAGCTAGCTTCAAACCCGCAATCAGGGCTTCATACTCGGCATCGTTGTTTGTAGCTTTGAATGTAAAATGAATTGAACTTTGCAATTTGTGGCCTTCGGGGCTTATCAGGACTAAGCCAGCACCTGCACCATTTCTATTCACGGCTCCATCTACGTATAGAGTCCACCATGGTTCACAATTTTCGGTTAGAGCCTCTTTCTCTGGGGGTTCCATCACCTTTTCCTGGGCTTCAACGTCGAAGGATGGTGGAAACTCTAAAAAGAAATCAGCAAGTGCTTGACCTTTGATAGCTGTTCTCGGCTTATATTCGACATCAAATTGACCCAACTCCATGGCCCATTTCATTAACCTTCCCGAAGCTTCGGGTTTATGCAGGACCTGCCTTAGTGGAAATGAGGTTCGTACCTCTATCGTATGTGCCTGGAAATATGGCCTTAACTTTCTTGATCCCAAAATCAAAGCGTAAGCCAGCTTCTCCATATTTGTTTACCGGGTTTCAGTATCCAAAAGCCTCTTGCTTACATAATACATAGGGTATTGGGTTTGATCTTCTTCACGGACCAAAACGGAACTAATAGAGTATTCAGATACCGCCAAGTACAAAATCAAGGTTTCACCCTCCACTGGCTTTGCTAGCAATGGGGGGCTTCCCAGTTGCTCCTTTAAGCTGGTGAAGGAAGCTTCACATTCGGGTGTCCACTCGAAGCCTTTTCTCTTCTTGATAGCTATGAAGAATTCTCGACATCTGTCAGAGGATTTAGAGATGAACCTATTCAAGGCTGCCACAAGTCCCATGAGGCTTTGGACTTCCTTCACACTCCGGGGGGACCTCATTTCAACCAGTGCCTTTATTTTGACAGGATTGGCCTCGATTCCTCGATGATTCACAATGAAGCCCTAGAACTTTCCAGACTCAACCCCAAATACACATTTTTGGGGGTTCAACTTCATCCTATATTTCCTTCAAATGCCAAACATTTCTTTGAGGTGGGTAACATGGTCACTTGCTTCCTTGGACTTGACCAGCATATCGTCCACATATACTTTCATAGTTTTCCCAATCTGATCTTTAAACATCTTGTTAACCAGCCTTTGATAGGTTGCTCCGGCGTTCAACAGTCCGAAGGGCATCCCGATGTAACAGTAGAGACCCCTGTCGGTGATGAAGGAGGTATGCTCTTGATCAGGTTCATACATCGAGATTTGATTGGAGCCCGAGTACGCATCCATGAAATTTAGTAAAGCATGGCCAGCCGTAGCATCAACCAGCTGATCGATTCGTGGGAGTGAAAAGCTATCTTTGGGGTACGCCTTGTTCAAATCAGTAAAATCTACGCACGTACGCCACTTGCCATTAGGTTTCTTTACCAAGACCGGATTTCCTAACCACATGGGGTAAAAAGATTCCCTTACCAACTTGGCTTTCAACAACCTATCCACCTCTTCTTTCAAGGCAACGGCTCTTTCCCCACCTATAGCTCTTCTCTTCTGCCTAACGACCTTCATTTCTGGATCAACGTTTAAATGATGACACATCACCCTTGGGTCTATCCCCACCATGTCTTCGTGGCTCCAGGCAAATATGTCCAAATTGTCCTTCAGAAATGAAACCAGTGTTTCCCTAATCACAGGGTTCAGCTGTTTGCCAACTTTCAATTCCTTTGTAGGATCGGTTGCATTTACTAGAATAGCCAAAGTGTCTTCAGCCACCCCGACCTTCTCCTTTGTTTCCGGCATACGCGGATCCAAATCAATCTCCACTTGGTTCACCTTGCTTGCACCCTCTTCAATTACTCCTTCCATCAATGGTTCTTCTGCCTTTGAATTTTTAAATTTCGGGGCTTCCAACATTAGCACCCTACTACGGGTATCTACCCCCCAAAAAGTTGTAACATCTGTATAGGGCTCCTCGCCTGAATGTTGCACAATCATGATAACATTGCACATGTCTCTTGCTGGCTTTACTTCTTTCCTACGTAGAGGTTCACTCCCTTGTCCTACGTCGGGGTTCAAGTGCTGGTAACACTGCTCAGAGGAACCTCCATCCACCAATAACAGATGTTTGCAGGCTTGTTCGACAGTGTGCAAAACTTTGTTGTAGCACTCCCTTGAGTCAGATTGGCATCCCTGAACGCATCCAATTCCTCCTGGAGTCGGGAACTTCATTGATAAGTGGTAAATTGAAGTTACCACTCGCATCTCCTTGAGTAATGGCCTTCCAAGTATCTTATTGTAAGAAATGTCTTCATTCACCACCATGAATTCTATTACTTGTGTAGCAGACCGGGGTTCATCTCCCTATGTTACAGGAAGCTTCACTCGCCCCATAATTTGCACGGGATTTCCAGTAAAACCATATAACTCATTATAAGAGGGAGCCATTTCTTTGTCAAGTAGCCCCATCTTCTGGTAGGTGCTGTAAGCCAAAATGTTAACAGAGCTTCCATTATCCACCAACACCTGGTGTACATTCATACCTCCGATTGCAGCCTTAATTACCAGAGCATTATTGTGGGGATGGTGTACATGTTTGGCGTCCTCCTCTGTAAATGTTATATCAGCCGCTTCGCCTTTAAAAAGTTTTGGTGGCCTTTTAGACAAGTTGTACACATTCGTGAGGGGCGTACCCCTAGCTTCCCGAGTGTAATTTTTATGGGCGTTCCTGCTCATACCCCCAATGTAGGGTCCACCTATGAAGATATGAATACTGTTGGCCCGTGTATGGCGTTCAGGATTCGTCTTTTCGGCTTCCTTATTAATTCTGTCATTCTTGTATCCCTTAGATTCTTGGGCCACGAACTCAGTGAGCTAACCCCTTCTTATAAAATCTTCAATATGATCCTTCAAATGACGGTAATCCACAGTTTCATGCCCATTGACATCATGGAAAGCACAGTATCGCCCTTCACTTTTGTTCCCCGGAAGCCCATTCCTTGTTGGCTTTCTGAACATTCCCGCCTTGTTCCCTACCTCGTACACCTGCTCAATAGAAGCTTTGAGCGGGGTATACTCGGTGTACTTGCCTGAACCATGAGAATCCTTCCTTGTAGGATACTTGTAGCTTACTGTTCTTCCCGTTCCAGTTGTATTCACAGTTATAGGAGCTATCTTTTTGTCACGGTGGGTAGACCTAGCAGAGGAGCTTCCACCATATGAGGTTTGCTTGTTATACCCCCTATCTTTTGGGCTATAGGATCTATGCATATTGCTCCTGCTCCATTCCCTAGAGCTATGACTCTTCCTGAGTTTAGCCATTGATTCTTCGATCACCTTGTGAGTTTCAGCCTTGGCACAGAAGTCTGCCAAAGTTTTAGGCTCCGCCCCCTGTAGCTCTTTCCAGAAATCAGTGCCTGGGCGTACGCCCGCAATCAAAAAGTTTTTATAGGTCTCATCTATTGTCTTCCTCACCTTGGGGACCTCCGCGTTGAACCATTTAAAGTACTCAGTGAGCGTTTCATTCTCATCTTGCTTGATGTTCGCCAGAGTATTGGCTGGGGGTGCGAACGCAACTGAAGCCCGAAACTGGGTTACGAACAATTCACTCATTTGCCTCCAAGACCGAATAGAGTTTGGACGTAGCCTTTTGAACCATTGATGAGCACTATCCCTTTACGTGGCAGCCAATAAACGACATTTTGTTAGATCCTTCACCTGGTATACCTCCATTTCCTTGTCAAACCGACTAAGATATTCCACCGGGTCGGTGGGTCCACTGAATTTTAAGTCTCCCACCCCTCGATATTTTGGTGGGAGTGGTGAATCCCTCACCTTTTTGGTGAAGGGTGAAGCCACCGTTAAGCCTTCCAACGATTGTTTCTCCAACCTTAGCTTCTTTAGTGCCTCACGCATGTCCTTCACCTTGTAGTGCTCGTTCTCACCATCCGTGAACTAGCTTCCATCCTCGCTGGAACCATCAGTGGAATCCCCCATCTGGTATTGATCATCATCACTATACTCGGGGTTATGTCGAGAGCTGCAGCTTCGCTCACCATCACCCCCTTTAGAGAGCCTTCTAGATTTAGAAACAGATTTATCTTTTCTATGACTTTGAGACCCCTTCGATTGGGACCTCATATCCTGAGTTCTCCTCGTCTGCCTCTCTTTTTTCTCATCAAGCTATGGCGTAAATCATTGACATTCGGCTTGTTGCCCAGCCTGTCAAAGACACTCAGGCTACGAGTAGGCGAACCCTGGGACTGCTGAACCTCTTCTTCTCCGTCTTTCCAATCCGGGTTTGTTTGGTTGGTCTCCACATCAGAAAATCCTTTCTGTGAAACCTCTTTTTCCGACTCCTCACCATCACTGTTGAAATCCAACCTAACTGGTGTAACCACTTTCTTTTTCACCTTTTGATCCGTGGAACCATGCTTTTGTTTCCACTTCTTCAATTTCTCAGACTTCTTTTCCAAAGAAACGATTTTCTTTTTCATCTTCTTAATCTTGTCCCTTAGCTCCTGGTTCGTCCTCTCCTCATCACGTTCCCCATCACCATCACTTCGTCTATCCTCCAGTGTTTGAACATTACCATAAACCGAGACATCTCTTCCCTCAAGAGATAAAACCCGCCCCTCCTTCTAGTGCCACAAATGTTGTGAGGAAAAAATGGTACAACACTTCAATGAAAGAATTACAAGAAAAAACCAAGATAATCCAAGAGTAATGATTAAACAAACCGAATTACAAGCCCAAAACCCTAGTTTCATAAACCCGCCAAAAGCCCAAGATATCAAGTGATGCACGCTTGCATCTTCAAAAACTTCAAAAATGGAAAGAGGTCATCAACGAACAAAGGGATGATTTCTATGAGTCAGACGAGGAATTACTCATCCTAGAAAGGCAGAAAAAAGCTTTGGAAGAAAAGTTGGCACGACATCGGGAGATTCGTCGCCTACGACTTGAATTAAGACAGACATCTATCTCAGCCCACGACAATCATTTTGATACCGAGGGCGAAGACCAAGGAGCAGAAGATGACGAGTATGATGATGAGGAATCTAGAGAATCAATTCATTCACAACCACCTCCCCATAAATGACGTTCATCATCTGCGAGTGAGTCATCATGGCGTAGTGAGTCAAGCGAGTCCTTTCGATCTGAGGATATCGCCAAAATTCGAGAAGACCTCGAAGCATGCAGAACCTTCATTCGCAATCAAGCTGGTAAAGACATATCCACTGAGAGCCCATTGGTGAAAGTCATCGAAATTGTATGTGTCGATAGGATGCTTAAAATGCCCTCGCTAGATCATTTTGATGGTACTTCAGATCCTAGTGGATTTCTCAACACATTTGACGGCCGCATGGCTTTCTTTGGGCACTCGGATACAGCGAGATGCCAATTTGTTTCTACATGCCTGCAAGGTACAGCTCTCAGATGGTATAACAGTCTTCCTCCTCGTTCTATAGCCTCCTGGCATTCTTTGAAAACAAAATTCCAAGCTCGATTTTCTAGTAATTATAACGGAGGTAAAAATCACTGCTTCGTTGATGGTAATTAGATAGCGATATAATGAATCACTACGTGCCTTTTTTACTCGATTTCGAGCCAAGGTTGCGGACATTCCAAATCTAATCGAAGAATTGGACATCAACTATCTAGCCGCTGGCATTGATAAAAACCGCCATGCGACTTTGTTGGAGGAATTCTTCGAGAAAAATCCCAGAACACTACAAGTAGCTTTACAGATTATAGAACATCGGATGACTCTACAGGAGGCAGTTGGTAGCATCCAGTCACCTCGCAAATCTTTTCAACGAGATCGAAGCAAAAGCCCTCGACGACGATCTCTAAGGACATGCTATAAGTGAAGTTATGAATCTTTTTCGAAGTCGAAGGACTCTCGCAGCCCTCGTAGTTCACGAGAAGAAAAGTCGGATCCCCCAGCCAGGACATGGAAATCTCGTGACAAACAGGAAAAGGAGTTCACTAAACTCACTGTTGACAAAGCAATAATTCTGGCCATCTTAAAGTCAGAACCTGACTATCGTCCATAAAGACCAATGAAGCCGGGAAGACCCTCGAGCTCTCGTTTTTGTGAATATCACAAAGACACTGGGCACACAACAGAACAATGATATCAGTTAAGCAACCTCATTTGAGTCCAGGCTCAAACGTGGACAGTTAAGTATTTACATCGATCATGATGGTACAAAACAAAATGACAGAACTCGTGACCAAGACCGTGTTATCGACGTCATAGCTGGAGGATTTGTTGCAGGATGCACATCGAACAATTCTAAAAACTTTATGCAAGAGAGGTCTTTAGTATAAATCCTAAGGCTCCTAAACGCCCACGAATCAATCCTACTCCAGTCATAACTTTCTCCGATGATGATTATCCCTCGGGGATGCTCGAGTCTGATCAGGACGCCTTAGTTATTACTACCAAGATCAGCACGAACACGGTCAAGAAGATTCTTATCGATAATGGAAGCTCTGTTTATATTTTGTATCACAGTGCATTCGCGAGGATGGACCTGGGCGACAGGAAATTAGAAAATGTTAACATACCTTTGTATGAAATGAGATCAAGGTCATAAACACCATCGACCTCCCCGTTTTGTTCGGTTCGCTTCCATGCCAAACATGGCATGTTGTCAAATTTCACGTCCTCAATGCCAACTCAAGCTATAATGCTATTCTGGGTAGAAGGACTCTTACAGCCTTGAAGGCCATCACATCAATTCCCCACCTCAAAATGAAGTTCCCGACTGAGTTTGGTGTTGGAGAGGTCGCTGATGTATAAAGCGCGAAACTATTGTGTATAAGATTCAAAGCTATACAGGTGAGCTTTAACCGAACCTCTTCTTCGTTGTCTCGCTCCTGAAGAAGCGAAAGTAGCAATCTTTGAGGTTCATATGGGAATAAGAGATGACTATGTGAAAAAATATGCATCATGCCAATTGTATAGCTCGGTAAGCCACAAGCCCTCGCAGCTATTAACTCCAGGTTCTCAGCCCGTGACCATTTTTTCAATGGGGGATCGATATCGTACGTCCATTCCCAAAAGCGAGAAATCAGCTTCAATTTATTGTTGTCGCCATTGACTACGCCATAAAGTGGATCGAGGCAAAACCGCTAGCACAAATCAGAGAAAAGGAGATGATAGAATTCTTCATGGAATTTATTGTCTTTCATTTTGGGGCACCTAGATCTGTCGTAACCGATAATGGTACATAGTTTATGGGTGAGAAGTTTGAATGCATGTTGGACGAACTGAGTATCAAACATCTCAAAGCGTCAGTGGCATACCCTCAAGCCAATGGGCAAGTCGAGGTTTCCAACAGGATTATCCTCCAAGGACTTAAAAAGAGAATGCAAGATTAGTCTCGTAATTGGGTTGATGAACTCCCCAATGTGCTATGGTCCTACAGGACGACTCCACGAACGGTAACAGGTGAGACCCCCTTCCAGCTCGCCTATGGTACTGATGTTATAATCCCGTTCGAGATAGGCTTGAGTTCTCCAAGAGTCGAAGACTTTAACGAACAGGATTCCCTTGAGGGAGTAAGACTCGACAACGACCTTCTCGAAGAGGTCAGAGATGAAGCAGCCGCCTCGGTTATCAGATACCAAAACAAAATGGTAAGACCAAAGAATTTCCAAGTCAATGACCTCGTGTTACGAGAATCTGCTTCATCCCAGCCTACAGTTGCAGGAAAACTGAAAGCCCCGTGGGAAGGTCCATATAAGGTCGCGAAGGTGATTCGACCAGGAACCTACGAGCTAGCCCAGCTCGATGGCGAAGTGATCAAAAATGCGTGGAATGACATCCACTTGAAGAAATTTTATCAATAGTTGTTTTTCGTTTCCAGAACAGTTATAAACTCCGTTATTTCATGCCTATTAATATGGTAGGATGAAAAGGGATTGATATGAGATTCCCAACCTAATCTCCATTAAATTATTATGATGTAATTTATTTTTATTTCCTGTCGAATTTACCCGTGCCATTTACAGTCTTTATCTTCAATTTCTCACAAAATTGTGAAGGCATTAGTAGTCAAATGATAAGACACAACACGTCTTTCCCTTAGTAGGGTAATACAATTTTAAGGCAAAAATTTGTCAAACTTATATAGAAAGAATTAATCTAGGCTTATCTTCATAGTAAGTGAATAACACTAGTTTATAGTTCTATCACCTGAGTATGACTTCAACAATAACAAAGTTAAAAACCTTAAATTTTACTTCGAAGGATGTACCAAAATATATCGTAAAGCTTTATAAAAGCTAAGTAAGCACAACGACTGTATTGTGATTCGTAGTGTTAGGAACAAAAGCATAAAACATCAAATCACAACAAAAGGAGTTCAGCCATAACATGAGGACAAGCCTGATGATGTAATTAAGGGAATAAGATGTCATGACATAAGACGAAGACAAAAACATCTAATTTCGGAATTAGATAATATGCTAAAACTCACTGCCAAATGAAGTTCAAGGCATACATAAAAATCCATCACCAAACCAAGTTAATAAAATAAATACCAAGTACGGTAAAGACACACGAGTTATTCAGATGGCATTAAAACCAAGTTCAAATACGCAAAATATTACATAGCAATGGGGCATCCCCCACCTTCAATTAGCCTTCATGACCCATTTCGCCAGCGCTGTTGGGTAGACTCTTCGCTAAGTCAGCACAGTAATCATCAAAGGTATGTCTAGACAAGTCGATCCCGACTTTCTCCAAACGGTCATAACAACCCTGGTAGCCGGTACCAATCCCCTTCACCACATCTTCAATACTCTTTTGCGAATCTAACTTCAAACCGGCAATAGTCTTCTCAAAAACATCATTAGCACCTTCATTATTGACAGTTCGCTCTTCAAAGAATCCACCTCTTTGGTGCCCGCAGTAACTTGATGCTTCAAATCATCCAATTCATTCGTCAAAGACTTGGTAGCTTCTTTCATCTTCTCGTTCTCGAGCTTCAACTTTTCCAGTTCAGCAACGCACTCGACTTCCCTTTTTTCTACTTCTGCAACTCGTCTCTCAGTAGCTCACGAACGGATCCCTCTCTCCATTGTCTATCGATGTCAGCTCGATAGTCCGTAATAATATGGGCAAGATCAGCCAGAAACTATAAGGCAAAATCAATGAAAATGTAAAGTCGCATAAATAAACTTGAAGACACCACAAGCTAACCAAAAAAGTAAAGAAAATGTAGAAAAATTAAGACTAAATAATAGTAAGTTCAAGTAAAAGGGTTACCCGGCCTCCACGATCTAAGCATCGCTCCGCTACCTCATCTCTGGATTTATCAGCATCGGTACTGAAATCTTGAGGCAAGTCAAACGCTTTGAACACCTGAACAGGAACATTCGAACCAGCGGTCCACCTCTCATTTGGTTGTACCTCGATGCAGAGAGGAAGAACAGAAGTCGAACTCTGCAGCACAGGGGGAAGAGATTCCTTACGAACACAAGTAATTGTCAAAGACTTACCAGGACTAAATCGAGCAGGATCTAAAGTTCTTCTTATTATCCGACGCGAATTCTCATCTTCACCATCACAACGACCTCTCTTACTCGTGCGTGGCACAAGTTCATTACTTCCATCATTCACTTCAACAATCGTTTCGGGGTTAAGCACATTGTCAATTTTGTCACGACCTGGAGATTTCACCACCTTAGAATAACTCGCCCCTTGACTAGGCTGATCCGCAACCGACCTCTTAGCCAACAAAGCTAATGCTTGATTCATCTTTTCACGAACCCCAATACAAAGAATCTTTTCTAAAGAGCGTCCTGCCATTGAAAACAAATAGAAAGGTTAGATCAAATATCACACAATAAATGCTAAAAATAATAATAAAAAAAAAAGTCAATCAATCAAGAGTAATAATGGAATCTTACAATGATGATCTTCCAAAAATGACAATTCTTTTAATTGATTATGGGTATACACAGGATCAAGATCTTGGAAGCGATTTACAGTCAACCTATCAAATTTTTTGAACCTAGCAACTCGTTCGATTACATCTTCGCTAACGTGCTGACAAGGACGCACGAATTCTAAGTCAGGACCATAATAATACATCCATTTACCGTGCAGCCGGAGTTTGATGACTTAACGTCAACAGTTTTTGAATAACCTTCTCGTTTACTAAAATAGATTAATCCATCCTGATACTTTACACCGAAAATTGAAAAGAATAGACTCAAGGAAGGCATACAACCTTTCTCAGAACAAAGATCTATAAAACCACTAACCTGAGCTACAGAGTTGGGTGACAATTGTGCAATACCACAACCAAGGAACTCGTAAATACACAGATGAAAAGGGTGCATAGTTAGTCGGAACCCATACTCGAAATGACACATCAGAATGCCGTGCATTCCAAATTCAGGAATTTCCCAAATTTTGTCATCTAATTTATGGACAACACACTTATAGACATTATCCAATCGTACCCACGCCTTAATATCGACATCTAAAGGACGGGTAGAATATATGCTCGGATACCCTAAATTTGATTCCTTAAATTCCTTACGCCCTTCGGCGGTAGCCTCGACTAAAACTCTTTCACGCGCAATGACAGTGCGTGGACTCAAAGGCGGGGGTAGTTCAGAAGCTTGGACATTCTCATAAACTACCTCATCAAGAAAGTCAAAACTTCCCCCAGAAATATCCTCTGGGATATCTAGATGTCCTAAATCTATGGGACTATCTACTTGTTCTTTGATAATAGGTTTTTTCCCAGGATCCCTATCACCCAGGTGCGAAGAACATAAAGATGCAGACATAATGCTAACACAATATAAATGCAATAAGACAACAGTTAAACACAAAAGCAAGAAGTAAGAAATAAAACACAAAGATGTACTTACAGAGGAGCTAATGACCAACAGCCGGGAGAGTGTCTCTTGAAGTCTTTTAATCAGTTTCTCGGGAACCGAATATGCCCAAACGAAACCAATAACCAAACTGGTTGAGAAAGCACGTCTATTTATAGACAAAAAAATATATATAAAAAATAAAATAAAATAATAATGATTTTTAGTAGATATATATTTTAATTTTGCAGGTTTCTTTAGAAGGAATCTAAAGATATACTCTATGCCAAGGGGGACAAATGTTGGACCATGAAGCCCACTTAGTCTTCATTAGTTGATTAGGCCCTAGATACAAATTTACTTAGATTGTATTAGGCTCATTAAACATTGTAATTGTATTTATTGACACAGAACTTTAAACAAACTGCAAACTCAGAATGATTATGTAAAGAAAACAGAGAATATAAGCGTTGAACAGCTTAACTTTTATTGATTCTAACTACGATACTTATACAAAGCAAAACAAAGAAATGTCCTACAAAATAGGAACTGCTTAACAAACAACCCAGACTGATTCAAACACTAACGTTATGCAACGTTTATTCTACACTACTCCTAAAAACTCTCCAGCCCACAACTCAATCAAAGACTACAATTAAAACAAATGAACTAAATAAATAAATAAATCCTAAGTTTAGATTAAACACCCCAACAGACTCCCCCTTAATCTAAACTTGTCTTGACACACTTCTGAACTCCGAGTAGACTCCTCATTTGTTCGAACCTGACAGCACTTAACGCCTTCGTAAGAGAATCAGCTCGCTGCTCTTCCGTACAGATGTGCTTCACCAGTATATCACCACTTGCAATACACTTTCTGATAAAATGAAATCGAATGTCTATGTGTTTGCTCCTGCCATGAAATACTGGGTTTTTTGCTAGGTCTATAGCCGACTTGTTGTCGATAAACAGAGTCACAGGTTGAATATAAATCCCAGTAATCTGAGACAACAGCTTTCTTAGCCATATTGCTTAACATGATGCCGCTGTAGCTGCCATAAACTATGCTTCGCATGAAGAAAGTGCCACACACTTTTGTTTTTGATAATTCCAAGTTATAAGACTCTTGTTGAGATAAAACACCATGCCACCTGTACTTTTCCTGTCTTCCACGTTCCCAGCTAAGTCACTGTCTGAGTATCCAATTACCACATTATTTTCATCATCCTTCATATAAATCAATCCAAAATCCATCGTGCCTTTCACATTGCGTAGGATGCGTTTTGCTGCATTCAAGTGCATAGTCGTAGGCCTTTCCATAAATCTACTTACTACACCAACTGAGTAGGCCAAGTCAGGCCTAGTATGAACTAAGTATCTCAGTCCACCGATTAAACTCTTGAAGTTCGTGGGGTCAACAGGTGTGCCACCTTCATCTTTGCTGATAATCTCCTTCGGATGCATTGGAATCTTCGTTGAGTTGCAATCAAACATGCCAGCCTTATTGAGGATCTTCTTCTCGTATCCCGCTTGTTTTAACTGAATATAACCATTACCTTGCTCCACCTCGATACCTAAATAGTACGTAAGTTTTCCCAGATCTCTCATGTCAAAAGACTAAGCCATTTGATCCTTGAATTCCTTGATTGCAGCGACATTAGTCCCAGTCACCAATAAATCATCAACGTACACTCCAACGATCAACACTTCGTTACCCACATGCCCCGTGTAAACTGCTTGTTCATAAGCACATCTGACAAAGCCCAGTCCTTCCAAATATTTATTCAGCTTCGAGTACATGGCTCTTGGAGCCTGTCGAAGTCCGTACAAGGCCTTCAAGAGCTTGTACACTAAGTGTTCCCTTCCACGCTTAACAAAACCTTCAGGTTGCTTTACAAACACCTCTTCTTTGATTTCCCCGTTTAAAAACGCTGTTTTGACATCGAGATGGTGTACTTCCTAATTTCCCTTCATAGCAAGTGCCAATAACAAACGAATTGTTTCAATTCGAGTAACCGGTGCATACACCTCGTCAAAGTGCACACCTTGTCTTTTCACATAACCTTTTGCAACAATTCTGGCTTTGTGCTTTATGATGTTCCCCTCAGCATCTCGCTTAATCTTGTAAACCCATTTTAAATCAATGGTTTTACATCCCTTTGGCAATTCTGTTAACTTCCAGGTTCCGTTCTTCTCGACCGCATCCATTTCAACTTGCATCGCTTTTCTCAATTCTTCACCTTTAGCAGCTTGGAAATAGTTAGCTGGCTCGTCTATTCCAATCAAATACAACTCATCGTCCTGTAGCATCACTGGTTCAGTAGCAGCATATATGTCACTAAGGGGATTGAATTTCAATGGTGGTTCCTCAGATTCAGACTTGCAGCTTGAGACATCAGAATCCTCTGTACTTTCACTGGCCTCAACTTCGTTAGAATGACTTTTGTCTTCGACGTCTGCTTCAGTATCTTCATCACAGTAGCCACCATGCACTTCAAACGACCCAGTCTGTGTTGAGTCTGATTCATCAGCATTTTTCCAATCCCCACGACTTTCCTTCTTCAAAGATAACATCTCTACTCACATGAATTCTTTGAGTTTCAGGATCAAACAGTCTAAAAGCTTTCACACCTGGTTCTTTTACGAGATAGATGACCTCCCTACTTCTGTTGTCTAGTTTCTTCAAATTCACATTTGGTTCTTTCATATGGGCCAAGCAACCAAATACTCGTATGTGCTCTACACTAGGTTTCTCTTCCGACCAGGCTTCGTAAGGTGTGACACGAGTCACGGCTCGAGTTGGGAGTCGATTCAGCAAATATGTGGTATGGCGGACTGCTTCACCCCACAAATAGTTTGGCAAATCCATTCCCTTCAACAGACTTCTGGCCATCTCGATGAGAGTTCTACTGCGCCGTTCAACTACACCGTTCTGTTGCGGTGAGTACGGTGCAGAAAAATGACGATTGATGCCAGCTTTCTCACAGAATTTTGTAAACTCTTTCGATGTGAATTCCCCACCATTGTCTAACCTGAAAGTTCTTATCTTTTTCCCTGGACCATTTTCAACTAATGCACAATACTTTTTGAAACCATCAAGAGCTTCACTTTTATTTTTCAAGAGATAAGTCCACATTACACGACTAAAATCATCAATTAACATGAAAATGTATTTGTTACCTCCAGGTGTACACGGTGAGACTGGACCACAAAGGTCTCCATGGACAAGTTCAAGAGGAGCAGTAGCAGTGAACTTCGACTGACTTGGGAATGACTTTCTAGTTTGTTTCGACATGAGGCAACCGGTGCACACTTCGTTTGGTTGTTTAATTGTAGGTATTCCCAGTACCATATTTGTTGTGGACATAAGTTTCATGGCCTTTAAGTTAACGTGGCCAAGGCGAGAGTGCCAAAGCCAATTGTCATCCTTGCAGCGTGTCAACAAGCACTTGTCATCGCCACTGTAAATTATGAGCTTGTACAGTCTGTTCATGGATCGCTTTACCTTAATAAGAAAAACTCCTTGTTTCTCTCGTACCCACAGAAAATTGCCTTTAATAACCACATCATATCCTTCTTCTGCAAATTATCCAAGGTTAATAATAATGCTACGTAAGGAGGGAATTTAATATACCTCATTTAGTTTCCTGGTTTCGCCATTTTTGCACTTCAACGTGATGGATCCCTTGCCTTTGATTTGAACAACTGAACCATCTCCAAACTTTACTTGACCAACTACGCTTTCATCCAATTCATCAAATTTTGAGTATTGCCCGGTTATGTGGTTGCTGGCTCAATTATCGAGATACCAGAGGTTCGACTCTACCTCCTTCCCTTCTCCATTCTGACTCAACCTTGGTACTACTTGTTCTTCGTTAATCAGCATTGTCGTCTTCTCCCCTTCGACTAATAGCAAAGCAGGTTCATCATCCGGAATCTGTGCCATGTGCGCTTCCTCCTTTACGTCTTTGTCTCGTTTTAGCCTTTTGCATTCTGCAGCATAATGCCCGTATGCAAGACAATTGAAGCAACGGACCTTGCTCTTATCTCGTGTGTTGCGAGCAGCATCTCTGCCTCGAAATCTCTGCGTGTTGGCCTCGCCATTGCCTCTGTTGGTGCGCTTTGCCCATTCATCTCTTGTGAGAAGCAGTTTGCTCTCATCCTTTTCTTTCTCCAACCATTGTACTCTGGTAAGCAACAAATGATTACCACTAGTGTCTGCCTGTCCCTTCAAGCGCTCTTCGTGTGCCTTTAGAGAGCCCACTGTTTCCTCCAGGGTCATCGTTTCCAAATTACCAAATTGTTCTATGGTAGAGGCAATTTGCAAGAACTTTGATGGCACAGCCCGCAGCATCTTCTTGACTACATAACTTTCTGCTACTTCTTCCCCAAGAGCTCGTATGTTCGTAACCAGACCAGCCAATTTCATGCTGAAATCATCGATCGTCTTAGTATCCTTCATGACCAAGGACTCAAATTCCGTCTTCAAGGTCTACACCTTTGCCGTCTTGACTTTCTCAGCTCCTTGGCACATCACTTTGATGGCCTCCCACACCTCTTTGGCGGTCTCCTTGTCAGCAATCGACAAGAGAATATCCTCCGGTATAACCTGGTAAATCGCAGCCCGTGCTATATTGTCCGCCTTCTCATCAACCTCTATTGATTTTGTGTCTTTCGGTGACACTGCCACCCAAACTCCATGGGCCTGCATGTATGCCTTCATCTTTGTAGCCCATGCTGTGTAATTAACTCGTGACAACATGGGATACTCAAGTTGATCGTTCCATCCTTAACTTTTCCGGACTCCATCTTCTGTGCCCTCGGCATATACTTGGGCATTCACCAAGTAACCTTGCTCTGATACCAGATTATTGACACAGAAGTTTAAACAAACTGCAAACTCAGAATGCAGAATGCTTATGTATAGAAAACAGAGAATATAAGCGTTGAACAGCTTAACTTTTATTGATTCTAACTATGATACTTATACAAAGCAAAACAAAGAAATGTCCTACAAAATAGGAACTGCTTAACAAACAACCCAGATTGATTCAAACACTAACGTTATGCAACATTTATTCTGCACTACTCCTAAAAACTCTCCAGCCCACGACTCAATCAAAGACTACAATTAAAACAAATGAACTAAATAAATAAATAAATCCTAAGTTTAGATTAAACACCCCAACAGTATTAAGGCCTTGTCGCCCATTAGTGTAAACTTAGGGAACAAGTAAAATTAGGTATAAGGGGACCCACAAGGAAACCTATAAATACAACATTTTTTCCTACTTGTAAAGAGGTTGACAATTTTAGAATAGAGAGAGAATCTCTTGTTTGCACAGAGAGAAACACTTAATAAAATATCTCCTTTGATGCTTGATTATGAACTTGTTATAATTATTATCATTCCCTAAATAGTTAGCTCTCTATCAGTTATATATTAGAGACATATGTAAGTTTTTTAAGTTTAATTTAACAAGATGAATTTTTGGGTAAAATGACCAAAATAACTTATATTCACCAAAAGTTGCCCAGAATGCATACCAGCTAATGCTCTTCTGCTCTTATATATATGAAACGAAAGTAAGAAAAAGAAAAACAAATATATATGCGCGCATTTCCTCCTGGATTCGAGTCCGGGCTTTCATTCATGACGGTAACAACCCCATACCAATTCCTCAACTATAAAGATTTATTGTGGCCATAAGATTCTTGCGCTCTTCAGTCATACTTTCCCCATACAGCAACCTCTAAACTCCATTCCATGACTATATTACTACTCTACAATTGTGTGGCACTCTTAAGACACTTTACTAATTCATTTACCAAAATAAAACTCAAATTTTGTCATTTAAATCAAGGGCTAATATTTATTAGTTGTTCACATTAATTTGATAGGATTTAGTTATATATGTTGAAGATAAGGAAATGGACAATTATGTATACTAGCGAGTACATGCAGTACTGAAGACTTGCAGTGTATATATATACATGGTCTAATCACGCAAGTCAAAAGGAATTTGTTGTAGAGGACAGTCGTAAAGTAAAGCTAGCTTAACCCAAAAAATTATCAGGAAACGAACCCTGCACGGCAAAATATTTAATACTGGTAGTTAGTAAGTTCTTCATGTGATATTATTAACTTGCTAGCTCGTAGATAGAAATTATTAATGTCAAAGTAGAAATCAGTTAGAAAAGTGAACTTAATTAAGAGTGTGCATGTTGCATGCACGTATCTATAAATAAGGCCATGGTAACAATTTTAATCTCATCTCTTCATTTCGCACTATAATTTTTTATTTGTAAGGATAGAGGGTTTGAAAATGGAGTTTCCTTTGGGAATTGGTAAGTTTGTTTTGGTTGCTTTCTTGAGTTTCTCAGTGGTGGCTGAGTGTCGAAAGTTAGAAGATGACAATGGTGCAGCAGGTGGGAAAGTGAAGAAGCCGGAGTTGTTTTTCGATGGGCAGCCGTGGTTTACCAATAATGGTGGGTCAAGAGGGTGGAGTTTTGGGCATTCTTTTAGTTTCGGTAATGGGCAAGGTGGATTTATTATTGGCAAAAAAGGGAAGGTTGGTGCAATACCTACAGATTGTGCAGGAAAAGGTGGCGGTTTAGGTGGTGGGACCGGATTAGGAGGTGGTGGTGGTGGAGGTGGCGGAACTGGATTAGGAGGTGGTGGTGGCATTGGCATTGGAAAAGGTGGTGGAAAGCACCACATAGGAAGAAAGGAGCATCATCATCTTCATCATGGAGTAGGGAAGGGGCTTGGAGGCGGCATTGGCAAGGGGCTTGGAGGCGGCATTGGTAAAGGAGCTGGCGGAGGGATAGGCGGTGGTGGTGGAGCTGGCGGAGGGATAGGCAGTGGAGGTGGAGCTGGAGGTGGGATAGGTGGTGGGTTTGGGGGTGGTGTAGGAGGAGGTATTGGTGGTGGTGGTGGTGGGGGAGGATTTGGAGGGGGCAGTGGCAGCGGTGGAGGTGTTGGTGGAGGAGCTGGTAGTGGCTTTGGTGGGGGAGTCGGTGGTGGTGCAGGTGGAGGATTTGGCGGTGGAGGCGGAGGTGGTGGTGGTGGTGGTGGTGGAGGCATCGGTGGCGGTAGTGGAGGAGGCTTTGGTGGAGGTGCTGGAGGAGGCATTGGTGGTGGTAGTGGAGTTAGTGTCAAGGAGAAGCATCCTTGAATGCAGGAGGAGGCTACTAGTTGCATGCATGAAAATATTCTACAAAATTTATCTAAATCTCTTTTACTAATGTGTTGTTTTTGAAATAATTGCAAGAAAAAGACTACAATATTTTCTTAAAAACTAAAAATTATTATTAACCTCCAATATATCTTATATTGTAGTCATTTGTATTTCCTGCAATTCTTCTATGATTGCAGATTTGAGCTATTGCTCCAGTTCCTCGTGCATATTTGTTGTATCTTGTATATTTGCTGAAATAAGTTGGTTACAATGTTGTTGTTTTGATTGCAATCAAATGTCATATATGTATGTCAACTCAGCTGGTTGAACTTAAATATCATCACACTTGCCTCTATTGATTCCTTTGAAATAAAAGTTATAATCTGGATGCATGCCCGTAACCATTGTGATCGATATCATGTATTTCTAATGTTCTTTTGGTTTCTGGACATTAAAAGCCCATTGTTGTACTGCAATATGTAATAGTATGCTTCATCTTTGCACTATCTGGTAGATTTGGGAAAGGTAACTATTCAGAAGTGTCTCGATCTTCAACCTTTTAAGAGAAGAAAGGTCATTTTACTTGGGAGTAATAATTGGGAGTTCCATTAACATCTACCCAAGCATGATCTAAATTACAATTAAATAAAGTAAGAGAAAGCACATACAAAATATGATATGGCTATCATCATTGCCAGGAGATATATGCGTGTTGTTGAGCTGATTTCAACTACCATTTAAAATTTGTAATTAGATCATGTATTTTTCTCACACATATTATAAATCTGTTATCAGGATTAATATATGTACGTTGAACAATTTCTTTTCCACCTTAAAGTTCACAAACAATTAATTTCGAGATTGTTGAACATTGGTCACCATAATACATGAAAGTGTTGTTCGTGAATGAAAAAAGTAGAGAAAAAAATTATAATTTTCTCTCTTTTTATCAACTCAAACAAGGATTCACAAATATATTAAAAACAAATTCCATTTATATATTAAGATTTTTTTTCTTCTAATATCATTTAATAATAAATTAAAAATAAAATTTATCATAGGGGAAGGTTTGCATTGTTATTGCTTAGAAATTAGTATTTTTAGTCACCAAATGCATGTACGTTAGCGCTTTCGCACACCCCAGATTTTATTAATCCTTTTCATAATTTCAACATGGATCATCATAAGAGCTTCCAGCAGATATAAAAACAATTAGACAAATAAGTTAATCATAAACTGGCATGATAGAATCAGATAAAATCACTTTATTATGAGTAAAATGATTATGATTTAATTGATAGAATATATTGTTGTGGAACAAAAAGTAAGGTTATCAAATTGCAGCTAGGGTTCGTGAGCTTCGTGCTTCACAAGATGCCTACGTATCTCAAAGTCGAGAATCAAGCCAAAAAACGTAGTTCTGAGATGAGGGGTCTGGCCCTTTATATAGGCTGTAGGAGTCTCAGAATCGTAGTAGGGTTTGGAGACTTGGTGGACAAGTCACCGTTATTGAGGAAGGTTCTGACTCCTTCCTTATAGAAATTAGTTTCCTTGTTGAAATAGGTGCCTTGGAGGCTACACAATATCCCTGGGATATTCCAGAACGTTCCTGGTTTCTAGAACGTTCCTATTTTGTGGATTAGGCCCGTGTTATAAACAAGCTTGTACCGGACGTCCCCGGTTTGGGCTGTTCTTTTGGGCTTAAACACTAACCACGAATTTAATGTCCAGCTAGGGTTTTGGGCCTCATTTACGAGCCAATAAATACTATATTAATTATGTCTTTAGGGATTATTTTTCACCCATATCATTTGCCCCCCAACTTCTAGGGAAACTTGATTTCGTAGAAGTTTAAGGTCAGTTCGGCCCTACCAGGGTACAATGAAGTGTGGAGCGACCTACACATTCACAACGACTAAGACTCTCTCCTAAGTTAATACTTAAGAAAGTTAAACGTTCCTTGACCTCTTGAACCTCTTTCTTAAGATTTCTGGGCCTTTCGGGAATAGGATTAGTGTCGTTTCGAGCTCATAGACACTAATCCAAGTGCAATTCGTGCATAGGATCCTTTATCATAGATTCATTAATGATTTATTTCCCTCAACTTTTCTAAGTTAGGGTTAATATCAGACGGTCATTGCTCATAAGCGTTAATAAGGGCTAATTTCTAAGCGAAAGACAATAATTCAGCCCTAATCGGGGCTAAACAACCCTAAACGGGGCTACAAAGGCCTTAACCGAGGCTAAATAATTCATATTTAATGTGATTACTACTAGGATATCCACCCTTAACCTTGAGATAGGTTAATTTTAGAGTTAGAGTCCTTAAACGTCGATAATCGAGGTTAATCACCCCTAACTGCGATTAGCGAAACCCTAATCCCAAATTTTGGAGTTAAGCCAATCTAATATAGATTCTTATAACCTCATGGTTGTAGAAAGAATCACGTAAAAATTCTCATTTTTGAGTTGTCTAGGCAAGAAATACGGCCTTCTGGGCAAGGTGTTTCAAACACCTTCCTGATTTCAAACACCCTCCTGGTTTCAAACACCCCTGGCATTTCTAAACTCAAATTTTGAAGTTGAGCTTATATGATAGGGATTCTTATAATCTCCTGGTATGAGCAAGAATCACATGAAAATATGCATTTTTGAACGTTTTAGAGGCGAAATACCTCATTCTGAGCTGGTTTTCAAACCAGACCTTGTTTCAAACACCCTCCTTTTTTCAACTTCTTGAAACCATTGAGAGACCTACCTAAGCTTGTAGAGGACCTTGAGAGGTTTTCAAATCCCAAATTTGAGCACAAACGGAGCATTTTTTAGCGTTCTAGAGGGTCACGAAACCACCTAGGGGGTTCAGGTCTTCAAAACACCTGACCAAGGTGACCTAGTCGGCCAACCCTGGTCGGCCATTCGGCCAAGGGGACCTGGTTGGCCACCCCTGGTCGGCTGGGCCCCATGAATTTTTTTTTTTGAAATATGGCCAAATTTTTACGAGTTGACTTTGACTTTTGACTTTGACTTTTGACTTTGACTTTGACCAAAACCAAAACTTGTTTCAAACTCCCCTCCTTGTTTCTAGAGTGAGTTTACAACACCTTGGTTGATTTTGTGATCATTAATCACAAACAACCTTCTTCTTAGTTTTCAGGACCTTCTGGGTTTTAACTTGTTCTTGAACTCTTAGTTTCTAATAACCTTGGGCTATACTATGGCCCTTGACTTGCTGACACCCTTCCATACTTAAAATAGGGTGCTTTAAACAACCTTGGCCTTGCCCCCTTTGCCATGGAGGTCTTTGTTCCTTTATTAGTTTGTATAAGGTTTTTCTCTTGTTTTCAACACCTGACTTCAAGTCTAGGGTGCTATGGTCAGTTTTTATCCTTGATTTCATACTCAAGGACTTTAAAACTTCTACCTTGTTTATAAGGCCATGCCTTGGCTTGATTTTATTCAAAGGTTCCTGAATTTTAGGCCTTGAGTTCAATCAACAGGCTTAATTCAGGACATACAACCTCGTTGGCCATCTGGGCTTATATTTTAGGCAGGTTTTCAAAACTCCCACCATTTTCTTAGAATCTATTTTCTATATTTCTATAAAGTATTAGCTTTTTAGCCAATCTTTCTACTTAGTGCCTTAATCATGGATTTTTGGCTTAATCCTCCGTTTAGGCTCGTTAAGCATAAGTTAGTTCAACCTCTTATGTAACGCCCCCAAATCTGAGGTCAAAGATTCAGGTCGTCACGCCACCATTCAACCATATCATACCTGTATTAACTTTACAACTCGACAATACATCCATTCATACCTCAATCTTACACACAATCAAGTTAGAGCCTCAGAAACGATAATCAAAAGTGCCACTAAATATTACAATTCATTTGTACAAATCAGAGTCTTACGCAATTCCACTATACAACTATACTTAAAGACAAGTCTTACTATTACACTTGAAAACCTATCAGACTACTCTGTAGTATTTGTCAGGAACTAAATCATCTCCGGGGTAAATCTTCTACTCCTCTTCTGCTGTCGCGGAGTTAACCGACCAAATTCTTCCCTTTCTGAAAAGTTTTTATAAAGCAAGAATGAGCTACATAATGCTCAGCAAGTTCACCATTTTGCACAATAAAAATGTGGTTTATTTCGAAAACATTCCCAGCTATATGGGTATATATCTCAGATTTCAAAACATAATTGGACAACGTATGTGTTCGAGTTTGAATAAAACATCTATACTCACTAAGGAGCTTTAAGAATAACATATGAACCCTTCATAAGGTTCCCGTTTCAATATATCTCAAGTTTGAAAATATATACACATGAGTATATCATTTTCGGCAAAACACTCTACGATTAACATACTGTATAGGGAATACATCATTGCAAACCTCTTTCCTTCCATTAGCTTAGAAGGTTTCCCATACAAAAACATTTCATTCTTTGAAACAATTGCCAGAGTGCACTAACACGTGCCAATCTTTATAGAAAATCTTGCAGTTCTAGATACTGCACGATGTCAATATTTTTCTTATCAAAAACCACACTATCGGCAACTTGGCACTTAGGCCCAAGAAGCAGTGTTTGAGTATTTTTCCAAAGTGGAGGATGGGACTGGAAGAAAACATAAAAACCTGACAAGGATTGACGATGATCAGTCGCCACATCCAAGTCCAATAATCCGGGGGTCTTCTCTACCGGTAGAAGGATAGAAACTACATCCGTAACTATCCTTCGGGTGAAAACTACATCCGTAATCACCCTCGATGAAAACTACATCCGTAATCATCCTTCGGCAACACCTGGGCCGGAATAATAAGTGATGGACCGCCTGGCTCACGGCCGCTTACACATCCCGGGAATCGTTCGTCAACGGTTCCCACACCTGCCAGAGTCCCTTTTTCTTTTCTTTTAAAACTTGATTTTGATTGAAAATAGAGTAATTGAGGTCCGACATCAGTCGACCGATGATTCTTGAAATCATATAAGAAGTAGAATCTGACCGGGGGTTTTCGAAGATGTTTTGAGTTCGAAAGAGTTCGAGTTTGAAAGTATTAAAAAGTATCTTGGATTAACTTTGTCTTTAAATAATGAACAATGATTAATAAAATAATTATTCGATAAAATAAACTTTAATCCAAGATAGGGTTTCGAGTATTTATGAAGATATAACAATAGTTATTTGAGTATACGATACCACCCGAATGACCCTTCGGGTTTTCGCAATCTAGATACGATATAATAATATACCGCTCCCCGGTCAATAGTATATACGGACCGCTACGACCTCTATTGCTAGAGTCGTTGTCCGAAGAAAACATTTCAATCTAAGTTCAAAGGGGTACAAGCATATATGTACTTATTCAATCTCAATTGCATCAATACTTCGATAAACATAGCATTTGATATAATTTGAAAACTACAAACACAACAGTGAAAATCCTTGTATAGGGATAAGTTTTGAAAAGTAAACTTGCCTTGGTTTGGTTGGGGTGGTCGAGCGTGCGGATTCGAACGATCTATACACAAGCAATAATCGTTCGTTAGTACCTTAACAATGTCTCTTTAATCACGGGGTTTAGGGAGGTACGAAATTAACTTAACGACTTCGTCTTATGACTCTCTAGCCCCACTATAGGTCCATGTCATCACTCGATTACGCTCGTCACTTACTCGACTTAATTTAGTTACCACGTTCGAATCATAACCACTAACCCTAGAATCATGTTCCACTAATCGACCTTTTTCCATTGCGCGAATTTTACTCTAGCATTTTTATAAAATCCAAAAATTCATATTTTAATCCAATTCCTTTTGGGTGGTCTTCACCACTGCATTCCCTACATTCTCAAATTTTTCCATGATCTCACATATATTTTAAGGTGTTTAAACAAGGTTCACAAGGGGGTCACTTAATGCAGTCCATAGTCCAGAAACAAAATTCACTCCTCCGGTCATAACTAAAAATCTACACATCATCTAGCTATGAACCTTACATTTCCAGAAGCTACATTCAATTATCTTTCCAACAATATAAGTTAGGACATCAGGGGACATTATTTGGGGGTTCAAAATTGTGCTACAATACAGATCAAAGTTCCTGGACAAAACTCAGCAAGCTCAAACTACCTAGATCAATCATTTTTCATACTTCCATAACATAATCACACTTAATACACTTAGATCATGGTTCATAACACTCATGGAGATATATATATTAACCATAGTCATAAAAGTCACAATCTCAACATCAAAACTCAAGATCCATGCTATCCAATACATATACATCCAAGATTAGTTCTAAAACTCATGGATCTACTACCATAACTTATAAACAATACATAACCAAAATAGTTTATGATTTGTATACCTTCTTGAGTAGATATAGACCTTGGGTGAGCTTTACAACAACTAAGAACACTTGGATGAGCCCTCACAAACCTTAATCCTTCAAGATCTAAAAGATAACAACTTTGGTTAACACTCCTTCAATCCTTCAACAATTTTTATCTCAAGATTCAATGGATGAAATGCTATGAAATTGATACCATACCTCTATTATAATGCAAGGAAGCCCTAGGATTTTTGCTTGAGGTTGTAGGTGAGGAAAAGATGGAGAGAAAATCTCTCTCTTCCTCCTCTTGTTGTTCGGCCGAGAGCTTCAAAAAGGGGGGGGAGAGTGTTTTGTTTGTGTTTTATTTTGAAAGGAATAAAATGATATGTATGGTATGTATTATTGTGGGGATTAGATGTGGTTCACATGTTGCCAAGCTAGGGTCTAGGTTATCTCCCCATGCCCTATTGTCCCCTAGGTTACAACACCCATCACACATGTCACTATTCACTTCTACTTTATGCTTTCTAGTTTCTTTTCCTAACTAGCTAGTTACATGGCACTTGCATGTAATTTCTTTCCTTGTCTTATTATTCTCCCACCAATGCTTGTTATTTAATCTTTACTTCGTATCGTATCTTAATTATTCTCTCGTAATAATATTTTGTCGCGTAGAGACTTCCCCTATAATTCCTTAAGTACTTAATTATGTAAATTCCTCGAATGTCCATAATTCCTCGTCATAATTCTTAATAAATCCTTTAATACTCTAACCATTCTCAAATCCCAAGTTTTATAAATATTACTAACAATAAGACTCCTGCCTTCACAATCTTCCTTTTTATATTACATGATAAATGCAACAACGCAGTTTCTCAGACAATCAATCCTATTAATCAACAGGGATGACTAGAAAGGTTCCATAATGATAATGTCACAAGATATTAAATACAAGGGAATATTACCAAAAATTAGGGTTCTTACAGCCTCCCCTCCTTAAAAGGATTCCGTCCCGGAATCAGGTTGAAAACAGTTGGGGGTGCTTTTCACGCATCGCGCTCTCCAGTTCCCATGTTGATTCTTCGACATTCTGATTCCTCCACAAAACTCTCACTAATTTGACAACCTTGTTCCTCAGCACCGGTTCTTTTCTATCCATGATTTCTACGGGTTGCTCCACATATGTTAAGTCTGGTTGCAGATCCACTTGATCATATTCTATCATGTGTCGGAAGTCGGTATGGTAGGGTCGTAGCATGGACACATGGGACACATTATGTACTTGCTGCCAGCTCGGGGGTAAATCCAATTCATAGGCTAACTTTCCAACTCGTTTCAAGATCTCAAAAGGTCCAATAAATCTTGGGCTTAGCTTCCCCTTCTTACTAAATCTCATCAATCCCTTCCACGGTGATACCTTCAACATCACAAACTCTCCTACCTCATATTCCTTGTCCTTGCGGGTCTGGTCCACATACTTCTTCTGTCTGTCTTGGGCCGCTACCAGCCGTCCTCTTATGAGCTCGATAGTTTCTCTTGTTTGTTGGACCAGTTCAGGCCCTAAAAATCTTCCGCTCTCCAACTTCTTCCCAACACAAGGGAGACCGACATCTTCGTCCGTATAAATCTTCATATAGGGCATTCCTATACTCGCATGGTAACTGTTGTTGTAGGAAAATTCGATCAACGGCAAGTGGTCATCCCAACTTCCCTTAAAATCAATGGCACATACCCTCAACATGTCTTCGATGGTCTGGATGGTTCTCTCACTCTGTCCGTCTGTTTGGGGATGGTATGCAGTACTTGTAAGAACCCTAATTTTTGGTAATATTTCCTTTTATTTAATATCTTGTGACATTATCATTATGGAACCTTTCTAGTCATCCCTGTTGATTAATAGAATTGATTGTCTGAGAAACTGCGTTGTTGCATTTATTATGTGAGATATACAGAGAGATTGTGAAGGCAAGAGTCTTATTGTTAGTAATATTTATAAAACTTGGGATTTGAGAATGGTTAGAGTATTAAAGGATTATTAAGAATTATGACGAGGAATTATGAACATTCGAGGAATTTACACAATAAGTACTTAAGGAATTATAGGGGAAATCTCTACGCGACGAAATATTATTACGAGAGAATAATTAAGTTACGATACGAAGTAAAGGTTAAATAACAAGCATTGGTGGGAGAATAATATTATAAGGAAAGAAATTACATGCAAGTGCCATGTAACTAGCTAGTTAGGAAAAGAAACTAGAAAGCATAAAGTAGAAGTGAATAGTGACATGTGTGATGGGTGTTGTAACCTAGGGGACAATAGGGCATGGGGAGACAACCTAGACCCTAGCTTGGCAACATGTGAACCACATCTAATCTCCACAATAATACATACCACACATATCATTTTACTCCTTTCAAAACAAAACAAAAAGAAAACACTCTCCCCCCCCTTTAGAAGCTCTCGGCCGAACTACAAGAGGAGGAAGAGAGAGATTTTCTCTCCAACTTTTCCTCACCTACAACCTCAAGCAAAAATCCTAGGGCTTCCTTGCATTATAATAGAGGTATGGTATCAATTTCATAGCATTCCATCCATTGATTCTTGAGATAAAAATTGTTGAAAGTTTAGAGGGGTGTTAACCAAAGTTGTTATCTTTTAGATCTTGAAGGATTAAGGTTTGTGAGGGCTCATCCAAGTGTTCTTAGTTGTTGTAAAGCTCACCCAAGGCCTTTAGCTCCTCAAGAAGGTTTACAAATCTCAAACCCCCTTGGTTATGTATTGTTTATATAGTATGGTAGTAGATCCATGTGTTTTAGGACTAATCTTGGATGTATATGTATTGGATAGCATGGATCTTGAGTTTTGATGTTGAGATTGTGACTTTTATGACTATGGTTAATATATATATCTCCATGAGTGTTATGTACCATGATCTAAGTGTATTAGGTGTTGATTATGTGATGGAAGTATGAAAAATGGTTGATCTAAGTAGTTTGATCTTGCTGAGTTTGTCCAGGAACTTTGATCTGTATTGTAGCACGATTTTGAACCCCCAATGATGTCCCCTGATGTCCTACCTTATATTGTGGGAAAGATAATTGAATGTAGTTTCTGGAAATGTAAGGTTCATAGGTAGGTGATGTGTGGATTTTTAGTTATGGCCGGAGGAGTGAATTTTGTTTCTGGACTATGGACTGCATTAAGTGACCCCCTTGTGGACCTTGTTTAAACACCTTAAATTATATGTGGGATCATGGAAAAATTTGAGAATGTAGGTAATGCAGTGGTGAAGACCACCCAAAAGGAATTGGATTAAAATATGAATTTTTGGATTTTATAAAAATGCTAGAGTAAAATTCGCGCAATGGAAAAAAATCGATTAGTGGAACATTATTCTAGGGTTAGTGGTCATGATTCGAACGTGGTAATTAAATTAAGTCGAGTAAGTGACGAGCGTAATCGAGTGATGACATGGACCTATAGTGGGGCTAGGGAGTCATAAGACGAAGTTGTTAAGTTAATTTGGTACCCCCTTAAAACCCCGTAATTAAAGAGAAATTGTTAAGGTACTAACGAACGATTATTGTTTATGTATAGATCGTTCGAATCCGCACGCTCGACCACCCCAACCAAACCAAGGCAAGTTTACTTTTCAAAACTTATCCATACACAAGGATTTTCACTGTTGTGTTTGTAGTTTTCAAATTATATCAAATGCCATGTTTATCGAAGTATTGATGCAATTGAGATTGAACAAGTACATGTATGCTTTTACCCCTTGAACTTAGATTGAAACGTTTTCTTCGGACAACGACTCTAGCAATAGAGGTCGTAGCGGTCCGTATATACTATTGACCGGGGAGCGGTATATTATTATATCGTATCTAAATTTCGAAAACCCGAAGGGTCATTCGGGTGGTATCGTATATTCAAATAACTATTGATATATCTTCGTAAATACTCGAAACCCTATCTTGGATTAAAAGTTTATTTTATCGAATAATTATTTTATTAATTATTAATATTAAATCTTAAAATATTATTTATTAATTACTGTTCATTATTTAAAGACAAGTTAATCCAAGATACTTTTAATTCTTTCAAACTCGAACTCTTTCGAACTCAAAACATTTTCGAAAACCCCCGGTCAGATTCTGCTTCTTGTATGATTTCAAGAATCATCGGTCGACTGATGTCGGACCTCAATTACTCTGTTTTCAATCAAAATCAAGTTTTCAAAAGAAAAGAAAAAGGGACTCTGGCAGGTGTGGGAACCGTTGACGAACGATTCCCGGGATGTGTAAGCGGCCGTGAGCCAGGCGGTCCATCACTTATTATTCCGGCCCAGGTGTTGCCGAAGGATGATTACGGATGTAGTTTTCATCGAGGGTGATTACGGATGTATTTTTCACCCGAGGGATAGTTACGGATGTAGTTTCTATCCTTCTACCGGTAGAGAAGACCCGCGGTTTATTGGACTTGGATGTGGCGACTGATCATCGTCAATCCTTGTCAGGTTTTGTGTTTTCTTTAAGTCCCATTCCTCCATTTTGGAAAAATGCTTTGACACTGCTTCTTAGGCTTTTGTGCCAAGTTGCTGATAGTGTTCTATTTTGATGAGAAAGATGCTAAATCAATGCAGTATCTAGAACTGCAAGTTTATTTTGAAAACAAGGGCACATATTGTTGCACCTTCGAGATTTATCAATTATGACAAGTGATTTTATAACTGATTGATACAAACAAATATATCAACTGCCAATCATATGAGATGTTATATTGCCTAACTTATATATATATTTCTTG
This sequence comes from Saposhnikovia divaricata, assembly GCA_036435485.1. NCBI lineage: Eukaryota > Viridiplantae > Streptophyta > Magnoliopsida > Apiales > Apiaceae > Saposhnikovia > Saposhnikovia divaricata. The sequence continues at coordinate 132,029,191 of CM071600.1, forward strand.
TTGAGCTATAGTTGCTCACTCTTGCTTGTTTTCAAATTTTACAAACACAACAGCTAAGCGAAATGGCAAGACCCAGGCAGACTGTTCAAAAGCAGGTGACTAAGCCCGAGCCACCACTTGAGATTCCACCGGTAGGCCCCATTAGCCGGATTGGTTGGCAGCTTTTGTTAGTTCGTTTTATTTATCAATATGACCTGTGCAAGGCAGTGTATCGTACCAAACTTTCAAGCCGCCAACTTCGCTTCATATCGAAGTGTTGCTGGTAGCATAAATACTATTTAATTCGGTCTGTAATAACTCTGATAATTTTAATTCTGCTTAATCAATGTTGTGACGTTTCTGAGGCTCTAACCTGTGTGTGTGAGTGTGGTGTGAGTTTATTGTGGGGTCGATGGCTGTGTTATATATATTATGTGCAAGAACAGGTATGTTATTAATGGAAAATGGACCGTGAGCGCCTAGATCTCCGACCCCGGATCTGGGGTCGTCACAGTTCTCATGTTTAACTTGGTCCCCGCACAATCCTGAAAACTTCTCCAGAACCTGGAGTTGAATCTTGGGTCTCTATCCGATACAACGCTCACAGGAACCCCATGCCTTACCACGATCTCCTTAGATATCTCATAAAATCTGACCATTCGAAATATTGGGTTTCGTAAAAAGCTCATGACTTTTACATACACTCGTCTGTACCGTAAAGACGTAACATCAATTAGAAATCTTCATTTAATAATTCTTACATATCGTGATCGCAAAAATTTCTCATCCACCCATAAAATTACTATTCGTCCAGGTTTCGAATATTCCCGAAAGTTAGGGTTAATGCAGTCTCCTCTCCTTAAAAGGATTCTATCCTAAGAACCTAAGGATAACAGTTATGGATACAATTCCAACCTTACCTTTTCCAACTCTCAGGTTGACGCTTCAACCCTATTGTTTTCTCCCTTCATCTCGCCAACGCCTTAATGTTGTTCCCCAACACATACTCTCCTCGACCTGTATTCCTTATCGGTTGTTCTATGATTAAAAATTTCTATCCCACTACTCACACGTTCCTTTTCTACCTTGTTCATAGTATCCGTGTTGAGTCCTTGTATCGTTGGCCCGTGAATGCTTTGTGGTCGTGTTTTGTAATCTGGGGCAACGTCAATACGCCCAGTATTCCTCATATTCCTTCGCTTGATTAGCAGGCACGCGTTGCCTCCCGTCAGCCGTTACCACTTGTTGTGGATATTGTATTGTCTTCGGCATACGTCGAACCAGTTCAGCTACTATATCCCCCGTTCATTGACTTCTTCGTAATGCAAGAAAAGCGAAGCTTCTTCTTTCGCGGTACGCTTTACAAGAGACGTCCTTACGTTCGCATGGTGATGATCGTGATAACAACATTCATTCATGGATAAGTTTTTATTCTCGACTGCCCCGTGAAGCCTAAGGCACGACACTAAATTTAATTCGATCGTCTGGACAATTCTTCTTCCCTGTCCGTCAACCACAGATCAAATTAATACATACGCTCAATCTCTTTGTTAAATATACCTGAAAGCACCTTCAATATTCGAAGTTTAACCTTAAGTCTTTATTTGACGTAATTGCTGCAGAAGTTTTATATGCACCACCATCTCTTCCGTATAATGTTCGATAATCTTCTCAATGAAAAGTCTCTCGTAGGTAAATCACTTGGTCCAACGATTATAACTCAGCTAGGGCCATCTCTTGGCTCGGTCTTTGGCGACCCACTTATGACATTCACTATAATTCTGTCCACGTTCAATATTTTCTACAGGCGGAATTAATCAACTAGATCTCTATCATTCTGCTTTTGGAATGTCGCTTTTGTACTTAATAGTTTGCCAATACTGACTGAATTCCAATTTCGAATAATCCCTTCTATAGGTACCGGCCACCACACTGGCCTTTCCTGGGAATAACCAATTTCTCCATTACACTCCCTGCTCCCTTTCGTCACCTTCTCTTTCTTATGTTTAGTTCTAATATGAAGATATACCTATGGCACTTGTGGAGAAATTTTCACACTTTCCTCACAAGGTTAACGTCTCAGTTTTATGCGTGAACGCCATCATGACTAATCCCAGACTCACGGTTAGTATATCCTATCCCGTAACCTTTATGTTGTTTAGAAGTGTAAGCTATCATCCCTTTTCTACTGCATCAGTACACCCCTTAAACTCTTGAAAGACGCATCATCGTGACTCTCAAAGTCCTCTTTTTATCATCAAGTATAGCTAACACGAGGTTGTTGCTAATATCTCATTTCATCCCGAAACTTTGCTCATTAATCCATAAAGGCTTCTGACTCATTAGTCCACTCAAATGATACTACCATAATTTTATAACGTTTATATTAGTGTGAAATGCCAACTTTGGCACAGTACAGAGGTCGATCTTGAGTTGGTGAAACCCGCTTTTCAACCTTATCTTTGAAAAACAACTACGCGTTCTAACTGGTCAACAATTCCTACATCTCCAGTTAGGGGTATCGATTTTCGATGGTATATGTAAGATGTCATACGCTCGTCCTCTTTCATAACTGGCGCCAATCAGTCTGAGGCCTGCATGCTGCTGCGATTCCTAATAAACTTGATTAGGTGGTAATCTCGAATGATCATTGACATATATCCCTGCATCCATTTGCTATTAGGGCCTGTTAAACTTTATGTCTCTCTATGTGCATCAATCCCTTTAAGCTGAGTAAAGCTTCACATTCTTGCCACGATATTTCTTCCTTTCTTGTCTATCTCGCCTTTATGCTAGTTTCCTCTAAGGATATGTTTTACATCGCAATCGATTTGCATTTCCTGGATCGGGAAAAGGCTTGGTAACTCCAGAATTCATTAATATAACATCCTGACAACGGTTGGTAGGAGCGTATTCCCAACCACCTCATCATTTCTTATAACTTTCCCCACACCAATATTAAAGGTCTTCTGGTATGCCCTGACATGTTATCTCTACTTCAATAATTACTCGGCATAACGCTCTGGCTGCACAATTACAACATTTGGTTTTTGATCTCATATTGGTGTGACGGTTCACAATTGTACCTCCCGTTCACCTTAGAGTAATCACTTTGAAAGGAACGGTTTCCAAAATAACAAGGTCCAATAGATAATCTCAATAAGAATTCCACATTGGATGTTCCAAGAATGTTGATGGTTCCAAATACTAGGAGTCTCGATTTTTGGAGATGTAAGGATGGACAGAAAGAATACAACAAGGTTTATTCCTTCCCGTCCTGATAATTCTGTAATATGACACCATAGAGAATGTTGCACAAGGGCAATGATTGTTGGTACAAAAGTCATAAAGACGGTCTTTATACAATTCTTACATCGGGTGGATACTTTTCCTCCTGAATAATAAGAGGAAATCTAAAGTCGCATTGATGAAGGTCAGCCAATAGAAAGCAATTCTACTCCATGACAATTAAAGAATGAAGGAGTTTGTCACTCAAGTAATCAATGGTTTCAAATTAATTCTCATTGTATGAAATGAAAGAATAAAATATTCAAGTGATATAAAGTCTGATACGAAGATGGGTAGAATTCGAGTTGAGTGGGCGACCTCATTAGGTCTCAATCAAGTTATTCATCGAACTTTCATCATCATGCTTTATCGTAGGCAAAATGCATGGCAGAATTGCTGAATAAATTAAATTGCGAGTTGGACCTGTGAAACAATAACTAGTCCTTTTCAAGAAACACTAGCAACTAGCTAGACAAGATTGGCTCGTCCACCTGTTTGAGAAATCACCACTAGCTAGGACAATTAGCTAGGTGTTCTTCACAAAATTACAATTTTGACTAGTTAGAACAATCAACTAGTCATTCATATTGACATATCGACTAGCCAGTTCCAATTGGCTAGAACGGAATTTCAACATTGTAGCCATTGATGAAACCTTAGGCTTCTCGGACAACGAATGAAAATAAGAGGTTATTAAGTTTGAAAAAAAAAAGAAAACTATAAAATCTGAAGAGAATGTTCTAGGTATCGGAACAATCGATAACCTCTCATCAGATATTACTTATCAGTGAAACAGTCCACCCAAGGGTGTCTCCGTACACATGCTCTATCAGATCCGACAATAGAATTAAATTCGGAATACCAATATCAAAATGATATCCTTACTATGATTTCAATGTACGATGTACAATCTCATCTTGAATAGAAGAAAAGAATTCATGAGGGATGTCTGGACATTAGATCATCCCTGTCCTCAGTAATTTGTTGAATATTTATGAGCTCAGCTGAAGGATGCAAGTATGAAAGTAGCAATCAAATATCGATATTCGTTAAGTAGTATTCGTCGATTAATTAAGGAAATATTTGTGGAACATTCCTTGGATAATTGAAAGAGAGTGTAAATAGTCCTGAGCAGAAATAATTATAAACTTCAAATAGAATGCTCGGGCTCAATTAAGATACTTTGGATGAGTCCCGGTTTAGAGAAAGTATATCACTGGTTGTTATTCCACAAGTTTGAAGTAGAAAGCTAGGAGGGTTACCTGATATAAGCTAATCGAGGTAACATGGTTAGTGAACAGTTTAAAATGAAGTAGTGCACCAGCCGGTTGTTATCAAAATAAGTTAATAATCATTCGTGCATCTCATTATCACCACTATGAGGGTAACTCCATCTCTTCGTCTTCGTAATACAAGACACCAACTAGTGCGTCTCTCAATCATCATCTTAAAGTCATTTATCGAGTTAGGGTTTCACCAATATCTGTCATTTCCGTGCTTTATCTTGAAGACCAAGCTTCACATCATTCCGGGGACACCTGCTAAGTCTATGGGGTCCTACTTCATGCCTTCCGACATGAATCACAAGTGGCCAGTTCCCCCTGGGAACAGATCAAAGAGATCTCTCAGGGATCTCAGTGCAGTCCATAGGTTCAGTGGCGGGTGTGTGTATGTGAACATATACCAGAAATATTGAGGTCTACAATACGTATATACGTAGTCCCTGCTAACATCTCTATCAAAGGATCCCACTCTAGACCTGCTGGTCTTTTCTTTTGGTAGACTCTGAGATCACTGCATCGCTCGTTGCAACCATATTCAACTTCTCTCGAGTCCCTTTGTTAATTCTACTTGTTTGTTCTCTAAGTTGAACTGCCATGCTCTAGCGTCCGAATCACGCGTGGAATTATCTAGCACGCTCGTCTTATTATAACATTCTCGTATAACACATGTAAAATTCGCCATCAAGGGTGATGGAATCCACAACGACATAGTGACCAACCTTCAAGTAAACCCGTTACTTATCGAAAATCGGATCTTATGGCCAAAGTAAAAGACTTTCATTAATCCAAGTACTAAGTACCCTTAATTATGTAGGGAAGTCCAAACTTCTTGATTCTTAAAATGCCGCCTCCTGAACTGTGGAGGAATATGGGCCACAAAATTTATGCCAGCCTAGTCATCCGATCATATTGGCACTATCGCCTCTACCTCAGCTGCTCTCGAGATTTCGCTCTGCTTCCTATATCATTATCTATGATAAGTCATGTACGACTCTCAAGCCTCTATTCATCATTCTGAAGGTCTCTAAGGATTCTATCGACCCTAGTATAATACCTCCAGTAACACTCCAGTCCATTCTACTCACCGGTACCTCTTCCGGTAGTCCAATCATAAGTTTACTACGAACTCTTATGTCATTCTCCTACATAGACTTAACCCTCAACACTCTCGTTTCTGAGTACTGTAACTTATCACTCTGATACCATTTCTGTAACGCCCCCAAATCTGAGGTCAAAGATTCAGGTCGTCACGCCACCATTCAACCATATCATACCTGTATTAACTTTACAACTCTACAATACATCCATTCATACCTCAATCTTACACACAATCAAGTTAGAGCCTCAGAAACGATAATCAAAAGTGCCACTAAATATTACAATTCATTTGTACAAATCAGAGTCTTACGCAATTCCACTATACAACTATACATAAAGACAAGTCTTACTATTACACTTGAAAACCTATCAGACTACTCTGTAGTATTTGTCAGGAACTAAATCATCTCCGGGGTAAATCTTCTGCTCCTCTTCTGCTGTCGCGGAGTTAACCGACCAAATTCTTCCCTTTTTGAAAAGTTTTTATAAAGCAAGAATGAGCTACATAATGCTCAGCAAGTCACCATTTTGCACAATAAAAATGTGGTTTATTTCGAAAATATTCCCAGCTATATGGGTATATATCTTATATTTCAAAACATAATTGGACAACGTATGTGTCTGAGTTTGAATAAAACATCTATACTCACTAAGGAGCTTTAAGAATAACATATGAACCCTTCATAAGGTTCCCGTTTCAATATATCTCAAGTTTGAAAATATATACATATGAGTATATCATTTTCGGCATAACACTCTACGATTAACATACTGTACAGGGAATACATCATTGCAAACCTCTTTCCTTCCATTAGCTTAGAAGGTTTCCCATACAAAAACATTTCATTCTTTGAAACAATTGCAAGAGTGCACTAACACGTGCCAATCTTTATAGAAAATCTTGCAGTTCTAGATACTGCACGATGTCAATATTTTTCTTATCAAAAACCACACTATTGGTAACTTGGCACTTAGGCCCAAGAAGCAGTGTTTGAGTATTTTTCCAAAGTGGAGGATGGGACTGGAAGAAAACATAAAAACCTGACAAGGATTGACGATGATCAGTCGCCACATCCAAGTCAAATAATCCGCGGGTCTTCTCTACCGGTAGAAGGATAGAAACTACATCCGTAACTATCCCTCGGGTGAAAACTACATCCGTAATCACCCTCGATGAAAACTACATCCGTAATCATCCTTCGGCAACACCTGGGCCGGAATAATAAGTGATGGACCGCCTGGCTCACGACCGCTTACACATCCCGGGAATCGTTCGTCAACGGTTCCCACACCTGCCAGAGTCCCTTTTTCTTTTCTTTTAAAACTTGATTTTGATTGAAAACAGAGTAATTGAGGTCCGACATCAGTCGACCGATGATTCTTGAAATCATACAAGAAGCAGAATCTGACCAGGGGTTTTCGAAGATGTTTTGAGTTCGAAAGAGTTCGAGTTTGAAAGTATTAAAAAGTATCTTGGATTAACTTTGTCTTTAAATAATGAACAATGATTAATAAATAGTATTTTATGATTTAATATTAATAATTAATAAAATAATTATTCGATAAAATAAACTTTAATCCAAGATAGGGTTTCGAGTATTTATGAAGATATAACAATAGTTATTTGAGTATACGATACCACCCGAATGACCCTTCGGGTTTTCGCAATCTAGATACGATATAATAATAAACCGCACCCCGGTCAATAGTATATACGGACCGCTACGACCTCTATTGCTAGAGTCGTTGTCCGAAGAAAACATTTCAATCTAAGTTCAAAGGGGTACAAGCATATATGTACTTATTCAATCTCAATTGCATCAATACTTCGATAAACATAGCATTTGATATAATTTGAAAACTACAAACACAACAGTGAAAATCTCTCTCTTCCTCCTCTTGTTGTTCGGCCGAGAGCTTCAAAAAGGGGGGGAGAGTGTTTTGTTTGTGTTTTATTTTGAAAGGAATAAAATGATATTTATGGTATGTATTATTGTGGGGATTAGATGTGGTTCACATGTTGCCAAGCTAGGGTCTAGGTTATCTCCCCATGCCCTATTGTCCCCTAGGTTACAACACCCATCACACCTGTCACTATTCACTTCTACTTTATGCTTTCTAGTTTCTTTTCCTAACTAGCTAGTTACATGGCACTTGCATGTAATTTCTTTCCTTGTCTTATTATTCTCCCACCAATGCTTGTTATTTAATCTTTACTTCGTATCGTATCTTAATTATTCTCTCGTAATAATATTTTGTCACGTAGAGACTTCCCCTATAATTCCTTAAGTACTTAATTATGTAAATTCCTCGAATGTCCATAATTCCTCATCATAATTCTTAATAAATCCTTTAATACTCTAACCATTCTCAAATCCCAAGTTTTATAAATATTACTAACAATAAGACTCCTGCCTTCACAATCTTCCTTTTTATATTACATGATAAATGCAACAACGCAGTTTCTCAGACAATCAATCCTATTAATCAACAGGGATGACTAGAAAGGTTCCATAATGATAATGTCACAAGATATTAAATACAAGGGAATATTACCAAAAATTAGGGTTCTTACATCTTAGGTTGTTAACTATGTTGCTACTCCAGCCTGCATTTTCATTCGTTTCTTTCGTTTATTTTCACGAATTAGATCGTTTATTTGACCCAATTCCGAGTTTATAACGCCTTTTTCCTGCTGTTTTCGGTTATTTAACCTATAAACGTGGGTCGTCGAAAAGATGACCTGCTATGAGGGGTCGCTCATTTCCTTATAAAAGAGTAGGAGTGGAAGTCATTCTTCACATTTCCATCTTCTTCCAAAGAAAATTTCTCTCTGAAGAGCTCTCAAGATTCAAGCACATATTTCAATTTCAGACAATCCTAATGGCAAGTGAAGGTGATCAGAGCACCGTAGTCCCTTCTAAGACCCTTCTCCAAGCAATCGACAGGAGGACCAAGGACAAGAACAGGAAAGGTAAGGTGTTTCCTCCTCGTTATCAATTAACTTTACCCCAACTCTTATAAGAGCCCGGGGACGTGTTTCCAAACAATGCGGAATTTGACTCTTTCATATTTCCTAGCACTTTGGGCGTAGGAGATATTAACGACCTACTCAAATATGAATTTCCATCTGGTTTGAGACTCAGAATCCCTTCACCGGGAGATAGGACTTGTAATTGGCACCCTGAAAATTTATATGTGTACAAAGGGGCTATCACAGCTGGCCTTAGGTTTGCGGTTCACCCATGGCTTGTTAGGTTATTAGCTGAAGTTAAAATTAACCCGTGCCAACTATATCCTAACTCCTGGAAATTTATATTCATCTTTATGGTTGAATGCATCATGGGAGGCGTCCGCCTTAGCATTCCTTTATTTAGACATTTGTTTGCTTTCAAAAATAGCCCTGTTACTAGGAAAGGATGGGTAAGCATCCAACATCGTACAAAGTCCCGAATGATTATCAACGCTGCCTCCGTGCCTGACTCATGCCACAATTGGAGGCACAAATTTTTTATCCTTAGGTGGAAAGGAGGAGATTGGGGTGAATTTTTCAGGTCTAAATTCAACCACGTGAACGATGAGGGTGTTAATGAGCTGCAGCTCTCAACTGAAGAAGTAGCCAATCGGGATTGGCTTATTTCAACCTTTCAAAATGCCCACTACCGCGAAGTTGTGACTGAGCATAAGTTGATAGAGATCGGGCTTAGTAGTATCCCTCCCAAGGGTAATTCTTACTTTAACTCTTTTATTCTCATCATACTTGTTCTTATTCCAACATTGTTTTCTTTGTCTTTTCTTGAAGTTGCTGAGGAGATTGACAGTCTGCCGGGTCATGCTCCCCAGATTACTAAAAGGATGATCAAAAAGGCTGAGAAAGAAGGCAACCTTGACGATATTCCAGTTCCTGAATTCCTCCAGCATTGCTCAAAGGCTGGGAAAAGGATCAGGAGTTCGAACGGGAGTATGAAGACTGCATTTATGCCTGAGTGGGGGATATGCGAGCAGGATGCTATCCGAGATAGCCATCTTCTTTCTCAGGAATGGTCTCGGAATGCCATAGCCCCGGTTGACAAGGTTCACTTCGCAACATCAATGGACCTTGAGGAAAATGAAAGCTTGGGGGCATTTCACACCTATAACGTAAGCTTATCTCCCCTTATCTTTTGTTACTCTTACTAAATATTGACCATCATGGTTTAACATAACTTTTTTATGGTGTTTTATTCTTGTAGTTGAAAGCTCATTTCCAGAACGCTATCCAGCTGGGGAAATCATATAAGGATAAGGAAAGAACTGCCCTCAAGGCTGCGGAAAAGCATCAGAAAGAATCTCAAGAATGGGAGGCTAAGTACTTCACCTCCGAAGACCAACTCTCATCCCTTAGGGAAAAGTACGCAGCCTTGGAGAACAGGACCCAAAACAACGAGGATTCCATCATCCAGAACTACTTGGGTTCGGATACATTCCTTGCCTTCATTGATGAACATGACAGGGAGGTCCAACCGGACAGCATGTCTATAGGTTGGGAAAAAGCTGTGAATAAGATTAGCCATGACCACAAAGGGGTTGTTTTTCCTTCCTTTTATCCAAGTCCTTGGAAGGTGACTGATGCTAATGACCTTGTTGAAGGTGCTGGAACTTCCTCCCAGGCAAACAGGCGTTCTTCAGGCTCCGGGGCTAAGGCCATTCCCCAACATTCAGGATCTAGTTATGGGAGGCACCCTTCGAGATCCCGTGGGAAGGACCAAAGTGACAGTTCAGGACGCCCGTTAGCCGGCCGAATTCGCGAGCCCAGATCGGTGAGTGTTACCAGTTCCTCGACTTCGACTTCCAAGAGTAGGGAAGATGGTGAGATGGGGTCCTCCAGCGAAGAAGAAGCCCCTGTTCAGGTTGCTCCTCCTAAAGCCAAGAAATGATTGGTGAAGACTTCTTCTATCAAGAAGTGATTATCTTTTAAGCCTTGCATGGCTTATGTTTGCCTCGTGTGGCTCTTATTCAGTTCTCGTTATATCCTGACTTTGCTCATGGTCCTTCATGGACTTATATTTTATTCGATGTTGTTTGTAACTTATAACTCTGTCCCTTAGGGGTATATTATCTACATGCTTGTTTCCTTTAATTCATACGTTCCTTTTTTTACGGTACTTGGTCATCCTAGACTTACACACATCAGGTGTTTGGTACATCATTAAAATCACAGAAACGTAGAATAGAAAACAAACTTGTATTAATAACGTGAAATGGGCTCTGCCCTTACATAAAATGATAAGTTCTACTATGAGCAACATGCTCTGCAATGGTTTTACATAAACCTTATTTCTATTTCTATTAGATAGGCTAAAAGCTAAGTCCTTGCTAGGAGAGCTTAAACATAATAAATCTTGAGATTCGAGGAGTGCCAAGTACGGGGCACCTCGCTTCCATCCAAGGTTTCCAACTTGTAAGAACCTCTTCCCAACGTTTTGCTGAATCTATACGGCCCTTCCCAATTAGGGGCTAACTTGCCTATCTGTCCAACTCCAGATGCTTCTATCTTCCTTAAAACCAAGTCACCTTGTTTGAAGAACCTTTCTTTAACCCTATGGTTATAATAAAAAGATGCCCTCTTCTGATGTTCTACATTGCGGACATTCGCTTCGTCCCTGACTTCATCAATTAAATCAAGGGCAAACCTCATGCCTTCCTCATTGGTTTCTTGCTCATATGCTTCCACCCTTGGAGACGTATGAGAGATCTCCACGGGCACTACTGCCTCTGCTCCATAGGCTAGCAAAAACGGGGTAGCTCCTGTTGTCACTTTACAGGTGGTATGATATGCCCATAGAATAGGCAGCAACTCATCCACCCACGTGTTTCTTGAACGTTCGACCCTTTTCTTAAGTCCATCAAGGATAATCCGATTCGCTACCTCAGCTTGCCCATTAGCCTGAGGGTGAGCTACTGAAGTGAAGCGAAGTTCGATGGCGTTCTCCTCACAATACTTCTTAAACTCCTCATTGTTGAATTGGCACCCATTATCCGTCACAAGGATTCGTGGGATACCGTATCTACAAATTACGTTCTCCCAGAAGAATTGGGCAACTTGCTGGGTGGTTATATTAGCTAATGGCTTAGCTTCAATCCAATTGGTAAAATAGTCGATGGCCACTATCAAGAACTTCCTTTGTGCTGAAGCTATAGGGAAAGGACCTAGTATGTCCATCCCCCACATGGCAAACGGAATAGGAGAGTTAATCAACGTTAACATCTCTGGCGGTTGCCTAACAATCGGAGCGTGTTTCTGACACCTATCACACTTCTTTACATAACTTTGCGCATCTGCCAACATCTGTGGCCAATAAAACCCCAGACGGGTGATCTTATGGGCTAGGGCTCTGCCCCCCAAGTGTTGCCCACAGATCCCTTCATGAACTTCCTTTAATGCTTCTTCTGCCTCTTGGAGCCTCAAACACTTCAAGTACGGGATAACAAAAGACCTCTTGTAAAGGATGCCTTCAATCGAGACATATCTCAATGCTCTCACTGATAGTTTTCACGCCTCCGAGGCGTCTTCAGGAAGCCATCCCGTTTCCAAATGTGCCTTAATAGGATCTATCCAACAACTTCCTATATCAATGGGTGCCACCAATTTCGAATTGATGGAAGGGGCCTTCAAGACCTGGAAGTAAACACTCCCTGCATAATTCTCTATCTCAGAAGAGGCGAACTTTGATAGGGCATCGGCCTTGATGTTCTCCTCCCTCGGAATGTGCTCCATATAGCATTCATCAAACTGAGTCATAACGGGTTTCACAACCCTTAGGTATTTTGCAATAGTTTCATCCTTGGCTTCGAACTCACCATTCACCTGCGATACTACGAGCCTCGAATCTCCACAAACTTTAAGGTTCTTGACTCTCAATATTCTTTCCAAGCCTAATCCGGTTATCAAGGCTTCATATTCAGCTTCATTGTTGGTTGTTGGAAAGTCCAACTTCAAAGCATATTCTACTAAAAACCCATCGGGGCTTTGCAAGACCAGGCCTGCACCACTAGATTTTGTTTTTGATGCCCCATCAAAATAGAGCACCCAATATTCCTTCTGATCAGGTGCAAGCTCCTCAACTTTACCTTCGCCTTCTTGGCCTGACACTATCTCCTGCCCCCCGACTTCGTGGTTGTCGATGGTACATTCAACCACGAAGTTAGCTAATGCCTGAGCCTTGATGGTTGTCCGAGGTTTATATGCGATATCAAACTCCCCGAGTTCGATTGCCCATTTAATCAGCCTTCCACTGGCCTTGGGGCTATGCAATATACTTCTCAACTACTGATCCGTCAGGACTTCAATCTTGTGTGCCTGGAAGTAAGGTCGTAGCTTCCTTGAAGCTGTTACTAGCGCCAAAGCAAACTTCTCAATTGGTGAGTAATTCAACTCAGCTCCGTGCAATACCTTGCTCACGTAGTAGATAGGCTTCTGAATCTTGTTTTCCTCTCGAATGAGAACGACACTCAGTGTTTGTTCGGATATCGCTAGGTATAAATATAGGGTCTCTCCAGGACTAGGTTTGGCCAACAACGGGGCCTCAGCCATGTACTTGTTTAGCTGTTCAAAAGCTTCTTGGCTTTCTGAAGTCCATTCGAAATTCTTCACTTTCTTCAAAGCCTGAAAGAAAGGCAAACACTTGTCGCCAGACCTTGAGATGAACCTTCCCAATGCAGCTATTCTACCAGTCAACTTCTGTACGTCCCTCACAGAACGAGGTGGTTCCATATCGAGGATTGCCTTAATCTTATCTGGGTTGGCTTCAATACCACGTTTTGAAACAATCAAGCCCAAAAACTTCCCTGATCCAACGCCAAAAGCACACTTGGCTGGATTTAACATCATCTTATGGTGCCTCAGCACTTCAAAGGCCTCTCTGAGGTGTTTAACATGGTCTGCTGTAAATAAGCTTTTGACCAACATATCATCAACGTAAACCTCCATGGTTTTCCCAATCAGATGGGCAAATATCTTATTTACCAGTCGTTGATAAGTAGCTCCTGCATTCTTTAGTCCAAAAGCCATGACAAGGTAACAAAAAACACCAAAGTCAGTTATGAAAGATACTTTAGGGATGTCGTCTTTGTGCATCCTAATCTGGTTGTAGCCGCTGAAACCATCTATGAAACTCGGCATGTCATGCCCTGCCGTGGCATCTATTAGTGTGTCAATCCTTGGTAAGGGGAAGCAATCCTTAGGGCATGCGTCATTCAAATCGGTGAAGTCTATAAACATCCTCCACTTTCCGTTGGCTTTCTTGACCATTACAGGGTTAGCCAACCATTCAGGGAACTGAATCTCCTCAATAAAACCAGCTTCCAAGAGCTTGTCCACCTCTTGCTTAATGGCCTCTTGCCTTTCCGGAGCAAAGTTCCTCTTCTTCTGTTTTATTTCCTTCTGCTTGGGGTCGACATTCAACCTGTGAGTTATGAGTTGGGGGTCAATCCCTGGCATATCAGCTGCCGTCCAAGCGAACACATCTCTGTTTTCTTGTAAGAATTCTACCAACTTGCCCTTCAAGGGTTCTTTTAAAGACGCTCCAACATATGTAACTTTATCAGGGTCTCGAGAATCCAGAGGTATAGGAACCAAATCTTCTGTCGGTTTCCCGCGGTATTCATCATCCCCTCGGACATCCATGTCTTCTATCGGGAGGACCTGCCCCCACTCCATCAGCTCTTAATGCGGCCACATAACAACTTCTGGCCATCTTTTGATCACCCTTCTGCTCTCCAACGCCATTCCTGGTTGGAAACTTAACTTTCATATGGTAGCTTGAGGCAACAGCCTTAAACGCGTGAAGTCCAGTCCTTTCGAGGATCGCATTATATGTGGAAGCTGCTTTGATTACCAAGAAATTTAACATATGAGTAGCTTCCTTGGGCTCCTGTCCAATAGTAACCGGTAGTTGGATGGTCCCTTCGACATTGGATTCGAATCCATTGAACCATATATATGCATATTGTTAGGAGTCAACTGTGAGTCGTTGTATCCCATCTTCACAAATGCATCATGAAACAAAATATCGACAGAAGCACCATTGTCTATCAAGACTCGCTTCACCTCTGAGTTTCCAATTACCGGGGTTATGACCAACGGGTCGTCATGGGGGAACTTCACCCCTTCCAAGTCTGAATCATCAAAACCAATCACTACTTCAGTCTTTGCACATTTTGGGGCCTCTCCAACGATGTGCATCACCTCCCTGGCATATGCCTTTCGAGAGTTCCTTGTCGTGCCAGCCGCAATCGGGCCTCCCCAAATCCTGTTAATAACTGGCCCTCGTGGCTGGGGGGTTACGATCACGATCGTTATCCCTTCTATCATTATCTCTTCTATCATAGTCTCTCCTTTGATTTCCACGATCTTCGCCTTTCGTGAACCTACTCAACTTTCCTTTTCGGATCAAGAATTCGATCTCGTCCTTGAGTTGCCTGCAATCATCGGTGTCATGTCCTATATCCTTATGGAACCTACAGTATTGATCCTTGTTTCTCTTTGCGGGATCACCCCTGAGTGGCTTTGGCCATCGGAAATCCTTGTCTTTCTCAATATCCATCAGGATTTGACTCTTAGGGGCATTCAACCTCGCGTATTCAGAGAACCTTGGTCCCAAATTTTTCTTAGGGGTAGAGTCGGAGTCCTTGCTAGTCCGGGGATATTTGTCCCTAGCATCGTACTCTTGCTCTTGCTTCCGCTTTCGGGAATTTTCGTTTCCTCCATTCGTTGTAGGGGCTTCTGCCTTCCTCATGCTCTCTTCTGCTTTTATGTATTTACTCGCCCTTCTTTGGAGCTCAGTCATGCTCTCAAGGGGATGTTTTGCCAATGACATCTGAAAGTAGGTGTTCATTGTTCCATTCTCCAAGGCTATCATAGCTACCTTGTTCTCCAGGTCTGGGAAATTCAATGTCTCCTTGGTGAAACGCTTGAGATAATCCCTCAGGTTCTCATTCTTCCCTTGTTTCACTTGCATGAGAGATGCAGAGCTTTTTTCATGGACTTTTCCACTAACAAACTGATTGATGAAAGCAGTGCTCAACTCCTTGAAGGAGCCAATTGAGTTTGCGGGCAACCGGCTATACCATCTTTGAGCCATGCCCGCCAGGGTTTGAGGGAACGCCCTACACTTAAGAGCGTCGCTGGCGGGTTGTAACAGCAGCGCGTTTGAGAACGTCCTAACATGATTCGAGGGATCACCCGTTCCATCGTATGGTTTTATCGTGGGCATCTTAAATTTTCGGGAAACACGAGCGTTCATTACCTCCTCAGTGAACGGGGGTGTGGGATCGTCAGGGTCTCCGAGTGGCATCAGGTCTTTGGGATCACCCCTGGGGGTTTCCACCCTTGTAACTCCTCCAGTTGGGGCATCAGCCCTTCTTTTTCTCCTTGAAGATCTTTCCAAATCAATAAAGGGAATCTCCCTCGGAGTTGGAGGGGGCCTATTCTGATTCTGCCTTGCTTGCTCCCTGGCTATATCGTCCTTCAGCCTTTGGATCTCAGCCTCATGGGCCTTGATTCTCTCGGCGGCTGTTTGAGGAGGTCCATCATGGATTCTTCGAGTCCTTCCCATAGGCTCCTTGCTTGCACGTCGCCTCCTCGGGGCTTCATCACGATCATCGTCCTCAGACGAGGAATCATCAGTGTAAGGTCCGGAGTAATCATAATACCCTTGCTCAGGAGGGGCTAAACCCCTAACATAGGGAGGCTGATACAACTCAGGTATCTGTAGAGCGTGACCACTTGGTCCAGGATCCCTACGATTTGGAGGGTAGTTAGGCAATCCGTATAACGGATCAGTGTTCACGGGGAGTGTAGTGGTGGAGATCTGAACTCCTGAGAGTGGGGGACGGCTATTTAATAGCGAGACCACCATCTGAAGCTGATTGGTATCACGTCCCGGATGGACGTCCACTAGTAAGGTTCTCTCAACATGGGGATTCGTCCCTATGGGTTGAGAAACTTGAGGCCGAGTGGTTGTCTCTGTCAATGGGGGTACATACACTTGCTCCGTAACAACGGGTGGAGCGGTGGAGATGGTTGGTGGATCAGAAGTAACAGGAACGTTCTCGGTTGTCGTTCTTCGTGTGTTAACCATGGTTGATGTTGTCTTCCCACAGACGGTGCCAAATGTTGTGGAACAAAAAGTAAGGTTATCAAATTGCGGCTAGGGTTCGTGAGCTTCGTGCTTTAATGGCTGCACTTGTGTTACCGTGACCTAATTCGGGTCTACACAAGATGCCTACGTATCTCAAAGTCGAGAATCAAGCCAAAAAATGTAATTCTGAGATGAGGGGTCTGGCCCTTTATATAGGCTGTAGGAGCCTCAGAATCGTAGTAGGGTTTGGAGACTTGGTGGACAAGTCACCGTTATTGAGGAAGGTTCTGATTCCTTCCTTATAGGAATTAGTTTCCTTGTTGAATTAGGTGCCTTGGAGGCTACACAATATCCCTGGGATATTCCAGAACGTTCCTGGTTTCTAGAACGTTCCTGTTTTGTGGATTAGGCCCGTGTTATAATCAAGCTTGTACCGGGCGTCCCCGGTTTGGGCTGTTCTTTTGGGCTTAACCACTAACCATGAATTTAATGCCCAGCTAGGGTTTTGGGCCTCATTTACGAGCCAATAAATACTATATTAATTATGTCTTTAGGGATTATTTTTCACCCATATCATATATAGTTATATGATTTTATTTCTCATATTACTTATATTTTATATTTATTGACTTTTAATTAAATAAATTTAATTATTAATTGTAGGAAGTAAGGAAGCCTAAATTTGGATGGATTGAAAACTAAAAAACTTAATTTGAAATTTTATTAGTAAAAATTCATATATATTGAGCTATACATGCGTATTTTATTGTTTGGGTCGTAAATTCTAGAATTTAGTTTTGGACGTTGGAAAGAAAGACTAGCTTATAACCGGTGCCATGCACGGGTTTTTTTTATATGAAATAAATTTTATTTTATGTTAAAATTATATTTTTATATAATTATTATTTTGAATAATTATTTTGATTTTAATTTAAAAATTTTATATAAATTTAATTAATGATATGTATGATTTAAAACTTATATTATAAAATTTTAAATTAAATATGTCGGTGACGAAATTCGAATCTTGAATATGTTGTAAAGTAACTTAATCATATAAAATATTTAATCATTGGATCTAAAGGTTCTGATTTTTCGCTAAAAATCTTGCGGTAGTTATTCGTTGTATATGGAAATCTATCATATATTTTTATTTGTGATTGAAAGATATAGTGTGATATTCTTGGGTATATATTAATGACTGCAAGATTAAGTTTTAAATTAAAAGGTAACATGTTTTAATTAGAAAATAAATATTAATGATTGAAAGATTATGATTGCAAAATTATGTTAAATTAAAAGTTAACGTGTTTTAATTAAAAAAAATATTAATAATTTGAAGATACAATATTTTAGGTATTTATAAAGGGTGATATCTTCAATTAAAAGTAAACGTCTTTTAAATTGATTGAAAGATACGATATTTTAGGTGTTTATAAAATTTCATTTGTTTAATATAATATAATTTAATATATTTATGTTTATGGATTATACTAATGTTTCCTTATTATAAACAACATATAGAGATTTTTAATATATTTTTTTAATAATTGAAAAATATGGTGTGATATTTTCGGGTATATATTAATGATTGTAAGATTAGTTTTAAATAAAGAAGGTAACGTTTTTTAATTAGAAAGTAAATATTAATGATTTGAAAATATCATAGGAGTGGGTGTTTATAAAATATAATATCTTCAACTAAAAGTAATGTGAAAAAGGGCAATGTCTAATTACCATTAATTTATATTATGTCAATATTTATTTTAATAATTAGGATAACCAAACCGACAAATTCGACTTTAATATAATAATATAGATACCAGAATTCTTTTTCAATTTAATATGGTTCAAGTATCAAGTTACATGTGGAACGGCCCATAATTAGTGCAAATATATGAGTTACGAATTTTTCTTGAAAAACATATTCAATTAGGAAATGTATTTTTATTTTTTTCCTAAAAGCATTAAAATAATTTTATCAGAGACATATTCATATTAAATCAAATATAATTATTAGATATTATGTTCCTAAAGAAAGAAAAAAGCTTGGGTAACAAAGATTGTTGCGAATATAAATTTTATTTTTCTAATTTTTCCATCATGTTTACATATTTTTATGTTTTGATTTCTTTTGAGATGATTAACTAATTTTCTCTCTAGGCTTTTAATTCTGTTAATATATAAGTGATATTCTTTATTTTGTTTTTGTGAACATATTAATTGTTTATATTGATTTATGTTTATGATTTCTCAAATATTGTTCATTCTTGAGATTGATTCAATAATTTAGGTGGACTTGGAAGAGAAATTCTAAGTTAAGACCCAATCAACATAACATAGGATTAATATTTATATTAATTTGTGGTTAAGATAAGAATGTACCAAAACATCTTAATTAATTTGATTAAGAAGAAATTTAATGTTATTTATAAATTTAATTTCTAAATAGGAATATGAGTGTTATGCCCAAATCTGGCGTAAACCTAATACAAGCCCACTGGGCCATACTAGGCTTAAATATGACAATTGGGTTGCCAAAGCCCACCAGTAGGGACCAGCCCAACATGTTCTTTCGTCTTATCTTCATTGGTTATTAGAAGAGAACGATCCCCAGCAAGGGATCGCTTCGCATATGGCTCCCAAGGGGTAGCGTGATTATTATTCTATACAAAGGTCCAGCATGGCCTAGGACTCTCTCATAATGAGACTCATTACTAAGCTCGGCAAGGTCGCATGAGTATCTCTATATTTGGGGCCTGCATCGCATGACTAAACCTAGCAGGGTCGTATGCGAGGTCCTTACGAGCTCTCTATCTACTTCGCTAGGAGCATCATATAGTTCTAGCATCATGTAGCCATGAGTAACCTTTAGTGGGTCATGGATCATGAGTAGAATTGATGACTCGTTGCCATGTCAGCCCTAAAGCGAGTGGGCTTGGGCCATGACTTATCTCTTAAAACCCTAGCCCGTCTAGGTAACTTATTCTCTAAGAACTACGTATGGCTTGATACGTAGGCACCTTGATATGGGATGCGAAATAGTTCACTCTAAAACAAGATCAGCCACATCTAACCATCAAAACCCTAATCCTTGTTCTTCTTTCATTAGCTAAATATCTGTATTTTGCTCCGTTAATCCAGCAAACCTCCAAAACATTGTTATACCAAATTCTCCCTATAACATCTTGCGCTAGAAGGAGGGGCTAGTCATTGATTTTGGAGAACGATGATTAAATAAGGCAAGAAGAACAAGAATGGAAACGACCACAATGATGAGACCCCTATGAATGATCCACCCAAAGGCGATCCCCCTAAAAGCGATCCGCCTAATAGCATAGTTATACCCCCTGAACAGGGGACGAACCACGACGAGATTATGGCGTATCCTAGTGGCCTTGGAGATCAGATGAAAGAGGTTCAGGAGAGGGTCGCCAAGGTGGAGAAAAGGTGTGGCTCGAGGGGTTCGAAGAGGAATGCTAGGAAAGTACATCAAGGGGAGGGTAGTAAAGGCCCTACAAAGTAATTGATTAGCGAGTTCGATGATGTCGCTACTGACCAAACCAATCCGGATCGGCGAGAGGAGATGGAATGGGATAAGATCTCCAAAAAGAAACCGGTGTCAGAACACAAAGCTGCATCGTCTGAGGGGAGGTCGATGTCTGTCTTTGATCGTGTTGGAAAGAAACTGACTAAGCATGACCTCCGCCTCAAGCTTGAGAGAGTTACGATGGAGAAGAAAGACAAGCGATCCCATGAAAAGGCACAAGGCTCTCAGCGACCCCCATCTCACCGAGATCGCGAGCGGTCATATCATCGTAACGAAAGACCCCCCTCTCCTCGCAGAGAGCGTGAGCGATCCCACCATCGCGATGACAGACCCCCATCTCATCGAGATCGAGAGCGGTCCCAACATCACGAGCCAACACCTCAGGATCGCTATAAGAAGGATCGCAAGAATGATCAGGAGGAGTCTAGTGCCCCTAAAAAGACTTAATCCCATCATGGAAGTACTGGAGAAAGTCGTAAGAAGGCTGATGACAAAGGAGTGAAAGTAGGCGACTACAAATTGGAAGAGTTGAAGAAGGCCTTGGATGCGATGAATACTGATAAGGGTGTTTTTAGCAATATGGGCTTCTCTTCACCCTTCACTCACGAAATCAGAAGCACCCCGCTTCCAGCTGTGTTTCGAGGCCACCACTCAGACATGACCTATAACGGTGAAACAGATCTTGCAAAGTTTGTCATTCGGTTTAATAATGAGATGGATGTGTATCAAGTCTCCCAACTGGCTAGGTGCAGACTTTTCTTGGCCTCATTAAGGGGGAGCGCATAACAATGGTTCTTAAAGCTTGGGGCCCTTGTTATCATAGAATTGTGGGAACAATTTGTGGATATTTTCATTAAGCAGTTTCAGTCCTCTATGCTCTATGCACCGCCTGTTTCCACCCTAGCAAATATAAAGCAGAGGGAAGAGGAGAATTTGCAAGATTATTTTAAGAGATTTAACACTGAGGTCCAAAGGGTACGAGGAGTAAATGATGAGGCCGTTCAGAATTTCCTTAGTGCTGGACTGAGAGAAGGTACTGAATTCTGGAAGAAGTTGCAAGCTCAGACACCCAGCACCCTCGCAGAGTTTTACAAAATGGCTGAACCTTTCAAATGGGTCAAGAAATCGATGGAGGGTCTCAAGAAAAATATCGAAGCTGGGAGAAAAGGTAAAGGGGTAAAGAGAAAGGATTCTCAAAGTCCAAAAAGAAGGACGGACCGCAGCCCGAGCCCTAAGAGGCGGGATCGCGATGTCACAAGGCGATCCCCACCTCGGTCTCTCCCGGCAAGGAATTAAGACAAATTCACCCCGCTAGTTGCCCCTATAGATCACATCTATGCTGTTAATGCTAACAGAGGTCTGTTTACAAAACCCTCTGCCATGGGAGCAAGGGGAACTAGGGATACTAAGAAGTACTGTGCCTTTCATGAGGAAACGGAGCACGAAACGGCAGACTGTTGGCAGCTCAAGGAACAAATTGACCAATTAATTCGAGAAGGAAAGTTGACAGAATGGGTGGTTCGCGAGGTGAAGAAACATGGGGCCAAACAAGGCCTCGGGTATAATGATGTACCACCAGCGGAGCAAAAGGAAGAGCCACACAAGCAAAGGGAAGAGCAAGGTGGAAGCATTCATGTGATAATTGGAGGACCCCATGTTGGGGGAGAAAGTAACAAAGCCAGGGAAAAATATGCATGCGAGGCTCGGGAACTACCTCTCACCAACGTGCACCATCTACGGGAACGACCCCCAAAGCTTTTCAAGGGGGAAGATACAAATATAATATTCACTGAGGAGGATGCGAAGTGGGTCCATCATCCCCATTCTGATGCACTAGTATTTCGGGTTCGCATCTCTCAGAATGTCTACAGAGTCCTTGTTGATAATGGAAGTGCTGTGAATATCCTCATGTATGAAGTCTACAAGAAGATGGGGTATGTTGACAAGGATCTTATGCCCACGGTAGACCATCTCTATTGGTTTACTGGAGCCTCAGTCAGTGTCAAAGGCCTCATACGGCTCCTCATCACTTTAGGGGATGAGCCCTGTATCACCACACAGGTCGCTGACTTTATGGTAGTGGACTAGCCATTAGCCTATAATACCATCGTGGGAAGGCCCATTCTTAAGGAAATGAGAGTGGTAACTTCTATCTGTCACCTCTCAATGAAGTTTCCCACACCGCATGGGGTTGGTTGTGTTAAGGGAATTCAGCATGAATCTCGCGAATGCTACAATAGGGCCCTCAAGGCAGTGGAAAGGGGAAGTAGCTCTATGTCAGAAAAGATGGAATGCAACATGATCTAAATTGAGGAGCTCCCAAATGATTATTTTGATAACTTGGGTATTCAGGTGGAACCGGTCCCAGGAGAACTCATGATGGAAGCCTCACGACCTATGTTAATACTTCAAGAAGGGATAGTTGAAGAGACAAGTGATGATGAGGAGAGCCTAGAACAAGCTGTTGTGCGAGCCCGTAAGGGGAAATGGGTTCGCAAGGAAAATTCAACCTTGGTGGATGTGCCTAATGGAATAACTCGTGAGACTACAATAATTAATGAATATGGCCATGTGGGTGCGACCCCAACTTCAGAAAACATGTCCGCATCGCCACAAGACGGGGTCATAAATAAAGATGAAGGAGAAGCCAGTATGGCTCGTGAGAGAGAGCTCGATCTAGATCCTCGCATCCCAGAACATGTTGAGCGAGCCGGAGCTGCAGAAGATACAGTCTCTATTCTTGTTGATTCCAAGGATCCTTCTAAGGTGTTGAAGGTCGGGTCGCATTTAAATCCTGAACTTCATGAAAGGCTTGTTAGTTTTCTAAAGGCCAATCTTGATGTGTTCACCTAGTCCCATGAGGACATGATTGGGATCGACCCAAATGTCATGTGTCATAAGCTCAACTTGGACCCAAGTGAAAAAGGGATAAGACAGAAGATGTGACCCATTAGTGGAGAACGAGCCGAGGCCCTTAAAGAAGAAGTAGATAGACTCCTCGAGGTCGGGCTCGTTAGGGAGTCATTCTACCCTGATTGGCTCGCAAACCCAGTCCTTGTAAAGAAGTCGAATGGAAAGTCGAGAACATGAGTGGATTTCACTGATCTCAACAAGCATTGTCCTAAGGATAGTATTCCTTTACCAAGGATTGATTAGCTAGTGGATGCGACAGCTGGGCACGCACTTCTTTCCTTTATGGATGCTTATTCTGGGTACAACCAAATACCCATGTATGGTCCCGATCAAGAGCACACCTCGTTCACGACGGATAGAGGGCTCTTCTGCTACATAGGGATGCCCTTCGGCCTCCTCAACGCTGGGGCGACTTATCAGAGGCTGGTAAACATGATGTTTGAAAAGCAAATTGGAAAGACAATGGAGGTCTATGTGAATGACATTTTGGTAAAGTCCAAGGAAGCTGAGGACCACATCGCTCACCTAGCTGAAATGTTAAATATCTTGAAAAGTACAGGATGAAGCTCAATCCCCAAAAGTGTGTATTTGGGGTTAAATCTGGAAAGTTCTTGGGATTCACTGTCAACCACAGAGGAATCGAGGCGAACCTGGCAAAAATAAAAGCCATGATGGACATGCGATCCCCAAGAAGTGTGAAAGAAGTTCAGATTTTAACAGGAAGGATTGCTGCTCTTAATTGGTTCGTTTCAAAATCATCAGATAAGTGCCATGAATTCTGCAAGGCAATCAAGAAAGTTGGAAAGAATTTTGAATAGACCCCTCAATGCGAGGAGGCCTTTCAGAAGATAAAGAAACACCTAGGCTTGCCACCCCTGCTCTCAATGCCCAAAGATGGCGAGGTCCTCATTGTATACCTCGTTGTGTCTGAGCACGTGATCAGTGCTGTATTAGTACGCGAGGAGGAGAAGATCCAATATCCAGTGTATTATGTCATTAAAAGGATGTTAGATGCAGAAACTCGATACACCAACATGGAGAAGCTCGCTTACGCTTTGATATTGGCTTCACGGAAATTGAGGCCCTATTTTCAAGCACACAGCATTCAGGTTTACACTGCTTATCCTTTAAGGCAGGTGATGCACAAGCCCGAGGCCTCAGGAAGACTATTAAAACGGACCATAAAACTGAGTCAATTTAATATTGAATACAAGCCCCGAGGAGCTATAAAGGGATAAGCCTTGGTAGATTTTATATTAGAATTCCCTCCCCAATCTGAGGGAGATGCCTGGGCTCTAGTTGCGATCCCAGAGGTAGTTGGCCCCGAGGTTCAAAAATAAAATTCAGCCTCATGGTGGGAGCTATACGTTGATGGAGCATCTAACAAAGAGGGAGCTGGGGCTGGGATCGAACTCATTACCCCTGAGGGTCGTAAGTTAACCAGTGTTGTTCACTTCGCATTTGAGGCCTCCAACAATGCAGCTGAATACGAAGCCCTCATCATTGGCCTCAAACTTGCATTGGAAATGAAGGTGGAGAATCTCACAGCCTATAGCGATTCTATGCTAGTGACATACCAACTTTATTGTGGCTGGCAAGCCAGGGGCGAGCAGATTGAGCTATATCTGTGATGTGCACAGAGGTTGATTAAGAAATTTAACGAGGTCAAGGTGGTTCATATCAGAAGAGAGAAAAATCAGGGAGCAGATGCCCTCGCAAAGCTAGGATCACGTCGCGAGTCCACCTTACTTGGGGTTATACCCTTAGAGATCCAGACAAAGCCTAGTGTACCGGAGGAGTTTATTATGGAAATAGCGAGCACAGGGGCCACCTGGATGACCACAATATGGGAGTATGTGAAAAATGGGGTTCTACCACAAGATAAGAAGAAAGCAAGGAAGATCAAATATCAGGCTGCTCGCTATGTTATTTATGATGAGACCCTGTATCGAAGAGGGTTCAATACCCCGCTTTTGCGATGTGTTGATGGTGAAGAGTGCAACTATGTTCTGAGAGAGGTACATGAAGGAATATGTGGTAATCACTCGAGGGGTAGTTCGTTGGCTCAAAAGATTCTTCCACAGGGATATTTTTGGCCTACATTAAAAAGGGATGCATTTGAATTTTCAAGGAGGTGCGATGCCTGTCAGAGGATCGCTAACTTTAGCAACGCTCCAGTGTCTCGCCTCACCTCGCTTACGAGCCCATGGCCCTTTGCTATGTGGGGTATTGATCTAATTGGGGAGCTCCACAAGGCCAAGGGAGGAGTCAAATACGCCGTTGTGGCTGTAGATTATTTCACGAAGTGGGCTGAAGCTGAGCCACTTGCAACTATCACTACCAAGAAACTAAAGGACTTCGTGTATAGGGAGATTGTATGTCGTCATGGGATCCCTTATCAGCCCATATCAGATAATGGGAAGCAATTTAACATCAAAGAAATGAAGGAATTCTGTGAAAACCTGAGAATAAAGAAGAGTTTTTCAGTTGTAAGACATCCTCAAACAAATGGCAAGACTGAGGCCATAAATAAAATAATCAAGCATACTTTGAAGGCTAAGCTGGAGGAAAGCAAAGGCAATTGGCCTGAGGAATTACCAAGGGTCTTTTGGTCATACAACGACCCCAAGGACCACTACAGGAGAGACTCCCTTTTCTTTAACCTATGTATGCGAGGCCATGGTTCCAGTTGAAGTAGGTTCAGGGTCGTTTAGAAGGGAACACTACGATCCCGAGACAAACAAGGTCAATCACAGGCTCTATCTAGACATGATTTAAGAGACTCGAAGCGAGGCCCAGCTACGCCTAGCAGCTTATCAACAAAGGACTGCGAGATATTATAATGGAAAAGTCAAGGCGCGACCTTTACTTGTGGGTGTCCTAGTGCTTAGAAGGGTCATGCCTAACACAAAGGTCCTTGGCCACGGGGTTTTTGGTGCCAATTGGGAAGGACCCTACAAGATCTATGCTACTCTATCAGAAGGAACCTACTATATCACAGATATGAAGGACAAGATTATTCCTCGAGCTTGGAATGCAGAGCACTTGAGAAAATACTATCAGTAGAGGCTTCGCCCTTTGGTAGTTTCTATCTTTTATTACTACTACTTTAGCATGAATAAATTCATACAAAGTACTGGGGGGTAGTGATCATATAGACACCTCCCCTTTATGATGTAATGATTATTGGGCTTCGCGTCCCATTTGATTAAATATGAGTTCGTTTTCCATTCTCTACATTTTTGTTTTTATTATTTTGCTAGCATTTTAAAACATTTTCAGGATTAGGCTAGCACAGTACGAAAGGCTGAAACTCCTTCGGGTCGGAGGCGACGCGAAGCCATTGGCAGCTCGCACTATGATCTGAGGGAAGATCATTTAAAAAGTATTTTAATGAAGAATAGCTAATGTGATAAATGCAAAGGACGATCTTAGTCTTGGGATCTCAATAGCGACCTCATGTTATAAAAACGAAGAAGGCATCACTTGTTGTAACCCTAGAGGGATCGCATCTCCACACGAATCATCACAATATAAAGCTATTGAAAGCAAGGTAAAGCCACTACATAGTAACGAAGACAATCTACATGAAGAATTAAAGCAACATCAAGATAAACAAATAGAAGCAGTTATTTTTATGAAACATTTACTTCTACAAGGAAAACTATGCAAAAGATGTAATATGAAGATGTAAACCAGATAGCAGAGTTAAAGCATGGATAAATTCAAGTCAGCACGGGTCGCCATGCGATCCCAAAATTCAACAGTTATCATATACAAGTTATAAAAAACCAATAGTACAACCTGCGAGGCATTCCAAGGGTGCCCGCATCCCTAATTCAAAAGTTCAGTGAATCAAAATATGTATATAAAGAAGGTTCAGGGAGCAGTCTCATCGACCTTGGCAGCTTCACTTGCTAGCCTTGCCTCTTCGGCCAACCTTGCTTCCTCCTCCAGCCTCGCCTCTACACCGTCCTCATCTGTGATCTCTTTCTTTAAAGTTTCATCAAAGTCGGCATTGTCTGTCCCGAGCTGGTCCCAATCAAAGTCTGGGATAGTTCGAATGAACCCCTTCATAAAGGTAACTTGACCCTTGGCCAGAAATACTTCCTCGGCAGTTGCTAGTTCAGCCTTTGCAGCGTCCAAGTCACGGGTTAGCTTTGCGATCTCCTCGTCCTTTTTCTTAGCAGCCTCCTCGCTGGACTGTTACAGCTCCTTCAACGATTTTTCAAATTCATTCCTCTCCCTGCGAGCAGTCTTCAGGTCTGTGCGGATTTGAGCAGTGTCATGAGAGAGCTTCTTCTTAAAAGTCACCTCCAAAGACCGCTTGTCTTCTACCTTTAAAAATTCTAGGACCTTGACTCTCTTATCCAGCTGGAAGAAGTTTGTCGTGTGTGCAGCTTGGCGAATGAAAGCTTCAGCGAGGCATTTTGTCAGTGCATTAACGTTCTTATCTGGGGACACCTTCCACCAGCCAGAAGTTTCAGCCTCATCAGAGTACTTAGACCCCAATGTGGAAAGAGATGTTGAGAGGCCGTGGCAGTAACGACCCTTGAAGGTGGTCGGAAGGACCCATCTTTTTGCCCATCTGTCCTTGATCGCTTTAACGGGCTCTGTTCAGGAGAGTTTCGAATTTGATCCCTAGCAATGTCTGATTGGGCTGGAGGATCGCTAACTACTGTAGAGAGAAGAACTGCTGACTTGTTTTGAGGAGGAGCTTTCAATGCAGAAGTTGTTTTGGAAGCCACTCCCTTTTTAGCTCCCTGCTGGAAGAAGGGCGAACTTTGCCGCTACGATTTGACATGCATGTACAAAAGAAATAGACAAGTTAAAGACAGTTTAATAGTTCGATGAAGTACAATAAAATAAATGCAAAGATAAATGACATGGTTATGCATACAGAAAGAAGAGAAATGCGATGCAATAAGGCAATAATTATGGATTGTATCGCTATTAAGGAATACCCTCATCATCTAATATTTCAACATGAGAAGACGAGGCCTCTTATCTGTACTTTCTCTTCCGTGAGGACCGCTTCACATTGGAAGGCCCCGCTTCAGGAGAAGAACCCACTCCCTCTTTTAGAAACCCACACTCAACTAAGTTCTATAAGGAAAGGAGAGTCCTAATATTTCTCTCTTCCTTGGTAGATTTCGTTAACACGTCGTCAGCACGTCGTTTTTATTCACCCTTGAGGACGGTGCGAAATGGACCAACTACGATCCCACATAAGATAATTAGGTATGAATAAAAGGCGAACAAGAAAATAGAAAGGATGAACATTGGAAACAGGCTCACCAAGAAGGTAATTGAAGCTTGTTTTGATCCTGGGGACTTCGTGGATGAAGAAGAAGGGCTCCTTCCACGAGCCGGCATTACTTATTCCACCGGGTAAGAGGTTTTTTCTGTTGAACTCTGGCCACACGGAGAAGTAGACATAGCCAAAATCTTGGCCCCACATCGCTTAAGTTGTAAAAAATAGCCCATAGTTTTTGCATCCAGTGGGGGGTAGCCGAGCTTGTGGTAGAGGATGTCAAGAGCGATCATGGACCTGTACCCATTTGTACTTATTTGAATGGGAGCTAGGTGGTAGGTTTCGCAGACATCTCCGATAAATGGGTGAAGAGGGGAAGAGACGCCTATTTTCATCAGGCGAACAGTTAACACCATTCTTGGAACTCTACCTCCATTCTCTGCATGGTTGAAGCGGTAGAATCGCATCGCGGGTTTGGGAAGGATGATCTTGCCTTCTGGTCTAAACTTTTCGACCCCCTCTGTTATGGTCTTCACGTTCAGAGTCGTGGATAAGTCTCGGCAAGCGAGGATGCGAGGTTCACCTGGTTTCACTTTGGAGCCAGGCTCAATATCTTTCGGGCGGGGCCCACCAACATATATAACTCCCTCTAGCTCTGGTTGAGGGGTCGGCATATAGGGTTCAGGCGATGCCTCTGTAACATAATCATAATCTTTGAAATTTACGACTCTTGACACCTCGTCAAGACCACCATCATCTGAGGAAGGCTCCTCATAGTCAGAATCATCTGAGTCCACTTCGTTATGCCCAGCTCCTTCGAGATCGTAGTAGGTATCGCCTAGCGAGCCCGTTGGAGAATCACTTATATGTATGGGTGAAGTTACAGGAGGTGGAGGAATTTTGGCGAGAAGCTGTGCCGCTAGTGAACTGAATTCTTCTCCCTTCTTCTGCAACGCCTCTATTTCTCTTTCAACATATGACATCTCAGCTTGAGGCTCGCTTTGGGCCGGGAGAACCTCTAAGGATTGGACTCGTGAGCTCGAAGGACGTTTTGTTCGCCATGAAATTAGAGGCACCTCCCTAGTGTACTCTTCATTAGACCACAGAGGGTCGAAGTATAACTTAAACGAGCTATCGCTTGTACTTGTAGCTTTTGCGATATTAGTAGCTGCCTCCTCGCTAATCTGAACGTTGGGAAGAGGGGAAGGTGTCCTTGAGCTGTCGTCGTTTGACATCTGAAAAAGAATGTGAAAAATTAAGTGTGTACCCTTACAGAAAGCAAAAAGGAGTAAAGGAAGAAAAGAATAAATGAACAGAAAGGCTCTACGTGTTCTCAATTCACTCACGAGGAATATTCTGGGGTCGTTATTCTAAGTAAAAGGAAGAAGCTGTGAACCTAAATGAAGGATCGTCATTCTACCTAAGCGAGGATGGGATCGCAAGGTGAAATTGGCAGTATGTGATCGCAGTCATAAGGGATCGCATCGCATAGAAATTGAAAGGCAGAGTGTGTAAACTTGTAACACTATAACTAATGTAACTCAACTGAAGGAAAAGATACTTAACCAGAAGACAATCAAGAATAAGAAGCCACAAAGAAATCAACACTAAATGAAGACAAGGTAATTGATACAATTTAACATGTGAACTATGATCAAGCCAAGAAGAAATCATTGAGAGAAGTTCAAGTCAAAGTTGTTCATGCCTCAGTGATTTGAAAAGCCAAGAATCAAGATCATAACTATCAGTATCAATAAGAAAATTGATTTCAAGTGAACAAGAATGAAAGATAACATTGGAAAGCAGTAAGTTTATTGAATGCTAGGTGGAATGTAACACCCCCAGATCCGGGGTCCGGGATCCGGTGGTTACGGTTTCCAATTCTGTCCACAACAATTGAACTTTCCTTAACATAAAATAAATTACGTCTCTATGACCCAACACAACAATATAAAACACACCCGTTATAGTCCCAGAGATGAAATCAGAGTAACAATCAAATTTTTATTAATCACATGATGAGTTCTTACAATCCAAAAGAATTTCAATATAAATACATACTCTTTGCCATCCATTTACATAAGTCATACTAGACCATATTCTTGGTACTGAAAGAATAAATATATCCTACCAATAGCTTCTTCTTCAGCTCTGGTAGTCTCATCGTCCTCGCCCGCGTCGAGTGCGCCTTGTACGAGTCATCTGGTCTAGCTGTTGTTGTGACATAATAATAAAGCAAGGGTGAGCAATAGCCCACCAACAATAATATATAACTGAACGATAATATATAACAGTTCAAAAGTATCTTTCAAACCATATGCCATGCATTTATGGGAATGATGCCAGTATAATATGAACGATGAAGTTACAAGGTAACTAAAAGTATTTGTTTGTAGAAATATCTGCTACATCAAAAGTAAGCGAGATATTCTCATTGTTATTAAAAAGGAGGAACTTGCATGAAAAGATTGCAATTCCAGTTATGAACACTTTTCCAGCTCTGCCAACAGTAATCATGTTGCAGAAAATAAGTAAGTTTGGATGATGAACCAATGATGGAGTATTCACCGCGCCCGCTGTTCCGATCTTGATGATCAGTCGAGATCGTACAGCTCAATTTAGATTTACTACCGGTAGAAGGAAGAACTGACGGCTTTACTTGTCTACTGCCTTACTAGCTCTCCCCGGCCAACGGTTGGGCCAAAGGGGATGGACCGGCGCTACTCGGCCTCTTACACGACTCCTAGTTCAAATAGAATTCATGATTCTGAATGTAACGTTCGTCCCCCTTTCCCCAAGTATAATACTTGTTGATAAGACTCTACAAAGTAGTCGTATCTAGTTGGAAAGGAAAATTCACCAATCACTTCTAAGCTATTGCTTGGTAACGAATATCAACTTGTTCCAACAATCTTACCCCTCGAAAGATGAGAAGGTAAACAACGACTTAATAAGTCAATAGCACCCGAGTTGCGAGTGAAGAGAATACTTTATGACCGGGAAGTCGACAAGATAATTAACATTTTCCAAGTAAGGTTCCCTTATTATTAGGGAGATAGACTCAAAGAAGAATGATGTCTGAGAACCTTTCTTGATATATGATTAATAATAATATGACTCCGAAATATTTTCCGTAATAATCGAAGAAGATAAACCTTATCGAGGTTATTCTAAGTATGGAATAAATATTCAGAGAATATTTATTAAAATATTTTACAGAATATTTAGGAATATGAAAGAATATCTTTAATCAGAGTATTTCTCAAATAATCCTTGAAGAAATATCGAGAGAATATTTATTGCATAATTAAATATTCAAATGAATATTCAAAATAATATTCATTAATTAATAAGACCTGAAAGGAATATTTAAAATATTTAAAATAATATTCGATGATTAAATAGAACCCTGGATGAATATTCAAAATAATATTCATAATTAATTAGGAATTTAAATGTTTATTGAAAAAGTAATATCCATTTAATGAATAATATTCTAAATGAATATCAAGTAATATTCATTTAGTAATCCAAGCTTTAAAGGAATATTCGAGATAAGACTCGATAAATAAATCAAGCTTCAGATGAACATTAAAATAATATTCATCAGGTAATTACTATCTTAAATGAATATTCAAAAGTAATATTCATTTAATGAATAATATTCTAAATGAATATCCAAATAATATTCATTTAGTAGTCCAACCTTTAGAAGAATATTCGAAATAATAATCGATAAATAATTCGACTCTGAATGAATATTAAAAAATATTATTCGTCGAATAGTTACGTTCAAATAATTATTTGAAGTAAGGATCGTTAAATAAATAATCTCGAACGAATATTCAAATAATATTCGTCGCCCGAATAATGGAAAATATTTACTTAGATATTTTCTTTCGAGGTAATCTCGATATGTCAAGAAATATTGATTCCCGGTCTATATTTGATGAATAAGATGGATACGCCCTTCTATGAGGGTCTTACAATAACCGGCTTATAATTGATACGTTAGCTATCTAATTTATAAGCCAATAAACGATCAGGGAACAAGCATAACGATATAACTTGAAAGTAGGCATGCATGCTATGGCATATGTATAACAGAAAACATATATATGTATTCAATCACAACAACAGCCTAAAAGAAGGGAATTGAAACTTGCCTGGTAGTCGAGTACGGTAAGGGGTAGTGGTAGCGGGTCCCGGTTCAGCTCGGTGATCTATAAATAGCCAAGGCATTCGGGATTAATCACTTAAAACTTTAAAGGTAAGTTATACTTAAATCGAAACACGTTCTCGAGTTATCTCGTTATACCCCTTTTTGTGGATTTCTTTTATCATCGATCCGACCCGACATTCGTTCGTTAATACGACATGTCACTGTACTTATACTTGGCATATACTTAAGTCATATAAGTCCGAAAGTCGATTGTTACGAACCAATATTATACTCCGAGTTTTATCGCTCGTTTTCTAAGTATTTTAACAAAGTTATAAACGAGTCGTCTTTTAGGGGTTCGTTCGCGTTTAATCTCGATTCGAATATTTTTAATAAATCGAAAAACGATCCTTTTGACATACGGTTTTCTCTCACACCTTCCTTTTTACCTCCAGTATTTAATTACCAAGATTCGCCACTGACTTACGTACTTTACGAGGGTTCAATTTCAGTTACGAATTCTCTTTTACGGTTTCGAACTACTTTTAGTATATCGGCCATAACTCCTAAACCGTAAGTCCGTTTAACACGTTCTTTATATCAAAACGAAGCTTGGAACATTATCTATCTTATCATGGCAAAATACAACCCTGGACAGTGAGTTCAAGCTACTGTGATGCACGGTTTTTAAAGATTATCGAAAATCGGGCATTACGACGGCTATAACTCGGATAATTCCAAAATCAAAACCCTCCAATTATTATACCATCCACTCCAAATCACACATACATGTTATTTATCCTTGAACTAAGACCAAGCAATGTCTTTCCGTTCATATAAGCTATACTATCATCTCATAAAACCCACACATAGATCTAGTACTCTAAATATGCATACAACACTAAAACTCATCCAAAACTCCATTAAAACTCAAATCAAAGACTAGGGTTCTTGAAGTTTATACCTTCCTTGGAGTATGTAAGACCTTGATAAACCTTGATCAATCCTTAGAACACCTTAACAAAGCTTGGATCATTCAAAAGAATCAAGAAAATCAAAGTTAGTTTCATGAAAGCACTATTCACCCTCCTCTTTCTTGATTTTTTTGAAAATGGAAACAAAGGAGTTTGAAGCTAAAATTTTGAGAATATTACTTTCTTGAAATATAGGACTCACCTTAAAAATTACAAGATCAAACAAGGAGTGGAAGGTGGATTTTTGTTTTTGAATTAAGCTAAAAGCCGAATGTAATGTTCTTGGAGAGAGTTTGTATTGCTTGGCTTGTCTCTTGGATAATAATGCATAAAGTGAAGTGTTTTTGGATAATATCTCCTCCTTGGCTGCTTTAATAAAGTGGTGAGGTAATGGATGATGTAATTTGCTTGGACAAGTGTTGATATTTTGGTGGTTTAAGGCTAACCAAGTGGTTTGTGTGCTAAGTACTTGGTTGCATTCTAATTGATCTAGTTCATTGCTAGTTACTAGATATTTATCACTTGCACATGCATGTATCTTGATTCCCTGCTTGTTTCTTTGTCCGTTTATTGCTCAATTCATTGATCGTTCGGACGAATAACTAAGTAGTTTCACCTCTAGGGTTTACCGGGAAATTTCTCGATATTCATAATACCTTCCCCAATCCATAATATAATCCTCGTGATGAAGGATATTTAATCTCGATACGAACTTAATCCGTAATCTAGGATTCGTTCGCTTTATTGATTAATCTCGTTATAACGTTTTAGCGGTTTCTAGAACGCTTGTTTCACTGCCTCAGTGGTTTCCTACCTTCATTCTTAAATCAAATATAATAACATCCCAAAATATCAAATTCTCAAAGTTAATATCTAAATTCTTGGATTATAAAAATATTTAATCCACTGTCCGGTCAAATATTATACCGAAAAAGAATTTGGAATTTCTGAATTCCGATCATCTCTGCATTCACTTATTTCCTCCGCGTATTACTAATATGACTTCGAAACATCCATATCACGTCCCGTACATAGGGTGGCGTGAAAAGTTTTCCAACTTACAAAATCACTATTCATCCACCAAATTACTATGCACGTACAGGAAACACTATGCACGTACGGGAAACACTATGCACGTATGGGAAACACTATGCACGTACTCATTTCCCTTCAAGGATCCATTAGCTCCTTCCTGGATGGTAGATTATTCTTATCTAGGTCCTCAACCATCGAATTACTCTATTCTGACAATATACCAATGCATCAGGATCATTGTCCAAAGCAATATCCATTCATTACAATCATTGTTCTTTGAAACCACCATTCATTAGAGCTGGTGACCTTGTTGTCGGAATCATTGTTCCTCATTTTATCATTACTTAATAAAAAGTTTTAATTATATCCAAAATTTGGGGTTCTTACAGTCTCCCCTCCTTAAAAGGATTCCGTCCCGGAATCAGGTAGGAAGCAAAGAGTCGTTTGCCTGTCGTTCACTTTTTATCTTCCCGGTCAATTCTTAGTCGTTCTACCCTTCCTCAGCACATCTTCTAGTGCTACAATCCATACTGTATCCTTTTTCCATCAACGTTGCTACTTTTCGTACAACTCACTATCCGGGTTATACTCTTACTCAGTCTTATCCTTATTGATACCTGCAGTAACATTGGTATCACTATCACCCTACGAATTCGGAGGTAACCTCGCTCGTACTGTGCATTTCCTAATCGCTTTAATCTTCGCAATCTCGATCAATATAGAGAAGTGGAAAGATTTATTGAGAGATCACTATGATCAATTGAACATTTGTTATATTGCATAGTTAGTACAGAAGGGGGCCAGCCTTTAGTACTTGACACGCAATTAAACAAGTCATGGTATTCCACTTAGACTTCTATCACATAGACAGATAGTCACGTAGCAGTACCTCCCCTCCTAAAAGGGTTGTTCTTCTCAATTCATAAAGAAGATGAATAAGAGAGAAGAAGAGAAAAGAGTTCTAAAGGATTATAGAAAGCTTTCATGATTGTAGAATATCATACTCAGAATTTACCTCTGAACTATAGAGGTTTATCAAAGAAGAAATTAATCATAATTATATCCAATACTATTTGATCGCAATCTCACGTGTCAACATATCTTGCTGCTTTGTCCATTATTTTATGGACAAATACTCTTGTTCAATCTTAGCGATACTCACATTCGGGAAATCCTTCAACCTTTCCGGTTAAATCTTAGATTTCTCACTTGACATCATTGTTACTGACATTCCATGTCACGCTACTAGCTTTTTCATATCTAGAATATTAACACTATCAGGTTGTCATCCCGAGAATTCATCAGAAAACCTTTTTTTATTAATCCATTCATAACATTCCTTGCTTCATATTCCATAGTTGCTTTCCCAGTCTTTTCTTTATCAATCACATCCTTCTTATTATCTGATTCTTATTTACTTCTGTTATTTACTTCCTCTTCATCTCTTTATTGAGACATCTTTTGCACTTGGTACCTCCTTATTGGTATCCCGTTACATTTACTCTATAATCATCACATTATTCCAATTTAAATTCTCCGAATTGAATCTGGCCGATCCCTTTAACTTAGATTCAATATAATCTACTTCTGCCAACTTTACTTCTCATCACTTGCTATTTTCTATCCGTGATTTTCCACAGGTTGTTCTTCGTAAGTCAGACCAGGTCGTATATCTACCTGCTCGTACTCTTATCATCTATCGAGCATCTGCATTTTACTGGCGTAGCCTTGCCACATGAAACATGTTACGATCATGCTATAAGTTTTGGGGGGTAAAACTGGCTCGAATGCTACCTTCCGAACACCTTTAAACTCTCATATGGCCCAATAAGTCTCGGGCTCAACTGCCCTACCCTCCAAGTCTCATTAATTCTTTCTACGGGAATACATTTAGCATCATGAATCATCAACCTCATATTCTCTATCTTGTTTGCGCAGAAATACACTAACACAAACTTGCTTCTCATTCATCAACATGTTATTTAGCTGATCAATAGCAGCACGTTCTTTATCTTTACGTTGTCATCTACTTTCTTAGAAGAATCACCATCGCTTGTTGTTTACGTAGTGCGTTAATAGCTAACCCTACGGGTTTCAAATTCTTCAGGGAGACAAGTAATCACTATTCCTTATCCATAAGGAACACTTCCTGAACTTGATGTAGGTATTACATGAAGTAGATAGAATTGCAGAAGAGTTTCATGCATCGCAGCTAGGTCCGGTTGATGAAACTATCACTTATGCATCTTCCATAAAAGACTGGAAATTTAATGGTTTACTTCGTAAATTTTGTATCAAGGTCCTGGTTTACCTCAAAACGGGACTTTCTAAGGTATATAATATGCTTAAGACTCCATCAGGAATCGAATCTTTACTTAAACTATTATTACAGTCGATTCTTGCACAGTCATCAGAGGGAATGTAAATTCCTCCACTCCGATATGACCTTCAAGGTCCTTCCAAATATCATTCTGTTTCTTCGGTATGAACATTTGTAATTATTCCTTTATACTTAGACTGTCGGCCACCTCATTGGCCTTTCCTGATAATAATAATTCCTTGTAATCCATGTTTTCTGGATACATTCCAACTCAATTTTTTTCTACCTCATTCCCATCACTGTTGGGTGAAAGCATTCTACCTTAAGCTCTGCTGAAGGAGAAAATATATCTATCATCCATAAGTCATTGCTTCCATCTACCCGTGGGAACTTTATCACGTTTATTCCCACTCCTACTTAGGATACTTCTTAGGATAATCTCACCCTTTATAGGTCCAATCCATACTCCCTCAGGGTTTCATACATGCATCATCTGGTATATTGTTATTGTGTCTTACATTCTCTTCCAAACTTCTAGTTGGAAACTCAGAATATTAGCTTTTCCTTGTAAGGTTTGTTAGGTCGTCCTCATCATTCCTCCTGTATTTTCTAGGTACAGGGTATATCAAAACGTCTTTGATCAATACTCTAATAATTCTATCTCTGTTCTTTCCAGAACTCTTTTTAATAATCTGTACAGGTCATTGTTGCTTTAGCAAATCCAACTCATATCATCTGAATTCACAATGTCTTTATTAGGGTTAGTGCCATCCCTTGTGCATTCCCCAGGGTTTGCCTTACTTTATGGATATCTTATCCTTAATTCAACTGCCAAGGAATTCCTGCATCCTATAATTGGCAATCAAATCATGCATCCTTAATAAGGGTCTCTTTTCAACTGTTCTCATTTGATAATCGATTGGTAACTTAATGCCACCCTCTTCTTTCAGATAGTTGTCAGCCTATTTGGACTTCCAAAAGGCAACGTATGCCTATCTGCTCTCTTACAGAACTTGGTAATGGTAGCAAGGATGTTTTGGAAGATGTTGGTCGAGTTCAACGTGAATCTCTTAGTACTTTTCGTTCTTCTCAAATGTACTTGCCTTAGACAAAATTTCTACAGCATACTGATCCATCTCTGACCATTTCCATACTCTCTTCATGAACCTTCGTTGTTTACTTCCCTTAGTCATAGTATGTTCATGGTATTCATGATACTCTAACATCATACATCTCAAGTCACTATACTTCCATTTTACTCGTAATCTTGGACAACCATATACACATGAGTCACTTTAGTACGGGTTACCCCATCCCCAAAAAGGTCTAGTAAATTCCCCATCAAAACATGGGTTGCAAAGGGTTTAGTAGAAGATTCCTACGATCTCATTAATATTTCCTTTATATCAGAAGCCCTTGCAGTCGGTGCTTACTTAGAAGCAACCCTGCTTTGTCTTTTCATTGCTGGTCTAGTCACTTTATAGTCCGTTGTGACTTGGCCTCAACTGGCCACACTAAAAAAAAAAAAATATATGATTTTAAGGGTTGGCTAATTAGCATTACTTTTCTAGCAATTGCCGGCATAGTGTCTTCTTCTTTGATACCTTTCTACCTTTCCAAAACTTTACTTCATATAAGTCTTAATCGACTATTCGGCACCGTCTCTGGTCACCTTTCCTCTATTTTTATCTTTTCAACTATTCTTATCACTACCATGTGCCACGCAAGCTTACCATTCCTGGCATAACAGCCTTTTCACTTAAGTCAATCTCAGAGTTTCTCAGTCCGGCTGGTTTTTTACTTACATTTCCAGTTTTCGTCCAATCTCACTTCATCATTGTATTTCTACAATCAATCGCGATAACCGGGGTCTATCCACCAACCCATGTAGCGGCTACCTTACCCAATTCACGGGGTTTGCCCCAGTTTCTACTCTCTTCCATGATGTTCTCTGATAATCAGAAAGACAAGGTTTACCAAAATTCGTTGAAGTTCTTCCCAGAATTAGGGAAATTTTGGTCAATCTATCCATCGACCGGTAACACTAAGGAGACCAGTTTCGAAAGCTGAAGAATAGTTCTATGAACCTCCTAGTAGGTAGAACCGTAAGTAGTCATAATTAACGAAATAATCATCATCGGGTTGGAAATTTAACCCCTGAAGAGGAACCAATTATATACATCCCTTAGAAGGGAATTGTAAAAACCCCAAATTTTGGATATAATTAAAACTTTTATTAAGTAATGATAAAATGAGGAACAATGATTCCAACAACAAGGTCACCAGCTCTAATGAATGGTGGTTTCAAAGAACAATGATTGTAATGAATGGATATTGCTTTGGACAATGATCCTGATGCATTGGTATATCGTCAGAATAGAGTAATTCGATGGTTGAGGACCTAGATAAGAATAATCTACCATCCAGGAAGGAGCTAATGGATCCTTGAAGAGAAATGAATACGTGCATAGTATTTCCCATACGTGCATAGTATTTCCCATACGTGCATAGTATTTCCCGTACGTGCATAGTGTTTCCTGTACGTGCATAGTAATTTGGTGGATGAATAGTGACTTTGTAAGTTGGAAAACTTTTCATGCCACCCTATGTACGGGACGTGTTATGGATGTTTCGAAGTCATATTAGTAATACGCGGAGGAAATAAGTGAATGCAGAGACGATCGGAATTCAGAAATTCCAAATTCTTTTTCGGTACAATATTTGATCGAACCGTAAAGAGCCTATCAATACGATCAAGACAAGAGTATTATAATGTTAAGGATTCAAGGATTTTATTTATTAAGTATGATTTGAGGATTTAGAATGAAAACCTTTGAGTTAGAATAACAAGTGTTCTAGAAATCGCTAGAACTTTATAACAAGATTAAGCGATCAAGCAAACACGAAAGAAATTACGGATTAAATACGTAACGAGAAAAAAAAAACCCTACTTGATCAGCTGGGGTTATATATAAGAATATTTGGTGGAAATGAAATGAAGAAAAGAAATGAGAAAGGAAGTAATGAGGTGGATGGACAAGAAGAAAACAACAAGGCTTCACATCATCAATTTTTCTAACACACCATAAACCTTTGACACTTGTATTAAGAGGAGTATTAGCAGCTATACCCACTTATACATATCACAAATATCATTTGACAACTAGCCAAGCAAACACCACCTCTCCCCCATTTTTCCAGCAGTTGCATTTTCCAGGGCAGGGGTCTTTGCCATTTTTTTTCACCTAGATCTACTCATCTAAAAATCATGAAAAAATTCATGGAGCTTCTACACATCAAGGTGAAGTTGGGGATTTAATTTCATAATTTTTGAAGATCGTTTGGATGGGTAAATAAATTCGAGAAGTTCACTGTTTTTCCCCCAAAACCAAGGCACTTCGAATTTTGGAGTTTTAAGATTTCAAAATCCACCTTCCAACCATTGTTTGATCTCCAAATTTTTATGGTGAGTCCTATATTTCATAAAAATGATCTCCTAGAAATCTTAGCTTCAAACTCCATGTTTTCCATTTTCAAATAAATCCTCAAAGATGAGGGTGAATAGTGTTTTCAAGAAACTAACTTTGATTTCTTGGTTTCTTTGGATGATTTAAGCTTTGTTAAAGCCATACAAGGACT
The DNA here is from genome assembly GCA_036435485.1 of Saposhnikovia divaricata. NCBI lineage: Eukaryota > Viridiplantae > Streptophyta > Magnoliopsida > Apiales > Apiaceae > Saposhnikovia > Saposhnikovia divaricata. The sequence continues at coordinate 132,069,806 of CM071600.1, forward strand.
ATATAAGGGTTATTATAGCTTGTACACTCTCCAAGGAAGGTATAATTCTTAAGAACCCAAGATCTTACTTTGAGTTTTATATATGTTCTTGATGGTTTTAGATTAGTTAAGATTATGGTGTTGTTATATGCATAAAAGCATGATTATGTAGCTAGTAGTGATGATTTAAGAGTTTTGATGATTATGATGGTTAATTGAAACCTTCTTGGACTGGTTAAGATGAAAACCATGTATAGTATGCCCGGTGTGGCTTGGATTGATTGTTATGAATTTTAGAACGTTCGATTTATAGCCGTCGTAATGCCGAATTTTCGTTAGACTATTAAACACCGAGCATCACAGTAGCTATAACTCACTGTACAGCTTCATTTTATGCCATGATAGGATAGATTATGTTTCAAGCTTCGTTTTGATATAAAGATCGCATGAAACGGACTTACGGTTTAGGATTTATGACCAAATTACTAAAAGTAGTTCGAATCCGTAAACGAAAGTTCGTAACTGTAATTGAACCCTCGTAAACTATGTAACGTCATGGCGAATCTTGGTAAATAAATACTAGAGGTAAAAAGGAAGGTGTGAAAGAAAACCGTATGTCAAAAAGATCATTTTTCGATTTATTAAAAATGTTCGAGTCGAGGTTAAACGCGAACGAACCCCTAAAAGACGACTCTTTTATAACTTCGGTAAAACACTTAGAAAACGGGCGATAAAACTCGGAGTATAATATTGGTTCGTAACGATCAACCTTAGAACTCATATGACTTAAGTATGTCCCAAGTATAAATGCAATGACATGTCGTATTAACGAACGAATGTCGGGTCGGATCAGTGATAAAAGTAATCCACAAAAAGGGGTATAACGAGATAACTCGAGAACGTGTTTCGAATTAAGTATAACTTAACTTTTAATATGTTAAGTGATTAATCCCGAATGCCTTGGCTATTTATAGATCACCAAGCTGAACCGGGACCTGCTACCACTACCCCTTACCGTACTCGACTACCAGGCAAGTTCCAATTCCCTTCTTTTAGGCTGTTGTTGTGATTGAATAAATATATATATATATATATATATGCTGATATACATATGCCATTGCATGCATGCCTACTTTCAAGTTGAAGTGATATACTTGTTCCCTGAATGTTATTGTTGGCTTATAAGCTAGATAGTTATATATCAGTTATAAGCCGATTATTGTAAGACCCTCATAGAAGGGCGTATACATCTTATTAATCAAAAATAGACCGGGAGTCAATATTCCTTGATATATCGAGATTACCTCGGAGGAAAATATTTAAGTAAATATTTTCTATTATTTGGGCGACGAATATTATTTGAATATTCGTTCGAGACTAATTATTTTAACGATCTTTACTTCAAATAATTATTTGAACGTAATCATTCGACGAATAATATTCGTCAATATTCATTCGGAGTCGAATTGATTATCGATTATTATTTCGAATACTCTTCTAAAGATGAGACTACTAAATGAATATTATGTGGACATTCATTTAGAATATTATTTCATTAAATAAATATTACTTTTGAAAATTCATTTAAGGTATTAAGTACTTGATGAATATTATCTTCAATATTCATCTGAAGCTTGATTTACTTATCGAATATTATATCGAATATTCTTTTAAAGCTTGGATTACTAAATGAATATTACTTGATATTCATTTAGGATATTATTTATTAAATGAATATTACTTTATTGATATTCATTTAAATTCCTAATTAATTATGAATATTATTTTGAATATTCATCCAGGGTTCTATTTAATCATCGAATATTATTTTAAATATTTTAAATATTCCTTTCAGGTCTTATTGATTAATGAATATTATTTGGAATATTCATTTGAATATTTAATTATGCAATAAATATTCTCTCGATATTTCTTCAAGAATTATTTGAAAAATACTCTGATTAAAGATATTCTTTCATATTCCTGAATATTCTTTAAATATTTTTAATTCAATAAATATTCTCTGAATATTTATTCCATACTTAGAATAACCTCAATAAGGTTTATCTTCTTCGATTATTACGAAAAATATTTCGGAGTCATATTATTATTAATCCTATATCAAGGAAGGTTCTCAGACATCATTCTTCTTTGAGTCTACCTCCTTAATAATAAGGGAACCTTACTTTGAAAATGTTATTTATCTTGTCGACTTCCCGGTCATAAAGTATTCCCTTCACTCGCAACTCGGGTGATGTTGACTTATTAAGTCGTTGCTTACCTTCTCATCTTTCGAGGGGTAAGATCACTGGAACAAGTTGATATCCGTTACCAAGTAATAGCTTGGGAGTTATTGGTAAATTTTCCTTTCCAACTAGATACGACTACTTTGTGGAGTCTTATCAACAAGTATTATACTTGGGGAAAGGGGGACGAACGTTACATTCAGAATCATGAATTCTATTTGAACTAGGAGTCGTGTAAGAGGCCGAGTAGCGCCGGTCCATCCCCTTTGGCCCAACCGTTGGCCGGGGAGAGCTAGTAAGGCGGTACACAAGTAAAGCCGTCAGTTCTTCCTTCTACCGGTAGTAAATCTAAATTGAGCTGTACGATCTCGACTGATCATCAAGATTGGAACAGCGGGCGCGGTGAATACTCCATCATTGGTTCATCATCCAAATTTATTTATTTCCTGCAACATGATTACTGTTGGCAGAGTTGGAAAAGGGTCATAACTGGAATTGCAACCTTTTCTTGCAAGTTCCTCTTCTTAATAACAATAAGAATATCTCGCTTACTTTGATGTAGCAGATATTTCTACAAACAAATACTTTAAGTTACCTTGTAACTTCATCGTTCATATTATACTGGCATCATTTCCGTAAAGGCATGGCATATGGTTTGAAAGATACTTTTGAACTGTTATACATTATCGTTCAGTCATATATTATTGTTGGTGGGCTATTGCTCACCCTTGCTTTATTATTATATCACAACAACAGCTAGACCAGATGACTCGCACAAGGCGCACTCGACGCGGGCGAGGACGATGAGACTACCAGAGCTGAAGAAGAAGCTATTGGTAGGGTATATTTATTCTTTCAGTACCAAGAATATGGTCTAGTATGCCTTATGTAAATGGATGGCAAAGAGTATGTATTTATATTGAAATTCTTTTGGATTGTAAGAACTCATAATGTGATTAATAAAAATTTGAGTGTTACTCTGATTTCATCTCTGGGACTATAACGGGTGTGTTTTATATAATTGTGTTGGGTTATAGAGACGTAATTTATTTTATGTTAAGGAAAGTTCAAGTGTTGTGGACAGAATTGGAAACCGTAACCACCGGATCCCGGACCCCGGATCTGGGGGTGTTACAGAAGTGGTATCAGAGCGTACGTTATAAACCCCAGAGATGAGGTGACGTTAAAACAATAAATTCAATAAGATAATAAGAACTCTTGCCAAGTTCATAGTCGGACTACTTAATGTAGTGATGACATATAAAACCCTTATGGGAACTCGTAAGTATAATGATAGTAACTTAGCTCGATATCGTATCGACGAGTAAGGTGACTGACCTTGAGGCATACGAGCAACAGCGCGATGATGCTTTATATGCTGAAGATCAGCGGGTAATTCGATGGAGTACCCTACTGGAGACCCGGAAGAGGTTCCAGCAGATAAGGAAAATCCTGTTAGGATGAGGAGCTTACCCATGGGTAATGAGGGTCGCAGCCAGAATGACTGTGATGATTAAGATATGGTGCTCAGAAAAGTGAGTATAAAGAACTGATATATTATTAAGAGATCTGAAGATGCATGTTAAATTCATAGCCGGACTACCAGACGTAGTACCAGCAAGAAAGAAGGATTGGAAGAATTACTTGAGATCTTATACGGAAATAGATGAGAATCCTTAGAGATTTTCATCTTAACAAAGAAAGAGCTAGAGGGATGTATGATTATCAAAGACAGTGATATAGGGCGAGGAGCAGAGTCCCTAGGAATAGTTGAGAAGGAGGCAGTAAGTGCCATATCATTTGATAAATGAATTAGTATGAATATGGTCAGTAATAATTCGCCATGAGAAGGCAGGTGTCGTAGGTTGTAAATTATGGAACCAAATTGAGGTTAATAAGGTGGTTTTATTAAGGAAAATGTTCATTTTATGAATGAATCATTTAGAAAGTAAAGACATTGGGAAGTAATAGAATGATTGGGTAAAAGTTATATAAGGAAGTAGTAAGCAAGACAATGATCTCAGAACCTACCGGAAGATAAGACCAGTGAGTCAAGATGAACTCGTAATGAGACTACTGCCAGAGACTGAGTATAGAGTTAATTCAACTCAGTTAAATGATGAACCAGAAACGTTAGATGCATGTGATTCAGAGGAATATTAAATTCCTTCTTCTCTTTGAATGGATTATAGTAGTTACCTTAAGTTTACTCCGACACGGAATTATAATAGATCAAGTAATACGATCAGCAGTTAAAGAGAAAAATGTGAGAAAATCTTCCTGGAGCTAAAAGGTGAAATTGGTAATGACCAAGAGCTGGCATTGCTTAATGGAAAAAGGAGACTTTGTGCTTCCAATGACGCTTCGCATAAAGGGTTAGGTAGACCGACATTTGGTAGTATTGAATATCAGGACGTTGTGACAGGTTTCAGTTTGAAATTATTGATTCCCTTCTAAGGGATGGATATAATTGATTCCTCTCCAGTGGGTAAACTTCCAATCCGATGATGATTATTTCGTTAACTATGACTGCTTATGATTCCACCTGCTTGGAGGTTCATAGAACTATTCTTCAGGTTTCGAAACTGGTCTCCTTGATGTTACCAGTAGGTGGGTAGATTGATCAAAATTTCCCTGAGTCTGGAAAGGAATTCGGTGAATTTTGGCAAACCTTGTCTTTCTGATAATCAGAGAATGTCATGGAAGAGAGTAGAAACTGGAGCAAACCCTGTGATTTGGGTAAGGTTGCTATAAAATGGGTTAGTAAACGGACCCTGAGCATTACAATCGATGGTAGTGATAATATGATGAAGTGAGATTGGACGAAAACAGGAAATGTAAGTAAGAAACTAGCCGGACGGAGAAACTCCGGGATTGACTTAAGTGAAAAGGCTGTTATGCCAGGAATGGTAAGCTTGCGTGGCACGCGGGATTGATAAGAATAGTTGAAAAGATAAAAGTGGAGGAAAGGTGACCGGAGACGGTGCCGAGTAGTCGATTAAGACTTATATGGAGTAAAGTTTTGGAAAGGTAGAAAGGTATCAAAGAAGAAGGCACTATGCCGGCAATTGCTAGAAAAGTAATGCTATTAGCCAACCCCTAAAATCATATATTTTTATTTTAGTGTGGCCAGTTGAGGCCAAGTCACAACGGACTATAAAGTGACTAGACCAGCAACGAAAAGACAAAGCAGGGTTGCTTCTAAGTAAGCACCGACTGCAAGGGCTTCTGATATAAAGGAAATATTAATGAGATTGTAGGAGTCTTCTACTAAACCCTTTGCAACCCATGTTTTGATGGGGAATTTACTAGACCTTTTTGGGATGGGGTAACCCGTACTAAAGTGACTCATGTGTATATGGTTGTCCAAGATTTTGAGTAAAATGGGAGTATAGTGACTTGAGATGCATGATGTTAGGGTATCATGAATACCATGAACATATTACGACTAAGGGAAGTAAACAACGAAGGTTTATGAAGAGAGTATAGAAATGGTCAGAGATGGATCAGTATGCTGTAGAAATTTTGTCTAAGGCAAGTACATTTGAGAAGAACGATAAGTACTAATAGATTCACGTTGAACTCGACCAATATTTTCCAAAACATCCTTGCTGCCATTACCAAGTTCTGTAAGAGAGGAGATAGGCATACGTTGCCTTTTTGGAAGGCCAAATAGGCTGACAACTATCTGAAAGAAGAGGGTGGCATTAAGCCACCGATCGATTATCAAATGAGAATGATTGAAAAGAGACCTTTATTAAGGATACATGATCTGATTGCCAATTATAAGATGCAAGAATTCATTGATAGTTGAATTAAGGATAGGATATCAATGAATTAAGACAAACCCTGGGGAATGCACAAGGGGTGGCATTAACCCTAATAACGACATTATGACTTCAGATGATATGAGCTGGACTTGCTAAGGCAACAATGACCGGTAAGGATTATTAGAAAAAAAAAGAGTTTTGGAAAGAACATAGATAGAATTATTAGAGTATTGATCAATGACATTTTGATATACCCTGTACCCAGAAAATACAGGAGGAAGGATGAGGATGACCTATGAAACCTTACAAGGAAAAAGGTAATATTCCGAACTTCAAAATGGAAGTTTGGTAAGGAATGTATGACATAGTAACAGTAATGCCAGATGAGGCATGTATGAGACCATGAGGAAGTATGGATTGAACCTATAAAGGTTGAGATTATCCTAAGATAAGTAAAGAACTAAGAAGAGAAGTATCCTAAGTAGGATGGGGAATAAACGTGATAAAGTTCCCACGAGTAGGTGGAAGCAATGACTTATGGAGAAAGACTGTTAAATATATTTTTCTTCATCAGCAGAGCTTAAGGGAGAATGCTTTCACCCAAAAATGATGGGAATGAGGTAGAAATGTTTGAATTGGAATATATCCAAGGAACAAGGATTACCAGAAATTATTATTATCAGGAAAGGCCAATGAGGTGGCCGACAGTTTAAGTATAAAGGAATAATTATAAATGTTCATACCGAAGAAACAAAATGATATTTGGAAAGACCTTGAAGGTCATATTGGAGTGGAGGAAGTTACATTCCTTTTGATGATTGTGCAAGAATCGAAGGTAATAATAGTTTAAGTAAAGATTCGATTCCTGATGGAGTCTTAAGCATATTACGTACCTTAGAAGGTCCCGTTTTGAGGCAAACCAGGACCATGGTACAAAATTGATGAAGTAAACCGTTAAGTTTCCAGTCATTTATGGAAGATGCATAAGTGATAGTTTCATCAACCGGACCTAGCTGCGATACTTGAAACTCTTCTGCAATTCTATCTACTTCATGTTATATCTACATCAAGTTCAGGAAGTGTTTCGTATGGATAAGGAATAGTGATCACTTTGTCTCCCTAAGGGATTTGAAACCCGTAGGGTTAGCTATTAATGCACTACGTAAACAATAAGCGATGGTGATTCTTCTAAGAAAGTAGATGACAATGTAAAGATAAAGACAGTGCTGCCATTGATTAACTAAATGGCATGTTGATGAATGACAAACAAGTTTATGTTAGTGTACTTCTGCGCAAACAAGATAGAGAATATGAGGTTGATGATTCATGATGTTAAAGATATTCCCATGGAAAGAATTAATGAGATTTGGAGGGAAGGGCGGTTGAGCCCGAGACTTATTGGGCCACCTGAGAGTTTAAAATGTTCGGACGGTGGTATTCGAGCCAGCCTTACCCCCAAAATTATAGCACGGTCATAACGGGTTTTCATGTGGCCAGGCTACGCCAGTAAAATGCAAATGTTCAACAGATGATAGGAGTACAAGAATGTAGATATACGACCTGGTCCGACTTACGAAAGACAACCTGTGGAAAACCATGGATAGAAAAGAACAAGTAATGAGAAACAAGGTTGGCAGAAGTAGATTATATGAATCTAAGTTAAAGGAATCGGGCCAGATTCATTTCGGAAAGTTTAAATTGAAATAACGTGATGATTATAGAGTAAATGAGACGGAATACCGATAAGGAGGTACCAAGTGCAAAAAGGTGTCTCAATAAAGAGGTGAAGGTGAAAGTAAATAACAGAAGTAAATAAGAATCAGATAATAAGAAGGATGTGATTGATAAAGAAAAGGCTGGGGAAGCAACTATGGAATGAGAAGCAAGGAGTGTTATGAATGGGTTTTCTAATGAATTCTCAGGATGACAACCTGATAGTGTCAATACTATAGTTATGAAAAAGCTAGTAACATGATATGGGATGTCAGTAATAATGATGCCAAGTGAGAAACCTAAGATTTAACCTGAAAGGTTGAAGGATTTCCCGAATGTGAGTATCGCTAAGATTGAACAAGAGTATTTGTCCATAGAATAATGGACAAAGCAGCAAGATATGTTGACGCGTGAGATTGCGATCAAATAGTATTGGATATAATTATGATTAATTTCTTCTTTGATAAACCTCTATAGTTCAGAGGTAAATTCTGAGTATGATATTCTACAATCATGGAAGCTTTCTATAATCCTTTAGAACTCTTTTCTCTTCTTCTCTCTTATTCATCTTCTTTATGAATTGAGAAGAACAACCCTTTTTGGAGGGGAGGTACTGCTACGTGACTATCTGTCTATGTGATAGAAGTCTAAGTGGAATGCTATGACTTGTTTAATTGCTTGTCAAGTACTAAAGGCTGGCCCCCTTCTGTACTAACTATGCAATATAACAAATGTTCAATTGATCATAGTGATCTCTCAACAAATCTTTCCACTTCTCTATATTGATCTAGATTGCGAAGATTAAAGCGATCAGGAAATGCACAGTACGAGCGAGGTTACCTCCGAATCGTAGGGTGATAGTGATACCAATGTTACTGCAGGTATCAATAAGGATAAGACTGAGTAAAAGTATAACCCGGATAGTGAGTTGTACGAAAAGTAGCAACGTTGATGGAAAAAGGATAAAGTATGAATTGTAGCACTAGAAGATGTGCTGAGGAAGGGTAGAACGAATAAGAATTGACCGGGAAGCTAAAGAGTGAACGACAGGCAAACGACTCTTTGCTTCCTACCTGATTCCGGGACGGAATCCTTTTAAGGAGGGGAGACTGCAAGAACCCCAAATTTTGGATATAATTAAAACTTTTATTAAGTAATGATAAAATGAGGAACAATGATTCCAACAACAAGGTCACCAGCTCTAATGAATGGTGGTTTCAAAGAACAAAGATTGTAATGAATGGATATTGCTTTGGACAATGATCCTGATGCATTGGTATATCGTCAGAATAGAGTAATTCGATGGTTGAGGACCTAGATAAGAATAATCTACCATCCAGGAAGGAGCTAATGGATCCTTGAAGAGAAATGAATACGTGCATAGTATTTCCCATACGTGCATAGTATTTCCCATACGTGCATAGTATTTCCCGTACGTGCATAGTATTTCCCGTACGTGCATAGTGTTTCCTGTACGTGCATAGTAATTTGGTGGATGAATAGTGACTTTGTAAGTTGGAAAACTTTTCACGCCACCCTATGTACGGGACGTGTTATGGATGTTTCGAAGTCATATTAGTAATACGCGAAGGAAATAAGTGAATGCAGAGACGATCGGAATTCAGAAATTCCAAATTCTTTTTCGGTACAATATTTGACCGAACCGTAAAGAGCCTATCAATACGATCAAGACAAGAGTATTATAATGTTAAGGATTCAAGGATTTTATTTATTAAGTATGATTTGAGGATTTAGAATGAAAACCTTTGAGTTAGAATAACAAGTGTTCTAGAAATCGCTAGAACTTTATAACAAGATTAAGCGATCAAGCAAACGCGAAAGAAATTACGGATTAAATACGTAACGAGAAAAAAAAAACCCTACTTGATCAGCTGGGGTTATATATAAGAATATTTGGTGGAAATGAAATGAAGAAAAGAAATGAGAAAGGAAGTAATGAGGTGGATGGACAAGAAGAAAACAACAAGGCTTCACATCATCAATTTTTCTAACACACCATAAACCTTTGACACTTGTATTAAGAGGAGTATTAGCAGCTATACCCACTTATACATATCACAAATATCATTTGACAACTAGCCAAGCAAACACCACCTCTCCCCCATTTTTCCAGCAGTTGCATTTTCCAGGGCAGGGGTCTTTGCCATTTTTTTTCACCTAGATCTACTCATCTAAAAATCATGAAAAAATTCATGGAGCTTCTACACATCAACGTGAAGTTGGGGATTTAATTTCATAATTTTTGAAGATCGTTTGGATGGGTAAATAAATTCGAGAAGTTCACTATTTTTCCCCCAAAACCAAGGCACTTCGAATTTTGGAGTTTTAAGATTTCAAAATCCACCTTCCAACCATTGTTTGATCTCCAAATTTTTATGGTGAGTCCTATATTTCATAAAAATGATCTCCTAGAAATCTTAGCTTCAAACTCCATGTTTTCCATTTTCAAATAAATCCTCAAAGATGAGGGTGAATAGTGTTTTCAAGAAACTAACTTTGATTTCTTGGTTTCTTTGGATGATTTAAGCTTTGTTAAAGCCATACAAGGACTATATAAGGGTTATTATAGCTTGTACACTCTCCAAGGAAGGTATAATTGTTAAGAACCCAAGATCTTACTTTGAGTTTTATATATGTTCTTGATGGTTTTAGATTAGTTAAGATTATGGTGTTGTTATATGCATAAAAGCATGATTATGTAGTTAGTAGTGATGATTTAAGAGTTTTGATGATTATGATGGTTAATTGAAACCTTCTTGGACTGGTTAAGATGAAAACCATGTATAGTATGCCCGGTGTGGCTTGGATTGATTGTTATGAAATTTAGAACGTTCGATTTATAGCCGTCGTAATGCCGAATTTTCGTTAGACTATTAAACACCGAGCATCACAGTAGCTATAACTCACTGTACAGCTTCATTTTCTGCCATGATAGGATAGATTATGTTTCAAGCTTCGTTTTGATATAAAGATCGCATGAAACGGACTTACGGTTTAGGATTTATGACCAAATTACTAAAAGTAGTTCGAATCCGTAAACGAAAGTTCGTAACTGTAATTGAACCCTCGTAAACTATGTAACGTCATGGCGAATCTTGGTAAATAAATACTAGAGGTAAAAAGGAAGGTGTGAAAGAAAACCGTATGTCAAAAAGATCATTTTTTGATTTATTAAAAATGTTCGAGTCGAGGTTAAACGCGAACGAACCCCTAAAAGACGACTCTTTTATAACTTCGGTAAAACACTTAGAAAACGGGCGATAAAACTCGGAGTATAATATTGGTTCGTAACGATCAACCTTAGAACTCATATGAATTAAGTATGTCCCAAGTATAAATGCAATGACATGTCGTATTAACGAACGAATGTCGGGTCGGATCAGTGATAAAAGTAATCCACAAAAAGGGGTATAACGAGATAACTCGAGAACGTGTTTCGAATTAAGTATAACTTAACTTTTAATATGTTAAGTGATTAATCCCGAATGCCTTGGCTATTTATAGATCACCAAGCTGAACCGGGACCCGCTACCACTACCCCTTACCGTACTCGACTACCAGGCAAGTTCCAATTCCCTTCTTTTAGGCTGTTGTTGTGATTGAATAAATATATATATATATGCTGATATACATATGCCATTGCATGCATGCCTACTTTCAAGTTGAAGTGATATACTTGTTCCTTGAATGTTATTGTTGGCTTATAAGCTAGATAGTTATATATCAGTTATAAGCCGATTATTGTAAGACCCTCATAGAAGGGCGTATACATCTTATTAATCAAAAATAGACCGGGAGTCAATATTCCTTGATATATCGAGATTACCTCGGAGGAAAATATTTAAGTAAATATTTTCTATTATTTGGGCGACGAATATTATTTGAATATTCGTTCGAGACTAATTATTTTAACGATCCTTACTTCAAATAATTATTTGAACGTAATCATTCGACGAATAATATTCGTCAATATTCATTCGGAGTCGAATTGATTATCGATTATTATTTCGAATACTCTTCTAAAGATGAGACTACTAAATGAATATTATGTGGACATTCATTTAGAATATTATTTCATTAAATAAATATTACTTTTGAAAATTCATTTAAGGTATTAAGTACTTGATGAATATTATCTTCAATATTCATCTGAAGCTTGATTTACTTATCGAATATTATATCGAATATTCTTTTAAAGCTTGGATTACTAAATGAATATTACTTGATATTCATTTAGGATATTATTTATTAAATGAATATTACTTTATTGATATTCATTTAAATTCCTAATTAATTATGAATATTATTTTGAATATTCATCCAGGGTTCTATTTAATCATCGAATATTTTTTTAAATATTTTAAATATTCCTTTCAGGTCTTATTGATTAATGAATATTATTTGGAATATTCATTTGAATATTTAATTATGCAATAAATATTCTCTCGATATTTCTTCAAGAATTATTTGAAAAATACTCTGATTAAAGATATTCTTTCATATTCCTGAATATTCTTTAAATATTTTTAATTCAATAAATATTCTCTGAATATTTATTCCATACTTAGAATAACCTCAATAAGGTTTATCTTCTTCGATTATTACGAAAAATATTTCGGAGTCATATTATTATTAATCCTATATCAAGGAAGGTTCTCAGACATCATTCTTCTTTGAGTCTACCTCCTTAATAATAAGGGAACCTTACTTGGAAAATGTTATTTATCTTGTCGACTTCCCGGTCATAAAGTATTCCCTTCACTCGCAACTCGGGTGCTGTTGACTTATTAAGTCGTTGCTTACCTTCTCATCTTTCGAGGGGTAAGATCACTGGAACAAGGTGATATCCGTTACCAAGTAATAGCTTGGGAGTTATTGGTAAATTTTCCTTTCCAACTAGATACGACTACTTTGTGGAGTCTTATCAACAAGTATTATACTTGGGGAAAGGGGGACGAACGTTACATTCAGAATCATGAATTCTATTTGAACTAGGAGTCGTGTAAGAGGCCGAGTAGCGCCGGTCCATCCCCTTTGGCCCAACCGTTGGCCGGGGAGAGCTAGTAAGGCGGTACACAAGTAAAGCCGTCAGTTCTTCCTTCTACCGGTAGTAAATCTAAATTGAGCTGTACGATCTCGACTGATCATCAAGATTGGAACAGCGGGCGCGGTGAATACTCCATCATTGGTTCATCATCCAAATTTATTTATTTCCTGCAACATGATTACTGTTGGCAGAGTTGGAAAAGGGTCATAACTGGAATTGCAACCTTTTCTTGCAAGTTCCTCTTCTTAATAACAATAAGAATATCTCGCTTACTTTGATGTAGCAGATATTTCTACAAACAAATACTTTAAGTTACCTTGTAACTTCATCGTTCATATTATACTGGCATCATTTCCGTAAAGGCATGGCATATGGTTTGAAAGATACTTTTGAACTGTTATACATTATCGTTCAGTCATATATTATTGTTGGTGGGCTATTGCTCACCCTTGCTTTATTATTATATCACAACAACAGCTAGACCAGATGACTCGCACAAGGCGCACTCGACGCGGGCGAGGACGATGAGACTACCAGAGCTGAAGAAGAAGCTATTGGTAGGGTATATTTATTCTTTCAGTACCAAGAATATGGTCTAGTATGCCTTATGTAAATGGATGGCAAAGAGTATGTATTTATATTGAAATTCTTTTGGATTGTAAGAACTCATAATGTGATTAATAAAAATTTGAGTGTTACTCTGATTTCATCTCTGGGACTATAACGGGTGTGTTTTATATTATTGTGTTGGGTTATAGAGACGTAATTTATTTTATGTTAAGGAAAGTTCAAGTGTTGTGGACAGAATTGGAAACCGTAACCACCGGATCCCGGACCCCGGATCTGGGGGTGTTACAGGAATTAACAGTTTTAAACTGAAACTTGTCACAACGTCCTGATACCTATGCGTCCTGATATTCAATATTACCAAATGTCAGTCTACCTGACTACCAGTCTCAGAAGGAACATTACCGTCGGAGTTGGTTGTTCCACAAAAATTGGCACTACTAAGGCCATCCGAACCTGGTGAACCATGCTGTCCGAATGCATCCGCAAGTACTTTGTCGTGTTGCGCAAGCACACATCCTAATCTTTTATGCGAAGCATCGTTGGAAGCACAAAGTCTCCCTTTTTCCATTAAACAATGCCAATTCTTGGTCATTACCAATTTCATCTTTTAGCTCCAGGAAGATTTTCTCACATTTTTCTCTTTAACTGCTGATCGTATTACTTGATCCGTTATAATTCCGCGTCGGAGTAAACTTAAGGTAACTACTATAATCCATTCAAAGAAAAGAAAGAATTTAATATTCCTCTGAATCACATGCATCTAACGTTTCTGGTTCATCATTTCACTGAGTTAAATTAACCCTATACTTAGTCTGTGACAATAGTCTCATTACAAGTTCATCTTGACTCACTGGTCTTATCTTCCGGTAGGTTCTGAGATCATTGTCTTGCTTACTACTTCCTTATATAACTTTATCCAATCATGCTGTCACTTCCCAATGTTTTCACTTTCTAACTGATTCATTCCTAAAATGGACATTTTCCTGAATAAAACAACTTCATCAACCTCAATTTGGTTCCATAAATTACAACCTATGACATCTGCCTTCTCATGGCGAATTATTACTGACAATATTCATACTTATTCATTTATCAAATGATATGGCACTTACTGTCTCTTCTCAACTATTCCTAGGGACTCTGCTCCTCGCCTTATATCGATGCCTTTGATAATCATACATCCTTCTAGCACTCTTTTCGTTAATATGAAAGTCTCTTATGATTCTCATCTACTCCCGTATAAGATCTCAAGTAATTCTTCCAATCCGTCTTACTTGCTGGTACTACCTCCAGTAGTCCAGCCACGAATCCCACATGAATCTTCAGTTCTCTTGCTAATAGCTTAGTTCTTTATGCCCATTTTTCTGAGCACTATACCTTAATCATCTCAGTCTTTCTGGCTACAGCCCTCATTCCTCGAGGGTAAGCTCCTTATCCTAACAAGATTTTCCTTATCTGCTGGAACCTCTTCCGGGTCTCCAGTAGGGTACTCTATTGAATTTACCCGCTGATCTTCAGCATATAATAAAGCATCATCGCGCTGCTGCTCGTATGCCTCAAGGTCTGTCGCCTTACTCGTCAATACGATATCGAGCTAAGTTACTATCACGATACTTAAGAGTTCCCATAAGGGTTTTATATGTCATCACTACATTAAGTAGTCCGACTATGAACTTGGCAAGAGTTCTTATTATCTTAGTGAATTTATTGTTTTAACGTCGCCTCATCTCTGGGGTTTATAATGTACGCTCTGATACCACTTCTGTAACACCCCCAGATCCGGGGTCCGGGATCCGGTGGTTACGGTTTCCAATTCTGTCCACAACAATTGAACTTTCCTTAACATAAAATAAATTACGTCTCTATGACCCAACACAACAATATAAAACACACCCGTTATAGTCCCGGAGATGAAATCAGAGTAACAATCAAATTTTTATTAATCACATGATGAGTTCTTACAATCCAAAAGAATTTCAATATAAATACATACTCTTTGCCATCCATTTACATAAGTCATACTAGACCATATTCTTGGTACTGAAAGAATAAATATATCCTACCAATAGCTTCTTCTTCAGCTCTGGTAGTCTCATCGTCCTCGCCCGCGTCGAGTGCGCCTTGTGCGAGTCATCTGGTCTAGCTGTTGTTGTGACATAATAATAAAGCAAGGGTGAGCAATAGCCCACCAACAATAATATATAACTGAAGGATAATATATAACAGTTCAAAAGTATCTTTCAAACCATATGCCATGCATTTATGGGAATGATGCCAGTATAATATGAACGATGAAGTTACAAGGTAACTAAAAGTATTTGTTTGTAGAAATATCTGCTACATCAAAAGTAAGCGAGATATTCTCATTGTTATTAAAAAGGAGGAACTTGCATGAAAAGATTGCAATTCCAGTTATGAACACTTTTCCAGCTCCGCCAACAGTAATCATGTTGCAGGAAATAAGTAAGTTTGGATGATGAACCAATGATGGAGTATTCACCGCGCCCGCTGTTCCGATCTTGATGATCAGTCGAGATCGTACAGCTCAATTTAGATTTACTACCGGTAGAAGGAAGAACTGACGGCTTTACTTGTCTACCGCCTTACTAGCTCTCCCCGGCCAACGGTTGGGCCAAAGGGGATGGACCGGCGCTACTCGGCCTCTTACACGACTCCTAGTTCAAATAGAATTCATGATTCTGAATGTAACGTTCGTCCCCCTTTCCCCAAGTATAATACTTGTTGATAAGACTCTACAAAGTAGTCGTATCTAGTTGGAAAGGAAAATTCACCAATCACTTCCAAGCTATTGCTTGGTAACGAATATCAACTTGTTCCAACAATCTTACCCCTCGAAAGATGAGAAGGTAAACAACGACTTAATAAGTCAATAGCACCCGAGTTGCGAGTGAAGAGAATACTTTATGACCGGGAAGTCGACAAGATAATTAACATTTTCCAAGTAAGGTTCCCTTATTATTAGGGAGATAGACTCAAAGAAGAATGATGTCTGAGAACCTTTCTTGATATATGATTAATAATAATATGACTCCGAAATATTTTCCGTAATAATCGAAGAAGATAAACTTTATCGAGGTTATTCTAAGTATGGAATAAATATTCAGAGAATATTTATTAAAATATTTTACAGAATATTTAGGAATATGAAAGAATATCTTTAATCAGAGTATTTCTCAAATAATCCTTGAAGAAATATCGAGAGAATATTTATTGCATAATTAAATATTCAAATGAATATACAAAATAATATTCATTAATTAATAAGACCTGAAAGGAATATTTAAAATATTTAAAATAATATTCAATGATTAAATAGAACCCTGGATGAATATTCAAAATAATATTCATAATTAATTAGGAATTTAAATGTTTATTGAAAAAGTAATATCCATTTAATGAATAATATTCTAAATGAATATCAAGTAATATTCATTTAGTAATCCAAGCTTTAAAGGAATATTCGAGATAAGACTCGATAAATAAATCAAGCTTCAGATGAACATTAAAATAATATTCATCAGGTAATTACTATCTTAAATGAATATTCAAAAGTAATATTCATTTAATGAATAATATTCTAAATGAATATCCAAATAATATTCATTTAGTAGTCCAACCTTTAGAAGAATATTCGAAATAATAATCGATAAATAATTCGACTCTGAATGAATATTAAAAAATATTATTCGTCGAATAGTTACGTTCAAATAATTATTTGAAGTAGGGATCGTTAAATAAATAATCTCGAACGAATATTCAAATAATATTCGTCGCCCGAATAATGGAAAATATTTACTTAGATATTTTCTTTCGAGGTAATCTCGATATGTCAAGAAATATTGACTCCCGGTCTATATTTGATGAATAAGATGGATACGCCCTTCTATGAGGGTCTTACAATAACCGGCTTATAATTGATACGTTAGCTATCTAATTTATAAGCCAATAAACGATCAAGGAACAAGCATAACGATATAACTTGAAAGTAGGCATGCATGCTATGGCATATGTATAACAGAAAACATATATATGTATTCAATCACAACAACAGCCTAAAAGAAGGGAATTGAAACTTGCCTGGTAGTCGAGTACGGTAAGGGGTAGTGGTAGCGGGTCCCGGTTCAGCTCGGTGATCTATAAATAGCCAAGGCATTCGGAATTAATCACTTAAAACTTTAAAGGTAAGTTATACTTAAATCGAAACACGTTCTCGAGTTATCTCGTTATACCCCTTTTTGTGGATTTCTTTTATCATCGATCCGACCCGACATTCGTTCGTTAATACGACATGTCACTGTACTTATACTTGGCATATACTTAAGTCATATAAGTCCGAAAGTCGATTGTTACGAACCAATATTATACTCCGAGTTTTATCGCTCGTTTTCTAAGTATTTTAACGAAGTTATAAACGAGTCGTCTTTTAGGGGTTCGTTCGCGTTTAATCTCGATTCGAATATTTTTAATAAATCGAAAAACGATCCTTTTGACATACGGTTTTCTCTCACACCTTCCTTTTTACCTCCAGTATTTAATTACCAAGATTCACCACTGACTTACGTACTTTACGAGGGTTCAATTTCAGTTACGAATTCTCTTTTACGGTTTCGAACTACTTTTAGTATATCGGCCATAACTCCTAAACCGTAAGTCCGTTTAACACGTTCTTTATATCAAAACGAAGCTTGGAACATTATCTATCTTATCATGGCAAAATACAACCCTGGACAGTGAGTTCAAGCTACTGTGATGCACGGTTTTTAAAGATTATCGAAAATCGGGCATTACGACGGCTATAACTCGGATAATTCCAAAATCAAAACCCTCCAATTATTATACCATCCACTCCAAATCACACATACATGTTATTTATCCTTGAACTAAGACCAAGCAATGTCTTTCCGTTCATATAAGCTATACTATCATCTCATAAAACCCACACATAGATCTAGTACTCTAAATATGCATACAACACTAAAACTCATCCAAAACTCCATTAAAACTCAAATCAAAGACTAGGGTTCTTGAAGTTTATACCTTCCTTGGAGTATGTAAGACCTTGATAAACCTTGATCAATCCTTAGAACACCTTAACAAAGCTTGGATCATTCAAAAGAATCAAGAAAATCAAAGTTAGTTTCATGAAAGCACTATTCACCCTCCTCTTTCTTGATTTTTTTGAAAATGGAAACAAAGGAGTTTGAAGCTAAAATTTTGAGAAGATTACTTTCTTGAAATATAGGACTCACCTTAAAAATTACAAGATCAAACAAGGAGTGGAAGGTGGATTTTTGTTTTTGAATTAGGCTAAAAGCCGAATGTAATGTTCTTGGAGAGAGTTTGTATTGCTTGGCTTGTCTCTTGGATAATAATGCATAAAGTGAAGTGTTTTTGGATAATATCTCCTCCTTGGCTGCTTTAATAAAGTGGTGAGGTAATGGATGATGTAATTTGCTTGGACAAGTGTTGATATTTTGGTGGTTTAAGGCTAACCAAGTGGTTTGTGTGCTAAGTACTTGGTTGCATTCTAATTGATCTAGTTCCTTGCTAGTTACTAGATATTTATCACTTGCATATGCATGTATCTTGATTCCCTGCTTGTTTCTTTGTCCGTTTATTGATCAATTCATTGATCGTTCGGACGAATAACTAAGTAGTTTCACCTCTAGGGTTTACCGGGAAATTTCTCGATATTCATAATACCTTCCCCAATCCTTAATATAATCCTCGTGATGACCATGTAGGATATTTAATCTCGATACGAACTTAATCCGTAATCTAGGATTTGTTCGCTTTATTGATTAATCTCGTTATAACGTTTTAGCGGTTTCTAGAATGCTTGTTTCACTGCCTCAGTGGTTTCCTACCTTCATTCTTAAATCAAATATAATAACATCCCAAAATATCAAATTCTCAAAGTTAATATCTCAATTCTTGGATTATAATAATATTTAATCCACTGTCCGGTCAAATATTATACCGAAAAAGAATTTGGAATTTCTGAATTCCGATCGTCTCTGCATTCACTTATTTCCTCCGCGTATTACTAATATGACTTCGAAACATCCATATCACGTCCCGTACATAGGGTGGCGTGAAAAGTTTTCCAACTTACAAAATCACTATTCATCAACCAAATTACTATGCACGTACAGGAAACACTATGCACGTACGGGAAACACTATGCACGTACTCATTTCCCTTCAAGGATCCATTAGCTCCTTCCTGGATGGTAGATTATTCTTATCTAGGTCCTCAACCATCGAATTACTCTATTCTGACAATATACCAATGCATCAGGATCATTGTCCAAAGCAATATCCATTCATTACAATCATTGTTCTTTGAAACCACCATTCATTAGAGCTGGTGACCTTGTTGTCGGAATCATTGTTCCTCATTTTATCATTACTTAATAAAAAGTTTTAATTATATCCAAAATTTGGGGTTCTTACATGGAAGCAGCTTCATGATCCAGTATATAAGAAAGAACAGCGGCAGAAAGAGAAGTGCAGAGAGCAGAAAGAGAAGAAGCGCCAGGCTGCTGAAGCTAGGAAGAGGAAACGGAATTAGGATTAAAGGTCAGAGTGGTGTGAACTTGAAGTTGGAAAAACTTCATGTCTTTCGGTTTCTTTAACTCACTTGAGGAAAATTCACCTCAGAGTGGATCCAATAAGGTGATATAAGTTTGACTAAAAGGTATGAAATAATCCAGGTGATAGGAATTACTCAAATGATCTTTAATTCGAAGTTCGAATTCTGTTTCTAGTTTAAGTTCTTTGTATTGTTTTCCAAGTACATTTCAATTGTAAATTAATCAACACTAAATGAAGACAAGGTAATTGATACAATTTAACATGTGAACTATGATCAAGCCAAGAAGAAATCATTGAGAGAAGTTCAAGTGAAAGTTGTTCATGCCTTAGTGATTTGAAAAGCCAAGAATCAAGATCATAACTATCAGTATCAATAAGACAAATTGATTTCAAGTGAACAAGAAGGAAAGCTAACATTGGAAAGCCACATTACTAATTGAATATGGTAATTTATTCAAGAAGCAAAAACACTATCAAGACTAGTCAGTTATGAACCAGACTAGTGCATCAAGTGTCAGGACATTGATAGCAAGTTTATGTCAGTAATAAAGATCCATGTTTAAGAGCTTGGTGAAGAATAAAGAAGACATGAAGATATCACAAGTTCAAGATGTGCATTGAAGTTTCAAGTTGAAGACCAGAATATTTTCTAAGTACTAAATATTCTAGATGACCAAGTAGAATATTTCTAAGTAGAAGTTCTACTTAGAAATTCGAGATGGCTAAGTAGAAATTCTCAAGTAGAAGTTCTACTTAGAGTGCAGTTTCAACATGACACATAGCATCTTCTGATTGGCAGATTTCCAAGCTTTCAAGATAAGACAAGATTTATGTGGACATCATTGGGCCACGTATATCTTAGTCTTTGAAGACTACAGGACATAGATTACATGTAGTATAAATAGAAGTACTTGTGTAATGTTTTATGTGAGCAATTTTTAAGAGAAACACATGTAAAAGAGAGATAGTGTATTCACAGAGCTTAGTATCATTCACTACTCTCTGAACTTCTGTTATACTTTGTAATGAATGTTGTAGCAACCACTTCAAGTTATATATAAGACATATATTCCTTGAATCTGTGTGTTCATTTATTGCATCGTATTTATTGCTTATCAAATTCAAAAAGTTGTATTCACCCCCCCTCTACAACACATTTGGACCTAACAGAAATAAAACCATATAATCATGCATTTGCAATGAAGAACAGTAATTTAAATATCAAGAAAGATTGAAGACTTACTTTTTCTTCAGAAAGATTGAAGAAATCCGAGAAAGTTGAGGTCGCTCGTGATTGAGCTTGAAAAATTTTTGCGTTTGATCCGGGAGCAAACTGACAGCAATTCGGTGTGTTGTTAATATGGAAAGTGACAAATGAATAAAAAGTACGGGTTTATATAGGCATCAAGAGAGAGAAAGGTGTTGGGACACGTGTCATGATCCTAACGACTGAACACGAATCTCAATGTGTGACAATTGGCACAACTCTTCAAATTCTTAACACCTCGATGCAATCCCAAGGGATTTGACGCTTGCACTTATAGCGATCTCAGGCTTCGCATCGCTGAAGGTTCTCAGACATAATATTGATTCCACATCGCATTTTCAATGGCAATATGGACTCGGGGGGTAGTTGTTATGCCCAAATCTAGCGTAAACCTAATACAAGCCCACTGGGCCATACTACGCTTAAATATGACAATTGGGTTTCCAAAGCCCACCAGCAGGGAGCAGCCCAACATGTTCTTTCATCTTATCTTCGTTGGTTATTAGAAGAGAACGATCCCCAGCAAGGGATCGCTTCGCATATGGCTCCCAACAAGGGGTCGCGTTATTATTATTCTGTACAAAGGTCCAGCATGGCCTAGGGCTCTCTCATAATGAAGACTCATAGCTAAACTCGGCAAGGTCACATGAATATCTCTATATTTGGGGCCTGCATCGCATGGCTAAACCTAGCAGGGTCGCATGCGAGGTCCTTACAAGCTCTCCATCCGCTTCGCTAGGAGCATCATATAGTTCTAGCATCATGTAGCCATGAGTAACCTTTAGTGGGCCATGGATCACTACACCATATACAGCCTACGGTAACACCAGAAAAATGTTACAACAGGTACATTATATGTTACCTTAGGCCCATAAAATACCTAAGGTAACATTTCTCTGGTGATAGCTCTCAGCATGTTGCCTTAGGTGTCTAAGGTAACATCTTTGTTCCTTAAGGTAACATGCAGTTTTATGTTGCCTTAGGTGTCTAAGGTAACATCTTTGATCCCTAAGGTAACTTAATATATATGTTACCTTAGAGACGTAGTTTTTTTTAAAAATAGTGGGACCCACAGTAGGCCCCACAATGGGGACCACAGTGGGGACCATAGTGGGGGCCACAATGGGCCCCACTGTGGGCCCCACTTTTGTTGGTAACATTGTATGACCTAGTGTAACATCTTTTATGTTACACTAGCTTTTATGTAGCAACATTTCCATTAGCTAAGGTAGCATCTTTTCCAGAAAAAATTTAACAAAATTATACACAAATATTATGCATCCGAAATTAAACCTGCTATTCATTTCCAAATCCAACACATTACATAATCCAAAACAGGTCACCAGCCAGTACATAATCCACCAACTACTAGAAATATTGTAGACTAGTTTACGATGATCATAAGTACTAATAGTAGTAGCAGAATACTATAAAGTCAAAACATAGAGATGCCATGGTGTCATACTAGATGCTACTGCCGCCAGTCATATTTGTAAACTAAAATAACACTCTGCAAAATTATCTTGGTACTTCCAGAAATCCTTTGCTTTGATGGTTAAACCATAATGCTTCTTAAAAAAATCAGATCCTGATGGAGTCTCTTCCGAAAATAAATCTTCTACCCCAGTCTGATACAACCAATACTCTTGTGCTCCAGCTGACTTGCTTGCTATAATTTAATAGTTTATAACAACAAATCAGGTATAAGAGCAAAAATTAAAATAATTCAAGACTTAAAACTAACTCTAATAAGATGCAGATTAAGTTTTGCAAGCATGAAAGTACCTTGCATAAATCGAGTACCACAACCACTGGGTGTTGTGACCAATTGATACAATATCATAAGGAAGCTGTGCTACAGTTTGCCCCAATTCTGAGAGAGATTGCCCCAATTCTGAGACATACCATAAAATGTTATGCATTAAAATTACTACAGAATATACAAATGGGAGAAGTACTCAAATCACTTACGAATTGCAGGTAGAAGATAATGGTATGAGTGTATGACAAATGATTTACGCAGGTCAGGACTAGTTTGGTTTCGTTTTCGATTTTCTGTATCCCTATTATACTTCAGTTTGGCTTTTCATAGTGTCCTTGTTTTACAAATAGAAATATATGAGCACCTATTCCTTGTTTTATGCTACTTTTGTTAAGTAAATTAATATTCGTAAAAAATGCTAATGGTAAACAACAGTATACAGAGAATTTTCTTTAATTTCAGTGGGTAGTTGAAATCAACTTGCCTAACATTCTCATGAAGTGAGAACAGGTCTCGTAAATCTTCGGTTAATAGAAAGTTTCCCTGCAATAATAAAGTGGTGGTCTTGGCCTAATTTCCTCAAGCATGTAAATTACGTGATAAGATGAAAGGAAGGTGACAATACTTGGTTCTTAAGTTCTGCTTGTTCCTTCTGGATAACTTTTTGAAGCCCTTCTTTTGACATTTGACGCTGGTAAACCTGCAATAGCATTAAGTAATTCATCAAGCTTGCGATAGAGAAGTTTCAATGGGTTTCCTACGGAAAATTTATGTTATATAAGATTATATCAAAACCTTTTCTTCAATGGTTCCTGTGCTCAAAAATCTATAGATGTACAAGACAAAATATTTTATACCACCTGATCATTGAACATGCATTCTGTAGTGCATGTGAGCTAAATATTTTACAGCATGAACCATCATAAAACACTACAAGCCATGTGCCATGTTTATCATGTTCATAAAATAATGATAGGGCATCAGATTTTCGGCCACAAAAATCTGAACTTAACCAATACACAAGATTCAACTAACATTTCACATATCAGGAATAGCAGAACATATACTGACTTAGATTCTAACCTATGATGAGCTAATACAACGTCAACTAGAAGAAAAAAAAATCACAACCTATAAATAACATGTTTCATTTAAGCTATGCAGGTTTCACAGCCTTAAAGCTTCAGCATAGGAACACACACGGTAACAATTATACACACACATCACATATAGTTACACGCACACACACCATTAACGCAACTCATCATTAACCTCTTTGACGATGAAGATGATCTCCTCAATCCAGCTGATGGTTCCTCGTCTCTCGTTGTCGTCCTTCCTTCCAATACAAGACTACTATTAATCCTTCACGTGCTGTTTCTTCTGAATTTATAAATAGAAAAATATTCAGTCTTGCACAACTAATAGAACTTATAATAACAAATTAAGTCAATTATATTTGTATGTTTAGTGAAACATACTGAGTTTTTATCCTACCTAGTAAATGTCGCATGTTCGCATAATTTATAACGAAACCCCTATGATCTAACTCAAATATTTCAAAATTATAGTGGTATTTCTTGGGTTCCATTTTTCTGTACTGGGCTCTAAGCCTCTCTCTCATTAGCCTCTCTTATTAGCCAAAGAGAGCATGATGATAAGCTAGGCGAAGCAGCTAGAGAGGCCAAAGAAGGATGATGTAGTCTACCTTTCACTTCTTCTAATCTCATTAGCTCCTGGTACAATATATAAATATATATTAAAAATCCTCAAAGCAGCAAGAATTCCAATTAACCAGCATCGAAAGTCATAAACGACAATAAACTAACCTGTATGTGAGCAATCAACTCAGATTCTTCCTTAGCAGTCAAAAGTTTTTTGGTTTCTGAAACCCACATGAATAATGAGGTTAAAACTTTTGAAGTAGTTATGTACCTGAACTAAATTGGAATGGGAGGTATGGTTGCTGGAATATAAGCACAAAGACGAACGCCTGCTATTATTTGAGCTTTCGAAAAACAATTGTCACTGCTATTGTAACCTCATCACTATAGGGTCGTATTTAGTGAAACATCTAATATTTTACTGGCACATCACCTTAAAATGCTTTTTTTCACAAATCATGTCACAGTTGCCAAAAAAGACAAGTCACAAATAATCCGATCAAAACTACATAAAAATTTGTCCAATACCCAATATAAAGAAGATATATATATACACACACACACACACATATATACACACAGTCAGCCAAAAAGGTTACGATACATAAATACTGATGCAAACCTTCTTCAACATGAGACCATTTGCAGGACGGCTAGCAATTACAAGTCGCTCGCTGAATCCCTAAATACAGAAAAAGATTGGATATAAAACCAACCAAGTACTTGCAGTACTGTATTAAATTCAGATAATTGTCCATTAGTGACTGATTCCAATATCCGAAAGAAATAAAAACATGCTTGCAATTAAACACAAGAAATATAACAAATTAAAAGCTATTAAAACCTTGCTGAGAGCATTAATGGCCATAATTATTTGCTGAATATTCCATATTTTTGCTGGAGACTCTTCAGGATTTTGAACTTTGGCATTTGCTATCAATGCTTCGATCTGATACAAGCATAACAACAGTTTTATATTATGTAAGTAATCAATTTATGATTAATAAGTGGATACAAGTTTGTTATAAAGTCTGTGATCAAGAAGGGTGCTAAACATTAGCCGACCCAATTTTAAGTGCATTACTGCAATTTTAAGCTGACCTGCTAACAAAGAGGACTCAGCAGCGATGAAAGGAAATCAGTTTGCTTCTCCACTGGCACATCTTCCATTCCAATTAATAAGCCAATTGCCTACAAAGCGTTAATGGGAATTCATACCCCATAAATATTAAGATAATGACATGGAGATCATTTAATATCATTGTCTTATCGGCATATTAAATGAGCATAAGCAATTACCTCAAAAATGTGACTACCATTTTCAGCTACCAATAGGTCGTTCTCCACACAATGTGTTCTTGTAAACTGAGCGATTGTATCTTGTAGGCTCTAAGCATTATTTGAGCGATATATTCAAATCAGTATGGATAAATTTATTTGAGTTATATAGCCATAATGCTATAGTATACATAAGCAGAGATAAAAGCTCACCTACAACTGTGATGGATTGTACACCAGAAAATAACTCGATGAAGCCAAGCATGACCTGTTTCTTATTCCCACGCATTAATTATATCAAAAAAAAATTTCCGAAACGACAGCAAGTCTACACATTTACAAACACCACTCGAAACTGTCACAACAAATAAAATCAAGCTTTACAATCATAGTAAAACTAACGAAAAGTCGTTCTTGCAGGCAGGGACTATCAATATATCTTAAGTAATTAAAAATTAGTTAAACCCTAAATAAAATTAAATGGGAAAATGCACGAACTAATAATAAAATGAATAAGAAATCTAGATCTAAATGGATTAGGCTTACTGGGCTTTGAGGCTTACTGGATTTTCTACTTGCTTGCCTTGTAATTTCCTGAATTCATTAAATTTATCAGATTGTTTAATCTACAAAGTCCGATACACACACATCATATACATAAAGAGACAGAGAGTAATAGAGAGGGGGTATTTTATCATATAACATCATATAACAATATACATACACATAACAGTGTACATTCATATCCAAATGGAGATAATACCTCCAAATTAAAACTCGAAATTCACTGAACAATCCCCAAAATCCAAAGTCCAAACCGAAGAAGCCCTGAAATAGGAAAGAAAGATTAATTAGCTGAAGTTTAAGTAAATAAATTAAATGGATTGAACTCAAAATGAAGAATCCCCAATTGAAAAAATCCTAATCTATAGAAGCCCCAATTTGAAGAAGTCAAAGCCTCAATCCCAAGCCGTAATCAATTAAATTGAGAAGCCAAATACGTACAAAGAGTTTACATAGAGTTTAATCGAAGAAAATTAATGAAAAATGAGAGAGGTTTACAACACAGAGAGAGAGAGGGCGCTGAAAGAGTGGGAGAGAGCGAGAGAGTAGAATGAGAGTAGATAGTACTCTACAATTTTGTTTGAGTGTAAGATTCGTATATGCGGGATATTTGGCCGCTAAAAAAATTTCACTGGGAACCGTGCCAAATTCGTTTTTTCGTTTTTACAATTATTTTTCTATTTTATTGATTTTGGTTTTTAAAATATCTAATTTACATTTAATAAATAAATAGAACCTAAAAAATAATAACAATTAAATACCTTGATATTCGAAAAAAAATCTCATTCAATTATTAAACTCATAATTTTTTAAAAAATCAAATATTATAAATGTAAATGTGATTTTTAAATATTTAAATAATTTTTTGGTTAAAAAATTCAAAATTGAATTTATTAATAATCTAAGGTAACATATCATGTATGTTTCTAACATTCAACACTTTAAAGCTAAGGTAACATCACGTTTGTAGCTAAGGTAACACAAAAAACAAAATGTTATGTTAGGTCCAAAATGCTAAGGTAACATTTTTTAGCAACATCCATGAAAAATATGTTCCAATAGCCCATCTATGGCGTAGTGGATCATGAGTAGAATTGATGACTCCTTGCCATGTCAGCCCCAAAGCGAGTGGGCTTGGGCCATGACTTATCTCTTAAAACCCTAGCCCGTCTAGGTAACTTATTCTCTAAGAACTACGTATGGCTTGATCCCTATAAATAGGGTACGTAGACACCTTGATATGGGATGAGAAACAGTTCACTCTAAAAACACCATACAAGATCAGCCACATCTAACCATCAAAACCCTGATCCTTGTTCTTCTTTCTTTAACAAAATATCCGTATTTTACTCCGTTAATCCAGCAAACCTCCAAAACATTGTTATACCAAATTCTCCCTATAACAATGAGAATTAATACATAAATTAGAATCACTTCCGATTTGGAATTTTTTTGTGAATACTTGATAATCTTAAACTAGCAATTAGATCACCAGAATAGAGGTTAAGGAAGAAGTTTGTTGAAGATTATTAAAGGAAGTTAAAGGTCTAATTTTCATTATTTACAAATTTGTTATTTGATATTAGTTGTAATTTAAAAAATATATCACTTGATTTTTATTAGACTTGAAATGAAAGAAAAATATTAATTGATAATTGACAGATTATCAACTATCTTTGTGAAAACGAACTTATTTATTATTTATTATTATGCATACTCTTACATTAAGGTTGTAAAACCGACAATATTAATATTTTAATTTTATAACAAAACTTAGAAATAATCATAGATGGATTATTAATTTTAGGGTTAATAGGCATTTTCATCACTAAAGTGACAGATAACTTTCAACTGACCTACCGAGTCGAAAAAGCTCTCAAACGAATCATGAAATTAATTAAAGATTACAATTAAATGATTGAACTAATTAAAATTTTCACGACCGTTAAGTTGTATTGATTTTAAACGGAGGAACGTTAATCAACGCCACGTAGGATGCCACGTAACTGCAACGTAATAGGCACTTTCATCACTGAAGTGACGCATAACTTTCACGTGACCTACTGAGTGGAAAAATTCTCTAATGAATCATGAAATGAATTAAAGATTACAATTAAATTATTGAACTCAAACGACCCACATTCCTTAACCTCATTAGCGATGGGCACCTATAATTCATGTGTTAGGTCCGATAAGATTGTAGAAGGGGGGGTTGAATACAATCTATACCATTTTCTCAAAATTTATTCGTTAAACAATTTTCACTTAAACGAATAGTTTGTGCGGAATAATATAACACAAATTTCAAGTTGAATATAACAATATATTAACTTGATGGGTGTTACAAAATCAGTCCAAATGATTATCAAGTAATTAATAACTAATTAGAAAATTCAACATGAACTTTGCTAATTTAGTTAATAAAATCAAGATATCAATTTGTGAACTAGGAAACTTAATTCGCTAGTAGTACAAGAATCACAAGTAAACAAGTTCCAATGGATAGGATATTACAACTGAGATGAACTTGAATTTACAGAATTAAATTTGTAGGTGTTCTTGAGCTTGAGAGAGAGAGAGAGAATGGCTGCTGTGTGTATTTCTTGTGTTTAGCTCGACTGTTCTTGATCTTCTGCATTCTGCTTTCTTAAATACACAGCCATAGTCATATTACTTAGTTTAAACTGATATGACAATCATTTTACATTAATATGACAATCGGTATGACTATCAATTGAATGTAATATGACTGTCCAGTTTAAATATGACTTTCGGTATAACAATCCAGCTCAATATGACATTCGGTATAACTTTCCATGTCAATATAACATTCGGTATAACTCTTCATTTGAATGAAATATGACTATCTCCTTTGAACTGCATATGACTATCTCCTTTGAACTGAATATGACTATCTCTTCTATAAACTGAATATGACTATCGGTATAACTATCAGTTTGATAGTTATATCATCATATTTTTCAGTTTATAATTAATTAAATGACTTATTAAAAATCATTTAACTAATTATTCCTTTTTCATATTAATTCTTATTTAATTAATCTAATAATCACTTTAACAAATATATTAATTCTGATAGAATTAATTTATTTATTAACTTAATTACTTGACTTAATCAATTAAAATATAATTAATATAAATTCTTTAATAGTCAATACTCCGCTGAAAACCACATAATTATGATAAGGAACATACACTGGAATGATGTTGACGCTCGATGTACTGTCTGGTTCATGAACGACTAACTCCAATCTCTGTTCTTCATCGTGACTTTAACACTGTGGTCTTTTTATACTCTTCACTCTCATCAATCATTCGGTACTGAAATTGTTTCTTCTCACTAATAGAAATCTCTGTCTTCTTAAATGAATCCACTTGTTTCAATGCTACATTGAGGCCTGATCAGATATCTGAATCTTCTTCCAATGTAAAACATCAAAACTATAGATTGACTTGTTGATTTTTCTTCTGACGGTTATCATCTTTTGAGATTCCTGCGACAGTTGATATTATTTACATATTACAATCTAGTTTAATTGGATTAGGATCCTCGAACTACAAATAGTCTGAGTCATATGCCTTTCAATCTCCCCCTATTTGTTTGTTATACAATAACAAGCAAATACCTAGAGGATTCTTCAACTAATCCCAATTAAACAAGTAAAAGAAAACACTTTAAATGCTAAGTAAATAATGTAAAAGTTCTAGTTCATATTAACATTATCCAGATTCAAACAGAAAAGATAAATACAAGATAGATGATCCTCTAGACTGATCATATAAGACAATTATCCTATCTTGTTCTATCAAAGCTCTAATGATATAACTTGTAGAGCTAATCTTCATTTACCACCTTCTTCCTCGTTGATTTCTCCTTCTTCTTGTTCATCCATATCAGGTAGATTCTTGATCAATTCGGAGTCAACAAGTAATTCCCTTCTGGATGACACATCTGTAGGATAAACCAGTGGTATTCCAAGTTTCTTTCTCAACTCACCTTGATACTGCTTGTACTTCTTCATGTTGGTCTGAGCATAGGATCGAATATGATTTGCAGCTTTAATCTTTTCTTGTGATGCAAAACCATGATTTCGAAGAGCATATTCAACATATACCAAATGTCTGGAAAGGTGTGTATACAATTCTTCTGTCTGAAGATTAACAGTATGAATAACTTCTCCCTTAAGAATTTTAACTTGTGGAGGGTCATTTATAACTTCAGGACCAGCTCTTTCAGCAAACTCTTGAAATTTTTCATGAAGCAGTATGCCTAGTTCAGAAGATGTTCTTACTTTTGGTCTCAACACCCAAAGCTCTGACAGAGATCTATCATAGAAGAACTGAAGCGATACTTTACGAGATCCGAGCTTATGACATTCAACAAAGATTAGTAGCTCACCATTCTTAGGATCAGATGCAGTGGTTATTCTCACAATTTCTGTCTTCAAAGCTTTCAAATACATGTCATGTATAGGGTTTTTCTTTTTAAAGCTTTCAAAAATAGCAATCATCCGACGATCATCATAGTCAGAAGTTTGTGGTGAGTCAATTACCTTTTGAGCATGTTCCCACTTATCACCATTTTTGTACTTGATGTACATCTTCCTAGCTTCCAGCTTTTGAGCATGTTGCTTTTGAAGTGCTTCCTGTTCTGCCTTTTGAAGTCTTTCATTATGAGCTAACTGTTCGAGTGTCTTCTTGAGTCTTTCTTCTCTCATAGACAGATTAGCTTCATTCTGATCGAGTTCTTTATTTGCTTCAAAATTCATTCGTTGTGTTTCAACAGAATCAGGAATTATTTGCTCTTCATCATCCCAAAAACTTAGATCTGGTTCATCGAATTCTTCACCAATATCAGAAAACTGTAAATCAGCAAACAGATCAATATCAGGTTCACCTGTATAGTAAAAACCTTCTACAGCATCATCATCTTCCTGTTCTGCTGTTTGATGAGTTGTCTTCTTCTTCCCTTCACTCCTATCTTCAATTTTCTCTTTACTTGCACTTCCTCCCCCTCTAGATTTCTACCCCTTAGTTGAGGAATCCTCTACAGTCTTGTGACTTGTACCAGCTCCAGTGTCACTTCCATCACTACCTCCAAAGAATTTCTTCTCTTCTGCTATAAGTGAGTGAGTTCTGCTAATGATATTATATAAGTGTCTCAACCCCTTTGCTTGATGATCACTTTGCTTTTCAATCTGACTGAGACGATGT
Organism: Saposhnikovia divaricata; assembly: GCA_036435485.1. Taxonomy (NCBI): domain Eukaryota; kingdom Viridiplantae; phylum Streptophyta; class Magnoliopsida; order Apiales; family Apiaceae; genus Saposhnikovia; species Saposhnikovia divaricata. The sequence goes on from CM071600.1 coordinate 132,101,539, forward strand.
TCAGTGGTTAAGTGATTTTCATTTATGTTATTCTGAAGATCTTCAATCTGATTAGATATAGAAGATATAATAAGATCTTGAGCCACTGTGACATCTCCAGAGTCTTCAATTGCTTGTTGTTGAGAGAGCTTAAGTGCATTGATTTTGTTGTTGAAGATAGTTCTCATGTTATCCATATCAAATCTCAAGTTTTTATTGTCTTCTTCAGCTTGAGCAAGACTTTCTTTCATTTGATTGAGTTGTGCGATGAGAGATAAAGTGTATGTGTCATTGTGTGCTCTCACCTCAATCGCTCTCTGAGTATCACTCACCTCACGTGCTAGTGTTTCACTCAGATTTGAAGTAATTCTCACATCACTCCTCTCATAATCCTGAGCTGCATCCATTGTACCTGCACTAGAGATCACCCTAGCCTCCTCTTGGAAGGTCAGTGAAGGTGCAATGGGAGTTCGCAAATCCCGATCAACCTGTGAAGGTTCTTCTGCCGTAACAATGGCAGGCACTATAACTTGCTCCTCTTGCATAACAATGTTTTCAGCTTCATGTGAGAAAATATCTTCCCCCATTGTGAGTAACAGGGGTGAGCTTGAAGGAATGAATGGGTTTATGATTGCCTTTGACATGGATTTACTTTTCTTTTGTGATGGCAAATCTGTTTCACTCAAGATATCACTACTAGGGATAGCTCTTTTGAATGACAATTTCTTTCTACGATAGTGTTTGGAGAATTTAAGATCAGTGTTTGGTGCATTGACCTGGGATAAAGGTTGTGGATCTACAATCCCTTGGTCACTTCTCACAATTATTTGACTATCAGAAAGAAATTGAGATTGGAAAGTAGTTGAGTCAAATACCTGATCATTGACATGTACATCATCTTCATTTTGAGTGGGTTGATCCACTGGAAGTTGATGTTCAAGAGCATTCAAGGGTTCAGAATCAGGTTGAGGTACTGGAACTTGTTCTGCTTCAGGCTGTGGAGCTTGTTGAATTAAAGGTATCTCAGCATCTGACTGTGGCATGACATTTGGCAAATTTATGTATGAAGACATATATGGTGTTATGACTACAGGAACATGCAACAAGACCTTAGAAGTATCCAGCCTAGTGTAGAACTTCTTGTTTGGTTTACCAGACCATTGAATTCGATCATTTGGAAACGGAGCAGGTTGATCCTTAGGCATAAGATGATTAAAAATTTGTGTCAAAAACCGAGGATAATGACACTTAACCAGTTTACCTTTTCCAAAGTTCTTTGTAGCCTTCTTCAATCGATTTAGCAGAATAGGCCATATCAAGCTGCCAAAATTGATTCTCCTATTGTGAGCAATTGAGAAACCAATTGACTGTAACATACCTGTGATGACAGTATTGTTACTCTTTGTAGAATTAGCAAACACCTTTGTTATGATCTCGAAGAAGATATTCCATTCTTGAACAAGATTGCTTTTGAGTGGTCGTTTAAGATTCAGTTGACCATGATAGTTGAGATTTGTGAAAAATTGAGTCAACTCATCATTTGAAGGCACTTCAGCAAATTGTTCAGTAGGAAGCCTCAGAGCAGCATTGAAGACAGATTCATCCACTGTATATGTCTTGTCATTAAAGTCGAATGAAAATTATCTTTCATCTGAGACAACTATAGTACACATTAGTTTGAGTGGACCATATTTCATGGGAACATTTGCAGTTATAGAATGGCTACAAATATTTTGTTCGTTTAGAAATTTTATCCAGGACTTGAACCGATCCACTGGGCAATTCTCGGGATTAAAATATCCAATATAATTGTGATTCACAAGCTCAAAATTATTATAAGCACCAGCCATTCCAAATCAGGAATTAAAATTAATAAATCTGCAAAATTCAACAATTTAACCCAATTAAATTACAAAATTCGAATTAATAAATATATAAAAATTCGAAAAATCAAAATCTTCATCAAAAATTCTGAAAAATTTAGGCAATGATCTTGATATCAATACAAACACATGTATATTTTTAGATTTAGAAAAATCACAATCATTCCTCTTAAAATTCAAATCGAAAATCCGAAAGTTTCAAACTCTAAGTTTCTAAAACTCGATCCAAATCTTACATTTAAACCGTTGATTTGATGATTATTGACTGGGTAATCAAGTAATGTCCTTAGAATCGTGTTTAGAGATGAAAATCGGGCAGCAATTCGACTGAAAACTGTGTGTATATTGTGTATGTATCGTTCGATTGCTTTGGGTGACTTAACACGCCAATATAACAATAACAGAGATATAACTGCTGAATATAACTTACTTTCTTAAATATCAAATGGCTGTGATATGACTATCGGGTGATAGTCATACCGATAGTTATATTACGTGTAAACGTAATATGACTATCTTTGTTAGTTAGTTATATAACACTTAAATCTCTAATATAACTACCGAAAAACACATAATATGACAATCAAATCAACAGTTATATTTATAGAAAATAAAATAAAATTATAACTATTTTATTACTAAGTTATATTACACTACTTATAACTAATATAACTAACACAAATTCGAATATAACAATCAAGTAGATTGTTATACCGATAGTTATATACCAACAAAACAATTAATATAACTAACCAAAAACAGAACATTAACAGAATTTTAACAAGTAATAAATTAAAGAAAAACAAATTAATTTACACTACAAATATAAAACCTAATAAAAATTATAAAAACGATCATATGTAGTCCCTTTTACGAAATCAAACATTAATAACAAAATGACAAACACTACAAATCAAATAATATACTAAATATTTACATAATTATTTCTGATGAGTTAATAAATCTATAAATTTTCTAATAAAACAATTTCCATATAGAAAATTATTCAAAAAGAAACTATGATTTATTTAAACAACAAAAATAATTAAACTGAATTTAAAACAATAACTTTTTCAAGAAAAATAGATTTCTCATAAATTACAGCTTGTAAAATTCGAGAAAAATATTTTTAAAGAAAATGAATTAATCTAAACATACAAGAAGTAATTAAAAATATGTACAAAAGATAATAACAATGATTTAAGATGAAACAAGCAAGAGTATAAGTTGATAAAATAATTATACAAGTGATTTAATAACAAATATTAACACATCAATCACTTGTATATTATTAAAGATCAAACCTCAGATATTAAGCAGTTTAATTACTAGGACTATTTAACATACCCAATTCACCAACAATTCTGGTAAATGTGGATTCGTCAAGAGACTTAGTAAAAATATCTGCTGTTTGTTCTTCCGTAGGTACAAAAAATAACTGCACGGTACCATTCATGACATGCTCTCGAATAAAATGATACCTGATGTCAATATGCTTTGTTCTTGTGTGCTGCACAGGATTGTTAGAGATTGCTATGGCACTTGTATTATCACATAAAATTGGAATTTTATCAAGCACAAAGCCATAGTCTCTCAGCTGATTCCTGATCCACAAAATCTGTGCGCAACAGCTTCCAGCAGCTATATATTCAGCTTCAGCCGTTGAGTTGGAAACTGTTTGTTGTTTCTTGCTGTACCAGGAAACTAGTCTACCACCTAGGAATTGACAACTCCCAGATGTGCTTTTTCTATCCACAACACTTTCTGCATAGTCAGAATCTGTATATCCAACAAGATTAAAACCAGAATCTTTAGGGTACCAGATACCTAGGTTAGGCGTACCCTTAAGATATCTCAGAATTCGTTTAACAGCAATGAGATGAACATCTCTAGGATCCGATTGGAACCTTGCACACAAACACGTAGCATGCATAATATCAGGTCTACTTGCAGTAAGGTAAAGTAATGAGCCTATCATACCTCTGTAGCTTGTGATATCTACCTTGGCAGAATTTTCACATGCTCCAAATTTGACAGCTGTGGATGATGGTGTCTTTGCTGAAGAAGAGTCCTCCATTTGATACTTCTTGAGAAGCTCTTTGACATACTTGGATTGACAGATAAATATTCCATCTGTCCTTTGACTTATTTGCAATCCAAGAAAGAACTTCAGCTCACCCATCATGCTCATTTCAAATCTACCCTGCATTAACTTCGCAAATTTCTTGCACAAAAGATCATTAGTAGACCCGAATATTATATTGTCCACATAGACTTGGACTATAATTGTATCATTCTTATGTTTCTTTGTGAAGAGAGTTTTGTCTATGACACCTCTAACAAAATCATTTTCAAGTAAAAATTCAGAGAGAGTGTCATACCATTTCCTTGGTGCTTTCTTAAGACCATAGACAGCCTTGAAAAGGAAGTAGACATAGTCAATTAAATCTGGATCTTCAAAGCCAGGGGGTTGTTCTACATAAACCTCTTCATCTAGCTTGCCATTCAAGAAAGCACTCTTGACATCCATTTGATAAACTTTAAAGTTTGAAAATGCTGCGAATGCCAGGAATATTCTTATGGCCTCAAGTCTAGCCACTGGAGCATAGGTCTCATCATAGTCAATGCCTTCAGATTGGGAGTAACCCTTTGCTACCAGTCTTGCTTTATTTCTCGTCACTGTGCCATCTTCATCAAGTTTGTTTCTGAATACCCACCTTGTGCCAACTACTGGTCTGTCTGTAGGTCTGGGTACCAGCTTCCAAACTTCTTGTTGTTTAAATTGATTGAGTTCATCTTGCATAGCAATCACCCAATCAGGATCAGAAAGAGCTTCTTCAGTTTTCTTAGGTTCCATTTCAGATAGAAACCCTGAATAATTGCATTGATTCTGAAAAGCTCTTCTAGTCTTTACACCAACAACTGGATCACCAATAATTAGCTCAAAAGGATGAGCTCTATTCCAAACAGTCTGTCTAGGAAGATTAGATCTTGATGATTCGCCTTGATCTTCATTGTGATGTTGTGTGTGACCAGTTGACCCTTCATTTTCTCCCCCTGAGTTGTTCCCAGGTTGACTAGATGATGATTGATTATTAGAGTCATGGGAATTTTGACTACCATCATTGATTTCATCACCATTACCCTGATCATCATTGTTGTCATTAGCATCAGCAAAAATCTCAGGTGCATTGTCATCATCTGAATCTGTATCTGTATCTGTCATGTCATCGAAAGATAGCTTCTCAGATGGATTCTCAGTTTGGATACTAGGGAGTTTAGTGTCATCGAATGTTACATTGACACTTTCCATCATCTTTTGTTCATCAATCACATACACCCTGTATGCTCTCATTGAATAACCAATAAAAATTGCTTCAAATGCTTTGGTATCGAATTTACCACCTTGATCATCACCTTCTTTAAGCACAAAGCACTTTGCCCCAAATACATGAAAGTATTTGAGTGAAGGTTTCTTATCAGCCATAATTTCATAGGGTGTCTTCATTTGATCTTTATTGATTAAAGTTCGATTCTGGGTATAGCAGGCAGTATTGATGGCTTCAGCCCAAAAGTACAATGGAAGCCTTGATTCACTTAGCATAGTACGTGCAGCTTCAATCAAGGTTCTATTCTTTCTTTCCACTACCCCATTTTGCTGAGGAGTTCTTGGAGCTGAATATTGTCTGGTTATACCCTTCTCAGTGCAAAAGTCATTTAGAACTGCATTCTTGAATTCAGTTCCATTGTCTGATCTTATAGCTCTCACTGGATACGTAGAATCTCGCTCAATTAATTTAATTTGATCAATCACCAGTTGTGGAGTCTCATCTTTAGAATTCAAAAATAGAACCCATGTGTATTTTGAAAAATCATCAACAATCACTAGAGCATATCTCTTCCTTGACATAGACATCACATTAACTGGACCAAACAAATCCATATGAAGTAATTGTAATGGTTCAGTTATTGAAGATGTATCAGTGCTCCTGTGACTTGCCCTTTTTAGCTTACCTTTTTGACATGCATCACACAGTCCTTCTTGAGTGAATTCCATTGAAGGCAAACCTCTCACCAATTCTCTTTTAACCAGAGAATTCATTGTCTTAAAATTAAGATGAGAAAGTTTCTTGTGCCATAGCCAACTCTCATCATTAGATGCTTTAGTGTAGAAGCAAGTGACTTCTTCAGTGCTTCCTGAGTTCATATTGGCTACGTACAGATTGCCTTTTCTAACTCCTGTCAGTTGTGGCTTTTCATGTCTCTTGTGTGAAATTAGACAATTCTTCTTGTTAAAATGAACTTCATAACCTTTATCACAGAATTGACTTACACTGAGCAAATTGTGCTCAAGTCCTTTCACAAAAGAAACTTCATCAATGATAACATTTCCAGCTTCAAGTCTGCCATATCCATCAGTTCTACCTTTGCTGTTATCTCCAAAGGTAACTACTGGGCCGGCCTTCTCCACCACATTTGTCAGCAGGGTTCTATCTCCAGTCATATGCCTTGAACATCCACTGTCCAAGATCCAGGTTACTCGATCAACCTGCTCAATACCCTGCAATGACAAATGAGTTAAACCTTCTTCGGGACCCAAATTTGATTGGGTCCTGCGTATTTAAATTATTGACCTTTATCAGGCAAAACAACATTTTTAATTTTAACCTCTTTAGTCAATAAACATTTAACCTTATAAACAGATTTGAAAATCTTTTGTTTAATCTTTGGTATCCATGTTTCTCTCGGAGCAGTAACACTTGTGTCATTGACTGGACATTTGACCTGGTAGACATTCTTGGTAATCTTTTGTTTAGTCTTAGGTGCAAATGTCTCTCTCCTAACTTGAGGAGGAAAAGCAGTCTTAGATCGAACATTATTGTTCCTGTTCATGTGCTGTCGAGGAGCATTCTGTTTAACACATGCATAATTACCATTAAAATAATCACGCATACTATTAAAAGCACAAGACATACAATTGATAATACCACATGCTTTATGATTAGAATCAATAGTAGACGTGGTATTTTTCTATTTTAACTTATTACTACCTAATCCAGTCTTAGAAGAACTAGTTGATTCAACAACTTTGACTGGTACTTTAGGTACATCTTTCTTGGATGAAACATTTGTTGTGTTAACGTCCTCAACTGATTTAGCCTTAACAAATACTGTGACATTTTTCTTGGATGACACATTCTTTGTATTAGAGTTCTTAACAGTTTTATCCTTAACAAGAACTGTGCCATTTGCACTATCCTCATTTCTCATTTCTTCTTGTATAACCATAGAAAGAATATCTGGTGGGCCAGCATCAGATTTTGTAAACATTGGTTTTTCAACATTCTTGAGAATATGTGGTATACCTCTTTCTTTAGCTGAGATAGAATTAGGAGAATGATTACTCAAAGAACCAACAGCTTGACTGTAATCAAATCCTATTCCTACAATTCGTTCTACTGCTTGTTTGTTGAAGAAATCTTTAGAAACTTTAACAGTATTATAACAAGCTCTAACCTGTGTTTCAAGTTCTCTAATCTTGGTTTCTTGTTCAGCAATCCTATCAACTTGTTTTACCATGTTATCTCCTAGACCCTTTTCTCTGTAGTTAAGTCGAGCTATTTCTTCTATATTCTTATCTTGATTAACCTGCACCTTTTTTAAATCTAACATTTCATTTTCAAGGTTAGTGTTAACAAGACTTATTCTCTCGTACCCTCTTTGTGCATTATTCAAGGAACTACGTAAACTATCAATTAACTCAGCATCAGTAAGAATTACCGGTGTGGTATAATAAGTTGAAGATTCAGCATTTGCCACCAGCGCAAAGTTTCCATATTCTTCATCTTCGCTATCTGTGTCATCCCAGCTTTTACCAGCAGCTACATAATCTCTTCCACTCTTCTTCTTTTCAGAAGCATAATCTTTCTTCTGTGCTTGCTTGGGTTTCTGACACTCAGTAGCAAAATGTCCCAACTCATTACAATTGAAACAACGGATTTTGCTTCTGTCAACAGTTCCAGTTTTATAACCTCCCCTGTTACAATGGGATGAAAAACCTCCTCTCTGAAATCTGTTATTTGACTTAACCCTGAACTTTGGATTTCTTCTGAATCTGAAGTTACTGAATTGTCTCACCATCATTGCCATAGATTCATCTTCCAATTGATCCAGCTCTTCAAGTGAGTAAAATTCTCCACCATCCTGAGTAGCTGGTGTTTGGCCAAGTTCTACTTCAGTTTGTTCCTTGTTGAAGCTGTTAGATTGAACAACTTTAGTTTCCACTTCCTTAGGAACCTCAACCACTAGAGCTGTAGAAGAATTTGCCATTCTGCCTTTGCCATAGAATTCCTTTTTCTATACTTGTTCTAATTCATATGTTTTTAGAACACCAAACAGCCTTTCAAGAGCAACCTGAGTTAGATCTCTAGATTCTCTGATGGCAGTGATTCTATGCTCCAAGTGAGTAGGCATAGTTAGTAAAAACTTCATGTTGATCTCCTTCTGAGTATATTGTTTGCCATGAACTTGCAAGTTGTTGATTATCTTGTTATACCTTTCGAACACTTCCTGAATGCCTTCATTAGGGCCAGCTCTAAAGTGTTCATATTCAGAAGTCAGAATTTGAAGTCTATTTTCCTTGACTTCATCAGTCCCTTCATTAATGATCTCAATAGTTTCCCAGATGTGCTTAGCAGTTTTACAATTCCTCACATGGCTATACATTACAGCATCTAGGGAATCCAATAGAATGAGTCTCAAATTTTTATCCAATCCAGCTTCCTCCTTATCTTCAGAGGTATAGTTCTTAGGGTCCTTTGGATAGGATTTGGCAGGTACTGTTACAGTTCCATTTACAACTGTTTCAGTATCATGTTGCATGGGAGTTACTGGTCCATTTTTCAAAACCCACAAAAATCTTGGGTTTGCTACATCAAGAAATAACTCCATTTTGTTTTTCCACATGTCATAGTTATCTTTATTAAAGATAGGAATTTTAACATTGCCTTTGGCTGACATGATGAATTTTTAAGAGAGTTAAAAATTCGAGCTTGATTTTTGATTGAGTAAAAATAGGATATTGATTTGTGTATCAATCAATAGGCTCTGATACCAATTGTTAGGTCCGATAAGATTGTAGAAGGGGGGGTTGAATACAATCTATACCATTTTCTCAAAATTTATTCGTTAAACAATTTTCACTTAAACGAATATTTTGTGCGGAATAATATAACACAAATTTCAAGTTGAATATAACAATATATTAACTTGATGGGTGTTACAAAATCAGTCCAAATGATTATCAAGTAATTAATAACTAATTAGAAAATTCAACATGAACTTTGCTAATTTAGTTAATAAAATCAAGATATCAATTTGTGAACTAGGAAACTTAATTCGCTAGTAGTACAAGAATCACAAGTAAACAAGTTCCAATGGATAGGATATTACAACTGAGATGAACTTGAATTTACAGAATTAAATTTGTAGGTGTTCTTGAGCGAGAGAGAGAGAGAGAGAATGGCTGCTGTGTGTATTTCTTGTGTTTAGCTCGACTGTTCTTGATCTTCTGCATTCTGCTTCCTTAAATACACAGCCATAGTCATATTACTTAGTTTAAACTGATATGACAATCATTTTACATTAATATGACAATCGGTATGACTATCAATTGAATGTAATATGACTGTCCAGTTTAAATATGACTTTCGGTATAACAATCCAGCTCAATATGACATTCGGTATAACTTTCCATGTCAATATAACATTCGGTATAACTCTTCATTTGAATGAAATATGACTATCTCCTTTGAACTGCATATGACTATCTCCTTTGAACTGAATATGACTATCTCTTCTATAAACTGAATATGACTATCGGTATAACTATCAGTTTGATAGTTATATCATCATATTTTTCAGTTTATAATTAATTAAATGACTTATTAAAAATCATTTAACTAATTATTCCTTTTTCATATTAATTCTTATTTAATTAATCTAATAATCACTTTAACAAATATATTAATTCTGATAGAATTAATTTATTTATTAACTTAATTACTTGACTTAATCAATTAAAATAGAATTAATATAAATTCTTTAATAGACAATACTCCGCTGAAAACCACATAATTATGATAAGGAACATACACTGGAATGATGTTGACGCTCGATGTACTGTCTGGTTCATGAACGACTAACTCCAATCTCTGTTCTTCATCGTGACTTTAACACTGTGGTCTTTTTATACTCTTCACTCTCATCAATCATTCGGTACTGAAATTGTTTCTTCTCATTAATAGAAATCTCTGTCTTCTTAAATGAATCCACTTGTTTCAATGCTACCTTGAGGCCTGATCAGATATCTGAATCTTCTTCCAGTGTAAAACATCAAAACTATAGATTGACTTATTGATTTTTCTTCTGACGGTTATCATCTTTTGAGATTCCTGTGATAGTTGATATTATTTACTTATTACAATCTAGTTTAATTGGATTAGGATCCTCGAACTACAAATAATCTGAGTCATATGCCTTTCATCATGGTAACAAACTGGGCAAGAATTATGAAGCCTCAACCAAGGGATTATACAATCATCTTGTATTCTCTTTTATGTTGATGTGATTACGCCTTGAACGTCTGCAATTTCTAGTTTGAAGGCCAGGATTTTGATTGTTTCTATGAGGCAATCCCAGTGAGTCGGGATTCTAGAGGGGGGTCGAATTCTTGCAACAGTGATTTTGTCTAGGAATTGGCCAAAGCAGCGGGGACAGATGATCTCAAAATGGGTTTTCGGAGGCGATTCTAACAATTCTTTGACATTGGTAACACTAGTATATCTGAAAGATCATGAGGTGGGATCTTAAATTATGGATGAAGTGGGAGGATTTGTTAGAGAACGAAGAAGATAACACATAGGCCAGAGTAGGCCTGTCAACGGGTCGGATTCGGATTACCATAAATCCATATCCGAATCGGATTCGGATCGGATCGGATCAGGGGTCGGATATTTTTTAGGTCGATCCATATCCAATCCGTTTGGATTTCGGGTTATCGGATCGGATATCCGATCCGTTTATTAAAATATGGCATATACATTGACAAATCCAAATTTATATTCCAAAATAATATTATTTATAAAAACATTTATATATTATATATGTTATATATATATTTAATATATATTATATATTACATAAATATATAAAATATATAATAAATATAATATATTTGGTTCGGATTGTTATCGGATCGGATCGTACAAAATCCATATCCGCTCCTTATCGGATCGGATCATTAACGGATCGGATCGGGTCGGATATCCGATCCATTGACAGGCCTAGGCCAGAGGTGGTAATAAATGAAAGTTATATACTACTTCATGATTCGTTTGAGAGCTTTTTTTGCTCGGTAGGTCACTTGAAAGTTATGCATCACTTCAGTGATGAAATGCTTATTAACCCTAAAATTCTTTTGTAGTGCAGTCAGGTCAACCACCATGTCATGGTTCCGTTAAATTTTTAACGAATCTAATGGAGAAAACCTAAATGAAAATTATATATTATTTCATGATTCGTTTGAATGCTCACTTGAAAATTATTCATCACTTCAATGCTTCAATGATGAAAATAAGTTATCCATCTCAGTGATGAAAATGCCTATTAATCTCTAAATTTAAACATGGATTCTTAGTTGGGATCAAATCTTTTAGCAATCGAGGGAGGGGTTCCATGAGTTCACAGACCTGTTCTACTTTAAAATTAAAAATACTTCAGGCATATTACCATTACTATTTGCTTTTCTCTTACCAGAATCAATTTGAGATTTGAGATTTGAGATAACATTCCTTATCCCTGGAAACTAATTTTGACCTTTGTAATAGCCATGAACCGATTATATTTAGGTGTCTCCTGGGGAACAATTAACCTCAACCTTATTAAACACGCATGACAAATTCGTAAGTGGAATTATTATTTGGTTATGGGTACACCACATACTCATCTGTTTTACTCTTCCACAAGGTGGATGATACAAAATCCAAGTGGTTTTACACTTTAACTTTATTTGGACAAAGAAAGGAAGCTGTGTGCTCGGTGGAGGCCGTGTTTGGTGACTGCAAAAAGCGCCTATATTTATGTGTAGATTCATCCAGCTTCCAGCAACTGGACCCTCCAAATCTCGTGGGTGCATGTGTGGCGAATCTTTCCGACTAATGCTGGAGTAATATGATACGGAACTAGAATATATTATTTTATAAATTAATGGAAGTTGTTTATAAATTTGTAGTCTTTTTTTTTCTTTGCTAACCTTGTAATAATTTTATAAAGAATAAGGAGGAGAATGTGGCCCTCATCTCTCCTAGGGAGCTAATTCAAGATTACAACTAAATCCGCAAACAAGCAACAGATGTAGTATCTATCTAAGTAGTAGTAGTACTTTAGTAGCATGCTAGCATAATAGGTTCGCCATATTAATCTAGCTTAATTAGCTTAGCAACAAAAATTCTAATGCCCGAATCCGAAACAACAATGTTAATTAAGATCCATCAGCTGCATCTGCCATTATAGCTTGTCTTGACTAGGGTTGACGTCCAGAGCCGGACCGAACCGAATAAATCGAAAATCGAAATGTCATTTTTTTCTGGACCGAACCGGACCGAAGTTTAATCACGGACCGAACCGGACCGAACCGAAATAATTCGGTTCGGTTCGGTCCGGACGAAAAAACCGAATTTTTTTTTTGAAAAAAAAGCTATATTATAAATAAAGCTAAAAATTCATGATTTATCACAAAAATAATAATCAATTAATCACCACTATTTCACCAACATAGATATAATTAGAATTTACAAATTAGATAATATAATTATATTTTATAAGATATATATAAAATGTATATAACATAAATATAAAAATTAAAGTATATATTATTCGGACTATTCGGTCTATTCGGTCCGGACCGAAATATTTTTCAAAGAACCGAACCGAACCAATTTTTATTTCGGTCTATTCGGTCCGGACCGAATAAACCGAATTTTCAAAAAATTAGAACCGAACCGAACCGAATTTGCACGATTCGGTTCGGTTTTTCGGTTTCGGTTCGGTTTTGCTAAGCCCTAGTCTTGACGGTGTCTTGTACTTTTGTCTTGACGGTGTCTAAACCAAACCAAACCAAACATACCCAGTATATCCCGCTAGGGCTGCACATGGTTAGGGTTGGGTCGGGTTTTCGTCAAACCCCGACCCAACCCAATTAATTCGGTTTTATAAGAAATCAACCCATTAACTGAAAAAAAATTTGTAACCCAACCCCGACCCAACCCAATTAGTTCGGTTTGGTTCTGGTTGGGTTGGGTTAAATTTACTAATCGGAAGAACTTTATAAAAAATTCTGCACTTCGTAGAACATGTTGCAGAAAATGTTGCTGAAGCTCGAAAGTGTTGCAGAATGTTGCAGAAAGTGTTGCAGAATGTTGTAGAAAGTGTTGCAGAAGCCATAAAGTGTTGCAGAATATTGCAGAAAGTGTTGCAGAAAATTTATATAGTGCAGAAAATTTAGAGTGCAGAAATTTGTAAAAATATATGCAGAAAATATACAAAATATTTAGAAAATATGCAAAAAAATTCTGCATTTTATGTAAACGGGTTGGGTTGGGTTGGTAAGGGTTAAAATTTGTTAAACCCTTACCCAACCCAATTAATTCGGGTTTTTTAAAAATTAACCCGTTTAACCCACGGTTTTGGATGGTTCGGTTTGATCGGTTAAAAAGAGGGTCGGTTTGGATCGGTTTGGTCCATTTTTGAAACCCATGTGCAGCCCTATATCCCGCATAGAGCAGGGTCTGGGGAGGGTGAAGTGTACGCAGACCATGCCCCTATCTTTTACGTTAGGGAGGCTGTTTCCGTGAAGACCCCCAGCTTAGTGCACAACAGAAAAATAGAGTGTGAAATTTACACAGGCTTCAAACATTTTGGCAAATAACGCAGCCATACCTGTGCCCACGGCTTTGAACACATGGGACTTACCTACCAGGGGATTGTCTACCCCGCTCTGCCAGACACTCAGTTTTACGATGCCACCAAGCTAAGCTCCTTTTACCTCCAAAAGTAGACAACAGAAGGCAGAAAAACGACAAGTGAGAACGATAAAGCCAAACTTCTATACAATAGTTAACCGGGACAAAGCAACTCTGAGGCTCTCAACAACAGAGCCGCTCCCTAAAAGAGAGTCCACCACTCTGATCTGACGCCTCCAAGAACATCTATCCGAGGTCAAAGTCTCATTTAAATATAAGGCCTTCATATCCAACCTAAGCTGCTCTCCCCACGATCTCTTTGGTCTACCTCTCCTCCTCACCCCTACAACCGAAAGACTCTCGACCCTCCTCACTGGCGCTTCAGCCCGCCTCCTACTGACGTGGCCGAACCACCTCAACCTCCCTTCCCTAACTTTCGTAGATAAAGGAGCTACTTCTAGCTCGCTCCTAAAAACCGCATTCGGGATTCTGTCCAACATCGTGCGCCCACAAGACCACCGCAACATCCTCATTTCGGTCGCTTCCAACTTGCTCTCAAGAGCCTTCTTCGCCGCCCAACACTCAGAACCATACAACAACGCGGGGCGGATTGCCACTCTATAGAATTTCCCTTTCAACTTTAAAGGTACTTTCTTGTCGCACATCACCCCTGACGCTGCCCTCCACTTTATCCACCCAGCCTTGATACGATGTGTGACGTCGTCTTCAATCTCTCCTTCCTTCTGGATGATTGAACCCAAATACTTGAACTTATCTGTACGAGGGACGATCTGATCTTCAATCCTAACCTCCACTTCTTCCTCGTTGGCCTCACCACTGAAGTTACACCAGAGATACTCGGTTTTAGACCGACTCAAACGCAAGCCTTGGGACTCCAACGTAGCTCTCCATAACGCAAGTCTTGACGGTGTCTGCATCTGCCATTATAGTTAGAATGTTAATATATATGAATTAAAAATTAAGAGATAACAGTAATTAGAACTCAGCCCTAGGTTACTAATTTACTTTTTTTCATTAGTCTTGTTAGCAAAAAAAGTCTTGTTGTTAAAGACAGCTTAACTGAATTTTGACAGGCATGTTTGTAATGTTACCCATTCATTCCCGGAAGCTTGGTGTTGCTGATCGACACAAGGTCGTGGTAAACTTAATACAAAATTAAATAAAACACCACGAAATTTGTCGGTTTCTTTTCCCCTCTTCCATATGATTTCTCCCCGTTTACCTCTTTTTCTCCCACTTAAGCATTACTAGCATCTTATTTCAACTAACTAATGATTAAACTGTGGAAATTAAACACAAGGAGAAAAAAATATAAATTATGATTTTAATTCAAGGTAAGTTTACGTTTCAAAGCTGATGGATGAATCACTATGATGTGGGCTGGGCGACGCTATGTATCTGATTCACCTTTTTATCCAACTGAGGGAGGTCTATACTTCCTATATATTCCAACTTTCCAAATATTTCCAACTCGGCGGTTGAATTTGTTGTCATTTAGCTAATCAAAGTATGCAGAAATTAGTCCCTGGAGGGGCCCGGATAACGATTTCCATCCAATTATCACATTTCGAATTGGTGGCATGTTTGTCAAATCTTAAATTAAGTGTTTGCGTACTTATTTTCGGGTAAAAATTTAATATTTTGATAAAAAAAAATTTATGAGTGTATTTAATTTATGTTTGAGATTTTATAAGTTGCAGAAAAAAGTTAACTTTTTTCAGAAAAAAGTTAAGAATCTCTAACTTTATCTTAAAATAAGTCGACTTATTCTGAAAAAAAGTTCCCCCAAACACCTCCACAGTATTTGAACCCACAATTTGAGTTTTTTTTTTTTCTTTTTTGGATTTTAAATACAAGTGATTGATCACAGTGCTTCCTATTTTTTTAAGGGAAGAAAAGAAGAGAAGCGAGAGTATAACAAAAGGATGGTTATTTAATTTTCTTTAACTTGTTCCCAAAATTTTGATAAAGAAAAAAGAAAGTTTGAATATAAAAGTAATTACATAACTCCTATTGGTAGTAGAGTAATTTTCACCTTTTTTTTACGATAAATAGTAAAACAGAACACAGTCGGGACAAATTTCGAACTTCTGATACACTCAGTTTGGAAAACAAATAACAAACTAAAAACAATTAGCTACTTTGTTTCTTGATCGTTTAACACACGGAAATTAACAATTTCTAAAACTAAATACGAAATGGAAGACATCACAAGGGATCCAAATTGCATCAACATCCTTGAAAGCAGCAACATCACAATTTATCTTATCACATAAAAATCACTGTTACCCCGTAAGTTGAGTTTAGAGTAGTAGTACCCCAGCTATCTACATGCCGTATACTAGCTATAAACATGTCGAAAATGGAAACCCCAAATGATGAATAATATTTGGTTAAAAGATGAGCTCTTGCCAAGATGTTGACTTTTCCAAATGCCCAAAATCATTAACAAAATCATTCTCCAAAACTGAACATTGCAATAACACATGTCAAAAGATAAGACTAGCAACCATGTTAAAAGATAAGACTACCAAATTTATTTTACTAAAAATGAAGGAAATTATTAAAAAATATGGTGATTAGAAGAAAAAATGAGAGAATATTATGAATTTATGAGCGGAGAAAGAAGGCTTTAATGAAAAAAATGGAATAAACCTGAAAAAGGGGAAAAAAGTTTTGATAGGGTTCGTAAACCGACTCTTATTAGATTTACTTTCGTAATAATTTTCGCCTTTACTTTATCTCAAATCATCTCCTGGATGTTAGCATCCAAGTAAATAAAATGTGTTTCTTGAGTTTCCCTGTTGTATTCGGTATTGCATTTTATTTTGATTCATTTTTTCGCTAAATTTAATTTCAATATTGCACATCATCTACAAGTTCATAATCAATTTTAATTTTAAGAAAAATGTTACAAATATCAAATTCAATATAAAATGTTTATCAAATCGCCATGTATCATATTCTAAATGATTATTATTAAATCAAATATAATAGATTCACTATATTAACATTGATATTAACCTATATAAAAGTTCCACAATATCACACCATAAATGTTACTTACTCTGTAATATTTTTTAGTACCCAATTTAATTTTGTCAAAAAACATTAGTTTAATTTTAAATATGATATTCACAATTTTTTACACATATTGAACTTTATTTCGTGTGCAGATAATTAATTAACAAACTATTTTTATGCATCATTACATGCTATCATTATATCTCATTAAAAAAAATTGCTAACCTATATCTAACTAATATTATTGACAAAAAATATTACCAAAATTACATATATAAACTTTAACTAATAAATATAGTATTAAGGGGTGTATTCATTCAAATTTTCTAAAAAAAATTAATTTTCAAAATTTTTAGGTGTCTGGATTTTGAGAAATTCATTAAAATTTGTTTGTATTCAACAAATAAATTAAATGATCTTTTAAAATCTGATGTTCAATACATAATTTAAAAAATGTGGGCGTATTCAATCAGATTTCATATAATGTTTTAATATTTAAATGTATTTACTATAGATTGTAAACAATTCATTATAATTTGATGATTTTTAATTATTTATTATCTTTTCGATATCTCACCAAAATCTATATTATATTATAATAGTTGAAACATTAAAAGTTTGATCGGTCAGTTTAATTACCCTTACTTAAATATATGTTAAATCTCTCTTAATAACTATTTTTACTTAATTACACTTACTTAAATATATATATAAAATCTCTCCTAAAAACTAAATAATTTCCTTTTTCAGTATGCTACTTATATCTTGGCACTTACACTTTAATCCTTTAATTGTTCAAAACTTCTTTTTTGGTCCGTCATTATATTTAATTAAATAATATTATAATACTATAATTACCAATAACTAATCAATTTTTCTTTTCAAATAAAACATGTTATCTTTTCTTTTTTTTTCAAAAACTACTCGATTTCCTTTTTACGTAAAAATAATATTTTTTTTACATTTTATTTAACTAAATATTCTCCTTTTCTAAAATTACTACAATAGTTCTATTTAATATAAAATAAAATAATAATATATTAATTACTAATAATTAACCAATTACCATTTTCACCTAAAACACATTATATTTTCTATTTTTTCTAAATAAAATATATTCGGGCAGTTCAATTTAAATAAAGTAAAATAATGATATATATATATATATATAGAATATTTACCAAAAATACTACCTTTTTTAAGTTTTTTTTCGATTTTACTATCTTCTCAAAATATTTCCAAAAATACCTAGGTTGCATATGCAACCTTATATGTAACACCCCCAGATCCGGGGTCCGGGATCCGGTCGTTACGGTCTCCAATTCTGTCCACAATACTTGAACTTAACTCAACATAAAATAATTTACATCTTTATGACCCAACATAACAATATAAAACACACCCGTTATAGTCCCAGAGATGAAATCAGAGTAACAATCAAATTTTATTAAACACATTATGAGTTCTTACAACCCAAAAGAGTTACAATATGAATACATACTCTTTGCCATCCATTTACATAAGTCATACTAGTCCATATATTTGGTACTGAAAGAATGAATCTATCCTACCAATAGCTTTCTCTTCGGCTCTGGTAGTCTCATCGTCCTCGCCAGCATCGAGTGCGCCTTGTGCGAATCATCTGGTCTAGCTGTTGTTGTGATATAATAATAAAGCAAGGGTGAGCAATAGCCCACCAACAATAATATTTAACTGAACGATAATATATGACAGTTCAAAAGTATCTTTCAAACCATATGCCATGCATTTACGGAAATGATGTCAGAGTAACATGAATGATAAAGTTACGAGGTAAATCAAAATGCATATATAAGTGGGAATATCTACTATGTAAAAGGTAAGCCAGATATTATCATTTATCATATAAAGAGGAACTTGAAAGAAAAATATTGCAATCCCAGTTATTAACATTTTTCGAAGTCCTATAACCTGAAAGAAGTCTCTTCGATACGTGTTGCGGAAGACACCGTCAACCTGAAAGAAGTCTCTTCGATACGTGTTGCAGGGAATTCCCAATTTGGGAGATGAACCAATACTGGAGTTATCACGCGCCAGCTGTCCCACTCCCTGATGATCAGTCGGGGATGGTACAGCCCAATATAGTTTACTACCGGTAGAAGGAAGAACTGACGGCTCCGCTTGTCGATTGCCTTTAATAGTAACTCCTTGGCCAATGGTTAGGCCTTGTGATGGACCGCGCGACTCGGCCTCTTACACACGACCCCTAGTTCGAATAAATCCACAGCATTGAAACGTAGAGTTTGTCCTCCCTTCCCCAAGTGAAATACTTGTTGATAAGACTCCACAAAGTAGTCGTATCTAGTTGGAAAGAAAAATTCACCAGCATTTCCCAAGATTTTGCTTGTTAATGGATATCAACTTGTTCGACAAATCTTACCCCTCAAATGATGAGAAGGTACATACAGACTTAATGAGTCCATAGCAACCAAGTTGCGAGTGAAAAGGATAAATTATGACCGGCAAGTCAACAAGATAAATAACCTTTCTCAAGTAAGGTTCCCTTATAATTTAAGAGATAGATTCGAGTGAAGAATGGAATCTTGAGGACCTTTCTTAATATAATATTAATCGTAGGACTCCGAAATATTTTACATAATATTTGGAGGTGAAAGATAATCTCCAAATAACTCATTTTAAAAAGAATTTAAAAGAATTAAATAAATATTCCAAGAATATTTATTAACTTAATAATAATTACGGAATATTATTAAATCATAATATTGCTCGTAAGTAATCCTCGAATGAATATATAGAATTATTTACTAAATAAATCCCTCCTTAAATGAATATTAAAAATAATATTCATTAAATAATTAAACTCCAATAATTATTTAAAATAATATTAAATAAATAAGTCAAAACTTAAATGAATATTTGAAATTAATATTCATTTAATAAATAACCTTCTAAATGAATATCCAAATAATGTTCATTTAGTAATCAAAACTATAAAGAAATAATCGAAATAATATTTCTTAAGTAAATAGAACTTCCAATGAATATTTCAAAATAAAATTCATCAAGTACATAAAACCTTAAATAAATATTCGAAAGTAATATTCATTTAATAAGTAACATTCTAATGAATATCAAAATAATATTCATTAAATAATCAACTCTAAATGAATATTCGAAACTAACATTCATTTAATATCTCTCGACTGAGATAATACTCGAATAACATTCCTCGAAATATGTCCAAGTAATTGATACTTTACGGAAGTATAAATAACGTTTAATAATAACATTCCTTAAATTAAATAATAATCTGCCGTTGGAATCCCTCCGGGTTTTCACGACTATCTATATCTCAAAATACCGACTCCCGGTCTATATTTAAGAATGAATATCATATGCCCTTCGTTAAGGGTCTTATCAAAACAATCCGGCTTATAACTGATAATTCGTATCTAGTCTATAAGCCAATATCAATTCAGGGAACAGGTATCATAATATAATTTGACAATAGGCATGCATGCTATGGCATATGTAAAATGGCAATCATATATATATATATATATATATATTATCACAACAACAGATTCAAAGTTTTGAACACTTGCCTCGTAATTTGGTGTGGGTGGAGATAGCGTGTCCTGGATCTGCTCGATGATCTATAAACAATCAGAACATTCGAGATTAACCA
Source organism: Saposhnikovia divaricata (assembly GCA_036435485.1). Classification (NCBI taxonomy): domain Eukaryota; kingdom Viridiplantae; phylum Streptophyta; class Magnoliopsida; order Apiales; family Apiaceae; genus Saposhnikovia; species Saposhnikovia divaricata. The sequence goes on from CM071600.1 coordinate 132,122,154, forward strand.
CTTAACACGTTTTAAAAGTCTAAGTATAACTTCACTTAAATCGAAACACGTTTTCGAATTATCTCGTTATACACCTTTTAGTGTAACTCTTTTTATAACAGATACGATCCGACATTTGTTCGTTCTTACGACATGTCATCGTACCCACACTCGGTATATACTTAAGTCGTATAAGTTCTAAAGTCGATCGATTATGAACCGAGATTATACATCGAGTTTTATCGTTCGTTTTCTAAGTGTTTTACCAAAGTTATAACCAAGCGGGTTTTTAGGGGTTCGTTCACGTTTAACTTCGATTCCAACATTTTTATAAAATCGGAAACGATCCGTTTGATATGTGGTTTTCTTTCATACCTTCCTTATGACCCCTAGTATTTATTTACCAAGATTCGCCACTGAGTAACATGCTTTTCGAGGGTTCAATTGAAGTTACGAACTTTTACTTACGACTCCGAACCAATTTTAGTAATTTGACCATAACTCCTAAACCGTAAGTCGGAATGTTTCGATTCTCACACCAAAACGATCTATGGCTCGAGGTCTACAAGGACCAGTCACAATATTACCAAGGTCAGGAAATTATATTAACTGCCATGCTTGGTTTTTAAGTGTTAACAAAAATTCGGCATTACGACGGCTATAAATCGAACGTTCTAAAAATCATAGCAACACAACCAAGCCACATCGGGCATCAATACAACTCATACACATATTTCTCATCCCAAATCTGTCCAACAACATCTACTTTACCATTATAATCATCATGTTACCAAAATCACTAAATCACTTAACTAATCATGCTTATAACATACTAACATCATCACCAACCATAAATCCATCAAGAACATGCATAATTCTCAAAACAAGATCTAGGGTTTCAAGAGGTCTACCTTCCTTGTAGTATGTAATAGCCTTATAAAGCTTGTTATGGTCCTTGTCTAGCCTTAACACACTTTAGATCAACCAAAGAATCAAAGAAATCAAAGTTAGTTTCTAGAAATCACTATTCATCATCATCTTGTAAAATTCATAACAAACTAAAAAATAAGAGTTTGGCTCTAAAATTTTTACCACATCTTGTACTCTTCATAATATTTGTTTTGAGTCCTATATCATCAGATTTGAAGCTTCCTAGCTAGGGTTTTGATCCCACTTTTCCCGCTGGACAGAAACTGCCAAGAACAGGCAGGTTGGCTTCTTCAACTTGGGGAAGGGATTTGACTAGGCTAGACTACTTGGATTGCCATGAAATTTTGATCAAACCTTGCTCATGGACTGGAGAAGCTATGGTTAAAATTTGGTGATTTGATCATTGATAGAAATGGAGATATGAATTTTTCTTTGAATGGTGTTTATGCTGGGTAGTTTAGAGAAAATGAGAGAAATGGGATTGTTTGGCTTGGTCTTGATCTAATCCTTGGCTAATGTGAATTATTGAGATGGATATGGATAATATCTAGCATAAAGTTGCTTTATTAAAGTGCCTAGGTCATCCATGATGCAATCGAGTGGACAAGTGTTAGGATTTTGTGGTTGGATGATGAAAACATGCTAAGTACTTGGTTTGTTTCTAATACCACTAGTTAGCATTGTAACTAGCTTGGTTACTTGACCTTATCCTCTTGCACATGCATGCATCTTGGTCCTATGCTTGTTTCTTTGTCTGGTTATTGCTCGTTTCGATTGATCGTTCGTAGGAATATTTCACGGATTTCTAATTAGGGTTTACCGGGAATCTTCTTAATATTAATACTATCATTCTCCATCTTTCTTACTAACTTTCGAATTTATATTCCTTAAATCCCTTCGTTAAATTCTTAAGTCTATCAGTGTCCAGGGAACTCTCGGAGAAAATAAAAGTGCGGTTTTTCAGAATCCGACAGCTTTTACATACACTTATTTTGCTCCTGGATCACTAATACGAATTCAGAAATCAGTTCTGAATACTTCTATATAGTGTCATCTCATAATATTCTCATTTCCACCAAAAACACTATTCATTCTTTTTTCTTTACTCATCCTCTTAGGGTTGTACAATTGTCCCTGATCTCTTTCGATCGTTCCTTAACCTTTTTACGGACCCACTGGACCAATAACAGATTTCAATTTGGATGACATAAGAACAATCTTCTCCTTTAGAATTATCAAATCTCAATTCCCTAGGAGATAGATAATTCTTATCTAAAGTGTCAACCAATAGTATTCTTCATGGCATATAAACATTTGAATCCAAATCTATTCCTTTCATTCATTATCTCAATCGTTACATCGTAGTCCTAATCACTATTCACCAATACCTCAGTACATAATAAAAAGTTTTAATTATATCCAAAATTTGGGGTTCTTACAGTCTCCCCTCCTTAAAAGGATTCCGTCCCGGAATCAGGTAGGAAGCAAAGAGTCGATTGTCTGTCGTTTCACCTTTCAGCTTCCGGGTCAATTCTTAGTCTTTCTGCCCTTTCTCAGCACATCTACTGGTGCTACAATACGTACTTTATCCTTTTTCCATCAACTTTTCTACTTTTTGTACAACACATTATTCGGGTTATGCTCTTACTCAGTCTTATCCTTATTGTTCTTATTGATATCCGCAGTGGCTTTGGTATCACTATCGTGCTGCGAATTCGGAGATAACGTCGCTCGCACTGTGCATTTCCTGATCGCTTTAATCTTCGCAATATCGATCAATATAGAGAAGTGGAAAGATTTATTGAGAGATGACTATGATCAATTGAACATTTGTTATATTGCATAGTTAGTACAGAAGGGGGCCAGCCTTTAATACTTGACAAGCAATTAAACAAGTTATGGTATTCAACTTAGACTTCTATCACATAGACAGATAGTCACGTAGCAGTTCTCCCCTCCTTAAAGGGTTGTTCTTCTCAATTCATAAAGAAGATGAATAAAAGAGAAGAAAAGAAAAGAATTCTAAAGGATTATAGAAAGCTTTCATGATTGTAAAATATCATACTCAGAATTTACCTCTGAACTATAGAGGTTCATCAAAGAAGAAATTAATCATAATTATATCCAATACTATTTGATCGCAATCTCATGTGTCAACATATCTTGCTGCTTTGTCCACTGTTCTATGGACTTATACTCTGGTTCAACCTTAGCAACGCTCACTTTTTGGAAAATCTTTCTACCTCTCAGGTTAAATCTTAGTTTCTCGCTTGACACCATTGTTACTGACATTCCATGTCACGCTACTAGCTTTTTCATATCTATAATATTAACACTATCAGGTTGTCATCCCGAGAATTCATCAGAAAACCCTTTTATTAATCCATTCATAACATTCCTTGCTTCATATTCCATAGTTGCTTTCCCAGTCTTTTATTTATCAATCACATCCTTCTTATCATCTGATTCTTATTTACTTCTGTTATTTACTTTCACCTTCATCTCTTTATTGAGCTATCTTTTGCACTTGGTACCTCCTTATTGGTATCCCGTTACATTTACTCTATAATCATCACATTATTCCAATTTAAATTCTCCGAAATGAATCTGGCCGATCCCTTTAACTTAGATTCAATATAATCTACTTCTGTCAACTTGTTTCTCATCACTTATTCTTTTCTACCCGCGGTTTTCCACAGGTTGTCTTTGGTAAGTCAGACCAGGTCGTATAGCTACCTGCTCGTACTCTTATCATCTATCGAGCATTTGCATTTTACTGGCGTAGTCTTGCCACATGAAACACGTTACTACCATGCTATAAGCTTTGGGGGTAAAACTGGCTCGAATGCCACCTTCCGAACACTTTTAAACTCTCAGGTGGCCTAATAAGTCTCGGGCTCAACTGCCCTTCTCTCTAAGTCTCATTAATTCTTTCTACGGGAATACATTTAGCATCATGAATCATCAACCTCATATTCTCTATCTTGTTTGCGCAGAAGTACACTAACACAAACTTGCTTGTCATTCATCAACATGCCATTTAGCTTATCAATAGCAGCACTTTCTTTATTTTTACGTTGTCATCTACTTTCTTAGAAGAATCACCATCGCTTGTTGTTTACGTAGTGCATTAATAGCTAACCATACGGGTTTTAATCCTTTATGAAGACAAAGTAATCACTATTCCTTATCCATAAGGACACTTCCTGAACTTGATGTAGATATTACATGAAGTAGATAAAATTGTAGAAGAGTTTCAAGCATCGCAACTATGTCAGGTTGATGAAACTATCACTCATGCAGCTTCCATAAAAGACTGGAAACTTAACGGTTTACTTCGTTAATTTTGTATCATGGTCCTGGTTTGCCTCAAAACGGGACCTTCTAAGGTACGTAATATGCTTAAGACTCCATCAGGAATCGAATCTTTACTTAAACTATTATTACCTTCGATTCTTGCACAATCATCAAAAGGAATGTAAATTCCTCCACTCCGATATGACCTTCAAGGTCTTTCCAAATATCATTTTGTTTCTTCGGTATGAACATTTGTAATTATTCCTTTATACTTAGACTGTCGGCCACCTCATTGGCCTTTCCTGATAATAATAATTCCTTGTAATCCATGTTTTCTGGATACATTCCAATTCAAATTTTTCTACCTCATTCCCATCACTGTTGGGTGAAAGCATTCTCCCTTAAGCTCTTCTGAAGGAGAAAAATATATCTATCAGTCTTTTTCCATAAGTCATTGCTTCCACCTACCCGTGGGAACTTTATCACGTTTATTCCCAATCCTACTTAGGATACTTCTTTTTTTAGTTCTTTCCTTATCTTAGGATAATCTCAACCTTTATAGGTTCAATCCATTCTTCCTCAGGGTTTCATACATGCCTCATCTGCCATTATTGTTACTATGTCATACATTCCTTACCAAACTTCCATTTTGAAGTTCGGAATATTACCTTTTTCCTTGTAAGGTTTCTTAGGTCATCCTTATCATTCCTCCTGTATTTTCTGGGTACAGGGTATATCAAAAACGTCATTGATCAATACTTTAATAATTCTGTCTATGTTCTTTCCAGAACTCTTTTTAATAATCCTTACCGGTCATTGTTGCCTTAGCAAGTCCAACTCATATCATCTGAATTCGTAATGTCGTTATTAGGGTTAATGCCATCCCTTATGCATTTCCTAGGGTTTGTCTTAATTTATGGATATCTTATCCTTAATTCAACTGCCAAGGAATTCTTTCATCCTATAATTGGCAATCAGAACATGTATCCTTAATAAGGGTCTCTTTTCAACTAATCTCATTTGATAATCGATTGGTAACTTAATGCCACCATCTTCTTTCAGATAGTTGTCATCCTATTTGGCCTTCCAAAAGGCAACGTATGCCTATCTGCTCTCTTACAGAACTTGGTAATGGTAGCAAGGATGTTTTGGAAGATATTGGTCGAGTTCAACGTGAATCTATTAGTACTTATCGTTCTTCTCAAAGGTTCTTGCCTTAGACAAAATTTCTACAGCGTACTGATCCATCTCTGACCATTTGTATACTCTCTTCATAAACCTTCATTGTTTACCGCCCTTAGTCATTATATATTCATGGTATTTATAATACCCTAACATCATACATCTCAAGTCATTATACTTCCATTTTTACTCGTAATCTTGGGCAATCATATACACATGAATCACTTTAATACGGGTGACCCCATTCCAAAAAGTCTAGTAAATTCCCAAATCAAACTTGGGTTGCAAAGGGTTCAGTAGAAGATTCCTACGATCTCATTAATATTTCCTTTATATCAGAAGCCCTTGCAGTCGGTGCTTACTTAGAAGCAACCCTGCTTTGTCCTTTCATTGCTGGTCTAGTCACTTGATAATCCTTTGTGACTTGGCCTCAACTGACCACACTAAAATAAAAATATTTGATTTTAGGGGTTGGCTAATTAGCATTACTTTTCTAGCAATTGCTGGCATAGTGCCTTCTACTTTGACACCTTTCTACCTTTCCAAAACTTTACTTCATATAAGTCTTAATCGACTACTCGGCCCGTCTCCGGCCACCTTTCCTCTACTTTTAACTTTTCAACTATTCTTATAAATCCCACGTGCCACGCAAGCTTACCATTCCTGGCATAACAGCCTTTTCACTTAAGTCAATCCCGGAGTTTCTTATTCCGGCTGGTTTCTTACTTACATTTCCTGTTTCCGTCCAATCTCACTTCATCATTTTATCTCTACCATCGATTGTAATACGCAGGGTCCGTCTACTAACCCATATGACAGCAACCTTACCCAATCCACAGGGTTCGCTCCAGTTTCCATTCTTTTCAATGATGTTCTCTGATAATCAAGAAGACAAGGTTTGTCAAAATTCTCCGGATTTCTTTCCAGAATCAGAGAAATTTTGGTCAAGCTATCCACCTACTGGTAAAATTAAGGAGACCAGTTTCGAAACCTGAAGAATGGTTCTATGAACCTCCAAGCAGGTAGAACCATAAGCAGTCATAATTTACGAAATAATCGTCATTAGATTAGAAGTTTAACCATTATAGAGGAACCAATTATATACATCCCTTAGAAGGGAATCAACAGTTTCAAACTGAAACCTGACACAATATCCTGATACCTATACATCCTGACATTAAATATTACCAAATGTTAGTGTACCTAACCACTAGTCTCAGAAGGAACATTACCATCGGAGTTGGTTGTTCCACAAAAATTGGCACTACTAAGGCCATCCGAACCTGGTGAACCGTGCTGTACGAATGCATCCGTAAGTACTTTGTCGTGCTACGCAAGCACACATCCTAATCATTTATGCGAAGCGTCGTTGGAAGCACAAAGTCTCCCTTTTTCCATTATACAATGTAAACTCTTGGTCATTACCAATTTCATCTTTTAGCTCGAGGAAGATTTTCTCACATTTTTTTTTCTCTCTTCAACTGGTGATTGTATTACTTGATCCATTATAATTCTGCATCGGAGTAAACTTAAGGAAACTACAATAATCCATTCAAAGAAAAGAAAGAATTTAATATTCCTCTGAATCACATGCATCTAACGTTTCTGGTTCATTATTTTACTGAGTTAAATTAACCCTATACTTAGTCTCTGACAATAGTCTCATTACGAGTTCATCTTGACTCACTGGTCTTATCTTCACTTTCTAACTGATTCATTCATAAAATGGACATTTTCCTGAATAAGACAACTTCATCAACCTCAATTTGGTTTCATAAATTATAACCTATGACATCTGCCTTTTTATGGCGAATTATTACTAAAAATATTCATACTAATTCATTTATCAAATGATATGGCACTTACTGCCTCTTCTCAACTATTTCTAGGGACTCTGTTCCTCGTCCTATATCGATGTCTTTGATAATCATACATCCCTCTAGCTTTTTCTTCGTTAATATGAAAGTCTCTAGGGATTCTCATCTATTCTCGTATAAGATCTCAAGTAATTCTTCCAATCCGTCTTATTTGCCGGTACTACATCCAGTAGTCCGGCTACGAATCCAACATTAATCTTCAGTTCTCTTGCTAATAGCTCAATTCTTTATGCTCACTTTTCTGAGCACCATACCTTAATCATCACATTCTTTCTGGCTGCAGCCCTCATTCCTCAAGGGTAAGCTCCTTATCCTAACAGGATTTTCCTTATCTGCTAGAACCACTTCTAGATCTCCAGTAGGGTACTCCAACGAATTTACCCGCTGATCTTCAACATATAAAGCATCATCGCGCTGCTGCTCGTATGCCTCAAGGTCTGTCGCCTTACTCATCGATACGATATCGAGCTAAGTTACTATCATGATACTTAAGAGTTCCCATAAGGGTTTTATATGTCATTACTACATTAAGTAGTCCGACTATGAACTTGGCAAGAGTTCTTATTATCGTAGTGAATTTATTGTTTTAACGTCGCCTCATCTCTGGGGTTTATAACGTACGCTCTGATACCATTTCTGTAACACCCCCAGATTCGGGGTCCGGGATCCGGTAGTTACGGTCTCCAATTCTGTCCACAATAATTGAGCTTACCTCAACATAAAATAATTTATATCTTTATGACCCAACACAACAATATAAAACACACCCGTTATAGTCCCAGAGATGAAATCAGAGTAACAATCAAATTTTATTAAACACATTATGAGTTCTTACAACCCAAAAGAGTTACAATATGAATACATACTCTTTACCATCCATTTACATAAGTCATACTAGTCCATATATTTGGTACTGAAAGAATGAATCTATCCTACCAATAGCTTTCTCTTCGGCTCTGGTAGTCTCATCGTCCTCGCCAGCATCGAGTGCGCCTTGTGCGAATCATCTGGTCTAGCTGTTGTTGTGATATAATAATAAAGCAATGGTGAGCAATAGCCCACCAACAATAATATTTAACTGAACGATAATATATAACAGTTCAAAAGTATCTTTCAAACCATATGCCATGCATTTACGGAAATGATGCCAGAATAATTAACATGAACGATGAAGTTACGAGGTAACTCAAAATGCATATATAGGTGGGAATATCTACTATGTCAAAGGTAAGCCAGATATTATCATTTATCATATAAAGAGGAAGTTGCAAGGAAAATATTGCAATCCCAGTTATTAACATTTTTCGAAGTCCTACAACCTGAAAGAAGTCTCTTCGATACATGTTGCGGAAGACACCGTCAACCTGAAAGAAGTCTCTTCGATACGTGTTGCAGGGAATTCCCAATTTGGGAGATGAACCAATACTGGAGTTACCACGCGCCAGCTGTCCCACTCCCTGATGATCAGTCGGGGATGGTACAACCCAATATAGTTTACTACCGGTAGAAGGAAGAACTGAAGGCTCCGCTTATCGATTTCCTTTAATAGTAACTCCCTGGCCAATGGTTAGGCCTTGTGATGGACCGCGCGACTCGGCCTCTTACACACGACTCCTAGTTCGAATAAATCCACAGCATTGAAACGTAGAGTTTGTCCTCCCTTCCCCAAGTGAAATACTTGTTGATAAGACTCCACAAAGTAGTCATATCTAGTTGAAAAGGAAAATTCACCAATATTTCCCAAGCTTTTGCTTGTTAATGGATATCAACTTGTTCCAACAATCTTACCCCTCGAATGATGAGAAGGTACACACAGACTTAATGAGTCCATAGCAACCAAGTTGCGAGTGAAAAGGATAAATTATGACCGGGAAGTCAACAAGAAAAATAACCTTTCTCAAGTAAGGTTCCCTTATAATTTAAGAGATAGAATCGAGTGAAGAATGGAATCTTGAGGACCTTTCTTGATATAATATTAATCGTAGGACTCCGAAATATTTTACATAATATTTGGAGGTGAAAGATAATCTCCAAATAATATAAATTATTTTAAAAAGAATTTAAAAGAATTAAATAAATATTCCAAGAATATTTATTAACTCAATAATAATTACGGAATATTATTAAATCATAATATTGCTCATAAGTAATCCTCGAATGAATATATAGAATTATTTACTAACTAAATCCCTCCTGAAATGAATATTCAAAATAATATTCATTAAATAATTAAACTCCAATAATTATTTGAAATAATATTCAATAAATAAGTCAAAACTTAAATGAATATTTGAAATTAATATTCATTTAATAAATAACCTTCTAAATGAATATCCAAATAATGTTCATTTAGTAATCAAAACTTTAAAGAAGTAATCGAAATAATATTCCTGAAGTAAATAGAACTTCCAATGAATATTTTACAATAATATTCATCAAGTACATAAAACCTTAAATGAATATTCGAAAGTAATATTCATTTAATAAATAATATTCTAATGAATATCAAAATAATATTCATTAAATAATCAACTCTAAATGAATATTCGAAACTAACATTCATTTAATATCTCTCGACTGAGATAATACTCGAATAACATTTCTCGAAATATTTTCAAGTAATTGATACTTTACGGAAGTATAAATAACGTTTAATAATAACATTCCTTAAAATGAATAATAATCTGCCGTTGGAATCCCTCCGGGTTTCCACGACTATCTATATCTCAAAATACTAACTCCCGGTCTATATTTAAGAATGAATATCATATGCCCTTCGCTAAGGGTCTTATCAAAACAATTCGGCTTATAACTGATAATTCGTATCTAGTCTATAAGCCAATATCAATTTAGGGAACATGTATCATAATATAATTTGACAATAGGCATGCATGCTATGGCATATGTAAAATGGCAATCATATATATATATATATATATATATATATTATCACAACAACAGGTTCAAAGTTTTGAACACTTGCCTGGTAATTGGGTGTGGGTAGAAATAGCGTGTCCTGGGTCTGCTCGATGATCTATAAACAATCAGAACATTCGAGATTAACCACTTAACACGTTTTAAAAGTCTAAGTATAACTTCACTTAAATCGAAACACGTTTTCGAATTATCTCGTTATACACCTTTTAGTGTAACTCTTTTTATTACTGATACGATCCGACATTTGTTCGTTATTACGACATGTCATCGTACCCACACTCGGTATATACTTAAGTCGTATAAGTTCTAAAGTCGATCGATTACGAACCGAGATTATACTTCGAGTTTTATCGTTCGTTTTCTAAGTGTTTTACCAAAGTTATAACCAAGCGGGTTTTTAGGGGTTCGTTCGCGTTTAACTTCGATTCCAACATTTTTATAAAATCGGAAAACGATCCTTTTGATATGTGGTTTTCTTTCATACCTTCCTTATGACCCCTAGTATTTATTTACCAAGATTCGCCACTGAGTAACATGCTTTACGAGGGTTTAATTGAAGTTACGAACTTTTACTTACTGTTCCGAACCAATTTCAGTAATTTGACCATAACTCCTAAACCGTAAGTCGGAATGTTTCGATTCTCATGCCAAAACGATCTATGGCTCGAGATCTACAAGGACCAGTCACAATATTACCATGGTCAGGAAATTATATTAACTACCATGCTTGGTTTTTAAGTGTTAACAAAAATTCGGTATTACGACGGCTATAATCGAACGTTCTAAAAATCATAGCAACACAACCAAGCCACACCGGACATCAATACAACTCATACACATATTTCTCATCCCAAATCTGTCCAAGAACATCTACTTTACCATTATAATCATCATGTTACCAAAATCACTAAATCACTTAACTAATCATGCTTATAACATGCTAACATCATCACCAACCATAAATCCATCAAGAACATGCATAATTCTCAAAACAAGATCTAGGGTTTCAAGAGGTCTACCTTCCTTGTAGTATGTAATAGCCTTATAAAGCTTGGTATGGTCCTTGTCTAGCCTTAACACACTTTAGATCAACCAAAGAATCAAAGAAATCAAAGTTAGTTTCTAGAAATCACTATTCATCATTATCTTGTAAAATTCTTAACAAATTGAAAAATAAGAGTTTGGCTCTAACAATTTTACCACATCTTGGCCTCTTCATAATATTTGTTTTGAGTCCTATATCATCAGATTTGAAGCTTCCTAGCTAGGGTTTTGATCCCACTTTTCCCGCTGGAAAGAAACTGCCAAGAACAGGCAGGTTGGCTTCTTCAACTTGGGGAAGGGATTTGACTAGGCTAGACTACTTCGATTGCCATGAAATTTTGATCGAACCTTTCTCATGGACTGGAGAAGCTATGGTTAAAATTTGGTGATTTGATCATGTATAGAAATGGAGATATGAATTTGTCTTTGAATGGTGTTTATGCTGGGCAGTTTAGAGAAAATGAGAGAAATGGGATTGTTTGGCTTGCTCTTGATCTAATCCTTGGCTAATGTGAATTATTTTGATGGATATGGATAATATATAGCATAAAGTGGCTTTATTAAAGTGCCTAGGTCATCCATGATGCAATCGAGTGGACAAGTGTTAGGATTTTGTGGTTGGATGATGAAAACATGCTAAGTACTTGGTTTGTTTCTAATACCACTAGTTAGCATTGTAACTAGCTTGGTTACTTGACCTTATCCTCTTACACATGCATGCATCTTGGTCCTCTGCTTGTTTCTTTATCTGGTTATTGCTCGTTTCGATCGACCGTTCGTAGGAATATTTCATGGATTTCTAATTAGGGTTTACCGGGAATCTTCTTAATATTAATAATATCATTCTCCATCTTTCTTACTAACTTTCGAATTTATATTCCTTAAATCCCTTCGTTAAATTCTTAAGTCTATCAGTGTCCAGGGAACTCTCGGAGAAAATAAAATTGCGGTTTTTCAGAATCCGACAGCTTTTACATACATTTATTTTCCTCCTGGATCACTAATACGAACTCGGAAATCCGTTCCGAATACTTCTATATAGTGTCGTCTCATAATATTCTCATTTCCACCAAAAATATTATTCATTCTTTTTTTTCTTTACTCATCCTCTTAGGGTTGTACAATTGTCCCTAATCTCTTTCGATCGTTCCTTAACCTTTTTACGGACCCACTGGACCAATAACAGATATCGATTTGGATGACATAAGAACAATCTTCTCCTTTAGAATTATTAAATCTCAATTCCCTAGGAGATAGATAATTCTTATCTAAAGTGTCACCCAATAGTATTCTTCATGGCATATAAACATTTGAATCCAAATCTATTCCTTTCAATCATTATCTCAATCGTTACATCGTAGTTCTAATCACTATTCACCAATACCTCAATACATAATAAAAAGTTTTAATTATATCCAAAATTTGGGGTTCTTACATTATATGCAACCTATGCAACTAAAAACTGAAAGTTGAATTTCCATTTTTTTGTCAACTTTCAATTGTATATAAGGGTTGTAGAGCAAAAAAAAATGAAAATTAAATTTTCAGTTGCATTCAGTTGCATATGCAATCTATGAAACTAAATGCAACTGAAAACTGAAAGTTAAATTTTCATATTTTGCCAACTTCTAGTTATATATAAGGGCTGCGCAGCAGCATAAAATGAAAATTCAACTTCCAGTTTTCAGTTGCATTCAGTTCCATATGCAACCTATGCAACTGAATGCAACTGAAAACTAAAAATTGAATTTCCATTTTTTGTCAACTTCTAGTTATATATAAGGGTTGCGCAGCGGAAAAAAAGGAAAATTCAACTTTCAATTTTCAGTTACATTCAGTTGCATTTGCAACCTATGCAACTGAATGCAGTTGAAAACTGAAAGTTAAATTTTCATTTTTTGCTTCTGCGCAGCCCTTATATACAACTGGAAGTTGGTATAAAAAATGAAAATTCAACTTGGAATTTTCAGTTGAATTAAGTTGCATATGAGATTGCAAATGCAACCACATATGTGCAAGTGAATGCAACCTGTTGCGCAGCCATTACAAATAAAATAATATTTTTACAAATAAAATGGTATTTTTGCAAATTATTTTTTTTAAAGAAGTATTTTTGCAAAAAAAAATTATAGACAAAGGTATTTATAAAAAAGTCCTATATATATAAAGTTATTATCAAATTATATTATTTAAATTTTAAGTATACCAAATTCATGTTTAAAAAATTTAAATTCATGTTTAAAAAATTTGAATTCAAATTTTAAAAAATTTATATAATTTTAAAGAACATCCGTGCAATACACGGATTTTAAGCTAGTCTAAAAGAATTTATTAAATATAGAAAAGTATGCATAAAATTAACTAATTCTACATAGACTGTGCGTAGGATGATAAATCAACAACGATCTACTAAAATTCATAAATTATTTAAAATCCGTCAAAATCTAAATTTAGGGGGGTGTATTCAACTGGGATTTTGAAAGATTTTGAGGGATTTTAGAAATTTAGGGGTATTCAATTTGGATTTTTTTAAATCCATTAAAATCTTGAGGTATTCAATTTGGATTTCAAAATGTCATTTAAAATCCGAGGGTATTCAATTAGGATTTCAAAAAATCTTTTAAAATCTGGGTGTATTCAATCTGGATTTAAAACAATCCATTTAAATCTGATGGTATTCAAAAATCCATGGATTTTTTAGATTTATTAAAATGGTGGATTTTGGTGGATTTGCTAGTTGTTTTAATAAGTTTTGAAATCTTGCAAAAATCAATGAGATTTTGATGGATTTCTAAAAAAACATTTCAAATCTCAATGACTCTACATCAATTTTACAAGATTCTTTGTAGAATTTAAACAATCCGTGGATTTAAAAAATTCATTAAAATCCATGGATTATCATAAATTCATTAAAATCTTGAATACACCCCTATTAACATACCCCGTAGAAGTATGATATATGGACTACCAAAATAACATTTATGCGAGAAAACACAAATGAAAACTATTTAACCCCATTTTAAAAAAATGATGACCAAATTGCCTCAACACACAAACAGGGTCCTAAATGCCCATAGAATGCGGTATATCGTCTGTAGCATTAGCGCTAATACGTTATTTCTAAATCCAAAATGAAACCCGTTAAATATATTTTTTAATATTAAATTAAAAAATAATATATTCAATTAAGTAAATATGCAACAATTCCATGAGCTCATGCTTAAACTACACATATCTATACTATATTATAATAAGCGAAAGGGGGTATAATTTGTAGTTGGTTACCCCCTTATTTTTGTTTATCCCCTTATTTTTGGTTATCCTCATTCACAACCGTTAGATCTTCAATTCAAATAGATCATGACTGTTAGTGATAGAGTGTATTATATATATACTTTATAGGATTTTGTTCCCACATTTACGGTGCTTTTGTGAATAATCGTGTGGATTTAATTAGTTTTTGATGAGTTTGCCGCAGGAAATAAAGAATTGCCAAGTTTGAAGGAGTTTAATGATTTTACGGTGTTTTTAGCTCAAAAGAATTATTTTGTGAACTTCCGAGAAGAGACAATTAAATTGTGGTTCGTTGCTAGAGTTTTGGAGTAGAATTTTGTGCTCAACAGAATTGTCTAAGCAAGGCTATTTCTGCTCCAAGGGTTGAAGAAATGTCGATTAAGGGTGAAGTTTCCGTCATTTTGGAGTTGATTTATGTTATGGAATGGAGAATAGAGGCTAATGTCAGCTACCAAGAAGTATGCAAGTCAAGAAGGATTAAAGACGGAAGCTCATGCAAAAGGAACGGGAAGAAAAGGCTGAAAAACGAAGAAATCATGCAGAAAAAAATCCATCAGATTGTTGCTGGGTAGTCTGCACCAAAAGCTGGGCAGACTGCGCCAGAAATGTACTTGTAGGCAGAATGACTTGGCGCATACTGTGCCAATTTCGTGCAGGGTGCGCCAGGTGCGGCCAGAGTTGCAGAAAAATTACCCTTTTGCCCCCGTTCGAGTTCTGATTGAATTTTAAGTAGTTTCTTCTAATTCTAATTGTATTTTAGGATATTTTCTTGCTGGGCAAGACTTGGAGTGACTATATAAACACATCTAGGGTATAGTTTTGGGGATCGGAAAAATTATTGTACACACTATAATTTTGTAAGCATCTTTTGGGAGAACTATTATTTTTCTTTGAAGGTTGAAGATTAAAGGTTTTTTCTCTATTCTTATAATTATGTGTTCATCTTACAATTCTTGTTTTTTTCATTCAATTATGAGTGAGTAGATTATTAATCTAGGGTTAAGTAGAACCCTAGTTACGATTAATGTGTGAATTTCCAACTCCCAAATTTGATTGTTTAATTGCTCTTGCTTATTGAGTTGTTTAAATGAACAATTACAAATCAGACGTGATTATGTGTATTGTTTGAACCAATATCTAATTATCAGCGAGAGTTGGATTTAGATGGTTGAGATTTATCCAATAAGAACATGAAATTCTCCATGAGAATAGGTAGAATGAATTGTTAGGAAATTAGGATGCTGTGATTAATGTCTTTAAATTGCATGATACCATGAGAATAGGTTTGATTGTATTTGAGAGAAGCCATTAATACTCGAGAGGGGTTATTGGTATTTATAGGGCGTATCTTTCCTTTTGAGTAATATATCTGATTAATTGGGGAGGAAATTCACGATCGCATTAATTCATGCTATTGGAGATACTTAATTCTGGATGTTTTTAATACTTGATTAATATAAACACAATTCTCTTTAGTATAAAATTAGTTTAATAATTTCTCAAAATTTATTGTGTTACTTGCTTAGCCGAATTAAATCAGAAATAACTGGTGATTGATACGTTTGTCTCTGTGGGATCGACTCTGACTTACCCTACTACATAGTTATAAGGATTCGTTAGAAATTATTATTTGATAGGCACGCGACGGCCTTGTCAAATTTTTGCCGCCGCTGCCGGGGACAAAGCAGTGTTAGATTAGTTACTTTTTGAGTAGATTCAGCTAAGATTTTTGTTGTGTTGCTTTGGCTATTATTCTTGTTCCGTTTTATCCTTTGCTTGTGGATTTTCTTGTTTCTTGCAAAATTTGAGTTTCAGCTTCCACTAACAAGAAATTAAGCAAGTGAATGGAGGAAGAAGAACACATGGAGGCACTGGTTAAGACTATGCATGCATTATCTCAAAAGATCGATGAATTTGAGTCAAGAACTTCATATTTGGTTCCTACTTGTGAAGTTTGTGGTATACAAGGACATACTCAAAATTATTGCCAATATAACACCCCTTATTACCCAAACCAAGCACACTATTGGGATGGTAATTTTCATTACAATACTCATTACCACACTGATCAAAGACCACAATACCATCCTTATTCCAAAACTTACAATTCTAGTTGGGAAAATTATTCTAATTTTTCCTACCAAAACAATCCACCTCAAACACAAAAGTCTAGCTTGGAAACTGCCTTGGAAACTTATCTCTCTTCATGTGCTCCAAACCAACATTCTAATGATCAATTTAAAAGAGATATCGGTTAGTCCATGCCAAGTTCAACCACCTCAAATCAACTACTCTCAGCCACCACAAAAATCTAACTTGGAAAATCTTGTGGAAGGATTTATTGCTGCACAGCTGAGCAAGAATGTAGAAGTTGAGACAAGTCTCAATGAGATGAAAACTCACAACAAGTTGATTGAAAATTCATTGGCTCAACTAGCTCAAGAGGTAACTGAATTCTTTGAGATGCGCACTCAAACGGAGAAAATACCAATGAGTCAATTTGATGATGCAACTTTGTCGAGTGGTAAGGAGTTCAAAGAATCGCAAAACGAGGTTAGTAATAGTAAGCTAATTTTTGATGATTATGATGATGAAGATGATGATTTTGAAAGCATTACTCTTATTGACCAATATGCTTCTCAAGAAATTAACTCGTGTGAAAACTCGTTTGATAGTAATGAGATTGATTTCTTAGATGACTCTTTTTGCACGCTATTTGATGAGGATGATAGTATGGTTATGGTAGATATAAATTTGAATAAGGATATTGTGATTCCAATTGTAGTAGATGAGATAGAACCGAATTTGGATAAACTTGACTTAAATGATGTAAAAATTGAAAATATGTGTGTGCCTTTTGTCGACCCAATTTGGGAGGAATTTATGAAAAGTAACTATAGCCATGTTGGAGATGATTTTTCTAAATACTTTCACTTGCTGAAAATTCTTGAGCATCACATGAGCCTCACATATCAATTTCTATATCTTTTTGGTTATTTAATTGGTGCTCACATCATTAGATTAATTCGAATTAGGAGATATGTACATTTGTTTGCCTTTTCACCTAATTGATGATCTAGTTATTGATAAGAGTGTCGGGCTAACGACGTTAAACAAATGCACTGCTTGGGAGGCAACCCATGGATTCTATATACATTGGAAGACTGGTGCACTTCATGCTTCGGCATAGGGGAGTATTTCTTCTTTCTTTTAATTAGTTAAAATACTTAGTATTGTGTCATTGAGGACATTGCCACATTTAAGTGTGGGGATGTGTTATTTGTAGTAGCATAGTGTTCTTTGTAGTAGCATATTAGTAAAAAAAAAAAATTTAAAAAATTGAAAAATACCAAAAATAATTCTAGCAATGTGAAGATTACTTACGTAAATGCACTCATGCATGCTTAGAAATCTTGTGTTTATGGATGCTTTTGATTGAGAAGTGATATGTGATGTTCTTGTGCACACACGTACATTAGTAAGTAGAAACTAGTAGACTTATTGAATGTGCTAAATGATTAGAATGACATGAATATGTGCAAGGTAATTTGGTTTATATGCTTTGAATACAAGTAGGTGCGTTAGAGAGACTGTTACTTTGGGATTGATTATGCTTTGTCACACCAAGTGAGTTTTGAGCTTATAATGCATATCATTTGCATGACTATTCGTTTGCTTGAGTGTCCACTTGTCGTTTGCATTGCTAGCAATTGCTTGAAGTCTTTCTTGAGATGCATGACATTAATTGATGATAAGATGATAAAGGCAATAGGATAACCTCATATTTCCCATAATTCCAAACCATTTATACATGATCAATTATTTAACCCTTTGAGCCAAATCCTATTCTTTCGGTGACACACCATGTACTTGCCTATATCCTTTTCTTGTATTGGCCTTACATTAATTTTTGATCCTAAATTGTCAAGGGCTGGTATTGTGCTTAAGGGAGTAATAAGGTGTGCAAAAAGGGGGGTTTTATTGGTGAGCATAATTTTTGGGAATATTTGGGGTTTGGTTGTTAGCTTGTTAGTCGAAGTTTGAATTCATATCTTTTGGATCATTGTTCTTGCTATTATTTAGCTCTCTTGAAAAAAAAAGAAAAAAAAGATAAAAAAACAGAAAAAATAAATATGAGAGCATACTTATCCTTTGTGATCCTACTTTGATTCGACTAGTCAAGTTGTTTATAAATAAAAGTTCAAGTGTGGGGAAGTATATATATTGGTTTTAATAAGTATGGGAGTTGTTTTAATTTCATTGTCGGGTACTAGATTTTGACTTAACCTTCTTTGGCTTTCTTGACGTACCTTATCCCTAGCCCCGTTACAACCTTATAAAAGACCTTTTGATTGTCATTGACGATGTATGTTGCGTTAAAGGTTAGATTGATAACAAGGACGAAGCATGTTTATGATATTGTTGGAGTTGAGTGAAACACTTACCCTTTGTTTTGAGTGAATATTTTTTGTGAGTGAACGGTGAGTTTTTGCTTTTGGCATAGGAGATCCCAGATTTTGTCTCAAAGATGTGCTCTTGTGTGCTTAGCATGTTTACCAACCTATTCTTACATTTGACATGAATTTCTATGATATTATGCATCTTCTTTGAGTAGACTATGTGGATACTTGCACTTTAGACACCAAGGCATTGCATTTTCATTTTGATTCTTAAGCGGATGTGACATGAGAGGACGGGTGTGTGTGGTGTTGTGTTAATGTGTGGTCATTTGCTTGAGCTAGATGAATTTTGTGGGTATATTCAATATAAACCCTCACGAGACCTTACTCGTCCACTAGGGCTACCTAGGGGTTTAAAGGGCTTGTTGCATATGCCAAATGCAACCGTGATCACCTACGGAAGTGGTACTAATTAGTTAGTAATAATTATTATGTTAGTTTGCACGAGGACGCGCAAGGTGTTAAGTGTGGGATATTTGATAGAGTGTATTATATATATACTTTATAGGATTTTGTTCCCACATTTACGGTGCTTTTGTGAATAATTGTGTGGATTTAATTAGTTTTTTATGAGTTTGCCGCAGGAAATAAAGAATTGCCAAGTTTGAAGGAGTTTAATGATTTTACGGTATTTTTAGCTCAAAAGAATTATTTTGTGAACTTCCGAGAAGAGACAATTAAATTGTGGTTCGTTGCTAGAGTTTTGGAGTAGAATTTTGTGCTCAACAGAATTGTCTAAGTAAGGCTATTTCTGCTCCAAGGGTTGAAGAAATGTCGATTAAGGGTGAAGTTTCCGTCATTTTGGAGTTGATTTATGTTATGGAATGAAGAATGGAGGCTAATGTCAGCTACCAAGAAGTATGCAAGTCAAGAAGGATTAAAGACGGAAGCTCATGCAAAAGGAACGGGAAGAAAAGGCTGAAAAACGAAGAAATCATGCAAAAAAAAATCCATCAGATTGTCGATGGGCAGTCTGCACCAAAAGCTGGGCAGACTGCGCTAGAAATGTACTTGTAGGCAGAATGACTTGGCGCAGACTGTGCCAATTTCGTGCAGGGTGCGCCAGGTGCGGCCAGAGTTGCAGAAAAATTACCCTTTTGCCCCTGTTCGAGTTCTGATTGAATTTTAAGTAGTTTCTTCTAATTCTAAGTGTATTTTAGGATATTTTCTTGCTGGGCAAGACTTGGAGTGACTATATAAACACATCTAGGGTATAGTTTTGGGGATCGGAAAAACTATTGTACACACAATATAATTTTGTAAGCATCTTTTGGGAGAACTATTATTTTTCTTTGAAGGTTGAAGTTTAAAGGTTTTTTCTCTATTCTTATAATTATGTGTTTATCTTACAATTCTTGTTTTGTTCATTCAATTATGAGTGAGTAGATTATTAATTTAGGGTTCAGTAGAACCCTAGTTATGATTAATGTGTGAATTTCCAACTCCCCGGTTTGATTGTTTAATTGCTCTTGCTTATTGAGTTGTTTAAATTAACAATTACAAATCAGACGTGATTATGTGTATTGTTTGAACCAATATCTAATTATCAGCGAGAGTTGGATTTAGATGGTTGTGATTTATCCAATAAGAACATGAAATTCTCCATGAAAATAGGTAGAATGAATTGTTAGGAAATTAGGATGCTGTGATTAATGTCTCTAAATTGCATGATACTATGAGAATAGGTTTGATTGTATTTGAGAGAAGCCATTAATACTCGAGAGGGGTTATTGGTATTTATAGGGCGCATCTTTCCTTTTGAGTAATATATCTGATTAATTGGGGAGGAAATTCAC
The DNA here is from genome assembly GCA_036435485.1 of Saposhnikovia divaricata. NCBI lineage: Eukaryota > Viridiplantae > Streptophyta > Magnoliopsida > Apiales > Apiaceae > Saposhnikovia > Saposhnikovia divaricata. Next base: position 132,142,950 of record CM071600.1, read on the forward strand.
GATCGCATTAATTCATGCTAGTGGGGATACTTAATTCTGGATGTTTTTAATACTTGATTAATATAAACACAATTCTTTTTAGTATAAAATTAGTTTAATAATTTCTCAAAATTTATTGTGTTACTTGCTTAGCCGAATTAAATCAGAAATAACTGGTGATTGATACGTTTGTCTCTGTGGGATCGACTCTGACTTACCCTACTACATAGTTATAAGGATTCGTTAGAAATTATTATTTGATAGGCACGCGACGGCCTTGTCAGTTAGATACAACAATACTAAAAGTTGAAGGTCTAAGGTTCGAATCCCGCCAACAGCATTTTAATATAAAATTAATACTAGATTATGTTATATAGAAAGGTTGAAGATTCGATTCTCACCAACAGCATATTAATTTAGATTTAATACTAAACTAAAAATAATGTTTAAAATATTATATATACTAAACTATAAATAAATTAAAAAAATAAAAATAACTCGTGTTTTGCACGGGCTATAAGCTAGTAAGTATTAAATTTAAAGACTTAATACGGTGATTTGTGTTCAGAATCAAGAGAGAGAATGCGGTATTGCGTTTAACGCATTGATAGGGTATTTAAGGCCAGAATCCCGAGCAAGGGTATTCGGGGCCAAGTGTACTTAAATTTGGTTATTTTGGGCATTTTTTCAAATATTAATTCATTGATTATTTAATACTTCCTCTGTTCCAGCCGGTTCTTTATAGACGGCTGGGACACGGAGACCAAGTAATATAATTTAAATAAAGTAATGGGTGTAATAGTGTAAAGTGTTGAAAAAGTAGAGTGAAATAGTGGATGTAATAATGTATTTATTTGTTAAAAGTTACTATTTTTGGTAATGTATAGAAATGGATGTAACGTCCCAAAAAAATAACTGTAAAGAACCAGTTGAGATGGAGGGAGTAATTTTTAAGATTAATAAAATGTGCTCACACTATTTGTTTTATTGGCCTGCAATTTGTCTAGAAAGGAATAGAATATATTGGATTCCTGGATGCATGCAAAATTACATCTTATCCAGAGTGGATTATTGACTGCTTCCTTTTAACACACCTGTAAAAAAAGAAATAAAAGTTATCCTTGATCCGATTACCTGTCCTGTCAAATCCCATTATGCGAGTTATCTGTTACTTTTACTCACCTTCGTCTGCTGGTAAATTCACCCAGTATAATTCGTCTTCGGGTAATTTTGTAACTGCACCTTGACCAAATACTAAAATAGTGCCGGCACGGTTTCCGAGGAAGTTTAGCAACTTCTTACTGCAGTCCGTGTCAGTGAACTCGATCCCTTTCGAGCAGTCCGTGTCCGTAAACTCGATCCCTTTCGAGTTTAATTGTCAACGAATTCTCGACAAAGTTGACAAGCTGGAAAATTAGGTAACAAATTTCAAGTCATTTTGTCATTTTAACAAATTTTGTCAAAGAATTCGGAAAGACGGAGGGAATATTAGACTATCTTATTTCGAGCCAAAAAAAATTTCGCTAGCTTCCAATTTGTATTCATAATAAATTATTCTAATTTGAGTTTAAAGAAAATTAGTTAGCTTCGGATTCATATTCATATTAGATTATCTTTTTGTGGGTCGAATTCTAGTTAGCAAGTAAGTCACTGGTTATCAGATTTAGAGTAAAAGTTCAAGGTTGATTAAGACTAAAACCAATTAATGTGTACAGTGACTGGTTCACGAATTGTTCCTTTTAATTCATTTATTTGTAAGAAAATTAATTTGTGTTTTTTATGTTTTCAGCTACGACCATGGAACCGGATACCAAATACAATATTGCGAACGCTGATTCTGAACATCATCGTGATGTTTTAGCAAGTAAGATTTTGATGAATTTGAGTGATGTCAATCTCTTTACACTTCCGTTTTGATGTTTGTTTATGCAGTTACACTTTCACCAGACAAGTTCTAAAGCTTACGTACCATATTTGATGTTTTCTGTTATACCAATCGTTAGGATGCATGTATTTTTGTTTTTGTTTTCATTTCTCTACGTTTCAGGATTTAACCTTTAAAAATTGCAATATCAAAGTAAGAGCTTCGAGAGATACCAAATTGAAATCTCAAATGATGTGACATAGATGACCAGTTCGAAGCACCGAATTTGATTAATTAGACACTGAATCATGGATTTTCTAATGAAAACGGACCTCCACTAACAGTAGGTCAAAAGAAGTTGCCTGTGAGTTTTGCAAGTAAATCATAGTTTCAGTAATTCGTATAAGATTCCCACTGCAAAAAACATTTTTAGGCATAAACCAAAAATATACCATCATAACTAGTAAAAAAAAAAATATATATATATATATATATATATACCATCACTATTAGATTATTAGTATCTTCGTAATTGAAAAGTTTATTTATAATTCTCTTATCCTTTATATTTATTTCTAAAATGAGATTCATCTTAATCATAAATCCATTTTACTGCTAAGAAAATTCAATCTTATCCAATCTTTGTTATACTTTCATCACATTGCATTAAGTTGTTCTCCAATATAAACCTTGCACCACCCCTCCCCTCTAGTTATAAAAGTACCCTGCCTTGAATCTTGAATCTTCATTACATTTTTCTCTGAACTGTTTTTTGCATTTGACAGAGGAGGAAGAGGAGATGACAGCGTTCAATGAAGACCACAAGGTGAGCTTTAAGTCTCCGAGAAGCTTTGCCACTATCTTCAAATCCGGAATCAAGGAGACTTTGTTTCCCGATGATCCATTCTACTTGTTCAAGAAAGAGCCTAGTTCTTTACGTCGCGCCAAATTAGCCATGAACTATTTTGTACCAGCATCGGAATGGTTGCCTAAATACAATTTACAATTGTTTAAGTATGATGTTCTTGCTGGAATTACGATTGCTAGCCTCGCCATTCCACAAGGCATTAGCTACGCCAAGCTTGCTAATATTTCCCCCATCATTGGCCTATGTAAGTTGTGTGTATCTATATAAGAGGTGCACATGTCACTTGTGTTATATATATGTTGCACCGTATACCTGCATTGATGTTGTGAAATATATACTCACATCTAACAAAATTTTTCCGTGCGCCTTGTTTTTGCTGTAGATTCAAGCTTTGTCCCACCGTTGATTTACGCTGTATTTGGTAGTTCAAAGTATGTTGCAGTAGGAACTCTTGCAGCTTCATCTTTGCTTATATCTTCAACAATAGAAGAGAAAGTGTCGCCCACAAACAATCCTGATTTGTATCTTGGTTTGGTGTTTACTGCTACACTCATATCTGGCTTGCTTCAGTTAGCTTTAGGGCTATTAAGGTGGAGAAATTAATTACTTACGGCGTAACTTGTATCATATTTATCTTCATATCTTTATACAAAAATGTTCGATAGCTATAAGTAATCGTACTTGTTCTGTACACAGATTAGGGATTTTAGTAGATTTCCTATCACATGCTACTATCACTGGTTTTATGGGAGGGACTGCAACATTAATCTGCCTACAACAACTGAAGAGCATTTTCGGATTAAAGCACTTCACAAACCATACCAGTATAGTTGATGTTCTGCAAGCAGTTTTCAGCCATACAGATGAGGTGTGTATTACAAACAGTATAAGTACATTTTTGTCATTAAGTTCATGCATTATCTATTTGTTATTAAGACTAAAAGAAGTAGCCCTTTTAAGGGATCATTCATGTGACGTATTTCACATCAATGTTCATAGTCAATTTTTAAAAAGACATGAAAAGAAAGACAGTAGAAAGCATAATATTAGTGTGTTATCCTTTTCCATCAATTATTTCTCCTTTATGTCATGGCAGGAAAGACAGTAAATTTTTTTCTCTTCTTTTTGGTGATTTATGAAATGAGTGTACCATTATCGACTAATTAATTCAACGCGGTTAATTCTCTAATCACTTCTTTTTTAATCATACAGTGGAGATGGCAGAGTGCAATTGTGGGAATAATCTTCCTTGTTTTTCTTCTCTTCACTAGATATGTTGTAAGTTCTCTCTGAACTTGTTAAAGTTCAAACACATACCAAAACAAATATTGATGTACTACATGTTTCTGTAGATGCAATTCATCCATTTAATTTACCAAATAACTATGTAAATACAGTTTTGTTTGACTCTTTAATTTCGGAATGATGATGAAATTGCAGAAAGAAAAAAGGCCAAAGTTGTTTTGGCTATCAGCAATAGCTCCAATGGTGTGTGTTATTATCGGTTGTGTTTTCGCCTATTTCGCACATGCTGAGAAACATGGCATCCAAATTGTAAGATTCTTTCTGCTTCATATACTTTAGGTTGATTCTTAAATTCAGACTACTCATACAAAATGACACCCCTGGTCCCTGCCCCCTGGCTCGTTTACTGTTTTTAAAATTAAAGTGCATGTTTACTATAACTGTAATATCCTATATTATCCCATATTTAACTCTAATCAAACTGCAGGTTGGTGAGTTAAAAAGAGGGCTCAATCCTCTATCCTTCAAAGATTTGAATTTCGATCCAAAATACATATCTGCACCTATAAGAGCCGGAGTTATCACAGGTTTTATTGCTCTAGCGGTAAGAAAACTTCTTAATGATTCCTAAAAAAGCTTAATTCTTTCCCATTTTTTATTATTAACCAGAAAGTTGTAGCTTCTGCTAATCAAATGCGTATATTTAAAGGAAGGAATAGCAATTGGACGGAGTTTTGCTATAATGAATAATGAACAAACTGATGGCAACAAAGAGATGATTGCTTTTGGTCTCATGAACATAGTTGGATCTTTCACTTCTTGCTACTTGACTAGTGGTATGTATGTCGGGTCTATAACTAACGATTCTTCTTTATACCTATATATTAGCAACTGTCACAATTTTGAAATTTTACACTTTTTTGTGTAGGGCCATTTTCAAAATCAGCAGTGAACTATAATGCTGGTGCTAAAACAGCAATGACAAATGTTGTGATGGCATTTTGCATGTTGTTGGTTCTTCTCTTCTTGGCTCCTCTCTTCAAATACACTCCACTTGTTACCCTTTCCGCTATTATAATATCAGCGGTTGTTGGACTCATCGATTATCAAAAAGCTTACCACCTTTTCAAGACAGACAAGTTTGATTTTCTTATCTGCATGGCTGCATTTTCTGGTGTTATCTTCATTAGCATGGAGATGGGAATAATGATCTCGGTATATTAACGATTTTAGAACACTGTTTAATCTGTTCATGGTTCGATTAACAAAGATAACATAATGTTAATGACCTACTTTCTAGGTTGGAATTGCACTAGTAAGAGCACTTTTATATGTAGCAAGACCTGCTAGTTGCAAGCTTGGAAATATATCAAATTCAATGCCATTGTATCGTGATGTCGAGCAATATCCTGGTGCAACTGGGATTCCAGGAATGCTACTTTTACAACTTGGATCTCCTATATATTTTGCTAATTGCAGTTATCTTAGAGACAGGTCTAATATCCATTCTTTTCTTTTCCTACACAGTTCACGTTACAATACAAAAGAGCTATTGTCAAATACTTATATGTTGACTAATCTATATCTGTGTAAACTGCTGATTATTGATTAGTTCTTTTTACTTGTTTCTGCTAGAATTTTAAGATATATTAGAGATGAGCACGACATCTCCAACCCTGAAGTGAATGATATCGAATATGTTTTATTGGATCTTGGAGGTAAGAATAATACTACCAATTACCAGGTTAAATTATTTGTGTTTTTTACCTTACTATACCATTGGTCACATAATCATTATATGTCTCATCTATAGGAGTTACATCTATAGACACAACAGGCGTGGAAGTTCTTTTCGAAATTCAAAAGAACATGGAATCGAAAAAGATGAAGGTAAAGCACCATTTTAAATGAACTATGATTGCATAATTGCCCAGGGACGGAAGTACAGATGGGTTTTTCCGACATGATTTAACAAAAAATAAAATAAAATATTAGAACATTTCCAATAGGACAAAACCCTTAGCTAAATAATCTAGGTGTCACTCTGTAGACAATAGTTAAAATTTGAGCACTCCAATTATGTAGCCCTTAGTAAAAAAATATAGACAATCAATGGGCAATATTTGTTAACCAATGAATTCCTTACGTATAATTTTATCCGACAAGAAATATAGATAACAATATTGGAGTACATATCCTTACCCTTAGTAAAAATGTTATATAATCATTATAGTCAACCATTTTAGCTTTTAGCTATTACACTCCAATATGCTCTTAGTTATGCAGATTTTGATTTTTCAGACCCCAACTATGTACCAAGCCCAGCCAGTAACTTGTCAAGCCCACTTCTTTTTGAATTCTCAGACTTCCCTTGTCTCAACTTATAGTACAGCTAAAGAAAAAAGATTACATATTTGTTCTGAGTTCTCATCCAAGTAAATTTTGAAGATGTAATTTTTTGTTTGTTTGTTTGTTTTGTTCTATTTTCTGCATGGGTAGATGATTTTGATAAACCCAAGACTGGCGGTCATGGAAAAGTTGATTCTCGGAAATTTCATAGACAAGATTGGGAAAGACTCGGTTTTCCTATCAATCGAAGATGCAATTGAAGCGTGCAAATTTTCGCTCAGAAATCTGAAGGAAATAAATGGAGAAAATGGTGTTAATACATAAATGGCTCGGGACAGAGTGTAGTTGACTATTGTGTCAACCAACCTCAAGTGTGCAATATGTTCTTTTTTTATTTTAATTTATCAAGTGTAAACTGTCGTTTTCTATTTTAGTTTATCAGTAAACCAGGAGCTATAAATTTTTTTAATAAAATTTTAATATATATTTATCTTATATAATATTGTCAATAATCAATTTTAACTGTAAACATAGTATTATTTAATGAGCCGTTCTGTTCTCTAAATCAAAATCTCAACTTTAGTAAATATTATGAATATTTGTAAAATAATTATTATCAATATTAAAAATCTAAAATAAATTAAAATTTATAAAAAATTTCTAATTCTAATAGTTAATACGATCTTTTCTAATGAGCCGTATTCTTGTAAAGTACGTTTCGAACCATTTTCATTTGGGGCTGAATTCTCAATTTCATTATATTTTATTCATACTTATTTATACAAAATCTTACAATTTAAACCTAAAAAGAGTGAATTTTAAATTTTACTTTTTTTTGACAAATAAATTTTGTTTTTTCTAAACTTTATAATATTTGTGAAATTTTAAAAAATGAAAATGCATCTTATTTTAAAATAATGTCCAAAATACACTACTTTCCCTTACAACTTGCCCAAAATGCCTGTTTGCGAGACTGGCCGCCCTTTTTGCCCACGGTGTACGCATACACATGCGTACACTGAGATACGTATTCAGGGAATGCGCATCTGGGGTCACGCATTCCCCAGATGCGCAATGACGTCAGCATGCGTCATTTCTTCGTTAACAGCTCCGGAGCTCCGACGATCAAAAAATCGTCTGGAAATCGCCTTTCCCCGTCCATTCGATTCAGGCCACCTCCAAAAAAATCAAGCACATCAAAATGATGTCCATATATTGTTCTACATATTGCCATATTCAGTTGATGAGTTCTGGCCCCGCAGGGGCGTGTACGAACGATCTGAAAACTCAATCGGAAAAAGCACTCGATTTTGGGGCTTTCGTTTACGACCAATCAAATGGAAAATGGTTGGTATGTTCTTGTAGAGTACGAAAAGGCGATCGTTTTGGTATATGGCACGTTATTGAACGATGCCTGGAATGGACTGAATCGTTTGGTCAAAGATTTCGTCGATAAAACGACGTCGGCGCTGTTGGGAGACGATGAACAGTAGTGAGGCATACGCATGTTGGACATGCATATCTAGGGTCACGCATGCTCGACATGCCTATCCTCAGTTACTGTTCATAAATTCAGAAGCAATTTTAACAAACGCCACGCATAGGTACGATGCGTGGTCGACCTCCTCGCAATACTAACATGCGTATACCCTCCATGCATGTGTGTATTGCGCGGTCCGTGGGTAAAAAGGGCGGAAAGTTTCATTCGTGGGTATTTTGGGCAGCTGGAATTAAAATGTGGGCATTTTGGTTTTTCACCCTATTTTATATATATATATATATATATATATATATATATATATATATAGGCTCATGCTCAAAAGAGAACCCCCTTAAAAAGAGAACTTAGAGAACCAATCCTAACCATTGGATGTATTATAATCAACGACCCCGCCAGGGGCACCCACACACTAATCAAATACACCCTCATACACACAATACCACCTAATTCCCTCCGTTTTTAATTTGATTTTTCCGGTCAATCGGTGATATTTTTTTAAAATCTAATTTCACCACATTTTTCTCTATCTCCCAACGATCAGTTTGCATACCATATGTGGTATATTTTAATTTAGTTTTCTTAGTTCTCCTTTTATATATATATATATATATATATATATATATATATATATATATATATATATATATATATATATTAGTATTTATTTTCTTACCAAAAATTTAGAAACTAAAAATATAGTAAATTTTTATTTTTATTTAGAACTACAATATAATTAAAAAAATTATTTTGAAAAAATATTTAGAGGACTCTACCAATATATATGTTTTCTCTTTATATTCAAACAACTATCGTACTTCCAATATAATTTTTAATTGTATGTATTTTCAAAGAATTAGAAATATTTTTTTCTATAAATTAGAACTCTATTCAGTTATCAATTAAACTTTTAATTAGGATAAAATTCCAAATTATCCATATTTTTAGATTTTAATCCCAAAATACCCAAATATACGCAACAGTAACCAAAATATCCACTAATTATGCATGAGTGGTCAAAAAATATACAAGTCAACAACTAATGTGTACCAACTTGCTAGCACTTTTGGACTGACCTGTGGTGGGTTGTTGGGTCCGTATGCATTCGGTTGTGGGTTTGGATGTTATTAATGGTATCAGAGCTCTGTCCAGCCGGAAGTGCAGACACACTGCCCGAGTTCTGTAAATGTGTGTGGACTCGACGAGGATGTCGACCCAATAAATAAGAGGGGGTGTTTGTAACATCCCACTTCGATTAGATTGAGAGTATTCGGATCTTTTATAGATACAAGTCACCAACTAATGTGTACCAACTTGCTAGCACTTTTGGACGGACCTGTATAAGTTGTTGGATCCGATTTGCATTCGGTTGTGGGCTTGTATGTTATAAAGACCACGTATTCTATCATGTATACACTTTTAACAAATTCAAATAAGTATTGTACCCGTGAAACACGCATTTACCATCTGCATAGTTAGAAATATGCATCTACATCTTGCGTACACAGAAGATTTCAATATTTTAACTATTTAATTGATCTAGAATACGCATACAATTTTTGCGTGATCAATGATTACGTATATCAAACATGTATGGAACTAATAGTGCATGTCTTTGTAATAATTTGTATGGCAACTTATGTATATTACAATTTTTTTCGCTAAATTTATATTTGCAGACATTATAAAATAATTTATAACTAAATCATCAATTCAAATTATATTTTCTTATGAAATTCGACGGTCTAATTTTAAAAAATTCGGGAACCAACCCGAATGTGATATATCAACAAAGGAATGTGGTATATCTACAAAGTAAAAAATTTTGGAGCAGAAAATTGTACATAACAAAAAAAAAAAAACATGACGTAGTGAATAAAATAAAATAATTTATTAAAATATTTAATCGCACAAAATAGTTGATATTAAAAAAAATTTTTTTGTTATGTATTTTCATATTAAATTATTTTGTTAAAATAGTTGTATTATATATGTTGATTTGGTGAAGTACAAAAAGAAAAAGATAAACAGCTGAGAAACATAAGTGATCCAATCTATATAATCTTAATTCCTGAACACAAAGAATTTGGAAAAAGACCTTTTCTATCCTTTCCAAATTTGAACTTACACTACTCCCAAGTCCTTTTTGGTAAATCTAACTTGAAACATGGATTATCCAAATTTTAAATGGGTATGATCCAACTTTCTAAAATACAAAGAAGTCAAGTATTTTTGATTGGATCCACTAGACCCGATCCATATTTCTCAAATCCAATATATCAATACACGTACAATATATCCATATTTCTCAAATCCAATATATCAATACAATGTATAATCATAATCATTACAACATGATTTTAGGCTTATCACGTTCAATTCTGTTAACCTGCAATCAATTTTTCAAATTCAAAATTACGTGAGATTATCTCTACACACTCACAATATTCAATCATTTACCCATCTGTTCAAGATTAAATCTTCAAATCGGTTTTCATCACTAATTTTAAAATTAAACCTACGCATTATCTTCTTCACAAACTTCCATCATCAATTTTCCCATTGCCGGATCATGGACAAAGCAGGTATGTTAAAATCAAAACCTTTATTGATATTGGTTTGTTCTTCACATTTTTACTCGTGATTTACTGTCTACCAGGTCGTAAGCATGCTCCTTTGGGGCCTGTTTCTCCTTCTTCAACACAAAAGGGTATGATGTTTATATGTTCACGATATTATGATGTTCATGACGTTAGGATTTTGAGATTGCTTTTGTTTTTCTTAATTTTTTTATATGTAGGACAAAGAAGACGGCCTTCAACAACCTCCTTTAATGGAAGTAATGTTCAAGATGGTTCTAATAATGAAAATAAGGATCCCAATACTCAGAGTTCCTGTAATCGACAAAGTGGTATTTTGCTCATTGCAGTTTTTAATGTTCTTATATTCGCAATGACTGCCATATCTGGATTGAAACTTATTTTATTGTTTTCCAATCTACCAAACAGGATCACGACCGTTTACTCATCGGAACAAGTTCTCTAACAATCCAACCCCGGCGAAAAACTTTTCAAATGCTATCAATATGTCTGGTAAGAAATATTGTGCAATTCATATATGTGTACGTGTCTTTCAATATGTTTGGTAAGATATATTGTGCAATTCATAATATATTTGTTATTAATGTTTGTTTGGAAATTTCAATGTAGGTGGTAATAGTCAGGGTTATCTTACACCATCAGAAAGGAGATTACAAAATGTCAATTTGTCTGGTAAGATATTCTGTTAATGTTATAGATAGATAGCATACTATTACATTATGTTTTTAAACATGACTATCTTTGCAGATATTGATCCATCGAGCAATGTTCTGCCAATCAATAGGATGTCGACAGATATAGGTTTTGACAAAAAAATTAGTTGTTAATGTTCTCATTTTACCCTAAGAATGTTTTTTTTAATTAAAATAATGTGTATATAGGTTTTTACTCAAAGAATGTATTTTCTACTCAGAAATCAGGTCAGTTGTACTTTTACTTTATCAAGTATACTAATTTAGATTCATATTCTCGCCTTCGTTATGGCATGATCTTACCTTGATTCTAACAAATAAATGCATAATTTTATGTGTATTAAATTCTTTTTAGGGAATTCCACTGTTAGCGGTAATAATGATGGCATTGTTACGCCATCACAAAGGAGGCAGCCTAATGTCAATTTTTCTGGTATTCACTTTCGGTAATCTTTTTGCTTATTGTGATTCTGTCAATTTGAGTATTTTAAAAATGTTGTGGTATACAGGGTTAAGTCATCAAACTCCGTTCTCTCGAGTTATTAATTTTAAACAAAGGACGAACGACAATATATCTCCTTTCCAGTTACCAACATCGAGGATTTCTCCAATGAAGAATACTAAAGGAAATGTGCCAACAAGACATGTATTAGGAATGACAAATTCTGGTAAATGTTGTTTCTCATTAATATTGGTTGTTCAACATTATCAACTGCTTAAGATCATCAAATCTATATAACAATATATTTTTTTTTATGCAGGAAGTGTTATTAAGGATACCAGGAAGGTCAATTTGTTGGATCGTTATTCAAGTAATCAGAAAGATCATGCTACATCATTAATTAACACAACAAACTCCATTAGAGAGAATAGTACAAGTTCGGACATTACTGTTCTTACACCAGATTTAGAACAACTTGGTGTTCGTAGGCCAGGTTATGTATTATTTTGAAATAGAACTATGATTCTATATGTTTTCTGTTATACACAATATATGTAAATCTAATATTAAACAATTTGTTGTACAGTTTGGTTCCCATCACAATCTTCTTCCGGAGTTAAGAACTTGATGAATTCCTTTGATGCTGTTGGGAATGAAACATATGAACAAAATCCAAAATCTTTAAGTAAATGCTTTAAACAACACTAATGCAACATTATTACAAATCTCAAATCTTATTCTGCATATTTTACATTTGTAGGTGATGCATCTACTTCCTCCCGTTTGAAAACTGGCCGAAACAATCAAGCAAAAAGGAAAGAGGTTTCTACCAACAGTCAGCAATTGAGGGATGAAATCCCTTCTGGTATGTATCACTATTGTATAACATCCTTTATTTCAACATAACCAACTATTTTTCTATGTAATACTACTTTTCAACAGATGAATTTGTTGATGAAAAGGATGAGATGCAATATAATCAAACTATATACGTCTTATATTGTTTATGCAATATAAGCTCTGAATTTACTCCCTGTATATGAATATGAATATATGCAGATGATATTGATGATGTTGAGTTAGATGCTGAAGAGCAAGGTGCTTTCAACATTTGTTTGTTTGTCTTATTACAAACACGGTTGATTAATATTTATGTTTAAAATTGATATTTAATATATTCATTTATTGTCATTGTCAGATGGTCGTGGACAATATGTCATGGATGATGAAAATGATTCTAAAAACAACAAACCAGGTTTAACATTTATGACAGATTCATATATTATTATTCTTCCTCATTTATTTATTAGTTCTTGAATTATGATAGATTTTTGGGAAGGGTACATGGATCTTGGTCCGCCAACAAAAGTTTGTCGAAAATGTAAATCAGTGATGTGGAATGAGGAGCGCAATAATAAAGGAGCCAAAAATAGTGAGCCCACATTTTCATTATGTTGTAGGGATGGTCAGGTAGCTATTGAACTAGAGAAACAACCTCCTCCTTATTTGGCTGCACTATTGTCAGGTGGAGAGAAGACATCACATTTTCTCAATAACATAAGGACGTACAATTCCATGTTCCAGTTTACGTCTATTGGTGGCAAAATAGATAAGAAAATAAACAATGGAAAAGGTCCTTATTGCTTTAAATTAAAGGAAGGAGAATCTCCAAAATTCTTGTAATGATAATGTTTGTGTCCTCTTCCATGGTGAAAAAAATGGTTTCTTTTTGTCGGATATCGAACATGTCCGTAATTTTCTTCAATCCTTTAAGACAGCCCTCCCGCTGATTATAGGAAACCGATGATTTCACACCACAAACTTCCATCACATTGATTTGATTCAGTTTCTCTGAGTAGTTTTCTTTCACCAATTTTGGTACAATCTGATAATTCAAAGACATATGTATGCTTAATTAATATGCTAAATATTTTATATATCGAACTGATCCAAAGCAATATTACAGACACTATAATATATGAAAATCAATATATTAAAATCCATATTTAGCAAGTCCATGTATTGGACTTGCACCTGATCTTCAAACGAGATGGTAATTTCCTTCCAAATTGTTTATGGAAAGGCAAAGGAACCCTCTGTGAACATGAATATATTATTTAAATTCTGGAAAGTATGATAAAAGTTCCAACATGATACTAAAGTATGCTTGACAATGCTAAAGGGTCGATAAACTTACAAATGTTCCTAAACGTAGGCATTCAACATTTGCTGATGCAAAACTTGATCTTGGAAATGATCCCCCTAAAAATACACAATGAACTTCATTATACTCTATAATCTATCTTATTAATTATAAAATTAATTTTAACTGAAATCTGAAATCATACCTATGTGTTTCGCAGGACTAATTTCCACTTTCGATTTGCATCCATGCTGAAAAATACAAAATATGATATGAATTATGCTTAATTAGGTAATTTGGTGTGTATGAACCTCTTACATATTAATTAAACTTTTGTATGTTCAATTTACTTATTTGATTCTAGATAACAAGAATTCTTACTTTTATTCAATTATTATAAGAATAGAGGATAAGTAACATCAGGCTATACAAAATTTAGTTAATCAAATTTAGTGATTAACACTTACAATATGAAGCAAAAGCATATAATTATTAACTACAATATGAATTATTAACTACATTGCTATCAGAGGTCAGTAAAGCACAATATGATTAACTACAATATTACTTATTATAATTTGAACGATCATTTCATCTTAACAGCATTCACATAGAGCTTAAATGTCTATGAATACTCATGTAATGTTTAATATACAATATATGTATTTATTTGATGTGTCGATGGTTATTTTTTTCAATTAAGCAATAGTTGAAGATAGATGTCGGTTTTTTTTTTCCAAATGAGTTTAGCACGTAAAGTATTTTTGTAATCATAATGAAATTGTAGAAAAGGCACCACCACCATTAGCACACAATCCTCCAACAGTGTCATTGATTGTCTTGCGTCCAATTAGACCAGAATCAATGTAAAGTGTACAAATGACCAAGCGACCAGGTATGTTAAATTGAAAGGATGTCCTTTCATCCAGATAACTTTCAGTAACATGAGGCTTTGTTATCATCCTTAAGATCAACAATAATTTAATCATTGGTGAAAGTAAAATTCACCAGTAGACGAAGGACTTGGTTTATGTTAATTTATTATTGTTAAAAAGTAGTATTATTTGTTCATTCGATGCACTCAAAGGACTTTGTTGAAAAACACTTCATTGGTAACATATAAGTAAGACAAAATAAAAAACGAATAATATATTTTACTAAATTTAAAGCCGGTGCGTAGCACGGACAATATTGCTAGTCATAATAAACCGCAAGAATGTGTTTCATTTTATTTAATCCCATCCATTGCTTTTCTTTAATCCAAAGGTGTATATTTAGTTACTAATTTACTATACCCAGATAAATTAGTTCCTTCCAGAACCTCTCAACGAAACATATGTTTCGCTCAGAAACTTTAAAAGAAACATTTAAAATATGTTTCTTGATTTTCATATTTTTGATTATTTATTAAAATATTTTCTTTTCATTAAATAGCATTTAATCATTAATTGTACCTATTAAATATATATTGAATACACTTTACTCTATATTTAATATAAATTTTTTGCAATCTTTATTAGAACATTATTATTATATTAATATAAAATATTAATTATCGATATAAAAGTACAATTATTTAAAGTTAAAACAGTAATATTAAATTATTTATATCGTCCATTTCTGATCGTTATTCAAAATCATTGCAAATGTTTCAAAAAGATGATTTTAACTTTTCGTAAATACATAATCATAATTAGTGACATGAGAATCATGAAAAGATACAGAATTATATAAATTTTCCAATTAACATGCATAATTTATATATAAATAACATTGTAGAATTTACTTTTATACTTACGTAGAA
The DNA here is from genome assembly GCA_036435485.1 of Saposhnikovia divaricata. NCBI lineage: Eukaryota > Viridiplantae > Streptophyta > Magnoliopsida > Apiales > Apiaceae > Saposhnikovia > Saposhnikovia divaricata. The sequence goes on from CM071600.1 coordinate 132,158,434, forward strand.
GGTGTGACCAACTGGATTAATTTAAACCAGCCCAATATATATACTAACAGCATGCGAATGAGTAGTTGACACAGCAGTTCAGAATTTGTTCAAGAAAATTTTCTATATTTACTGTGCACACATCTCCTACGAAGGTGATGATGCCCAAAGCTATCTAACATCCATTTCTCGCTAAAACATAGCTTTTAAATTTTGTAAATATAATACTATTATCTACGATATCAAGAATTACATTTATATTAAGACCGTGAACCTAATCAACTTTCAGTTGCCTACTACCGGTTGCATGTCAATTGCCGGGCATTAATCCCCTTTTCCGTTAATTTTTTTTGATTTGTTTTGAAACAATTTACTAATGTTGTTTTCTTAATTTTTTTAGATCATTCCTTCCTTCATATTTAATATTTTCTTTCTGGTTTTTATGTGTGAGTTTCTATTTTTATCTTTTCAATTTTTAATATCATGCTAAAACTATAGTTGTTAATTTTTAGAAAAAGTGCATGAGTAAAAAAATTACTCTCTCCGTCCCACCATTTGTTTACATTTCTGAAAGAGTGTCTGACACGCATTTTAAGGTGCATATGAAATATAGTTCCGTAACTTATTTTTACAATTTTATAATTTTGAATAAATGTAGAATGTTTATATTTTTATTCGAAAAAAGAAAATTTAAAAATAAGTTATAGAACTATACTTTATATGCATCTTAAAATGCGTGCCGGACTCTCTCAGAAACGTAAACAATTGGGACTGAGGGAGTAATAAACAAAAGTTCAAATTAGAAAATTTATTTTTTTTAATTAAAGAATTTTTTAATCATATTTATGATGGCAATGACAACTAACTAAATCCTATTTGAAATGTGTAAGATATTTTTCATTTTTTTTCTAATGATTAATCTAATTTTATCATAATATATAATACTCTCTTCGTCTCACCCATTTGTTGACACATGGGTTGGGTACGAGAGTTAAAGAAAACTGAGTAAAGTGGTAGAACCAATCAATTAAATGTATAAAGTGAGTTAAGTGGAGAAAAGTAATATATGTAGTTAAATTTGACTATTTTTGGAAACTTTAGAAACGTAAATATTTGAGAGGAATGTCCATAAAAAAGTGTGAAAAAATGGATAGGATGGACGAAATATCTATTGCCCCGTGTTAACACAAAATCACGCAAGCGTACGTGGTCACAAGTAATATAGAATAAAATTAAGTTCGTTCCCACAGAGACTGATTTTGGTTTTGTTTAATAGAATAATGCACCTATGCACCAATGTATGATTATACTTCACTGCCTAGACAAATAACAAATTGGGATTTTGTTTAACTAATTAGCTACTATGCAAATTAACAATATTACGAATTAACTAATTACGAGAATTGAATATCGAATTACTTATATGCAAGAAAACATGGGATCCTAACTTCATTAATTACTTCGCCTAGATCTTACACTTTCAATCACTGCATGCAACGGTTTTGATATCTGATCGGACAACACGAAATTAGTACACGCTACCTGTCAGTATACGTATACCAAACTACCCATACATCCACAAAAGAGATAGAAGATGAATAGACACCAATTATGCTTAGACCCTATATGTATATAGAATTTGAAAACATAACGGTTGAAGAACAAGTTATCCAATTTGATCACATAGGGCAATATAAGTATTTTCATCTCATACTACGAATCATATTGATAAACAATTATGAACCTATGCTAGCATGGCAAGTTCTAAACTCAAGATCCACTTTCACTTCACAAGAGATTAACAGATTAGATGTTCGCGACGCATCTAACAATTAAGCATAACCATACAAGGATATCAGATATACGCCACACACAGATCTTTAAGTATCAAGATACTAAACTACATAATTAAATCTTTTAGGATCCCATGACAACGATTAGTTCATAATTGAACTGCTCGTCACCATGGGAATTAATTAAAACATGATAATAAACAAGATATGAAAGAACATTGTAATAAAATTAAAAGAATAGAGTTAAGAAAAAAAATCTAGAATTTAGAATAACGCCTGAGAAAGAATACAAAAGATGTAGTAGAGCGAGATCCGTTGCTTGTCACGAGCTTGAATCTTTCTCCACTTTTCACCATTACAAAATCTACGTTACAATAATAAAACGGTACAATGTGTTTAAATAGACTTACAAAGCCTTGCTACATAAGAAACTACCTTACAAAACTAATAGAATTTGTCTTGGTCCAGGAAACTGCAAAAAATACGTTTACAACTCGAATTAGGGCAAAAAAAATATAAAAATCAGCAAAACTGGCCGCACAGGGGCGCAGTCTGCGCACCTAGGGCGCAGCCTGCGCAGTCCAATTCTGTTCAAGGGCGCAGTCTGCGCACCTAGGGCGCAGCCTGCGCAGCAACTTTCTGGAATTCTCCTGTTTTCTGTTGTTTCGCTTCGTTTTGCTTCGTTTTGACTCCAAATGCTTCCGTTCTTTTTGCATTAGCTTCCTTATTCAATTCTCCATCTAATGGATCAATATGGTGGTCTGCCACAAGTCTCCATTCTTCACTCGAAAGCTCTAATGCAATTCCAAAATCAACAGAAACGTAAACCCTAATCGACAAACTGGCAATCCTGCACACTTAAGCAAAATACATCAAAACTACAACACACTTGAGTCCAAGACAATCAATTTAAGCCGATATGGAACGTTCCAAGTGGATATAAAATCCACTTATCACACCCCCAAACTTAAACCGATGCTTGTCCTCAAGCATAAACAACTAAACACTACCTAATTAGTACCACTTCGGTAGGTGATCACGGTTGTATTTGGCATATGCAACAAGCCCTTTAAACCCCTAGGTAGCCCTAGTGGACGAGTAAGGTCTCGTGAGGGCCTATAGTGAATGTACCCACAAAATTCATCTAACTAAATGATGCAAAAACAATGCAATGCATGTATGCAACTAATATGAAAATGCAACGATCCCCTTTAGATTCACCAAACCCAACCAACAAGCAAATATCTCAAAGAATGCAATACATCTAAATAGAGCTCGACTAAATCCCCGTATACTAACAATACATGAACAGAAATGTGCATATGTGCGGTGCTCATTAGATATACTCCTAAAACTAGATTAAAAATCATACATGCTCTTCGCCAAGACAATCACAGGTTTATAAATAGAATAGACGGTAAACACTTCATAACCTAGATACACCTCTATCCTTATCTGAGTTAGCCAGGAATTCATGCTTTATTACTAACAACTACGACACATAATACTATACACAATAACGCATGCTTATTTAACCGTGCAATGGATGAGACCCCTAAAGGCTTATACAATAATACCCATGTTGCGAGCATTGGGTTAGTGGATCCCAGACTATAAAAGCCTTAGGTCACTAGGCACAAAGTCCCCTAGAACTTCATTGCTCGAGTATTAAAGAGCTCACCCTGGTTAATTTGCATTTATTCTATTTACATGACTCTTTTTTTTCTCTTTTTTATCCTTTTTCTTTTATTTTTTATATTTTTTCCCACTAAATTGGAATGAGTGCGTTTCGCTCCATCTCATCCAACCCTAGACTACTCATAAACATGAGCCAGCTACTAGCCATTTTGACAGATAACAACTAGCATGAAATCCCTAGTTTCCCCCAAACTTAGATTTTAGTGCTCCAATTTTATCAAGGGAATAACGAAAATTCTAAGTATAATCAAGTGATTAAATCTTAAAACTAACAAACAAGCATAATTTCAACCTAGCCAAAAAGCAACCTAATAAGAATTGTGTAAAAATTTTGTTTCCATAACATGCAAGTCAATACCTAGGAACTATAAATCAGCCCTCTATTCATCAATACCACGGTCAATAAAACATCTACCCACTGATCAGAATCAGCTCGTCCTAAGGGATCATGAAAAATGCATGCCATGAAAATGCAACTAAAATGAACTCACATGGTATAAAAACACAATAACAGAATGTCCTACATGAAACAAACATGCAAAATAACACAACTACGAATGAATTACACTAAACATTCAAAACATGATTTCCTATATGAATACAATGACATAATAATACAAAATACAACACTACTTATCCCCCAAACCACCCCCAAACTTGAAAGATTCAATGTCCGCATTGAATGGAAGTAAATACGAGGGATAGTAGGAAACATAACTACTCATCAGAATCGTCACCCTCCTCGGGTGAATCAGGTGGTGGATACTGCGTACGAGCTCCATAAACTGGCCACTGAACTGTAATGCCCGTGGACTGAAAAGCTGTGCTCAAAGCTGCTGTCATATCCTCAGCATACTCTCTGTTACTCGCGTGCGCATCGCATCAATACGCCTGTTAAGGCACCGGAAGTGAGTATCAGGGGCTGACATGTCCACCATACCCTGCTGTGGACTAACTCTCGGAACTCTCGGAATCTGTGGCGGACCGCACGCTCCCTGACCACCAGCACCACCCACCAGATAACCTAAACCCCTAGGATGCGGAATGTCGCTCGGCCACTCTGCCATCCTACCAATAGAAGCATCATCAATCGGTGCCAAAACCGCCTGCTTAGGTTCGTCGTCGAACCATCTGACTCTCACAGTATCACATAACCCCGCAATAACAGACCCATGAGGCATGCTGGCTGACGAAGGACCTCCCATAAACCGAAGAATACTCTGATTAATTACATAACCAAGGTCAACATACTCACCCCTGAGAATACCGCAAAGTAGAATAGCTCTGTCGACCGTCACATCAACAGTGTGTGAAGAAGGCAAGATACTCGAATTGATAAAAAGGAACCATGCCCGGGCAAACCTAGTCAAGGATGCAGAAGGAAACGTAGTACACTCAGTACTACCCGGCCTCACTTTCCAAACTGTCCCTGGCACACACAGCTTAGCTATCAAAGCATCCAAGTCAACATCATCCCTCGTCTTGCGAGACCAATCCTGAACACCCCTATGCTTAGGCTGAATCCTAATGAGAGTACGAATGGCATGAGGCGAATAATCAACTATCATCCCCCTAACCATTGTATAATTATTCCTCTCAACCTTTGCGTTAACATAAAATTCATGAACCACATTCAGAGGAACATCACTAGCATACTCACAGAAATATCCCCATCCCCTCTCCTGAATCATCTGAACCATCTCAACCGACCTAGTAGGCAAGAACAACCTCTCCCTAAGAACACCCTTACTCGACAACCTAGCAAATTTTGCATCTCTCCCCCAGAATGTGAATCCTCGTCCGAAGATGGACGAGTACCACTACTACTACCCGTCAACCGTTGCCTTTTAAGAGCCATAAAATCAAGAGTAATCCAATAACAATAACACAAACCCACAAAGTTTGAATTCCAATACGTAGCAAAAACACAAATTCGTAAGAATAACGAGAAAAGATTAGATCAATACCCAACGAATCGAAGAGGTGTAGATGCTTGAAATCCACAAAAAATTCGAACTAGGCCTCCCTTGAATCTTTAAATTGATGAAAGTGGCAAAAGTTGAATTTAGAAGATAGGTGATGTGTGTTTATATAGTGGTATTTGTATATAAGAGGAAAAGGATTAGGATCTGGAGAGGAAATTAGAGACATAATTGAATTAGGAGAGGTTAGGGTTTGAATTAGGAGAGGGATATGATGTAAAATAGGATTAATAATTGATAATATGAAGATTTGGGGTGTTTTAAGGAAAAAAAATTCGGCTGGCAGGGGTTTGGTGCGCAGGCTACGGAGTCACGGCGCAGTCTGCGCAGTAGGTTTCTGCTGAGGGGCGCAGTCTGCGAAGTAGAGGGCGCAGTCTGCGCGGTCAATTTCTGATTATTTTTTTTTTGGAATAAATAAATAAAAGATACAACAAGTAGTCTTCATACTCGGGTTTCCTCCCAAGAAGCGCTTCTTTTACGTCATTAGCTTGACGTTCTTCTTTCGAATCAAGTAGACGCCAAAACGGCGGAAACCTTCTCACGCTGAAATGACCCGCCGTAGTAATGCTTTAACCGCTGTCCATTCACCTTAAAGGCATGATCCGGTGTTGTTTCGAAAATCTCAACAGCTCCATGTGGAAACACCGTCTTCACAATAAATGGACCCGACCATCTCAACTTGAGTTTTCCCGGAAAAAGTTTGAGGCGAGAATTAAATAGCAACACCTGTTGACCTGGTAAGAATGCTTTTGGTACCAACCTTTTATCATGCCACCTCTTGACTTTCTCCTTATACATTTTGTTATTTTCGTAAGCTTGCTCACGAAATTCCTCAAGTTCATTCAATTGAAGCAACCGTTTCTCACCCGCAGCCTTGATGTCCAAGTTCAACTTCTTCAACGCCCGATATGCCTTGTGCTCTAATTCTGCAGGTAAATGACATGCTTTCCCATAAACCAACTGAAACGGAGACATACCTAGAGGTGTCTTGTAGGCAGTTCTGTATGCCCACACAGCTTCATCCAACTTTAATGACCAATCCTTACGAGACGGATTCACCACTTTCTCCAGAATTCTCTTGATCTCTCTGTTAGAAACCTCCGCTTGACCATTAGTTTGAGGGTAATAGCAGTGGCAACACGATGCGTCACATTATACTTCGCCATCAATGAAGTAAACTGGCGATTGCAAAAGTAATTTCCCTCATAACTTATTATAGCACGTGGTGTTCCGAAACGCGTGAAAATTTGCTTATGCAAGAAATTCAATACCACCTTCGCATCATTGGTCGGCAACGCCTTAACCTTGACCCATTTAGACACATAATCCACAGCTAGCAAGATATACTGATTAATGCATGAAGAAACAAAAGGTCCTATGAAGTCAATTCCCCAAACATCAAAGATCTCCACCTCAAGAAGCATGTTAAGAGGCATCTCGTTCCTTCTAGATATATTGCCAACCCTTTGACATCGATCACAACTCATTACAAACCGATGAGCATCCTTAAACAAGGTAGGACAATAGAAACCTGCCTGAAGCACACGAGCTGCTGTCTTTTCTCTACCATAATGGCCACCATAAATGGTTGAGTGGCAATCTCTCAAAACACTCTCTGTCTCACTATACGGAATGTAACATCTGATCATCTGATCTGCTCCTTGTCTAAACATAAACGGCTCATCCCAATAGTACCACTTCACATCATGTAGAAACTTCTTCTTTTGAGCACTCGAAAGATCTGGAGGAATCACATTGCTCACCAAATAGTTCACAAAATCTGCAAACTATGGTTCTTCATCTTGCACTCCAAAAAGCTGCTCATCTGGAAAAGATTCATTAATAAGAGATTTGTTATATGAACCCTTACCGTAGCCCTCCAAGCATGATAGATGATCTACTACTTGATTTTCCGTGCCCTTCCTATCCTTGATTTCCACATCAAACTCTTGCAATAACAGCACCCAACGAATCAATCTATGCTTTGAATCCTTCTTCAACATGAGATATCGAATAGCAGCATGATCCGTGTACACAATCACCTTAGTTCCAAGCAAATAAGACCTGAATTTCTCGAAACCATATACCACTGCTAGCAACTCCTTCTCCGTAGTGGTGTAGTTAAGCTGTGCATCATTGAAAGTTTTACTAGCATAATAAACCACATGAAAAACTTTATCCTTCCTTTTTCCAAGCACAGCTCCAACAGCATTGTCACTGGCATCACACATTAGCTCGAAAGGTTCCTCCTAATTAGGTGCGGTAATGACCGGTGTAGTAGTCAACTTCCTTTTCAAGAGCTCAAAAGCTGCAAGGCATTCATCATTAAATTTGAAAGGAACATCCTTCTCCAACAAGTTACACAAAGGTTTAGAGATTTTTGAGAAGTCTTGAATGAATCGCCGATAGAACCCTGCATGACCAAGAAAACTGCGAATTCCTTTAACAGAGATAGGAGGAGGAAGATTTTCAATAGTCTCCACCTTAGCCTTATCAACTTCAAGCCCCTTACCAGATACCTTGTGCCCAAGAATGATCCCCTCTTGCACCATAAAGTGACACTTCTCCCAATTAAGCACCAAATTGGTCTCCACACAACGCTTCAAGACCAAGCTGAGATTATACAAGCACTCATCATACGAAGTACCAAAGACTGAAAAATCATCCATGAAAACTTCAACATTCGTTTCAATAATGTCCGAGAAAATAGCCATCATGCACCTTTGAAAAGTGGCCGGAGCACCACAAAGTCCAAAAGAAACTCGACGAAAAGTAAAAGTACCAAAAGGACATATGAATGTGGTCTTCTCTTGATCTTCCGGAGCAATGTGAATCTGATTATAGCCCGAATAACCATCAAGTAAACAATAATACTCGTGTCCTGCCAGCCTGTCTAACATCTGATCAATGAATGGAAGAGGAAAGTGGTCTTTTCTCGTGGCTTTGTTGAGCTTCCGATAGTCCATGCAAACTCTCCACCCCGTGACTGTCCGAGTAGGGATGAGCTCATTCTTCTCATTAGTAAAAACTGTCATGCCTCCTTTCTTAGGCACAAATTGAACCGGACTCACCCAAGAACTGTCCGAGATAGTATAGATAATACCCGCATCGAACCACTTTAGAATTTCCTTCTTCACCACCTCTTTCATAATAGGATTGAGTCTTCGCTGATGTTCAACAGTAGGCTTAGCTCCTTCCTCTAGCAAAATTTTTTGCATGCAATAAGAAGGGCTGATTCCCTTGATATCTGCTATGGTCCAACCAATTGCTGACTTGAACTCCCTCAGAATTCGCAAGAGCTTTTCTTCCGCACTAGCTGACAAGTTAGAAGCAATAATAACAGGTAATGTAGATGCATCACCAAGAAAAGCATACCTCAAGTGCTCCGGAAGTGGTTTGAGTTCAAGTGTAGGAGCTTCTTCAATAGATGGTTTAAGACGCCCCTCCGAATTTTTAAGTTCCGTTAACCCAAGAGATCCAAAAGGCAAGTCAAATCTCCTTTTCCAAGGAGCTGAATTTAGCTGCTGAAGTTGCTCGGCTACTTCCTCATCTTCAAAATTAGAATTCCCGACTAACACTCTCTCCAACGAATCTGACTTAAGCAATTGATCAATCTCCGAAGTAACCGCAGAATCAACCAAATCCACCTTCAAGCATTCTTCTTCATCCGTGGGAAATTTCATTGCATTGAACACATTAAAAGTGACATTCTGGTCTTGCACCCTCATGGTGAGTTCGCCTTTCTACACATCGATCAAGGTTCTTCCCGTAGCCAAGAATGGTCTTCCAAAGATTATGGTAATCTTCTTATCCTCTTCAAAATTCAAGATAACAAAATCAGCAGGAAATATGAGTTTATCAACTTTCACCAAAACATCCTCCACTACGCCTCTAGGATATGTAACTGATCGATCTGCCAACTGCAAAGAGATGTTGGTTGGCTTTGGATCTGGTAGACCAAGTTACATGTAAACTGACAAGGGCATGAGATTGATGCTAGCTCCCAAGTCACACAAGCACTTTTCAAAAGACAAATTACCAATAGTGCATGGAATAGTAAAGCTACCAGGATCCTTTAGTTTTGGAGGCAATTTCTGTTACAGCACTGCACTCTTCCGTTAGAGTAACGGTCTCTAATTCCTCGAGCTTGAACTTACGAGAAAGAATACACTTCATGAACTTGGCATAGCTCGGCATCTGTTTAAAAGCTTCTGCAAAAGGAATGTTAATCTGCAACTTCTTGAACACCTCTAAAAACTTAGCAAACTTCTTATCCAAATTCTGCTTCTGGAGTCTTCTAGGATATGGAGGAGGAGGAGGATAGATCTGAGTATTTTTTGTAGACTTCTCTGAAGAAGATTTTACAACAGGTTCCTTGCTCTTTACCACTTCACCAACTGGCTGATCAGCCACCAAGTCAGATTTTTCAATTTCGGGTACTGCAGAATTTTCTACTTGCTGATTCTGCACTTCTTCATCTTCCTCACCTGCTGATTTTTGATCTGTTGTAACCTTTCCTGATCTCAAGGTTACTACCTTGACCTGCTCTCTGCCTTCCCTCTTACCTGGATTTGCCTCTGTATCACTAGGAAGAGTTCCTTGTTGCCTAACAAGTAAAGTACTTACATGCTATCCCATCTGGTTTTCAAATGTCTTGAGAGCAACTGCCTGGCTTTTAACCATCATCCTCAACTCATCCATTTCTGATTTTTCATTAGAAGATTGCCCCGCATTAGCCTGGGGCTGTTGCTGCTGAAATCCTGGAGGCTGATATGGTTGCCTTGGAGCATACTGCTGTTGATAGCCCTGATTGAATGGCTTTGCTTGCTGTCCCTGAAACTGCTGCTGATAGGGCTGTTGTTGTTGAGGACCTTGAGTATTACTCTAGCTAAAATTGGGATGATTCCGATTATTAGGATGATAAGTGGCTGCAACTGGTGCAACCGGTCTCTGGAAATTACTCAGAAACTGTGCTGATTCAGAAGAGATAGCACACTGATTTGTCTCATGTGCGCCCGTACATAGCTCACAAACACTAGCAACCTGCTGAACTCCATAATTTGTAAGAGAATCCACCTTCATAGTCAAAGCCTTCAACTGAGCTGCAATAGCTGAAGCTGTATCCACTTCAAAAATACCTGCTACCTTGCCTTGAGATAGTCTTTAGGTTGGATTCTGATATTCATTCGTAGCCATCATCTCAATCAACTCATACGCCTCGTTATAACTCTTCGCCCATAGAGCTCCGCCAGAAGCTGCATCAAGCATGGGTCTAGTATGTGCTCCAAACCCATTGTAGAAAGAATTAATCACCATCCAGTCAGGCATACCATGATGAGGGCACTTTCGCAACATCTCCTTATATCGTTCCCAAGCTTCACACAAAGTTTCACCAGACTGCTGTGTAAACTGAGTAAGAGCATTCCTGATTGCTGCAGTTTTAGCCATTGGAAAGAATTTGACAAGAAACTTCTGAGCAAGATCATCGCAAGTAGTGATAGAACCTGCTGGTAGAGAATGCAACCAACCCTTAGCTTTGTCCCTGAGAGAGAATGGGAAAAGCCTCAGCTTTACGGCATCTTCAGACACACCACTAAACTTGAAGGTGTCACAGATCTCGATAAAATCCCGAATGTGCATATTAGGATCCTCCGTAGGAGCACCCCCAAACTGGACTGAATTCTGAATCATCTGAATAGTACCAGGCTTGATTTTGAAATTGTTAGCTGTGATAGCCGGCCTGACAATGCTAGATTGGATGTCCATGATCTTTGGCTGAGAATAATACTTCAAAGCCTTAGTCTCCTCTGCGGCTGCTATTCGATCACCCATCTTAATTGTTGTTTCAAGTTCTTCCTCTCCTTTATTATCTGCAACTAAATCAATGTCTTCCAAATTATCCCTACGAGTTTGTGAACGTGTTCGCATACACGCTCAAGTACCTGAAAATCACACCAACAAACAAACAAGCTGTGTAAGTAACCAATCCAAGTCAGTGAACTCTAACGACCACTAATGACAAGCACATAAACTAATAAAACAAAACACCGAGTCCTCGGCAGCGGCATCAAAAACTTGTTAACACAAAATCACGCAAGCGTACGTGGTCACAAGTAATATAGAATAAAATTAAGTTCGTTCCCACAGAGACTGATTTTGGTTTTGTTTAATAGAATAATGCACCTATGCACCAATGTATGATTATACTTCACTGCCTAGAAAAATAACAAATTGGGATTTTGTTTAACTAATTAGCTACTATGCAAATTAACAATATTACGAATTAACTAATTACGAGAATTGAATATCGAATTACTTATATGCAAGAAAACATAGGATCCTAACTTCATTAATTACTTCACCTAGATCTGACACTTTCAATCACTGCATGCAACGGTTTTGATATCTGATCGGACAACACGAAATTATTACACGCTACCTGTCAGTATACGTATACCAAACTACCTATACATCCACAAAAGAGATAGAAGATGAATAGACACCAATTATGCTTAGACCCTATATGTTATGAATAATTCATAAGTTGTGATGTTAAGAATAGAGTTTTGCTAATACTTCTTGTATATCCTGATCTTATAAAGGATTTAGCACTTTGTATAGGATATATGTGTTAAACAGTAATCTGTAGAATTTAGTCAGGAACAGTGTATCGGGGACTACATGTCAGGAACAGAGGAGTAGATCCTGATACAGTAAGTCAGATCCTAATCAAATACTGATGGGATATTCAGATCCTGATGCAATGGGAAATCCTGATATCAGTCGTGTTACTGATGATGTCATTATGGATGCTACAGAAACTGACAAGTGCTATAAAACAGGATCTTTGTTTTGGAAAACAAGCAAGAAGATATCGTGAAGGAAACGAATTCTCTGTTGATGGAAACTATCAACTGGACGACAGAATATTGTCATAGATAGATTATAATTCTGTTATTAATTGATGGGTAGCAATATAAATACACTCTCTATATCATTGTAAAAAAAAGTGTGTGAGCAAGTGAGTTCGTAAGATTTGTATTCGAGAGTTTGAAACAAACAGAGAGAGAGATTTGTATTGTAAGCAGCTGCTAAAGGTATTGTACACCTTTGGTAGAGTTTGTATTTGATTATTTTAATACAAACAAAGTTTGATTCATTCGTTTATTCTTGTTCATATAATCAAGCAAATATCAGACACGATTATATAACTTGTATTTAACCCCCCCTTCTACAAGTTATTCGAGTTAACAATTGGTATCAGAGCAGGTTGATTTCGAATAATCATAAAGATCTGCAATCATGTCTGGTTACAAGGATGGTAATACTAAGATCCCTATGCTCAAGAGAAACGAATATACTCTATGGGAAGTAAAGATGTTGCATCACTTGGAAGCAACAGATCCTGATTATCTTGACAGAATCAGAGATGGGCCTTTTGTTCCAACAAGGCTTGTTCCTCAAGCAATTGTCGAAGGAAAAGTTGTTCCAGAACATACAGCAGAGAAGCCTAAATCTGAATGGACAGATAAGGAAAAGGAGAACGTTCTTAAGGATGCTAAAGTGAGAAACATACTATTCAATAGTCTTGATTCTGTTCTCACTAACTATGTTCTCTCATGTAAAACTGCTAAGGAGATATGGAAAAATCTAAAGGTTCACTGTGAAGGAACGAAACCTGTCAGGAAGAATATGAGGACACTTCTCATACAACAGTATGAGTACTTTGAATCCAAGTCTGGTGAGTCACTTACTGACACCTTTGATAGGTTTACTAAACTCATCAATGAGATGGCCATGCATGGTAAATATTATGATTGGAGGATATGAATACGAAGTTCATGAAAGCTCTTCCTGATTTCTACAATGAGAAGATATCTGCAATTGAGTAAGCTAATGATCTTGATGAGATATCATTAGAAGTAGTTTATGGAAAATTGAGAGCTTATGAACTTGACAGGCAGCAGAAAAAGAGCAGGAGTGAAGGAAAGATGAAAACTGTTGCACTCATTGCTCAATCTGAATCAAAGAAGCTTCCAGAAGAAAAGTCTGAATCTACTGAAAGAGACTTGAGGAAGAAGAAAAGCAAAGAAAGTTCTAAGTCAGACACTACAGCTATAGACTCTGAAGATAATGATTCTGAATCAGAGATGTAAGAACTCTTTGCTATGTTTGCTAAAGCTTTCAAGAAAGGAAGATTCAACAGGAAAAGATTTAGCAAAGGCTCTTTTCAGAAGAAAGAGGAGAAGAAGAATGACAAAGGCAAGAGTACAATTATCAAGCTTGATAAAGCCAAGATCAAGTGCTTTAACTGCCGTAAGCTTGGACACTTTGCTAGTGAGTGTAAGAAGCCTAGGAATTCAGGGAAGGGTAATGCACTCATGGTCACACAGAAGGATTGGGCAGACTCCAGTGATTCTGAAGATGAATTGGATTATGACAACATTGCATTGATGGCAAGTGCTTCAGACAAGCCTGGATCTCCAAAGAAAACTTCTTCATCTTCTTTTAAGGTATCACTTCACTCTCTTGATTCGTTTGATAGCTTAGATTCTGATGATATTAGATCTATTCATGTTGAGTTTAAGAATCTTATGACTAATTTCAAAATTCTTGCTAGTGAAAATGATGAACTCAAGGCTAAGAATGATGAATTAGTTAGTAGAAATAATTTTCTTGAATGTTTGTTAATTCAAATGGAAGAATATAAGTTAAGTTCTGATAAAGCTAAGCATGATTATGGTGTTATTCTTGAGGCTTATGACTATGTCAGAAAAGAACTAGAGGAAGAGAGAGATGTGATTAAAACCGTTAACAATTCTGGTAAAAAGACTCAAGAAATCATTGAAAATCAAATTTTTGGTAAAGTTAATGGTTCAGGTTTTGATAAGGCTAGGCAAGAAGATACTGTAGCTATTGTCAATGATGATAGAAAAACTGAAGCTAGCACATCTAAGTCTGAAGGTAAGAAGATAGTTTCTGAACGTAAACATGTTAAATTTGTTGATTCTAAAGGTACCCCAGTTGTGCACAAAGGAATTAACAATAGCAATTCAGATGAAAGAGTGTTAGAAAAACCTAAGAATGTCAACATAGGTTTTCTGTCTAAGTCTCAGTTGAAACAGAGACTAGAAAGTATTTCAGAGTCAAGGAAGATTAGAAGAAATAGGAATAGAAAAGAAGGTATTAACAAAGAGAATAATTACAAGAATGTACCTGATGCACCTAGGAAGAAATGTTGTAAATGTGGAAATCATAATCATTTAGCCCTAGACTGCAATCAAAAACCTTCTTGGAAAACTGAGTCCAGATTCCCCAAGACTCAGAGAATTCAATACCAACCACAAGAACCCTATTATCATTGTGGTAGTTTACTTCATTCCATTTATATGTGTAAGGAATATCATGAACTGTATTATGACTATTATTCTCTGAAATCTAAAACTCCTAGTCACAAACAGTTTGTGAAATCTAAGTCTAAGGTTGACTCTGCAACAGGTAAATCAAAAGCAAAATCTTCAAAGCCTATTGGTTCAAAAGTTAGTAAGAAAGGATCCAATCAAAATTGGGTCCTAAAAAATTCTAACTAGCTACTTTTTGTTTGCAGGGCACTGGAAAGAAGCATTCAATTATCTTGGATAATGGATGCTCTGGACATATGACTGGACAGAAGTCCCTGCTTACAAAGTTTGAGAGGAAAGCTGGCCCAGGAATATCCTTTGGAGATGGCAACAAAGGAGAAACTCCGGGATATGGCTCAATTATTTTTGGGAATGTCATCATAGAAAATGTAGCACTGGTTGAAGGCTTGAAACACACACTTTTAAGCATAAGTCAACTGGGTGATAAGGGTTACCAATCAATCTATGACAGTAAGGGACGTAAAATCTTGAATATGAAGAATGGAGACATTGTTCTGACTGGTCAGAGACATGGTAACATATATGAAACCAGCTTGAGTGACACATCAAAAGGACTATCAGATGTCTTTACAGCAAGGCATCAAATGATGAAAGCTGGAACTGGCACAAGAAGCTCTCACATCTCAACTTCAAGAAGCTTAATCAACTTGTTAAGCATCATCTGGTGAGAGGCCTACCTCAGGAAAACTATGTGCAAGATGGACTTTGTGATGCTTGTCAGCTTGGTAAACAAAGAAGAACCATTTTCAAGAGCAAGACAGAAAATTCAATTACTGAACCATTTCACATGCTGCATCTTGATTTATTTGGTCCAGTAAACATTATGTCAATTAATAAGAAAAGATATGCTCTAGATATAGTGGATGACTACACAAGGTTCACGTGGGTATTCTTTCTACACAACAAGGATGAAGCTCCTCAGCAAATCATTGAACTTATCAAGAATATTAAAAATAGCTCTGAGTACAAGGTCAAAGTGCTCAGAAGTGACAATGGTACAGAATTCAAGAATTCTACAATGGAGGAGTATTGTGCAGACAGTGGAATTACTCAACAGTTTTCTGCACCTGGAACACCTCAGCAGAATGGTGTAGTAGAAAGAAAGAACAGAACTGTTAGTCACAGAGGCATGCCTGAATACATCTAATAACAAGCCTAAGTATGTGTAATGCTATGCATTACCTACATGACCTCTTAACTGAGGGAACCTCTAGTTGTAGAGTTTCTATTTGTTCTGTACTTGTAATAGGCATCAAATTCTAGTTGTGTTACTGTACTTATAAAGTCAAGAATAATGCTTGAAAGAAGTTCCAAGGTTCATGCCTCAAGCAAGGAGATAAAGACTACCAAATAATCACAGTTGGGATTTGAAGGAATGAAGAATTTGCCTAAGTACCAATTCGAGAAGTACATTTGTCTATTCGAGAAGTCTAGCATTCGAGAAGTCAGAGATTCGATATCTCAGAAGACACTATTCGATATCTCTGAATGCACTGTTCGATATCTCATTCGATATCTCAGAGATTCGATATGTCTATTACTCTATTCGAGAACTCATGGAGTCAACAAGTCAAAGCATCATTCGAGTTCTCTAAGGGTCAACAAGTCAATGCTCTATTCGATATCTCATGGACTAAAGAAGCTATTCGACATCTCAGGGATTCGATATGTCAAAATGCTCTATTCGATATCTCAAGGAGTCCCAGAGAAAAGAGATATTCGAGAAGTGATTTGATATGTCAATATAACACTACTCGAGAACTCAGAGTTATCGATTAAGTCAATTCGAGTTCTCGAATCAATCACTTAGCCACTTCTCGAATACATTCTTGGAGACAAAATACTGAAGAATTGTACAAGTCAGAAACCTGCAACAAGCCAAGTCGCTTTATTTGACTATGTACTATAAAGCACATTGGAAAGCCTACAAAGAAGCTGGGAGAGATAAGACAAAGGGACAAGGAGCTAAAGAAGTGGATCTGAACAGGCTTTGCAAAGTCAAATCTGTAGCCGTTTGGACTCTTACTCAAATAAGATAGACATACTAGAAAGTAGTTTGTTTTACCTACCTTATTTGTAGTAAGTAGGTGTATCCATGTCTATAAGGATACAGCCTCACTTCCTTAGCAGATGAGTTTTTAAGATACATCACAAGAAATATCTCTCTAAGAAAAACGAAGCTGAGAATACTATCATTTGTATTCACAGATTGTAGCAAAATCTTTATCTAATAAAATATTAGATTAAAGTGATATTGTGTTGTGTTTGTCTTTGTTATCTGCACTTACATATCTCATACACTGAACACATATCTTGTTGCAAAGATTCAAGAACAAAGAAAAGTTCAAGAATACATTCACCCCCCCTCTGTATTCTTTTACTGTATTCAATACTCAATAAGTGGTATCAGAGCAGGCTATTTAATCTAAATAGAAAACGATCATGAGTTCGAATACACCAAAAACTACAGGTACGGTGAAGGTCCCTAAGTTCGACAAAGAGAATTAAAATTTCTGGAAAATAAAAATGCTGTTGTTCATCAAAGCTGCCAATCCTCTCTACCCTGACATCCTAAAGAATGGTCCATTTGTACCACAACAAGAAATTGCTGAATCCACAGTGGGCACAATAGTCGTTCCTAGATCATATGTTGCAAAAGAGCCATCCAAATGGACGGACTCAGAGAAGGAAAAGGTTGCCCTAGACAGTCATCTCATGTTGCTGATCATAGACTCCATGGATATGTCGATGTTTGCCAATATAGCATCATGCACATCAGCCAAGGACATGTGGAATCATGTAAGAACCCCAAATTTTGGATATAATTAAAAAACTTTT
Organism: Saposhnikovia divaricata; assembly: GCA_036435485.1. Classification (NCBI taxonomy): domain Eukaryota; kingdom Viridiplantae; phylum Streptophyta; class Magnoliopsida; order Apiales; family Apiaceae; genus Saposhnikovia; species Saposhnikovia divaricata. The sequence goes on from CM071600.1 coordinate 132,176,146, forward strand.
ATTATGTAATGAGGTAATGGTGAATAGTGATTACGATTACGATGTAACGATTGAGATATTGAATGAAAGGAGTAGATTTGGATTCAAATGCTTATATGTCATGAAGAATGCTATTGGTTGACAATCTAGATAAGAATTATCTATCTCCTAGGAAATTAAGATTTGATCATTCCAAGGGGGAAGGTTATTCTTATGTCATCCAAATCGAGATCTGTTATCAGTCCAGTGGTTCCGTAAAAGGGTTAAGGAACGATTGAAAGAGAACCGGGACATTTATATAACCCTAAAAGAATAAGTGAAGAATAAGTGATGAATAATGATTTTGGTGGACGTAGGAATATTATTAGACGACGCTATATAGAAGTACCCGGAACGAAATTCTGAGTTCGTATTAGTGATCCAGGGGGAAAAAGAGTGTATGTAAAAGCTGTCGGAAAAAGAGTGTATGTTTGCCAATATAGCATCATGCACATCAGCCAAGGACATGTGGAATCATGTAAGAACCCCAAATTTTGGATATAATTAAAAAAAATTTATTATGTACTGAGGTAATGGTGAATAGTGATTACGATTACGATGTAACGATTGAGATAATGAATGAAAGGAGTAGATTTGGATTCAAATGCTTATATGTCATGAAGAATGCTATTGGTTGACAATCTAGATAAGAATTATCTATCTCCTAGGAAATTAAGATTTGATCATTCCAAGGGGGAAGGTTATTCTTATGTCATCCAAATCGAGATCTGTTATCAGTCTAGTGGTTCCGTAAAAGGGTTAAGGAACGATTGAAAGAGAACCGGGACATTTATAAAACCCTAAAAGAATAAGTAAAGAATAAGTGATGAATAGTGATTTTGGTGGACGTAGGAATATTATTAGACGACGCTATATAGAAGTACCCGGAACGAAATTCTGAGTTCGTATTAGTGATCCAGGGGGAAAAAGATTGTATGTAAAAGCTGTCGGATTCTGAAAAATAGCAGTTTTATTTTCCCCGAGATTTCCCTGGACACTGAAAGACTTAAGGAATTATTGAAGGGATTTAAGGAAAATAGGTTCAAGAATTATTAAAGAGAATGGAGGATAATAGTATAAATATTAAGACGGTTTCCGGTAAAACCCTAACTAGAAACGAATGAGTTATTCCTCCGAACGATCAATCAAATTAAGTAATAACCGGACAAAGAGACAAGCAGAGAGCCAAGATACATGCATGTGCAAATAGATAAGATCAAGTAACTAAGTAGTTACAAAGTAACTAGCATCTTTAGAAACCAAATCACTTAGTTAGCTTGCATGACACCTTTCCACCACAAAATCACAACACTTGTCCTTTGGATTGCATCATATATGATCAAAGCACTTTAATAAAGTAGCTTTATGCTAGATATTATCATCAATAATGTATTTTGGACAAGGATGAGATCAAAGCAAGCAAAACAAACTCCATTCCTCTCATTCTCTCGAACTGTCCAGCAGAAACACTCTCCAAAGACAAATTCATATCTCCATTTCTATCCATGATAAAATCACCAAATTTTAACCATAGCCTCTCCACTCCATGGGTAATATTCGCTCAAAATTTCATATCCCACAAAGTAGTATAGCCTAGTCAAATCCATGCTCAAAGTTGAAGAAGCCAAACTGATCTGTGCTTGACAGTTTCTGTCCAGAGGAGAAAGGGGGCTCAAAACCCTAGCTAGGAAGCTTCAAATCTGATTATCTAAGACTCAAAACAAAGCTTATGAAGAGGCCAAGATGTGATAAAAATTTGAGAGACAAACTCTTATTTTTCTATTTTCTATGATTTTTACAAAAGTGATGATGAATAGTAACCCTTAGAAACTAACTTTGTTTTCTTGGTTTTCTTTGTTGCTCTAAGCTATATTAAGGTGATCCAAGGACTAGATCAAGGCTTGTTAGACTCCTAGACACACCAAGGAAGGTATAACTCTCTTGAAACCCTAGGTTTTACTTTAAGTATATGCATGATCTTGATGAGTTTTAGTATAGTTATGATATTAGCATGGTTATAAGCTTGATTAACATGATCTTGTAGTGGTTGAAACATATGATGATTATAAGGATGAAGTGATATGATCTTGGAAAGATTTGGATGAGAATCATGTATATAATATGTGTATTATGCCCGGTGTGGCTTGGTTTTGATGTTATAATTTTTGGAACGCTCGATTTATAGCCGTTATAATGCCGGAATTTCGTTACACCTTGAAACTCGTGCATAGCAGTAGCTATAATTCACTGATCTGGTTAATTATATAACACACCCTTGTAGATCTTGAGTCGTAGATCATTTTGGAAAAAGAATCGAATCAAACAGACTTACGGTTTAGGATTTATGACCGATTTACTAAAAGTAGTTCGAATCCGTAAACGAAAGTTCGTAACTGAAATTGGACCCTCGTAAAATATGTAAAGTACGTCATGACAAATCTTGGTAAATAAATACTAGAGGTAAAAAGGAAGGTGTGAAAGAAAACCGTATGTCAAAAGATCGTTTTTCGATTTATTAAAAATATTCGAGTCGAGGTTAAACGCGAACGAACCCCTAAAAGACGACTCTATTATAACTTTGGTAAAACACTTAGAAAACGGGCGATAAAACTCGAAGTATAATATTGGTTCGTAACGATCGACCTTAGAACTTGTATGACTTAAGTATGTCCCAAATGTAAGTACAGTGACATGTCGTATTAACGAACGAATGTCGGGTCGGATCAATGATAAAGGGAATCCACAAAAAGGGGTATAACGAGATAACTCGAGAACGTGTTTCGATTTAAGTATAACTTAACTTTTAAAATGTTAAGTGATTAATCCCGAATGACTTGGCTATTTATAGATCACCAAGCTGACCCGGGACCCGCTACCACTACCCCTTACCGTACTCGACTACCAGGCAAGTTTCAATTCCCTTCTTTTAGGCTGTTGTTGTGATTGAATATATATATATATATATATATATATATATATATATATATATGTTTTCTGTTATACATATGCCATAGCATGCATGCCTACTTTCAAGTTATATCGTTATGCTTGTTCCCTGATTGTTTATTGGCTTATAAATTAGATAGCTAACGTATCAATTATAAGCCGGTTATTGTAAGACCCTCATAGAAGGGCGTATCCATCTTATTCATCAAATATAGACCGGGAGTCAATATTTCTTGACATATCGAGATTACCTCGAAAGAAAATATCTAAGTAAATATTTTCCATTATTCGGGCGACGAATATTATTTGAATATTCGTTCGAGATTATTTATTTAACGATCCCTACTTCAAATAATTATTTGAACGTAACTACTCGACGAATAATATTTTTTTTAATATTCATTCAGAGTCGAATTATTTATCGATTATTATTTCGAATATTCTTCTAAAGGTTGGACTACTAAATGAATATTATTTGGATATTCATTTAGAATATTATTCATTAAATGAATATTACTTTTGAATATTCATTTAAGATAGTAATTACCTGATGAATATTATTTTAATGTTCATCTGAAGCTTGATTTATTTATCGAGTCTTATCTCGAATATTCCTTTAAAGCTTGGATTACTAAATGAATATTACTTGATATTCATTTAGAATATTATTCATTAAATGAATATTACTTTTTCAATAAACATTTAAATTCCTAATTAATTATGAATATTATTTTGAATATTCATCCAGGGTTCTATTTAATCATCGAATATTATTTTAAATATTTTAAATATTCCTTTCAGGTCTTATTAATTAATGAATATTATTTTGAATATTCATTTGAATATTTAATTATGCAATAAATATTCTCTCGATATTTCTTCAAGGATTATTTGAGAAATACTCTGATTAAAGATATTCTTTCATATTCCTAAATATTCTGTAAAATATTTTAATTCAATAAATATTCTCTGAATATTTATTCCATACTTAGAATAACCTCGATAAGGTTTATCTTCTTCGATTATTACAGAAAATATTTCGGAGTCATATTATTATTAATCATATATCAAGAAAGGTTCTCAGACATCATTCTTCTTTGAGTCTATCTCCCTCATAATAAGGGAACCTTACTTGGAAAATGTTAATTATCTTGTCGACTTCCCGGTCATGAAGTATTCTCTTCACTCTCAACTCGGGTGCTATTGACTTATTAAGTCGTTGTTTACCTTCTCATCTTTCGAGGGGTAAGATTGTTGGAACAAGTTGAGATTCGTTACCAAGCAGTAGCTTGGAAGTTATTGGTGAATTTTCCTTTCCAACTAGATACGACTACTTTATGGAGTCTTATCAACAAGTATTATACTTGGGGAAAGGGGGACGAACGTTACACTCAGAATCATGAATTCTATTTGAACTAGGAGTCGTGTAAGAGGCCGAGTAGCGCCGGTCCATCCCCTTTGGCCCAACCGTTGGCCGGGGAGAGCTAGCAAGGCGGTAGACAAGTAAAGCCGTCAGTTCTTCCTTCTATCGGTAGTAAATCTAATTTGAGCTGTACGATCTCGACTGATCATCAAGATTGGAACAGCGGGCGCGGTGAATACTCCATCATTGGTTCATCATCCAAACTTATTTCTTTCCTGCAACATGATTATTGTTGGCAGAGCTGGAAAAGTGTTCATAACTGGAATTGCAATCTTTTCATGCAAGTTCCTCTTTTTAATGACAATGAGAATATCTCGCTTACTTTTGATGTAGCAGATATTTCTACAAACAAATACTTTGAGTTACCTGGTAACTTCATCCTTTATATTATACTGGCAATAACCTCATTAATTCATGGCATATGGTTTCAAAGGATATTTTGAACTGTTGTATATATGTATCACTGTTCAGTTATATTATTGTTGGTGGGCTTTCCCTCACCCTTGCTTTGTTCATATTATGTCACAACAACAGCTAGGACAGATGGCTCGCATCAGGCGCACTCGGCGCAAGCGGGTTACCCGACCCACCGGACTCCCCGCTGAGATGCTAGCCGCCATTGCTGAGGTAGCTTAGTTAGACAGCTTTTGTTTCATGTTTAACTATATGTATAATTAATGTAATCAATGGCAAAACTGTTAAACTTATGATGTTATCCTTTTGGGATTGTAATAACGTTTATTCGTAACCCTTTAATGTAAGACTTATTTCAATTTCATCTCTGGGACTAAAACTGTTGTGCGTGTGAGTGGATATTATTGTGAGGGTCACAGCATGTGATTTATTTATTGTGGACTCAAGTCAAGTATTATGAATGGATGTAAGACCGTAACCACCAGATCCCTGACCCTGGATCTGGGGGTGTTACAGAAGTGGTATCAGAGCGTACGTTATAAACCCCAGAGATGAGGCGACGTTAAAACAATAAATTCAATAAGATAATAAGAACTCTTGCGAAGTTCATAGTCGGACTATTTAATGTAGTGATGACCTATAAAACTCTTATGGGAACTATTAAGTATCATGATAGTAACTTAGCTCGATATCGCATCGACAAGTAAGGCAACAGACCTTGAGGCATACGAGCAGCAGCGCGATGATGCTTTATTATATGCTGAAGATCAGCGAGTAAATTCAATAGAGTACCTTACTGGAGACCCGGAAGAGGTTCCAGCAGATAAGGAAAATCTTGTTAGGATAAGGGGCTTACCCTCGAGGAATGAGGGCTGTAGCCAGAAAGACTGAGATGATTAAGGTATAGAGCTCAGAAAAGTGGTCATAAAGAACTAAGCTATTAGCAAGAGAACTGAAGATTCATGTTGGATTCGTGGCTGGACTACTGGAGGTAGTACCAGCAAGTAAGACGGATTGGAAGAATTACTTGAGATCTTATACGGGAATAGATGAGAATCTTTAGAGACTTTCATATTAACGAAAAGAGTGCTAGAAGGATGTATGATTATCAAAGGCATCGATATAAGGCGAGGAGTAGAGTCCCTAGGAATAGTTGAGAAGAGGCAGTAAGTGCCATATCATTTGATAAATGAATAAGTATGAATATTGTTAGTAATAATTCTCCATGAGAAGGCAGATGTCATAGGATGTAATTTATGGAACCAAATTGAGGTTGATGAAGTTGTTTTATTCAGGAAAATGTCCATTTTATGAATGAATCAGTTAGAAAGTGAAAACATTGGGAAGTGACAGCATGATTGGATAAAGTTATATAAGGAAGTAGTAAGCAAGACAATGATCTCAGAACCTACCGGAAGTTAAGACCAGTGAGTCAAGATGAACTCGTAATGAGACTATTGTCAGAGACTAAGTATAGGGTTAATTTAACTCAGTGAAATGATGAACCAGAAACGTTAGATGCATGTGACTCAGAGGAATATTAAATTCTTTCTTTTCTTTGAATGGATTATAGTAGTTACCTTAAGTTTACTCCGACGCGGAAGTATAACGGATCAAGTAATACGATCAGCAGTTAAAGAGAAAAATGTGAGAAAATCTTCCTGGAGCTAAAAGATGAAATTGGTAATGACCAAGAGTTGGCATTGTTTAATGGAAAAAGGGAGACTTTTTGCTTCCAACGACGCTTCGCATAAAAGATTAGGATGTGTGCTTGCGCAGCACGACAAAGTACTTGCGGATGCATTCGGACAGCATGGTTCACCAGGTTCGGATGGCCTTAGTGTTGGGACAATCAGATCTTGGCACTGCGATTTTTGATACAATAAATTAACGAGTACGAATAGAAAAATCACCTTATTAACGGTTGATTCCACGCTCTTCTATTGTATTCCCAAATTCCCTTGAGCGAAGTGTGGCCTTCGTCTTCTCAAGTTAACCTCTCTTCTTGCTCCTGGGTGGCTACCAAATTTTTTCGACCAGCCCCCAGCAAGAAGAGAATAAGAATATATATAGGCTACAATAGGGATCATGGACAATTAGGTTGGGCCTTCTAATTACATCTTGAGCCTAGCCCAATGTAATTAAATATTAATTCAATCCACTAAAGAATTAATATTTGCACTACCTTTCCTAATACCGTAATTTAATTAATTAATTCGGTTCCAATATTATTTGCTTATTAAATTCCCCATGTTTAAAATATCGCATGTCCATTAATTAAATAAATTACTGATAATTCATTTAATTAATATCTTTTATCCTTGATTATCCACTCAACCTTTATTTAATTATGCCGGAATAAATCCACCTGCAGGGTTTCACATAATTAAATCTTTTGAGCTTTCAAGGGGACATCATTAACCCGAATATTATCAGGACATGGATTCCTTCAATAAATAATATCCACCATATATATTATTCCATCACCCAAAATATAATGAAATAAATCAAAAGAATTATTTCATATATAAATCAAAGCATGTAAATAATATACACGTGTCAATTACTATATCTGGATTAAGAACCTAAGCATTAATAATAACATAGAATCTTAGTTCACCTTCTTAATCAGTATAAGGGAACAATTCTATATTTGATCCTGTTCAATATACACAAAGTATACTAGTATTATTTATTAGTCAATATAAACTAATCTAAATAATACTACAGCCATTCTAGTGGATTGTCTAACTCCACCTGTGCTGTGAACCTTATTATATTATATAAACCGTATTTAATAATCTAATATTCTGTATCCCATTTGATACTAGATTATTCACAATATATAATATTTAGACAACATGTAAACATTTAAATGATTCTCAATTAAACCGGCCAGAAATAAATGTAAATACTTCATATAAATATTTTCAGTATACACCAACAATCTCCCACTTATACTCAAAATATTCTATGAGTATATCAGTGTTTATTTAATCCACTATTACAAAAAACTATGTGTTCATCCATCTGACTCCAATCGCTTCCACATGCCTGTCAAAAACTTTGGCTGGCAAACTCTTTGTGAAAGGATCTGCCCGGTTGTCTTCTGATGATATGTGAGCCATAACTATATCTCCTCGCTTTAGGATTCCTCGTATGAGATGATACTTACGTTCAATATGTTTAGCTGCTTTGTGATCTCGCAGTTCCTTCGAATTTGCCACAACACCAGTGTTATCACAATACACTGTCAAGCTCCTAGGCAAATTAGGTACCACATCCAAGTCCAAAAGGAAGTTCCTGAACCATACAGCCTCCTTTGCAGCCTCAGAGGCCGCCACGTACTCGGCTTCCATGGTAGAGTCTGCAATGCATTTCTGCTTTACACTCCTCCATATAACGGCTCCACCACCCAAAGTAAAAACATATCCCGAGATCGATTTCCTCTTATCCCTATCTGATTGAAATTCTGAATCAGTATATCCCAAAGGAAATAGATCTGAGGCCTTGTAAATTAACATAAACTCCTTAGTCCTTCTCAGGTACTTGAGTATAGTTTTTACTGCACTCCAATGTTCCTGACCTGGGTTCGACTGATATCTACTAACCATGCCTACAGCAAAGCAGATGTCAGGCCTCGTACATAACATAGCATACATTAAGCTTCCACATGCCGAAGCATAAGGAACTGCTTTCATGCTCTCTATATCCTTAGGTGTCGAAGGACACTGCTCCTTGGATAGAGCCACTCCATGCTTAAAAGGTAGAAAACCTTTCTTAGAGTTCTGCATGTTAAAACGAGCTAATACTTCATCAATGTAGGGCTCTTGAGATAAAGCCAACATCCTTTTCTTGCGATCCCTTATTACTTTGATCCCAAGGATGTATGCCGCTTCACCTAAGTCCTTCATTTCAAAATGTTTGAACAACCATGCCTTTACTGATGACAACATCTTAACATTGTTTCCAATGAGTAAAATGTCATCAACATACAGTACCAGAAAAACCACTGCATTACCCTCACTTCTCTTATACACACATGATTCGCTTGGACTTTGATCAAATCCATATGACTGGACTGCCTGATCAAAACGAATATTCCAGTCCCTAGAAGCTTGTTTTAGTCCATAAATAGACCTCTTAAGCTTACAAACAAGATGCTCTTGGCCTTCCTTAATGAATCCTTTTGGTTGTTGCATATAGATGGTTTCCTCAAGACTTCCATTAAGGAAAGCTGTCTTGACATCCATTTGCCAAATCTCATAATCGAGATGAGCTGCTATAGATAAAAGAATCCGGATCGACTTAAGCATAACAACTGGTGAAAAGGTTTCCTCATAATCGATCCCTTCTTTCTGAGTATACCCTTTCGCAACAAGTCGTGCTTTCCAGGCTTTCACCTTTTTTTGTCAGATCCTCTTTTCTTCTTGTAGATCCACATACATCCAATGGGTTTTACACCTTTGGGTGGTTCCACGAGCTCCCAAACTTGATTAGAATACATAGATTCCATCTCAGATTCCATTGCCTTTTGCCAAAGATCTGCATCTTTATCTAGAATTGCTTCTTCGTATGTCCTGGGATCCTCATCATGTTCACCAGAGACCAAGTCCGAGGACTCTCCCAAAAACATGAATCTATCAGGTTGTTGAACAACCCTCCCACTACGATGAAGCACCGGTGTGGTATTAGTGACATGTTGTGCATTTTCTTGTGGTTGATCTACTTGTACTATTGGCACTTGGGGATTATCTGTTCCTCCCACTAGTTCCTCTAAAACGATACTACTCATGGGTTTGTGTTTCATTATATAGTGTTATTCCCAGATTACACACTTGTATAATTGTAGAAGGGGGGGTTGAATACAATTCTTGATATTTGTAAATTTCTGATAAGAACTCCAGAAATTTATGCAGAGATAATTGCAATGTAAGATTTGAACACAAACACATAAAAAATCAGGTGGTTAATATGCACCACCTGAAGCTTTTATTTGAAGAAAACTCTATGATACAAAATGTACACAGCTGCCGTTTTACAACTCTTTGCTTCTAAGGATATTCAAGAAACCCTAAGCAAATATGTCTGTTTTCTTAACCTACAAAGAGTTGCTACACTTGGTTATATATCCCAAGTTTTACAAGTACTACTGGAATAAGATAATACTAATCTAATTCTAGTTGACTTGCTACTACACTCCAAATACACATGTAGCCGAAAGGTTGTCCTTGTGTTCAGACATGTCTCCTGCACCTTTCTTGTATTCATAGTGTAAACAGAATGCTTCTTTCTTCTGTGTTTCCAAAGTATGGCTGCCATACTGCTTTTTGTATCTACTATCAACCCATGTGATCTGTCAGTCAAACATGTCCTTATCAACTGCTAATCCCCAGCTAATCATAGAAGACAGTGTCAATGATTATCCGTTGATGTTGTACACTGACATCCGTTGATGATGTTATTGAGCGGTATCCGTTGATCTTGAGAATTGAGCTGTATCCGTTGATAGAGTGGATTTGATTTGTATCCGTTGATATTGTTTTGTCTTCATCTGTTGATACACTTTCACTTAGACAGAATTACATAGCATAGATTATTTACAATTGGCTACCCTATTCTTCCTATCCGTTGATAGTCAACATGACTGTGGATAAAAATACTATCAACTGATAACATAGAGATACTTGCAGTATGCTACAAAACCTCATCCGTTGATGAGCTACCTGTCAACGGATAGAGTTATAAATCCTCATCCGTTGACAGCTACAAAACCTTATACAATTTGATTAATTGTGAAGTTATCATCAAGTACAACATATTCCAAACAATCTCCCCCAATTTATACTTGATGGCAATAAAGCATAAATTCAGGACCTTGATGATAACAAAACATTCCTAAAGATATATAAAGAACAATGCATAAATTGTATTAAGCTACAAAAATTAAAAACTGAAAGTTTGAGAAATTTACAGAGAAGTGCTCCTCTAGACTGAGCAGATTTAAGACTGTTTCTTTCCTCTTGTTGGCATCACCCTTGATTTTCCTTCTTTGGCAGAGTTGGACTCAATCTGTATTTGGAGTTGCCTATAGAAGGCATCTTCTTCATCTACCTTTGGATTTAGCTTTTGTTGTAGCCATCTCAGGTATTGAGAACTAGCCTTTGGTAGTTGGTCTTCTAACCTGAAGAATCTCCTGTTACCATCTTCATCCCTGAACTCCATCATCCAGAAAGGTTGAAGGTGGATTTTCTGTCCATTGTATGGGATCTTCATTTTCCTTGGTAGACTTAATGGTGAGTTCCATTCCCTCCTTATTTGTTCTATTCTGTCCAGTATCTCCCCTTTTGCTATCTTGGAGAACCCTGTGTATCTCTTGATTGCAGAGAACACTTTGGTTAAGGTATGATAATTTTCTCCAAGAACCCTTTGTAGTGGCCATGTCCTTTCCATTCCTCCCTTGTATACAAAGACCAATCTTTCAGGCAAATGTCTATATTTGTCAATTCCTCTTACTTCTGACAATTCATCCAGATAAAGATTCATGCCAGAGTATTCTTCAATATCTGCCTGATAGATAAAATCATCCTTGTTTTCCAAGATTGGCTGCCTGACAATAGCAGGTACCCTAGCAACTTGAATTGGTTCCTTTGAAGGTTGCTTCCTTGGTTTCCTTTTCTTCTGTATAGGCTTCTGTTGAGGCTTCAGCAAGAATGAAGGAACCTCAATGGAGTCAAGATTCATTGGTTCCTCTTTAGGTACTATAGGCTCACCATGGAAATTCACATCTGGGTTGAATACTTTTACATCAATAGGTTGTGATGAACCAACTGTCTCCTTGTTTTCAATTTCTGGAGAGACAGGCCTCCTTGCCTTTGATTTTATTTTCTTAGATTTGGATTTGGGGACTGATTTCCCTTTCTTTTTAAATTTGGGGACTTCCTCAGGTTCCCTCAATTCATCCTCTACCTCATCCAATAACTCTTGAGCCAGCCTTGCTTGCTTCTCATATGAGTTTTCATATTGATATTCAGTGCTTGGTTGAGATTCTCTTAGCAGCCTTGAAGTCTCTTCTCTCTTGGCTTCAACAAATCTAGGATGGCTGTTGGATATGTTTAGAACTTTTCCATTCCTTATGATTACAGCCATCCATTCTCTTACACAACTGTTAGTCTTCTCCTTGAATTCCTTGATTTGCTTACCCATCAGCTTCCCTTCATCATGCTTGGGAAATGGAAAGTCAAGTTGTAACTTGTTCTTCCCATTTGATTTTGGTGATGAGTAGGGTCTTGTTTTGATGTAGGGTTCAAACTCTTTAACATGAGAAGGCTCAGCATCATAAAATGTAGGAGCCACAATTGCTGGAGTGAGCACCTTCAGAATTGCGGTAGATATTGTTGGAGCTGAGGTTTGGCTAGAGAACAGAGTTGATGCAATAGATTGATTGATCAATCTCTCTGTCCTCATTATTCTTTCATAGTTTTCCTCTTTCATCTTTGTAGAGCTTCAATTTTGGCTAGCTTTTCGTCTTCTGTCAAGTTTGAGAAATCAAACTCTTCAGATAGAGCTACTTGTTCAGGTTTGGATTTGCTGGGGGAAGCTGTGACAATGAATTCTTGTGGATTGACCACTACGGTAGGCTGCTGCTCCCCCTCACTTGCTGCTTCCCTGCTTTCAGAAATTAAGATTTGACTTGTAGTTGCCACAACCTCTTCCACTTTCTCCCCCTTTTTGTTAGCATCAAGGGTTTGACTAGAAGTTGGGGCTGCAACTAACTTCTCTAGCAGTTGGGTTTGCAGTTTCTGATGTTGAAGAAATTGCTCCATCTGGGATTCCATCTTTTCCACTCTTGAATTGAGGAGTTGCACAGACTTAGCCAGGTTGTCTTCTTTGAGGAACCTTTGTTGCAACATCCTCTGAGTGGCTGTAGGAGCTAGTTGCTCTAGCTTGGAATCCACAGAGATCTTCACATCCTTGATTTCTTGTTTGACCTCCTCTAAGTTGGATCTCTGAATCACCATTTGCATCTTTTGTAACTTAAGGGAGTCAATTGCCTGTTGAAGAACAACCTTTCTCTGTGGATCTGCTTCTGGGTGCTCAGCCAGGGCAGATTTATATTGCCTTATGATTTCCATATCAAGTTGATGATAGGTGTAGTTGTGAGCAAATGCAAAATCATGAATACTGCTACCACCTTCATCTTCAGGACTCTGGTTGTCTTCATCTTCAGAATCTTCAAATTCTTCACTCTCAGCAGTGGTTGGCAGAGCTGCTATAGATTCCTTAGCTCTAAGTAGAGACTGTGAGGTGTGCACTAGGTGCATTGCCTCCTCTGCTTCCACATTGCCCTGTTGTGCCAGAATTTGATAGGCAGGAACAGGGTGGGTAAAGGTTTCAGCATCCAAAGAAATGGAGTCAATCATGGACTGATATTCTCTTTGATATTCCATTTCCTTGGCTGCATCCTCAACCTCTATTGACTCACTAGCAATGGCTGCTTCTTCCATCCTTATTTCTCCTGTAGTCCCTTCTCTCCCCTCATCTCTCTTTTCTTGCATCAAGGGCTCCCCTTGTGTTTACACTAATACACGCAAGCGTACGTGGTCACAAGTAATATATGAATAAGTCGAGTTCGTTCCCACAGGGATCTGGTTATGGTTTTAATTCAGTTTTGTACCTATGCAACAATGTATGGTTATTATGCACTGCTAAGACAAATAACAAGATTTTAATTAACTATAATTAACTAAGAAACAAATTAATAAAACTAAGAATTAACAAACTAACATGAATTGAATTCTAATTACGTCTGCAAGAGAAAACATGGGATCCTAACTTCATTAACTACTTCGCTTAGAGTTGATGCCTTTAATCAATGCATATGATGGTTAATATCTGATCAGACAACACGAAACAAGTATAAGCTACCTCTCGGTATACGAATACCAAACTAAACATACATCCACTAAAGAGATAGAAGATGAATAGACACCAATTATGTTTAGACCCTATATCTCTATAAGATTTGAAAACATAACGGTTGAAGAACAAGTTGTCTATTAAGATCACATAGGGCAGCATAATATCTCTATTTACGCCACAAATCATGATGTTAAAACATCAACCTATCCTATGCTAGCATGGCAAGTTCTAAATCTCAAGATCCACTCTCGCTTCACAAGAGATTAACAAATTAGATGTTCATGACGCATCTAAACACATGAATCACAACCATACGAGGATATCAAAATTTCACTACACACAAATCTTTAAAACAATCAAACTACTAAGCTACATAGATAAATCCGTTAGAATCCCATGACAACGATTAGTTCATAATTGAACCTCTCGTCATCATGGGATCTGATGAAACCATGATAAAAACAAAGTATAAAAAGATACAAATAATCCTAAGTAATTGATATGTAATGGTGTTCTCCTAATGATACAAATTACAAGGGTTGGATGTGTTTATATAGGCTCTAGAAGTCTTGCCCACCAAGCAATTGCCGTTTCAGAGTTGGAATAGAAGATTGGCAATTTCCGTTCTTGAATGAGAATAGAATTGCAAATTCCATGTATAGATCTGATTCTGGAATGTTCTAGCCGCCCAGAGAAATTACCATACTTATTAGAAGTAGGAATTATAGCAATTTCCTTGTCAAAGTTGAATTTCTGCAGCTCGGCACATAATACGTTTCCTAAACTGATTCGGTTTTGAAGGAAAATTCGTAGCTGACTTTTCTTAAGTATTTCTGGAACGTTCCAATCATAATTGGACTTCTGGACCACCTTAGAATGATAGAGAATCTCGTTATCTTCGCGTGGACTGCTTACGGGCCTCAAACGGACTTCTAGAACTCAAGATATGGCCAAAACAGTAATTTTCAAGATTTTCCGCGCGCAACCTGCGCCCAGCAGTCTGTTTGTCGCGCAGCCTGCGCCAACCACGCGCAACCTGCCCGTGCAACACCTGTCCCATATTGTAGAAAATCTCCCAAGCTTCGCGTGGGCAGTAAGATCGCTGAAAACGGACTTCTAAAACTCCAGATATGTCCAAAACAGTGTAGACTGCGCAACTGTCTCAGAAATCCGAATTTCAATCAATTAATTCTCCAAAAACGATAGAAGCATCCACCTTAATCAACATTCTTATAAATCTGCACAACTAAGCAAAACACATCAAAATTACAACAAACTTGAGCCCAAGACAATCAATTTAAGCCGATATGGAACGCTCCAAGTGGATATAAATCCACTTATCACCTTGGCTCACACCTCTCACACCCTCACCTTCACCTACTAAGGTGGAACTCTCAAACTCTCCTTTTGCCTAACCGGAAGAAATGGCCAGCCTCTCATTATTTACCTCTCCTTTTGCCTGCTCACAAGGCAGCCTCTCACTCCCTTCCCTCAATCCTAAGAGTGTTTCAACTACTGAGAACTCCTCCACACTTGACACAGGAATGTCAGATATAGCAGTGGTAGAGTGAGTTATCAACGGATAAGGAATATCCATTGATGGAGTAGTTATAACTGTCAACGGATGGCTAGATAGAGGCGCATCCGTTGATGGAGAAACACTTGTCAACGGATGAAGGATATCCGTTGAGGAAGGAATAATTTTATCCGTTGAAGAGAAAACCAACACTGAATCTGTGGAGATTGATTTTAAGTTTGAGGCCACAGTCTGTGTTGAGAATTCTGGAAGGGAAGATTGATGGTCCAACAAATCATCTAAAAGATGATGACCACCAATTACAGAGTGGGGCTTCTCCAAGAATCTTAAAGATAGAGAATCAGGAATTGATGTAGATATCATATCCACATCCAGAGATGGAGTTGGTGATGGTGGATTGTAATGTGTGTCGATTTGAAGATTAAGATCAAGGGGCTGTGACTCCACATTTATTGAAGCCACATCAAACTGAGTTTGAGAAGGTACAGTTTCCTGTACAGTGTGTGCACCCTGTGATTCCCCTGTGGTTTTAGATTTCACTCTTCTTCCATAGGTTTTTGAGATTGGGCTATATGTGTCTCTAACCCTCTTGTGCAGTGTTCCTTGTGGGGAACTTGATTCAGTAGTCACACTCTGTTGAGAGAGTGTAACTGGAATTTGGCTTGAAGCTACATTAGCAGTCTTTTGAGAGACTGAAATGGTGGTTGCACTCATCTCTCCTTCCTTATCCTTAGGGCTTCTTTGATGTTCACCCTGTCCCTCACCACTCACTACCACCTTCACACTCCCCTCAAGAGTTTTGGTAGGTTTTACAACAGGTGTCTTTTGAGAGACACTTGAGGTTGGCCTTTTAGACTGTGATTTTGGAACTCTGGATTTGGTCACTTTGGTAGGAGCCTGTTTGGTCACAACTACAGACTCCATTGTGACACTAGAAGGCAAAGAAATTTGGGGGTTGGAGATAGGGGTTTCAGAGTTAGAGATAGTTACCTGAACAATTGGTAGATATACCAATTGTACTCCTGCATTGAGGTTCATTCGAATCAGGTCACTTAAGACTCTCTTCTCCTGAACAAAACATTGGAACTTGCTATCCGGGTTAGCAATGGATAGCTTATTCTCAGATACATGCAGTGCTAAGAGCATTAAAAATCTAGCAAAGTAGATATTCTTGCTCCTAGTTTCCTTTTTACCCAACTTTGCAGCTATCTCATACATAACTAATGTGCCAAAATTATAGAATTTATCATTTAAAAGCATACACATCATTGTTAGCATGGACTGGGTAACAGCATCAAAATTACTAATTTTTCCTGAAAAAGTTTTAATGAAGGCATCACAGAAATAGCTCCATTCTTTAACCATTCCTTTCCTAACAATTTTCCCTAAGTTTTCAGTACTAAGGGCATAATTAATAGAATTAAGCATGGCAACAATTTCAGCATCAATAGGTACTTTCAGAAAGTTATTCTCAGGCAATTTTAAACAAGCAGTTATTACATCAGAATTAACCACATAGTGTTTACCCTTTAAAGAAAAAGCAATTGTACCTTCTGTGCCATTGTACTCAGCAGATGTCCATATTTCTTCAATTACCTCGTGGATTAAGGGAGTGGTGGCCGTCATAGCATATGACAGTTTGCATTTCTTCACGAAACTCATCAAAGTGTGGTAAGCTTCTGGAGCATTCACTGTGTCAACAAAGGCCGCGAAATTGTTCTTCTCATAGGTAAACCCAGTGGAGGACATCATCTTAACAATAGGCGCCATTGAAGTGATTGAACTTTGGTTACAGAGAGTTTTAGGGAAGAAGATGCAGTTAACTTTTGATATGCTTGAAAATGAATAAAAGTGAGATGTGAGAGTACAAGTCCGCCTTTTATATTTTTCAAGAATTAAAAATGAAATAATTAAAAGTAATTACTCCATTGGTCAAAAGTAACTGTCAGATAATAAATAAAAAGAGAATAAGTACAGCCATGATTAGATACACACGGTTACCAACGGTTATAAAAAAAAAGTATATCAACGGATATAGAATGAACGGTTGAGATACAGTTTATCCGTTGATGACGTGGATAGCATGTTACCCGTTGACATGCAAAAATCTAGTAATGTGTTTATACTATCAACGGATAAAAGGATATCCGTTGATAAGCTAATTTTGCCTTAGGCAAAATTTCTGCAGAAAATTTTTCTGAAAGTTTTAACTTTCAAGTAAATCAAAACACATTTCTAGCTTCAATTCATTGAAATCAAATATCACTAGGAATTATGACAAGTTAAGCATACCTAGCTCACCTACCAATCTTGTGAATGTGGATTCATCAAGAGGCTTGGTGAAGATATCTGCAAGCTGCATTTCACTTGGCACAAAGTGCATTTCTACTGTACCATTCATCACATGTTCTCTAATGAAGTGGTATTTGATGTCAATGTGCTTGGTTCTCGAATGTTGCACTGGATTCCCTGTGATGGCAATAGCACTTGTGTTGTCACAGAAAATTGGAATCTTCTCAACTTTTAGACCATAGTCAATGAGTTGGTTTCTCATCCATAGAATCTGTGTACAACAGCTTCCAGCAGCAATGTACTCAGCTTCAGCTGTAGAAGTGGAGACTGAGTTTTGTTTCTTACTGAACCATGAAACAAGCCTATTTCCTAGAAATTGACAGGAACCTGTAGTACTTTTCCTATCAACTCTGCAACCTGCATAATCTGCATCTGAATAGCCAGTTAGATCAAAACCAGATTCTCTTGGGTACCAAATGCCAAGGTTTGGTGTTCCCTTGAGATACCTGAAAATTCTTTTAATAGCTATTAAGTGAGACTCTCTAGGGTCAGCTTGAAATCTAGCACAAAGACAAGTAGAAAACATTATATCAGGTCTACTAGCTGTTAAGTATAGAAGTGAACCTACCATGCCTCTATAGCTTGAGATGTCCATAGACTTTTCCTTAGTATTCAACTCAAGCTTAGTTGCAGTGGCCATAGGTGTTTTAGCAGATGTAC
Source organism: Saposhnikovia divaricata (assembly GCA_036435485.1). NCBI lineage: Eukaryota > Viridiplantae > Streptophyta > Magnoliopsida > Apiales > Apiaceae > Saposhnikovia > Saposhnikovia divaricata. The sequence goes on from CM071600.1 coordinate 132,194,418, forward strand.
AATCCATTAAGTCATATTTCTTTAAGAGATCATAAATATATTTTGTTTGACTTATGAAAATGCCCTCATTAACTTGCTTTACTTGAAGGCCAAGAAAGTAAGTTAATTCACCCATCATGCTCATTTCATACCTACTTTGCATAAGTTTGGCAAACTTTTTGCAAAGCTTCTCATCTGTAGACCCAAAAATAATATCATCTACATAGATTTAAACAAGTATTGAAGAGCCATTAATATCCCTATGAAATAAGGTTTTATCTACTGTACCTCTAGTGAAGTGGTTCTCCAAAAGAAATTGAGATAAAGTGTCATACCAGGCTCTTGGTGCTTGCTTCAAACCATAAAGTGCTTTCATGAGAAGATATACATATTCTGGAAATTCTGGATCCTCAAAACCAGGAGGTTGATGGACATAGACCTCTTCTTCCAGTTCCCCATTTAGAAAGGCACTTTTGACATCATCTAATAGACTTTGAAATTGGCATGTGCTGCATAGGCTAGAAAGATTCTTATTGCCTCAAGTCTTGCCACTGGAGCAAAAGTTTCATCAAAATCTATTCCTTCTTCTTGAGAATAGCCTTTTGCCACTAATCTAGCTTTATTCCTCACAATTATGCCATTTTCATCTGTCTTATTCTTGAGAACCCATTTAGTACCTATGACACTGTAACACCCCCAGATCCGGGGTCCGGGATCCGGTGGTTACGGTTTCCAATTCTGTCCACAACAATTGAACTTTCCTTAACATAAAATAAATTACGTCTCTATGACCCCACACAACAATATAAAACACACCCGCTATAGTCCCAGAGATGAAATCAGAGTAACAATCAAATTTTTATTAATCACATTATGAGTTCTTACAATCCAAAAGAATTTCAATATAAATACATACTCTTTGCCATCCATTTACATAAGTCATACTAGACCATATTCTTGGTACTGAAAGAATAAATATATCCTACCAATAGCTTCTTCTTCAGCTCTGGTAGTCTCATAGTCCTCGCCCGCGTCGAGTGCGCCTTGTGCGAGTCATCCGGTCTAGCTGTTGTTGTGATATAATAATAAAGCAAGGGTGAGCAATAGCCCACCAACAATAATATATAACTGAACGATAATGTATAACAGTTCAAAAGTATCTTTCAAACCATATGCCATGCATTTACGGAAATGATGCCAGTATAATATGAACGATGAAGTTACAAGGTAACTTAAAGTATTTGTTTGTAGAAATATCTGCTACATCAAAAGTAAGCGAGATATTCTCATTGTTATTAAGAAGAGGAACTTGCATAAAAAGGTTGCAATTCCAGTTATGAACACTTTTCCAGCTCTGCCAACAGTAATCATGTTGCAGGAAATAAATAAGTTTGGATGATGAACAAATGATGGAGTATTCACCGCGCCCGCTGTTCCAATCTTGATGATCAGTCGAGATCGTACAGCTCAATTTAGATTTACTACCGGTAGAAGGAAGAACTGACGGCTTTACTTGTATACCGCCTTACTAGCTCTCCCCGGCCAACGGTTGGGCCAAAGGGGATGGACCGGCGCTACTCGGCCTCTTACACGACTCCTAGTTCAAATAGAATTCATGATTCTGAATGTAACGTTCGTCCCCCTTTCCCCAAGTATAATACTTGTTGATAAGACTCCACAAGGTAGTCGTATCTAGTTGGAAAGGAAAATTTACCAATAACTCCCAAGCTATTACTTGGTAACGGATATCAACTTGTTCCAACAACTTACCCCTCGAAAGATGAGAAGGTAAACAATGACTTAATAAGTCAATAGCACCCGAGTTGCGAGTGAAGAGAATACTTTATGACCGGGAAGTCGACAAGATAAATAACATTTTCCAAGTAAGGTTCCCTTATTTTTAGGGAGATAGACTCAAGAAGAATGATGTCTGAGAACCTTTCTTGATATAAGATTAATAATAATATGTCTCCGAAATATTTTCCGTAATAATCGAAAAAGATAAACCTTATCGAGGTTATTCTAAGTATGGAATAAATATTCAGAGAATATTTATTGAATTAAAATATTTTACAGAATATTTAGGAATATGAAAGAATATCTTTAATCAGAGTATTTCTCAAATAATCCTTGAAGAAATATCGAGAGAATATTTATTGCATAATTAAATATTCAAATGAATATTCAAAATAATATCCATTAATTATTAAGACCTGAAAGGAATATTTAAAATATTTAAAATAATATTCGATAATTAAATAGAACCCTGGATGAATATTCAAAATAATATTCATAAATAATTAGGAATTTAAATGAATATTGAAAAAGTAATATTCATTTAATGAATAATATTCTAAATGAATATCAAGTAATATTCATTTAGTAATCCAAGCTTTAAAGGAATATTCGAGATAAGACTCGATAAATAAATCAAGCTTCAGATGAACATTAAAATAATATTCGTCAGGTAATTACTATCTTAAATGAATATTCAAAAGTAATATTCATTTAATGAATAATATTCTAAATGAATATCCAAATAATATTCATTTAGTAGTCCAACCTTTAGAAGAATATTCGAAATTATAATCGATAAATAATTCGACTCTGAATGAATATTAAAAATATTATTCGTCGAATAGTTACGTTCAAATAATTATTTGAAGTAAGGATCGTTAAATAAATAATCTCGAACGAATAGTCAAATAATATTCGTCGCCCGAATAATGGAAAATATTTACTTAAATATTTTCCTCCGAGGTAATCTCGATATGTCAAGAAATATTGACTCCTGGTCTATATTTGATGAATAAGATGTATACACCCTTCTCTTAGGGTCTTACAATAACCGACTTATAACTGATACGATAGTTATCTAATTTATAAGCCAATAACAATCAGGGAACAAGCATAATGATATAACTTGAAAGTAGGCATGCATGCTATGGCATATGTATAACAGAAAACATTTTTATATATATTCAATCACAACAACAGCCTAAAAGAAGGGAATTGAAACTTGCCTGGTAGTCGAGTACGGTAAGGGGTAGTGGTAGCGGGTCCCGGTTCAGCTTGGTGATCTATAAATAGCCAAGGCATTCGGGATTAATCACTTAACATCTTAAAAGTTAAGTTATACTTAAATCGAAACACGTTCTCGAGTTATCTCGTTATACCCCTTTTAGTGGATTCCTTTTATCATCGATCCGACCCAACATTCGTTCGTTAATACGACATGTCATTGTACTTACACTTGGGACATACTTAAGTCATACAAGTTCTAAAGTCGATCGTTACAAATCAATATTATGCTCCGAGTTTTATCGCCCGTTTTCTAAGTGTTTTACCGAAGTTATAATCAAGCGGGTTTTTAGGTGTTCGTTTGCGATTAACTCTGATTCGAACATTTTTATAAAATCGGAAAACGATCCATTTCACATGAGGTTTTCTCTCACACCTTCCTTTTTACCTCTAGTATTTAATTACCAAGATTCGCCACTGACTTACGTATTTTACGAGGGTTCAATTTTAATATCGAACTCGTACTTACGGTTTCGAACGTCTTTTAGTGAATCGGCCATAATTCCTAAACCGTAAGTCCGTTTCACATGATCTTTATATCAAAACGAAGCTTATAACATGATCTATCTTGCCATGGCAGAACATGATACTGGACAGTGACTTATGGCTACTGTCAAACACGATTTCTTAAGGTTAACAAAAATCGGGCATTACGATGGCTATAATTCGGACGTTCCATAAATCGTAATCAACAACCCAAGCCACACCGGGCATCTAAACAACTTATACACATAATAAGCGTCTCAACAAGTCCAGAAGCCACTGATCTTAGTATCAAAATCATCATGTTAATCAAATCACTAAATCACTAACTAAACATGCTTAGAGCATCTCCAAGAGTCTCTTAGCTCACTCCTAAATATATTATAAACAATTAAGCTCTTAACAAGTTATTACATTGATTTATGTGTCAACTCCAACAATGCTCTCTATTATGGCTCTTTATTTTATATTTTATTCATATTTCAATTCCACTTGGACAAATAATCAATAGATGAGAGAGAAGAACCACTATTTTACTAATAAAATATTAAGTTAAGAGCTACTAGTTGCTCCTAAAATAGAGGAGAGAGAAGAAGCTCTTAACTTTTTAAAGAGCCTCTAAGAGTCTCTTGGAGCTTGATTTTTATTCTCTCTCCTCATTTTTTGAGTTAAGAGCTACAATAGAGAGCCTCTTGGAGATGCTCTTATAGCATGAACATAATCATAACTAAGCTAGATCCATCAAGAACATACTTAAAACTCAAAGTAGGTCTAGGGTTTTCAAGTCTTATACCTTCCTTGTAGTATGTACTAGCCTCAAAAAGCTTGGTATTGCCCTTGGATAGCCTTAACTTAGCTAGGATCAACCATGAAAACAAGAAAAACAAGGATTAGTTCTTGAAAACACTATTCATCATCACCTTTGATGATTTATTTGAAAATGAAAGAAAGTGAATTTGAGGCTGAAATTTTTAGGGGATCTAAGTTATGATATGAAGTACTCACCATAAATATTTCAAGATCAAATGATGGTTGGAAGCCTTACTTCTAGCACCTTGGCAGAATTTTTCAAGGAAGAAAGGAAAATGGAGAGTTCTTTGTGTTTGCTTGGTTGTTTTGATAATAATTCATAAAGTGATGAGCCTTGGATGATATCTCATCTCTTTTTACTTTATTAAAGTGCTTTTGGAATGAATGGTGAGATTTGAAAGCATGTGTAGCACTTGGATTGATTTATGGCTAACTAGAGTTTGATTTGGCTAACTACTAGTTCAATCCTTAACATGCTAGTTACTTAGCCCACTTGGTTGCTAGATATTTATCTAGTAGCTTATGCATGACTCTTGCTTCCACTGCTTGTTTCTTTTGTCCGGTTATTGCTCGTTTCGATTGATCGTTCGGGCGAATAACTAAGTAGTTTCACCTCTAGGGTTTACCGGGAAATTACTCGATATTCATAATACCTTCCCCAATCCTTAATATAATCCTCGTGATGACCATATAGGATATTTAATCTCGATACGAACTTAATCCGTAATCTAGGATTCGTTCGCTTTATTGATTAATCACGTTATAACGTTTTAGCGGTTTCTAGAACGCTTGTTTCACTGCCTCAGTGGTTTCCTACCTTCATTCTTAAATCAAATATAATAACATCCCAAAATATCAAATCCTCAAAGTTAATATCTCAATTCTTGGATTATAATAATATTTAATCCACTGTCCGGTCAAATATTATACTGAAAAAGAATTTGGAATTTCTGAATTTCGATCGTCTCTGCATTCACTTATTTCCTCCGCGTATTACTAATATGACTTCGAAACATTCATATCACGTCCCGTACATAGGGTGGCGTGAAAAGTTTTCCAAGTTACAAAATCACTATTCATTCACCAAATTACTATGCACGTACAGGAAACACTATGCACGTACGGGAAACACTATGCACGTACGGGAAACACTATGCACGTATGGGAAACACTATGCACGTACTCATTTCCCTTCAAGGATCCATTAGCTCCTTCCTGGATGGTAGATTATTCTTATCTAGGTCCTCAACCATCGAATTAATCTATTCTGACAATATACCAATGCATCAGGATCATTGTCCAAAGCAATATCCATTCATTACAATCATTGTTCTTTGAAACCACCATTCATTAGAGCTGGTGACCTTGTTGTCGGAATCATTGTTCCTCATTTTATCATTACTTAATAAAAAGTTTTAATTATATCCAAAATTTGGGGTTCTTACAGTCTCCCCTCCTTAAAAGGATTCCGTCCCGGAATCAGGTAGTAAGCAAAGAGTCGTTTGCCTGTCGTTCACTTTTTAGCTTCCCGGTCAATTCTTAGTCGTTCTACCCTTCCTCAGCACATCTTCTAGTGCTATAATCCATACTGTATCCTTTTTCCATCAACGTTGCTACTTTTCGTACAACTCACTATCCGGGTTATACTCTTACTCAGTCTTATCCTTATTGATACCTGCAGTAACATTGGTATCACTATCACCCTACGAATTCGGAGGTAACCTCGCTCGTACTGTGCATTTCCTGATCGCTTTAATCTTCGCAATCTCGATCAATATAGAGAAGTGGAAAGATTTATTGAGAGATCACTATGATCAATTGAACATTTGTTATATTGCATAGTTAGTACAGAAGGGGCCAGCCTTTAGTACTTGACAAGCAATTAAACAAGTTATGGTATTCCACTTAGACTTCTATCACATAGACAGATAGTCACGTAGCAGTACCTCCCCTCCTAAAAGGGTTGTTCTTCTCAATTCATAAAGAAGATGAATAAGAGAGAAGAAGAGAACAGAGTTCTAAAGGATTATAGAAAGCTTTCATGATTGTAGAATATCATACTCAGAATTTACCTCTGAACTATAGAGGTTTATCAAAGAAGAAATTAATCATAATTATATCCAATACTATTTGATTGCAATCTCACGTGACAACATATCTTGCTGCTTTGTCCATTATTCTATGGACAAATACTCTTGTTCAATCTTAGCGATACTCACATTCGGGAAATCCTTCAACCTTTCAGGTTAAACCTTAGATTTCTCACTTGACATCATTATTACTGACATCCCATATCATGTTACTAGCTTTTTCATAACTATAATATTGACACTATCAGGTTGTCATCCTGAGAATTCATTAGAAAACCCATTCATAACATTCCTTGCTTCTCATTCCATAGTTGCTTTCCCAGCCTTTTCTTTATCAATCACATCCTTCTTATTATCTGATTCTTACTCATTTCTATTATTTACTTTCACCTTCACCTCTTTATTGAGACACCTTTTTGCACTTGGTACCTCCTTATCGGTATTCCGTCACATTTATTCTATAATCATCACGTTATTCCAATTTAAACTTTCCGAAATGAATCTGGCCCGATCCATTTACCTTAGATTCATATAATCTACTTCTGCCAACCTTGTTTCTCATCACTTGTTCTTTTCTATCCGTGGTTTTCCACAAGTTGTCTTTCGTAAGTCAGACCAGATCGTATATCTACATGCTCGTACTCCTATCATCTGTTGAACATCTGCATTTTACTGGCGTAGCCTTGCCACATGAAAACCCGTTATGACCGTGCTATAAGTTTTGGGGGTAAGGCTGGCTCGAGAACACTTTTGAACTCTCAAATGGCCCAATAAGTCTCGGGCTCAACTGCCCTTCCCTCCAAATCTCATTAATTCTTTCTACGGGAATACATTTGGCATCATGAATCATCAACCTCATATTCTCTATCTGGTTTGCGCAGAAATACACTAACACAAACTTGCTTGTCATTCATCAACATGCCATTAAGTTTATCAATAGCAGCACTTTCTTTATCTTTACGTTGTCATCTACTTTCTTAGAAGAATCACCATTGCTTGTTGTTTACGTAGTGCGTTAATAGCTAACCCTACGGGTTTCAAATCCCTTAGGGAGACAAAGTAATCACTATTCCTTATCCATAAGGAACACTTCCTGAACTTGATGTAGATATAACGTGAAGTAGATAGAATTGCAGAAGAGTTTCAAGCATCGCAGCTAGGTCCGGTTGATGAAACTATCACTTATGCATCTTCCATAAAAGACTGGAAACCTAACGGTTTACTTCATCAATTTTTGTACCATGGTCCTGGTTTGCCTCAAAACGGGTCCTTCTAAGGTACGTAATATGCTTAAGACTCCATCAGGAATCGAATCTTTACTTAAAATATTATTACCGTCAATTCTTGCACAGTTATCAGAAGGAATGTAAATTCCTCCATTCCGATATGACCTTCAAGGTCCTTCCAAATATCATTCTGTTTCTTCGGTATGAACATTTGTAATTATTCCTTTATACTTAGATTGTCGGCCACCTCATTGGCCTTTCCTGATACTAACAATTTCTTGTAATCCATGTTCTCTGGATACATTCCAACTCAAACTTTTCTACCTCATTCCCATCACTGTTGGGTTAAAGCATTCTCCATTAAGCTCTGCTGAAGGAGAAAATATAACTATAAGTCTTTTTTTTTTCCATAAGTCATTGCTTCCACCTTCCCGTGGGAACTTTATCAAAGTTACTCTCGATCATACCTAGGATATTTGTTCTCTTAGTTCTTTCTTGTTCTAGGATAATCTCAACCTTTGTTGGTTCAATCCATACTTTCCCATGGTTTCACACATGCCTCGTCTGGCATAATTATTTCTATGTCATATATTCCCTACCAAACTTCCATTTTGAACTTCAGAATATTACCTTTTTCCTTGTAAGGTTTCTTAGGTAATCCTCATCATTCTTCCTGTATTTTCTGGGTACAGGGCACATCAAAATATCAGTAATTAATCATATAATAATTCTGTCTATATACCTTTCAAAACTTCTTATTTTTTTTATAAATCCTCAAAGTTTGATGTCGCCTTAATCAATTCAATTTATATCATCCAAATTCACAATGTCCTTTATTAGGGGTAATGCCATCCCTTGTCCATTCCCCAGGGTTTGCCTTACTCTATGGATATCTTATCCTTAATTCAACTGCCAAGGAATTCCTGCATCCTATAATTGGCAATCAAATCATGTATCCTTAATAAGGGTCTCTTTTCAATCATTTCTTATTTGATAATCGATCGGTAGCTTACTGCTAATTTCTTCTTTCAGATAGTGGTCAACCTATTTGACCTTCCAAAAGACAACGTATGTCTATCTGCTCTCTTACAGAACTTGTTAATGGTAGCAAGGATGTTCTGAAAGATATTGGTCGAGTTCAACGTGAATTTCCTAGTGCTTATCGTTCTTCGCAAAGGTACTTGCCTCAGAGAAGATTCCTACATCATATTGTTCAATTTCTGACCATTTCTATACTCTCTTCATATACCTTCATTGTTTACTTTCCTCCGTCATAATATATTCATGGTATTCGTGATACCCTAACATCATACATCTCAAGTCATTATACTCCCATTTTACTCGTAATCTTGGACAACCATATACACATGAGTCACTTTAGTACGGGTGACCCCATCCCAAAAAGGTCTAGTGAATTCCCAATCAAAACATGGGCTGTTCAGCAGAAGATTCCTACGATCTCATTAATGTTTCCTTTATATCAGAAGGCCTTGCAGTCGGTGCTTTCTTAGAAGCAACCCTGCTTTGTCCTTTCATTGCTGGTCTAGTCACTTGATAATCCTTTGTGACTTGGCCTCAACTGGCCACAAAAAAAAAAAATATATATATATGATTTTAGGGGTTGGCTAATAGCATTACTTTTCTAGCAATTGCCGGCATAGTGTCTTCTTCTTTGATACCTTTCTACCTTTCCAAAACTTTACTCCATATAAGTCTTAATCGACTACTCGGCACCGTCTCCGGTCACCTTTCCTCCACTCTTATCTTTTCAACTATTCTTATCAATCCCGCGTGCCACACAAGCTTACCATTCCTGGCATAACAGCATTTTCATTTAAGTCAATCCTGGAATTTCTCAGTCCGGCTGGTTTCTTACTTACATTTCCTGTTTTCGTCCAATCTCACTTCATCATTTTATCACTACCGTCGATTGTAATGCTCAGGGTCCGTTTACTAACCCATTTTACAGCATCCTTACCCAAATCACAGGGTTTGCTCCAGTTTCTACTCTCTTCCATGACATTCTCTGATAATCAGAAAGACAAGGTTTGCCAAAATTCACCGAATTCCTTTCCAGACTCAGGGAAATTTTGATCAATCTACCCACCTACTGGTAACATTAAGGAGACCAGTTTCGAAACCTGAAGAATAGTTCTATGAACCTCCAAGCAGGTGGAATCATAAGCAGTCATAGTTAACGAAATAATCATCATCCGATTGGAAGTTTACCCACTGGAGAGGAATCAATTATATCCATCCCTTAGAAGGGAATCAATAGTTTCAAACTGAAACCTGTCACAACGTCCTGATATTCAATACTACCAAATGTCGGTCTACCTAACCCTTTATGCGAAGCGTCGTTGGAAGCACAAAGTCTCCTTTTTTCATTAAGCAATGCCAGCTCTTGGTCATTACCAATTTCACCTTTTAGCTCTAGGAAGATTTTCTCACATTTTTCTCTTTAACTGCTGATCGTATTACTTGATCTATCATAATTCCGTGTCGGAGTAAACTTAAGGTAACTACTATAATCCATTCAAAGAGAAGAAGGAATTTAATATTCCTCTGAATCACATGCATCTAACGTTTCTGGTTCATCATTTAACTGAGTTGAATTAACTCTATACTCAGTGTCTGGCAGTAGTCTCATTACGAGTTCATCTTGACTCACTGGTCTTATCTTCCGGTAGGTTCTGAGATCCTTGTCTTGCTTACTACTTCCTTATATAACTTTACCCAATCATGCTGTCACTTCCCAATGTCTTTATTTTCTACTGATTCATTCATGAACATTTCCCTGAATAAAACCACCTCATTAACCTCACTTTGGTTTCGTAAATTATAACCTATGACATCTGCCTTCTCGTGGCGAATTATTACTGACAATATTCATACTGATTCATTTATCAAATGATATAGCACTTACTGCCTCATTCTCAACTATTCCTAGGGACTCTGCTCCTTGTCCTATATCGCTGTCTTTGATAATCATACATCCCTCTAGCTCTTTCTTTGTTAAGATGAAAATCTCTAAGGATTCTCATCTATTTCCGTATAAGATCTCAAGTAATTCTTCCAATCCTTCTTTCTTGCTGGTACTACATCTGGTAGTCCGGCTACGAATTCAACATGCATCTTCAGATCTCTTAATAATATCTCGGTTCTTTATACTCACTTTTCTGAGCACCATATCTTAATCATCACAGTCATTCTGGCTGCGACCCTCATTACCCATGGGTAAGCTCCTTATCCTAACAGGATTTTCCTTATCTGCTGGAACCTCTTCCGGGTCTCCAGTAGGGTACTCCATCGAATTACCCGCTGATCTTCAGCATATAAAGCATCATCGCGCTGCTGCTCGTATGCCTCAAGGTCTGTCGCCTTACTCGTCGATACGATATCGAGCTAAGTTAATATCATGATACTTACGAGTTCCCATAAGGGTTTTATATGTCATCACTACATTAAGTAGTCCGACTATGAACTTGGCAAGAGTTCTTATTATCTTATTGAATTTATTGTTTTAACGTTACCTCATCTCTGGGGTTTATAACGTACGCTCTGATAACACTTCTGTAACACCCCCAGATCCGGGGTCCGGGATCCGGTGGTTACGGTTTCCAATTCTGTCCACAACAATTGAACTTTCCTTAACATAAAATAAATTACGTCTCTATGACCCCACACAACAATATAAAACACATCCGTTATAGTCCCAGAGATGAAATCAGAGTAACAATCAAATTTTTATTAATCACATTATGAGCTCTTACAATCCAAAAGAATTTCAATATAAATACATACTCTTTTCCATCCATTTACATAAGTCATACTAGACCATATTCTTGGTACTGAAAGAATAAATATATCCTACCAATAGCTTCTTCTTCAGCTCTGGTAGTCTCATCGTCCTCGCCCGCGTCGAGTGCGCCTTGTGCGAGTCATCCGGTCTAGCTGTTGTTGTGATATAATAATAAAGCAAGGGTGAGCAATAGCCCACCAACAATAATATATAACTGAACGATAATGTATAACAGTTCAAAAGTATCTTTCAAACCATATGCCATGCATTTACGGAAATGATGCCAGTATAATATGAACGATGAAGTTACAAGGTAACTTAAAGTATTTGTTTGTAGAAATATCTGCTACATCAAAAGTAAGCGAGATATTCTCATTGTTATTAAGAAGAGGAACTTGCATAAAAAGGTTGCAATTCCAGTTATGAACACTTTTCCAGCTCTGCCAACAGTAATCATGTTGCAGGAAATAAATAAGTTTGGATGATGAACCAATGATGGAGTATTCACCGCGCCCGCTGTTCCAATCTTGATGATCAGTCGAGATCGTACAGCTCAATTTAGATTTACTACCGGTAGAAGGAAGAACTGACGGCTTTACTTGTATACCGCCTTACTAGCTCTCCCCGGCCAACGGTTGGGCCAAAGGGGATGGACCGGCGCTACTCGGCCTCTTACACGACTCCTAGTTCAAATAGAATTCATGATTCTGAATGTAACGTTCGTCCCCCTTTCTCCAAGTATAATACTTGTTGATAAGACTCCACAAGGTAGTCGTATCTAGTTGGAAAGGAAAATTTACCAATAACTCCCAAGCTATTACTTGGTAACGGATATCAATTTGTTCCAACAACTTACCCCTCGAAAGATGAGAAGGTAAACAATGACTTAATAAGTCAATAGCACCCGAGTTGCGAGTGAAGAGAATACTTTATGACCGGGAAGTCGACAAGATAAATAACATTTTCCAAGTAAGGTTCCCTTATTTTTAGGGAGATAGACTCAAGAAGAATGATGTCTGAGAACCTTTCTTGATATAAGATTAATAATAATATGTCTCCGAAATATTTTCCGTAATAATCGAAGAAGATAAACCTTATCGAGGTTATTCTAAGTATGGAATAAATATTCAGAGAATATTTATTGAATTAAAATATTTTACAGAATATTTAGGAATATGAAAGAATATCTTTAATCAGAGTATTTCTCAAATAATCCTTGAAGAAATATCGAGAGAATATTTATTGCATAATTAAATATTCAAATGAATATTCAAAATAATATCCATTAATTATTCAGACCTGAAAGGAATATTTAAAATATTTAAAATAATATTCGATAATTAAATAGAACCCAGGATGAATATTCAAAATAATATTCATAAATAATTAGGAATTTAAATGAATATTGAAAAAGTAATATTCATTTAATGAATAATATTCTAAATGAATATCAAGTAATATTCATTTAGTAATCCAAGCTTTAAAGGAATATTCGAGATAAGACTCGATAAATAAATCAAGCTTCAGATGAACATTAAAATAATATTCGTCAGGTAATTACTATCTTAAATGAATATTCAAAAGTAATATTCATTTAATGAATAATATTCTAAATGAATATCCAAATAATATTCATTTAGTAGTCCAGCCTTTAGAAGAATATTCGAAATTATAATCGATAAATAATTCGACTCTGAATGAATATTAAAAATATTATTCGTCGAATAGTTACGTTCAAATAATTATTTGAAGTAAGGATCGTTAAATAAATAATCTCGAACGAATAGTCAAATAATATTCGTCGCCCGAATAATGGAAAATATTTACTTAAATATTTTCCTCCGAGGTAATCTCGATATGTCAAGAAATATTGACTCCCGGTCTATATTTGATGAATAAGATGTATACACCCTTCTCTTAGGGTCTTACAATAACCGGCTTATAATTGATACGATAGCTATCTAATTTATAAGCCAATAACAATCAGGGAACAAGCATAATGATATAACTTGAAAGTAGGCATGCATGCTATGGCATATGTATAACAGAAAACATTTTTATATATATTCAATCACAACAACAGCCTAAAAGAAGGGAATTGAAATTTGCCTGGTAGTCGAGTACGGTAAGGGGTAGTGGTAGCGGGTCCCGGTTCAGCTTGGTGATCTATAAATAGCCAAGGCATTCGGGATTAATCACTTAACATCTTAAAAGTTAAGTTATACTTAAATCGAAACACGTTCTCGAGTTATCTCGTTATACCCCTTTTAGTGGATTCCTTTTATCATCGATCCGACCCAACATTCGTTCGTTAATACGACATGTCATTGTACTTACACTTGGGACACACTTAAGTCATACAAGTTCTAAAGTCGATCGTTACAAATCAATATTATGCTCCGAGTTTTATCGCCCGTTTTCTAAGTGTTTTACCGAAGTTATAATCAAGCGGGTTTTTAGGGGTTCGTTTGCGATTAACTCTGATTTGAACATTTTTATAAAATCGGAAAACGATCCATTTCACATGAGGTTTTCTCTCACACCTTCCTTTTTACCTCTAGTATTTAATTACCAAGATTCGCCACTGACTTACGTATTTTACGAGGGTTCAATTTTAATATCGAACTCGTACTTACGGTTTCGAACGTCTTTTAGTGAATCGGCCATAATTCCTAAACCGTAAGTCCGTTTCACATGATCTTTATATCAAAACGAAGCTTATAACATGATCTATCTTGCCATGGCAGAACATGATACTGGACAGTGACTTATGGCTACTGTCAAACACGATTTCTTAAGGTTAACAAAAATCGGGCATTACGACGGCTATAAATCGGACGTTCCATAAATCGTAATCAACAACCCAAGCCACACCGGGCATCTAAACAACTTATACACATAATAAGCGTCTCAACAAGTCCAGAAGCCACTGATCTTAGTATCAAAATCATGATGTTAATCAAATCACTAAATCACTAACTAAACATGCTTATAGCATGAACATAATCATAACTAAGCTAGATCCATCAAGAACATGCTTAAAACTCAAAGTAGGTCTAGGGTTTTCAAGTCTTATACCTTCCTTGTAGTATGTACTAGCCTCAAAAAGCTTGGTATTGCCCTTGGATAGCCTTAACTTAGCTAGGATCAACCATGAAAACAAGAAAAACAAGGATTAGTTCTTGAAAACACTATTCATCATCACCTTTGATGATTTATTTGAAAATGAAAGAAAGTGAATTTGAGGCTGAAATTTTTAGGGGATCTAAGTTATGATATGAAGTACTCACCATAAATATTTCAAGATCAAATGATGGTTGGAAGCCTTACTTCTAGCACCTTGGCAGAATTTTTCAAGGAAGAAAGGAAAATGGAGAGTTCTTTGTGTTTGCTTGGTTGTTTTGATAATAATTCATAAAGTGATGAGCCTTGGATGATATCTCATCTCTTTTTACTTTATTAAAGTGCTTTTGGAATGAATGGTGAGATTTGAAAGCATGTGTAGCACTTGGATTGATTTATGGCTAACTAGAGTTTGATTTGGCTAACTACTAGTTCAATCCTTAACATGCTAGTTACTTAGCCCACTTGGTTGCTAGATATTTATCTAGTAGCTTATGCATGACTCTTGCTTCCACTGCTTGTTTCTTTTGTCCGGTTATTGCTCGTTTCGATTGATCGTTCGGGCGAATAACTAAGTAGTTTCACCTCTAGGGTTTACCGGGAAATTTCTCGATATTCATAATACCTTCCCCAATCCTTAATATAATCCTCGTGATGACTATATAGGATATTTAATCTCGATACGAACTTAATCCGTAATCTAGGATTCGTTCGCTTTATTGATTAATCACGTTATAACGTTTTAGCGGTTTCTAGAACGCTTGTTTCACCGCCTCAGTGGTTTCCTACCTTCATTCTTAAATCAAATATAATAACATCCCAAAATATCAAATCCTCAAAGTTAATATCTCAATTCTTGGATTATAATAATATTTAATCCACTGTCCGGTCAAATATTATAATGAAAAAGAATTTGGAATTTCTGAATTCCGATCGTCTCTGCATTCACTTATTTCCTCCGCGTATTACTAATATGACTTCGAAACATTCATATCACGTCCCGTACATAGGGTGGCGTGAAAAGTTTTCCAACTTACAAAATCACTATTCATCCACCAAATTACTATGCACGTACAGGAAACACTATGCACGTACGGGAAACACTATGCACGTACGGGAAACACTATGCACGTATGGGAAACACTATGCACGTACTCATTTCCCTTCAAGGATCCATTAGCTCCTTCCTGGATGGTAGATTATTCTTATCTAGGTCCTCAATCATCGAATTACTCTATTCTGACAATATACCAATGCATCAGGATCATTGTCCAAAGCAATATCCATTCATTACAATCATTGTTCTTTGAAACCACCATTAATTAGAGCTGGTGACCTTGTTGTCGGGATCATTGTTCCTCATTTTATCATTACTTAATAAAAAGTTTTAATTATATCCAAAATTTGGGGTTCTTACAGACACTTCTATCATCAGGTTTGGGCACAAGTTTCCATACTTTATTTCTTTCAAATTGGTTTAGCTCTTCTTGCATTGCTAACACCCAATCTGGATCTAGAAGGGCATCTTCCACTTTCTTAGGTTCCTCTTGAGACAGGAAGCTACTGTATAGACATTCTGCTTGAGTGGCCCTTCTAGTTTGGACTCTTGAATTTGATTCACCAATGATTAACTCAAATGGATGATTTCTAGTCCATTTTCTTGCAGGTGGAAGGTTTGATCTTGATGAGGTTGCTTCATTTCCATGATCATGTTGATTTAGCATTGAATTTTGACCTTGAGAAACTCCCCCTGAGTTTGTTGTCCTTGCTGAATTATGAAGTTGGCTGTCAATGGATGCATCATTTTGCCTGTCGACGGATGCTTGAGAATATCTGTCAACGGATGCATTTCTAATAGTGTCAACGGATGTTGCAGAGTGACTGTCAACGGATGTTGCAGAATGACTGTCAACGGATGCTTCATTTTCAGTGTAAGCATCACTTCTAGTTGGTATAACAGCTCTAGGTGGATCTCTGTGGTCATAATCTTCATTTTCCTCATCATCATCATAGTACATTCTTCCTTCACCTTCATTCTCAAATTCCAACTTTTCATGGTAACCTTCATCATTTAGGCCTAGAATCTTTTGATCATCAAACACAACATGTACAGATTCCATAACAATGTTGGTTCTTAGATTGTAGACCTTGTAGGCTTTCCCTGCTGCATATCCAACGAAAATAGCTTCATCTGCCTTTGCTTCAAATTTGCCCAAGTTATCTCCATGATTCCTTAGCACAAAACACTTACACCCAAAGACATGTAGGAAAACTAAAGTTGGTTTCTTGTTGGTTAATAACTGATAAGGAGTCATTCCTCTAGCTTGATTGACCAAGGAAATATTCTGAGTAAAGCATGCAATGTTGACAGCTTCAGCCCAGAAATATGTTGGTAACCTTGATTCACTTAACATTGTTCTAGCTGCTTCAATGAGAGTTCTGTTTTTCCTTTCAACAACCCCATTTTGCTGAGGTGTTCTGGCAGCAGAAAACTCATGGACAATTCCATTCTCTTCACAGAAAATCTTCATTGTGGAATTCTTGAATTCAGTACCATTGTCACTCCTGATTCTTTGTACTCTGTCTTCAGAACCATTGTTTAGCATTCTGAGATGATTGATGATGATTTCACTTGCACAATCCTTGGAGTGCAGGAAGAAGGTCCATGTGAACTTAGAAAAATCATCTACAATCACCAGACAGTATTTCTTCTTTGAAATAGACATGACATTTACTGGACCAAATAAATCCATATGCAGCAAGTGAAGAGGCTTAACAATGGATGACTCTGTCTTGCTTTTGAAGGATGATTTCTTTTGTTTCCCTAATTGGCAGGCATCACACAGCCCATCTTTGACAAACTCCAATTGAGGGATTCCTCTAGCAAGATCCTTTCTTACCAAATCATTCATAACTTTAAAATTCAAATGTGACAGCTTCTTATGCCATAGCCAACTCTCATCCTTACTTGCTTTGCTGAAGAGACAAGTAATGGATTCTGAGCATGCTGAATTGAAGTCAGCTATGTAAACATTTCCTTTTCTAAAGCCTGTCAATACCACATTGTTGTCTTCCTTGGCAGAAACAACACAGGCTTCTTTTGTGAACTTTACTTCAAAGTCTTTGTCACAAATCTGACTGATACTCAGCAAATTGTGCTTCAAACCTTCAACTAAAGCCACTTCTTTAATGATGACATTGTCTTTTGAAATCAGGCCATATCCCTTAGTATATCCTTTGCTGTCATCTCCAAAGGTAATTCTAGGGTCAGTTCCTTCCTTGAACTCTGTGAGCAGGGTTGAATCTCCTGTCATGTGCCTAGAGCATCCACTGTCTAGGTACCGTAGATTCCTTCTGTTTCCCTGCACACATTTCAAAAACAAATCAAGTTGATTTTGGTACCCAAGCTTCCTTGGGTCCTTTCTTGTTAGCCTTTGACTTTGCACTCTTAGCATTCTTCAACTTAGGTGTAGATGCTTGAGTGATGGGGTTTGACAAATGATCATTAGCATGAATATTGGATGCATGCATGTGTGGAAAATTGGCATACATATTATTCATGTTAGGTATGTTCCATGACATTTGTGGCGCATTCATAGATTGAAAGTACGGATTAGACATATATGGCATGTTCACATATGGATTTGAAAAACTAGCATTTTGATACAAACCAGGCATAACAGGCATTGCAGGCATACATGGCATTGGTTGAGGTACATGAACAGGAGCCTTGTTGACAATCTTGCAATTAGAAGATAGATGATTGACACTATTACAATTACTACAAGTTTTCCTAGGAGCAAACTTGTCAGGAGAGTAATTGTTTTTCTTGTTGATGCCTATCTTACCATTTCTGTTCTTTTTCTTTTTGCCCTCAATTTCTACCTTTTCATTGTCTGATTTACCAACAGCCTTTTTGTTGTGTAAATCACCTGTCTTAGCCTTCCCACTGGATTTGGTTTTGCTGCACTCACCACTAACAAAATTCTTGTTTACTGGACCATACTTGATATCCAGTTTCCTAAGTTCCTTCTTACTAACAGACCTTTTGTTAGTCGATGGATACCTCTCATCCGTTGACGGTTCATCTGTCAACGGATGATCACTATCCGTTGATTCACAAATAGTCTCTAGATCCTCAAGGCCAGGTTCTAGCTCCTTTTTCTTTTGAGTCCAGGTATCCTTCACATATGATTCTATTCCCTAAACTTCTATTATGTTTTGAGAAATATTCCTACAACTTTGAAATTTAGCAATTATCCCTTGTTCCTTTTCAAGATGGTCTTTTAAAATCAGTTCTCTTTTTAACACAGCTTCAAGTTCACTTTTAGCATTATTGCAATCAACTCTCATTTTCTCAAATTCTAGAAATTGAGTTTCTAGAGCAGCATTTCTATCACTTAACAACAGATTAGACTCTTTAATTCTATTGTTCTCTTTAGTAAGTGATTTAAGAGTAACACTTAAGTGATATAGTTCAGTAGACATATCATCTATAACACTATTGCATTCCTCTTTAGTGAGCTCAGAGAGATTAGTAGAAAATACCTGATTGCTAGCTGAACTTGCTTCCTGCTCTCCAGAATCAGCCATTAGAGCAAGGTTGACTAACTCAACATCATCATCAGAATGATTGTCATCAACAGCCCAGTCATACTCTTGGGTCAAGAATGCCTTTCCTTTCTGCCTGAGAAGATCAAAATATTTCTTCTTATAGTCAACAGCCTCAGTTGGCTTTCCCTTGTTCTCAGATCTAGGTTTCCTGCATTCACTTATCATATGACCAGCAATTCCACAATTGTAGCATTTAATTTTGGATTTATCCACATAGTTGCTTGTGGAAAAATCCTTGATAAATGGCTTGGCCATCCCAGAGTTTCTCTTGAATTTCAGCTTAGAGAATCTCCTAGAGAGAAAAGCTAAGTGCTCATCTATCTCATCCAATTCATCCTGCTGAAGAGCATTCAATTCCTCAGACACCTTTTCCTTGCTCCTGCTTGATTCTGCTCTACCTTTACAAACCTCCCTGTTTGGTGTAGAACTAGCAGTTTCTGTCCTTTCCTCCTTTTGCTCCAAGTTGGCAACAAGTGCAACTGACCCACTTTTCTTTTGAGACTTCTCAATCTCTTCATCCTGCTCCATTTCCAGCTCATAGGTCTTTAAAGTTCCATAGAGCCTTTCAAGAGTAAATGTCTTGTACTCTTGAGTGTTTCTTAGAGAAACAGTCATTGGCTTCCATTCCTTGGGCAGTGATCTCAGAAATTTGAGATTAGAATCTTTAACTTGATAGATTCTTCCATACAGTTTTAAACCATTTAGTAGCTTTTGAAATCTACTAAATGTATCATTCAATGTTTCTCCACTCTTAAAGTGAAAATGTTCATACTGTTGGATTAGTAGTTGCATCTTGTTTTCCCTTACCTGTTCTGTTCCTTCACATAGGGTTTCAACAATGTCCCATAATTCCTTGGCGGTAGTACAGTTAATAACATTGTCAACCATGTCTGTTTCTAGACCATTGAACAGAATATTCATGGCCTTTTTGTCTTTGTGGACTTCTGCAATATCTTCAAGACTCCACTCAGAAACAGGTTTGGGATGAGAGTGTCAGGCACATCATCAGCCAGGCCAACTCTTGTTGCTGTCTTCATTGGAACGTGAGGACCCTTGTCAATGCAATCCACAAAACCCTCATCAATAGACGAGAGATGTAGACGCATTTTTACTTTCCAGTGAAAGTAATTTTCTCTATCAAGAACTGGAATCTTTACTCCATAATCCTTCTTAGACATGTTGGAAGTGTGTTGATCTTTAAACTTCAAATATGTTAGAAGCTTGCTCTGATACCAATTGTTATTCCCAGATTACACACTTTTATAATTGTAGAAGAGGGGGTTGAATACAATTCTTGATATTTGTAAATTTATGATAAGAACTCCAGAAATTTATGCAGAGATAATTGCAATGTAAGATTTGAACACAAACACATAAAAAATCAGGTGGTTAATATACACCACCTGAAGCTTTTATTTGAAGAAAACTCTGTGATACAAAATGTACACAGCTGCCATTTTACAACTCTTTGCTTCTAAGGATATTCAAGAAACCCTAAGCAAATATGTATGTTTTCTTAACCTACAAAGAGTTGCTACACTTGGTTATATATCCCAAGTTTTACAAGTACTACTGGAATAAGATAATACTAATCTAATTCTAGTTGACTTGCTACTACACTCCAAATACACATGTAGCCGAAAGGTTGTCCTTGTGTTCAGACATGTCTCCTGCACCTTTCTTGTATTCATAGTGTAAACAGAATGCTTCTTTCTTCTGTGTTTCCAAAGTATGGCTGCCATACTGCTTTTTGTATCTACTATCAACCCATGTGATCTGTCAGTCAAACATGTCCTTATCAACTGCTAATCCCCAGCTAATCATAGAAGACAGTGTCAATGATTATCTATTGATGTTGTACACTGACATCCGTTGATGATGTTATTGAGCGGTATCCGTTGATCTTGAGAATTGAGCTGTATCCGTTGATAGAGTGGATTTGAGTTGTATCCGTTGATATTGTTTTGTCTTCATCTGTTGATACACTTTCACTTAGACAGAATTACATAGCATAGCTTATTTACAATTGGCTACCCTATTCTGCCTATCCGTTGATAGTCAACATGACTGTGGATAAAAACACTATCAACTGATAACATAAAGATACTTGCAGTATGCTACAAAACCTCATCCGTTGATGAGCTACCTATCAACGGATAGAGTTATAAATCCTCATCCGTTGACAGCTACAAAACCTTATACAATTTGATTAATTGTGAAGTTATCATCAAGTACAACATATTCCTAACATATAGCCTTCTTCTAAGAATCTAGCATTGGTGCTAACAATGATATCTCGATCCCTAGGACTATAAAATGAATAACCTTTCGTTCCCATGGGATAGCCTACAAACAGCCTTACTTCTGTACGAGATTCTAACTTAGTCGCGTTCTTGTTCAGCACATGTGCTGGACAACCCCAAATCCGAATATGTCTTAGACTTGGTTTGCTACCAGTCCACAATTCTATTGGAGTCTTGGGAACCGACTTAGAAGGTACCAAGTTTAGAAGGTAAGCCGCTGTTTCTATAGCATATCCCCAGAACGACTTGGGTAAATCTGAATAACTCATCATCGATCTAACACTCTCTAAAAGAGTCCGATTCCTTCTCTCTGCTACACCATTCTGCTGAGGTTTGCCAGGTGCAGACAATTGGGATGCAATCCCATTTTCTGATAAATATTCCCTAAATTCTCCAAGCAAGTATTCGCCACCACGATCTGATCGTAGTGACTTGATACATTTTCCAAGATGTCGCTTCTCCGCACTTGCTTTGTACTCTTTGAATTTTTCAAAGCACTCAGACTTACGGCGCAACAAATAAATATACCCATATCTAGAATAATCGTCAATGAAAGTGACAAAATACTCATAACCTCCTCTTGCTTGGATACTCATAGGTCCACATAAATCAGTATGAACCAATTCTAACACTTCTTTAGCTCTATTCCCCTTTGCTTTAAAAGGAATATTAGTCATCTTACCTTCCAAGCAGGATTCGCAAACTGGAAATGGCTCCACTACCAACGAGCCTAATGGCCCATCTACTACAAGTCTTTGAATCCTCCTCAAGTTAATATGACCTAATCTTAAGTGCCAAAGATATGTTTGGTTCAATTCAGAAGGTTTCTTTCTTTTATTTGAGCTAGAAAGAATGTTATTAGTTTCCTTATGTTGCAGCATTGGTTGGATAGGATTAATAATATATAAATTGTCTTGCAATGTACCAGAACATATAACTCGTTTATTCATCATAATAGAAACATTACGATCCAAACAAACATTATAACCATCCATAGAAAGTTTAGAAACCGAAATTAAATTCCTTTTAAACGAAGGTACATAAAGACAATTGTTCAAAACCAAAATCCTATCATCGCCAAAAGATAATGTAATTATTCCAACTGTAACTACTGCTACTTTTGTAGCATCTCCCATGAACACATATATCTCACCATCTCTAAGCATTCTGGATTGCTGGAACCCCTGCATAGTGTTACAAACATGGTCAGTGGCTCCTGTATCTACACACCAAGTGCTCGTAGATATAGCTGCTATATATGTTTCTGTAACTAGAGAAAGAGACATACCAGTATTGTTTGTCTTCTTAGGAAGAGGACAATCCTGTTTCCAGTGACCTGACTGCTTGCACCAGAAGCACTTGCCCTTAGGCTTTTTCACACCACCTTGAACTCCAACTGCATTAGCAATCTTTCCTGCTTTCTGTGTCTGAGTCTTTTTCTTCTTCTTACCTTTCGGCTTAGATGAAGAAGTTTTCTCGGCCACATTCACTTGAACATTCTGCTTAAAGAGTCCTTCAGCTGCCTGAAGTACTGTCAGAAGTTCCGCGAGACTATACATCCTTTTGTTTATGGTGTAATTCAAGCGGAACTGCTCAAAACTTTTGGGCAAGCTCATAAGGATGATATCGATCTGGGTTTCCCCATCAATATCAGCACCAAGGATCTCCATCTCATTCAGATGAGACATCATTCTGAGAACATGATCCGTTACAGGTGTTCCTTCAACCATCTTAGTGTTCATTAAAGCCTTCATTGCTACTTGCCTAGCAGCCCTATTCTGTTCTCCAAAAAGTTCCTTGAGATTAAAGAGCATATCTGAAGCAGTGGGCATAGCCTGATGCTGATGCTGCAAAACACCCGACATTGCTGCCAGAATGTAACATCGCGACATCTCATCAGCCTTAATCCACCGCTTATAATACTCCTTCTCACTTTCAGGAGCATCTTCAGCAGGCTAGTCTGGCTTGGGTTCATAAGTACAAAATTTGTACTCCTCAGCAGTCAACACTATGTCCAAATTACGTTTCCATTCAATATAGTTCGTATAACGCCTTAGAAAATTCAGATTATTTTATTACTAAAAGTTATTTATTTTATTATTAAATGTGAATTATGTGGTGTGTGAATTGGTTGAGGAAATATTATATTGTGGAATAATATTTGGAAGTCAGATTGATATTTTATATGTGTTATGTAAGCCCGACTATTTTAATTATATTTTTGGGAATTTATTTCCTATTTAATTGTGTTATATTTATCTTCTGTGAATTTTATAAAATCATCGGGATTAGCAGAAATCCTGAAATCTTTTTCATTATTAGCTTTATTAGTTTATATGACTTTTAAAAATATTTGGTGAATTATTTTTGGTTTTGGGAATTTTAAAATGATTTTATGAATTATTTTTCCATTCTATGGATTTAATCTTGTAAAATCCATATTTAATCCGTTTTTGATCCTAAAAATATTTTAAAAATATGTGGGTGATCGTAATTTTGTGTTCTTTATTATAGAATTTTTAAATTTAAAATTTCACCCATTTTCCTATTAATTTGAATTTTGGGAATTATTAATTGTTTTTTTTAAGTGTGATAATTATTCCTCTAAAATCATTTTTCCCCCTTTTTAATACTAGCAATCCCTAAATTGAGAAATTCATTCTCAGACCACAGCAATTATACGAGCTCTCTCTAGAAAACTCCTCCCTCTCTCTCTCATTTTCCTCTCTCAAAATCAATCTCTCCCACATCTCTCTCTCGTGTTAACATATGGTATCAATTCCGTTGGTAAATTCGCCTCTCCCCTTCGTCCATTCGCCTGGATTGTCTGCAATCGATCTGTGGTGTGTCTGTGATTCTGCAATCGCTGTGTTGTGTGTATATAACTACGTGTGTGTGTGTAAAGCTGTGCGATTGTGTGTGTGGCTGCGTGTGTTGCAGCGTGTGTATGTGTGTGTGCGTTTATGTACAGCGTGGTGTGGGTGTGTGTGGGTTCCTCTCCCCTTCCCGTATTGTCCCCTGTAGACACCGATTTATCTTCTCTGAGATTCGTTCGATTTCAAACGAATTGTTGCTGGGATTTGTTACCGATTGTCGATGTGTGTGCATACGTGTGTGTGTGGTTTATGGTGGTGTGTGTATGTATTATCGTGGGTGTTATTGCTGGTGGGTGGATGTCCAGTCGTGTGTGCTTGAGTTCCCATGTACTGAATTTCCAAATTCTCG
This sequence comes from Saposhnikovia divaricata, assembly GCA_036435485.1. Taxonomy (NCBI): domain Eukaryota; kingdom Viridiplantae; phylum Streptophyta; class Magnoliopsida; order Apiales; family Apiaceae; genus Saposhnikovia; species Saposhnikovia divaricata. The sequence continues at coordinate 132,219,154 of CM071600.1, forward strand.
ATAATATGGTTCGGTTAACTGTTGAAATGCTAATTCTTGTGGTTATTGAATTCGAATATTGATGATTGTACCATGATTATTCGATTTTTATCTGTGAAATTACAACAATTATTATAATTAATTTCGTGCGAAATTTTGAGTTGGAGGCCCAAATTAGGGTACCCTCAGAATTTTGCCCTATCGACGGTGATATTAAATAAATTGAGTCGATAGTAATTGGCGATGATGATTATTTTCTGAGCCAAAAATTATTTAATATTTAATATTTGTTATTTATCTAATCGATTGTAATTTATTATCGAGTTGGTATTAATTGCTTAAATGGTATTAAATTATGAATCGGAGGATTGTAAATGCAAATCGAGATGTGAATTGGGATGGAATACTAATTGTGGATTCGATTAGTAATTGAGATTTGTGTTGGTTGTGTCGGCTGTATCCCGACTGGCAGTCCCCCGTATAAAGGGGATGCCGTCAAAATTTTTCTAAAATATTAAAAATCATTTCTTGATGATGAGTATGTATAATTATTTAACTTATACGAGTTGTGAGTCGGGCTTCATATTTTAAAGTCTATGTATTATGTGTTAATGTGCCAATATGATTAAATACTTTTGTCTGTAGCCTATGTATTGATACTATATGATTAAATAAACATAAATTAGGGAACTATTCGCAGGGGTAGACTAAGTGGAATGTTTACGTTGTTTAGTGAATATTGAGCAGGATTCTAAAATAGTGTTATATTGTGTGTAGATTCCGTGGATAAAGGGAAGGCTAAAGCTGAGGACGTAAAGACACTTCGGATTCTGTGATTTTCTAGTTAAGGCAAGTAAATTGCTTCAAATATCTTTTAAATGAGTTATGATTATAAAAACCTGGTTCATATACTTATTCGAATTACTCTTGCTATAATTGTTCCATTAATTGCCCGAAATTTCGAATACTTAATCGTTATGCTCAAATTGATTCTACTGAGTTGTTGATGCTATTAATGAATTGATTTACATCCATATTCCTTGCAAGTATATTATTCCACTTTTCTTTTAAGTAAACCACTTCACTTATATTTCCAGCGAATTATGACTATCTTAACCTGATTCCTATGCATTCGATTTATCCTTGATATAACTGCTCTGATAATTTTCATTAATTGTGAATATTCAATTGTTATACCCCGAGTTGATTATATCGTTTTCGTTGATCCTTTTAGTAGCTTGACTTAAATCAATACTCTGTTTGCCATATCGAACTTGTCAATATTTAATTCAGAGATTACTTGGCCTTATTCTACTTGGTGAGATTCGAGATGTTGACCTGGAACGAAAGTGTCCAGAGTGTTTGGCAGTTGAGGTGGTCGATCGTTCCGACACCTGATGTTTAGTTAGGATTGGACTGTTAGTTTTTAAAAAAAAATGTGGACCGTAAGGGTCGGACCAGATTCGTGGTCAGAAATAATTAAGGCCAATGTGTGCCGTGGATCCATTAAGGACATTGCTGTGTGCGTTTGTCCGGGGTTAGTGCGTGACTGATCAGCAGCCTAACCTTATGATTGTTTTATTATAAAAATGCATGATAGTCCAATCCGCTTCTATTTTATGATTCAGACAGAAGTTGAACCTTTAATTGAGATATATATTGTTGATTGTTAATTCTTGACAATCTTGCAGACATATCAGCCGTTGATGTTTTAATTTCATACATATATACTTGCTGAGCATTTTGGCTCACTTGCTTGCTAATTCTGTTTCCTCAGCTAAGCCAGAAGATGTCTAGGAGAAGTGGCCCGTCTGGTTGGGGTAGTCACCGAGGCAGTCAGAGGGTCGAGGTGGTTGGATGGGTAGTGAGCATATATTTTTGGTTTATATTATGTTGTATTAGTAGGCAGATTTTCTTACTTAATGGGTTGTATATTATTTGATTCAGTTCTGGGTTGTAATAATTATTGATAGTTGTTTCATACAGTGACCTGTGAGCGGTCTGGGTTGGTATGGTTTTATTTCCTTATGGGTAGTATAACTTGTGCATGTGGACTGTTTTAGTTATATTTAGTTGCTTGAGCAGGTGATTAGTCCGGTTTATGATTACATCATGCCGAAATTTCTAAAATTTCTTCTATATTAATATTTAATTGAGTATAAATGTTTATATTATTATTGTGGGCATGTGAGGGTGTTACAAGTTGGTATCAGAGCCACAGGTCACAGTCACTGAAACAATTAGGTGGGGAGTCGGGGTAGAGTTATAAGAAAGGTTAGGATTGTTTCGTGAGAGATATGAAGTCTAATTATATGTATATATATATATATACTTCAGGCACCTGCTTCTGGTTCCGATTCAGATCCGGACGAGGATCCGGAAGGAGGGGCTTCTGTACCGCAGCAGATTTCCCCAGGGGTTATGCAGCCGTTCGTAGGATCGCAGGGCTCGGTGAATGGGCCAGCATACCAGTATACTCCTCAGCCTGTCCCATATCATGTGTACGAGCGAGTGGCCCGAGAGAGGGACTATCTCTTAGGGCAGATGGCAGAGTTGAGGGCTATGAGGGCTGGGGAGGAGGATCGGGCTAGAGATCGAGATAGAGCGGTAGCTGAGCTGGAGGATGTCCGGAGGCGAGTACGAGCTCTTAGACGTGTTGTCATTAGGCGGGGACGGATGAGATCCCGAGATGAGCCGGCATTTGTGACACAGCAGGTGACCCTAGGTCTGGTGACGGCAGAGCTGGAGAGCATTCTGGGATCAGCTTGGCGGGGAGAGTCGGATGACGATGATGACCAGTGATGATTAGGGTAGTATGATGATGTGGTATTTAGAGGCACGTTATGGTGGTAGTAGTACGTCAGGATTTGCAGTACGACCAGTTTTGTTGTATATATCTGTTGTACTGTGACTAGATGTTAGCAGTCTTCTCTTTTAGTATTATGTTGTATCCTTATCGAAGCGTTGTTCTTACGCTTGTATCAGATCTATCTATATATATATCATTATCACTTTTGCAGAACTGTGTTAAATTTCCTTATACTGTCATTTACTTAAGCATCTTATTTACTGCTCGTTTCATATTTACCTTCAGCATCATTTCCTTCTAGCATAGTTTTTACTTTCGATACTATGTTTGACCTTAGCATTATGACTATTGTTTCTTTATTGCACCTGTTGAACGTTTGTGAATACCTTGTGTAACCTTGGATTGATATCCTATTGCACCCTGTGAATCAATTGTTGACCGGAATATTGGTTGGAGACCTCGAATTATCTTTCAGTAATATATGCATTATTTGTTTAGGTTGGATCGTTTTGAGCTATTATTTTCTGAACCTGAATCTAATATAATTGTTCATTGATTTCAGAAATATGCCTCCCAAAAAGAAGAAACAAAATACCCGAACCCCCGATCAGGGTGAACAAGCTAATCCACCTCCTGTTGGTCAGATGGACCCTGCCTTAGCACAAATATTACAAACTCTTGTTCAGCAGACTGCTACTCTGGCACAGCAACAGCAGCAATTACAGCAGCAGTTGTTGGCTCAACAGCAACAACAGCAACAACAGCAACAACAGCAACAACAGCAACAACAGCAACAGCAGCAGCAGCAGCAGCAGCCACCTGTTCCTCCGGTGGTTACTTTTAAGTCTTTCCAGGCAGTTAAACCTCCTGAGTTTAAAGGAACAACGGACCCGGTGGAGGCGAGGTCTTGGTTAAAAGAGATGGAAAAAGCCATTGCACTGGTTGGGGTCCCAGCAGACAAACAAACTGAATATGTAAGTTATTTCTTGAAGAATGAAGCTACTTACTGGTGGGAGTCGGTGAAAATGATGGAAGCTACTGAGGTGATTCCTTGGGAAAGGTTCACAGAGCTATTTTTGGAAAAGTATTTCCCCGACTATATGAAAGACCAGATGGAGATGAAGTTTTGGAGTTAAAACAGGGGAAAATGTCGGTGACAGAATACGAAACCAAGTTTACTGAACTAGCTAGGTTTGCTCCGGCCTATGTGGATACGGAGAGGAAGAAGGCTAAGAGGTTTCAACAAGGATTGAAACCGTGGATTCGTACTAAACTAGCAGTTTTGGAGTTGGAGACTTATGCAGCAGTGGTGCAAAAGGCCATGATAGCTGAAGGAGAAAGCGAATTATACTTCAAGGAAAAAGAAGGAAAGAAGAGAAAGGCTGGGTCAATGGGGGAACGACAAGAGCAAGGCAGTTCTCAGAATGTGTCAAATAAAAAGCCAGGATTCCAGTCAGGAAAGTATGGGAACCCTAAGAAGCCGGGATCAGGGAATGGGGGCCAAGGAAATAGAATTCAAGATGCGAGTCAACAAAAATTGGTTAGGCCACCCGTGGCAGAGTGCAAAACTTGTGGGAAGAGGCATTCGGGGGTGTGTACAAAGTTGGAGGTGACGTGTTTCAAATGTAATCAAAAAGGTCACTATGCTCGGGAATGCAAGGCAGGAATTGTGTGTCACCGTTGTGGGAAGCCAGGGCATATAATGAAAGACTGTAAAGTACCTGTAGTGAAACCTCCAGTTCTGGCTAATCCAATACTGCAAGCAATTGAAGCACCCCCAACAGCGAGTGTCAGACCAGTGGCGAGGACTTTCAACATGACTCTAAACGAAGCCATTAAGAATTCGGATGTGGTAGCAGGTACGCTCCCTGTAAATTCTGTTCAAGCTAAAGTGTTAATTGATTCCGGAGCTACGAAATCCTTTATATCCAAAGAATTTGTTCAAAGGTTAAATTGTGAGGTATGCATGTTACGTGAGGCTATAGTTATAGAAATAGCTAATTCAGAACGAATCCCGGTTACTCAAGTGTGTCCTCGTTGCAAGATTGATATTTCAGGGCATTGTTTTTACGCTAATTTGATACCCTTTCAGTTAGGTGAATTTGATGTTATCTTAGGAATGGATTGGTTAACAGAGAATAATGCGCAAATTGATTGTAAGAATAAGAAGGTGATCCTTAAACCCTCTGATAATGTAGAGGTTACCTTTAGGGGTCAGAGGCAAAATAGGAGATTTTTAACGATCATTCAAACAAAGAGGTTGCTGAGGCAAGGATGCGAGGGCTATATGGCTTATGTCATGGATACTAGTCAAGAGGTGCCTAAGATAGAGGAAATTCCAGTGGTGAATGAATTTCTTGATGTTTTTCCGGATGAACTTCCCGGTTTACCTCCGGATAGAGAAATAGAATTTACCATTGATTTAGCCCCAGGAACTGAACCCGTGTCAAAGGCTCCTTATCGAATGGCACCTGTAGAGATGAAGGAATTGGTAGTTCAATTGCAAGATCTTCTGGAGAAAGGTATTATTAGGCCTAGTGTATCGCCGTGGGGAGCTCCGGTATTATTTGTAAAGAAGAAGGATGGAAGTATGAGACTGTGTATCGATTATCGGGAATTAAATAAGTTGACCATTAAGAATAAATACCCTTTGCCAAGAATTGACGATTTATTTGATCAATTAAAAGGAGCAACTTGTTTCTCGAAGATTGATTTGCGGTCAGGATATTTTCAATTAAAGATTAGACCGGAAGACGTTCCAAAAACAGCATTTCGAACTAGGTATGGGCACTACGAGTTCTTAGTAATGGCCTTTGGGCTAACTAATGCACCAGCAGCGTTCATGGACCTAATGAATAGAGTCTTCAAGAAATATTTGGATAAGTTTGTGATTGTGTTTATAGATGATATTTTGATATACTCGAAGACCGAAGAAGAGCATGCAGGGCATTTGAGAATAGCCTTAGAAACGTTGAGGAAAGAGAAATTGTATGCGAAATTTTCCAAATGTGAGTTTTGGCTGAAAGAGGTGCAGTTTTTAGGGCATGTCATCAGCAGTGAAGGGATTAAGGTGGATCCTGCTAAAATTGAAGCCGTGATGAATTGGGACCGACCTAAAACACCCACCGAAGTTCGAAGTTTCTTAGGATTGGCGGGATATTATCGAAGATTTGTTCAAGACTTTGCGAAGATAGCCACCCCACTAACAAAGTTGACAAGGAAGAATGAAAAGTTTGTGTGGAATGAGAAGTGTGAAGAAAGTTTCCAGGAATTGAAGAAGAGATTGGTGACTGCGCCTGTATTGACACTTCCAGATGAAAAGGGAAATTTTGTGATTTACAGTGATGCATCTCACAAAGGTTTGGGATGTGTACTAATGCAGCACGGAAAGGTAATTGCTTACGCTTCGAGACAATTGAAACCTCACGAGCAGAAATATCCTACTCATGACTTAGAATTAGCCGCGATTGTTTTCGCCTTGAAGATTTGGAGACATTATCTGTATGGGGAAAAGTGTGAAATTTACACGGACCACAAGAGTTTAAAATATATTTTCACCCAGAAGGAGTTAAATATGAGACAGAGAAGATGGTTGGAATTACTCAAGGATTATGATTGTACCATCAACTATCATCCTGGGAAGGCGAACGTGGTGGCGGACGCTTTAAGTAGGAAGGAGAAAATCAGTATGTTGACAATGCCTGTGGAATTATACAAAGAGTTTGAAAGGTTGGAGATAGAGGTATGTATGCCTGCAAGTAGTACAGACACGGTGTACACTATGACGTTTCAGCCAGAATTATTAGAAAAGATTCGCAGATGCCAGGAGGAAGTCATGAGCGGAGACGTGAACAAGTTATCAGGTGAGGAAATATGCACACAGGTAGATGACAAGGGGATATTAAGATTTTTTCACGTATTTGGATACCCAATGTGACAGAGTTGAAGAATCAGATCCTACAGGAAGCCCACAGTTCAAAATATTCGATTCATCCAGGAAGTACGAAAATGTATCGAGACTTGAAAAGAAATTTTTGGTGGCCGGATATGAAGAGAGATATTGCTGAATGGGTAAGTAAGTGTTTGACCTGTCAGAAAGTAAAAGCAGAACATCAAAGGCCAAGTGGGATGCTACAACCATTAGAGATTCCCGAGTGGAAATGGGAACATATTGCAATGGACTTTGTGGTCGGATTGCCAAGGACGAGAGCTAATCATGATGCTATCTGGGTAATTGTCGATCGCTTAACGAAATCTGCACACTTTCTCCCAATAAATGAGAGGTTTTCATTAGACAAATTAGTTCATCTATACATAAAAGAAATTGTGGTGCGACATGGAGTTCCAGTATCAATAGTCTCAGATCGAGATCCAAGATTTAATTCGAGATTCTGGAGAAGTTTTCAAGAATGTTTGGGCACCGAATTAAGAATGAGTACTGCTTACCATCCTCAGACTGACGGTCAGAGTGAAAGAACGATTCAAACAATTGAAGACATGCTCCGAGTTTGTGCATTGGATTTTGCAGGAAGTTGGGATGAACACTTGCCGTTAGTGGAATTCTCATACAACAATAGCTTTCATGCTAGCATCGGTATGCCGCCGTATGAAGCGTTATATGGACGAAAGTGTCGATCTCCAGTATACTGGGAAGAAGTTGGCGAGCGAAAGATACTCGGACCTGAGTTAGTGCAGCAAACCAAGGAAATAGTTCAACTTATTCAGAAACGGTTAGTGACAGCTCAGAACCGACAGAAGAAGTATGCTGATTTGGCCAGAAAGAATATGGAATTCGAAGAAGGAGAGCAAGTACTGTTGAAAGTATCTCCGTGGAAAGGATTAGTAAGATTTGGCAAGAAAGGAAAATTAAGTCCAAGGTTTGTGGGGCCTTTCGAGGTATTGAAGAAAGTCGGGAAAGTCGCCTACGAGCTAGCTTTACCGCCTCATATGCAACATATCCATAACGTGTTCCATGTATCCATGCTTAAGAAATACCATTTGGATTCTAAACATGTCATTGAATATGAGCCGATAGAGATTCAGCCAGATTTATCGTATGTGGAGCAGCCTATCAAAATACTAGATCGAAAAGAAAAGGTTTTGAGGAATAAAACAATTCCTATAGTGAGAGTTTTGTGGAGGAACCCCAAGGTGGAAGAATCAACTTGGGAGTTGGAAAGCGATATGTTGGAGAAGTATCCTCAATTATTCTCTTAGGTGAGATTCTGGGGACAGAATCCTTTTAAGGGGGGAAGGTTATAACGCCTTAGAAAATTCAGATTATTTTATTACTAAAAGTTATTTATTTTATTATTAAATGTGAATTATGTGGTGTGTGAATTGGTTGAGGAAATATTATATTGTGGAATAATATTTGGAAGTCAGATTGATATTTTATATGTGTTATGTAAGCCCGACTATTTTAATTATATTTTTGGGAATTTATTTCCTATTTAATTGTGTTATATTTATCTTCTGTGAATTTTATAAAATCATCGGGATTAGCAGAAATCCTGAAATCTTTTTCATTATTAGCTTTATTAGTTTATATGACTTTTAAAAATATTTGGTGAATTATTTTTGGTTTTGGGAATTTTAAAATGATTTTATGAATTATTTTTCCATTCTATGGATTTAATCTTGTAAAATCCATATTTAATCCGTTTTTGATCCTAAAAATATTTTAAAAATATGTGGGTGATCGTAATTTTGTGTTCTTTATTATAGAATTTTTAAATTTAAAATTTCACCCATTTTCCTATTAATTTGAATTTTGGGAATTATTAATTGTTTTTTTTTAAGTGTGATAATTATTCCTCTAAAATCATTTTTCCCCCTTTTTAATACTAGCAATCCCTAAATTGAGAAATTCATTCTCAGACCACAGCAATTATACGAGCTCTCTCTAGAAAACTCCTCCATCTCTCTCTCATTTTCCTCTCTCAAAATCAATCTCTCCCACATCTCTCTCTCGTGTTAACATCTGGTATCAATTCCGTTCGTAAATTCGCCTCTCCCCTTCGTCCATTCGCCTGGATTGTCTGCAATCGATCTGTGGTGTGTCTGTGATTCTGCAATCGCTGTGTTGTGTGTATATAACTACGTGTGTGTGTGTAAAGCTGTGCGATTGTGTGTGTGGCTGCGTGTGTTGCAGCGTGTGTATGTGTGTGTGCGTTTATGTACAGCGTGGTGTGGGTGTGTGTGGGTTCCTCTCCCCTTCCCGTATTGTCCCCTGTAGACACCGATTTATCTTCTCTGAGATTCGTTCGATTTCAAACGAATTGTTGCTGGGATTTGTTACCGATTGTCGATGTGTGTGCATACGTGTGTGTGTGGTTTATGGTGGTGTGTGTATGTATTATCGTGGGTGTTATTGCTGGTGGGTGGATGTCCAGTCGTGTGTGCTTGAGTTCCCATGTACTGAATTTCCAAATTCTCGATAATATGGTTCGGTTAACTGTTGAAATGCTAATTCTTGTGGTTATTGAATTCGAATATTGATGATTGTACCATGATTATTCGATTTTTATCTGTGAAATTACAACAATTATTATAATTAATTTCGTGCGAAATTTTGAGTTGGAGGCCCAAATTAGGGTACCCTCAGAATTTTGCCCTATCGACGGTGATATTAAATAAATTGAGTCGATAGTAATTGGCGATGATGATTATTTTCTGAGCCAAAAATTATTTAATATTTAATATTTGTTATTTATCTAATCGATTGTAATTTATTATCGAGTTGGTATTAATTGCTTAAATGGTATTAAATTATGAATCGGAGGATTGTAAATGCAAATCGAGATGTGAATTGGGATGGAATACTAATTGTGGATTCGATTAGTAATTGAGATTTGTGTTGGTTGTGTCGGCTGTATCCCGACTGGCAGTCCCCCGTATAAAGGGGATGCCGTCAAAATTTTTCTAAAATATTAAAAATCATTTCTTGATGATGAGTATGTATAATTATTTAACTTATACGAGTTGTGAGTCGGGCTTCATATTTTAAAGTCTATGTATTATGTGTTAATGTGCCAATATGATTAAATACTTTTGTCTGTAGCCTATGTATTGATACTATATGATTAAATAAACATAAATTAGGGAACTATTCGCAGGGGTAGACTAAGTGGAATGTTTACGTTGTTTAGTGAATATTGAGCAGGATTCTAAAATAGTGTTATATTGTGTGTAGATTCCGTGGATAAAGGGAAGGCTAAAGCTGAGGACGTAAAGACACTTCGGATTCTGTGATTTTCTAGTTAAGGCAAGTAAATTGCTTCAAATATCTTTTAAATGAGTTATGATTATAAAAACCTGGTTCATATACTTATTCGAATTACTCTTGCTATAATTGTTCCATTAATTGCCCGAAATTTCGAATACTTAATCGTTATGCTCAAATTGATTCTACTGAGTTGTTGATGCTATTAATGAATTGATTTACATCCATATTCCTTGCAAGTATATTATTCCACTTTTCTTTTAAGTAAACCACTTCACTTATATTTCCAGCGAATTATGACTATCTTAACCTGATTCCTATGCATTCGATTTATCCTTGATATAACTGCTCTGATAATTTTCATTAATTGTGAATATTCAATTGTTATACCCCGAGTTGATTATATCGTTTTCGTTGATCCTTTTAGTAGCTTGACTTAAATCAATACTCTGTTTGCCATATCGAACTTGTCAATATTTAATTCAGAGATTACTTGGCCTTATTCTACTTGGTGAGATTCGAGATGTTGACCTGGAACGAAAGTGTCCAGAGTGTTTGGCAGTTGAGGTGGTCGATCGTTCCGACACCTGATGTTTAGTTAGGATTGGACTGTTAGTTTTTTTAAAAAAAATATGGACCGTAAGGGTCGGACCAGATTCGTGGTCAGAAATAATTAAGGCCAATGTGTGCCGTGGATCCATTAAGGACATTGCTGTGTGCGTTTGTCCGGGGTTAGTGCGTGACTGATCAGCAGCCTAACCTTATGATTGTTTTATTATAAAAATGCATGATAGTCCAATCCGCTTCTATTTTATGATTCAGACAGAAGTTGAACCTTTAATTGAGATATATATTGTTGATTGTTAATTCTTGACAATCTTGCAGACATATCAGCCGTTGATGTTTTAATTTCATACATATATACTTGCTGAGCATTTTGGCTCACTTGCTTGCTAATTCTGTTTCCTCAGCTAAGCCAGAAGATGTCTAGGAGAAGTGGCCCGTCTGGTTGGGGTAGTCACCGAGGCAGTCAGAGGGTCGAGGTGGTTGGATGGGTAGTGAGCATATATTTTTGGTTTATATTATGTTGTATTAGTAGGCAGATTTTCTTACTTAATGGGTTGTATATTATTTGATTCAGTTCTGGGTTGTAATAATTATTGATAGTTGTTTCATACATTGACCTGTGAGCGGTCTGGGTTGGTATGGTTTTATTTCCTTATGGGTAGTATAACTTGTGCATGTGGACTGTTTTAGTTATATTTAGTTGCTTGAGCAGGTGATTAGTCCGGTTTATGATTACATCATGCCGAAATTTCTAAAATTTCTTCTATATTAATATTTAATTGAGTATAAATGTTTATATTATTATTGTGGGCATGTGAGGGTGTTACAGTTCGGTCCAGTAAGTTTGTTATCCTTAAGTATGGTGAATAGTGGATTAAAGCCCATAGTGATCTAATCTTGAGAATCATACATGTAACACATAATCAGATAGTTGCATAAATCTTAAATCCTATTGGTTTCCTCTAACAATTAATTAAAATTAATGCACTAATATTTAAACACCATAAGTATCTGGTACGCCACGATGGATGACATATATACCACTTAAATTCGTTTAAATATTACTTCGGTCCTATTACTAAATAATACGCCACGTTAGGGTGGACTATATATTATTTTTCATAGCTAAGTGTATACCATTATTAAATCTTAAATTAATAAAAAGACTGGACACCACCATTAAATATTTCAAATCAATAATCGATAATAGGATAATTCCCAGATCGGGGGGAGCATTGTCAAGAGGCATCACTTAAGACCCCTTTCTAGACAGAATCATCCTTTCTCTCAATATCAAAATCTATATTCAATCAGTGGTACCCTTCTAATTAATTGAATTCTATGAAACTTGGTACGCCACGATGGGTGGCATGTATACCTTTCAATATTCGTAATTAATTTAGGAAGTTTGTTCTAGTAATATCCATAACACTACCTGACACCATAAATCATACGCCACGATGGGTGGCATGTATATAATTTATATTCGTCTCGGTGTTAAATTACATACAAACAATAATGGAGACCATGGGATTTAATTCCTAATTAATTCCCTCACCCACTTAGAATTTTTTATTTAAAATTGAGGAATTTTATCTAGATGCATCGCCCTATGTTATTATTTCGAGGTCTACATGTTATAAAATTAACAATACAAAGAACACATAACATAGCAGCATGCATCATAAAATTAAAGCAATAAATAAAATTAATGTCCATGTCGTCCTAATTATGTTAAACATGCAATTAAAATTACACACATAATTAACAACACACATAATAATTATTTAAAGCAATAATTTAAAAATTAAATAGCGGAATTAAAATTAAAAAACATAATTTAAATCCACTATTATGGCCCCTTGAAAAAAAATAAATTTCCAGCCCTGTTTTGCTGAAAAAATCCTTTTTTTTTTAAAAAAAACCCTCTGTTGCGCAGCTTGCAGTTGCGTTACTGCCTGTTTTACCTAGTAACGCAGGCTGCTCCTGCTTTACCACCTGTTTTACCTAGTAACGCAGGCTGCTCCTGCGTTACCACCTGTTTCACCTAGTAACGCTGGTTGCTCCTGCGTTACCACCTATTCTGACCAGAAAAAAATATTTCGAGCGCGTGCTTCCTTGCTTCTTGTTCTGTTCGTGCACAGACTTGTTTCTTCCACATCTGTCGACATAATTCAAAAACAAATCGAACCAGCAGCTACGCAGCGGACAAATTTTTTTTTCTCCGTTTCGATTTCCGATCGCACGTAATTGTTACAAAATATCCGGATCTTAATAAAATCCAACAAACAATTACAAAAAAGTAGATCTAATACAAAACTAATTTTGCAAAATCTATTCTAACACGATCAACCCTCGTGTTTTACAACCACGATAAACCACGTGGAAACCAAACAAAAAATTAACCACGATAAAACCACGTAGGATCCAAACACATAATTAAAATTACATGGCCATAATAGTGGATACTAAACAACCCGCAAAAGATTATTATCCAAGCACACCACTATACACATGCATATATAATTACGACATGGACATCATATCAAAAATCGCAGAACCATTGAACCAGGCTCTTGATACCAATTGTTGGGACAATCAGATCTTGGCACTGCGATTTTTGATACAATAAATTAACGAGTACGAATAGAAAAATCACCTTGTTAACGGTTGATTCCACACTCTTCTATTGTATTCCCAAATTCCCTTGAGCGAAGTGTGGCCTTCGTCTTCTCAAGTTAACCTCTCTTCTTGCTCCTGGGTGGCTACCAAATTTTTTCGACCAGCCCCCAACAAGAAGAGAATAAGAATATATACAGGCTACAATAGGGATCATGGACAATTAGGTTGGGCCTTCTAATTACATCTTGAGCCTAGCCCAATGTAATTAAATATTAATTCAATCCTCTAAAGAATTAATATTTGCACTACCTTTCCTAATACCGTAATTTAATTAATTAATTCGGTTCCAATATTATTTGCTTATTAAATTCCCCATGTTTAAAATATCGCATGTCCATTAATTAAATAAATTACTGATAATTCATTTAATTAATATCTTTTATCCTTGATTATCCACTCAACCTTTATTTAATTATGCCGGAATAAATCCACCTGCAGGGTTTCACATAATTAAATCTTTTGAGCTTTCAAGGGGACATCATTAACCCGAATATTATCAGGACATGGATTCCTTCAATAAATAATATCCACCATATATATTATTCCATCACCCAAAATATAATGAAATAAATCAAAAGAATTATTTCATATATAAATCAAAGCATGTAAATAATATACACGTGTCAATTACTATATCTGGATTAAGAACCTAAGCATTAATAATAACATAGAATCTTAGTTCACCTTCTTAATCAGTATAAGGGAACAATTCTAAATTTGATCCTGTTCAATATACACAAAGTATACTAGTATTATTTATTAGTCAATATAAACTAATCTAAATAATACTACAGCCATTCCAGTGGATTGTCTAACTCCACCTGTGCTGTGAACCTTATTATATTATATAAACCGTATTTAATAATCTAATATTATGTATCCCATTTGATACTAGATTATTCACAATATATAATATTTAGACAACATGTAAACATTTAAATGATTCTCAATTAAACCGGCCAGAAATAAATGTAAATACTTCAAATAAATATTTTCAGTATACACCAACACTTAGTAGTGCCAATTTTTGTGGAACAACCAACTCCGACGGTAATGTTCCTTCTGATACTGGTAGTCAGGTAGACTGACATTTGGTGATATTGAATATCATGACGTATAGGTATCAGGACATTGTGACAAGTTTCAGTTTAAAACTGTTAATTCCCTTCTAAGGGATGTATATAATTGGTTCCTCTCCAGGGGTTAAATTTCCAACCCGATGACGATTATTTCGTTAACTATGACTGCTTACGGTTCTACCTACTAGGAGGTTTATAGAACTATTCTTCAGGTTTCGAAACTGGTCTCCTTAGTGTTACCAGTCGATGGATAGATTGACCAAAATTTCCTTAATTCTGGGAAGAACTTCAACGAATTTTGGCAAACCTTGTCTTTCTGATTATCAGAGAACATCATGGAAGAGAGTAGAAACTGGGGCAAACCCCGTGAATTGGGTAAGGTAGCCGCTACATGGGTTGGTGGACAGACCCCGGTTATCGCGATTGATTGTAGAAATACAATGATGAAGTGAGATTGGACGAAAATAGGAAATGTAAGTAAGAAACCAGCCGGACTGAGAAACTCCGAGATTGACTTAAGTGAAAAGGCTGTTATGCCAAGAATGGTAAGCTTGCGTGGCACGTGGTAGTGATAAGAATAGTTGAAAAGATAAAAGTAGAGGAAAGGTGACCAGTGACCAGAGACGGTGCCGAATAGTCGATTAAGACTTATATGAAGTAAAGTTTTAGAAATGTAGAAAGGTATCAAAGAAGGCACTATGCCGGCAATTGCTAGAAAAGTAATGCTATTAGCCAACCCCTAAAATCATATATATATATATATATATATATATATATATATATATTTTGTGGCCAGTTGAGGCCAAGTCACAAAGGATTATCAAGTGACTAGACCAACAATGAAAGGACAAAGCTGGGTTGCTTCTAAGAAAGCACCGACTGCAAGGCCTTCTGATATAAAGGAAACATTAATGAGATCATAGGAATCTTCTGCTGAACAGCCCATGTTTTGATTGGGAATTCACTAGACCTTTTTGGGATGGGGTCACCCGTACTAAAGTGACTCATGTGTATATGGTTGTCCAAGATTACGAGTAAAATGGAAGTATAGTGACTTGAGATGTATGATGTTAGGGTATCGTGAATACCATGAATATATTATGACGGAGGAAAGTAAACAATGAAGGTATATGAAGAGAGTATAGAAATGGTCAGAAATTGAACAGTATGCTGTAGGAATTTTCTCTGAGGCAAGTACCTTTGCGAAGAACGATAAGCACTAGGAAATTCACGTTGAACTCGACCAATATCTTTCAGAACATCCTTGCTACCATTAACAAGTTCTGTAATAGAGCAGTTAGACATACGTTGTCTTTTGGAAGGTCAAATAGGTTGACCACTATCTGAAAGAAGAAATTAGCAGTAAGCTACCGATCGATTATCAAATAAGAATGATTGAAAAGAGACCCTTATTAAGGATACATGATTTGATTGCCAATTATAGGATGCAGGAATTCCTTGGCAGTTGAATTAAGGATAAGATATCCATAAAGTAAGGCAAACCCTGGGGAATGGACAAGGGATGGCACTAACCCTAATAAAGACATTGTGAATTTAGATGATATGAGTTGGATTTGCTAAGGCAACAATGACCTGTACAGATTATTAAAAAGAGTTCTGGAAAGAACATAGATAGAATTATTAGAGTATTGATCAAAGACGTTTTGATATACCCTGTACCTAGAAAATACCGGAGGAATGATGAGGACGACCTAAGAAACCTTACAAGGAAAAGCTAATATTCTGAGTTTCCAACTGGAAGTTTGGAAGAGAATGTAAGACACAATAACAATATACCAGATGATGCATGTATGAAACCCTGAGGGACTATGGATTGAACCTATAAAGGTTGAGATTATCCTAAGATAAGGAAAGAACTAAGAAAAGAAGTATCCTAAATAGGATTGGGAATAAATGTCATAAAGTTCCCACGGGTAGGTGTAAGCAATGACTTATGGAAAAAGACTGATAGATATATTTTTCTCCTTCAGCAGAGCTTAAGGGAGAATGCTTTCACCCAATAGTGATGAGAATGAGGTAAAAAAAAAAATTTGAATTGAAATGTATCCAGAGAACAAGGATTACCAGAAATTATTATTATTAGGAAAGGCCAATGAGGTGGCCGACAGTCTAAGTATAAAGGAATAATTACAAATGTTCATACCGAAGAAACAGAATGATATTTGGAAGGACCTTGAAGGTCATATCGGAATGGAGGAATTTACATTCCTTCTGATGATTGTGCAAGAATCGACGGTAATAGTAGTTTAAGTAAAGATTCGATTCCTGATGGGTCTTAAGCATATTACATACCTTAGAAGGTCCCGTTTTGAGGCAAACCAGGACCATGATACAAAAATTGACGAAGTAAACCATTAAGTTTCCAGTCTTTTATGGAAGATGCATGAGTGATAGTTTCATCAACCTGACTTAGCTGCGATGCTTGAAACTCTTCTGCAATTTTATCTACTTCATGTAATATCTACATCAAGTTCAGGAAGTGTTGTTTATGGATAAGGAATAGTGATTACTTTGTCTCCCTAAAGGATTGAAACCCGTACGGTTAGCTATTAAGGCACTACGTAAGCAATAAGCGATGGTGATTGTTCTAAGAAAGTAGATGACAACGTAAAGATAAAGAAAGTGCTGCTATTGATAAGCTAAATGGCATGTTGATGAATGACAAGCAAGTTTGTGTTAGTGTACTTCTGCGCAAACAAGATAGAGAATATGAGGTTAATGATTCATGATGCTAAATGTATTCCCATGGAAAAAATTAATGAGACTTAGAGAGAAGGGCAGTTGAGCCCGAGACTTATTAGGCCACCTGAGAGTTTAAAAGTGTTCGGAAGGTGGCATTTGAGCCAGTTTTACCCCCAAAGCTTATAGCAGGGTAGTAACGTGTTTCATGTGGCAAAGCTACACCAGTAAAATGCAGATGCTCAACAGATGATAAGAGTGCGAGCAGGTAGAGTACGACCTGGTCTGACTTACGAACGACAACCTGTGAAAAACCGCGGGTAGAAAAGAATAAGTGATGATAAACAAGTTGACAGAAGTAGATTATATTGGATCTAAGCTAAAGAAATCGGCCAGATTCATTTCGGAGGTTTTAAATTTGAAATAATGTGATGATTATAGAGTAAATGTGACGGGATACCAATAAGGAGGTGCCAAGTGCAAAAGATGCCTCAATAAAGAGATGAAGGTGAAAGTAAATAACAGAAGTAAATAAGAATCAGATAATGAGAAGGATGTGATTGATAAAGAAAAGACGGGGAAAGCAACTACGAAATATGAAGTAAGGAATGTTAAGAATGGATTAATAAATGGGTTTTCCGATGAATTCTCAGGATGACAACCTGATAGTGTTAATATTATGGATATGAAAAAGCTAGTAGCGTGACATGGAATGTCAGTAACAATGGTGTCAAGCGAGAAACTAAGATTTAACCTGAGAGGTTCAAAGATTTTCCAAAAGTAAGTGTTGCTAAGGTTGAACCAGGGTACAGGTCCAGAGAATAGTGGACAAAGCAGCAAGAT
Organism: Saposhnikovia divaricata; assembly: GCA_036435485.1. NCBI lineage: Eukaryota > Viridiplantae > Streptophyta > Magnoliopsida > Apiales > Apiaceae > Saposhnikovia > Saposhnikovia divaricata. The sequence continues at coordinate 132,237,038 of CM071600.1, forward strand.
ATGTTGACACGTGAGGTTACGATCAAATAGTATTGGATATAATTATGATTAATTTCTTCCTTAATGAACCTCTATAGTTCAGAGGTAAATTCTGAGTATGATATTTTACAATCATGAAAACTTTCTATAATCCTTTAGAATTCTTTTCTTTTCTTCTCTCTTATTCATCTTCTTTATGAATTGAGAAGAACAACCCTTTAAGGAGGGGAGGTACTGCTACGTGACTATCTGTCTATGTGATAGAAGTCTAAGTGGAATACCATAACTTGTTTAATTGCTTGTCAAGTACTAAAGGCTGGCCCCCTTCTGTACTAGCTATGCAATATAACAAATGTTCAATTGATCATAGTTATCTCTCAATAAATCTTTCCACTTCTCTATATTGATTGAGATTGTGAAGATTAAAGCGATCAGGAAATGCACATTGCGAGCGAGGTTACCTCCAAATTCGTAGTGGGATAGTGATACCAATGTCACTGCAGGTATTAATAAGGATAAGACTGAGTAAGATCATAACCCGGATAGTGTGTTGTACGAAAAGTAGCAAAGTTGATGGAAAAAGGATAAAGTATGGATTGTAGCACTAGAAGATGTGCTGAGAAAGGGTAGAACGACTAAGAATTGACCGGGAAGCTAAAAAGTAAACGACAGACAAACGACTCTTTGCTTCCTACCTGATTCCGGGACGGAATCCTTTTAAGGAGGGGAGACTGTAAGAACCCCAAATTTTGGATATAATTAAAAAACTTTTATTATGTACTGAGGTAATGGTGAATAGTGATTACGATTACGATGTAACGATTGAGATAATGAATGAAAGGAGTAGATTTGGATTCAAATGCTTATATGTCATGAAGAATGCTATTGGTTGATAATCTAGATAAGAATTATCGATCTCCTAGGAAATTAAGATTTGATCATTCCAAGGGGGAAGGTTATTCTTATGTCATCCAAATCGAGATCTGTTATCAGTCCAGTGGTTCCGTAAAAGGGTTAAGGAACGATTGAAAGAGAACCGGGACATTTATATAACCCTAAAAGAATAAGTAAAGAATAAGTGATGAATAGTGATTTTGGTGGACGTAGGAATATTATTAGACGACGCTATATAGAAGTACCCGGAACGAAATTCTGAGTTCGTATTAGTGATCCAGGGGGAAAAAGAGTGTATGTAAAAGCTGTCGGATTCTGAAAAATAGCACTTTTATTTTCCCCGAGATTTCCCTGGACACTGAAAGACTTAAGGAATTATTGAAGGGATTTAAGGAAAATAGGTTCAAGAATTATTAAAGAGAATGGAGGATGATAGTATAAATATTAAGACGGTTTCCGGTAAAACCCGAACTAGAAACGAATGAGTTATTCCTCTGAACGATCAATCAAATTAAGTAATAACCGGACAAAGAGACAAACAGAGAGCCAAGATACATGCATGTGCAAATAGATAAGATCAAGTAACTAAGTAGTTACAAAGTAACTAGCATCTTTAGAAACCAAATCACTTAGTTAGCTTGCATGACACCATTCCACCACAAAATCACAACACTTGTCCCTTGGATTGCATCATATATGAGAAAAGCACTTTAATAAAGTAGCTTTATGCTAGACATTATCATCAATAATGTATTTTGGACAAGGATGAGATCAAAGCAAGCAAAACAAACTCCATTCCTCTCATTCTCTCAAACTGTCCAGAAGAAACACTCTCCAAAGACAAATTCATATCTCCATTTCTATCCATGATAAAATCACTAAATTTTAACCATAGCCTCTCCACTCCATGGGTAATATTCGCTCAAAATTTCATGTCCAACAAAGTAGAATAGCCTAGTCAAATCCATGCTCAAAGTTGAAGAAGCCAAACTGATCTGTGCTTGACAGTTTCTGTCCAGAGGAGAAAGGGGGCTCAAAGCCCTAGCTAGGAAGCTTCAAATCTGATGATCTAGGACTCAAAACAAAGCTTATGAAGAGGCCAAGATGTGGTAAAAATTTGAGAGACAAACTCTTATTTTTCTATTTTCTATGATTTTTACAAAAGTGATGATGAATAGTAACCCTTAGAAACTAACTTTGTTTTCTTGGTTTTCTTTGTTGCTCTAAGCTATATTAAGGTGATACAAGGACTAGATCAAGGCTTGTTAGACTCCTAGACACACCAAGGAAGGTATAACTCTCTTGATACCCCAGGTTTTACTTTAAGTATATGCATGATCTTGATGAGTTTTAGTATAGTTATGATATTAGCATGGTTATAAGCTTGATTAGCATGATCTTGTAGTGGTTGAAACATATGATGATTATAAGGATGAAGTGATATGATCTTGGACAGATTTGGATGAGAATCATGTATATAAGATGTGTATTATGCTCGGTGTGGCTTGGTTTTGATGTTATAATTTTTGGAACGCTCGATTTATAGCCGTTATAATGCAAGAATTTCGTTACACCTTGAAACTCGTGCATAGCAGTAGCTATAATTCACTGATCTGGTTAATTATATAACATACCCTTGTAGATCTTGAGTCGTAGATCATTTTGGAAAAAGAATCGAATCAAACAGACTTACGGTTTAGGATTTATGACCGATTTACTAAAAGTAGTTCGAATCCGTAAACGAAAGTTCGTAACTGAAATTGGACCCTCGTAAAATATGTAAAGTCATGACGAATCTTGGTAAATAAATACTAGAGGTAAAAAGGAAGGTGTGAAAGAAAACCGTATGTCAAAAGGATCGTTTTTCGATTTAGTAAAAATATTCGAGTCGAGGTTAAACGCGAACGAACCCCTAAAAGACGACTCTATTATAACTTTGGTAAAACACTTAGAAAACGGGCGATAAAACTCGGAGTATAATATTGGTTCGTAACGATCGACCTTAGAACTTGTATGACTTAAGTATGTCCCAAGTGTAAGTACAGTGACATGTCCTATTAACGAACGAATGTCGGGTCGGATCAATGATAAAGGGAATCCACAAAAAGGGGTATAACGAGATAACTCGAGAACGTGTTTCGATTTAAGTATAACTTAACTTTTAAAATGTTAAGTGATTAATCCCGAATGACTTGGCTATTTATAGATCACCAAGCTGACCCGGGACTCGCTACCACTATCCCTTACCGTACTCGACTACCAGGCAAGTTTCAATTCCCTTCTTTTAGGCTGTTGTTGTGATTGAATATATATATATATATATGTTTTCTGTTATACATATGCCATAGCATGCATGCCTACTTTCAAGTTATATCGTTATGCTTGTTCCCTGATTGTTTATTGGCTTATAAATTAGATAGCTAACGTATCAATTATAAGCCGGTTATTGTAAGACCCTCATAGAAGGGCGTATCCATCTTATTCATCAAATATAGACCGAGAGTCAATATTTCTTGACATATCGAGATTACCTCGAAAGAAAATATCTAAGTAAATATTTTCCATTATTCGGGCGACGAATATTATTTTAATATTCGTTCAAGATTATTTATTTAACGATCCCTACTTCAAATAATTATTTGAACGTAACTATTCGAAGAATAATATTTTTTTTAATATTCATTCAGAGTCGAATTATTTATCGATTATTATTTCGAATATTCTTCTAAAGGTTGGACTACTAAATGAATATTATTTGGATATTCATTTAGAATATTATTCATTAAATGAATATTACTTTTGAATATTCATTTAAGATAGTAATTACCTGATGAATATTATTTTAATGTTCATCTGAAGCTTGATTTATTTATCGAGTCTTATCTCGAATATTCCTTTAAAGCTTGGATTACTAAATGAATATTACTTGATATTCATTTAGAATATTATTCATTAAATGAATATTACTTTTTCAATAAACATTTAAATTCCTAATTAATTATGAATATTATTTTGAATATTCATCCAGGGTTCTATTTAATCATCGAATATTATTTTAAATATTTTAAATATTCCTTTCAGGTCTTATTAATTAATGAATATTATTTTGAATATTCATTTGAATATTTAATTATGCAATAAATATTCTCTCGATATTTCTTCAAGGATTATTTGAGAAATACTCTGATTAAAGATATTCTTTCATATTCCTAAATATTCTGTAAAATATTTTAATTCAATAAATATTCTCTGAATATTTATTCCATACTTAGAATAACCTCGATAAGGTTTATCTTCTTCGATTATTACAGAAAATATTTCGGAGTCATATTATTATTAAACATATATCAAGAAAGGTTCTCAGACATCATTCTTCTTTGAGTCTATCTCCCTCATAATAAGAGAACCTTACTTGGAAAATGTTAATTATCTTGTCGACTTCCCGGTCATAAAGTATTCTCTTCACTCTCAACTCGGGTGCTATTGACTTATTAAGTCGTTGTTTACCTTCTCATCTTTCGAGGGGTAAGATTGTTGGAACAAGTTGAGATTCGTTACCAAGCAGTAGCTTGGAAGTTATTGGTGAATTTTCCTTTCCAACTAGATACGACTACTTTGTGGAGTCTTATCAACAAGTATTATACTTGGGGAAAGGGGGACGAACGTTACACTCAGAATCATGAATTCTATTTGAACTAGGAGTCGTGTAAGAGGCCGAGTAGCGCCGGTCCATCCCATTTGGCCCAACCGTTGGCCGGGGAGAGCTAGCAAGGCGGTAGACAAGTAAAGCAGTCAGTTCTTCCTTCTACCTGTAGTAAATCTAATGCAACACACTGGGATATGGCAAGTTGGAAATTGGAAATGTCATCATTGAAAATGTATCACTGGTCAAGGGACTCAAGCACAATCTACTAAGTGTTGGTCAATTTACTGACAGAGGCTTCAAAGTGAATTTTGACAAAGATGAATGTTTGATCACCCACAAGAAGACTGGTGACTTTGCTCTATCTGGAGTAAGGAAAGGAAGCCTGTTTGTAGCCAATATGAACTCTGCAAACAAGGACAAAATTTGTTGCTTTTACTCAAAAGCATCAAATGAAGATAGTTGGCTGTGGCATAAGAAGCTATCACACTTGAACTTCAAAGGCATTTATTCTCTAGTCAAAAGAGAGTTAGTGAGAGGCATGTCCACACTTGAATTCTGTCAAGAAGGAGTGTGTGAGGCTTGTCAAAAGGGAAGAAATGAAAAGATCAAGCCACAAGTCAAAGACAGTGACATCAATAACCAAGCCCCTACAACTAATTCATATGGACTTGTTTGGGCCTGTCAATATTATGTCACTAGGAAGGAAAAAGTATGCTCTGGTGATGGTTGATGATTTCACAAGGTATACATGGGTAGAATTTCTGGCATCAAAGGATGAGGCTCCCCAAGTAATCATTGAGCATATAAAGAAAATTGACAAGGAAGCAAAGGCCAACAATGCAAGTGTGATTGCATTAAGAAGTGATAATGGAACAGAGTTCAGAAATGCCATGCTTGAAGCATTCTGCAAAGAAAATGGTATTTCTCAACAATTCTCAGCTCCAAGGACTCCACAACAAAATGGAGTTGTTGAGAGAAAGAATAGAACTCTGATTGAGGCTGCTAGAACAATGTTACTTGATGCAAAGATGCCTACATGTTTTTGGGCTGAGGCTGCGAGCACTGCATGCTATATCCAAAACAGAACCCTCATCAACAAAAACACTGGAAAGACACCTTACAACTTGATGACTGGAAAGAATCCCACTCTAAAGTATGTTCATACTTTTGGAAGCAAATGCTTTGTGTTAAAAGACAACTCAGAATATGTTGGAAAGTTTGATGCAAAAGCATTTGAAGGAATTTTTCTTGGCTACTCTATGGAAAGAATTGCATACAAAGTTCATGTCATCACTCAAAAGAAAGTTATGGAAAGCACAGATGTGACATTTGATGACAGCAAACTACCTGGATTAGAAGAAGCCAATGATGAAGATAAAGATCCTTTGAAGTTTGACAATCTAGATGATTCTGATGAGGAGATTGAAACTGAAGTTGAGCCCACAATCCAACAAACTCAAGTGAATGAAGAACCTGTGTCAACCAACAATGAAGAAACAAGCAGCCATGACACACCTGTGATTAGTGGAAACTTCACAGGGGGAGGAAATGTAAATGATCATGATCTGGATGATGAAGCAACATCAAGGCTGAGAAATCAATCTGAACATACAAGGAAATGGGATAGATCACATACTGCAGATCAGATAATTGGAGATCCAAATACAGGAGTGAGGACAAGGAGAGCAACTCTAAATGAATGTCTTTATGGTTGCTTTCTATCCCAAGTTGAGCCTAAGAAACTTGAAGATGCATTGCTGGATCCTGATTGGATAATTGCTATGCAAGAGGAGTTAAACCAATTTGAAAGAAGCAAAGTATGGGAACTTGTGCCTGCACCAAAGGATAGAACCATTGTTGGAACAAAATGGGTTCTAAGGAATAAGATGGATGAAAATGGTGTAGTCATAAGAAACAAAGCAAGGTTAGTTGCAAAAGGATACTCTCAACAAGAAGGCATTGACTATGATGAGACTTTTGCCCCTGTTGCCAGATTAGAGGCCATTAGAATTTTCTTGGCATTTGCTGCACATTCTAATTTTAAGGTCTATCAAATGGATGTCAAGAGTGCATTTCTGAATGGGGAGTTGGAAGAAGAAGTATATGTGCAACAGCCACCTGGCTTTGAGGATCCACAATTCCCTCACTTTGTCTACAGATTGCTTAAAGCATTGTATGGACTTAAGCAAGCTCCTAGGGCATGGTATGACACATTGTCACAATTTCTACTGGAGAATCAATTCACTAGAGGCACACTGGACAAGACACTGTTTTACAAGAAACATGGTGATGATATTATCTTAGTTCAAATCTATGTGGATGATATCATATTTGGCTCTACAAATGAGAAGCTGTGTGAGAAATTCTCTAAGCTCATGCAGAGCAGATATGAGATGAGTATGATGGGAGAATTAACATTCTTTCTTGGGCTACAAGTGAGTCAAAGGAAGGATGGCATTTTTATAAGTCAAACCAAATACATCAAGGATCTATTGAAGAAATTTGACTTAGAAGAATGCTCACCTGCAAAGACACCCATGGCCACTGCCACCAAGTTAGATGAAGATGGTAAGGGCAAGAAGGTAGATATCTCAATCTACAGAGGCATGGTTGGTTCTCTTCTCTACCTCACTGCTAGTAGGCCAGACATCATGTTTGCAACATGCTTGTGTGCAAGGTTTCAATCAAATCCAAAGGAATCACATATAATAGCAATAAAGTGGATTTTCAGATATCTGAAGGGCACACCAAACTTGGGAATATGGTATCCTAAGGACACAGGGTTAATCTGATTGGTTATTCTGATGCTGATTATGCTGGATGCAGAGTGGATAGGAAAAGCACCTCAGGTAGCTGCCAGTTTCTTGGACAAAGGTTAGTCTCTTGGTACAGCAAGAAACAACAATATGTGTCAACTTCCACTGCTGAAGCTGAATACATAGCTGCTGGAAGTTGCTGTGCTCAAGTGCTTTGGATCAGAAACCAACTTAGAGATTATGGACTTGTATTGCAAAGAATTCCAATCATGTGTGACAACACAAGTGCAATCTCTATAGTTTCCAATCCGGTCAATCATTCTAGGACAAAGCACATTGACATCAGATATCACTTCATAAGGAAGAATGCAACTAATGGAACCATTGAGTTACATTATGTTCCCACAGAGAAACAACTAGCTGACATATTCACTAAGCCATTAGATGAAGCCACCTTCACAAGGTTGGTTAGTGAGATTGGAATGCTGAATTCTTCAAATTCTGGCTAAGTGAATATATCAACTAGATTGTTGCAGCAGTAAATAATTACTTTATCAAATGCTCAATATTTTTAAAGTAAGTATTGGCTGGATTATGATTTATAAATATTCCACAATGCTGCATATGTTGAAAATCATACATCTTTAGCATGAAATTTCTGTGAAATTTTGAGAGAATCACTATTTAATTTAGTAGAATATTCTTTAGTGAATATTTCTGGTAAATTTTAAAGATAGTAAAAATTGAATTTATGAGTGAAAAGTATAGTTCGATAAGTCAGACTTCTCGAATGGTTCATTGTTTTGTCATGGCTCGAGTTCTCGAATAGGCCTATCAAGAACCCTCCTGAGTTCTCGAATAGTGTCTTTTGGAGAAATCGAATAGCACACTTTGAGTTCTCGAATAGAGTATTTTAGTTCTCTAATGATGGAGTTCTCGAATACTGTATTTGAGTTATCAAATCATTTGAAAAGGCTGATTTCTCGCTGACACTTAATCGCTTTTTGGAGTTATATTCAAAATTTCATTTCGCTCATAAAAACATATTTTATTTAGCTTAGAATTATTTTCTGAGTTAAATAACTGCCAGCTGTGAGTTACAAACTGCTTGAGATATCGGATAAGCCTTTCTTGACTTATCGAATAGTTGTTTTATACTTCTCGAATGACTGTCTTGTCGATACAAAACTTATATCTAATCGACAACTCAAGTCACTCACATATATACAATTTCACAACTGTTCAACTCATTTCGTTCGATTTCTCAAGCATCTAAACTCTTAAAACCTCTGAAAACCCTAACTGCGAATTTCTTCTTCAACCTTAATTCTCTTCTCTTCTCTACCCAAATGGCAAACACTCAACTCACCATACCATCCCAAACCAATTTCATCGCAATTACCAGTGATGTGGAAGCACCAAATGCTAATTTCAAGTGCTTTGTTCGATGGTTGTCTGAATCTTACATCAAGGGTGCACTATCAGCCAACCCAACCCTGTACATAGACATATTAGAACAATTCTGGAGGACAACTACAGTGGAGGTTATCGCCCTTGAGAATGCTATCACCTCATATGTTGTCTACTGCAAGATTCAAGGCGTGGATATTTCTATCACTACCGTAGACATGAATGAAGCCTTGGATTTGCAGCAAGAGGCATATGACTCCCTGGTCACAGATGCTGAGTTGGAAGAATTCTTTGAATTTATCAACTACTCAGAGGCTATTAAACTTGGAAAGCTGAATAGGAAGTACTTGAGAAAGGAATGGAGCTATGTTTTTCCTACACTCCTTCAGGTATTCACTGCCAGGAAATCAAGCTTTGATCAGATTAGTACACCTGTGCAGCAGCTTGCCTATGCCTTGGCTCATGGGAGAAAGATAGATGTTGGACATCTCATCATACAAGAGCTATATGGGAGACTTGGTAAGAACACAGCCAAGAGAGGTACTGAAATTTTGTTTCCCCGCTTTATTCAATCAGTACTTAATTTTAAAAATGCTTCATTGATTGAGTTGCCTGGATTAGATAAAAGTAAAATAGGCTATCCTAGGTCCATGACCAAACTTATTTTTGGTAACTTGGAGACTAGGAATGATGTGGATGTAAGGCTTAAAATAACTCCCCACATGGAGGGTTTGTTTAGGTCTTACCCCCACAACATGCCAATATTTGAGTCTAAGTCTCAGTTAGCTTAGCCTAAGCAAGAAGAACACAATGCTAACCCAAGGCTTGCTAACCAACCCTCTCAGACAAACACTCTACCAAATAGAGAGCCAACTGCATCATCCTCTCAAAAGGGTGATGTTAGTAAAAAGAAGAGAAAGCAGGTTTCTTCTGAACCTTTAACTATCTTAACTGAAGCAGCCTTGGCTGTGGAACTAGGTTTAGGAGGTGAGGAAACTGAGTCACCTATCATTAGCCTATAGAAGAAGAAGAAATCTAAAACCACCTATTCAGTCACCCAAATGGTTGAAGTTGTAAAATCAGGGGCAAACAGCTCACTAGATGTATCCTCTCAACAGGGTGCATCTATAGAATCAAGCATCCTCCCCAATGCACCTATTTGTACAGAGTCAGCACATGGGAGTGATAAGGCTGGCACAACACTGAGTGGAGAGCACATCACAATTGAAACTCCCTCTATCTCTCAAGGGGAGTTGCCAAAATCTAATCCACAACACACTTCTCTTCCAGAATCTACCACTCATATTTCTTTGGAGCTTGAAACTCAAACAATTGAGGAGCAAGGCATTGATCATCAAGAATTCTTTTCTCTTGATGAGCCAATGGATTCAAGTGACTTGGTGCATGACACCTTGCTCACCACCCAGGTACCACATTTAGATGGTCAGGGAATGCATGCTGGGGCATCTCCTAATGACACCATCACAAACATAGAGGATTCACTAGTTTTAACTAGAGACTCTGTGCCTGTGTCAACTACTGTTGTAACTCATCCCACTTCTGTGGAGACAACAGTAGCAGAGTCTTTCCATCCGGTTACAGAAGTTGCATCTGTAACTGAGGAGTCTAGCTTGCCTAGCTCTAGCTCTCACTTTTTGTCCCAATGGCTGAAGCCTGTGCAACATGACACTGCTTCAGGATCAGGGTCTGTTCCACCACAAATGTCCATTGAAGCTCTCCAAATCTATGTTGTGGATCAGATTCCTGAGTTTGTAAAAATAGCCCAGAACCTTGTCACCTCCAACATCTCAAATCCAGATTATGAAGCCATCCTACTATGCCATAGGGATGATGTGGAGATGCAGAAGGCCAAGATTATTGATGATGCTGAGAGAGATGGCAATGTAGATGCCTGGATGCAAGGAAAGTATGATGTAACTCTCAGTGAAGCACTTCAATATCTTAGAGAGGAATACATCACTTCACTGGGTTCAAATGCAAAATCCCTGTCCCCTAGTGAAGTGTATGAAGCTGTCAATGATTCCTACAAGGGTTTCCTCAAGGCTGCACACTATCTTGGCAAGGGAGTCAAAACTGAAGTCAACAAGGTGAGTGACAAGACAGCCACTTCAGTAGAAGAGATAATGTAAGAACCCTAATTTTTGTAATATTTTCTTTTATATAATATCATGACATTGTGAAGTTGGAACCTTTTTAGTCATCCCTGTTGATTAATAGAATTGATTGTCTGAGAGATTATGTTGTTGCATTCATTATGTAAGATAAAAAGGAAGATTGTGAAGGCAGGAGTCTTATTGTTAGTAAGATTTATAAAACTTGGGATTTGAGAATGGTTAGAGTATTAAAAGATTTATTAAGAATTATGACGAGGAATTATGGACATTCGCGGAATTTACACGATTAAGTACTTAAGGAATTATAAGGGAAATCTCTACGCGACAAAATATTATTACGAGGGATTAATTAAGATACGATATGAATTAAAGATTAAGTGACAAGCATTGGTGGAGGAATAATAATACAAGGAAAGATATTACATGCAAGCTTCATGTAACTAGATTGTTAGAAAAGCAAACTAGAAAATGCAAAAGCAACCAATGAATAGTGATTAGTTGGTGCATTATTCTAGGGGACAAAGGAGTATGATGCATGCCTAGTCTACTACCTAGGGTGCCAACATGTGATACAATAATACATATGACTAATACATATCACCCAACACCTTACTTTATTTCAACCAACACCCAAAAGCAAAAACAAAAAAAAACTCTCCCCCCTAGCATTATTGCTCTCGGCCAAAGCTAGAAACAAGGGGAAGAAAAGTTCTTTCTTCCACTTCTCAACACTCTTAATTCAAGACAAAATTCCTAGGTCCTCTACACTCCATATAGAAGGTATGCTATGAATTTCAAGCCATTCTAACCATCCAATCTTGAGTTATAAATTGTTGAAAATTGAGTGAATAGTAACCATGTATATTTATCTTTTAGATCTTGAAGGATTAAGGTCTTTAAAGGCTCATCCAAGTGTTCTTATTGGTTGTAAAGCTCACCCAAGGTCTTTAGCTACTCAAGAAGGTATAAAAATCATAAACCCTTTTGGTTGTGTAATATTTATAATGTTTGGTAGTAGATCCATGTATATATGAGCTAATCTTGGTTGTATAAGTATTGGATGACATGGATCTTGAGTTTTGATGTTGAGATTGTGACTTTTATGATTATGGATAATATATATATCTCCATGAGTGTTATGAATCATGAACTAAGTGTATTTAGTGTTGGGTGTGTTGTGGAATGGTGAAAAATGGTTGATCTAAGTAGTATGTGCTTGCTGAGTTTTGTCCAGGAGCATTGACCTGTATTGTAACACGGTTTTGAACCCCCAAATGTTGTCCCCTGATGTCCTACATTATATTGTTGGAAAGATAATTGAATGTAGTTTCTGGAAATGTAAGGTTCATGGCTAGGTGATGTATAGATTTTAAGTTATGGCCGGAGGAGCGAATTGTGTTTCTAGATTCCGGACTGCACTAAGTGACCCCATTGTGAACCTTGTTTAAACCCCTAAAAATATATTTGGGATCATGGAAAAATTTGAGAAGTTAGGGAATGCAGTGGTGAAGACCACCCAGAAAGAATTGGATTAAAATACGAATTTTTGGATTTTATAAAAATGCTAGAGTAAATTTCGCGCAAGGGAAAAAGTCGATTAGTGGAGCAAAATTCTAGGGTTAAGGGTTATGATTCGAATGTGGTAACTAAATTAAGTCGATTAAGTGACGAGCGTAATCGAGTGATGATATGAACCTATAGTGGGGTTAGAGTGTCATAAGACGAAGTCGTTAAGTTAATTTCGTACCCCCTAATACCCCGTAATTAAAGAGATATTGTTAAGGTACTAACGAGCGGTTATTGCTTATGTATAGATCGTTCGACTCCGCACGCTCGACCACCCCAACCAAACCAAGGCAAGTTTACTTTTCAAAACTTATCCATATACAAGGACTTTCACTGTGGTGTTTGTAGTTTTCAATTATATCAAATGCTATGTTTATCGAAGTATTGATGCAATTGAGATTGAATAAGTACATATATGCTTATACCCCTTGAACTTAGATTGAAATGTTTTCTTCGGACAACGACTCTAGCAATAGACGTCGTAGCGGTCCGTATATACTATTGACCGGGGAGTGTTATATTATTATATCGTGTCTAGTTTGCGAAAACCCGAAGGGTCATTCGGGTAGTATCGTATACTCAAGTAACTATTGTTATATCTTCGTAAATACTCGAAACCCTATCTTGGATTAAAAGTTTTTTTTATCGATTAATTATTTTATTAATTATTAATATTAAATCTTAAAATATTATTTATTAATTACTGTTCATTATTTAAAGACAAAGTTAATCCAAGATACATTTTAATACTTTCAAACTCGAACTCATTCGAACTCAAAACATTTTCGAAAACCCCCGGTCAGATTCTGCTTCTTGTATGATTTCAAGAATCATCGGTCGACTGATGTCGGACCTCAACTACTCTGTTTTCAATCAAAATCAAGTTTTCAAAGAAAAAGAAAAAGGGACTCTGGCAGGTGTGGGAACCGTTGACGAACGATTCCCGGGATGTGTAAGCGGCCGTGAGCCAGGCGGTCCATCAATTATTATTCCGGCCCAGGTGTTGCCAAAGGATGATTACGGATGTAGTTTTCATCGAGGGTGATTACGGATGTAGTTTTCACCCGAGGGATAGTTACGGATGTAGTTTCTATCCTTCTACCGGTAGAGAAGACCCGCGGATTATTGGACTTGGATGTGGCGACTGATCATCGTCAATCCCTGTCAGGTTTTTATGTTTTCTTCCAGTCCCATCCTCCACTTTGGAAAAATACTCAAACACTGCTTCTTAGGCTTTTGTGCCAAGTTGCTAATAGTGTTCTATTTTGATGAGAAAATATTGACATCGTGCAGTATCTAGAACTGCAAGATTTTCTATAAAGATTGGCACGTGTTAGTGCACTCTTGCAATTGTTTCAAAGAATGAAATGTTTTGTACGAGAAATCTTCTAAGCTAATGGAAGGAAAGAGGTTTGAAATGAAGTATTCCCTGTACAGTATGTTAATCGTGGAGTGTTTTGCCGAAAATGATATACTTATATGTATATATTTTCAAACTTGAGATATGTTGAAATGGGAACCTAATAAAGGGTTCATATGTTATTCTTAAAGCTCCTTAGTGAGTATAGATGTTTTATTCAAACTCGGACATATACATTGTCCAAATATGTTTTGAAATCAGAGATATATATACCCATATAGTTGGGAATGTTTTCGAAATAAACCCCATTATTATTTTACAAATGGTGAACTTGCTGAGCATTATGTAGCTCATTCTTGCTTTATAAAAACTTTTCAGAAAGAGAAGAATTTGGTCGGTTAACTCCGCGACAGCAGAAGAGGAGTAGAAGATTTACCCCGGAGATGATTTAGTCCCTGATAGATACTGCAGAGTAAGTCTGATAGGTTTTCAACTGTAATAGTAAGACCTGTCTTCAAGTGTAGTTGTATAAGTGAAATTGTGTAAGACTCTGATTTGTACAAAATGAATTGTAATATTTAGTGGCACTTTTGATTATCGTTTCTGAGGCTCTAACTTGTTTGTGCTTAAGATTGAGGTCTGAATGGATGTATTGTTGAGTTGTACAGTTAATACAGGTATGATATGGTTGGATGGTGATGTGACGACCTGAATCTTTGACCTCAGATTTGGGGGTGTCACAGAAATGGTATCAGAGCGATAAGTTACAGTACTCAGAAACGAAAGTGTTGAGAGTTAAGTCTAAGTAGGAGATGACATAAGAGATCATAGTAAACTTATGATTTGACTACCGGAAGAGGTACCGGTGAGTAGAATGGACTGTAGTGTTACTGAAGGTATTATACTAGGGTCAATAGAATCCCTAGAGACCTTCAGAATGATGAATAGAGATTTGAGAGTCGTACATGACCTATCATAGGTAATGATATAGGAAGCAGAGCGAAGCCTCAAGAGCAGCTGAGGTAGAGGCGATATTGCCAAAATGATCGGGTGACCAGACTGGCGTAAATTTTGTGGCCCATAGTCCTCCACAGTTTAGGAGGTGACATTTTTAAGAATCAAGGAGTTTAGACTTCCCTACATAATTAAGAGTACTTAGTACTTGGAATAACGAAAGTCTTTTACTTTGGCTACATGATCCGATTTTCGATGAGTAACGGGTTTACCTTAAAGTTGGTCACTATGTCGTTGTGGATTTCATTACCCTTAATGGCACATTTTTCATGTGTTGTACGAGGATGTTATCATAAGACGAGCGTGCTAGATAATTCCACGCATGATTCGGACGCTAGAGCATGGTAGTTCAACTTAGAGAACAAACAAGTAGAATTAACAAAGGGACTCGAGAGAAGTTGAATATGGTTGCAACGAGCGATACAGTGATCTCGGAGTCTACCCAAAAGAAAGACCAGCGGGTCTAGAGTGGGATCCTTTGATAGAGATGTTATCAGGGACTACGTATATATGTATTGAAGACCTCAATATTTTTGGTATATGTTCACATACACACACCCGCCACTGAACCTATGGACTGCACTGAGATCCCTGAGAGATCTCTTTGATCTGTTCCCAGGGGGAACTGGCCACTTGTGATTCATGACGGAAGGCATGGAGTAGGACCCTATGGACTTAGCAGGTGTCCCCGGAATGATGTGAAGTTTGGTCTTCAAGATAAAGCACGGAAATGACAGATATATTTGTGAAACCATAACTCGATAAATGACTTTAAGATGATGATTGAGAGACGCACTAGTTGGTGCCTTGTATTACGAAGACGAAGAGATGGAGTTACCCTCATAATGGTGATAATGGAATGCACGAATGATTATTAACTTATTTTGGTAACTACCGGCTGGTGCACTACTTCATTTTAAACTGTTCACTATCCATGTTACCTCGATTAGTTTATATCTGGTAACCCTCCTAGCTTTCTACTTCCAACTTGTGGAATAATAACCAGTGATATACTTTCTCTAAACCGGGACTCATCCAAAGTATCTTAATTGACCCCCGAGCATTCTATTTGAAGTTTATAATTATTTCTGCTCAGGACTATTTACACTTTCTTTCAATTATCCAAGAAATGTTCAACAAATATTTCCTTAATTAATCGACGAATACTACTTAACGGATATCGATATTTGATTGCTTCTTTCGTACTTGCACTCTTCAGCTGAGCTCATAAATATTCAACAAATTACTGAGAACATGGATGATCTAATGTCCAGACGTCCCTCATAAATTCTTTTCTTCTATTCAAGATGAGATTGTACATCGTACATTGAAATCATAGTAAGGATATCATTTTGATATTGGTGTTCCGAATTTAATTCTATTGTCGAATCTGATAAAGCATGTGTACGGAGGCACCCTTGGGTGGACCGTTTCACTAATAAGTAATATTTGATGAGAGGTTATCGATTGTTCCGATACCTAGAACATTCTCTTTAGATTTTATAGTTTCTTTTTCAAACTTATTAACTTCTTATTTCCATTCGTTGTCCGAGTAGCATAAAGTTTCTTCGATATCTACGATGTTGAAATTCTGTTCTAGCCAATTGAAACTGGCTAGTCGATATGTCAATATGAATGACTAGTTGATTGTTCTAACTAGTCAAAATTGTAATGTTGTGAAGAACACCTAGCTAATTGTCCTAGCTAGTGGTGATGTCTCAAATAGGTGAACTAGCAAATTTTGTCTCAATAGTTGCTAGTGTTTCTTGAAAAGGACTAGTTATTGTTCCACTGGTCCAACCCCCAATTTAATTCATTCTGCAATGCATTTTGAATGTGGTAAAGTATGATGATGAAGTTTTGACGAATAACTTGATTGAGACCTAATGAGGTCGCCCACTCGACTTGAACTCTTACCCATCTTCGTATCAGACTCTATATCACTTGAATATTTTATTCTTTCATTTCATACAATGAGAATTCATTTGAAACCATTGATTACCTGAGTGACAAACTACTTCATTCTTTAATTGCATTGGAGTAGAATTGCTTTCTATTGGCTAACCTTCATCAATGCGACTTTAGATTTTCTCTTATTATTCAGGAGGAAAAGTATCCACCCGATGTAAGAATTGTATAAAGACCGTCTTTATGACTTTTGTACCCAATAATCATTGCCCTTGTACAACATTCTCTATGGTGTCATATTACAGAATTATCAGGACGGGAAGGAATAAACCTTGTTGTATTCTTTCTGTCCATCCTTACATCTCCAAAAATCGAGACTCCTAGTATTTGGAACCATCAACATTCTTGGAACATCCAATGTGGAATTCTTACTGAGATTATCTATTTGACCTTGTTATTTTGAAACCATTCCTTTCAAAGTGATTACTCTAAGGTGAACGGGAGGTACAATTGTGAACTGTTACACCAATATGAGATCAAAGACCAAATGTTGTAATTGTGCAGCCAGAACGTTATGCCGAGTAATTATTGAAGTAGAGAAAACATGTCAGGGCATACCACAAGACCTTTAATATTGGTGTGGGGAAAGTTATAAGAAATGATGAGGTGGTTGGGAATACGCTCCTACCAACCGTTGTCAGGATGTTATATTAATGAATTCCGGAGTTACCAAGCCTTTTCCTGATCCAGGAAATGCAAATAGATTGCGATGTAAAACATATCCTCAGAGGAAACTAGCATGAAAGCGAGATGGACAAGAAAGGAAGAAATATCGTGGCAAGAATGTGAAGCTTTACTTAGCTTAAAGGGATTGATGCACATAGAGAGACATAAAGTTTAACAGGCCCCTAATAGCTAATGGATGCAGGGATATATGTCAATGATCCTTCGAGACTACCACCTAATCAAGTTTATTGGGAATCGCAGCTGCATGCAGGCCTCAGGCTGATGGGCGCCAGTTGTGAAGGGGGACGGGCGTATGACATCTTACATATACCATCGAGAACTTATACCCTTATCGGGAATGGAGGAATTGTTGACTAGTTAAAATGAGTAGTTGTTTTTCAAAGATAAGGTTGAAAAGCGGGTTTCACCAACTCAAGATCGACCTCTGTATTGTGCCAAAGTTAGAATTTCACACTAATATAAACGTTATAAAATTGTGGTAGTATCGTTTGAATGGACTAATGAGTCAAAAGCCTTTATGGATTAATGAAGAAAGTTTTGGAATGAAATGAGATATTAGCAACAACCTCATTGTTAGCTATACTTAATGATAAAAAGAGGATTTTGAGAGTCACGATGATGCATCTTTCAACAGTTTAAGAGGTGTGCTGATGCAGTAGAAAGGGGATGATAGCCTATCTTCTAAACAACACAAAGGTTACGGGATAGGATATACTAACCATGAGTCTGGGATTAGTCATGATGGCGTTCACGCATAAAACTGAGACGTTAACTTTATGAGAAAAGTGTGAAGTTTTTTCCACAAGTGCCATAAGTATATCTTCATATTAGAACTAAACATAAGAAAGGGAAGGTGATGAAAGGGAGAAGGGAGTATAATGGAGAAATTGGTTATTTCCCAGGAAAGGCCTGTGTGGTGACCGATACCTATAGAAGGGATTATTCGAAATTGGAATTTAGTCAGTATCGACCAAGAAAATAGAGTATATACAATAAAGAATAATGTTAGAGGAAAGGGACTAAATTATGGGGAAGGACAAAGATGTATAGAGAATTAAGAGAATGTTTGGTAAACTGAAATGAAGGATGGTATTGGCAAACTATTAAGTACGAACGCGACATGCCAAAAGAAGAATGATAGAGATCTAGTGGATTAATTCCGCCTGTAAAAAAAAAGAAAAAAATCTTGAACGTGGACAGAATTATAATGAATATCATAAGTAGGTCGCCGAAGACCGAGCCAAGAGATGGTCCTAGTTGATTTATGATTGTTGGACCAAGTGATTTACCTATGAGAGACCTTCCATTTAGAAGATTATCGATTTATATACGGAAGAGATGGTGGTGCAATATAAAGCTTCTGCAGTGATTACATCAGATAGAGACTTAAGGTTAAACTTCGAATATTGAAGGTGCTTTCAAGTATAATTAATAAAGAGATTGAGCGTATGTACTAATTTGATCTGTGGTTGACGGACAGGGAAGAAGAATTGTCCAGACAATCGAATTTATATTTAGTGTCTTGCCTTAGGTTTCACGGGGCAGTCGAGAATAAAAACTTATCCATGAAATGAATGTTGTTATCACGATCATTACCATGCGAACGTAAGGAAGTCTCCTGTAGAGCATACTGCAAAAGAAGAAGCTTCGCTTCTCTTGCATTACGAAGAAGTCAATGAACGAGGGATATAGTAGCTGAACTGGTTCGACATATACCGAAGACTATACAGTATCCACAGCAAGTGGCAACGGCTGACGGGAGGCAACGCATGCCTGCTAATCAAGCGAAGGAATATGAGGAATACCGTGCGTAGTGACGTTGTCTCAGATTACAAAACACGACCACAAAGCATTCACGGGCCAACGATACAAGGACTCAACACGGATACTATGAACAAGGTAGAAGAGGAACGTGTGAGTAGTGGGATAGAAATTTTTAATCATAGAACAACCGATAAGGAATACAGGTCGAGGAGAGTATGCGTTGAGAAACAACATTAAAGCATTGGCGAGACCAAGGTGAGATAACAAAAGGGTTGAAGTGTCAACCTGAGAGAGTTGGAAAGGGTAAAGTTGGAATTGTATCCACAACTATTTTCCTTAGGTTCTTAAGATAGAATCCTTTTAAGGAGAGGAGACTGCATTAACCCTAATTTTCGTGAATATTCGAAACCTGGATGAATAGTAATTTTATGGGTGGATGAGAAATTTTTGCAATCACGATATGTACGAATTATTAAATGAAGATTTTGAATTGATATTACGTCTTTACGATACAGACGAGTGTATGTAAAAGTCATTAGTTTTTTTCGAAACCCATTATTTCGAATGGTCAAATTTTATGAGATATCTGAGGAGATCGTGGTAAGGCATGGGGTTCCGGTGAGCATTGTATCTGATAGAGACCCAAGGTTCAACCCCAGGTTCTGGAGGAGTTTTCAGGATTGTGTGGGGACCAAGTTAAACAAGAGTACTGCATACCACCCCCAATCAGACAGACGGAGCGAGAGAACCACCCAGACCATAGAGGACATGTTGAGAGTATGTGCCATCGATTTTAAGGGAAGTTGGGATGACCACTTGCCGTTGATCGAATTTTCCTACAACAACGGTTACCATGCGAGTATAGGAATGCCCCCATATGAAGCGTTATGCGGGCGAAGATGTCGATCTCCCTTGTGTTGGGAAGAAGTTGGAGAGCGGAAGATTTTAGGGCCTGAACTGGTCCAACAGACAAGAGAAACTATCGAGCTCATAAGAGGACGGCTGGTAGCGGCCCAAGACAGACAGAAGAGGTATGCGGACCAGACCCGCAAGGAAAAAGAATATGAGGTAGGAGAAATTGTGATGTTGAAGGTATCACCGTGGAAGGGATTGATGAGATTTGGTAAGAAGGGGGAAGCTAAGCCCCAGATTTATTGGACCTGTTGAGATTTTGAGACGAGTGGGAAAGTTAGCCTATGAATTGGCTTTACCCCAAAGCTTGCAGCAAGTACATAATGTGTTCCATGTGTCCATGCTACGACCCTACCATACCGACTTCCGACATGTGATAGAACATGATCAAGTGGATCTGCAACCAGACTTAACATATGTAGAGCAACCCGTAGAAATCATGGATAGAAAAGAACAGGTGCTGAGGAACAAGGTTGTCAAACTAGTGAGAGTTTTGCGGAGAAACCAGAATATTGCAGAATCGACATGGGAACTAGAGAGCACGATACATGAAAAGTACCCCCCAACTGTTTTCAACCTGATTCCGGGACGGAATCCTTTTAAGGAGGGGAGGCTGTAAGAACCCTAATTTTTGTAATACTTTCTTTTATATAATATCATGACATTGTGAAGTTGGAACCTTTTTAGTCATCCTTGTTGATTAATAGAATTGATTGTCTGAGAGATTATGTTGTTGCATTCATTATGTAAGATAAAAAGGAAGATTGTGAAGGCAGGAGTCTTATTGTTAGTAAGATTTATAAAAATTGGGATTTGAGAATGGTTAGAGTATTAAAAGATTTATTAAGAATTATGACGAGGAATTATGGACATTCGAGGAATTTACACGATTAAGTACTTAAGGAATTATAAGGGAAATCTCTACGCGACAAAATATTATTACGAGGGATTAATTAAGATACGATATGAATTAAAGATTAAGTAACAAGCGTTGGTGGAGGAATAATAATACAAGGAAAGATATTACATGCAAGCTTCATGTAACTAGATTGTTAGAAAAGCAAACTAGAAAATGCAAAAGCAACCAATGAATAGTGATTAGTTGGTGCATTATTCTAGGGGACAAAGGAGTATGGTGCATGCCAAGTCTACTACCTAGGGTGCCAACATGTGATACAATAATACATATGACTAATACATATCACCCAACACCTTACTTTATTTCAACCAACACCCAAAAGCAAAAACAAAAAAAAACTCTCCCCCCTAGCATTATTGCTCTCGGCCAAAGCTAGAAACAAGGGGAAGAGAAGTTCTTTCTTCCACTTCTCATCACTCTTAATTCAAGACAAAATTCCTAGGTCCTCTACACTCCATATAGAAGGTATGCTATGAATTTCAAGCCATTCTAACCATCCAATCTTGAGTTATAAATTGTTGAAAATTGAGTGAATAGTAACCATGTATGTTTATCTTTTAGATCTTGAAGGATTAAGGTCTTCAAAGGCTCATCCAAGTGTTCTTAGTGGTTGTAAAGCTCACCCAAGGTCTTTAGCTACTCAAGAAGGTATAAAAATCATAAAACCTTTTGGTTGTGTAATATTTATAATGTTTGGTAGTAGATCCATGTATATATGAGCTAATCTTGGTTGTATAAGTATTGGATGACATGGATCTTGAGTTTTGATGTTGAGATTGTGACTTTTATGATTATGGATAATATATATATCTCCATGAGTGTTATGAACCATGAACTAAGTGTATTTAGTGTTGGTTGTGTTGTGGAATGGTGAAAAATGGTTGATCTAAGTAGTATGTGCTTGCTAAGTTTTGTCCAGGAGCATTGACCTGTATTGTAACACGGTTTTGAACCCCCAAATGTTGTCCCCTGATGTCCTACCTTATATTGTTGGAAAGATAGTTGAATGTAGTTTCTGGAAATGTAAGGTTCATGGCTAGGTGATGTATAGATTTTAAGTTATGGCCAGAGGAGTGAATTTTGTTTCTGGATTTCGGACTGCACTAAGTGACCCCCTTGTGAACCTTGTTTAAACCCCTATAATTATATGTGGGATCATGGAAAAATTTGAGAAGTTAGGGAATGCAGTGGTGAAGACCACCCAAAAAGAATTAGATTAAAATACGAATTTTTGGATTTTATAAAAATGCTAGAGTAAATTTCGCGCAAGGGAAAAAGTCGATTAGTGGAGCAAAATTCTAGGGTTAATGGTTATGATTCGAATGTGGTAACTAAATTAAGTCGATTAAGTGAGGAGCGTAATCGAGTGATGACATGAACCTATAGTGGGGTTAGAGTGTCATAAGACGAAGTCGTTAAGTTAATTTCGTACCCCCTAAAACCCCGTAATTAAAGAGATATTGTTAAGGTACTAACGAGCGGTTATTGCTTATGTATAGATCGTTCGACTCCGCACGCTCGACCACCCCAACCAAACCAAGGCAAGTTTACTTTTCAAAACTTATCCATATACAAGGACTTTCACTGTGGTGTTTGTAGTTTTCAATTATATCAAATGCTACGTTTATCGAAGTATTGATGCAATTGAGATTGAATAAGTACATATATGCTTATACCCCTTGAACTTAGATTGAAATGTTTTCTTCGGACAACGACTCTAGCAATAGGGGTCATAGCGGTCCGTATATACTATTGACCGGGGAGCGGTATATTATTATATCGTGTCTAGTTTGCGAAAACCCGAAGGGTCATTCGGGTAGTATCGTATACTCAAGTAACTATTGTTATATCTTCGTAAATACTCGAAACCCTATCTTGGATTAAAAGTTTATTTTATCAATTAATTATTTTATTAATTATTAATATTAAATCTTAAAATATTATTTATTAATTACTGTTCATTATTTAAAGACAAAGTTAATCCAAGATACATTTTAATACTTTCAAACTCGAACTCATTCGAACTCAAAACATTTTCGAAACCCCCGGTCAGATTCTGCTTCTTGTATGATTTCAAGAATCATCGGTCGACTGATGTCGGACCTCAACTACTCTGTTTTCAATCAAAATCAAGTTTTCAAAGAAAAAGAAAAAGGGACTCTGGCAGGTGTGGGAACCGTTGACGAACGATTCCCGGGATGTGTAAGCGGCCGTGAGCCAGGCGGTCCATCAATTATTATTCCGGCCCAGGTGTTGCCGAAGGATGATTACGGATGTAGTTTTCATCGAGGGTGATTACGGATGTAGTTTTCACCCGAGGGATAGTTACGGATGTAGTTTCTATCCTTCTACCGGTAGAGAAGACCCGCGGATTATTGGACTTGGATGTGACGACTGATCATCGTCAATCCCTGTCAGGTTTTTATGTTTTCTTCCAGTCCCATCCTCCACTTTGGAAAAATACTCAAACACTGCTTCTTAGGCTTTTGTGCCAAGTTGCTGATAGTGTTCTATTTTGATGAGAAAATATTGACATCGTGCAGTATCTAGAACTGCAAGATTTTCTTTAAAGATTGGCACGTGTTAGTGCACTCTTGCAATTGTTTCAAAGAATGAAATGTTTTGTACGAGAAACCTTCTAAGCTAATGGAAGGAAAGAGGTTTGAAATGAAGTATTCCCTGTACAGTATGTTAATCGTGGAGTGTTTTGCCGAAAATGATATACTCATATGTATATATTTTCAAACTTGAGATATGTTGAAATGGGAACCTTATAAAGGGTTCATATATTATTCTTAAAGCTCCTTAGTGAGTATAGATGTTTTATTCAAACTCGGACATATACATTGTCCAAATATGTTTTGAAATCAGAGATATATATACCCATATAGTTGGGAATGTTTTCGAAATAAACCCCATTATTATTTTACAAATGGTGAACTTGCTAAGCATTATGTAGCTCATTCTTGCTTTATAAAAACTTTTCAGAAAGAGAAGAATTTGGTCAGTTAACTCCGCGATAGCAGAAGAGGAGTAGAAGATTTACCCCGGAGATGATTTAGTCCCTGATAGATACTGCAGAGTAAGTCTGATAGGTTTTCAACTGTAATAGTAAGACCTGTCTTCAAGTGTAGTTGTATAAGTGAAATTGTGTAAGACTCTGATTTGTACAAAATGAATTGTAATATTTAGTGGCACTTTTGATTATCGTTTCTGAGGCTCTAACTTGTTTGTGCTTAAGATTGAGGTCTGAATGGATGTATTGTTGAGTTGTACAGTTAATACAGGTATGATATGGTTGGATGGTGATGTGACGACCTGAATCTTTGACCTCAGATTTGGGGGTGTCACAGATAAAGAGGGCCTTTGATGCCAAATTTCCTCAACTAGACAGTGTGGTCAAAGAT
Organism: Saposhnikovia divaricata; assembly: GCA_036435485.1. Taxonomy (NCBI): domain Eukaryota; kingdom Viridiplantae; phylum Streptophyta; class Magnoliopsida; order Apiales; family Apiaceae; genus Saposhnikovia; species Saposhnikovia divaricata. The sequence continues at coordinate 132,261,455 of CM071600.1, forward strand.
CTCAGACACTGCAACACCACCTGTACCAAGATGGATAATGGTCTAGCTCTACTTAAGGATACAGTCACAGGTCTAGGAAGCAAATTTCAAAGTCACAGAGGCATGCCTGAATACATCTAATAACAAGCCTAAGTATGTGTGATGCTATGCATTACCTACATGACCTCTTAACTGAGGGAACCTCTAGTTGTAGAGTTTCTATTTGTTCTGTACTTGTAATAGGCATCAAATTCTAGTTGTGTTACTGTACTTATAAAGTCAAGAATAATGCTTGAAAGAAGTTCCAAGGTTCATGCCTCAAGCAAGGAGATAAAGACTGCCAAATAATCACACTTGGGATTTGAAGGAATGAAGAATTTGCCTAAGTACCAATTCGAGAAGTACATTTGTCTATTCGAGAAGTCTAGCATTCGAGAAGTCAGAGATTCGATATCTCAGAAGACACTATTCGATATTCTGAATGCACTGTTCGATATCTCATTCGATATCTCAGAGATTCGATATGTCTATTACTCTATTCGAGAACTCGTGGAGTCAACAAGTCAAAGCATCATTCGAGTTCTCTAAGGGTCAACAAGTCAATGCTCTATTCGATATCTCAAGGACTAAAGAAGCTATTCGACATCTCAGGGATTCGATATGTTAAAATGCTCTATTCGATATCTCAAGGAGTCCCAGAGAAAAGAGCTATTCGAGAAGTGATTTGATATGTCAATATAACACTACTCGAGAACTCAGAGTTATCGATTAAGTCATTTCGAGTTCTCGAATCAATCACTTAGCCACTTCTCGAATACATTCTTGGAGACAAAATACTGAAGAATTTTACAAGTCAGAAACCTGCAACAAGCCAAGTCACTTTATTTGACTATGTACTATAAAGCCCATTGGAAAGCCTACAAAGAAGCTGGGAGAGATAAAACAAAGGGACAAGGAGCTAAAGAAGTGGATCTGAACAGGCTTTGCAAAGTCAAATCTGTAGCCGTTTGGACTCTTACTCAAATAAGATAGACATACTGGAAAGTAGTTTGTTTTACCTACCTTATTTGTAGTAAGTAGGTGTATCCATGTCTATAAGGATACAGCCTCACTTCCTTAGCAGATGAGTTTTTAAGATACATCACAAGAAATATCTCTCTAAGAAAAACGAAGCTGAGAATACTATCATTTGTATTCACAGATTGTAGCAAAATCTTTATCTAATAAAATATTAGATTAAAGTGATATTGTGTTGTGTTTGTCTTTGTTATCTGCACTTACATATCTCACACACTCAACACATATCTTGTTGCAAAGATTCAAGAACAAAGAAAAGTTCAAGAATCCATTCACCCCCCCTCTGTATTCTTTTACTGTATTCAATACTCAACAAGAACTCTCATAGAGGCAGCAAGAACCATGCTTGCAGATGCAAAGCTTCCAACTTATTTATGGGCAGAAGCTATCAACACTGCATGTTTCACTCAAAACTGTACCTTGGTAAATGGTCATGGTAAGACTCCCTATGAGATGATCAGAGGAAAGAAACCAAGTGTGAAATACTTTCACATCTTTGGATGCAAATGCTATGTCCTGAAAGTTCATCCAGAACAACTTGGGAAATTTGAAGCCAGATCGGATGAAGCAATCTTTCTAGGATATTCAGCTTCAAAGGCCTTCAAAGTATACAATCTCAGAAATCACATTTTTATGGAATTAATTCACTTTGCATTTGATGATAAGAAGTTTGGAATTTTGCAAACTGATGAAAGTCATGAAAATCTGGAATTTGAAAATCTTAAGTATTCTGAGATTCCCTCCAGCGATGATGAAGGTTCTCCAGAGGAAATCTCTATTGCTTTTCAAAGGAATGCTACAGTTGAGGGGGAGCAATTAAATCAAGGAGAACACAGGACTGGTCAGGATCAGAATAGTCTTTCAGAGTCTACTTCATCAGGAACTGATTCTTCAAAGTCTAATGAAGGAAGATCAGGAACTAGCAGCAGTACTGAATCCACTGATTCTACTGATCAAGGGGGAGCTTTTGAAGGGAGAGAAAGTTCTTCTACAAGAAATACCACTAACTTAGGGGGAGAATCTAGCAGGAGTAATCTACCACCTGTTTGAAAATGGACAAGGGATCATAATGAGGATTGATAATTGGTGATCCAAATAGTGGTGTTCGAACTAGAAGATCAATTCAAAATGAATGCTTGTACCGTTGTTGTCTCTCAAAGAATGAACCTAAGAAGGTTGAAGAAGCCTTATAAGATCCTGATTAGGTAATAGCAATGCAGGAAGAATTGAATGAGTTTGGGAGGAACAAAGTTTGGAAACTGGTACCAAGACCTAAAGACAGATCTATTGTTGGTGCTAAATGGGTTTTCAGAAACAAGCTAGATGAATCTGGTATGATTGTAAGAAACAAAGCAAGACTGGTAGCTAAGGGTTATTCTCAGGAAGAAGGAATTGACTATGATGAAACCTTTGCACCTGTAGCAAGATTGGAAGCAATCAGAATGTTTCTTACATTTGTAGCTCATTCAAATTTCAAGGTATACCAGATGGATGTAAAGAGTGATTTTCTAAATAGGAAGCTTGATGAGGAAGTGTATGTGGAACAACCACCTGGTTTTGTTGATCCAAAGTTTCCAAATCATGTCTACAAACTTGACAAGGCACTCTATGGACTGAAGCAGGAACCAAGAGCATGGTATGAGACTTTGTCTAAATTTCTTCTTGAAAATGGCTTCACAAGAGGTACAATTGACAAAACTCTATTCTTTAGAAAGATAAAAGGTGATTTGCTTTTAGTTCAAGTTTATGTTGATGATATTATATTTGGTTCTACTAATGGAAAGTTATGTGCTAAGTTTAGCAAGCTTATGCAGTCTAAATATCAGATTAGCATGATGGGTGAACTAAATTTCTTTTTAGGCTTGCAGGTCAAACAGACTAAGACTGGTATTTTCATTAATCAGTCAAAGTATATCAAAGATCTTTTAAAAAGGTTTGACTTTCAAACTTGTGCAATTGCAAAGACACCCATGGCAACAACCACTAAGCTAGACTCTGATCCTAAAGGAAAGAGTGTTGATAACACTAGCTATAGAGGCATGATAGGTTCACTATTATATTTAACTGCAAGTAGACCAGATATAATGTTCTCTACTTGTTTATGTGCTAGATTCCAAAGTGATCCTAAGGAATCTCATTTAATTGCTGTGAAGAGAATTTTTAAATATCTCAAGAGAACTCCATATCTTGGTTTGTGGTATCCAAGAGAATCTGATTTCTCCCTAATTGGCTATTCAGACTCTGATTATGCAGGGTGTAAAATAGACAGGAAAAGCACTACAGGTACATGTCAATTCTTGGGAAACAGATTGATTTCTTAGGCAAGCAAGAAGCAGCAATCAGTTTCAACCTCAACTGCAGAAGCTGAATACATTGGAGCAGGCAGTTGTTGTGCTCAACTTCTTTGGATAAGAAATCAGTTGATGGATTATGGTATGACACTTAGTAATATTCCTATGTTTTGTGATAATTCTAGTGCTATCAAAATTGCAGAAAATCCAGTTCAACACTCAAGGACTAAGCACATTGATGTCAGGTATCATTTTATTAGAGAACATATTGAAAATGGTACTGTGGAACTCCATTTTGTTCCTACTGACAAACAGCTTGCAGATATTCTAACTAAACCACTTGATGAGGCCACATTCATTAGATTGGTTAGTGAGTTAGGAATGTTAAATTTTTAGATCTTTAACATCTGCAAAAGTAGCAAGGCATGTTGTTTCAGCTTATAGACTTGATATTTTGTCAGGATCTATACTTGATGGTTAAATTCTTAAGCTGTAACACTTTACTTTGATAAATTACAGTATGATAGACTTGTTAATAAACATCAGGATTGCTATCAGTATGCTGACGTCATCAGTATTGACATCAGGATTGTATCGTCAGTATCAGGATTGTGAAATTTGTGCGTCTTACTGTTTCAAATTCTGAAGTTCATGTTATTTGGTTCTGAGTTTTGTTAAGTCTATGTTAGCAAGTGTTGTTACATGCATACTGATAATTTATGTCATTATTCATGTGAGTCAATAAACAACGATAGACAAGTAGATATTAAGAAAACTTGTATTTTCATTAATCAAAAGCATTACATACATGGAAATAAAATACAATTCTTCTTTTTGTCTAACTTCTACTGATAATTCTATTCTTGTCTAAAGTTGTTGCTACTTCAATCCTCAACAATCGACTCCAGGACAAGGAGCATCTCAAGATTGGATTTCTTGTCTGGGCGACTTGAATGAAAGCAGCTGACTCATCTTTATGCTTATTGAAGAAGATGAATAGCATCTCCATCAAGATCAACCTCAGACAATTCACCAAATTCTTCATCCTCAAGGAGTGAAGAGATTAGAGGAAGATTGTATCCAACTGATAGATGTTTTAGAGGAGATTCGTGGAAATCATCTGGGTTAAGATTAACCATATTTGACTTGATGAGAAAAGTCATCTCTTCTAAGAGATAGTTCACTTGCTCATGATTATCAAGAGTAAAGAACTTCTCAGTGGTAATGAACCAAAAGCTAGGGTCCATATGAAGATTTGGGTTGAAATCCATGATGGAAAGAGAAAAGAATGAAAAGGTTTTGGAGAATGGCATAAGGCGTCGGTTTCTTTTATAGGAAGACGTGGGAAGCTGAACAGTCATTTGGGAGATATCAATGCATTCAGTCATAATTATGTGTGACTGTATTTCTTGTATTTTCAAGAAATATTGAATGAATTTAACCAATTGATTTTGTTATTTCTTTTACAGGTAAAAGAATATGCCATGTGGAAACTCCATTTAGTCTCTGGAATCAGGATGATATAGATCAGGAATACAAGTGTGTTCACATCAGGATTAGTAATTCTTTTTATTCAGAAATCACATTGAATCATGTGATTATCCTGATGAGAAGATAAAAGGAAGCTGATCAGTATTGAGTTTTATCTTGATTTTACCTTGACTTATTTACTTGAAATTATTTTTGGATTTTATTTTCCAAAAGTCATGGGTAACTGCATTTTTCAGGGACTGACACCTGTCAACCTACGTGTCAATGTGGGATAATGGGTCTGAAAGATTTTTGAAATATAATTATTTTGACACTCTAATCGTGCAATTGCTTTCTCTAACTTCATTCTCTAAAGCAAAAAACACTCTCGAGTTCTCAAAATCACTAATCAATTTCAAAGATTTCTTAAGTTCTTTTCAGATCAAAATGGTAACTCAAAGAAGACTACCCAAATCAGTAGCTTTCAAGTTTGGTGACTTTGATTTTATGATGAACAATCATGTTGCAGCTATCACCAACAAGAAAGGGGTGTCAACTAATTTTCACCTGATAATGGATTTTATGGCGAAAGGACCATTAAGCTATGCCTTGACAGCATCTCCACAAATTAATCAAGTAGCTGTTTCACAAGCTTGGGAGAATGCTGAGGTAATTGATTCTACTCAGAGTCAATCAGGTAAGATTGTTCTACACTTAGGACAAGACTTATTTGATCTTACTGAATCTGTTATTAATTCAGTACTTCGCTTACCTGTTAGTACAAATTTTGAGAATGTACCATCTGATGATGATTTGAGAACTATGTTATCTAAATTAGGTTATAATGGACCTCTAGATAACATGAGCCAGTTAAATAAATCTTTTCTTAGGAAAGAATGGTCTTTCTTCTTTGATCAAATTGCTAAATGTTTTACTGGTAAATGTAGTTCTTTTTAACAAATTACATCTGTTACATCACATATTGCATATGCTTTGCTGTATAACAGAGTAATTAATTTTGGTCACATTATCTTAAATCAGATGTGTATTAAACTTGGGTCAAGAGATCATGACAGGAATATGGTTTATTATCACAGATTCATGCATCTGTTTATTAACCATTTCATTCCTGATGGTGAAGCTAGATTTGGTAGAGAGTATTGTGTTTCTTCTTATGTACAACAAAAGAGAATTTTCTCTGACATTACAAAGAAGGACAGTGAAAAGAATCAAGATGAAATACCTGCATTACACTATCCAAATCATGTTCAGGTACTTCTAAGAACTCATCTTCCTACTATCTATAATCCTTCTTTCTTTGGTGGTTAAATGACTCAGGAATCTTAATTGGAGGAGAACCCCCCTGTGTCTACCCAAGTAGCCAAAAACATTACAGTCTCTAAAACAATTCTAGAACCAAATTTTAATCCAAAGCCTATTGTTTCAAAGAAGCCAACCTATGGTGTTTCTCAAAAGACATCAGTTGTAAGGAAGAGAAGATTTGTCATTTCAAGTAGTGGTTCTAGTGAAGATGATGATAATATATCTCTTGCTGAGAGAGCAGAATTGAAGGCTGCAATTCAACTTTCTAAGCTAGGACAAAGAGATGGAACACCTAGTCACAGCCAGGCTGCAGTCTCTCAAAAGACTGTAGTTCTTAAAAAGGGAAAATAGTTACTGGATACTGTCTCTCAAAAGACTGTGTCTATTGAAAAAGGATCTCATCCCAAGATCACTTCTCTGTCTACACCTCTTGAGTCTTCTCAATACAAATCTGTTGCTCACAATACTAGGAGAACAAGGAGAAAGATTCATTTGTCACCTACACACACAGTGTCAAGTCCAACTAACATTATGCAGGTCTCTAAAAATAATGCTATATCCAAGTCAGTATCTGGCAAGAGAGATCTAGATCTTGGTTCTTCATGGGAAACTACATTGACATATAGACTGGCTATGGAACTTATTTCTCTGAAAGTGAAGCTTTCCAGGCATGTTCTAGATTTTTTTATTGAAAGAGTTCCTAAACTTTCATTTCCTGAAGAATATGGACTGTTACATCAAAGGCTTGATTTAATGAAGACATATTTCTATGTATCAGTCAGAAAGGAGTTACACAAGAAATTTGGACTTCCTAATCATGTTGCACTTCAATCACTTCATGCATATCTATTTGACAAGGATGTCATTGTTGAAGATGCTTCAGCTCAAGGTGAACAAGAGGAGGTAGTTGATAGAGGGAGGCAGTCAACAGAAGATACTATTGCACCAGTGGTGAATAGTAGAATAGATCATATCACAGCCACTGCAACACAAGAACCATCTAGTCAGAGGTTGGATGACTCAGGAACTGTGATTGATGATGCTGAAAGGTCTTCTGTGATGACTGAAATTGCAAGTGAGAAACCCTATGATATGGGAGGAATGACTTTGATTGATTTTTCTGAAGATCAAACCAATATTGTTCTTTCAGAGTCTATCCATCTTGAGGGTGTGTCTCAGCAACCAACACTTAAAGATGGTGGCATATTAGCTATGGTTGTTAGGAATATGTTGTACTTGATGATAACTTCACAATCAATCAAATTGTATAAGGTTTTGTTGCTGTCAACGGATGAGGATTTATAACTCTATTCATTGACAGGTAGCTCACCAACGGATGAGGTTTTGTAGCATACTGCAGTATCTCTTTGTTATCAGTTGATAGTGTTTTTATCCACAGTCATGTTGACCATGAATGGATAGGCAGAATAGGGTAGCCAATTGTAAATAAGCTATGCTATGTAATTCTGTCTAAGTGAAAGTGTATCAACGGATGAAGACAGAACTCTATCAACGGATACAACTCAAACCTACTCTATCAATGGATACAGCTCAAATCTTAATATCAACGGATACAGCTCGAATCTCAATATCAACGGATACAGCTCAATATATCATCCACGGATGTCAGTGTACAATGTCAACGGATAATCATTGACACTTACTTCTATGCTAAGCTAAGGATTAGCAGTTGATAAGGACAGGTTTGACTGACAGATCACATGGGTTGATAGTAGATACAAAAAGCAGTATGGCAGCCATACTTTGGAAACACAGAAGAAAGAAGCATCCCGTTTACACTATGAATACAAGAAAGGTGCAAGAGACATGTATGTTCACAAGGACAACCTTTCGGCTACATGTGTATTTGGAGTGTAGTAGCAAGTCAACTTGAATTAGATTAATATTATCTTATTCCTGTAGTACTTGTAAACTTGGGATTTATAACCAAGTGAAGCAACTCTTTAGAAGCCAAGAAAACAGATACATTTGATTAGGGTTTTTATTGAATTTCCTTAGAAAGCAAAGAGTTATAAAACAGAAGCTGTGTACATTTGTATCACAGAGTTTTCTTCGAATAAAAGCTTCAGGTGGTGCATTTAACCACCTAATTTTTATGTGTTCGTGCATTAATCTTTTTTCAACAATTATCTAAGTATAGATTTCTGGAGTTCTTATCAGAAATTTATAAATATCAAGATTGTATTCAACCCCCCTTCTACAATTATACAAGTGTGTAATCTGGGAATAACAATTGGTATCAGAGCGAGCTTCTAACATATTTGAAGTTTAAAGATCAACACACTTCCAACATGTCTAAGAAGGATTATGGAGTAAAGATACCAGTTCTTGATAGAGAGAATTACTTTCCAATGAAGACTGCAACAAGAGTTGTCCTGGCTAAAGATGTGCCTGACACTCTCATTCCCAAACCTGTTTCTGAATGGAGTCTTGAAGATATTGCAGAAGTCCACAAAGACAAAAAGATCGTGAATATACTGTTCAATGGTCTAGAAACAGACATGGTTGACAATGTTATTAACTGTACTACCTCCAAGGAAGTATGGGACACTATTCAAACCCTTTGAGAAGGAACAGAACAGGTGAGGGAAAACAAGATGCAACTACTAATCCAACAGTATGAACACTTCCATTTCAAGAGTGGAGAAACATTGAATGATACATTTAGTAGATTTCAAAAGCTACTAAATGGTTTGAAACTGTATGGAATAATCTATCAAGTTAAAGATTCTAATCTCAAATTTCTGAGATCACTGCCCAAGGAATGGAAGCCAATGACTGTTTCTCTAAGAAACACTCAAGAGTACAAGAAATTTACTCTTGAAAGGCTCTATGGAACTTTAAAGACATATGAGCTGGAAATGGAGTAGGATGAAGAGATTGAGAAGTCCCAAAAGAAAAGCGGGTCAGTTACACTTGTTGCCAACTTGGAGCAGAAGGAGGAAAGGACAGAAGCTGCTAGTTCTACACCAAACAGGGAGGTTTGTAAAGGTAGAGCAGAATCAAGCAGGAGCAAGGAAAAGGTGTCTGAGGAATTGAATGTCCTTCAACAAGATGAATTGGATGAGATAGATGAGCACTTAGCTTTTCTGTCTAGGAGATTCTCTAAGTTGAAATTCAAGAGAAACTCTGGGGTGGCCAAGCCATTTAACAAGGATTTTTCCACAAGCAACTATGTGGATAAATCCAAAATTAAATGCTACAATTTTGGAATTGCTGGTCACATGATAAGTGAATGCAGGAAACCTAGATCTGAGAACAAGGGAAAGTCAACTGAGACTGTTGACTACAAGAAGAAATATTTTGATCTTCTCAGGCAGAAAGGAAAGGCATTCATGACCCAAGAGTATGACTGGGTTGCTGATGACAATCATTCTGATGATGATGTTGAGTTTGTCAACCTTGCGTTGATGGCTGATTCTGAAGAGCAGGAAGCAAGTTCAGCTAGCAATCAGGTATTTTCTACTAATCTCTCTGAGCTCACCAAAGAGGAATGCAATAGTGTTATAGATGAAATGTCTACTGAACTATATCACTTGAGTGTTACTCTTAAATCACTTACTAAAGAGAACAATAGGATTAAAGAGTCTAATCTGTTTTTAAGTGATAGAAATGCTGCTCTAGAAGCTCAATTTCTAGAATTTGATAAAATGAGAGTTGATTGCAATAATTCTAAAAGTGAACTTGAAGTTGTGTCAAAAAGAGAACTGATTTTAAAAGACCAGCTTGAAAAAGAACAAGGGATAATTGTTAAATTTCAAAGTTGTAGGAATATTTCTCAAAACATAATAGAAGTCCAGGGAATAGAATTGTTTGTGAAGGATACCTGGACTCAAAAGAAAAAGGAGCTAGAACCTGGCCTTGAGGATCTAGAGACTATTTGTGAATCAACGGATAGTGTTCATCCGTTGAAAGATGAACCATCAACGGATGAGAGGTATCCGTTGACTAACAAAAAGTTTGTTAGTAAGAAGGAACTCATGAAACTAGATATCAAGTATGGTCCAGTCAACAAGAACTTTGTTAGTGGTGAGAGTAGCAAAACCAAATCTAGTGGGAAGTCCAAGGCAGGTGATTTACATAACAAAAAAGCTGTTGCTAAATCAGATAATGAAAAGGAAGACAACAATGTGATATTGACAGGCTTTAGAAAAGGAAATGTTTACATAGCTGACTTCAATTCAGCATGCTCAGAATCCATTACTTTTCTCTTCAGCAAAGCAAGTAAGGATGAGAGTTGGCTATGGCATAAGAAGCTGTCACATTTGAATTTTAAAGTTATGAATGATTTGGTAAGAAAGGATCTTGCTAGAGGAATCCCTCAATTGGAATTTGTCAGAGATGGACTGTGTGATGCATGCCAATTAACGAAACCAAAGAAATCATCCTTCAAAAGCAAGACAGAGTCATCCATTGTTAAGCCTCTTCAATTGCTACATATGTACTTATTTGGTCCAGTAAATGTCATGTCTATTTCAACGAAGAAATACTGTCTGGTGATTGTAGATGATATTTCTAAGTTTACATGGACCTTCTTCCTACACTCCAAGGATTGTGCAAGTGAAATCATCATCAATCACCTCAGAATACTAAACAATGGTTCTGAAGATAGAGTACAAAGAATCAGGAGTGACATGTGTGCTGAATTCAAGATTTCCACAATGAAGATTTTCTGTGAAGAAAATGGAATTGTCCATGAGTTTTCTGCTGCCAGAACACCTCAACAAAATGGGGTTGTTGAAAGGAAAAACAGAACTCTTATTGAAGCAGCTAGAACAATGTTAAGTGAATCAAGGTTACCAACATATTTCTGGGCTGAAGCTGTCAACACTGCATGCTTTACTCAGAATATTTCCTTGGTCAACCAAGCTAGAGGAATGACTTCTTATCAGTTGTAAACCAACAAGAAACCAACTTTAGCTTTCCTTCATATCTTTGGATGTAAGTGTTTTGTGCTAAGGAATCATGGAGATAACTTGGGCAAATTTGAAGCAAAGGCAGATGAAGCTATTTTTGTTGGATATGCAGCAGGGAAAGCCTATAAAGTCTACAACCTAAGAACCAACATTGTTATGGAATCTGTACATGTTGTGTTTGATGATCAAAAGATTCTAGGTCTAAATGATGGAGGCTCCCATGAAAAGTTGGAATTTGAGAATGAAGGTGAAGGAAGAATGTACTATAATGATGATGAGGAAGATGAAGATCATGACCATAGAGATCCACCAAGAGTTGTTGTACCAACTAGAAATGAAGCATCCATTGACAGTCATTCTGGAGCATCCGTTGACAATATTAGAGATGCATCCGTTGACAGAGATTCTCAAGCATCCGTCGACAGGCAAAATGATGTATCCATTGACAGTCAACTTCATAATTCAGCAAGGACAACAAACTCAGGGGGAGTTTCTCAGGGTCAAAATTCAACGCTAAATCAACATGACCATGCTCATGAAAATGAAGCAACCTCATCAAGATCAAACCTTCCACCTTCAAGAAAATGGACTAGAGATCATCCATTTGTGTTAATCATTGGTGAATCAAATTCAAAAGTCCAAACTAGAAGGGTTACTCAAGCAGAATGTCTATACAGTAGCTTCCTGTCTCAAGAGGAACCTAAGAAAGTGGAAGATGCCCTTCTATATCCAGATTGGGTCTTAGCAATGCAAGAAGAGCTAAACCAATTTGAAAGAAATAAAGTGTGGAAGCTTGTGCCCAAACCTGATGATAGAAGTGTCATAGGTACTAAATGGGTTCTCAAGAATAAGACAGATGAAAATGGCATAATTTTGAGGAATAAAGCTAGATTAGTGGCAAAGAGCTATTCTCAAGAAGAAGGGATAGATTTAGATGAAACTTTTGCTTCAGTGGCAAGACTTGAGGCAATAAGAATCTTCCTAGCCTATGCAGCACATGCCAATTTCAAGGTCTATCAGATGGATGTCAAAAGTGCCTTTCTAAATGGAGAACTGGAAAAAGAGGTCTATGTCCATGAACCTCCTGGCTTTGAGGATCCAGAATTTCCAAAATATGTATATCTTCTCATGAAAGCACTTTATGGTTTGAAGCAAGCACCAAGAGCCTGGTATGACAATTTATCTCAATTTCTTTTGGAGAATCACTTCACTAGAGGTACAGTAGATAAAACCTTATTTCATAGGAATATCAATGGCTCTTCAATACTTGTTCAAATCTATGTAGATGATATTATTTTTGGGTCTACAGATGAGAAGCTTTGCAAAAGGTTTGCCAAACTTATGCAAAGTAGGTATGAAATGAGCATGATGGGTGAATTAACTTACTTTCTTGGCCTACAAGTAAAGCAAGTTAATGAGGGCATTTTCATAAGTCAAAAAAAATATATTTATGATCTTTTAAAGAAATTTGACTTAATGGATTGTACCTCTGAAAAACACCTATGGCCACTGCAACTAAGCTTGAGTTGAATACTAAGGAAAAGTCTGTGGACATCTCAAGCTATAGAGGCATGGTAGGTTCACTTCTCTACCTAACAGCTAGTAGACCTGATATAATGTTTTCTACTTGTCTTTGTGCTAGATTTCAAGCTGACCCTAGAGGGTCTCACTTGATAGCTATTAAGAGAATTTTCAGGTATCTCAAGGGAACACCAAACCTTGGCATTTGGTACCTAAGAGAATATGGTTTTGATCTAACTGGCTATTCAGATGCAGATTATGTGGGTTGCAGAGTTGATAGGAAAAGTACTACAGGTTCCTGTCAATTTCTAGGAAACAGGCTTGTTTCATGGTTCAGTAAGAAACAGAACTCAATCTCCACTTCTATAGCTGAAGCTGAGTACATTTGTAAGAACCCCAAATTTTGGATATAATTAAAACTTTTTATTATGTACTGAGGTAATGGTAAATAGTGATTACGACTACGATGTAACGATTGAGATAATGAATGAAAGGAATAGATTTGGATTCAAATGTTTATATGCCATGAAGAATACTATTGGTTAACACTTTAGATAAGAATTATCTATCTCCTAGGGAATTAAGATTTGATAATTCTAAAGAAGAAGGTTATTCTTATGTCATCCAGATCGATATCTGTTATTGGTCCAGTGGGCCCGTAAAAAGGTTAAGGAACGATCGAAAGAGATCAGGGAAAGTTGTACAACCCTAAGAGGATGAGTAAAGAAAAATAGATGAATAGTTATTTTGGTGGATTTAGGAATATTATCAGACGATGCTATATAGAAGTATTCGGAACGGATTTCCGAGTTCGTATTAGTGATCCAGGGGAAAATAAGTGTATGTAAAAGCTGTCGGATTCTGAAAAACCGCACTTTTATTTTCTCCGAGAGTTCCCTGGACACCGATAGCCCTAAGTATTTAACGAATGGATTTAAGGAATATAAATTGGAAAGTTAAAAAGAAAGATGGAGAATGATAGTATTAATATTAGAAAGATTCCCGGTAAACCCTAATTAGAAATCCGTGAGATATTCCTTCGAACGATCAATCGAAACGGGCAATAACTGGACACAGAAACAAGCAGAGGAAGCAAGAGTCTTGTGCAAGCTACTAGAATAAATATCTAGTAACCAAGTGGGCAAGAGTAACTAGATTAATTGGAACATAACTAGTACTTAGAAATCAAAACACTTGGTTTGTTTTTAACCATGCAAAACACAACACTTGTCCTCCAAAACTCATCATCCATGACATCACACCCCACTAACACACCAAGATGAGATATTATCTCTCAAAAAGTCACTTTATGCTAGATTAGTGCAAGAGAAGCAAGCCAAACTCCATCTCTCTCCATTTTCTCTAAACTGCCCAGCAGAAACACTCTCAAGAAGAAAATTCATATCTCCATTTCTATCCATGATAAAATCACCAAATTTTAACCATAGCTTCTCTACTCCATGGGCAAGGTTCGTTCAAAATTTCATGGCAATCCAAGTAGTATAGCCTAGTTAAATCCCTCCCCAAAGTTGAAGAAACCAAACTGATCTGTGCTTGACAGTTTCTATCGAGAGGAGAAAGGGGGCTCAAAACCCTAGCTAGGAAGCTTCAAATCTGATGATCTAGGACTCAAAACAAAGCTTATGAAGAGGCCAAGATGTGGTAAAAATTTGAGAGACAAACTCTTATTTTCTATTTTCTATGATTTTTACAAAAGTGATGATGAATAGTAACCCTTAGAAACAAACTTTGTTTTCTTTGTTGCTCTAAGCTATATTAAGGTGATCCAAGGACTAGATCAAGGCTTGTTAGACTCTTAGACACACCAATGAAGGTATAACTCTCTTGAAACCCTAGGTTTTACTTTAAGTATATGCATGATCTTGATGAGTTTTAGTATAGTAATGATATTAGCATGGTTATAAGCTTGATTAGCATGATCTTGTAGTGGTTGAAACATATGATGATTATAAGGATGAAGTGATATGATCTTGGACAGATTTGGATGAGAATCATGTATATAAGATGTGTATTATGCCCGGTGTGGCTTGGTTTTGATGTTATAATTTTTGGAACGCTCGATTTATAGCCGTTATAATGCCGGAATTTCGTTACACCTTGAAACTCATGCATAGCAGTAGCTATAATTCACTGATCTGGTTAAGTATATAACATACCCTTGTAGATCTTGAGTCGTAGATCATTTTGGAAAAAGAATCGAATCGAATCAAACAGACTTACGGTTTAGGATTTATGACCGATTTACTAAAAGTAGTTCGAATCCGTAAACGAAAGTTCGTAACTGAAATTGAACCCCGATAAAATATGTAAAGTCATGACGAATCTTGGTAAATAAATACTAGAGGTAAAAAGGAATGTGTGAAAGAAAACCGTATGTCAAAAGGATCGTTTTTCGATTTATTAAAAATATTCGAGTCGAGGTTAAACGCGAACGAACCCCTAAAAGACGACTCTATTATAACTTCGGTAAAACACTTAGAAAACGGGCGATAAAACTCGGAGTATAATATTGGTTCGTAATGATCGACCTTAGAACTTGTATGACTTAAGTATGTCCCAAGTATAAGTATAGTGACATGTCGTATTAACGAACGAATGTCGGGTCGGAGCGATGATAAAAGGAATCCACTAAAAGGGGTATAACGAGATAACTCGAGAACGTGTTTCGATTTAAGTATAACTTAACTTTTGAGATGTTAAATGATTAATCCCGAATGCCTTGGCTATTTATAGATCACCAAGCTGACCCGAGACCCGCTACCACTACCCCTTATCGTACTCGACTACCAGGCAAGTTTCAATTCCCTTCTTTTAGGCTGTTGTTGTGATTGAATATATATATATATATATATATATATATATATATATATGTGTGTGTTTTCTGTTATACATATGCCATAGCATGCATGCCTACTTTCAAGTTATATCTTTATGCTTGTTCCCTGATTGTTTATTGGCTTATAAATTAGATAGCTAACGTATCAATTATAAGCCGGTTATTGTAAGACCCTCATAGAAGGGCGTACCCATCTTATTCATCAAATATAGACCGGGAGTCAATATTTCTTGACATATCGAGATTACCTCGAAAGAAAATATCTAAGTAAATATTTTCCATTATTCGGGCGACGAATATTATTTGAATATTCGTTCGAGATTATTTATTTAACGATCCCTACTTCAAATAATTATTTGAACGTAACTATTCGACGAATAATATTTTTAATATTCATTCAGAGTCGAATTATTTATCGATTATTATTTCGAATATTCTTCTAAAGGTTGGACTACTAAATGAATATTATTTGGATATTCAGTTAGAATATTATTCATTAAATGAATATTACTTTTGAATATTCATTTAAGATAGTAATTACCTGATGAATATTATTTTAATGATTCATCTGAAGCTTGATTTATTTATCGAGTCTTATCTCGAATATTCCTTTAAAGCTTGGATTACTAAATGAATATTACTTCATATTCATTTAGAATATTATTCATTAAATGAATATTACTTTTTCAATAAACATTTAAATTTCTAATTAATTATGAATATTATTTTGAATATTCATCCAGGGTTCTATTTAATCATCGAATATTATTTTAAATTTAAATATTCCTTTCAGGTCTTATAAATTAATGAATATTATTTTGAATATTCATTTGAATATTTAATTATGCAATAAATATTCTCTCGATATTTCTTCAAGGATTATTTGAGAAATACTCTGATTAAAGATATTCTTTCATATTCCTAAATATTTTGTAAAATATTTTAATTCAATAAATATTCTCTGAATATTTATTCCAGACTTAGAATAACCTCAATAAGGTTTATCTTCTTCGATTATTACGAAAAATATTTCGGAGTCATATTATTATTAATCTTATATCAAGAAAGGTTCTCAAACATCATTCTTCTTTGAGTCTATCTCCCTAATTATAAGGGAACCTTACTTGGAAAAATGTTAATTATCTTGTCGACTTCCCAGTCATAAAGTATTCTCTTCACTCGCAACTCGGGTGCTATTGACTTATTAAGTCCTTGGTTACCTTCTCATCGTTCGAGGGGTAAGATTGTTGGAACAAGTTGATATTCGTTACCAAGCAATAGCTTGGAAGTTATTGGTGAATTTTCCTTTCCAACTAGATACGACTACTTTGTAGAGTCTTATCAACAAGTATTATACTTGGGGAAAGGGGGACGAACGTTACATTCAGAATCATGAATTCTATTTGAACTAGGAGTCGTGTAAGAGGCCGAGTAGCGCCGGTCCATCCCCTTTGGCCCAACCGTTGGCCGGGAAGAGCTAGTAAGGCGGTAGACAAGTAAAGCCGTCAGTTCTTCCTTCTACCGGTAGTAAATCTAATTTGAGCTGTACGATCTCGACTGATCATCAAGATTGGAACAGCGGGCGCGGTGAATACTCCATCATTAGTTCATCATCCAAAATTATTTATTTCCTGCAACATGATTACTGTTGGCAGAGCTGGAGAAGTGTTCATAGCGGGAATTGCAATCCTTTCATGCAAGTTCCTCTTTTAATGATAATGAGAATATCTCGCTTACTTTTGATATAGCAGATATTTCCACAAAACAAATACTTTGAGTTACCTTGTAACTTCATCCTTTATATTATAATGGCAATAACTTCATTAATGCATGGCACATGATTTCAAAGGATATTTTGAACTACTGTATATATATGCATCACTGTTCAGTTATATTATTGTTGGTGGGCTTCTGCTCACCCTTGCTTCGTTCATATTATGTCACAACAACAGCTAGGACAAATGGCTCGCGTCAGGCGCACTCGGCGCAAGCGGGTTACCCGACCCACCGGACTCCCCGCTGAGATGCTAGCCGCCATTGCTGAGGTAGCTTAGTTAGACAGCTTTTGTTTACTGTTTAACTATATGTATAATTAATGTAGTCAACGGCAAAACTGTTAAACTTATGATGTTATCCTTTTGGGATTGTAATAACTTTCATTCGTAAACCCCTTTTATGTAAGACTTATTTCAATTTCATCTCTGGGACTATAACTGTGTGTGTGTGAGTGGATATTTTTGTGGGGTCATAGCATGCTACTTATTGATTTTGGACTCAAGTCAAGTATTGTGTATAAGTTATGAGACAGTAACGACCCGATCCCGGACCCCGGATCTGGGGGTGTTACAGAAGTTGTATCAGAGCGTACGTTATAAACCCCAGAGATGAGGCGACGTTAAAATAATAAATTCACTAAGATAATAAGAACTCTTGCCAAGTTCATAGTCGGACTACTTAAGGTAGTGATGACGTATAAAACCCTTATGGGAACTCTTAAGTGTCATGATAGTAACTTAGCTCGATATCGTATCGACGAATAAGGCGACAGACCTTGAGGCATAAGAGCAGCAGCGCGATGATGCTTTATGTGCTGAAGATCAGCGGGTAAATTCGATGGAGTACCCTACTGGATACCCGGAAGAGGTTCCAGCAGATAAGGAAAATCCTGTTAGGATAAGGAGCTTACCCTCGAGGAATGAGGGCAACAGCCAGAAAGACTGAGATGATTAAGGTATAGTGCTCAGAAAAGTGAGCATAAAGAGTTGAGCTATTAGCAAGAGAACCAAAGATTCATGTTGGATTCGTAGCCGGACTACTGGATGTAGTACCAGCGAGTAAGACAGATTGGAAGAATTACTTGAGATCTTATACGGGAATAGACGAGAATCCTCAGAGACTTTCATATTAACGAAGAAAGAGCTAGAGGGATGTATGATTATCAAAGACATCGATTTAGGGCGAGGAGCAGAGTCCCTAGAAATAGTTGAGAAGGAGGCAGTAAGTGCCATATCATTTGACAAATGAATTAGTATGAATATTGTCAGTAATAATTCGCCATGAGAAGGTAGATGTCATAGGTTGTAATTTGTAGAACCAAATTGAGGTTGATGAAGTTGTTTTACTCAGGAAAATGTCCATTTTATGAATGAATCAGTTAGAAAGTGAAAACATTGGGAAGTGACAGCATGATTGGATAAAGTTATATAGGGAAGTAGTAAGCAAGACAATGATCTCAGAACCTACCGGAAGATAAGACCAGTAAGTCAAGATGAACTCGTAATGAGACTACTGCCAGAGACTAAGTATAGGGTTAATTTCAACTCAGTAAAATGATGAACCAGAAATGCTAGATGCATGTAATTCAGAGGAATATTAAATTCTTTCTTTCAATGAATTATAGTAGTTACCTTAAGTTTATTCCGATGCGGAATCATAATGGATCAAGTAATACGATCAGCAGTTAAAGAGAAAAATGTGAGAAAATCTTCCTGGAGGTAAAAGATGAAATTGGTAATGACCAAGAGTTGGCATTGCTTAATGGAAAAATGAGACTTTGTGCTTCCAACGACGCTTCGCATAAAGGATTATGATGTGTGCTTGCGCAGCACGACAAAGTACTTGCGAATGCATTCGAACAACACGGTCCACTAGATCGGATGGCCTTAGTAGTGCCAATTTTGTGGGACAACCAACTCCGACGGTAATGTTCCTTCTGAGACTAGTAGTCAGGTAGACTGACATTTGGTAATATTGAATATCAGGACGTATAGGTATCAGGACGTTGCGACAAGTTTCAGTTTAAAACTGTTGATTCCCTTCTAAGGGATATATATATATAATTGGTTCCTCTCCAGGGATTAAACTTCCAACCTGATGACGATTATTTCGTTAATTATGACTGCCTACGGTTCTACCTGCTTGGAGGTTCATTAAAATATTCTTCTGGTTTCGAAATCGGTCTCCTTAATGTTACTAGTAGATGGATAGATTGACCAAAATTTCCGTAATTCTGGGAAGAATTTCAACGAATTTTGGCAAACCTTGTCTTTCTGATTATCAGAGAACATCATGGAAGAGAGTAGAAACTGGGGCGAACCCCGTGAATTGGGTAAAGCTATATGGGTTGGTGGAAAGACCCTGGTTATCGCGATTGATTGTAGAAATACAATGATGAAGAGAGATTGGACGAAAACAGGAAATGTAAGTAAGAAACCAGTCGGACTGAGAAACTCCGGGATTGACTTAAGTGAAAAGGCTGTTATGCCAGGAATGGTAAGCTTGCGTGGCACGTGGGAGTGATAAGAATAGTTGAAAAGATAAAAATAGAGGAAAGGTGACCGGAGACGGCGCTGAGTATCCGATTAAGACTTATATGAAGTAAAGTTTTGGAAAGGTAGAAAGGTATCAAAGAAGAAGGCACTATGCCAGCAATTGCTAGAAAAGTAATGCTATTAGCCAACCCCTAAAATCATATATTTTTATTTTAGTGTGGACAGTTGAGGCCAAGTCACAAAGGACTATCAAGTGACTAGACCAGCAATGAAAGGACAAAGCAGGGTTGCTTCTAAGTAAAGCACCGACTGCAAGGGCTTCTTATATGACGGAAATATTAATGAGATTGTAGGAATCTTCTACTGAATCCTTTGCAACCCATGTCTGGATTGGGAATTTACTAGACTTTTGGAATGGGGTCACCCGTACTAAAGTGATTCATGTGTATATGATCGTCTAAGATTACGAAAAAAAAAATGGAAGTACAATGACTTGAGATGTATGATGTTAGGGTATCATGAATACCATGAATATATTATGACTAAGAGATTCACGTTGAACTCGACTCGACCAATATCCTCCAGAACATCCTTGCTACCAGTACCAAGTTCTGTAAGAGAGCAGATAGACATACGTTGTCTTTTGGAAGGTCAAATAGGCTAACAACTATCTGAAAGAAGAGGTTAGCATTAAGCCACCGACCGATTATCAAATGAGAATGATTGAAAAGAGACCCTTATTAAGGATACATGATCTGATTGCCAATTATAGGATGCAAGAATTCCTTGGCAGTTGAATTAAGGATAGGATATCCATAAATTAAGATAAACCCTGGGGAATGCACAAGGGATGGCATTAACCCTAATAAGACATTGTGAATTCAAATGATATGAGTTGGATTTGCTAAGGCAACAATGATCCGTAAGGATTATTAAAAAGAGTTCTGGAAAGAACATAGACAGAATTATTAGAGTATTGATCAATGACGTTTTGTTATACCCTGTACCTAGAAAATACAGGAGGAAAGATAAGGGCGACCTAAGAAACCTTACAAGGAAAAAGGTAATATTCCGAACTACAAAATGGAAGTTTGGTAAGGAATGTATGACATAGTAACAATAATGCCAGATGAGGCATGTATGAAACCCTGAGGAAGTATGGATTGAACCTATAAAGGTTGAGATTATCCTAGGATAAGGAAAGAACTAAGAAAAGAAGTATCCTAAGTAGGAGTGGGAATAAACGTGATAAAGTTCCCACGGGTAGGTGGAAGCAATGACTTATGGAAAAAAAAAAGACTGATAGATATATTTTTCTCCTTCAGCAGAGCTTAAGGGAGAATGCTTTCACCCAACAGTGATGGGAATGAGGTAGAAAAATTTGAGTTGGAATGTATCCAGAAAACATGGATTACAAGGAATTATTATTATCAGGAAAGGCCAATGAGGTGGCCGATAGTCTAAGTATAAAGGAATAATTACAAATGTTCATACCGAAGAAACAAAATGATATTTGGAAAGAACTTGAAGGTCATATCGGAGTGGAGGAATTTACATTCCTTTTGATGATTGTTCAAGAATCGAAGGTAATAATAGTTTAAGTAAAGATTCGATTCCTGATGGAGTCTTAAGCATATTACGTACCTTAGAAGGTCCCGTTTTGAGGCAAACCAGGACCATGATACAAAATTGACGAAGTAAACCGTTAAGTTTCTAGTCTTTTATGGAAGCTGCATGAGTGATAGTTTCATCAACCTGACATAGCTGCGATGCTTGAAACCCTTCTGCAATTTTATCTACTTCGTGTAATATCTACATCAAGTTCAGGAAGTGTTCCTTATAGATAAGGAATAGTGATTACTTTGTCTCCCTAAAGGATTGAAACCCGTATGGTTAGCTATTAACGCACTACGTAAACAACAAGCGATGGTGATTCTTCTAAGAAAGTAGATGACAACGTAAAGATAAAGAAAGTGTTGTTATTGATAATCTAAATTGCATGTTGATGAATGACAAGCAAGTTTGTGTTAGTATACTTCTGCGCAAACAAGATAGAGAATATGAGTTGATGATTCAGGATGCTAACTGTATTCCTGTAGAAAGAATTAATGAGACTTATAGAGAAGGGCAGTTGAGCCGAGACTTATTAGGCCACCTGAGAGTTTAAAAGTGTTCGGAAGGTGGCATTCGAGCCAGTTTTACCCCCAAAACTTGTAGCCCGGTCATAACGGGTTTTCATGTGGCAAGGCTACGCTAGTAAAATGCAGATACTCGATAGATGATAAGAGTACGAGCAAGTAGATATACGAGCTGGTCTGACTTACGAAGAACAACCTGTGGAAAACCACGGGTAGAAAAGAACAAGTGATGAGAAACAAGGTTGGCAGAAGTAGATTATATTTAAGGGATCGGGCCAGATTCATTTCGGAAAGTTTAAATTGGAATAACGTGATGATTATAGAGTAAATGTGACGGAATACCGATAAGGAGGTACCAAGTGAAAAAGGTGTCTCAATAAAGAGATGAAGGTGAAAGTATATAACAGAAGTAAATAAGAATCAGATAATAAGAAGGATGTGATTGATAAAGAAAAGACTAGGAAAGCAACTAGGGAATATGATGCAAGGAAGGTTATGAATTGAAAAAAAAAAGGGTTCTGTGATGAATTCTCGGGATGACTACCTGATAGTGTTAATATTATAGATATGAAAAAGCTAGTAGCGTGACATGGAATGTCAGTAACAATGGTGTCAAGCGAGAAACTAAGATTTAAACTGAGAGGTTCAAAGATTTTCCAAAAGTAAGTGTGCTAAGGTTGAACCAGAGTATCGGTCCACAGAATAATGGACAAAGCAGCAAGATGTGTTGACACATGAGATTGCGATCAAATGGTATTGGATATAATCATGATTAATTTCTTCTTTGATGAACCTCTATAGTTCAGAGGTAAATTCTGAGTACGATATTTTACAGTCATGAAAACCTTCTATAGTCCTTTAGAACTCTTTTCTTTTCTTCTCTCTTATTCATCTTCTTTATGAATTGAGAAGAACAACCCTTTAAGGAGGGGAGGCACTGCTACGTGACTATCTGTCTATGTGATAGAAGTCTAAGTGGAATACCCTAACTTGTTTAATTGCTTGTCAAGTACTAAAGGCCCCTTCTGTACTAGCTATGCAATATAACAAATGTTCAATTGATCATAGTGATCTCTCAATAAATCTTTCCACTTCTCTATATTGATCGAGATTGCGAAGATTAAAACGATCAGGAAATGCACAGTACGAACGAGGTTATCTCCGAATTCGCAGCACGATAGTGATACCAAAGCCACTGCAGGTATCAATAAGGATAAGACTGAGTAAAAGCATAACCCGGATAGTGTGTTGTACGAAAAGTAGCAAAGTAGATGGAAAAAGATAAAGTACGTATAGTAGCACCAGTAGATGTGCGGAGAAAGGGTAGAACGACTAAGAATTGACCGGGAAGCTAAAAAGTGAACGATAGACAAACGACTCTTTGCTTCCTACCTGATTCCGGGATGGAATCCTTTTAAGGAGGGGAGACTGTAAGAACCCCAAATTTTGGATATAATTAAAACTTTTTATTATGTACTGAGGTAATGGTAAATAGTGATTACGACTACGATGTAACGATTGAGATAATGAATGAAAGGAATAGATTTGGATTCAAATGTTTATATGCCATGAAGAATACTATTGGTTTACACTTTAGATAAGAATTATCTATCTCCTAGGGAATTAAGATTTGATAATTCTAAAGAAGAAGGTTATTCTTATGTCATCCAGATCGATATCTGTTATTGGTCCAGTGGGCCCGTAAAAAGGTTAAGGAACGATCGAAAGAGATCAGGGACAGTTGTACAACCCTAAGAGGATGAGTAAAGAAAAATGGATGAATAGTTATTTTGGTGGATTTAGGAATATTATCAGACGACGCTATATAGAAGTATTCGGAACGGATTTCTGAGTTCGTATTAGTGATCCAGGGGGAAAATAAGTGTATGTAAAAGCTGTCGGATTCTGAAAAACCGCACTTTTATTTTCTCCGAGAGTTCCCTGGACACCGATAGCCCTAAGTATTTAACGAATGGATTTAAGGAATATAAATTGGAAAGTAAGAAAGAAAGATGGAGAATGATAGTATTAATATTAGAAAGATTCCCGGTAAACCCTAATTAGAAATCCGTGAGATATTCCTTCGAACGATCAATCGAAACGGGCAATAACTGGACACAGAAACAAGCAGAGGAAGCAAGAGTCTTGTGCAAGCTACTAGAATAAATATCTAGTAACCAAGTGGGCAAGAGTAACTAGATTAATTGGAACATAACTAGTACTTAGAAATCAAAACACTTGGTTTGTTTTTAACCATGCAAAACACAACACTTGTCCTCCAAAACTCATCATCCATGACATCACACCCCACTAACACACCAAGATGAGATATTATCTCTCAAAAAGTCACTTTATGCTATATTAGTGCAAGAGAAGCAAGCCAAACTCCATCTCTCTCCATTTTCTCTAAACTGCCCAGCAGAAACACTCTCAAGAAGAAAATTCATATCTCCATTTCTATACATGATAAAATCACCAAATTTTAACCATAGCTTCTCTACTCCATGGGCAAGGTTCGTTCAAAATTTCATGGCAATCCAAGTAGTATAGCCTAGTTAAATCCCTCCCCAAAGTTGAAGAAACCAAACTGATCTGTGCTTGACAGTTTCTGTCCAGAGGAGAAAGGGGGCTCAAAACCCTAGCTAGGAAGCTTCAAATCTGATGATCTAGGACTCAAAACAAAGCTTATGAAGAGGCCAAGATGTGGTAAAAATTTGAGAGACAAACTCTTATTTTTCTATTTTCTATGATTTTTACAAAAGTGATGATGAATAGTAACCCTTAGAAACAAACTTTGTTTTCTTTGTTGCTCTAAGCTATATTAAGGTGATCCAAGGACTAGATCAAGGCTTGTTAGACTCTTAGACACACCAATGAAGGTATAACTCTCTTGAAACCCTAGGTTTTACTTTAAGTATATGCATGATCTTGATGAGTTTTAGTATAGTAATGATATTAGCATGGTTATAAGCTTGATTAGCATGATCTTGTAGTGGTTGAAACATATGATGATTATAAGGATGAAGTGATATGATCTTGGACAGATTTGGATGAGAATCATGTATATAAGATGTGTATTATGCCCGGTGTGGCTTGGTTTTGATGTTATAATTTTTGGAACGCTCGATTTATAGCCGTTATAATGCCGGAATTTCGTTACACCTTGAAACTCATGCATAGCAGTAGCTATAATTCACTGATCTGGTTAAGTATATAACATACCCTTGTAGATCTTGAGTCGTAGATCATTTTGGAAAAAGAATCGAATCGAATCAAACAGACTTACGGTTTAGGATTTATGACCGATTTACTAAAAGTAGTTCGAATCCGTAAACGAAAGTTCGTAACTGAAATTGAACCCCGATAAAATATGTAAAGTCATGACGAATCTTGGTAAATAAATACTAGAGGTAAAAAGGAATGTGTGAAAGAAAACCGTATGTCAAAAGGATCGTTTTTCGATTTATTAAAAATATTCGAGTCGAGGTTAAACGCGAACGAACCCCTAAAAGACGACTCTATTATAACTTCGGTAAAACACTTAGAAAACGGGCGATAAAACTCGGAGTATAATATTGGTTCGTAATGATCGACCTTAGAACTTGTATGACTTAAGTATGTCCCAAGTATAATTACAGTGACATGTCGTATTAACGAACGAATGTCGGGTCGGATCGATGATAAAAGGAATCCACTAAAAGGGGTATAACGAGATAACTCGAGAACGTGTTTCGATTTAAGTATAACTTAACTTTTGAGATGTTAAATGATTAATCCCGAATGCCTTGGCTATTTATAGATCACCAAGCTGACCCGGGACCCGCTACCACTACCCCTTATCGTACTCGACTACCAGGCAAGTTTCAATTCCCTTCTTTTAGGCTGTTGTTGTGATTGAATATATATATATATATATATATATATATATATATATATATATATATATGTTTTCTGTTATACATATGCCATAGCATGCATGCCTACTTTCAAGTTATATCTTTATGCTTGTTCCCTGATTGTTTATTGGCTTATAAATTAGATAGCTAACGTATCAATTATAAGCCGGTTATTGTAAGACCCTCATAGAAGGGCGTACCCATCTTATTCATCAAATATAGACCGGGAGTCAATATTTCTTGACATATCGAGATTACCTCGAAAGAAAATATCTAAGTAAATATTTTCCATTATTCGGGCGACGAATATTATTTGAATATTCGTTCGAGATTATTTATTTAACGATCCCTACTTCAAATAATTATTTGAACGTAACTATTCGACGAATAATATTTTTAATATTCATTCAGAGTCGAATTATTTATCGATTATTATTTCGAATATTCTTCTAAAGGTTGGACTACTAAATGAATATTATTTGGATATTCATTTAGAATATTATTCATTAAATGAATATTACTTTTGAATATTCATTTAAGATAGTAATTACCTGATGAATATTATTTTAATGATTCATCTGAAGCTTGATTTATTTATCGAGTCTTATCTCGAATATTCCTTTAAAGCTTGGATTACTAAATGAATATTACTTCATATTCATTTAGAATATTATTCATTAAATGAATATTACTTTTTCAATAAACATTTAAATTTCTAATTAATTATGAATATTATTTTGAATATTCATCCAGGGTTCTATTTAATCATCGAATATTATTTTAAATTTAAATATTCCTTTCAGGTCTTATAAATTAATGAATATTATTTTGAATATTCATTTGAATATTTAATTATGCAATAAATATTCTCTCGATATTTCTTCAAGGATTATTTGAGAAATACTCTGATTAAAGATATTCTTTCATATTCCTAAATATTTTGTAAAATATTTTAATTCAATAAATATTCTCTGAATATTTATTCCAGACTTAGAATAACCTCAATAAGGTTTATCTTCTTCGATTATTACGAAAAATATTTCGGAGTCATATTATTATTAATCTTATATCAAGAAAGGTTCTCAAACATCATTCTTCTTTGAGTCTATCTCCCTAATTATAAGGGAACCTTACTTGGAAAAATGTTAATTATCTTGTCGACTTCCCGGTCATAAAGTATTCTCTTCACTCGCAACTCGGGTGCTATTGACTTATTAAGTCCTTGGTTACCTTCTCATCGTTCGAGGGGTAAGATTGTTGGAACAAGTTGATATTCGTTACCAAGCAATAGCTTGGAAGTTATTGGTGAATTTTCCTTTCCAACTAGATACGACTACTTTGTAGAGTCTTATCAACAAGTATTATACTTGGGGAAAGGGGGACGAACGTTACATTCAGAATCATGAATTCTATTTGAACTAGGAGTCGTGTAAGAGGCCGAGTAGCGCCGGTCCATCCCCTTTGGCCCAACCGTTGGCCGGGGAGAGCTAGTAAGGCGGTAGACAAGTAAAGCCGTCAGTTCTCCCTTCTACCGGTAGTAAATCTAATTTGAGCTGTACGATCTTGACTGATCATCAAGATTGGAACAGCGGGCTCGGTGAATACTCCATCATTAGTTCATCATCCAAAATTATTTATTTCCTGCAACATGATTACTGTTGGCAGAGCTGGAGAAGTGTTCATAGCGGGAATTGCAATCCTTTCATGCAAGTTCCTCTTTTAATGATAATGAGAATATCTCGCTTACTTTTGATATAGCAGATATTTCCACAAAACAAATACTTTGAGTTACCTTGTAACTTCATCCTTTATATTATAATGGCAATAACTTCATTAATGCATGGCATATGATTTCAAAGGATATTTTGAACTACTGTATATATATGCATCACTGTTCAGTTATATTATTGTTGGTGGGCTTCTGCTCACCCTTTCTTCGTTCATATTATGTCACAACAACAGCTAGGACAGATGGCTCGCGTCAGGCGCACTCGGCGCAAGCGGGTTACCCGACCCACCGGACTCCCCGCTGAGATGCTAGCCGCCATTGCTGAGGTAGCTTAGTTAGACAGCTTTTGTTTACTGTTTAACTATATGTATAATTAATGTAATCAACGGCAAAACTGTTAAACTTATGATGTTATCCTTTTGGGATTGTAATAACTTTCATTCGTAAACCCCTTTTATGTAAGACTTATTTCAATTTCATCTCTGGGACTATAACTGTGTGTGTGTGTGAGTGGATATTTTTGTGGGGTCATAGCATGCTACTTATTGATTTTGGACTCAAGTCAAGTATTGTGTATAAGTTATGAGACAGTAACGACCCGATCCCGGACCCCGGATCTGGGGGTATTACAACATTGCTGCTGGAAGTTGTTGTGCACAGATTCTATGGATGAGAAATCAACTTATTGACTATGGTCTAAAAGTTGAGAAGATTCCAATTTTCTGTGACAACACAAGTGCTATTGCCATCACAGGGAATCCAGTGCAACATTCGAGAACCAAGCACATTGACATCAAATACCACTTCATTAGAGAACATGTGATGAATGGTACAGTAGAAATGCACTTTGTGCCAAGTGAAATGCAGCTTGCAGATATCTTCACCAAGCCTCTTGATGAATCCACATTCACAAGATTGGTAGGTGAGCTAGGTATGCTTAGCTTGTCATAATTCCTAGTGATATTTGATTTTACTGCATTGCAGCTAGAAATGTGTTTTGATTTACTTAAGAATTAAAAACTCTCAGAAAAATTTTCTTCAGAAATTTTGCTCAAGGCAAAATTATCTTATCAACGGATATCCTTTTGCCCGTTGATAGCATAAACACATTCCTAGATTTTCGTATATCAACGGATAACAGGTTATCCACGTCATCAACGGATAAACTGTTTCTCAACCGTTCATTTCATATCCGTTGATATACATATTTTCTTTTAAATATAACTGTTGGTAAACGTGTATCTATATAGGACTGGTTATATTTATTTTCTTTTATTATTTGACAGTTACTTTTGACCAATGGGTAATTACTTTTAATTATTTCATTTTTAATTCTTGAAAAGTATAAAAGGCTGTCTTGTGCTCTCACATCTCACTTTTATCAACTTTCAAGATTCTCTTAAGTAAACTGCATCTTCTTCATAAAAACTCTCTGCAACAAAAGTTCAAACACTTCTATGGCGCCTATTGTTAAGATGATGTCTTCCACTGGGTTCACTTATGAGAAGAACAATTTTGCGGCCTATGTCGATACAGTGAATGCCCCAGAAGCTTATCACACCATGATGAATTTTGTGAAGAACTGTAAACTTTCGTATGCTATGACTGCCACCACTCCTCTAATCCACGAGGTAATCGAAGAGGTGTGGGCATCTGCTGAGTTCAATGGCACAGACGGTACAATTGCTTTTTCCTTAAAGGGTAAAAACTATGTAGTTAACTCTGATGTGATAACTGCTTGTTTAAAATTACTTGAGAATAACTGTCTGAAAGTACCCAGTGATGCTGAAATAGTTGCCATTGTAAGAACCCTAATTTTTGGTAATATTTCCTTTTATTTAATATCTTGTGGCATTGTCAATGTAGAACCTTTCTAGTCATCCGTGTTGATTAATAGAATTGATTGTCTGAGAAACTGAGTTGTTGCATTTATTATGTAAGATAAAAAGGGAAGATTGTGAGGGCAGTAGTCTTATTGTTAGTAAGATTTATAAAATTTGGGATTTGAGAATGGTTAGAGTATTAAAGGATTTATTAAGAATTATGACGAGGAATTATGGACATTCGAGGAATTTACACAATTAGTACTTAAGAAATTATAGGGGAAATCTCTACGCGACAAAATATTATTACGAGAGATTAATTAAGATACGATACGAATTAAAGATTAAATGACAAGCATTGGTGGAAGAATAATGATACAAGGAGTAGTAATGCATGCAAGTCCCATGCAACCAAGTGGTTAGGAACAAGCAAACAAGTTAGCAAATTGGAAGAGGAATAGTAACTAGTTACTTGCTTTTGAAAAAGGGGAGACAAGTAGTACATGTGACCATGCCTTGCTAGTACTTTCCAATACATACACATTATGTATCACCCAACACTTAACATCAATTATTCAACCAACACACACAAAACACAAAAATCAAAACACAACCCCCCCCTTTGTTCTTGCTCTCGGCCAAGGAGAAAAAGAGAAGAAGAAAAATTCTTCTTCCCCCTTTCCCACCACTCATAAATCAAAACATAAATCCTAGGCCCTCTCCATCATCTAGACAAGGTATGTTAGTAATTTCAAGCCATTTCATCCATCCAAATTCAAGTTATAAATTGTTAAAGATTGGGTGAATAGTAACCATGGTTGATTTTCTTTTAGATCTTAGATTGTAAGGGTTGTAGGAGACCATTCAAGGTGTTATTGAGTTGTGTAAAGCTTATCCAAGGCTCCTAGGTGCTCAAGAAGGTATAAAAATCACAAACCCTCTTGTTTATGTAGTATTTATAATGTTTGGTAGTAGATCCATGTATATATGAGCTAATCTTGGTTGTATAAGTATTGGATGACATGGATCTTGAGTTTTGATGTTGAGATTGTGACTTTTATGATTATGGATAATATATATATCTCCATGAGTGTTATGAACCATGAACTAAGTGAATTAAGTGTTGGTTGTGTTGTGGAATTGTAAAAAATGGTTGATCTAAGTAGTATGTGCTTGCTGAGTTTTTCCAGGAGCATAGACCTGTCTTGTAACACGGTTTTGAACCCCAAAATGTTGCCCCATGATGTCCTACCATATATTGTTGGAAAGATAATTGAATTTAGTTTCTGGAAATGTAAGTTTCATAGCTAGGTGATGTATAGATTTTAAGTTATGGCCGGAGGAGTGAATTGTGTTTCTGGATTCCGGACTGCACTAAGTGACCCCCTTGTGAACCTTGTTTAAACCCCTAAACATATATGTGGGATCATGGAAAAATTTGAGAAGTTAGGGAATGCAGTGGTGAAGACCACCCAAAAAGAATTTGATTAAAATATGAATTTTTGGATTTTATAAAAATGCTAGAGTAAATTTTGCGCAAGAGAAAAAGTCGTTAGTGGAGCTTAATTCTAGGGGTAATGGTTATGATTCGAATGTGGTAACTAAATTAAGTCGAATAGGTGACGAGCGTAATCGAGTGATGACATGAACCTATAGTGGGGCTAGAGTGTCATAAGACGAAGTCATTAAGTTAATTTCGTACCCCCTAAAACCCCGTAATTAAAGAGATATTGTTAAGGTACTAACGAGCGGTTATTGCTTATGTATAGATCGTTCGACTCCGCACGCTCGACCACCCCAACCAAACCAAGGAAAGTTTACTTTTCAAAACTT
The DNA here is from genome assembly GCA_036435485.1 of Saposhnikovia divaricata. NCBI lineage: Eukaryota > Viridiplantae > Streptophyta > Magnoliopsida > Apiales > Apiaceae > Saposhnikovia > Saposhnikovia divaricata. Next base: position 132,292,600 of record CM071600.1, read on the forward strand.
ATCCACATACAAGGACTTTCACTGTTGTGTTTGTAGTTTTCAACTATATCAAATGTTATGTTTATCGAAGTATTGATGCAATTGAGATTGTATAAGTACATATATGTTTGTACCCCTTGAACTTAGATTGAAATGTTTTCTTCGGACAACGACTCTAGCAATAGAGGTCGTAGCGGTTCGTATATACTATTGACCGGGGAGCGGTATATTATTATATCGTAACTAGTTTGCGAAAACCCGAAAGGTCATTCGGGGAGTATCGTATACTCAAGTAATTATTGTTATATCTTCGTAAGTACTCGAAACCCTATCTTGGATTAAACGTTTATTTGATCGAATAATTATTTTATTAATTTATTAATATTAAATCTTAAAATATTATTTATTAATTATTGTTCATTATTTTAAAGACAAATTTAATCCAAGATACCTTTAATACTTTCAAACTCGAACTCTTTCGAACTAAATTTTTTTTCGAAAACCCCCGGTCAGGTTCTGCTTCTTATATGATTTCAAGAATCATCGGTCGACTGATGTCGGACCTCAATTACTCTGTTTTCAATCAAAATCAAGTTTTCAAAAGAAAAAGAAAAAGGGACTCTGGCAGGTGTGGGAACCGTTGACGAACGATTCCCGGGATGTGTAAGCGGCCGTGAGCCAGGCGGTCCATCAATTATTATTCCGGCTCCGGTGTTGCCGAAGGATGATTACGGATGTAGTTTTCATTGAGGGTGATTACGGATGTAGTTTTCACCCGAGGGATAGTTACGGATGTAGTTTCTATCCTTCTACCGGTAGAGAAGACCCGCGGATTATTGGACTTGGATGTGGCGACTGATCATCGTCAATCCTTGTCAGGTTTTGTGTTTTCTTTAAGTCCCATTCCTCCATTTTGGAAAAAATGCTTTGACACTGCTTCTTAGGCTTTTGTGCCAAGTTGCTGATAGTGTTCTATTTTGATGAGAAAGATGTTGACTCAATGCAGTATCTAGAACTGCAAGTTTATTTTGAAAACAATGGCACATATTGTTGCACCTTCGGAATTTATCAACTATGACAAGTGATTTTATATCTGATTGATACAAACAAGTTTAATAACTGCCAATCATATGAAATGTTATATTGCTTACCTTATACATATATTTCTTGCTGAGCTATAGTTGCTCACTCTTGCTTGTTTTCAAATTTTACAAACACAACAGCTAAGCGAAATGGCAAGACCCAGACAGACTGCTCGAAAGCAGGTGACTAGACCCGAGCCAGCAGTTGAGATTCCACCGGTAGGCTCCATTAGCCGGATTGGTTGGCAGCTTTTGTTAGTTCGTTTTATTTATCATTATGACCTGTGCAAGGCAGTGTATCGTAACAAACTTACAAGCCGCCAACTTCGCTTCATATCGAAGTGTTGCTGGTAGCATAAATACTATTTAATTCGGTCTGTAATAACTCTGATAATTTTATTACTGTTTAATCAATGTGTGACGTTTTGAGGCTCTAACCTGTGTGTGTGTGTGTGTGCGGTATGAGTTTATTGTGGGGTCGATGGCTGTGTTATATATATTATGTGCAAGAACAGGTATGTTATTAATGGAAAATGGACCGAGAGCGCCTAGATCTCCGACCCCGGATCTGGGGGCGTCACAGAAATGGTATCAGAGCGAGGTTACAGTTCTCAGAAACGATAGTAATTTAAGAAAGCAACCCTAATAATAATAACAATAACGATAACCTTAATAACAACTTTAATAATACTTAGAACTCTCATCGAGTTTGTAGTCGGGTTATCGGATATAGCCCTGACTTTAAGGCCCGTGAGGGAACTACTCCTAAACCTTTATTTTATGGTGAGTGACCCACCTTATTTCCCTTGTGTAGATGGAGGAGATACCAGACCCTGAGGCTTTTGAGAGAGAGCATGATGAGGCACTGATGCGAGAGACCGAGGATCCTGAGGAGGATATGGGTGCTGACTCCGAGCTTGGCCCCTGGATTACGCTGATAGGAGATACTGATGATGAGGATCCCGTTGAGGAGCCCTTTGAGCCTGAGCCTGAGCCAGAGCCTGTTACCCCATCTCCTGTAGCTACTGATGAGGAGAGTGTGAGATCCGGTGAGGGTCGTGTTGTGTCACCCCCACCTTCTCCACAGACATCTAGCCCTGTTTCATCGGACGGTGACTCCGAGGATGATACTTCTGGCGAGGAGGAGCTTGACCCTACCCCTGCTACTGCTCCTGCTACTGCTGCTGCACCTACTCCTGTTCCTGTCATACCACCTCCACCGATGGACCTACCCCCAGTGTCGGGTACTGAGCACGCTTACGTGGTACAGTTCCTGACCCGAGACTTACTATCTGCAGAGGCCCGACTTAACGAGGCGAGGCGGGCACTAGTGGAGGAGCGCGAGGCGCGCTTGAGGATCCAGGCTGACATGAGGACCGCTGTTGCTAGGAGGATTAGGGCTCGACTCCATAGGATTGAGAGGAGGAGTCGCGATAGGATTCTTGGTTTAGGGATCCGCGGGGGCGGAGTGATCCAGGCTAGGGATGCTAGGCGTGTTGTGCGTCATGCATTTGCCCGAATGAGGACCTTGCTCCATCGCGGTGCGGCCCCGTGATGTGTTACTGATAGCTCAGTCCCCTAGGTTCAGATGACATTAGTGTGTCGATTTTGCGGGATAGTTGACTTGTGCAGTGGTATCCTTTCTGACCAGTGGATGAGTAGACTGACCTACAGATATGTAGATGTGACTTCGGGTAGTATGTACGGATGTAGCCCTACTTTTGTGTAGCCTGACTATTCGGATGATGTACTTGTATTTGTTCCACTTTTGCTAGACTTTGACAGCGGAACTATGTATTTGGCTCTAACATCCAAACTTTGTGATAACCCTTGTACCGTACTTATTTAGTTTCAGTTTCCTTAATATTGCCTCAACTGCTTTACTTTCCGATGCCATGCTTTACTGTTTTGATATACAACTGTGATTATACAATTGCTACAAGCCACAAATACAACCATGCTGTTTCAAATTTACGATATGCGATTTTAAATTGTTTTCTACAATTTCCAAAAATGTTCCTACAATCTTTAAAAATAAATTTTTCAAAAAAAAAAAAATTTGTTTTGAAATTTTGAAAAATATTTTTGAGGTTTCGAAGTTTTGAAAATTCTTGTAAATGTTTTCGCATCCCAAAGGGATTTTTCCCCAAAAATGTTTGACATTTTATCTCCAACATCGGATTATTAAAACTTTTGCAACTTCCACCCTTATGAGGAGGAACGATACGCTCCTGACCCGTGCAAACGCTGTCAGGTAATTGGAAAACCCTAACCCCTTTCTTGTTTTATTATCAAAATCATGCCACCCAGAAGAATGAACACCCGAGCTCACCCGATCAGTTCTGAGGGCCAGGATAGCCACCATGGGACCGGAGGCCACCAGAACCATGAAGGGGAGAATGCCAACCTGAGTGAGAATGAGGGCAACGATCATAACTTGTTTGATGACTCTGAGTATGAAGAAGAAGAAGCTGGTGATGATACCCGAGAGGTAGAACATCCTAGGGGAGGCCCTATGGAGCAGTTCATGGAATTACTTAGGCAGAACTTGGACCGTCCCCCAGTTCAGCAACCACCCCAAAATGCTAATGCTAATGCTTTCTGGAACTTCAAATCCCTGAAACCCCCAGAGTTTAAAGGAACTGCCGACCCGGTCGAGGCAAGGGCCTGGCTGAAGGAAATGGAAAAATCTTTCGAGATACTAGGTGTCGCTGAGGAGCAGAAGATTGTTTTTGCCACTTACCTTCTGAAGGGTGAGACGAACTATTGGTGGGAAGCTAAGAAGAATTTGGAAGGAAGAGGTGTGGTGACCTGGGAGAGGTTTAGCGAGCTGTTCTTGGAGAAGTACTTTCCTAGGTTCATGGAGACACAAATGGAGCTGAAGTTTTTGGAACTGAAGCAAGGTAACATGACGGTGGTCGAGTATGAGGCCAAATTTACCGAGCTGTCGAGGTTTGTGCCGGAATATGTGAACTCTGAGGCAAAGAGGGCCCGAAGATTTCAATTAGGGCTAAAACAATGGATTCAGAATCGTGTGGCGGTTCTTGAGCTGACAAACTATGCCACCCTGGTACAGAAAGCATCAATTGTTGAGGCTGGGAGTGAACAGATGCAGAAGGAGAGGGAAGGAAAGAAGAGGAAGTTTGATAGTCGAAAGGGAAACTCTGCGGGAGGGAGCTTTCCAAGTAAATTTAAGCGAGGAACGATGTCCCAACCCAGCGGAAACTTTGGAACCAAGAGAGCTGAAAGTTGGAGTGTGGGCCAGAGCGGCCGACCGCAGGGATCGTCTTACTCCACCCCATCCCGAGCCCAACCCCCAGATGTAATAAATGTGGAAGGAAACATGCGGGCGTGTGTAACCTGCAAGATGTGAAGTGCTTCAAGTGTGGGATGACAGGGCATTATGCTAACGCCTGTCGCGGAACTAGTAACAACACGAGTGCCGGAGGTAATTGCTTCAAGTGTGGGAAACCAGGGCACCGAATGAGGGAATGTATGTCCTCTGGGCCAGCTACATCGAGAGTGAGTGGAACTGCTTCTAACAAGGCCCCTACCGCAAGAACTTTTAACATGATGGTGCAGGATGCCGTGAGGAACACGGATGTGATTGCAGGTACTCTACTACTCAACTCAGTTAAGGCAAATGTTTTATTTGATTTGGGAGCTACCAAGTCTTTCATATCTCTAGGTTTTGTATGTCAGTTAGGCCTTAAGACTGAACCATTGAAAGACAGATTGCAAATAGAGATAGCTAATCATGAAATTATTCCCGTTAGCCAAGTATTTCCAGGTTGTGACCTAGAAATAGAAGGGCGACACTTTCGGGTAGAATTAATACCTTTTAAACTAGGGGAGTTTGACGTAATAGTTGGTATGGATTGGTTAACAACCCACGGAGCCCAGATTGATTGTGTTAAGAAGAAAGTAAGTTTGAGACTGCCAGGGGACGAGGAAGTAGTGTTTAGTGGGAAACGGCAAAACCAAAAGTTCCTGACTATGATTCAAGCTAAGAAGCTGTTACGTAAAGGATGCGAAGCCTATTTAGCCTATGTGAAGGATACCAAGAAGGAGGCACCAAACCTACAGGAAATCCCTGTCGTTAATGAGTTCGCGGACGTATTTTCGGATGATCTTCCCGGACTACCACCTGATAGAGACATCGAGTTCGCTATAGACTTAGTTCCGGGTACGGCCCCAATTTCGAAAGCCCCATATCGGCTAGCCCCAGTGGAGATGAAAGAGCTGGCCACTCAGTTACAAGAGTTGTTGGATAAAGGGATGATAAGACCTAGTGTGTCACCGTGGGGAGCCCCGGTTTTATTCGTGAAAAAGAAGGATGGTAGTATGAGATTATGTATAGACTACAGGGAGTTGAACAAGGTGACTATCAAGAATAAGTATCCCTTGCCCAGGATAGATGACCTGTTTGATCAATTGAAAGATGCAGTTTATTTTTCTAAAATTGATTTGAGGACCGGGTATCACCAGTTAAAGATTAAACCAGAAGATATACCAAAGACGGCCTTTCGCACCCGGTATGGACACTATGAGTTCCTAGTAATGTCATTTGGGTTAACGAATGCCCCTGCAGCTTTCATGGATTTAATGAATCAAGTCTTCAAGAAGTACTTGGACAAGTGTGTTATAGTCTTCATCGATGACATCTTGATTTATTCCAAGACGAAGGAGGAACATGCAGAGCACTTGAGGATTGTATTGGGAGCATTGAGAGAAGAAAAGTTGTACGCTAAGTTCTCGAAGTGTGAATTTTGGTTGAAGGAAGTTCAGTTTTTAGGGCATGTGATTAGCGAACAAGGCATTCTAGTGGACCCAGCCAAAAGAGAGGCTGTATCAAATTGGGAGAGACCAACCATTCTGAAAGAGGTGAGAAGTTTTATAGGGTTGGCTGGCTACTATAGGAGATTTGTCCAAGACTTTGCAAAGATAGAAGCCCCTTTGACCCGACTAACTCGCAAGACCGAGAAGTTTGTGTGGACTGAAAAATGCGAAGAGAGCTTCCAAGAGTTGAAGGAGAGGTTGGTGACAGCACCAGTACTAGCCCTACCTGATGATAAGGGAGATTTTATGATTTATAGCGACGCATCCCATAAAGTTTTAGGGTGTGTGCTTATGCAGCACGGTAAAGTGATCGCGTATGCATCCAGACAACTTAAGGAGTATGAGATAAGATACCCCACCCATGATTTGGAATTAGCAGCGATAGTTTTTGCTTTGAAGATTTGGAGACATTATCTTTACGGAGAAAAGTGTAAAATCTACACGGATCACAAGAGCTTAAAGTACATATTCACTCAGAAAGAGTTAAACATGAGGCAGAGGAGATGGCTAGAGCTAATCAAAGATTATGATTGTGAGATTCATTATCACCCAGGGAAGGCCAACGTGGTGGCCGATGCACTTAGCCGAAAGGAGAAACTCAAGATGATAACGTCAGTGGACGAATTGATCAAGGACTTTGAGGAACTGGAGATTGAAGTGAGGTTACCAGGAATTTGACAAGCGAGTCTAATGGAAATAAGAGTCCAACCACCGGTATTGGAAAAGATTAAGTTATGCCAGGAAAAGAAGATAGAAGAAGAAAAGAATTCGATGGAGAAAATTTTGACTGGCGAGGAAATTAAGTGTGAGAAGGACGGGAATGGAATTATGAGGTACGCATCCAGGATATGGATCCCGGACGTTTAAGAATTAAAAGACGAGATTTTGCAAGAGGCTCATAGTTCAAGGTACTCAATTCACCCTGGAGGCACTAAGATGTATAGAGATCTGAGAGAATACTATTGGTGGCCTAATATGAAGAAGGACGTGGCAGAGTGGGTAAGTAAATGCTTGACATGTCAAAGAGTAAAGGCCGAACACCAGAGGCCCAGTGGATTGTTGCAACCCTTGGAGATACCCGAGTGGAAGTGGGAACAAATTGCAATGGACTTTGTGGTCGGATTACCAAGGACCAAGACTAATCATGATGCCATTTGGGTAATTATCGATAGGTTGACCAAGTCAGCACATTTTCTTCCAATCAACGAGAGATATACTGTCGACAAGTTGGCAGATATTTACTTAAAGGAGATTGTGGTTAGGCATGGGGTTCCTGTGAGCATTGTATCAGATAGAGACCCAAGATTCAACTCCAGGTTCTGGAGGAGTTTTCAGGATTGTGTGGGGACTAAGTTAAACATGAGTACTGCATACCATCCCCAAACAGATGGACAGAGTGAGAGAACCATCCAGACCATCGAGGACATGTTGAGAGTATGTGCGATAGATTTCAAGGGAAGTTGGGATGACCACTTGCCGTTGATCGAATTTTCCTACAACAACAGTTACCATGCGAGTATAGGAATGCCCCCATATGAAGCTTTGTACGGACGAAGATGTCTGTCTCCCTTGTGTTGGGAAGAAGTTGGAGAGCGGAAGATTCTAGGGCCTGAACTGGTCCAACAGACAAGAGAAACTATCGAACTCATAAGAGGACGGCTGGTAGCAGCCCAAGACAGACAGAAGAAGTATGCGGACCAGACTCGCAAGGACAAAGAATATGAGGTAGGAGAGTTTGTGATGTTAAAGGTATCACCGTGGAACGGATTGATGAGATTTGGTAAGAAGGGGAAACTAAGCCCAAGATTTATTGGACCTTTTGAGATCTTGAAACGAGTTGGAAAGTTAGCCTATGAATTGGCTTTACCCCCGAGCTTGCAGCAAGTACATAATGTGTTCCATGTGTCCATGCTACGACCCTACCATACCGACTTCCGACATGTGATAGAACATGATCAAGTGGATCTGCGACCAGACTTAACATATGTAGAGCAACCCGTAGAAATCATGGATAGAAAAGAACAGGTGCTGAGGAACAAGGTTGTCCAACTAGTGAGAGTCTTGTGGAGGAATCAGAATGTCGAAGAATCAACATGGGAACTAGAGAGCGCGATGCGTGAAAAGCACCCCCAACTATTTTCAACCTGATTCCGGGACGGAATCCTTTCTAGTCATCCGTGTTGATTAATAGAATTGATTGTCTGAGAAACTGCGCTGTTGCATTTATTATGTAAGATAAAAAGGGAAGATTGTGAGGGCAGTAGACTTATTGTTAGTAAGATTTATAAAACTTGGGGTTTGAGAATGGTTAGAGTATTAAAGGATTTATTAAGAATTATGACGAGGAATTATGGACATTCGAGGAATTTACACAATTAGTACTTAAGAAATTATAGGGGAAATCTCTACGCGACAAAATATTATTATGAGAGATTAATTAAGATACGATACGAATTAAAGATTAAATGACAAGCATTGGTGGAAGAATAATGATACAAGGAGTAGTAATGCATGCAAGTCCCATGCAACCAAGTGGTTAGGAACAAGCAAACTAGTTAGCAAATTGGAAGAGGAATAGTAACTAGTTACTTGCTTTTGAAAAAGGGGAGACAAGTAGTACATGTGACCATGCCTTGCTAGTACTTGCCAATACATACACATTATGTATCACCCAACACTTAACATCAATTATTCAACCAACACACACAAAACACAAAAATCAAAACACAACCCCCCCTTTGTTCTTGCTCTCGGCCAAGGAGAAAAAGAGAAGAAGAAAAATTCTTCTTCCCCCTTTCCCACCACTCATAAATCAAAACATAAATCCTAGGCCCTCTCCATCATCTAGACAAGGTATGTTAGTAATTTCAAGCCATTTCATCCATCCAAATTCAAGTTATAAATTGTTAAAGATTGGGTGAATAGTAACCATGGTTGATTTTCTTTTAGATCTTGGATTGTAAGGGTTGTAGGAGACCATTCAAGGTGTTATTGAGTTGTGTAAAGCTTATCCAAGGCTCCTAGGTGCTCAAGAAGGTATAAAAAACACAAACCCTCTTGGTTATGTAGTATTTATAATGTTTGGTAGTAGATCCATGTATATATGAGGTAATCTTGGTTGTATAAGTATTGGATGACATGGATCTTGAGTTTTGATGTTGAGATTGTGACTTTTATGATTATGGATAATATATATATATATATATCTCCATGAGTGTTATGAACCATGAACTAAGTGAATTAAGTGTTGGTTGTGTTGTGGAATTGTAAAAAATGGTTGATCTAAGTAGTATGTGCTTGCTGAGTTTTTCCAGGAGCATAGACCTGTCTTGTAACACGGTTTTGAACCCCCAAATGTTGTCCCCTGATGTCCTACCATATATTGTTAGAAAGACAATTGAATGTAGTTTCTGTAAATGTAAGGTTCATGGCTAGGTGATGTATAGAGTTTAAGTTATGGCCGGAGGAGTGAATTGTGTTTCTGGATTCCGGACTGCACTGAGTGACCCCCTTGTGAACCTTGTTTAAACCCCTAAAAATATATGTGGGATCATGGAAAATTTTGAGAAGTTAGGGAATGCAGTGGTGAAGACCACCCAAAAAGAATTGGATTAAAATATGAATGTTTGGATTTTATAAAAATGCTAGAGTAAATTTTACGCAAGAGAAAAAGTCGTTAGTGGAGCTTAATTCTAGGGGTAATGGTTATGATTCGAATGTGGTAACTAAATTAAGTCGAATAGGTGATGAGTGTAATCGAGTGATGACATGAACCTATAGTGGGGCTAGAGTGTCATAAGACGAAGTCATTATGTTAATTTTGTACCCCCTAAAACCCCGTAATTAAAGAGATATTGTTAAGGTACTAACGAGCGGTTATTGCTTATGTATAGATCGTTCGACTCCGCACGCTCGACCACCCCAACCAAACCAAGGCAAGTTTACTTTTCAAAACTTATCCACATACAAGGACTTTCACTGTTGTGTTTGTAGTTTTCAACTATATCAAATGTTATGTTTATCAAAGTATTGATGCAATTGAGATTGTATAAGTACATATATGTTTGTACCCCTTGAACTTAGATTGAAATGTTTTCTTCGGACAACGACTCTAGCAATAGAGGTCGTAGCGGTCCGTATATACCATTGACCGGGGAGCGGTATATTATTATATTGTAACTAGTTTGCGAAAACCCGAAGGGTCATTCGGGGAGTATCGTATACTCAAGTAATTATTGTTATATCTTCGTAAGTACTCGAAACCCTATCTTGGATTAAACGTTTATTTGATCGAATAATTATTTTCTTAATTTATTAATATTAAATCTTAAAATATTATTTATTAATTATTGTTCATTATTTTAAAGACAAAGTTAATCCAAGATACCTTTAATACTTTCAAACTCGAACTCTTTCGAACTCAAAAAATTTACGAAAACCCCCGGTCAGGTTCTGCTTCTTATATGATATCAAGAATCATCGGTCGACTGATGTGGGACCTTAATTACTCTGTTTTCAATCAAAATCAAGTTTTCAAAAGAAAAAGAAAAAGGGACTCTGGCAGGTGTGGGAACCGTTGACGAACGATTCCCGGGATGTGTAAGCGGCCGTGAGCCAGGCGGTCCATCAATTATTATTCCGGCCCAGGTGTTGCCGAAGGATGATTACGGATGTAGTTTTCATCGAGGGTGATTACGGATGTAGTTTTCACCCGAGGGATAGTTACGGATGTAGTTTCTATCCTTCTACCGGTAGAGAAGACCCGCGGATTATTGGACTTGGATGTGGCGACTGATCATCGTCAATCCTTGTCAGGTTTCGTGTTTTCTTTAAGTCCCATTCCTCCATTTTGGAAAAAATGCTTTGACACTGCTTCTTAGGCTTTTGTGCCAAGTTGCTGATAGTGTTCTATTTTGATGAGAAAGATGTTGACTCAATGCAGTATCTAGAACTGCAAGTTTATTTTGAAAACAAGGGCACATATTGTTGCACCTTCGGAATTTATCAACTATGACAAGTGATTTTATATCTGATTGATACAAACAAGTTTAATAACTGCCAATCATATGAAATGTTATATTGCTTACCTTATACATATATTTCTTGCTGAGCTATAGTTGCTCACTCTTGCTTGTTTTCAAATTTTACAAACACAACAGCTAAGCGAAATGGCAAGACCCAGACAGACTGCTCGAAAGCAGGTGACTAGACCCGAGCCAGCAGTTGAGATTCCTCCGGTAGGCCCCATTAGCCGGATTGGTTGGCAGCTTTTGTTAGTTCGTTTTATTTATCAGTATGACCTGTGCAAGGCAGTGTATCGTAACAAACTTACAAGCCGCCAACTTCGCTTCCTATCGAAGTGTTGCTAGTAGCATAAATACTATTTAATTCGGTCTGTAATAACTCTGATAATTTTATTACTGTTTAATCAATGTGTGACGTTTCTGAGGCTCTAACCTCTGTGTGTGTGCGGTGTGAGTTTATTGTGGGGTCGATGGCTGTGTTATATATATTATGTGCAAGAACAGGTATGTTATTAATGGAAAATGGACCGTGAGCGCCTAGATCTCCGACCCCGGATCTGGGGGCGTCACAGCCATGCTTAATTCCATAAATTATGCCATTAGTACTGATAATTTAGGGAAAATTGTTAGGAAAGGGATGGTTAAAGAATGGAGTTATTTTTGTGATGCCTTCATTAAAACTTTTTCAGGCAAAATTAGTAATTTTGATGCTGTTACCCATTCCATGCTAGTTATGTTGTGTATGCTTCTGACTGATAAATTCTATAACTTTGGCACACCAGTCATGTATGAGATAGCAGCAAAATTAGGTAAAAAGGAAACTAGGAGCACGAATATCTATTTTGCTAGATTTTTGATGCTCTTAGCATTGCATGTATCTGAGAATGAGCTATCCATTGCTAACCCGGATAGCAAGTTCACATGTTTTGTTCAGAAGAAGACAGTCTTAAGTGATTTAATTCGAACGAACTCCAATGCAGAAGTACAATTGGTATATCTACCAATTGTTCAGATAACTCTTTCTAACCTTGAAACTCCTATCTCTAACCCCCAAATTTCTTTGCCTTCCACAGTCACAATGGATTCTGTAGTAGTGACCAAACAGGCTCCTACCCAAGTGACTAAAACAAAAGTTTCCAAAGCAAAATCTAAGAGACAAACCTCAGGTGCTTCTCAAAAAGCACCTGTTGCAAAAATTACCACAACTCTTGAGGGGAGTGTGAAGGAGGTAGTGAGTGGTGAGGGACAGGGTGCAAGCCCTAAAAAATAAGGTAGGTGAGGAAAGTACACCAAATATCCAAGCCCAAGTTACATCCTCTCAACAGGGTGTGACTACTAGTTCTACAGCAACTCTACACAAAAGGGTAAGGGACACTAGCCCTCTCTCAAAAACCTATGAAAGAAGAGTAAAATCTAAAACCATAGGGGAATCACAGGGTGCACACACAGTACAACAAACTATACATTCTCAAATTCAGTTTGATGTGACTTCAATAAATGTGGAGTCACAGCCCCTTGATCTTAACCTTCAAATTGATACACATTACAATCCCCCATCACCAACTCCATCTCTGGATGTGGATATGATATCTACATCAATTCCTGATTCTCCATCTTTAAGATTCTTGGAGAAGCCCCACTCTGCAATTGGTGGTCATCATCTTTTAGATGATTTGTTGGGCCATCAATCTTCCATTTCTGAATTCATAACAACATCTGCGGCCTCATCTTTAAAATCAATCTTCATAGATTCAGTGTTGGTTTTCACTTCAACGGATACTATCATTCCTTCATCAACGGATATCCTTCATCCGTTGACAAGTGTTTCTCCATCAACGGATGCGCCTATGTCTAGCCATCCGTTGACAGCTATAACTACTCCATCAACGGATATCCCTTATCCGTTGATAACTCACTCTACCAGTGCTATATCTGACATTCCTGTGTCAAGTGTGGAGGAGTTCTCAGTAGTTGAAACACTTTTAGGATTGAGAGGCTGCCTTGTGAGCAGGCAAAAGGAGAGGCAAATAATGAGAGGCTGACCATTTCTTCAGGTCAGGCAAAAGGAGAGCAAGAGAGTTCCACCTTAGTAGGTGAAGGTGAGGGTGTGAGAGGTGTGAGCCAGGGGGAGCCCCTGATGCAAGAAAAGAGAGATGAGTGGAGAGAAGGGACTACAGGAGAAATAAGGCAGGAAGATCCAGCCATTGCAAGTGAGTTAATGGAGGTTCATGAAGCTTCTAAAGAGATGGAATTTCGACAAGAATATCAGTCAATCATTGACTCCGTCTCTTTGGATCCTGAAACCTTTACTCATCCTGTTTCTGCCTATCAAGTCATGGCACAACAGGGCAATGTGGAGGCAGAGGAGGCAATGCACATAGTGCACACCTCACAATCACTACAAAGAGCAAAGGAAGCTTTGACAACTCTGCCTTTACATGCTGACAGTAAAGAGTTTGGCAGTGATGACAGTGACAGCACAGCAAATGATGAAGAAGTCAATGTGGCAGATACTCCAGAATGGCTATTTTCTACTACCACTGTGGCTGGTGACTTCAATGTGGAGATTATGAAGAAATATCAATCTGCTAGGGCTGAGCACCAAAATGCAGATCCATAGAGTAAGGTTGTCCTTCAGCAAATAATGGACTCCCTGAAACTTCACAAGATGCACATGGTTATTCAAAGAACACAACAAGAGGAGGTCCAAACTGCAATCAGAGAAATGAAAGTGGAACTAGATTCCAGGATTGAGGCACTAGCCCCTACTACCACTCAGAAGGTGTTGACTAGCAAACTACTGAAGGAAGATAGCCTGGCCAAATCTGTTCAGCATCTCTCTTCCAGAGTGGATAATATGGAATCTCAAATGCAGACACTCATTGCCAATCAAGCCAAACAGACTGAGGTACTGGAAAGGCTACTTGCAGCCTCACCTCCAGCCCTTGATGCTAACAAAAAGGGGGAGAAAAGGGTAGAAGAGGTTGCAGCTACTTCTAGTCAAATTCAAGCTTCCAGTAGCAAGATAGCACAAATTGAGGGGGAGCAACAGCTAATTATAGTGGTCAATCCAACAGAGTTTACTATATAGGCTTCCCCTGTGAAGAAACAAAAGGCTTTGCCTGTGATTCCTGACTTATCAGAAATCTCAGATGGTGAAAGGCAAGCCAGAATAGAGGCCTTAGAAAAGATCAATAAGGAGGCAAATGAAAGAATTTTGAGGACAGAGAGAATGATCAATGCATCAATTGTATCAACTCTGTTCTCTACTCAGTCCTCAGCTCCAACAATATCAACTACAATTCTGAAGGTGCTCACTCCAGAGATTGTAGCTCCTACATTCTATGATGCTGAACCATCTTATGTCAAAGAATTTGAACCATACATAAGAACCAGAGCCTACTCTCCACCAAAGGCAAATAGGAAGAACAAGTTACAATTGGACTTTCCATTTCCCAAGGATGATGATGAGAAGCTAATGGGAAAGACAATTAAAGAGTTCAAGGAAAAGACAAATAAGAGTGTAAGAGATTGGATGGCTGTAATAATAAGGAAGGGAAAAGTGTTAAATATATCCAACAGCCATCCTAGATTTGTTGAAGCAAAAAGAGAGGAGATCTCCAAACTTCTAAGGGAAGCTCATCCAAGTGAAGAAAATCAATATGAAAACTCAGATGAGAAGCAAGCCAGGCTGGCTCAGGAGTTAATGGATGAGGTAGAGGATGAAATGAGCGAACCTGAGGAAGTCCCCAAATCCAAACCTAAAAGGAGAGTGAAATCAAAGGCAAGGAGGCCTGTCTCTCCAGAAATTGAAAAAAGGAAACAGTTGGCTCATCACAACCTATTTCTGCACAAGTACTCAACTCAGCTGTGAATTTCCATGGTGACCCTATAATACCTAAAGAGGAACCAATGAATCTTGACTCCATTGAGGTTCCTTCATTCTTGCTGAAGCCTCAACAAAAGCCTAAACAGAAGAAAAGGATACCAAGGAAGCAACCTTCAAAGGAACCAATTCAAGTTGCTAGGGTGCCTGCTATTGTCAAGCAGCCAATCTTGGAAAACAAGGATGATTTTATCTATCAGGCAGATATTGAAGAATACTCTGGCATGAATCTGTATCTGGATGAATTGTCAGAAGTAAGAGGAATTGACAAATATAAACATTTGCCTGAGAGATTGGTCTTTGTATACAAGGGAGGAAAGGAAAGGACATGGCCACTACAGAGGGTTCTTGGAGAAAATTATCTGACCTTAACCAAAGTGTTCTCTGCAATCAAGAGATACACAGGGTTCTCCAAGATAGCAAAAGGGGAGATACTGGACAGAATAGAACAGATAAGGAGAGAATGGAACTCACTATCAAGTCTACCAAGGAAGATGAAGATCCCATACAATGGACAGAAAATCCACCTTCAACCCTTCCGGATGATGGAGTTCAAAGATGAAGATGGTAACAGGAGATTCTTCAGGTTAGAAGACCAACTATCAAAGGCTAGTTCTCAATACCTGAGATGGTTACAACAAAAGCTAAATCCAAAAGTTGATGAAGAAGATGCCTTCTATAGGCAACTCCAAATGCAGATGAGTCCAACTCTGCCAAAGAAGGAAAATCAAGGGTGATGCCAACAAGAGAGAAGAAACAGTTTTAATCTGCTCAGTCTAGAGGTGCACTTCTCCGTAAATTTCTCAAACTTTCAGTTTTTAATTTTTGTAGCTTAATACAATTTTTTTTGCATTGTTCTATATATATCTTTAGGAATGTTTTGTTATCATCAAGGTCCTGAATTTATGCTTTATTGCCATCAAGTATAAATTGGGGGAGATTGTTAGGAATATGTTGTACTTGATGATAACTTCACAATCAATCAAATTGTATAAGGTTTTGTAGCTGTCAACGGATGAGGATTTATAACTCTATCCGTTTACAGGTATCTCACCAACGGATGAGGTTTTTTAGCATACTGCAGTATCTCTATGTTATCAGTTGATAGTGTTTTTATCCACAGTCATGTTGACCATCAATGGATAGGCAGAATAGGGTAGTCAATTGGAAATAAGCTATGCTATGGAATTCTGTCTAAGTGAAAGTGTATCAATGGATAAAGACAGAACTCTATCAACGGATACAACTCAAACCCACCCTATCAACGGATACAGCTCAAATCTCAATATCAACGGATACAACTCAAATCTCAATATCAACGGATACAGCTCAATATATCATCAACGGATGTCAGTGTACAATGTCAACGGATAATCATTGACACTTACTTCTATGCTAAGCTGGGGATTAGCAGTTGATAAGGACAGGTTTGACTGACAGATCACATGGGTTGATAGTAGATACAAAAAGCAGTATGGCAGCCATACTTTGGAAACAAAGAAGAAAGAACCATTCCGTTTACACTATGAATACAAGAAAGGTGCAGGAGACATGTCTGTTCACAAGGACAACCTTTCGGCTACATGTGTATTTGGAGTGTAGTAGCAAGTCAACTTGAATTAGATTAATATTATCTTATTCCTGTAGTACTTGTAAACTTGGGATTTATAACCAAGTGCAGCAACTCTTTAGAAGCCAAGAAAACAGATACATTTGCTTAGGGTTTTTATTGAATATCCTTAGAAAGCAAAGAGTTGTAAAATAGAAGCTGTGTACATTTGTATCACAGAGTTTTCTTCGAATAAAAGCTTCAGGTGGTGCATTTAACCGCCTGATTTTTATGTGTTTGTGCATTAATCTTTTTACAACAATTATCTAAGTATAGATTTCTGGAGTTCTTATCAGAAATTTATAAATATCAAGATTGTATTCAACCCCCCCTTCTACAATTATACAAGTGTGTAGTTTGGGAAAAACAGTGGTGTCTAATGAAGTATTACTGAAGACATCAAAGTCTAGTGTAAAACCTGGAAGTGGTATACTGGAGCCTGTAGTTTCTGAAAAGAAAGTAGATGTTTGTAAGGGTTGAGAGACTA
Source organism: Saposhnikovia divaricata (assembly GCA_036435485.1). Taxonomy (NCBI): domain Eukaryota; kingdom Viridiplantae; phylum Streptophyta; class Magnoliopsida; order Apiales; family Apiaceae; genus Saposhnikovia; species Saposhnikovia divaricata. The sequence goes on from CM071600.1 coordinate 132,309,506, forward strand.
TAGCAGCTCACTCCTTGGAGAAAATGTAACGCCCCGACTACCCACTAATAAACATATACTTTATATAATAAAATACTCACAAACACATGAATAATTATATACATACAGATATGACAACCTCAAAACCTTTTTAGATATATAATAAAACTATTATTTAATCCATATATATATATATATATTTTTAAAAACAGTCTGAGAGTTTTAGAAAATAGAATTCAATGCACACACAACTCTTATCAATTAAGCTTGCTCTCTTTTATTGAAATTGATTAGATAAATAAATAAACTTTGATACAGGGAAATTTTAGAAAATTTCGGCATGAAGTATTCGTAATACGGACTATGCACCTGTATTTTGATTCCAAACCAATTCATTCCAACACCAACAACAATTTCAACTACTAAAGAAATAATACAAACACATGTTCAACCTGTCCTAACTGATCAGGTGATCCATACCAAAATGCCCTCCCAATCAGAGCAAAGATTGGGCATCACAATACCAACTAAAAACATAAACCTTGATAACAAAATAATAAGAAATAAATACAACCCCATTACTAACCCAGATCTCTAACAGGTAGTGGTATGAAACAAGCAACTACTAACTAAATTATTCCATTTCAATACTAAATCCTTAATTAAAAGATACATACACTCCACAAATATAAATACAACCAACTAGAAATATTACACAAGTTTTTACTAATACCCAAAAGTCCAACCTTCTAGCAGAGTGCAACTAGGCTGCCTAAGGTCCACAACAAGTTCTTCTCGGATATAGCTCCTACTTCGTATCTTTTTCTTCTTTAACTGAAAAAGGGTTAGAAACAATAGCAAGGAGTGAGCCAAATGCTCAGCAAGTAACAATATAGATGCAAAGGAATCAATAACAGAAATATGGATATAACAATATAGGGATAATTGACACAGCTTCCACGCTCCTACTTATAACTCAGATAAACTTTGAGAAAAAGAATATCAAGAAATCCGCCAATCATTCTTACTTCACTTTCAACGTACAATGTTACTCGCGAAGGGAATAACTGGGAAACTTCTATCCATCCTTAATCCCATTGTTTTACTGAGTAACCTTTTCAAAACTAATAACCATTTACCTTGAAACGTGTATATCTTATTCGTAACACAAACTATCACGGGGTCACTACCCTTTAATACCATTCAAAATCAAATTTTCAATCGAATTAAGCTCTAACAACTCTAATATCCACTTCTCGATCTGGAAGTAAACCGGGTAATCCTTCGAGAAAACGTCAGGGAACTCGTTAACTATAGGTATGTCGTCTATCTTTGGTGCTTGCTTCTCTACATCTACCACATGTGCTAAATACGCTTCACAACCTTGTTTAAGTAACCTCTTAGCTTGCATATTGCTCAGAAATTTCTTCACCTGCCTTTATCCTTGAAATATTATTTCCATATCATCCTCAATACTTAATCTTACCTGCTTCTTTCTACACTCAATTGGTGCATCAAAATTAGCCAACCAATCCATTCCTAAGATTACATCAAATTCTCCCATTTCGAAGGGTATCAAATTGACATAGAAAAGGTAACCACCTATCTCTATATTACACTAAGGACACACCAAATTAACTAGGACTCTATCTTGATTTGCCACCTTTATCAATAAAGTTTGCTCTGAAGGTCAAATTTCGTATTGCAATTTACTAACAAACTTGTTGGAAACAAAAGACTTGGTTGCTCCAGTATCAATAAAAACTTTAGCCTCTATTGAGTTCACAGGGAGTGTACCTACGACAGCATCCATTTCCTGAACGTCATCCTGCATTGTCATGTGGAAAATTCTGGCCCTAGGTTAAGACATCTGGGTCTGGGCTGGGGGTCCAGCTATCCTCAAAGCATTTGTCGAAGGGGGTCCGACTGTCCTCAAAGCATGTGCTATTTGCACTGGTTCTTCACAATCTTTAGCAATATGACCAATTTTCCCGCAATTGTAGCATGTTATCCCTGGTTTTGAAGTCGGGCACTCTCTCGCGTAATGTCCCTTCTTGTTGCACTTGAAATAGGTAATACTTAGTCTGTGACAAACTCCCGAGTGTTTGTTCCCACAAGTTGTACATTCAGGTAGAGCCGGTCTGATTGCAAGTTGCTGATTTGTATTCTGAAAACGTTTACCTTGACCACCGTTTCCATTCTTTGGCTTCTGAAAACCTTGGTTCTTATCAAACTGGCCCTCACTCCTTGGCTTAAACTTGTTATTGTTATTATTACCTCTTGGATTCTGACTTCCCTCAGTACTTTCTATCTTTCTTTTCTTTCCCTCCTTCTCCTTCTGATACAGTTCACTTTCACCTTCAACAATCATAGCTTTCTTCACCACCAGTGCATAGTTCTCTAACTGAAATACTGCCACCTTGCTAAGTATCCACGACTTTAGACCTTGTTGAAACCTCTTAGCTTTCTTCGCCTCAGTATTGACATATTCAGGAACAAACCTTTCTAGCTCCGTGAATTTTGCCTCATATTCTGCCACGCTCATGTTTTCCTGCTTTAATTCTAGAAACTGAATCTCCAGCTGATCTTGCATATATCTTGGGAGATACTTCTCGAGAAATAACTCTGTGAATCTCTGCCATGTAATCACTCCTTCACCTTCCAATAGCTTCGTTGACTCCCACCAATAGTTTGCTTCAGCTTTCAAGTAATAGTTAGCATATTCCGTCTTCTGATCTTCTCCTACCCTTACCAACGAAAAAGCTTTCTCTATCTCATTTAGCCATCCCCTAGCTTCTATTGGGTTAACATTACCTTTAAACTCTAGAGGGTGCACAGCTTGAAAAGCTTTAAATGTCACAATTGGTTGAGCGGGTCGTTGTTGAGCTAGTGCGGCTATTTGTTGTTGAAGGAGTTGAAGGATTTGAGTCATAGTTGGGTCAATTGGATTTTGATTGCAAGTGTTCTGGTTTCCGGGATTTGCAGTATGTGTTTTCTTCTTTGGAGGCATGATTCTGATAAGAAAACAAGTAGCTTATTATACAATAGGCTAATATGTAAAGAAATAGGGTTTACAAATCCTGATATTTGGAGTTGTCTGTGATCACAAAAGTTATAACGGTGTAAAGGAACAGGGAAACATAGGTATTATCTTAAACAAGTAATTTTAACAGGAGATATTCAGACAACTCAAAATATAATGAAAAATGAGTAATTAATAAGAAAACAAAGGTCATGGTACCAACGGAGTGAATAAAATACACAACAATTTTAGAGTTTAAGGTACACTGTTAACAATCCAACTACTAAAAGATAAATGCTGAAAATAATTCCTATCATCAACAACATGTAAAAGCATCTCTGCGTGGACTGGTACAATTACTGGTGATAGCGTAATAAACCGAACCATGTTGCTCACTAACTCCCCAGGTTTACTCTAGGTCGAACTTAAATAATTATGCGTCGGGAAATGGGTGAGTCTACAGAAGCATCCACCACCTGTGATAACGATAACGCACGAAAAGAAGGTACTAAAGCGATAAAAGAAGATCCTAAACCTATCACCTACTGTCCTAATGATAACCTACACCTATCGCTCCTATCCTATGTCTATAAGGGTTCAGATCCTATTCTACACATATATTATACCTAACCTGGCTTGTTTCAGTGACCAAAACCTGACAGCTCTGATACCAACCTGTAACGCCCCGACTACCCACTAATAAACATATACTTTATATAATAAAATACTCACAAACACATGAATAATTATATACATACAGATATGACAACCTCAAAACCTTTTTAGATATATAATAAAACTATGATTTAATCCATATATATATATATATATATATATATATATATATATATATTTAAAAACAGTCTGAGAGTTTTAGAAAATATAATTCAATGCACACACAACTCTTATCAATTAATCTTGCTCTCTTTTATTGAAATTGATTAGATAAATAAATAAACTTTGATACAGGGAAATTTTAGAAAATTTCGGCATGAAGTATTCGTAATACGGACTATTCACCTGTATTTTGATTCCAAACCAATTCATTCCAACACCAACAACAATTTCAACTACTAAAGAAATAATACAAACACATGTTCAACCTGTCCTAACTGATCAGGTGATCCATACCAAAATGCCCTCCCAATCAGAGCAAAGATTGGGCATCACAATACCAACTAAAAACATAAACCTTGATAACAAAATAATAAGAAATAAATACAACCCCATTACTAACCCAGATCTCTAACAGGTAGTGGTATGAAACAAGCAACTACTAACTAAATTATTACATTTCAATACTAAATCCTTAATTAAAAGATACATACACTCCACAAATATAAATACAACCAACTAGAAATATTACACAAGTTTTTACTGATACCCAAAAGTCCAACCTTCTAGCAGAGTGCAACTAGGCTGCCTAAGGTCCACAACAAGTTCTTCTCGGATATAGCTCCTACTTCGTATCTTTTTCTTCTTTAACTGAAAAAGGGTTAGAAACAATAGCAAGGAGTGAGCAAGGAGTGAGCCAAATGCTCATCAAGTAACAATATAGATGCAAAGGAATCAATAACAGAAATATGGATATAACAATATATGGATCATTCTTTGAGCTCTTCCAATATTTGACAATTTATAATCCATTTCCAAGGTAAGGAGAAAGAGAGAGCAATCAATTATCTTTTTATTGCATATTTCCACCTTTAAAACATTTTAATTAAATTAAGCTTTTTATTAATACCGGACAATACGGGTGATCAGCCACGTAATGTCCCCATACCGGACACTAGGTCCCTCTGGACTTTAAAAATTAGGTTCCCAATTAGGCAACACATTGGCCTTTAATGCTGGACTAGGACCACCCTAGCCTCTTACGCTAAATAAAAGTGCTGGACTAGGACCACCCTAGCCTCTTACGCTTTTCCAGTTTATAAACAAATTTATTATTAATAAATTAAAACATTTCACTTTGCAATCCTTAAACTCACTGATAACAGATCAGCCCAGCTTAAGGAATCTTAAAACATTTTGAATAAATAAGCCATTTTAATTTGCATTTATAAAAGATTAAGGGTCAGGGAAGCATTCAAATGTAGTTGCAACAGGTACACAAGGTAGGGATTCAAGTATGATTCAAAAGTATTTAAGAATAAGGTTTTTTCAAGCACATAATCATATAAAGAGGTGATGTGAATAATTAACTCTGGTAGGTTTAAGAAAACGGGATTAAATAAAAAGGGATCATGAGCTAGTGAGGAATAAAGTAAATGTTAAGAATTAATATTCCAGGGATTATAAGAAGGATTTTATTTAGGTAATTTAGGAATTAAATGAAAAGAAAAGGTTTATGACAGAACAAAGCACGAATTATAATTTATGATTAATAAATGAACAAGAACTAGTGCAATAGTTGGGTGCAAAGGTTTACACAATTATTCAAGGCAGCAATCAATAAGGTACGAGGGTTTAAATAGTTTATTCATGAAGATAAATAACAGGGTACGGAAGTTTAATTAATTATTCAGAGGTACGATCAAGAAGGTACAAGGGTTTAAACATCAATCATAAGAGCAAGTAATGGGGTAATTAAACAATGATTAATAAGGATAACAATAAGGTTTAAAAGTTGAAGCAATAATTCATAAGGATAAGCAATAAGGTATGCAAATTAAATCAACAATTCATAAATAGTTCAAGGAGTCTGAACTCAATATAAGGTTCAAGTCACTTGCCTTAACAGAATACTTCCTCGCTAGCCACTTAGCTCAAAAACTCTCAGCCTTTGCCTTTCCTTTATTCCTTGGGTCTACGTCCTTCGAATCTACACATATAAAAACAAAATTTCAGAATTCTATACAATATTCGACGTTCCTCTACAACATATAATCTTAATCTACCCTTGCGATAGTCCTTAAATTTATTCACTTTATTCCTATATTATCAACCCCTGACGACTGACATAAATAAAAAAATATATAATTATAACCGAATAGCATTTAGCGAAAATAATTACATAATTAAAATATAATTCAAATACCACTCCAACTATTAGTACACACACACACACACACACATATATATATATATATATTACAAAAGAACTTATCGAAATTGTTTTAGGACTGCCATCGAGTTTTAATAAAATTTTGACATAGTTTCCTCTATAATTATACCTTAACCATAAACCTGTTTAAGTCATCGATCACTAGTACATGTCAAATACAACACTTAAATGTATTACTAAAACAATTTAGACCAACAGAATCCGTAGCCATACAAATTACAACTCGAGCATCATAATATCGGCCAGTCAAACTTTACATATAAATATAATCCAAAATTTACAATAGTAGTTTCTCAAAATTCTGCATACATATCCGACAAATTAATTTTACAAACTACTTAAAATCTTTACATCATAAACCACTGCATAACCATGAACTATGTAAATAAATCGACAATTAACAGAACCGAGCTGCCAATTCAACCCATAACTAAACAACAGTAACAATCAAGCTCCAAAACAGAAAGCCCCCAAATTCGAATCACCCATTTGGTCACACACATACACACGAGGTAAGTATATACCACTGCACACAGACTCGCTAACACAGGAGAGGAATCACAGAGGCCATTCATACACGCAACATCGCAACTACCATACACACACACTCCATAATTCACACACACCGCACGCCATAATCACACACACACGAACAGTTTATACCCACACACACAGTCACACCACCACTGTAAACCCACGTATACACGCCTTGGATAAACACACACAAACGCGATTGTAGAGCAGGGGAGAGCAAATGATACTCGAACACAACCACACTCATAGAACTCAGCCCACACAACACAATCGCGGATACAAGACGACAGAGGAGAGGGAATGAACTAGTAAACAAAAATAGAGTGTGTACAGCTAGTGAATTCGTGAAGGAGAGGGACAATACCTCGAGGTTTTTGATGTAAAGTCGAGAGAGAATTTGAGAGAACGAGAGACAGAGGAGAGTTCCAGAGGTTCAAAGAAGGATCGAGAGATTTATTTGGGGGAAAACTGATTTTAGGGATTTATGAAATAAAAAAAGGAATAAAAGACATTCTAAGGATTTTATAAGAGTTTTCTAATTAAACCATTAAAAATCCATATCGTAACATAGCATATAAATAGGTAACAATGGAGAAAAATCAAAGTTTAATTTTTTTAAAACGTAGAGAATGAAATTATCTATCTCCCCATATTTTTAAGATAAAAAACGAATTTAATATGGATTTTACAATATTAAATCAGTAAAACACAAATCAATTCATAAAATCCTTTTAAAATCCTTAAAAATCAAAATAAATCCATCTAATATTTTTAAAACTAAAATAAACTAATAAAATTAATAATGCAACAGATTTCATAATTTTTACTAATTCCAATAATTTTATAAAAATCTCAGAAGATAAATAACACATGATTTAAATAGGATTAAATCCCCAAAAATAAAAGTAAAAATACGTAGACTATCAGACACATATAAATCATCAATAAACCCACAAATATAATATCATACATATTTCACCTCCTAAAAAAAATTCACGTCACATAATTCACATTTAAGATTAAATAAATAATTATAAATATTAAAAATTTCTAAGGCGTTATAGAAAACCTCAAGCCCCATGCCATATGAGGAACCCTCTCTCCATGTGAATTCAGGTATAAAAACTTCTTCTAACCCCTATTTTTCTGTAGGTCATGAGAGCACTTATCTAAATTTGAGTGATACACTTGAAAAGATGGACATAGATCCACACACAGAGAGGCTGGCTCCTGACCAGGCAAAAGGAGAGGTAGAAAGAGTGTTGACTTTAGATAGTCAAAGTGAGAATGAGGGTATGGATGATCAACTCTATAGTGAGGGAGAGAAAATTAGGAAACCACCATCGTTTGATTTCTGGGATCAGGTTTTTCCTGAATCTTGGTCTGAAAATCTTGGTATGGATGCTGGTACTTATTATTTTATCAAGATGCATGAGAAGCATGACTTAGCACATCACAATGCAAAGCCAGAAGTTAAAGCTCATAAACAGAAAGAAAGGCTTGCAGAGATCATTAACAGAAGAGGTGGGAGGCTGAGACAAACTTCTACTCAACCAGTACCAGAAGAAATTCCTAATGATCCTAGTATTCTTTTGTTTGTACTTCCAATTTCAGCTAGATTTGAGACATCAACAATATCTGATCAATCTAAGGAGGAGTCAGGATTTGTAGATGTTAGTACACAGAATACTGGTGAAGGACAGGATTATCATACTTCAGCTCCAGATCAGAAAAATGAAGATGTTTGTACTTCTACTCAAGTATTATTACTTGAATATCATTCTCAACAGGCAACTTCTTCTACAAGACTTGAAGATAATGTTCTTTATGCATCTGAATCTGAAGATACAACAAGCACTTCCAACATTGAAGTCAATTCTGAAATTCTTAAGGACATTCAGAAATCTCAAAGTGATATTCAATCGAGACTTCAAATTCTTGAAAATAACCAAGTCACTATCATGGACAATCAAGCAGTTCTGATGAATCTCATTTGTTCTGTTACTGAATCTCTTGGAATTCATGTTGCTGATGTAAAAAAGGGGGAGATAAAGACAATTCAGAAGCAACAACAACAACAGACTGGGGGAGATAAGCAGACTGGGAACAGAAACAAGGGTGACAGAGTTGGTAAATTTCATCATGGAAGTGGTAAAGGAAAAGAAGCATCAAATAGTTGAATTCTTTCTTCTAAGTACTAGATACATGTCTATATCTGAAGAAGGAGGTACTTAACTTCATGATCTTGAATTCATAAATTCTATTCTGGTTGTATTGTTATATGTTTTGACATCTACAACTTAGATTTATGCTTCAGATTCTAAAGCATAAATAGGGGGAGATTGTTATGAATAATTCATAAGTTGTGATGTTAAGAATAGAATTTTGCTAATACTTCTTGTATATCCTGATCTTATAAAGGATGTAGCACTTTGTATAGGATATAATAGAATTTTGATATATGTGCTAAACAGTAATCTGTAGAATTTAGTCAGGAACAGTGTATCGGGGACTACATGTCAGGAACAAAGGAGTAGATCCTGATACAGTAAGTCAGATCCTGATCAAATACTGATGGGATAATCAGATCCTGATGCAATGGGAAATCCTGACATCAGTCGTGTTACTGATGATGTCAGTCGTGTTACTGATGATGTCATTATGGATGCTACAGAAACTGGCAAGTGCTATAAAACAGGATCTTTGTTTTGGAAAACAAGCAAGAAGATATCGTGAAGGAAACGAATTCTCTATTGATGTAAACTATCAACTGGACGGCAGAACATTGTCATAGATAGATTATAATTCTGTTATTAGTTGATAGGTAGCAATATAAATACTCTCTCTATATCATTGTAAAAAAAAAGTGTGTGAGCAAGTGAGTTCGTAAGATTTGTATTCGAGAGTTCGAACCAAACAGAGAGAGAGATTTGTATTGTAAGCAGCTGCTAAAGGTATTGTACACCTTTGGTAGAGTTTGTATTTGATTATTTTAATACAAACAAAGTTTGATTCATTCGTTTATTCTTGTTCATATAATCAAGCAAAAATCAGACACGATTATATAACTTGTATTCAACCCCCCCCCTTCTACAAGTTATTCGAGTTAACACTATATGTCTATAGAATTTGAAAACATAACGGTTGAAGAACAAGTTATCCAATTTGATCACATAGGGCAATATAAGTATTTTCATCTTATACTACGATTCATATTGATAAACAATTATGAGCCTATGCTAACATGGCAAGTTCTAAACCTCAAGATCCACTTTCACTTCATAAGAGATTAACAGATTAGATGTTCGCGGCGCATCTAACAATTAAGCATAACCATACAAGGATATCAGATATACGCCACACACAGATCTTTAAATATCAAGATACTAAACTACATAATTAAATCTTTTAGGATCCCATGACAACGATTAGTTCATAATTGAACTGCTCGTCACCATGGGAATTGATGAAAACATGATAATAAACAAGATATGAAAGAACGTTGTAATAAAATTAAAATAATAGAGTTAAGAAAACAAATCTAGAATTTAGAATAACGTCTGGGAAAGAATACAAAAGATGTAGTAGAGCGAGATTCATTGCTTGTCACGAGCTTGAATCTTTCTCCACTTTTCACCGTTACAAAATCTACGTTACAATAATAAAACGATACAATGTGTTTAAATAGGCTTACGAAGCCTTGCTACATAAGAAACTACCTTACAAAACTAATAGAATTTGTCTTGGTACAGGAAACTTCCAAAAATACGTTTACAACTCGAATTAGGGCAAAAAAATATAAAAATCAGCAAAACTGGCCGCACAGGGGCACAGTCTGCGCACCTAGGGTGCAGCCTGCGCAGTCCAATTCTGTTCAAGGGCGCAGTCTGCGCACCTAGGGCACAGCCTGTGCAACAACTTCCTGGAATTCTCCTGTTTTCTGCTATTTCGCTTCGTTTTGCTTCGTTTTCACTCCAAATGCTTCCGTTCTTTTTGCATTAGCTTCCTTATTCAATTCTCTATCTAATGGATCACTATGGTGGTCTACCACAAGTCTCCATTTTTCACTCGAAAGCTCTAATGCAATTCCAAAATTGATGGAAACGTAAACCCTAATCGACAAACTGGCAATCCTGCACACTTAAGCAAAATACATCAAAACAACAACACACTTGAGTCCAAGACAATCAATTTAAGCCGATATGGAACGTTCCAAGTGGATATAAAATCCACTTATCACCCCGTTTGAAAAATCTTATTTCTCAGAAATAAGTTACTTATTCTGGAAAAAAGTACATAAATATGTACTTTTTTCTGAACTAAGTAACTTATTTTTGCAAGATAATAAATATTAAACTTCCCACACACATTTTTTTCCAAAAAAAAATTATGTAAATACGAATTTTTTTCTGAAATAAGTAACTTATAAGTTGGATTTAAGATTTGACAAACGGGGCCTATATATATATCTATATCTACATATTTATATCTATATATCTACATTAGGGGTGTATCGACGATTCGCTCAATCATATTAACCACTCACACCGCTCGTAACCGAGCCATGTTTTGTGGATAATCGTGAAATGTGGGTTGGTTGCGGATGTAAATTTTAATAATCACTTATTTGCGGTTTGGTTGCGATTTTATATGTTCAAAACTCGCAAAATTTGAACCACAACCGCAAAACGCAATATACATATAATAATTTATATTTTTATGTAATACATACTCCATCTGTCCCCACTGATTCTTTACATTGGGAAACGTAATTCTGGCACGGATTTTAAGGTGCATTTTGCGTATAGTTTCATAACTTATTTTTAAAATTTTCTTTTTTGTATAAAAATAGAATTGTTCTATTTTTATACAAAAAAATAAAATTCTAAAAATAAGTTATGAAAATATACTTTTTAAGAGTCTTAAAATGCGTGTCAAGCAGTGAAAAAAAACTGTAAAGAAATGGGAGGGACAGAGGGAGTAATAAATAATAAAAGTTACTAAGTTTGACAAATATATATGTAATCATATATATATATATATATATATATATATATATATATATATATTATAAGATTGACAGCACCCCATTGATTGAATCTTACAAAAATTTTAATGGATAAATTTAAGTGATGTGCTTCTTGTACCCCATTTTCATGTTTAAACTTCTACACTACTTGTGGACTCCTGGAAATGGACAAAATTTTGCTTAAACATGTTGTTGTTATGTTTGTATTTGAGTATCACTTGTTCTTAACTTATGAATGTTGGGCCACGCGCAACACCCATTAACTCCACATTATTATGATATTATCCGCTCTGGACCGTGGCCAAGCCCGTACGGATTTGTTTTTGGGCACCTTCCAAAACGCCTCATACTAATGGAGTTATCTAGTTGTTAATTAACTAGCAATCTACCCCTCCCACAAACAATGTTAGACAACTCCCAACAATCTCCCCCTTCACATATTGGCCTCGACACCTGTCGAATCTGCCTCCTTCTATGTGTTCCGACTCCCCTTAAACCATATTGGATGTTCCTGGCTATCTTACTCCCCTTAGCCCTATACTAAAAGGCCCATCTGCCTCCCCCTTAAGCCCATCCTGGGGTTACCCATCTGCCTCTTCCTAGATCCATCTAGAAGCCCATCGAGATTGTTATGTACTGTTATTTGTTATAGCTCTGATACCACTTGTTGGGCCACGCGCAACACTCATTAACTCCACATTAATATGATATTGTCCGCTCTGGACCGTGGCCAAGCCCGCACAGATTTGTTTTTGGGCTCCTCCCAAAAGATCGCATACTAATGGAGTTATCAGGCTACTTATTAAGTAGCAATCTGTCCCACCCACCTACAAACAATGTGGGACAACTCCCAACAATGAATATTTAGTTGTATCTAAAAATTGATAACTTGAATCCAGTATGTATAACAATGTATTATTATTTAAATTTATTACTATCATTTTATTTCGATATTTGTAATAGGTGGTTGAACCGCAAACCGAACCAAATCAACCGCACTTTTGCGATTTGAATTGATGTGGTTAATCGTAATCGCAAATGCGGTTGTGGTTGAAATTTGTATAAAACCGCTATATATTATTTGGTTCGACTATTAGTTGAAAACAGAACCAATCTGAACCGCGTACACCCGTAATCTACATATATTATGATAACAGGAGATCGGAGAGGTTTTCACTAAGAAGCTTCAATATATTTTTCTTCATTTTCCACATTTTTTATTTTTTTCCTAAAATAATTTCCTCGCATTTAAAAGGATTTTAATCAGTCATTATTTGTACATATTAAATACACTATATTTTATATTAAATATATAATTTTATAAATTGTTGAGTATGAAATACATACATAAGAAAATACAGAGGGGGGATGAATGTATTTTCAAACTTTTCTTTGAATATGAATCTTAAGAACGTTTGTTTGATGGTTTAAATCTGTTTGATGTTTGTGTAGCTAAGTGTGTGTTTGTGTTTAACAAGATAAGTATGCGGAAATAAGAAACACAAGAACACGGTACTCACTTTAATCCAATATGGTATTAGATAAGGATTTTTCTACAAACTGTGAATACAAATGTTAGTATTCTCAGCTGCATTTTTCTCAGAGAGATGTTCTAAGTTGTTATGAGAAAACTAAATAATGCTCCAAAAATTCTCTCACTGCTAGAGAAGTGAGGTTGTACACTTATAGAACATGTGTACACTCTACTTATTACAAATGATAGAACAGACAAATCTACTTTCTAACTTGTCTATCCCTATTTCGGAATACGTCCAGGCAACATGTAATTTTGACTTTCTTTAACTTGCCCAGATCCACTTCTTTAGCAGCTTGTCTCTTGTAACAACTCTCTGAGCTTCTTTGTAGACTTTCCAAAAACACTTTACAGTACTGTGGTCCTGAAAGTGTTTTGGCTTGTTGCAGACTTCTGACTTGTACAGCTTCAGTATTTTGTCTTCAAGAATCCATTCGAGAAATGGTTAAGTGATTGATTCGAGAACTAGGATTGGCTTACTAGATAACTCTCAGTTTTCGAACAATGTATAATTAATATGTCAGACCACTTCTTGAAATAGCTATTTCTTTAGGAATCCTTGAGTTGTCAAATAGAGCATTTGACTTGTCGAATTTCCTGAGATGTCGAATAGCTTCTTAATTCTTTGAGATATCGAATGAGACTTTGTAGACTCTTCGAGAACTCGAATGATACTTTGACTTGTTGACTTCTTGAGTTCTCAAACAGTGTCTTTTGAGATATCAAATCCCTGACCTCGACTTCTCGAATAGATCAAAGTACTTCTCGAAATAGTACTTAGGCAAATCTTCAATCTTTAAAATCCAACTGTGTTTATTTTGACAGCCTTGTTCTTCAAGCTTGAGGCATGATCTCTGGATCTTCTTTCAAGCATTATTTCATGACATCATTTACAGTTACACAGATAGAATTTTGATGCCTATTACATGTACTAATACAAGTAGAAACTCTACAACTAGAGGTTCCCCCAGATAAGGGGTCATGTAAGTAATGCAAAGCGTTGTACATGCATGCCTCTGTGATTAACAATCTCCCCCAAATTGTGAGTAAGACCCTTAGTCATAATTTCATGTCTGATAACAAGCCTAACATACATAAAGATAAAACTTTGAAGAGTACAGGTATGAAATGATTGACAGTATGGATATAATTACAAAGAGAGTATTCTTACAGACTATGAAGAAATACTAGCCATTTTCCCTTGATTTCATCCCCTGAGCTTTGGCTTGTAGATCATCATATTCCTTCTTTTTTCCATTCTTCATCCTTCCTTGCATTTTCATCCATAGCTTTTATGATGGCTGCCATAACATCAAGTTCTTCAAGCAGAATTGAATCCTTAAAATCTTCAAGTACTTGATTCATCAAGTTTTCAGGGTAATGATTGACCAGGTTCATCCTGATATTGACATTATCTCCATTTCTCCTCCTATACTTCACAACATAGGGATTGAACTGAACTCTGCACAACCCTTTAGCCCTTAACTCTTCTGCTTTGGCTTCAAGTACATCAAGATCGTCCTCTCTTTTCCTTCATTTCTCCATGCACTCCCTTTTCACTTCCTCTTCATGATCTCTCTTCATCTTTACGAAATATATGAGTTCCAGATTCCAAACCTTCTCCACTTTGTGTTCACTGTTCAGTAATGCAATTTTTATTTCAATGTCATACAGTTGGCCCCATTGTTGACACATTCCTTGTTTGAACTCCATCTCTCTACCATCTGAATATTTGAACTCCAAGCAGTCATCCACAGTTGCTACATGATAGATTCTTTGAGTTCTTAGAAATGCCAATTGATCTTCATCATAATCTTCATCAAGAGGTGGTAAATCTAGTCCCAGAATAATTATGAGTGCCTGGGATGAGGGTGTCTTCACCTTTCTTGCCTTTCTGGCTACATGCTTGAATCTTGTCTTTTTCATCTCCTTACAGGAGAGGAATTTGTAGCCTTTATGGTTGGACCATTGTAGTACACCATTAGCAGTTTCCTTGTGGAGACATACAAGTGGTTTCTTGAGTTGGGATTCCTTTGTCGGAGATGGCTTGACAGTTTCAGAAGCCATGGGTATAGATTTTGGTAAGTCATCACTAACTGCATCCACCCTAGACATAGAGCCTTGTGTTTTGGTGGGAATACTGCTAGTGATGCTTTGGGCTTGCTGTCTTCCACTCTTTTTCTCATACACTTTCTCACTTCCTTTATCATCATCACCTTTCCTTCTTTTACCACTTCTCTTCCTCTTTTCTTCATTATCCTTATTTCTCCTTTTTGATCTATCCTTGCTGCCACCCTGATCTTGATCATCTTCATCTCTCCTTCCTGACTTGTCTCCTCTATAATAAGGTTGAACATTTGACTGTGAATTGATGAACTTAATCAGAATATCCAGAGTTGACTTCTCAGTTTTTGACTTTCCTCTTCTTGAATGTAAGACACTAGCCAAATACTTGATTGTAGACATGTTGTTCGGATTGAGGTGGTGACGAAATCTAAAGAAGATAATGCATGTAGTTCCTTCATATAGAATGCAGTGAGGCTGAGGAATTACCTGGGGTAATTGAGATTTCATACAGCTTGTAAGATTCTCATGGTGTTTGATGTTGTCCTCTGACCCATTTGATTCTATCTTCTTGATGAATGTTGCAACTTCAGTACAAGATAGAACTTGTATGGCTTCAATGTGGATGTGGAAGAAAAATTTGGCAGTGTGGACTAGGACTTCTCTTTCTTCAGTGGTGATGAGGGCATAATGGTTGTTTTGAACAACTTGCCTTCACTCTACAGTGACCAAAAATATGTCTTGGACCAGGAGCTTGAGATAGTCAAAGTAGTGAAAGTTGCTTCTTTTCCTCAGATTCTGTAGATGCTTCAAGAAGGCTATGTCATGATACAATTTTGAATTGGCAGCCTTTTGACATACCTCATGAGAAAGAACATCTTTGAATTCTGATGGTTCAACTTGAGAAGAATGTCTAGCAATGTCAGGCACTTGAAATTCATATTCTTGAGGAGGTGGTTGGGGTTGAGATTGGTTTGCTTCTGGAACCTTGGCCACTTCTACTACAACCACTTGCTTTAGCTTGGCCTCTTCATCTGCAGCCACAACTACTTTCTTCAACTTTAACTCACCCTCCTTGGCTACTTGCTTTTGTTTCACAGGTTGCCTGTTTTGAATTCGCAGATTTTAAGAGTGATCTAGGCTTCAGCCATTCTGACATAAAGAGAGAGCTAAAACTAGGCAAGCTAGATTCCTCAATTACAGATGCAACTTCGGTAACCGGATAGAATGAATCTACTACTGTTGTCTCCACTGAAGTGGGATGAGTTACAACAGTAGTTTACACAGGCACAGAGTCTCTAGTAAAAACTAATGAAGCCTCTGTGGTTTTGATGGTGTCATTAAGAGATGCCCCAGCATGCATTCCCTCACCATCTAAATGTAGGTCCTGGGTGGTGAGCAAAGTGTCTTGCACTAAGTCACTTGAATCCATTGGCTCACCAAGAGAAGGAAGTTCTTGGTGATCAATGCCTTTCTACTCAATTACTTGAGTTGCAGGCTGCAAATAAATTTCTACTGTAGTTTCTGGAAGAGAATTGTCTTGTAGAATTGATTTTGGCAACTCCCCCTGAGAAATAGGAGGGATTTCAATTGTGATGTGCTCTCCACTCAGTGTTGTTCCAGCCTTATCACTCCCATGTACGGACTTTTTACAGGATTATGCATCAGGGAGAATACTTGATTCTATAGATGCACCCTGTTGAGAGGGAACATCTAGTGAGCTGTTTGCCCCTGATTTTACAACTTCAGCCATTTGTGTGACTGAGGAGGTGGTTTTCTTGGATTTCTTCTTCTTTGGCCTTATTAAGGGTGACCCTGGTTCCTCACTTTTTAATCCTACCTCAGCATTCAATGCTACTTCTGATAACATGTTTGTAAGAACCCAAATTTTCGGTAGAATTAAAACTTTTCTTAATATGATTAAGTGCATTAGTGAATAGTGATTTTGCGGATGAATAGTGATTTTTGGGAACCAAGAAAATTTTCATGTCACCCTATGCACGAGACATGGTATGGATATTTCGAAGTCATATTAGTGATTCACGGAGTAAATAAGTGTATGTAAAGACGATCGGAATTCAGAAAATCCAAAGTTTATTTTTATGGAATATTTGACCGGGCCGTGAACCGTACATCAGTATTATCAAAAAATGAGATATTAAAATTGAGGATTTGATGATTTTATATTTTAAAATTTTATAAAATGCGATTTGAGAATTTAGAACGAAAACCACTGAGATAGTGAAACAAGCGTTCTAGAAACCTCTGGAACTTTATAACGAGATTAAGCGATAAAGCGAAAGAATCATGGATTATGGATTGATTTTATAACAAGATTAAATATCCTACATGATCATCAAGAGAATTATATCAAGTGGATTAAATGATTTAATCAAGGATTAAATCAAAACAATTTAGAAGTTAAGTGATTTAAATCACTTAAATCAAACAAGGAACAAAACAAATATCTACCAAGATTCTTCAATACTCTTTGCACAAGGACCAAGGAGTATCAAGTGGATTAAGATCTTATCCAAGTCCATTGCTTACATCATTTCATAGTTGAATTAGTCAAGATTGGTGGAGAAAGAAAAAGAAGAAAAAAGAGATCCAAAACTGCCCAGTAGAAACACCCTCAAAGAAAATTTTATATCTCCACTTCTACACATTCAAAAATCACCAAATTTTAACCATAGCTCCCCCATAATATGTAGAACACACGCCTAAATTTTGGTAGCAAACAAAGGAGTGTAGACTAGTCAAATATCTCCCCCAAGTTGAAGAATCGAATCTGCCCTGTTCCTGGAAATTTTTGCCATCGATCTTAAAACACCCATAAGTATAGCTTCAAGAATTCCCTTGTGATGATATAGGACTCAAACGAAAGTCCTTGAAGACTAGAAAGTGTGGTAATAATTTTAGCACCAAATTCTTATTTTTCGATTTATTATGAATTTTATAAGATGAGGATGAATAGTAATTTCAAGTTGTTTTCTTGTTTTGATCTTAAGGATTTAGCACTTTAAGGACCATATAAAGCTTGTTAAAGGTTTATAAACACTTGATAGTGTTGTTAGAACATCCAAGGAGGTAAAACCTTCATCCACCCTTTGAGTTCATATGAGTTTTGATGATTGTTTTGATGTTATATGCCTAAGTGATCATGTTTATGTTTTTTAGTGGTTATTTAACTTTGTAAAATATGAAAAATGGTGGGTGTTGGATTGTAGCGACTCCACTGACCTTAGAGAAGTAAAAAGGATGTTTGTTGAGGTTATGGATGTATGGTATGCCCGGTGTGGCTTGGTTATGTTGTGATAAAATGGTAATGTTTGATTTAGAGTCGTCGTAATGCCCAAATTTCTTGAACCATGTTGATAGTAGCTACCCGAGTCCTTAAGCATGTTTAAACTGCAACCACTGACCATATTGGGTAGGTTCTGGAGTCTAGTTTATGTGGCTGCTAGAATCGTGTCAAAAGAGTTTACGGTTTGTAAGTAATGACCGTTTTAGTGAAAGCGATTCGAGAAACCATGTCGAAGAAATGTATCAACTTTGAGGTTTGAGACCCTTAAAAATTGAATTTGAATGTGATATTTTGAGGATAAATACTAAGATCAGTTAGGAAAGTATGAGAAGTGGTTTCGAGTCCAAAAGATTATTTTACAATTTTATAAAAATAAAACAACAGAGGTTGCGCAAATGAAAACCACTAAGAACGCGACTTAGAAACCAATATTCCAAATGGTTAAGTATAACTTGAATTCGAGGATTGATTTCGAGCCAAACTTATGACTTAAGTAATTGTCGACTAACATAGACTTAGTATGGGTTGGGTATGAGCAAATAGTGATTTGGTTGTGTTTCGCTTACGTGTTTAAGCATTAAGTTATAAGTGGATTATCCAGGGGATTAATCGTATATTTTCTTTTACCTTGTCTAGATTGTCCGACATTGTCACGAGCCCCTATTACTTCTCGAGCGTAAGGCAAGTTTTCTAAACTTTTACTTTTGAAGTATTGTTGTACAATACTGCTTTTTGCCATATATAGTACTATACTGTTTTGCGATAAATGTTATATCGTGTTGACTTTGAATTTTATTTTGGTTTATATACTAGCTTTGAGATAAGTAGTTATAAATTGGTATACCATGTAGCTCTAGAGATAAGAGCATATTCATTATTTTCGACTCTAAACCGGGAGTCGGTATTTTGAGATATAGAGATAGTCGTGGAAACCCAGAGGAATGTTATTTATAAACATTAATTATATTTCCATAAAGTATTAATTACTTGAAAACCATTTGAGGACTGTTATTTGAATATGATATCCTTCGAGGAATGATATTTGCTCACTATATCTTTCAAGGAATGTTATTTGAGTATTATCTCAGTCGAGAAATACTATTTGAATATTATTTCGGTTATATATGCTAATGGAAGGCGTAACTGTTTTCGAAAGTATAAGTATATTATGATACTGGTTTTATGATTTGATATTGGCTTATAAGCTAGATATGTGATATATTAGTTATAAGCCGGATATTGCTAAGACCCTTAGTGAAGGGCATATGATTTTCATTCTTCAAATATAGACCGGGAGTCGGTATTTCTGTATATACTGTGATTATTTTAGGAGGAAAATATTAGATAAATGTTTTTCCATTATTTCTTTAATGAATATTATTTTGAGTATTCATTTGAGTTTATTTATTTATTTAATGAATATTCATTTAAGGTTTATTTATTTAATGAATATTATTTCAAATATTCATTTAAGGTTTGGATTATTTATCGAATATTATTTCGAGTATTCATTTAAGAAATTATTATTTAGTGAATATTTTTTATATATTCATTCGAGGGTTATTTATGAGCAATATTTTGATCAATAAATATTCTGTAAATATTTATGAGTTAATAAATATTATTGGAATATTTATTTAATACTTTTAAATTGGTTTTCAAAATAAATTATTTTATTCAAAAAAATCATCTCTGATCTTCAAATATTATGTAAAATATTTCTGAGTTTTATTATAATTATTTATCAAGGAAAGGTTCCCAAAACCCTATTTTCCATTTAAATCTATCTTATAGGAAGATTTAAATAAAAAACGCAACTTACTCAGTTATAATACCACTCAAAGTGGTGTCTGAGGAGGGTAGATGTACGCAGACCATGCCCCTATACAATAGGGAGGCTGTTTCCGAAGGACCCCCGGCCATTACAAATATAGAAATACAAATGCAGAAAGGAAACCTAATACAAACTAAGAAACTCACACACACGCAGGAGTCGAACCCCTGACCTCCTTCAAAGGAGGTCAGTGGCTCAACCACTGCACCAACATGTTGTTGGCTTTATAGGAAGATTTAAATGCTCGCTAAAAAACTTTCAAAATATAAGGGAACCTTATTTGAGAGCTGTTATTTATTTTGTTTGACTGCCCAGTCATAAATCTTTGAAACTATTCTTTTCATTCGCAACTTGGTTGTTACTCATCAAATTGAATCTGTTGTTACTTCCTCATTGTTCGAGGGGTAAGATTGATGGAACAAGTCGATATCCATTAACAAGCAACAGCTTGGGAAATATTGGTGAATTTTTCTTTCCAATTAGATACGACTACTTTGTGGAGTCTTATCAACAAGTATTATACTTGGAGAAAGGAGGATGAGCTTTACGTTTCAGAGTCATGGATTCTATTCGAACTAGGAGTCGTGTAAGAGGCCGAGTAGCGCCAGTCCATCCCAAAGGCCCAACCGTTGGCCAGGGAGATCTAAAAGGGCGATAGACAAGTAATTCCGTCAGTTCTTCCTTCTACCGGTAGTAAAACTAATTTGAGCTGTACAATCTACGACTGATCATCGTAAGGATTGGAATAGCGGGAGCGGTGAATACTCCAGTATTAGTTCATCATCCAATTTGGATATTTCCTGCAACACGTATCGAAAAGACTTCTTTCAGGTTGACGGGTAGCTCCCGCAACACGTATCGAAGAGACTTCTTTCAGGTTGGCAGGGGTTTGAAAAGTGTTCAAAACTAAAGTTACAATATATTACCTTGCAACTTCCTCTTTTGAGATACATGTTAATACTTGCGTATATTTTGCATAGCAGATATTTCTACGGAAGTTATATATTAAATTACCTTGTAACTTCATTTTTTATATTATACTAGAACTTGGTTCATAGTATGAATAACGAAAGTTTGCAGAGATATTATGAAAATGATATTTGAAGTACTACAATGGTACTGTTTTTGAATATATTCCGATAAGGAAATACTTTTGGTAAAAAGATATTTTGATAATTATTGTCTTATACCCGCTATATATTCTGGGTTTGAATTAAAGGCAGAATTATGCCATACTTTCATTACCTTGCTGAGCTATCGCTCACTCTTGCTATTATTTTATATATATTATATAGCAGCGAAGCAGGATTCCAATGG
This sequence comes from Saposhnikovia divaricata, assembly GCA_036435485.1. Classification (NCBI taxonomy): domain Eukaryota; kingdom Viridiplantae; phylum Streptophyta; class Magnoliopsida; order Apiales; family Apiaceae; genus Saposhnikovia; species Saposhnikovia divaricata. The sequence goes on from CM071600.1 coordinate 132,331,193, forward strand.
GACGACACATACCCCGCAAGGCATTTCCATAAACAGTTTCTAGCAGTGATCCCGAGAGTAGTACGAACCAGTCGAACCAAGCTACAGCTTTTGGTTTTCATCTTATGTATAGATATGAATGGTATGAGAGGATTGTGAGCATCAGAAGGCTAAGTTGGTAATGTAACATTATTTAGATGTTCTATCAGTGATAGATTCAAAAGACATTTGGGTATTGTAATAAAAATTATTTATTCCGCAGTTGTTGTATTGTGTCATTTCTGAGACTCTAACATGTGTGTGTGTGTGTGTGTGTGTGAGATATATATTGTGGGGTCGCAAGTAGTTGAATTGTGTACATTACAAGTAATACAGGTAAGGCAAGGAGTAAATGGATCGTGACTACTCCAAATCCGTGACCCCGAATTTGGGGCTGTTACAATGTTCAATCCAGTGTGTTTTCTCTTCTTCTTCTTCTTATTACTAGCATCACCCTGTTGAGAGGATGATGTAGTTGGCTCAGTGTTTGGGAGAGTGTTTGGTTTAGAGGGTTGGATAGCAGGCCCTGGGTTAGTAGTTTGTACTACTTGCTTGGGCGCTGCTAACTCAGATTTTGAAGCACATGTTAGCCTGTTGTGAGGGTTGGACTTAAAGATTTCCGGCATATGAGGCGTAATCTCAACTCTTACATTCACAACATTCCTTGTATCCAAATTTCCAAAAATGAGTTTGGACATAGATTTAGGATAAGCTATGTTATTTTTATCTAACCTAGGAAATTCATTCAAGGTTTTATCTACATAATTGAGTGCAGATTGAATAAAATTAGGGAAAAAAGATATCCTTACCTCTCTGAGATGAGTCCTTACCAAGCCTCCCATACAGCTCTCGCATTATCAGTAGCTCAACATTGATTTTCCTATCATAGGCTAGGGAGTACACTATCTATTGTACAGGGCCATTGATTTGGTCGAAACTGGACTTTCTGGCAGTGAAAACTTGCAGAATTGTTGCAATACAAAACTCCATTCTTTCCTCAAATACTTCATGTTCAAGTGCCCAAGATTGATATCGGTTGAGTATCGGATGAATGAGAAGAAGTACTTCAGTTCATCATCTTTGCCCAAAGGATTATATTACTCTTGTTGAAGTCCCAATGCCTTGTTCATATCTCAGTTGTGATTGTGATTCCCTTCTTTTGAATCGTGCAGTAGATAGTATAGGTCTCTGTAGCCTTCTCTAGGGCATTCACTTCAACAACCACAGAGTCCCAAAATTGCTCTAGCATGTCTAGATATAGAACTGGGTTAGCAGTTAGAACAGTCTTGATGTATGATTCATTCAGCCACTTTAAAAAACACTTATAATTGGCATTGGGTGCTTCAACATCGCTGGAGATGGCGACAAAATTGGTGTTGAACTGTTTGTATGCCATTTGTATAGACTAGAAGGAAGAGAAGTTAAATGTTTGAAGAAGAATTTTGGCTTTTAGTGGGTTAAGGTTTTTGATTTTCAGAGGAGTGGGTGCTTAAGAAATCGATTGAAATGAGTAGAGCAGTTATGAAGATGTATAAAAGGGGATACTTGAATTGTCGATTAGATACATGTTTTGTATCGACAAGTCAGGTATTCAAGAAGTGAAAAAAAACTGTTTGATATGTCAAATATGGCATATTTGATAACTCAAGCAGGTAGAAACTGACAGCTGGCAGTTTATTTAATGTAAAATTGAATAATTAATGTTTTATGAGTGAGTTTAGCGTGTCAGACAAAAGTCAAAAGTGGTTTGACACTCAGCTAGGATTCAGCCTTTTCAAATGATTCGAGAACTCAAGAAATACCATTTGAGAACTCAGTGTTAGAGAAATAAATTATAGTATTCGAGAAGTCAAGAATGCCTCTGTTCGATATCTCTAAGAGACTCTATTCGAGAACTCGAGAGTACTATAAAGAGACTTGTTAGAGAAGTCGAGCATTGACATAAAATGAATCATTAGAGAAGTTTGTCTAATTGAAATATTATTATCACTCATAAAATTCAATTTTCACTATCTTTCTAAAATTCACCAGAAATATTCTAACAAATTAAATATTGATTTTCTCAAAATTTCATAGAAATTTCAAGTTAGCAGAATATTGAGCATACTTCAGCCAACACTTACTTCAAAAATATTGAGAATTTAGATAAAGTAAGTGTTTACTGCTGCAACAATTTTTGTTGACATTTTCACTTAGCCAGATTCTGAAGAATTTAGCATTCCAATCTCACTAACCAACCAAGTGAAGGTGGCTTCATCCAATGGCTTAGTGAATATATCAGCTAATTGTTTATTTGTGGGAACATAGTGCAACTCAATGGTTCCATTAGTTGCATGTTCCCTGATAAAATTATATCTGATGTCAAAGTGCTTTGATCTAGAATGATTGACAGGATTTGCAACTATAGAGATTGCACTTGTGTTGTCACACATGATGGGAATCCTTTCCAACACAAGTCCATAATCCCTAAGTTGGTTTCTAATCCAAAGCACTTGAGCACAGTAACTTCCAGTAGCTATATATTCAACCTCAGCTGTAGAAGTTGACACAGATTGTTGTTTCTTGCTGTACCAAGAGACTAACCTTTGTCCAAGGAACTGGCAGCTACCTGAGGTGCTTTTCCTATCCACTCTGCATCCAGCATAATCAGCATCAGAATAACCAACCAGATTGAACCCTGTGTCCTTAGGATACCATAAACCCAAGTTTGGAGTGCCCTTCATATATCTAAAGATCCTTTTGATAGCAATCATGTATGATTCCTTTGGATTTGACTGAAACCTTGCACACAAACATGTTGCAAACATGATGTCTGGCCTACTTGCAGTGAGATAGAATAGAGAACCAACCATGCCTCTGTAGACTGTGATATCTACCTTCTTGCCTTTAGCATCTTCATCCAATTTAGTGGCAGTGGCCATGGGTGTCTTTGCAGGTGAGCTATCTTCCAAATCAAACTTCATCAATAAATCTTTGATGTACTTGGTTTGACTGATAAAGATATCATCCTTTCTTTGACTAACTTGTAATCCAAGAAAGAATGTCAACTCTCCCATCATGCTCATCTCATATTTTCTTTGCATGAGCTTAGAGAATTTTTCGCTTAGCTTCTCATTTGTAGAGCAAAATATGATATCATCCACATAGATCTGAACTAGGATAATATCATTATCATGTTTCTTGTAAAACAATGTCTTGTCCAATGTGCCTCTAGTGAATTGATTTTCAAGTAGGAATTGTGATAGAGTGTCATACCATGCCCTTGGAGCCTGCTTAAGTCCATACAATGCCTTAAGCAATCTGTAGACAAAGTCTGGGAAATTTGGATCCTCAAAGCCACGTGGTTGTTGCATATATACTTCTTCTTCCAACTCTCCATTCAGAAATGCACTCTTGACATCCATTTGATAGACTTTAAAATTTGAATGAGCAGCAAATGCCAAGAAAATTCTGATGGCTTCCAATCTAGCAACAGGGTTAAAAGTCTCATCATAATCTATGAGTTCCTGTTGAGAGTATCCTTTTACAACCAACCTTGCTTTGTTCCTTATAATCACACCATCTTCATCCATCTTATATTTCAGAACTCACTTTGTTCCAATAATGGTTCTGTTCTTTGGTGCAGACACAAGCTCCCATACTTTGTTTCTTTTAAATTGATTTAGCTCCTCTTGCATGGCAATAATCCAATCTGGATCCAAAAATGCATCATCAAGTTTCTTAGGCTCAACTTGAGACATAAAGCAACCATAGAGACACTCATTTTGAGTTGTTCTCCTTGTTCTCATTCTTGTATTTGGATCTCCAATAATTTTCTCTGCAGTATGTGATCTATCCCATTTTCTTGTATGCTCAGATTGATTCTTTAAATGGGATGTTGCTTCATCATCCAAGTTATGATCAAGTTAATTTCTTCCCCTTGTGAAGGTGCTTTCATTCACAGGTGTGTCTTGGATGCTTGTATTTTCACTATTGATTGGCACAAATTCTTCTCTTGTCTCATCATTCACTGGAGTTTGTTGAGCTGTAACTTCAACTTCAGTTTCAATCTCTTCATCAGAATCATCTAAATTTTCAAATCTTAGAGGATCTCTATCTTCATCATTAGCTTCTTCTAGACCAGGTAGTTTACTGTCATCAAATGTCACATCTGTGCTTTCCATAACTTTCTTCTGACTGATGATATAGACTTTATAAGCAGTTCTCTCCATAGAATAGCCAAGAAAAATTCCTTCAAATGCTTTTGCATCAAACTTTCCAACATATTCAGAATTATCCTTCAACACAAAGCATTTGCTTCCAAAAGCATGAACATGCTTAAGAGTAGGCTTCTTTCCAGTCATCAAGTTGTAAGGTGTCTTTCCAATGTTTTTGTTGATGAGAGTTTTGTTTTGAAATAGCATGCAGTTCTCACAGCCTCAGCCCAAAAACATGTAGGCATCTTTGCATCAAGCAACATTGTTCTAGCAACCTCAATTAGAGTTTTAATCTTTCTCTCAACGACTCCATTTTTTTGTGGAGTTCGTGGAACTGAGAATTGTTGTGAAATACATACTCTTTGCAGAATGCATCAAGGATGGTATTTCTGAACTCTGTTCCATTGTCACTTCTCAATGCAATCACACTTGCACTGTTGGCCTTTGCTTCTTTATCAACTTTCTTCATGTGGACAATGATTACTTGTGGAGCCTCATCCTTTGATGCTAGAAATTCCACCCATGTATACCTTATAAAGTCATCAACCATTTCCAAGGCATACTTTTTTCTTGCAAGTGACATAATGTTGACAGACCCAAATAGATCCATATGAATTAGTTGTAGGGGCTCGGTTATTGATGTCACTGTCTTTGACTTGTGGCTTGACCTTTTCATCTTTCCCTTTTGACAAGCCTCACACACTCCTTCTTGACAGAATTCAAGTTTGGGCATGCCTCTCACTAACTCTCTTTTGACTAAAGAGTTAATGGCTTTAAAGTTCAAGTGTGATAGTTTTTTATGCCACAGCCGACAGTCTTCATTTGATGCCTTTGAGTAAAAGCAACAAATTTTATCCTTGCTTGTAGAATCCATATTAGCTACAAACAGGCTTCCTTTCCTTACTCCAGAAAGAGAAAGTTCACCGGTCTTCTTGCGAGTGATCAAAAATTCATCCTTGTCAAAACCCACTTTGAAACCCCAATTAGTAAACTGACCAACACTTAGTAGATTATGCTTGAGCCCTCTGACTAGTGCTACATCTTCAATGATGACATTACCAACTCTCAGTTTACCATATCCCAATGTGTTACCAATGTTGTCATCTCCAAAGGCAACCGTAGGGCCAGCCTTTTCTTCATACTGTGATAGCAGGGTCATATCACCAGTCATGTGGTTTGAGCATCCACTGTCCAACACCCAAATGACTTTCTTTTCTTTTTCTTTGCCCTGCAAACACAAATGTATTACTTCTTCTTTTGTACCCAAACAAGTTTGGGTCCACCTGGCTTAGAAACATTTTTATCATAAATAGCATGCTTATCAACTTTCTTAGGGCTAGTCTTCTTATCACAACTAGGAGTCTTAGAACTTGAGTTCTCAGACTTAGGTGACAGAGGTACCTTCCTAGCTCCAGGAAGACTTGAAGACTTTGACCTTATGTAGTGTGTCTGAGAATTGTGACTGATACAACCATCAATAAATTGCCTTCTTAAATTGAAACAACTAGTCATAACATTCATGTTGCATGGCATACAGTAAAATTTATCACATAAAGGAGAATCTCCATGTCTTAAAGGCGCAGAGCAATCATAGAAGGGTTTAGGCACACTACCTTCAGGTTTCTTGCAAGCATGAGTTAAGTGATTAGCATTGAAACAATTTTGACATGTTTTCCTAGGGGCATTAGGCATATAAGCATAGTTGGTATCTTTGTTAATCCTTAGTTTGCCATTCCTGTTTTGTTTCTTTTTAGCCATATTCTTCACAGATTCATTCCTTTTCGCTGGTTCAAACTTAACAGATTTTTCAGTTTTAGGTTCAACTCGAACAGGATTCTTGGCTTTCACTTTGGCACTCTCATTATTAGAGGATGCTGGTTGTTCACTTGATTGTGCGGTTGTTCACTTGATTGTGCTTCATCTTCTTCAATCCACATTTTCTTGATGAGTAAGGCTTCCTCATCAATTTTAAGTGTTGATTCTTTAAAGATAGGTGCCTTAGCATTTTTCAAAACATGAGGCACATTCTCATGAACAGCCTTGTCATCTTCAATGATAGCACAACCTTTCCTCTTCTTGAGAGTGTCATAATCAAAGCCAATAGCAGCCTTTGCATTCTCCTGATGTTTCTCATGATAGGATTGCAATAGGCTAGAGGAGTTCTTAAAGGTCTTTAGTTTAAACTCATTTTCAGCTAATTCATCCCTAATAGCCTTTTCAATCTAACTAGCACATAGAACCTGATTCTCTAGATATTCAACCTCTTTCTTAAGCTTTTCTACTTGCATAGCAGTTAGCTCTAGTTCCTCATTTCTTATGTTTAACAATTCATTTTTAGCAGGCAATTTCACAATCTCTTTATTAGTAACAGTCATACTAGTATGAAACATCTCAACAGATAATTGTTCAATCATAATCTTGTATTCAGAAATAGACATGTCTATAGTAGTGAGAGATGGTACTTGAGAGTCTGATGAAGATGTTTCTTCCTTGGAATTGGCCATCAAGGCATAGTTGTAGTATTTTTTCTCTTCTTCATCACTGTCAGTATCATCCCAACACTTCCCTTCAGCTATGTAGGCCTTGCCTGGTGTTTGCTTTCTCATAAGGGCCTCATACTTAGCTTCAAGTTCAAGAAAATCCTTATCCTTCTTTTTAGGCTTCTTGCATTCACTAGAAAAATGCCCTAGGTCATTGCATCTATAACATCTCACAGATGACTTATTCACATAGCAATTTTTGAATTTATTCTTGTTTGGCTTCACAGGTGTCTTGCTCTTGTTGAATGAATGGTTTTGAGGTCTAGGTTTGAAAGGTTGCTTTTTCTTGAATCTGATATTTGGGAATTTTTTGGCCATGAAAGCATATGAAGTAATTTCCATAGCATCTAACTCCTCAAGAGTGTAAAACTCATCTTCTTCCTTCTCCTCAACAGTCTCAGGCACCTCAACTTCAGGTTCATTATCCACTATTTCTTCTATCCTTAGCTGACTTGAATAGATGCTTTACGATCTTGAATAGATTAGTTGACAATCAAGGCACATGATGTATTTACCATTCTGCCTTGGTTGGCTTGGATAGCCCTCTTCTGAAGTAGCTCAAGCTCATGAGTCTTCAATACACCATAGAGCACGTCAAATGTAACTCTGCTTAGATCTCTTTCTCTTAGAGAAATGACCCTCTGCTCTAGGTGGTTGGGTGAAGAGAGTAGAAACTTCCTATTCAGTTCCTTGGTAATGTAGACTTTTCCATTCATCTGTAGTTCAGTCACCTACTTGTGAAATCTCTCAAACATTTCAGTAATGCTTTCTTTAGGCTGAGCCATGAAAGCTTCATACTGAGTGACCAGTATCTGTTTTCTGTTTTATCTAACTTCCTCTGTCCCTTCACACAGAATTCTAATGTGATCTCACATCTCTTTTGTTGTTGTACATGAAGCTATGTTGGCAAACATTGAAAGCTCCATTGAATCTATGATCAACAACATGAGATGGCTGTTAACAACAACCTTCTCTTTTTCTGTGTCTGTCCATTTAGATGGTTCCTCGGGAACACAGGTTCTTGGAATGGTTATTTTTCCAACAGTTGACTCAGCAATTTCTTGTTGTGGAATAAATGGACCATTCTTGAGAATCTCAGGGTATAGAGGGTTAGCCGCTTTGATGAACAACATCATCTTGATCTTCCAGAGGTTGTAGTTGTCTTTATCAAACTTAGGGACCTTCACCGTTCCTGTAGTCTTTGGTGTATTCATGATCTTTTCCTGTTTTGACTAACAGCCTGCTCTGATACCACTTGTTGAGTATGAAATACACACACAAGAAAATACAGAGGGGGGTGAATGTATTTTCAAACTTTTCTTTGAATATGAATCTTAAGAAAGGTTGTTTGATGGTTTGAATCTGTTTGATGTTTGTGTAGCTCAGTTTGTGTTTGTGTTTAACAAATAAGTATGCGGAAATAAGAAACACAAGAACACAGTACTCACTTTAATCTAATATGGTATTAGATAAATATTTGCTACAAACTGTGAATACAAATGTTAGTATTCTCAGCTGTGTTTTTCTCAGAGAGATGTTCTAAGTTGTTATGAGAAAACTCAATAATGCTTCTTAAATTCTCTCACTGCTAGAGAAGTGAGGTTGTACACTTATAGAACATGTGTACACTCTACTTACTATAAATGATAGAATAGACAAATCTATTTTCTAACTTGTCTATCCCTATTTTGGAATACGTCCAGGCAGCATGTAATTTTGACTTTCTTTAACCTACCCAGAACACTTCTTTAGAAGCTTGCCTCCTCTAACAACTATCTGAGCTTCTTTGTAGACTTTCCAAAAACACTTTACAGTACTGTGGTCCTGAAAGTGTTTTGGCTTTTTGAAGACTTCTGACTTGTACAGCTTCAGTATTTTGTCTTCAAGAATCCATTCGAGAAATGGTTAAGTGATTGATTCGAGAACTAGGATTGGCTTACTAGATAACTCTCAGTTCTCGAACAATGTATCGGACCACTTCTCGAAATAGTTGTTTCTTCAGGAATTCTTGAGTTTTCGAATAGAGCATTTGACTTGTCGAATTCCCTGAGATGTCGAATAGCTTCTTACGTCCTTGAGATATCGAATGAGACTTTGTAGACTCCTTGAGAACTCGAATGATACTTTGACTTGATGACTTTTTGAGTTCTCGAACAGTGTCTTTTAAGATATCAAATCCCTGACCTCGACTTCTCGAATAGATCAAAATACTTCTCGAATTAGTACTTAGGCAAATCTTCAATCTTTAAAATCCAACTTTGTTTATTTTGACAACCTTGTTCTTCAAGCTTGAGGCATGATCTCTGGATCTTCTTTCAGGCGTTATTTCATGACTTCATTTACAGTTACATAGATAGAATTTTGATGCCTATTACATGTACTAATACAAGTAGAAACTCTACAACTAGAGGTTCCCCCAGATAAGGGGTCATGTAAGTAATGCAAAGCATTACAAACGATTAGGCTTGTTATTAGGTGAGTACAGGCATGCCTCTGCGACAAACATAAATTTTTATTAGAACATTATAATTATTATATTAATATAAAATTTTAATTATCTATATAAAAGTACAATTACTTCTAGGTAAAACGATAAAATAAAATTATTTATATCATCCATTTCTAATCCTTATTCAAAATCACTACAATTTTTTTCGGCAAGACTAAATAGACGATTTTAATTTTTCGATAAATGCGTAATCAATGACCATGAGAATCATGATAAGATACGGAATTATATATAAATTTTCTTATTAACATCCACAATTTAAATACATGAAATATTATAGAATTTACTTTTGCACATGAATAAATTACACATAGAGTGTGTCCAACTTGATTAAATTGAACAAACCCAACTCATTTTTTCACTAATTAAATCAACCAAAAAGTCATACATTCGTTTTTCTATTATATTGTGTTGAAATTAATTAATATTCTAACCAAACATATTCTTATACTATTATTAATCAATTAATCATCCATATATGTTATGACGAGGGCATCGACGTTTAGGAACGTTAATTATTTATATTTAATATTAATTAATTATTATTATAAGAATTATGTTGACATTGTAAATTGGTACGAAAAAGTAAGAGAACTTTATGGAGTTGATGAAGTTGATAATATGTTAAGGATCTTCATTTTGTTTATATAATTATTTTTAAACGACTTAGTATTTATTCAAATTTCAATGATTTTTAAATTCATTTCTATTTATTATTAAATTGGAGATAGGAAATAATTACATGTACTGATGTACATAGTTATTATAAGTTTTAATATAAGAGTATTAGAATATGTGAGTAATATTTTGAGTATGTGTTCATGAATTCAAATTTAATATAATATACAAAAAGTTTTTATAAATGCTTAAAAACATTTATCAAATGATGAGATACGGGTGTTGGATTACTCCAAAAAATATGAAGCATGACTTAAAAAATGCATTTGAATTCTGTTTTCTTTGACATAAAACCAAATTTATCGACAAGTTAAGTCAATGACACCTCTCCTAACATTATATTCAGCTTCTTTTCATCATACAATCAAATTTATTAACAAATTGAGCAATCGCATCACTCATAATGCCATCGACAATTGAAAAAAAATTTAAAAATGTTAATTTTACCTATCCTTTACCAAACTTTGCAAATGTTTATCAATATTGGATTTCAAAAGCATTTTTTATGCTACAAAATAGGCGTCATCAATATTTTCGAAAGTTTTCTTTCTGTTAAGTCTTTTCTCTATATATCTAAAATATTCAAATTTAATGACATTGCACACAAGTTTCAATTAATTATATCAACTTCCAAATAATAAAATTCAACGAATAATGTGATAGGTCTCGAAAGTGGGTAAAAAAATCTAGAAGGGGGGGGTGTTGAATAGCTTATTACCCTTTAAAAATTAGAGCTCGGTGTTTTTAAATTTTCTTACTCTTTTAAAATTAATTACTTATAAACAAGTAATATAAAGTGCGGAATATCAAAGAGAAATATGACACGATCGATATATCCTGGTTCGTGATGCCCGCAATCCCCTAACGGATTCGAACACCCCTACTCCAGTCCCCGAGCTCCTTCCGAACTCGAGATTTCTTCCATTATAAAGAATTACACTCCTTATAGTAGGCGGAGAAGCATTTAGAAACACTACGTATTTATCTTAAAGCCTAACTACCCATTACCCTTTCAAAATACTATAGCCGCCCCTTACAAGATTATCTTGGACCGTAACTCCCCGTTACCTCCTCAAATGCTATGTAAGTAAATCCACTTACGAGTTTATCTCGGAACCTAACTCCCCATTACTTCCTCACAACTACGTAAGACCTTACAAGTTTGTCTTGAAGCGTAACTTCTCCACTACCTTCTCAAAACTACGTAATAAAAACCACTTACAAGTTTATCTCTGAACGTAACTCCAAGTTACTTCCTTAAAACTATGAAAGCAAAACCTTTCTGTAGACTTCGTATCTACACCCTTTAACGGTCTTGGGTCTTAGGTCTTAGATCTTGGATCTTTTTTCCTCCTCACGGTGCAAAGATACCCAACTCCCCGTCGGCGTATCTAAGACTTGGATCTTAGAGCGAGAATCACCTCACGTCAAAGGATATAATACAAGCACTACGACTTGAAATCCTTATAAATTTGACGATTAAAAAGGATGAACTAGTATAAAAACTAGATCAAGGGAGGAAATATAAATATTAACGATTTAGACTTCGTTAATATAAATAAAAACCGAGTATATTAATCTATATAAATATTCGGTGTGGCCGAATATAAATACAATTAAATATACAATTTACTTGTGTAAAACAACACAAATAAATACGAGAAAGAGCGAGTTAAAAAGATATTCCGTAGAATATTAAACAAGCTACTAACTCAAGATATACAAATGTGAAACACTTGTAGTGAAATATTATAAGACCGAGATAAACAATGAAATGGTAGAGTATAATATTCCTTGGCCAAACGAACTTGATTTATCGAAGTTAGAGCTAGTTACTTATATTCGAAAGAATATAGAGCAAGCTACTTAAAATCGACAAATTTATTAACAACATTTGTATATGGCTTTCTATATAGCCGAATATATATATATATATATATATATATATATATATATATAGCTCGTCTATGCGAGGGACGCTATTACACGTTAATGGTAGTGTGGAAAATATATAAAATGCGTAAATGTAAAACACACACGTACAATAAATTAAGCACCACACACAAACATAGACTTAATTGCAGGAAAGTGGCCTAAACTATTTTTTTTTGCACCAAAATGGCCAAAGTATGAAAATAAACAATTTAATGGCCGAACAATTTTTTTTAAACACCGAATTGCATTCTGGTATTAACGGACGTTAGAAATTGAAGGGTAAAGACGTCTTTTCTTACATTATTCCTCCCAGCCAAACAAAAAAAAAGGAGCTGCATTTGTGTTTGCGTGTTCCTAAACAGTTAGACAAGGAGAGCATACATACAGATTGTATCGATAAAGGAAGCGACAAGCTTGATGAACAAGAAGCTTAGCCATACCATCAACATACTCAATAAAAACATAGCTTTAGACTCAAACTTAATTCCAACGAAACAACCAATCCCAACTTTCTTATGCACAACATAATCACCCGGATTAAGCGTATAAGGATCAACTTTATAACTAAAACCATCATTACTACTAGAAGCTTCCCTATTACTCTTCAACTTCTGTAGTCCCCTTTGTTGTTCCAACTTGACCATTTGGATAGAAAATAGTTGTTGGGTTTAAGAAAGGTGATGGTGAAGGAAAGTTTGACAAGAAAAAGAGATAAGCTGAAGATGGTTTTGTGTTGATAGCCATTATTTTGGTCTAAATCATTTATTTGTGTGCGTGTATACCCAAAAGCTATAAGCTTGAATGAGAGAGAGAGAGAGAGAGAGAGAGAGAGAGAGAGAGAGAGAGAGAGAGAGAGATGTATGTAATTGTTGGAAACTAAACAAGGCTGTTACTTCCCTCCATCCACACATCTCACTAAACAGAAATCGTGGCCTAATTTACACTTGACATCATGCATATTTTGAATTGACTTAAAACATGTCCCTCAATATTAAAAAATCATGATCTACTGTACCATGATTTTCAAAAATCTAGCAAAACATGTCGATGAATATTTGAATACTCAGCAATTATTTCCATCCATAGCACAATTTTTTGCTGGTTTTTTGTTCAGCTACTATGTCTCTCAGTCGTTTGTTTAGTTTACTAGCGGTTACTACACTTTACTTGTTATGTTCTAACTACATACATGATACGAAATTCTTTGCTTTTCTTTTATTTTACCATCTTCCTTTAATGATCAATTTCGATTTATGTATAATTCCATGCTCAAATAAAACCCTGGATATCAGCAAGCAAGTTGAAATGAACTAAATTGTTTGGAACCCAATGAAATCTATCCTGCTTTGTGAGGAATGTACATAAATAGGCAAGGTGACAGATCAGCACTAAGAATTTCAAGGGTAGTTTCTGAGACACTTAGATTGGGAATGAAGGATGTTCGATGGTTTGTGATGGGAGATGATGACACTGTCTTTATGGTTGAAAATGTGGTGAGAGTACTGTCTAAGTATGACCATACTCAGCTTTATCATGTTGGGTGCTCATCCGAGAGTCATGTTCAGAACATGGTTTTTTCCTATTCTATGGCATTTGGTGGAGGTGGATTCGCGATAAGCTATCCATTGGCAGTGGAGTTGGAGTTGATGCAAGATCGATGCATTCAGCGATATCCGGGATTGTATGGAAGTGATGATAGAATGCAGGCTTGCATGGCAGAACTAGGTATGCAGTATGACATGTATGGGAGTCTATTAGGACTTTTTGGAGCTCATCCGTTAACTCCAATTGTTTCACTACACCACCTCGATGTACTGGATCCAATATTTCCAAAAATGACAAGAGCTCATGCCATTAATCATCTACTTGGAGCTGCTAAGTATGACAGCGCCAGTATAATTCAGCAGTCGACCATCTGCTATGACAGTGAACGTCAATGGTCCATCATAGTTTCATGGGGCTATGTTATTCAAGTCATAAGAGGTATACTCTCTCCCAGAGAGCTAGAAATGCCTACAAGAACATTCCTTAACTGGTATAAGAGGGCCGATTACACTGCATATGCATATTTTGAATTAACTTGAAACCCCATTTTGTTCTTCACTTCTTAGTTGTTCTTATGTTGGGTGATCTACTGTACCATGATTTTAAAAGACGCATACCACTAACATGGGGTAATCAAGATGCACCAAACTAATAGCTGTTGAAAAGACATCTTTATCCTTCAATTTCTAACGTCCGTTAGTGCTAGTTGACAGAATGCAATCGGGTGCTTAAAAACAAATTGTTGAGCCATTAAAGTGTTTGTTTCCATACTTTGACCATTTTCGTGCAAAAAAAAAAATAGTTTAGGCCACTTTCCTGCAATTAAGTCCACAAACATATAAACATAACTCACACGTACGTAAAAGTAACTCGTTATAAAATAATGAGGGCCGCTATTATGCGTTAAACTAGTGCGAGAAAATATATAAAAATGTAATAGGATTATTCGGCCGAATAAATCAAGTAGATGGCCAAATGTAATGAACTTTGGTTTCGGTTAAGAAACAAGTTCAAGATGCTTGGTTTAGTCCTTAAAAGATTTGTGCTCGAGTAATATTCAAAGGACTAGAATAAACCAAGTTAAGAAGCTCTCTTTTGATTTAAAGAATAACAAGTTTAAATCACTTGTTTATGCACTTTTAAGCACAAATCAAAATATGGTTCTTTGCCTTTCAACCAAGTGTTCACCAAGAGGTTGTTAAGGATTTAAAGAAGAGCCAACAAACACTTAAAGAAGCTCTAAAAATTTCTGCACAACTTGTCAATATACACTACACGAAAATATTTAAGAACAAATGTATAAAGCGGTCACAAAATGCAAGGAAACTCAAGCCAAATGAGCACGAAAGGAAAGGTATTCAAGGAGGTTACCTTGGTGACTCAAAAACACAATTAAGAGCACTTATAAACTGCTCAAAAACGTGCAGGAAAACTGCCTAAAGAGGCTTGGCCGAGAGCAAGAGATGAGCAAGAAAAGAGGTCTAAAATCACTACCAAAATGGCCGGATTTGAGCACCAAAAGAAAGGTAACCAAGGAGGTACCAAAGGTGACTCAAATAAACAAGTAAGAACACTCAAGAAGCTGCACAAAATCGTGCTTGAGGCTGCCTAAAGAGCAATGACCGAGAGGAGTGTAGAAGTGCTAGAAGGAGGACCAAAAACACCCACAAACCAAGGCCTAGTTGAACACCACTTGAATAATAATCAAGGAGGATAAAATGGTGACTCAAACCTCACTCAAGAACACTTAGGGGACTGCTAAAAATGAGCTCAAGAGCTTCCCCAAGAGTGATGGCCGGATGGTGTTTATATGGGCAAGAAATGGACTAACAACAAAGCTTTAAAAGATGTTAAAAAATGGAGCAACAAAGCTTTGTTATCCAAATCTTTTGGAGGATTTTGGTACTCTTAAAAGGTTGGGTTTCTAGAGAGAAACCACCAGCACTTCTATGACACAAAATGCTGAAGAGAAATGGGTGGGATTAGCTTGCTGTTTATAGGCCAAATGGTGAAAAAGTGAGCAAATGAAAGCATGACACTTGGCACCAACTAATAAAAAAATAGCAAAGGATCTATCCTGGAAATTCTCTCTTACTTGATCCCCAATCCTTATATAGTTATCAGATATATAAGTATATTTGTGCATAATAGTTTCGTTTTAGCCAAATAAATCGAAACTACGCGAAACAACACATAACACCCATTTTAATGAGATAAATCAAAAAATATCTCAAAAATTATGAAACTTTGGGAATCCTCTTGAATTTTTCCCAGAAGAATATGGTAAAAATTTCACCTTAAAAGGAGTTGAACTTCTATGATTTTTAAATGACCAAAAAATCACTTACGTATCGATTTTAGGAGTCCGGGAAAAAGTCATTCAAAAATCATGAAACTTTTTCTAAACTTCTTTTTGACCATTTTAGTGATATCCTCAAAATTTCAAGTCAAAATAATTTGTGGAAGTATTTTATTCAAAAATCTTTCGATAAAATGCACTTACGTTACGGAATAAAATACGTTAGTCGTTTGTCGAAACTTGTTGACGTTTTGAATTGAAATGTATTCAAATATAATATTCCTCAAATAATAATGACTATGAAGTCCGCGGAATATTTATTTTGAATATTTTAGATTTTTATCCTTTTAATAGAAAACTGTTAGGGCTTTCGGGATAAAATCTATTTTCTTTCTTTTGGCAGATCTATAAATGAGGAAATCTTAAGAATTATTCTTTGAAGAACATATCGAGTATATTCAAGGATGAAACTCTTGGAGTGAACACCGTTTTGAATAAATCTTGTATTTAGCTCGTAAAATCAGTGTTCGGAATATTTCGATATTTTTGCCTTTTTGTCTTTGCTTAAAAAAATGTACCACAAATAATCTAGACTAGAAAATATCATTTTTCTTGACATTCCTTATCTAAATTAATTATTAGAACGAGAAAGCATCACATCGAATAATCTTACGGAATTTACTAGATAGCGTAGTAAATTTCCTAAATTAATTTTTCACTTTCGTTATTTTGACAAATCACCAAAACTTAAAGGTGAGAGACTAATATAAAGAACTGTCTCACAATCTTCCCCTTTTTGCTATTTGTCAAAACTACTCATGAGAAATTAGATATGTGTGAAAATAGCTTCCCCTTGCTTTATGAATTCGAACTAAGAAGAAAATAGTTCGAAAATTTGAAAATTTTTGAAAATGAGCAAGGTTCCATTTGATACACATTTGTCACACATATATAATTCATCTTCCCCTTTTTGATAAAAACTAAAAAGTGAAAAATAAATTATAAGGGGGAGAGGGATAATTATTCTAAGCACAAGAAACATATAAGGGGAGGGGGATTTAGCTACATTAATATATGCCAAGAGCACCACCAATCCACCTTATATCTCCAAAATTAATCCACTTCCCAAATCTTCTCAAAAAAAAAATTTGGACTAATTATACAAGCATAAGTGCCTCGTATACAAATTACAAGAATAATTCTCCCCACAAATTACAACAAAATAAGTAGATTACAATACAAGTTAAAGTACATGGTCTTACAGTAGCTTCGAGTGGTTGCAGTGCATAAACTAAGCAAATATTATGAGAAGCTGGTAAAGTACTTGGCTTGAGACTGCATCGAAATGGTGTTGCAGTGCATTAGTCGAGTGAGCATCTTTCTTGCTGGCATTGTGCACGGCTTGAGGTTCAACATGGCTAAGGATTATGGAGTGTATGACCAAGTGTAGAACCTACATTATTAGTACTCAGAAATCATGTTTGAAAGAGTGCAAGTGAGTATCAATAATAAAATTGACCAAGTAGAGTTAGAGATACATCACAGAGCTTAGGCTTCAACAAATTTTGCAAGATAGGCTGACATCCTCATTGTTGTTCCTGTTAAATCTTAATGCAGTCCTAATCAAATGCAACTATATGCACTAATGTGGCCAGTTCCCCCTGGGAAAAGATCAAGGAAATCTCAAAGGGATTTCCAAGCAGTCCATGAGTTCAGTGGCAAGTGTATGTAGTGACTTACTCATGATAATGCAATATATATCAAGGACAAAAGCAAAGCACAAAGCAACTGCAACTACATTCATTCATTCCAGCAAAAGTACAACATTACTTCTAAGTCCAACTAACAGAGAAAAAAGTTAGAAATAGAACTGATAGCACAAGCACAAGCATAAGTTTTAATATAAAGGTTAGAGCAACACATGATAGCAAGATAGCACATATGCATAAAAAGGCAAACAACAAGCAAACAATTCAACTAAACAACATAGATTGGTTCACCAAACACCACCACCAACAGTCAGGTTCGACACAAGCTAACACTCAATCCACTTGATTGTAGTGTTCATTATTGATTAATGCATCAACCAAATTCTCACAGTCCATATTCCCAGAGTTGGTCATATTGACCTCAGTTTCATTTTCCTTGTTCTCAGTTTCCTTAACCTCATTTTTTTTACCATCATTTTCTGCAATCTCGAAAGCCTGATCAATCATAGATCCCCCATTCATGATATTCTGAACTGGAACACCCAAGATAATGTCATTGCTAACATTATTACCACCATGCATATTAATCTGAAGTTGAATCAACTGAGACAGACTATTCTTAAGCATAGTCATTCTAGTCATAGTAGTGTTGATGTAGTTCTTCAGAGTATCTAGCTTAGTGGTGATCTTTACATAGTTGGCATGAAGCACATCCATAGAGGTTTTCAAAGTAGCATAACTTTTGTTTAAGTGCCTCTATCTCAGCAACCATGGATTCATACTTTTCAAGGGTCATTGAGAGAGTAATAGGGGTTACCTTGGGTTCAAAGGGTTCCAATGAGTGATTATGAATCTCAGAATCTCTATAGATGTTAAGAGGGATCACAGTCCTAGTGTTATGAGTTGAGAGAGATGCAGTGACATGAAAGAGAGGTGGAAGCCTAATATTGTACTTCAAGTACTCAAACAGCTTGGTCAAGAGGAGACCAAAGGGATTAAGTCCAGCCCTAGATGCAGAGTATACCTTAGAGAGAATCATATGAGGAATATTGAAGGTAATTTTGTTTGTGGCAACCTTATACATCACTTTCATCTCAAGAAATGTAATAAGTTTTTCAGAGGAGGGAAAAATATTATTTTTGACCAAAAGAGCAAGATTTTGATACAAGGGAGCAAAGTGTTCAATTCTGAACCCTTTGTCATTGTTGAAAACATTTTGAGGTACATCAACTTTGCAAAAGCAAGAGATGAAGTTTCTATACTCAGCCTTGTCAAAGAGAAAAGTTTTTGGAAGATCAACATTTGGAATGGAAGCAAATGCTGGATTAAGCTTAAGAGCTTTGACAAGAGTTTCTTGGTCTACAAGAACAGGTGAACCTCCAAAAACAGAAGATAGATAAATACCTCCATTGACCCCTGGATTAATGGCTAGGTTAGCATAGAACTCAACCACAAGATTAGGTAGGACTCTCTTAGAAGGGAAAGAGACATATGGTTCGAGATTAGCCCTAGTAATGATCTTGACCAAGTCATGATCAGGTTCAAAATCTAGTAAGTATCCAGTTTGAAGCTTGGCCTTAGAGAACCTAGTGTGAGCATGGTTTGACATAAAGATTGGAGGGTTAGGCTTGGCTTTCTTCTTCTTGTTCATATGAACAGAAGTAGAAGGGAACTTGACAGTGTTTTGGTGTGTATTTAAAGACAAAGTGGTGTCAACCGGATTCATGGCAAGAGTGTAGTGTAATAAACACAAGGAGCAATTACTACACTTAGCCACAAATAAAGAGCAACAAGACAAGAGATATGAATGCAAGTGTGAAGCATAAATGCAGCAAGTAGTTCTCTTAAATACACACAAGCATGCTCGAGACAATTCAAAAGAATTAAGGAAACAGTACAAGCACAGTGCAGGAGGACATGAATAGTAAGCAAAGGACAAGCAAGTACACTGTAGGATATGGCAAGAAGCTAAAAAGCAAGGCTTCTAATCAATTATATATAACTGATCTATCAGAAAAAGCATGTAGCTAACCTTATTCTAGCAACAAACGGCAAGAGCATTAAATGCAAATCGGGTAGTTACCAAGATTGGCAAAGCTTTTACTAAAAAGTAGCATGTAAAACAATTCTACAATCAGATCTGCAGGCACCAGTCATAGAATATAGCACATAAAGCTCGTACAAGCATGCTGGCACATACATACACTACATTAATGACTCACACACAGATACCACAAGCACAGATAAACACATCTTCAAACACAGAACACTAAGCACAGATGCACAGGCCTAATCCTAGGATAGTACATAGGATGACAGATAGGATCAAACCAAACAAGTAACTAAGATCACTTAGTTAGCTCACACAGAACACAACTAGAGTGTAACCAAAATAATGAGATTAGTAACTCTATCTTACAAGCATGCAGAGATAATTCGAATAAGATAATTCAAATAGGCATGTTGTCGACACATTGCAGATTGAACTTGGACACAATATGAGTGATACACACATACAAGATACATTGCTAGCAACTAAGGCAATTATATAATTAAGGCACAATGACACAATCTAGTATGACTGATACAATCAAGACATTGACAATTAAAGAAGGCATATCAGTACTAAATGATCACATCAAGCAAAGGTAAACACTTAGGTGCTAGGTGTGGTCCAGGCATGGCAAGTGTGACATTTAAAAGAAGATTAGGCATATAATACAAATGCACACAAAGGATTCTCATACATGTTCGAGTACAGAGCTACATCTCAAGGCAAAAAGTAACATTACATATTTATTCATGTAGCAATGAGACAGAGATGTACACATAAATTCCACAACACCATATATTGCCTATAGCAACACCTTGAAATTGTTGCTAAAGGGCCTAATACCGTTGCCATTGATGCTATGGCAATGCTTTTGCAAAAATTGGGCGTTAACTTTGCTTGGGTTGCAATAGGTCTCTATAGCAACGAATATAGTACCATATAGCAATGCTTCAATGTCATTGCAAATGCTTTTTATAGCAACGTTTTCCAGTCTATAGCAACAATTTAAATTCATTGCAATAGGCCATAGCAACCCTGTTTTGGATATTTATTGCAACGTTTAAGGTGGCAATGGCAAAAAATTTCTGTTTAATAGCAATGCTTTTAGTAAGGAATTAATAATAAATGGCAACACATTATGAGGCAATAGAAATGCTTTTAGTAAGGAATTAACAATAAATGGCAGCACATTATGAGGCAATAGCAATGCTTTTCTTTAAAAGAAATGGACATTACCCATTTGTTCATATAGAATTCCACCATTAACATGGTATTTCATACACACCAAATATCCAAAAGACTACCTTGGTACATCACTATCACCTGCCCAAAAGAAGTACCAAAATCATTCGGACTACATTGTCAACATAGCCATTCAACGTCTAACGACTAAATGTAATCAAACGATGACATAAACGTGGTAAATGCAATTAAGGTTTACAATGTTCACCAAAAGCTTAGATATAAATTAAATGAAAATGCTCCAAGTCAAGCATCTGCATCTTCTTAATCTGCCTTATCTCCATCCTCGACAGATTCATCACACAATTCTTCAACATTGATTTTCAAAGTGGGATTCCCCTCGGCTATTTTCCCCAGAATTCTTTTCAGTTTCTGGTTCATTTTCTCCTCCATTTCAGCAGAAAGTTCTTCTCGTATCCTTCCCAGTTCTTCCTTGCTGTCACTTTTCTTGGTTGCCAAATATTTCTTTGTCCTCCTGGTAATGCGACTTCCGCCAACAAGCCAGTTTGGGCCATGTGCTGCAAAGTCAAGTTCTACAGCATGGTTTGTTTCATTCAGTTCACCAGTGGAACCATCAACAGTTTCCTAAAATTAATTGATATATTATCAAATTATCCCAAATGCATATTATATATTTCAGAACTAGCGAACAAGTAGATACCTAAAAATACTATTATTTACCTGATTTTCGCAATCCTTGCGGGTTTTAGGATATAAATCATTCTTTGTGGGTGTGTCAGGCATTGCCTTTTTCTTTTTCTAGAATAAAATAAATAGAGTGAAACAAGAAAAGAAATTATGTTAGTAATTGATTAGTTTTCACAATAATATGCTATTTATTAAAATACATAGTTATTAAGATTCCAAATTAGCATACCATGTCATTACGGATCTGCGCAAAACTAGTACGACCTGCATTGTGTTTGTCTTTAATTTGTTTGCGATTATTAGCCACTAGAAGTGGAAAGATGCTTTACAGGAGCCACCTACCTCTATCCCCGTGGGACTAGCTAACAATTGTCTCACAGTGTGGTTCCTTACATATTTAAAGGATTGGCAATCAAATAAATTCCACAAAGCCCACAAGCTATCTATTTGTTCTGTTTTTCTTTTTAAACACTGTTCTTCATAAAAATAATGCTTCTCGGTCAAGTTTTTATGCTTTAGATTCTAAAAAACGTTGCTCACTTTTCACACATAAAAAGTTAAACTGATCACAGAAGGCCTTGGACCAATGTTATGATGTAACTTTAAACCCCCCGCATATTCAATTAAAAAATCAAGTTCCTTCCATAAAGAGTTGAAAGATATACAAGATAATTCTACTACCAAATGAACTCATGAAAAAAGAACCTGAGGTAAACAGCTCCAGGTATTGAAAATAGACCCAAAAAAAATTGATTGCTAAACTAGACTTGTATCAACAAAAAGAAAATGTCTACAGGGAAGAGGAAGGTTACCTCTTGCGAAGACTATCTAATTTTAGTGTTTCATATACAGCATGTAAAGTATCCAAAGTTTCCATCAATAGCTCAGGATATGATGATTTGTCAAGGGTTTGTGAATGGTCCTCAGATGAAAGAAATGAATTGAATCCCTGCTGATCAGTTGATTTTCTAGGATAAATTCCTTTGACAAAACTAAGATTACGGTAATTCTTGTAAAATTTGCTGTTAATCAAGAACTCCCATGATGAATGTGATGCTGAATCTGAAAACATTTGAGTCGTAGGCTTGAACTCTCGGCATAATTTTGTGATCGTACTACAAAAAGCCTCCCATTCCGACTGAACACCAACATCATTCTTACCCAAATAAGCCGAATCAGTATCACCCCAAAGAAGCACAAGGAAATGATTATAAGAAACAGAGTTAAGCCCCTCAGCCATGCTGTGATGCAATCACTTGTCAATGATGATGAAGGACTTCTATGTAATGCACATCTGAAGATCTGCACATGAAAATATTAATTTAACCATAAAGACCATACAACAAATGAAACATGTGAACTTATTTTAGATGTTTTTGCATAGGCTATCATCCAAAGCTACCCCAGTGCTCTTTCCAACATATATCTAACTAGGGACATTACTGGGTATGTGCTTAGTCATCCAAACGATTATTAACTGTAGTTAGATTCCTTCGATCTCTTAATTGAATAAATAATTAAGAAACCTATTTGAACTCTAGAGAGTGGCACCACCCGAGGTATTTCTGTGAGTCTTCGAAACGGGATGATGCTGGAAAATATTTTTATTCTTATCCCTATATAGTCCTTAACTCCATAAATAATACAACACTTATTCCTCATCAGTCATTAAACATAATTAATTGCAATTACTATACTGCACAGTTCGCATGTACTCACAAAAAAATAATGCAAAATGTGATTCTATTCCATTGTTCTTAATCATAGTGGAACTGGATATTGTACTAAAGTTTCTAAACAGCGCAAGCCTGTGCACCAAACATAAATATATATCATGACAGTAATCCATAGCAAAGTCTTCTGCAAACAATTTTAATATTGTAATTCCCAGCAACTCAACATGCTGCCTCGTTTTCCAATAGCAAAACACATCATAAAATACGTCTACAATTAGCATACCTGCCCATTATTGACAATCACATTGAAGCGCCCTTCTACAGAATGAGACAAACCCGTAATTTTTAAATCTTGAGTCATGGTTGCTGCATCAAGGGGTTTTATGTTAAGGGGTTGAGTCATGATTGGATATTTGTTTGCGACCTGCATTCGTAAAGCTTGACTATTAACCTAAACGAGTAAAGTTTTCAGACCCCGGATATAAAGGTTATAACGCCTTAGAAATTTTTGTAATATTTATAATTATTTATTTAATATTAAATGTGAATTATGTGACGTGATTATTTTTGAGGAAGTGAAATATGTGTGATTTCGTTTTATGAGTTTATTTGATGATTTATATGTGTCAGATAAGTCTACGTATTTTTATTTTTACTTTTGGGGATTAAATTCTATTTAAATCATGTTTTATTTATCTTTTGAGAATTTTGTAAAATCACCGGGATTAGTAAAAATTATGGAATCTTTTGCATTATTAACTTTATTAGTTTATTTGAATTTTAAAATTTATTAGATGGATTTATTTTGATTTTTAAGGATTTTAAAATGATTTTATGAATTTATTTCTGTTTTATTTGATTTAATCTTGTAAAATCCATATTTCATTCATTTTTTATCCTAAAAATATTTTAAAAATATGTGGGTGATCGTAATTTTATACTCTTTATTTTAAAAATAAAATAATGATTTTTCTCAAATATTATTCATTTAATCTCTATTTTACAAAGAAAATTCAGATTGTTTTTATTAGGAAATTCAATTTTTTTTTAATTACCCTTATTCCATTTTATCCCCAATTCACCTTAAAATCCCTAACTTTTCCCAATTAAACTACCCAACAGCTTTGTTCGAGAACTCTCCAATCCCTCTCGATTTTTTTTCTCTCTCTCGAACTCTCAATCTTTCTTCCTCTAATCTCTCTATATCTCTCTACTCTCTCCACAATCTCGTATATATCTCTCTCATTTACTGCTGATTCTCTCGGTTCTTTTTATGCTTGATTAGGAGTGGGTAAATCCCTATTCCTTCTCTGTGTTTCACTGAAATTCCGTG
Source organism: Saposhnikovia divaricata (assembly GCA_036435485.1). Lineage (NCBI taxonomy): Eukaryota > Viridiplantae > Streptophyta > Magnoliopsida > Apiales > Apiaceae > Saposhnikovia > Saposhnikovia divaricata. Next base: position 132,355,574 of record CM071600.1, read on the forward strand.
TGTGTTTGTGTGATTCTCGCCGTCACGCGTGTGTTCTGTGTGGGTATTCTTGAGGTATGTATGCGTGGGCGATTGTGTGTTGTTAGTATATATATATATATATATATATATATATATATATATATATATATATATATATATATATATACATGTGTAGTGTGTGTATATGCCTGCTGTGTGTGTGTGTCCTCCACCGTGAGTATGTGTGGGTGAGTGGGTACTCGGAAAATTCTGTTCTCTTTCCCTTGTATCAGTGGTGTTCGAGTTCAGTATTTGGCTGGGTGTTGTCTGGTCTTGGGTGTACTGCACTGCGTGTAATGTTGTCTTATTGGTCTAATTTATTTAAGAACCGAATGATGAGTGTTGGAAATTTTGATGGGTTTCATTTTTTGTTCTGCCTGATTATGGAAATTATGATGAATTTCGGTTCAAATGGTTGTGCGAAAATATTGGTGGGGTCCGTGATGGAAACCTGAATTTCCGGGCACCTCCGGAGTTTGCTGCCATTGGCGATGAGCTTCGGTGAGCCGACGGTGGACTGTGATGATTATTCTGAGTCCTAATTCAATTATTTAACAAATTGTTTTCGGATAAATTTTATTGTTGTATGTCGGTATTGGTAATTGTAAATTATTGATTTAAATTGGAAAATTGTATTATTTGTCGAATTGCAAAGGTGTATTATGTAGTGAAATAATGTACAGAAAGTTGTGTCTGTGATTGTTGTTGATTTTGTGTCGGCTGTGTCAGACTGGTAGGCTACCCGTATAAAGGGGATGCTGTCAAAATTTTCTAAAAATGTTAAATTTATTTTCTCGAGTATATGTATATATGGTATTGGATTACATTTTGTTTACGTGATTAATTGTTAAATGTTTGTCAACTCTAATTATATATTTATTTATGTTAGTAGTCAGAGATTAACGTTATATGATTTAAGTAAATAAGTTTAGGGTATTATCGCAAGGGTAGATTAAGATTAGAAGTTCGAAGAGGAACGTCGAATATTGAATAGAATGCTGAGATAGTGTTTTTATATGTGTAGGTTCGAAGGATGTAGACATAAGGGATAAAGGAAAGGCAAAGGCTGAGGGTTTTTGAACTAAGTGACTAGCGTGGAAATATTTGGTTAAGGCAAGTAACTCGAACCTTGTATCGAAGTTCAGATTCTTTCAATTATCCATGAATTGTTGTTTAAATTCTTATAACTTATTGTTGTTTCTTTCAAGTTAATTGTCGAACCTGTTGTACTATACTGTTAAATCATATTAACTATTGCTAAATCCTTAATACCTTCTTGTTTACCCTTATAGACTGCTATTTAAACTACTGTACTTCCTTGCTTATTTTAATTCTCGTTGAACTGTAAACCTTGTTTTATGACATACCTTTTGTACTAGCTTGAACCTTATTTCATATCTATTTCCTTAATCCACACTAGCCTAACTATACCTTGCAATCCCTTGAATTAAACTCTAAATCCCTAACCTTTGTTATGTTCTTAATTAATCAATGACCCTATTGCTTATACTCTTATTTTCCCCTTAACCATACCATGTTCGATATCACCTTGTATTATGCCACTAAAATGACAAGAGCTTGATAAACCTTTATTTTTAAATATTTGTGAATCACACTTGAACCCTACCTTACGAACCTTATACAATTAAATTGGATTGCTTACTTGACTTTCAGTCACTTATTCTTGAAATTAAACAGAATAATCCCCTGCTCTGAATTATTGCATAAGAATTCCTTTCATCGAAAATTGATTTATTTTAAGGACATTTAATTAATTATTTTAAATTTGCGTAAGAGGCTAGGGTGGTCCTTGTCCAGCACTCTAATTTGGCGTAAGAGGCTAGGGTGGTCCTAGTCCAGCAAAAGAGGCCAATGTGTTGCCTAATTGGGAACCCAATTTTCAAAGTCCAGAGGGACCTAATGTCCAGTATGGGGACATTACGTGGCTGATCACCCGTATTGTCCGATTTTTAATAAAAAGCTTAATTTAATTAAAATGTTTTAAAGTTGGGAAATATGATATAAAGAGAGAAATTGATTTTTCTCTGCCCTTATTTCTGGAATGAATTACAAATTGTCAAAATTTGGTAAAGCTCAAAGAATGATTCTCATATCGTTGTATCCGTACTCCTGTTGTTGATTTTATTATTGGCATCTATATTGTTACTTGTTGAGCATTTGGCTCACTTCTTGCTATTGTTTCTACCCTTTTTCCGTTAAAGAAGAAAAAGATACGAAGTTGGAGCTATATCTGAGAAGAACTTGTTGTGGACCATAGACAACCTAGATTTGCTCTGCTAGAAGGTCAGACATCTGAAGACCAGTTAAGGCTTGTATAATAGTATCAGCTAGTTGTATTTAATTGTAGAATGTATGTAGCATTTAAATTAAGGTTTTAGTGATATGTTGTAATAGTTAGTTAGTAGCTGCTTGTTTCATACCACTACCTGTTAGAGATCCGGGTTAGTAGTGGGGTGTTGTATTATGACTTAATATCTGGTTATCAGCTTGTATGTATTTAATTTTGGTTGTGGTGCCCGATCTTGTTTTATGGTTGGGAGGGCATAGTAGTATGGTTCACCTGATCGGTTAGGACAGGTTGAACAGGTGTTTATTTTTCTGAAGTAGTTGGAATCGTCATTTTTTTTATGAAATTTGGTTAGTTCAAAATACAGGTGGATAGTCCATATTACGAATACTTCATGCCGAAATTTTTTTTTTTTAAAAAAAAATTCCCCTGAATCAAATTCTATTTTATTTAATTAATTCCAATAATTGAGTATTTTATTATAGAAATTACATTATTAGTATTGGGAAGTCGGGGCGTTACAGGTTGGTATCAGAGCTGTCAGGTTTTGGTCACTGAAACAAGCCAGGATTAGGTATAGGATAGGTGTAGGATAGGATTTGAACCCTTATAGGCATAGGATAGGAGCGATAGGTGTAGGTTATCATTAGGATAGTAGGTAGTAGGGTTAGGATATTCTTTTATCGCTTTAATAATTTCTTTACTCGCTATATCGTTGTCGCAGATGGTGGATGATTGAGATTATCCTCGGTATTTATTTTTTGTAGTAGGATGGTTAACAGTGTACCTTGAACTCTGAAAATGTTGTGTTATATTATTAACTTTGTTGGTACTATGACCTTTATTTTCTCGTTATCTGCACATCTTTTATTACATTTCTGAGTTGCCTAAATATCTCCTGTTAGAATTACTTGCTCAAGATAATACCTATGCTTCCCTGTTTCTATACATCGTTATAACTCTTGTGATCACAGATAATTCAAAATTCAGGATTTGTAAACCTTATCTCTATATGTAATTGCTTGTTGTTTACTTATCTGTTGTTTAATGAACTATTTATCTTCTTATCAGAATCATGCCTCCAAAGAAGAAAACACCTACTGCAAATCCTAAAAACCAGAATACTGGAAATCAAAATCCAATTTTCCCGACTATGACTCAAATTCTCCAACTTCTTCAACAACAGACAGCCGCACTAGCTCAGCAACGACCCGCCCAACCAATTGTGACCTTTAAGGCTTTTCAAGCCGTACACCCTCCAGAGTTCAAAGGTACTATCAACCCTATAGAAGCTAGGGCTTGGCTTAATGAAATGGAAAAAGCTTTTGCGTTGGTTAGGGTAGGAGAAGATCAGAAGACGGAATATGCTAGTTACTTCTTGAAAGCTGAAGCAAATTATTGGTGGGAGTCAACAAAACTATTTCAAGGTGATGGAGTGATCACATGGCAGAGATTCACCAAGTTATTTCTCGAGAAGTATCTTCCAAGGTATATGCAAGATCAGCTGGAGATTCAGTTTTTAGAATTAAAACAAGAAAACATGAGCGTGGCAGAATACGAGGCAAGATTCACAGAGTTAGCAAGGTTTGTTCCTGAGTATGTCAATACTGAGGCAAAGAAAGCTAAGAGATTTCAACAGGGTCTAAAGCCATGGATACGTAGTAAAGTGGCGGTGTTTCAGTTAGAGAACTATGCAATGGTGGTGGAGAAAGCTATGATTGTAGAAGGTGAAAGCGAACTGTATCAGACGGAGAAGGCAGGGAAGAAAAGGAAGATAGAAAGTACTGAGGGAAGTCAGAACCCAAAAGGTAATAATAATAATAACAAGTTCAAGCCAAGGAATGAGGGTCGGGTTGACAGGAACCGAGGTTTTCAGAAATCGAAGAATGGAAACGGTGGTCAAGGTAAACGTCTTCAGAATACCAATCAGCAGCTTGCAATCAGACCAGCCTTACCTGAATGTACAACTTGTGGGAAGAAGCACTCGGGAGTTTGCCACAGACTAAGTATTACTTGTTTTAAATGCAACAAGAAGGGACATTACGCGGGAGAGTGCCCGACTTCAAAATCAGGGATAACATGCTACAACTGCGGGAAAATTGGTCATATTGCTAAGGATTGCAAGGAGGCAGTTCAGTCAGGAAATTTTTTGAGGATAGCCGGACCCCCATCGGCAAATGCCCTGAGGATAGCTGGACCTCCATCTCAGACCCAGATGTCTCAACCTAGAGCCAGAAGCTTTAACATGACTATGTAGGTTGCTGTTCAAGAAATGGATGTTGTCGCAGGTACGCTTCCTGTGAATTCAATAGAGGCTAAAGTTTTAATTGACTCTAGAGCTACTAAGTCTTTCATTTCCAACAAGTTTGTTAGTAAATTGCTATGTGAAATTCGACCTTTAGAGCAAGCTTTAGTGATAGAGGTGGCAAACCAAGATAGTCCCTGTCAATCAAGTGTGTCCTCAGTGTAATATAGAGATAGGTGGTTACCTTTTCTATGCCAATTTGATACCCTTCGAAATGGGAGAATTCGATGTAATCTTAGGAATGGATTGGTTGGCTGATTATGATGCACAGATTGAGTGTAGAAAGAAGCAAGTGAGATTAAAGGCGGAGGATGATAAGGAAGTGATATTTCAAGGACAAAGGCAGGTGAAGAAATTTCTGAGTATTATGCAAGCCAAGAGGTTACTTAGACAAGGTTGTGAAGCGTATTTAGCACACGTGACGGATGTAGAGAAGTAAGCACCGAAGGTAGAAGATATACCAATTGTTAACGAGTTCCCCGACGTTTTTCCAGAAGAATTACCCGGTTTACCTCCGGATCGAGAAGTGGAGTTTGCTATAGACCTAGTACCTGGAGCAGAACCCGTGTCCAAAGCACCATATAGGATGGCACCGGTGGAGATGAAAGAGTTAGCAACACAATTACAAGAACTTTTAGATAAGGGAGTCATAAGACCAAGTGTATCACCGTGGGGAGCTCCTGTGCTGTTTGTCAAGAAAAAGGATTGTAGTATGAGATTGTGTATCGATTATCGAGAACTCAATAAGCTGACCATCAAGAATAGATATCCCTTACCTAGAATCGATGATTTGTTTGATCAACTTAAGGGAGCGGCTTATTTCTCGCAGATTGATTTAAGATCGGGATATCATCAATTAAAGATCAAACCTGAAGACATTCCAAAGACGGCATATCGCACAAGGTATGGACATTACGAATTCTTAGTGATGCCATTTGGGTTAACCAATGCCCCAGTAGCATTTATGGATCTAATGAATAGAGTCTTTAGGAAGCATCTGGATAAATTTGTGATAGTTTTCATTGATGATATCTTCATATATTCCAAGACCCTGGAAGAACATGAAGAACATTTAAGGAGTGCGTTAGAAATATTGAGAGCAGAGAAGTTGTATGCCAAGTTTTCAAAATGTGAGTTTTGGTTGGAAGAGGTGCAGTTTCTAGGCCATATAATCAGTAGTGAAGGAATTAGATTTGATCCTGCAAAGATAGAAGCTGTGGTGAATTGGAGCAGACCGAGAACGCCCACCGAAGTGAGAAGTTTCTTGGGATTGGCTTGTTATTATAGGAGGTTTGTTCAAGATTTTTCTAAGATCGCCTCACCATTGACCAGGTTGACTAGGAAAAATGAGAAGTTCATATGGAATGAGAAGTGTGAAGAGAGTTTCCAGGAATTAAAGAAAAGGTTAGTAACAGCACCAGTGTTAGTCTTACCAGACAGTCAAGGAAACTTTGTGATTTACAGTGATGCTTCATACAAGGGATTAGGGTGTGTATTGATGCAACATGGAAAGGTGATTGCGTATGCTTCTCGACAATTAAAGCCTCATGAGCAGAAGTACCCGACTCACGATTTGGAGTTAGCAGCAATTGTATTCGCACTAAAGATTTGGAGACACTATCTATATGGTGAAAAATGTGAGATTTACACGGACCACAAAAGTTTGAAGTATATCTTCACTCAACGAGAGCTTAACATGAGACAAAGGTGATGGTTAGAGTTGGTTAAGGATTATGACTGCACAATTAATTATCACCCAGGGAGAGCGAATGTAGTGGCTGACGCATTAAGTAGAAAGGAGAGACTGAACATGTTTACCATCTCAAAGGAATTGTTCAAGGAGTTTGAAAAGTTGAGATTAGAAGTCCAGATCTCGGAGCCTACCAGTGGTAAGTTTTATACCATGACCTTTCAACCCGAGTTACTTGAAAAGATACGAAGATGTCAGGAGGAAATCATGAATCAAGATATGAACACATTGACAGGTGAAGAGATTTGCACTCAGAAGGATGATAAGGGTATCTTAAGATTTTCTTCGAGGATTTGGATTCCTAACGTGCCAGAATTAAAGAATGAGATTTTGCGGGATGCTCACAGTTCAAGATATTCAATTCATCCGGGGAGTACGAAGATGTACCAAGACCTGAAGGCACATTTCTGGTGGCCTGATATGAAAAGAGAGATTGCAGAGTGGGTTAGTAAGTGTTACACATGTCAAAGAGTCAAAGCTGAACATCAAAAGCCTAGTGGACTATTACAGCCATTAGATATTCCTGAGTGGAAATGGGAACATTTAGCTATGGACTTCGTTGTGGGGCTACCGAGAACAAAAGCTAATCATGATGCGATTTGGGTAATCATAGACCGTTTGACTAAATCTGCCCATTTTCTTCCAATCAACGAAAGATTCTCACTAGATAAGTTGGTACAGCTGTATTTGAAGGAAGTGGTTATGCATCACGGTGTGCCAGTAACTATTGTATTTGATCAAGATCCACGTTTCAACTCCAGATTTTGGAAACAATTTCAAGAATGCTTGGGAACTGAGCTGAAGATGAGTACAGCCTATCATCCGCAGACAGACGGACAGAGTGAACGAACCATTCAAACTATTGAAGATATGTTACGAACGTGTGCATTGGATTTTAAAGGAAGTTGGGACGAGCACCTACCTTTGGTGGAATTCTCTTACAACAACAGCTATCATGCGAGTATTGGGATGCCGCCATACGAAGCTTTATATGGAAGGAAATGTAGATCTCCTGTATATTGGGATGAGGTTGGTGAGCGTAAGGTGTTAGGATCAGAACTAGTACAACAAACGAAGGAAAAGATCGAAATCATTCAGAAAAGGCTAATTGCTGCCCAGAACAGACAAAGGAAGTATGCAGATCAAGCCAGGAAAGATATGAATTTTGAAGAAGGAGAGAAAGTGTTGTTGAAAGTGTCACCTTGGAAAGGAGTTACGAGGTTTGGCAAGAAAGGAAAGCTTAGTACGAGATACGTAGGACCTTTTCAGATCTTAAGACGGGTTGGAAAAGTCGCGTATGAGTTAGCCCTACCGCCACATATGAGTCATATCCACAATGTCTTCCATGTGTCAATGCTCAAGAAATATCATCCAGATTTGAGTCATGTGATCGAGTACGAGCCTATTGAGTTACAACCAGACTTGTCTTATATAGAACAGCCGGTAGCAATTCAGGACGGAATGGATAGGAAGCTAAGGAATAAGACAGTTAAGTTGGTAAAGGTTTTGTGGAGGAACCCAAGAGTTGAAGAATCAACTTGGAAACTTGAGAGCGAGATGCTAGAGAATTATCCTCATCTATTTACTTAGGTGAGATTCTGGGGACAGAATCCTGTTAAGGGGGGAATGATATAACGCCTTAGAAATTTTTGTAATATTTATAATTATTTAGTTAATATTAAATGTGAATTATGTGACATGATTATTTTTGAGAAAGTGAAATATGTGTGATTTTGTTTTATGAGTTTATTTGATGATTTATATGTGTCAGATAAGTCTACGTATTTTTTATTTTTACTTTTGGGGATTAAATTCTATTTAAATCATGTTTTATTTATCTTCTGAGAATTTTATAAAATCACCGGGATTAGTAAAAATTACGGAATCTTTTGCATTATTAAATTTATTAGTTTATTTGAATTTTAAAATTTATTAGATGGATTTATTTTGATTTTTAAGGATTTTAAAATGATTTTATGAATTTATTTGTGTTTTATTTGATTTAATCTTGTAAAATCCATATTTCATTCATTTTTTATCCTAAAAATATTTTAAAAATATGTGGGTGATCGTAATTTTATACTCTTTATTTTAAAAATAAAATAATGATTTTTCTCAAATATTATTCATTTAATCTCTATTTTACAAAGAAAATTCAGATTGTTTTTTTAGGAAATTCAATTTTTTTTAATTACCCTTATTCCATTTTATCCCCAATTCACCTTAAAATCCCTAACTTTTCCCAATTAAACTACCCAGCAGCTTTGTTCGAGAACTCTCCATTCCCTCTCGATTTTTTTTCTCTCTCTCGAACTCTCAATCTTTCTTCCTCTAATCTCTCTATTTCTCTCTACTCTCTCCACAATCTCGTATATATCTCTCTCATTTACTGCTGATTCTCTCGGTTCTGTTTATGCTTGATTAGGAGTGGGTAAAGCCCTATTCCTTCTCTGTGTTTCATTGAAATTCCGTGTGTGTTTGTGTGATTCCCGCCGTCACGCGTGTGTTCTGTGTGGGTATTCTTGAGGTATGTATGCGTGGGCGATTGTGTGTTGTTAGTATATATATATATATATATATATATATATACATGTGTAGTGTGTGTATATGCCTGCTGTGTGTGTGTGTCCTCCACCGTGAGTATGTGTGGGTGAGTGGGTACTCGGAAAATTCTGTTCTCTTTCCCTTGTATCAGTGGTGTTCGAGTTCAGTATTTGGCTGGGTGTTGTCTGGTCTTGGGTGTACTGCGTTGCGTGTAATCTTGTCTTATTGGTCTAATTTATTTAAGAACCGAATGATGAGTGTTGGAAATTTTGATGGGTTTCATTTTTTGTTCTGCCTGATTATGGAAATTATGATGAATTTCGGTTCAAATGGTTGTGCGAAAATATTGGTGGGGTCCGTGATGGAAACCCGAATTTCCGGGCACCTCCCGACTTTGCCGCCATTGGCGATGAGCTTCGGTGAGCCGACGGTGGACTGTGATGATTATTCTGAGTCCTAATTCAATTATTTAACAAATTGTTTTCGGATAAATTTTATTGTTGTATGTCGGTATAGGTAATTGTAAATTATTGATTTAAATTGGAAAATTGTATTATTTGTTCGAATTGCAAAGGTGTATTATGTAGTGAAATAATGTACAGAAAGTTGTGTCTGTGATTGTTGTTGATTTTGTGTCGGCTGTGTCCGACTGGTAGGCTACCCGTATAAAGGGGATGCTGTCAAAACTTTCTAAAAATGTTAAATTTATTTTCTCGAGTATATGTATATATGTATGTACTATTAGTACGAAGTGGTATTGGATTACATTTTGTTTACGTGATTAATTGTTAAATGTTTGTCAGCTCTAATTATATATTTATTTATTTATGTCAGTAGTCAGAGATTAATGTTATATGATTTAAGTAAATAAGTTTAGGGTATTATTGCAAGGGTAGATTAAGATTAGACGTTCGAAGAGGAACGTCGAATATTGAATAGAATGCTGAGATAGTGTTTTTATATGTGTAGGTTCGAAGGATGTAGACATAAGGGATAAAGGAAAGGCAAAGGCTGAGGGTTTTTGAACTAAGTGACTAGCGTGGAAATATCTTGTTAAGGCAAGTAACTCGAACCTTGTATCGAAGTTCAGATTCTTTCAATTATCCTTGAATTGTTGTTTAAATTCTTATAACTTATTGTTGCTTCTTTCAAGTTAATTGTCGAACCTGTTGTACTATACTGTTAAATCATATTAACTATTGCTTAATCCATAATACCTTCTTGTTTACCCTTATAGACTTCTGTTTAAACTATTGTACTTCCTTTCTTATTTTAATTCTCGTTGAACTGTAAACCTTGTTTTATGACATAACTTTTGTACTAGCTTGAACCTTATTTCATATCTATTTCCTTAATCCACACTAGCCTAACTATACCTTGCAATCCCTTGAATTAAACTCTAAATCCCCAACCTTTGTTATGTTCTTAATTAATCAATGACCCTTATTGCTTATACTCTTATATTCCCCTTAACCATACCATGTTCGATATCACCTTGTATTATGCCACTAAAATGACAAGAGCTTGATAAACCTTTATTTTTAAATATTTGTGAATCACACTTGAACCCTACCTTGCAAACCTTATACAATTAAATTGGATTGCTTATTTGACTTTCAGTCACTTATTCTTGAAATTAAACAGAATAATCCCCTGCTCTGAATTATTGCATAAGAATTCTATTCATCGAAAATTAATTTATTTTAAGGACATTTAATTAATTATTTTAAATTAGCGTAAGAGGCTAGGGTGGTCCTAGTCCAGCACTCTAATTTGGCGTAAGAGACTAGGGTGATCCTAGTCCAACAATAGAGGCCAATGTGTTGCCTAATTGGGAACCCAATTTTCAAAGTCTAGAGGGACCTAGTGTCCGGTATGGGGACATTACGTGGCTGATCACCCGTATTGTCCGATTTTTAATAAAAAGCTTAATTTAATTAAAATGTTTTAAAGGTGGGAAATATGATATAAAGAGAGAAATTGATTTTTCTCTTCCCCTATTTTTGGAATGAATAAAAAAATGTCAAAATTTGGTAAAGCTCAAAGAATGATTCTCATATCGTTGTATCCGTACTCCTGTTGTTGATTTTATTTTTGGCATCTATATTGTTACTTGCTGAGCATTTGGCTCACTTCTTGCTATTGTTTCTACCCTTTTTCAGTTAAAGAAGAAAAAGATACGAAGTAGGAGCTATATCTGAGAAGAACTTGTTGTGGACCATAGACAACCTAGATTTGCTCTGCTAGAAGGTCGGACATCTGAAGACCAGTTAAGGCTTGTATAATAGTATCAGCTAGTTGTATTTAATTGTAGAATGTATGTAGCTTTTAAATTAAGGTTTTAGTGATATGTTGTAATAGTTAGTTAGTAGCTGCTTGTTTCATACCACTATCTGTTAGAGATCCGGGTTAGTAGTGGGGTGTTGTATTATGACTTAATATCTGGTTATCAGCTTGTATGTATTTAATTTGGGTTGTGGTGCCCGATCTTGTTTTATGGTCGGGAGGGCATAGTAGTATGGTTCACCTGATCGGTTAGGACAGGTTGAACAGGTGTTTATTTTTCTGAAGTAGTTGGAATCGTCATTTTTTTTATGAAATTTGGTTAGTTCAAAATACAGGTGGATAGTCCATATTCCGAATACTTCATGCCGAATTTTTTTTTTTTTAAAAAATATATTCCCCTGAATCAAATTCTATTTTATTTAATTAATTCCAATAATTGAGTATTTTATTATAGAAATTACATTATCAGTATTGGGAAGTCGGGACGTTACAAAGGTTGTTTCCCCTCCTCCACACGCTCATAAAATAATTTTGTTTCATTATTCATTCCATTATGATCATAACCATATTTGTATGTATTATTGATCATCTCATCAAAATCATTTCGTAAACCAAACCCCCTACCACAATCCACCTTATTACATTTTTTTCGGTAGTTGGGGGTTGAAATTTCATATATCCAATCAACAAGTGATGGACAAGGACCCTTAAATATGAGATGATCAAACACATCGTCTTTGGAATGCCAAAAACGATTACCGCAGTCTTTGCAGGGGCATTTCAATTCATTTCCTAGGCCGAAATTATCAAATCCATTCAAAACAAAATCTTTCGCCCCATTACTATATTCTTCGGTGAATTTAGGAAGTAAAAGCCAGTTCATCTTTGCAATCCAATTCACCTTATGTTCTACACAAAATCACATATAGACAACTAAGAACATATAAATTAAACTCTGTACTCTGCATATATATTGTTCCTAAATTATAAACTCTGTACTTTAATTCCAAACTAAACACAAACCCAAGCATATAAATTCAATAAATAAAACATCATAAACACAAAAATTCTAATTACAATAATTAAAACATGATAAACATTAATAAAATCTCAATTCTGAAATCAATATTCTTAACAAAATCCCAAATTTAAAAAACCCCAAATTCACAAACCAACAAAACAGAAAAAATTGAACTAACATACATACTTTCGTAAGCTCAATTAAAAGCTCAATTAAAAGCTTAAGTAAAGGCTCGATTAAACATACATTGAACATATACACTCCATTTAACATATATACATACTCGATTGAACATGCATTGTTCAGACATATAAAGTGAAGTACGATTTGGGAAGAAGATTTACCTTCAGTGCTTCAGTGTTCGGTGTTCTCCGAGAGCTTCAGTGTTCTCCGAGAGGTTCAGTGAGAGCTTCAGTTTCCAGATTTACTTTGGTGTTTCGTGTTTGTGTTTTTGTGTCTGTGTTTTGTGTCTCTATCTCTGTGTTTTCTGTCTTATTTTTATTTTCTTTTGTTTTGTTATTTTCATAGCTCGGGAAGATATTTTTCAGAAGCCCGCTCACTTTTTTCAACACATTTTAACAAGCCCGCCAATTTTAAGGCCCAACAGTGATGTCAACACATTTTAACAAGTCCGCCAATTTTAAGGCCCAACAGTGATGTCTATTGCAACGCCGTATAACAACGCCTTAAAAACCATTGCAATAGATAGAAACTTTTACAATATGTAACGGTTTTTCACTTCAATTGTAACGGTTTTGAAAAGCATTACAATATGTCTAATTTTGTAAAAACTTGTCAAGAAATAGCAACGCTTTTTAACAAGTATGGTTGCCATAGCCAATCTATGGTGTAGTGTTCATTACTTATGTGCGCAAGTAAGGTCTTGCAATTCAATGTAGCAATTCTTGTCATATAACAATATAGCACACATAACTTTTTGCAAAGTTATGTGATAAGTGGATTTATATCCACTTGGATCACTTCATATCGGCTTAAATTGATTGCCTTGGACTCAAGTTTATTGTAGATTTGATGTGTTTTGCTTAGTTGTGCAGATTTACGAGAATGTTGACTAAGGTGGATGCTTCTATAATTTTTGGGGAATTAATTGATTAAAATTCCAATTTCTGAGAAGGGTTGCGCAGTCTACATTGTTGTGGCCATATCTTGAGTTCTAGAAGTCCGTTTGAGGCCCGTAAGCAGTCCACGCGAAGATAACGAGATTCTCTATCATTCTAAGGTGGTCCAGAGGTCCAATTACATTTGGAACGTTTCAGAAAATTTGAAGAAAATTCAGCCACGAATTTTCCTTAAAAACAGAATCAATTTAGGAAACGTATCTTGCAGAAATTCTATTATAATTCTGTTTTTGTATTTTCTTGCTGGGGAAGACTTTTGGAGCTTATATAAACACATCCAACCCCTTGTAAATTAGACAATTAGAATGAGGAATTAGACAATTATATATCTTGTACATAATATAGCTAGATCTGCAAGGGAGAAAAGGAGAGAAGGATTCAACGCTCGTGACAAGCAACGGATCTAGATCTACTTCATCTTTTGTATCATAGATTTGTTTTCTTAACTCTTGTTTTATTAATATTATTACTTTCTTCCATATCTTGTTTGTTATCATGGTTTCACTTGATCCCATGATGACGAGAGGTTCAATTATGAACTAATCGTTGTCATGGGATTCTAACGGATTTATTTATGGAGCTTTAGTATCTTGATTGCTTTAAAGATCTGTGTGTGATGTATATCCGATATCCTCGTATGGTTGTGCTTAATTGTTAGATGCGTAGCTAACATCTAATTTGTTAATCTCTTGTGAAGTGAAAGTGGATCTTGAGATTTAGAACTTGCCATGCTAGCATAGGTTCATGATTGTTTATCAACATGATTCGTAGTATGAGATGAGAATACTTATATTTCCCTGTGTGATCTTTATGGATAAATTGTTCTTCAACCGTTATGTTTTCAAATTCTATAGACATATAGGGTCTAAGCATAATTGGTGTCTATTCATCTTCTATCTCTTTTGTGGATGTATGTTTAGTTTGGTATACGTATACTGAGAGGTAGCGTGTACTTGTTTCGTGTTGTCCGATCAGATATCATAACCATTGCACATAGTGATTAAAGGCGTCAGATCTAAGCGAAGTTTTTAATGAAGTTAGGATTCCATGTTTTTCTCGCATATAAGTAGTTAGTAATTTTTAGTTTGTTAATTTGTATCTTAGTTAATTATAGTTAGTAAAAAACTTAATATTGTTAATTGTCTTAGCAGTGCATAATAACCATACATTGTTGCATAGGTACAAAACTGAATTGAAACCTAAGATCTCTGTGGGAACGAACTTGACTTCTATCTGTATTACTTGTGACCACGTACGCTTGCGTGATTTTGTGTTGACAAGTTTTTGGCGCCGCTGCCGGGGATCAACAGTGTTTTATTTTTGGTTTATGTGCTTGTCAATAGTGGTCGTTAGAGTTCACTGACTCGGATTTTTTTTCTCTCACCTATCTTGTTTAGTTTTGTGTGTTTCAGATGGCAGGTGAGGAGTTTCCATGGTGGGCCTATACGAGGACATCCTTGCCTTATCAATGTGAGCGGTGTTTTGGCGTTCATGATCCCTCACAATATTGTTACTACGAAGGAGTTGATCCATATGTCACTTATGAGGAACAACCATATTTTCAATACCATCCTCAACAGTACCAGCAAGATGTTCCAGACATGTCATATTTCTTTGGAAGTGAAGAGTTTCAACATCAACAACCTACTCCTACTTTTCAGTCAGATGAGGTTGATGATTTGAAGGAGATTAGGAAGGAGATTATGATGCCTGCAGAGAGGCATGAGAAGTCTCTCAAATCTATGGAGACACTAGTTGCTCAAGTTTTGAGTGTCTTGGAACAAGAGAAACATCAATCCATAGGAGAGGCAATTCCAGAAAATAACGATGACTTGGAGCAAGGTACTGCATGCATAATTGAAGAAGACAAATTCCAAGAGGAGGTGAGTATTCACAAGCCATGTGAGGAATTTGATCAAGCTAGTGAGGTGGATGATTTGGAAAGGGCACAATTCGGGACAGACAATGAGGAGCTACACAAATTTCAAGAATTGGTATGTGCGTTCCAAGAGGTTGATGATCATGGGACATATGCAGGTCTTTTACTTGTCTCAAAGTGTGAAGATGGAGGTAGTGCATTAGAGCCAATGGAGGAAGTTCTCTTTGAGGAACCAAAGGCTTCAGAAACTTACAGTTATCCTCCTCCATTATATTCAAACGAAGCCCGCGAGTGTGTGTTGTTCTATAAATTGTCAGATTTTGGGTCAACAGAAGAAGGCATTGGAACAGGACATATTTGTTATACGAATATGCCAAGCGAGGAGAAGGGGCAGAAAGTGTGCCGCCGTGATGACGATGAAGTCTCGCGAAGAGAGGACCAGGCAAACTATTATCATCCTTAATGGAGGCTTGGAAGTAACGTCAAGCTATTGACGTTAAAGAAGCGCTTCGTGGGAGGCAACCCACGCACTAGTGTAGAGAAAAAAAACAAAAAGAGTGTTGAGAAAAAAAAAACTGTTGTGCAAAAAAAAAAAACCGGTCGTGCAGGTTGCGCCTGCGTCACGCAGGCTGCGCCTGCGTTACTGACTAACGCGCAGGCTGCGCCTGCATTACTGTTAGTGGCGCAGGTTGCCCCTGTTAGTGCGCAGCTTGCTGTTGTTGCATATAAAAAAAAAAAAAAATTCTCCTCAATTTTTTTTTCTCTCCTCCTATATTAATATCCCTACACCTAATTCTTTTCCTATTTTAATTCCAAAACCCCCCATCTCTCTTCCAAAATTCTAAACCTATATTTATTCTAATTTTTTTCTTTAATTCATTAAATCCTTTTTCTATCTTACCTCAAATTCATACCATTCAAAATTTCTCCCTTACACGTTCAAATTTTATTCACCCAATCCCTCCATTATATATACACACCCATACATACAAATCCAATTCCTCTTCTATTTATTTAAATTCAATTCTAAAGAGGAATTAATTATAAGTTCACCTCTTTGATTAGTAATTGGTTTATCTTTTTCTCTAATATTATTTTGATTACGAATTTGTGTTCTTGTAATTAGGGGTTTTGTAGTATTCTAGTTATTTGGGAAGTGGCCAGTCTATGGAGCTCGTACGCATTGTCCTCCACCAGATTCATTCGAGGAGGGTGATAACTCAGCTGGTTAGGTATGTTTTCTACTTTCCCTCGTATTTACTTCCATTCAATGCGGACATTGAATATTTTAAGTTTGGGGGTGGTTTGAGGGTTTAGTAGTTGTTGTTGTATTATTTGTTCATGTAGGATTTCATGTTTTGCATATTAGTAGTAGTAATTCATGCATATATGTTTGTATTAATTATGTTTGTTTCATATAGGACATTCTGTTTTTATTTTTTGTATACCATGTGAGTTCATATTAGTTGCATTTGCATAGCATGCATATTTCATGATCCCTTAAGACGAGCTAATTCTGATTGGTAGGTAGGTGTCTAATTGAGTGTGGTAATAATGAATAGAGGGTTGACTTATAGTTTCTATGAAATTGACTTATGTGTTTCAGAAACAAAACTAATTACACAGTCTCATTGGGTGCTTTTGGGCTAGGTTAGGGTCATGCTTGTTTGGATGTTTTGAGATTTAATCACTTGATTATATTTAGAATTTTCGTTATTCCCTTGATAGTGTAGGAACACTTAAGTCTAAGTTTGGGGGAAACAAGGAATTTCATGCTTAATTGTAAATAATTGTGAATAATGGCTAGGTGTCAAATGGCTAGTAGCCGGCTCATATTTATATGAGTAGTCTAGGGTTGGAATTGAGAATTCTCATTCCACATTGCATAAAAAAATAGAAAAAAAAAGCAGAAAAAAAGAAAAAAACAAAAAAAGAAAAGAAAAAAAAAGAGTCAAAAGTGTCTAGTGTTTTTATGCAAAATTAGCCAGGGTGAGCTCTTTAATACTCGAGTTATTAAGTTCGCGGGGACTTTGTGCCTAGTGACCTAAGGCTTTATAGTCTGGGATCCACTAACCCAACGCTCGCTACATGGGTATTATTGTATAAGCCTTTCGGGGTCTCATCCATTGCACGGTTAAATAAGCATGCTTGTATATATGTGTCGTAGTAGTTAGTAATAAAGCATGAATTTCTGTCTACCTTGGATAAGGATGGAGGTGTTCTTAGGTTATGAAGTGTTTACAGTCTATTCTATTTATAAACCTGTGATTGTCTTGACGAAGAGCATGTATGATTTTTGACCTAGTTTTGGGAGTATTTCTGATGAGCATTGCACACACGCACGTTTTTGTTCATGTATTGTTAGTATACGGGAACTTGGTCGAGCTCTATTTGGATTTAGTTGCATTCTTTGAGATATTTGCTTGCTAGTTGGTTTTGGTTAGTTTGAAGGGGATCGTTGCATTTTTCATATTAGTTGCATTCATGCATTGCATTGCATTAGGTTAAACGGATTTTGTGGGTACATTCGCTATAGGCCCTCACGAGACCTTACTCGTCCACTGGGGCTGCCTAGGGGTTTAAAGGGCTTGTTGCATATGCCAAATGCAACCGTGATCACCTACGGAAGTGGTACTAGTTGTTAGTTAGTTGTAATTGTTTGTGTTTGAGGACAAGCATCGGTTTAAGTTTGGGGGTTTGATAAGTGGATTTATATCCACTTGGATTGCTTCATATCGGCTTAAATTGATTGCCTTGGACTCAAGTTTATTGTAGTTTTGATGTGTTTTGCTTAGTTGTGAAGATTTACGAGAATGTTGACTAAAGTGGATGCTTCTATAATTTTTGGGGAATTAATTGATTAAAATTCCAATTTCTGAGAAGGGTTGCGCAGTCTACACTGTTGTGGCCATATCTTGAGTTCTAGAAGTCCGTTTTAGGCCCGTAAGCAGTCCACGCGAAGATAACGAGATTTTTTTATCATTCTAAGGTAGTCCAGAGGTCCAATTACGTTTGGAACGTTCCAGAAAATCTGAAGAAAAGTCAGCCACGAATTTTCATTAAAAACAGAATCAATTTAGGAAACGTATCTTGCAGAAATTCTATTATAATTCTGTTTTTGTATTTTCTTGCTGGGGAAGACTTTTGGAGCCTATATAAACACATCCAACCCCTTGTAAATTAGACAATTAGAATGAGGAATTAGACAATTATATATATTGTACATAATATAGCTTAGATCTGCAAGGGAGAAAAGGAGAGAAGGATTCAACGCTCGTGACAAGCAACGGATCTAGATCTACTTCATCTTTTGTATCATAGATTTGTTTTCTTAACTCTTGTTTTATTAATATTATTACTTTCTTCCATATCTTGTTTGTTATCATGGTTTCACTTGATCCCATGATGACGAGAGGTTCAATTATGAACTAATCGTTGTCATGGGATTCTAACGGATTTATTTATGGAGCTCTAGTATCTTGATTGCTTTAAAGATCTGTGTGTGATGTATATCCGATATCCTCGTATGGTTGTGCTTAATTGTTAGATGCGTAGCTAACATCTAATTTGTTAATCTCTTGTGAAGTGAAAGTGGATCTTGAGATTTAGAACTTGCCATGCTAGCATAGGTTCATGATTGTTTATCAACATGATTCGTAGTATGAGATGAGAATACTTATATTGCCCTGTGTGATCTTTATGGATAAATTGTTCTTCAACCGTTATGTTTTCAAATTCTATAGACATATAGGGTCTAAGCATAATTGGTGTCTATTCATCTTCTATCTCTTTTGTGGATGTATGTTTAGTTTGGTATACGTATACTGAGAGGTAGCGTGTACTTGTTTCGTGTTGTCCGATCAGATATCATAACCATTGCACATAGTGATTAAAGGCGTCAGATCTAAGCGAAGTTTTTAATGAAGTTAGGATTCCATGTTTTTCTCGCATATAAGTAGTTAGTAATTTTTAGTTTGTTAATTTGTATCTTAGTTAATTATAGTTAGTAAAAAACTTAATATTGTTAATTGTCTTAGCAGTGCATAATAACCATACATTGTTGCATAGGTACAAAACTGAATTGAAACCTAAGATCTCTGTGGGAACGAACTTGACTTCTATCTGTATTACTTGTGACCACGTACGCTTGCGTGATTTTGTGTTGACAAGTTTTTGGCGCCGCTGCCGGGGATCAACGGTGTTTTATTTTTGGTTTATGTGCTTGTCAATAGTGGTCGTTAGAGTTCACTGACTCGGATTTTTTTTCTCTCACCTATCTTGTTTAGTTTTGTGTGTTTCAGATGGCAGGTGAGGAGTTTCCATGGTGGGCCTATACGAGGACATCCTTGCCTTATCAATGTGAGCGGTGTTTTGGCGTTCATGATCCCTCACAATATTGTTACTACGAAGGAGTTGATCCATATGTCACTTATGAGGAACATCCATATTTTCAATACCATCCTCAACAGTACCAGCAAGATGTTCCAGACATGTCATATTTCTTTGGAAGTGAAGAGTTTCAACATCAAGAACCTACTCCTACTTTTCAGTCAGATGAGGTTGATGATTTGAAGGAGATTAGGAAGGAGATTATGATGCTTGCAGAGAGGCATGAGAAGTCTCTCAAATCTATGGAGACACTAGTTGCTAAAGTTTTGAGTGTCTTGGAACAAGAGAAACATCAATCCATAGGAGAGGCAATTCCAGAAAATAACGATGACTTGGAGCAAGGTACTGCATGCATAATTGAAGAAGACAAATTCCAAGAGGAGGTGAGTGTTCACAAGCCATGTGAGGAATTTGATCAAGCTAGTGAGGTGGATGATTTGGAAAGGGCACAATTCGGGACAGACAATGAGGAGCTACACAAATTTCAAGAATTGGTATGTGCGTTCCAAGAGGTTGATGATCATGGGACATATGCAGGTCTTTTACTTGTCTCAAAGTGTGAAGATGGAGGTAGCGCATTAGAGCCAATGGAGGAAGCTCTCTTTGAGGAACCAAAGGCTTCAGAAACTTACAGTTATCCTCCTCCATTATATTCAAACGAAGCCCGCGAGTGTGTGTTGTTCTACAAATTGTCAGATTTTGGGTCAACAAAAGAAGGCATTGGAACATGACATATTTGTTATACGAATATGCCAAGCGAGGAGAAGGGGCAGAAAGTGTGCCGCCGTGATGACGATGAAGTCTCGCGAAGAGAGGACCAGGCAAACTATTATCATCCTTAATGGAGGCTTGGAAGTAACGTCAAGCTATTGACGTTAAAGAAGCGCTTCGTGGGAGGCAACCCACGCACTAGTGTAGAGAAAAAAAAACAAAAAGAGTGTTGAGAAAAAAAACTGTTGTGCAAAAAAAAAAAAACCGGTCGCGCAGGTTGCGCCTGCGTCACGCAGGCTGCGCCTGCGTTACTGACTAACGCGCAGGCTGCGCCTGCGTTACTGTTAGTGGCGCAGGTTGCCCCTGTTAGTGCGCAGCTTGCTGTTGTTGCATATAAAAAAAAAAAAATTCTCCTCAATTTTTTTTTTTCTCTCCTCCTATATTAATATCCCTACACCTAATTCTTTTCCTATTTTAATTCCAAAACCCCCCATCTCTCTTCCAAAATTCTAAACCTATATTTATTCTAATTTTTTTCTTTAATTCATTAAATCCTTTTTCTATCTTACCTTAAATTCATACCATTCAAAATTTCTCCCTTACACGTTCAAATTTTATTCACCCAATCCCTCCATTATATATACACACCCATACATACAAATCCAATTCCTCTTCTATTTATTTAAATTCAATTCTAAAGAGGAATTAATTATAAGTTCACCTCTTTGATTAGTAATTGGTTTATCTTTTTCTCTAATATTATTTTGATTACGAATTTGTGTTCTTGTAATTAGGGGTTTTGTAGTATTCTAGTTATTTGGGAAGTGGCCAGTCTATGGAGCTCGTACGCATTGTCCTCCACCAGATTCATTCGAGGAGGGTGATAACTCAGCTGGTTAGGTATGTTTTCTACTTTCCCTCGTATTTACTTCCATTCAATGCAGACATTGAATATTTTAAGTTTGGGGGTGGTTTGAGGGTTTAGTAGTTGTTGTTGTATTATTTGTTCATGTAGGATTTCATGTTTTGCATATTAGTAGTAGTAATTCATGCATATATGTTTGTATTAATTATGTTTGTTTCATATAGGACATTCTGTTTTTATTTTTTGTATACCATGTGAGTTCATATTAGTTGCATTTGCATAGCATGCATATTTCATGATCCCTTAAGACGAGCTAATTCTGATTCGTAGGTAGGTGTCTAATTGAGTGTGGTAATAATGAATAGAGGGTTGACTTATAGTTTCTATGAAATTGACTTATGTGTTTCAGAAACAAAACTAATTACACAGTCTCATTGGGTGCTTTTGGGCTAGGTTATGGTCATGCTTGTTTGGATGTTTTGAGATTTAATCACTTGATTATATTTAGAATTTTCGTTATTCCCTTGATAGTGTAGGAACACTTAAGTCTAAGTTTGGGGGAAACAAGGAATTTCATGCTTAATTGTAAATAATTGTGAATAATGGCTAGGTGTCAAATGGTTAGTAGCCGGCTCATATTTATATGAGTAATCTAGGGTTGGAATTGAGAATTCTCATTCCAGATTGCATAAAAAAATAGAAAAAAAAGCAGAAAAAAAGAAAAAAAGAAAAAAAGAAAAGAAAAAAAAAGAGTTGTCAAGTGTTTTTATGCAAAATTAGCCAGGGTGAGCTCTTTAATACTCGAGTTATTAAGTTCGCGGGGACTTTGTGCCTAGTGACCTAAGGCTTTATAGTCTGGGATCCACTAACCCAACGCTCGCTACATGGGTATTATTATATAAGCCTTTCGGGGTCTCATCCATTGCACGGTTAAATAAGCATGCTTGTATATATGTGTCGTAGTAGTTAGTAATAAAGCATGAATTTCTGTCTACCTTGGATAAGGATGGAGGTGTTCTTAGGTTATGAAGTGTTTACAGTCTATTCTATTTATAAACCTGTGATTGTCTTGACGAAGAGCATGTATGATTTTTGACCTAGTTTTGGGAGTATTTCTGATGAGCATTGCACACACGCACGTTTTTGTTCATGTATTGTTAGTATACGGGAACTTGGTCGAGCTCTATTTGGATTTAGTTGCATTCTTTGAGATATTTGCTTGCTAGTTGGTTTTGGTTAGTTTGAAGGGGATCGTTGCATTTTTCATATTAGTTGCATTCATGCATTGCATTGCATTAGGTTAAACGGATTTTGTGGGTACATTCGCTATAGGCCCTCACGAGACCTTACTCGTCCACTGGGGCTGCCTAGGGGTTTAAAGGGCTTGTTGCATATGCCAAATGCAACCGTGATCACCTACGGAAGTGGTACTAGTTGTTAGTTAGTTGTAATTGTTTGTGTTTGAGGACAAGCATCGGTTTAAGTTTGGGGGTTTGATAAGTGGATTTATATCCACTTGGATTGCTTCATATCGGCTTAAATTGATTGCCTTGGACTCAAGTTTATTGTAGTTTTGATGTGTTTTGCTTAGTTATGAAGATTTACGAGAATGTTGACTAAAGTGGATGCTTCTATAATATTTGGGGAATTAATTGATTAAAATTCCAATTTCTGAGAAGGGTTGCGCAGTCTGCACTGTTGTGGCCATATCTTGAGTTCTAGAAGTCCGTTTGAGGCCCGTAAGCAGTCCACGCGAAGATAACGAGATTTTCTATCATTCTAAGGTAGTCCAGAGGTCCAATTACGTTTGGAACGTTCCAGAAAATCTGAAGAAAAGTCAGCCACGAATTTTCATTAAAAACAGAATCAATTTAGGAAACGTATCTTGCAGAAATTCTATTATAATTCTGTTTTTGTATTTTCTTGCTGGGGAAGACTTTTGGAGCCTATATAAACACATCCAACCCCTTGTAAATTAGACAATTAGAATGAGGAATTAGACAATTATATATCTTGTACATAATATAGCTTAGATCTGCAAGGGAGAAAAGGAGAGAAGGATTCAACGCTCGTGACAAGCAACGGATCTAGATCTACTTCATCTTTTGTATCATAGATTTGTTTTCTTAACTCTTGTTTTATTAATATTATTACTTTCTTCCATATCTTGTTTGTTATCATGGTTTCACTTGATCCCATGATGACGAGAGGTTCAATTATGAACTAATCGTTGTCATGGGATTCTAACAGATTTATTTATGGAGCTTTAGTATCTTGATTGCTTTAAAGATCTGTGTGTGATGTATATCCGATATCCTCGTATGGTTGTGCTTAATTGTTAGATGCGTAGCTAACATCTAATTTGTTAATCTCTTGTGAAGTGAAAGTGGATCTTGAGATTTAGAACTTGCCATGCTAGCATAGGTTCATGATTGTTTATCAACATGATTCGTAGTATGAGATGAGAATACTTATATTGCCCTGTGTGATCTTTATGGATAAATTGTTCTTCAACCGTTATGTTTTCAAATTCTATAGACATATAGGGTCTAAGCATAATTGGTGTCTATTCATCTTCTATCTCTTTTGTGGATGTATGTTTAGTTTGGTATACGTATACTGAGAGGTAGCGTGTACTTGTTTCGTGTTGTCCGATCAGATATCATAACCATTGCACATAGTGATTAAAGGCGTCAGATCTAAGCGAAGTATTTAATGAAGTTAGGATTCCATCTTTTTCTCGCATATAAGTAGTTAGTAATTTTTAGTTTGTTAATTTTTATCTTAGTTAATTATAGATAGTAAAAAACTTAATATTGTTAATTGTCTTAGCAGTGCATAATAACCATACATTGTTGCATAGGTACAAAACTGAATTGAAACCTAAGATCTCTGTGGGAACGAACTTGACTTCTATCTGTATTACTTGTGACCACGTACGCTTGCGTGATTTTGTGTTGACATTATGCTAATTGCTAATTTAGACTAGAAGAGACAGAACATAAGGCACATTGCAAACAGAGTTAAACATGGCATAAGACAATTAATCATGTAAGGTTCGCTGAGCACATAAGAGTATACCAAACTTAGACTACACACCATCAAGATACAGGACATGATCAGGAATCAAGATAAACATCAATTAACTCACTGAGAAAGCATACAAATGACATACAATAAAGCTTAGAGACATGGCACAAATTCACAATTTGGTACAAAACATAATGAGATAGTGCAAGTGAATTCATCTCTAAGCAGGCATAAGAGTTTAGTCAATCATAAATTTGCAAGGGTTTAAGGAATTTATACCTTGATCATGGTGGTAATACACATGATAAACTCTAAAGCCTACTTAAGCACACAATCTTACCATGTCAAAGCAGGGACTTAATCATCACAATGCACATTAGGTCACTTTTAGATTTATCAAGACAGTGACACAAACATAATTCAAATGTTAGCATTAGCATAATATAATCAACATAAATAAAAAAAAATTGAACGATCATCACTACTATAATCATACAATGTCAAATGCAAAGAGATGCCTGTTGGTACGGCAGAAATCTTAAATCAAAACTAATCGAAAAACACATTTCTGTCATACCAACAAGATCTCAATACAAGAACATTGAACCAAAGAGATAAACAGTCCTAATGTTCTAAGGATCACTATCCAAATAATATGATTTCTATCTGTGCGCCCAGGAGCAAAAATCGAAAATAGCAACATGCAGTTCCTGTTCGCACGATAGAAATCATGATATTGAGACGGAGGAAACACATGCAAGACTACGTATACACAATATCGATCAGTAGTACCACTTTTATCTGTGTGCACAGAGATCATTAACCCTAATGTCGAAGAACAACACTGATCAACACTCTCTGTACAGCAGATAAAGTCGTATTACTAGGACATTGATTTTACAGGCTTAAACACACACAAATAAATCAATTTCTCGATTCGTTGAAGGCTTTTTGTTAATCTTTGAATATCGACGTGATTTGGGGAAATAAATTCTAGGAATGAATTTTAAAAATTGATATTTTACAGGTGTGTATTTGGGTATGTAGA
This sequence comes from Saposhnikovia divaricata, assembly GCA_036435485.1. Classification (NCBI taxonomy): domain Eukaryota; kingdom Viridiplantae; phylum Streptophyta; class Magnoliopsida; order Apiales; family Apiaceae; genus Saposhnikovia; species Saposhnikovia divaricata. The sequence goes on from CM071600.1 coordinate 132,380,870, forward strand.
TCACGAAATTGTGGTCAGTTTTTCTGTAAAATCACGTACATGGCCGGAATTTAGCATAGAAAAACTAGGGTTTCAGTTGGGTTTTGATCGGGTATGAACAACCCGGAGGAAATGAACAGAGTTTGATATAATTCCTTTTCAGGAAATTATTTATAAAACAATCCAACGACTTAGATCATCCCAGACGTTTGAATCTACGGCCAGGATTCTTTCGCGCATTTCCAAAGCCCTTTGACTTGACTGTTGACCACATACACGCATCTTACACATGCGTAAGCCCCTTCAAAAAATTTTGAATTTTGCGGATTTTATTTGCATTTTACAATTTTCATAAAATGAATTCTAAAATTCGATTAAAAATAGCAAATAAATCAGAAAAATTCCCTAAAAATTCGTGCACCACAATAAAATTTGCTACTTTAATTTAGAGTATTAAAGTGCACGAAGTTCCAATTTTTTGAAAATAAATAAATTTATAACTAATAAAAGATATTATGGAATTTATTCAAATTAACTTGTAAAAATTAAACAAACCATATACCACTTTTGGCGTTAATTATTTGCAGCTCACAACATTGTCGAAGAAATCTGAACGTTTAAGTCCCGCTTGAAAATCCGCTTAAACAATGCTCTAAGTTGCAAGAAATTAAAATAAAGTAATATATATTTTGAATAAAATTTTACAAATTAATTCGGGCACTCCATCATTCCTAAATCAAAACGCAATTTAGTGAATCTTTCGGAGCTTAAAGGTTTCGTGAAAATGTCCGCAATATTCACTTCAGTATGTGTACCATTTTAATATCGTCGTTATTTACATGATCACGAAGAAAATGATGTCGAAAATCTATGTGTTTAGATCTCGAATGCAATACTGGATTTTTACTTAAATCAATTGCACTCGTATTATCACATAAAATAGATACAACATCAAATTTTATAACATAGTCGGCCAATGTTTGCTTCATCCACAAGATTTGAGCACAACATTTCGCGGCCGCTATATATTTCGCTTCGGTGGTAGAAATTGAAACCAAGTTTTGTTTCTTTGAAAACCAAGAAACTAAACATCCACCAAGAAATTGGCATGTGCCACTAGTGCTTTTTCTATCGATTAAATGCCCCGCATAATCCGAATCAGAAAAATACATTAAATCAAATGGATGTCCTTTAGGATACCAAAGACCTAACTTCGTAGTACCTTTGAGATATCTAAATATCCGTTTAACCGCGGATAAATGAGATTCTTTCGGATCCGCTTGAAAGTGAGCACACTTACCAACACTAAATTGTATATCCGGTCTACTAGCCGTTATATAAATTAAACTTCCTATCATTCCTCGATATTTCTTGATATCCACGGAAACACCGTCCTTATCGATAGATAACTTATCGGAGATTGACATAGGAGTACTTATAGGTTTTGCATTTTCCATCTCAAACTTCTTTAGCATTTCTTTAAAATACTTCGATTGTGAAATATGAATGCCATCTTGAGTTTGTTTAATTTCCAAACCTTGTGAAATATGAATGCCATCTTGAGTTTGTTTAATTTGCAAACCTAAGAAGAAATTTAATTCTCCTATCATGCTCATTTCGAATTCTTTACTCATCTTTTCCGAGAATTCGCTACATAGTGATTCTTTGGTCGCTCCAAAAATAATATCATCTACGTAAATTTGAACGAGCAAAATATCATCACCTTCATACTTAGTGAATAGAGTAGTATCCGCAATTCCCATTTTAAAACCACTATCGATTAGGAATTTGCTTAACCGCTCGTACCAAGCTCTCGGAGCTTGTTTCAACCCGTATAAGGCTTTGTACAATTTGTACACATAATTATAATGTTTATGATCTTCAAATCCTGGTGGTTGTCTTACATAAACTTCTTCTTCTAATACACCATTTAGGAAAACTGATTTAACATCCATTTGATAGACTTTGAAACCTCTATAGCAAGCGTAAGCCAAGAACATTCGAATTGACTCGATTCTAGCTACAGGAGAATAAGTTTCATCAAAATCTATACCTTCCATTTGAGTATAGCCTTGAGCAACTAATCTTGCTTTATTTCTTACCACTTCTCCACCTTCGTCTAATTTATTACGAATGACCCATCTCGTTCCAATAATGGAAGTATCGGGTGGTGGAGGCACGAGTTCCCAAACCTTGTTGCGAGTAAATTGATTTAGCTCATCTTGCATGGCATCAATCCAATCCTCGTCTAATAAGGCTTTTTTAGCCGGTTTGGGTTCGATTTGTGATAAAAATGCTACATTACTTACTATGTTTTAAACTTGAGCTCGAGTTTGAACGCCTTTACTAAGTTCACCTAAGACATTGTCTATATGGTGATCTCTGATAAAAGGAATTTCCGGAGGCAATCGAGCTTCAATTTAATTTATTTCAAGAGGATTAGTAGGAATTTTAGTTCCTAGATCCATGGTTCCCATTTGTCGAATTATGTTCTCAACTTCGGCACTAGAACCATTTTTAGGATCATTAGAGTCATCATCCTCTTCCACTAAATCTTTAAACTTAGAAAGTGGTTTTGATTCATCAAATACAACATTTAATGTTTCTTCCGCAACTAAAGTTTCAAGATTAAAAACTCGATAAGCTTTGCTAGTATCTGAATAACCAAGAAATACACCCTCACAAGATTTAGGGTCGAATTTCGTTAGGTAGTCTTTTGAATTCAAAATATAGCATTTACTTCCAAAAACATTGAAGTAGCTTATCTTAGGAGTTTTATCAAAATAAAGTTCATACGGAGTCTTCATTTTGATAGGGCGTAGTAAAACTCTATTTAGAACGTAGCAAGCCGTAGACATAGCTTTGGCCCAAAAATACTTTGGTCTATGATATTCATTCAACATCGTATTTGCCATTTCTTGTAACGTTCTATTCTTCCTTTCAACAATCCTGTTAGATTGAGGCGTATAAGGAGCAGAAAAATTGTGAGTGATACCACATTCTTCACAAAAGTTAACAAAATCCGAATTATCAAATTCTCTACCATGATCGGTCCTAATATAGACAATCGTGTTATTTTGTTGATTTTGTATTCTTTTGCAAAGAGCAACAAACGATTCAAATGCATCACTTTTTGCTTTTAGGAATTCCGTCCACATAAAGCGGGAGTAGTCATCAACTACGACAAGACCGTAAGAACACCCTCCTAGGCTTTGTACGGGAACCAGTCCTATAAGATCCATATGTAAAAGCTCAAGTGGTCTAGTAGTAGACACCATGAATTTGGCTTTATGAGATGATCGAATTTGTTTGCCAATTTCACAAGCTTCACATACATGATCTTTTACGAAACTTAGTTTAGGTAATCCTCGAACATGTTCTTTCGAACAAATATTCTTAATGAGTTTCATGTTAATATAACCCAATCTACGGTGCCATAACCATGGATCCTCATTCACGGATACTAAACACACGTTTTCGTAATCATTTAAGTCGCATGAATACACATTCTTATTTCGTGGGCACTTTAGAATAAATTTCTACTTTTTGTCATAAATAGCATAATGAGATGGAAAGAAGATTACTTTGCAACCATTATCACATAGTTGACTTATCGAAAGCAAATTGTACTTTAGTCCAGTGACCAATTGTACATTCAAAATTTTAATGCTTTCATTTCCAATATTGCCAATACCGACAATACTACCTTTACTGCTATCACCAAAAGTTACACTTCCGGCAGTTACCTTTTTAATGTTATTCAACAGAGATTTATTACCCATCATGTGCTGTGAGCAACCACTATCAAGATACCACAAGTTCTTCTTAGCAGTAAGGCACACCTACACGAATGATTAGTAAAACCGAATGGTACCCCTTTTTCTTGAGGGTCCGGATGTTAGCACATCATAAGGTAAATAAGTATTTTCATAGACAAATCTCGGCATAGGATAATCATTCATGTAAACGATATCATTTCTAGATCCTTGATTCCTGTTGGATATATGATAAGGATTTCTCCTAGGCATATACTTAGGATTACCACGAAAAGCATGTTCATTATTACTACGGGGAAATATAGTAGTAATAGAATCTCTAGAATGATTATTAGCATGATAATTCACATGATCATTCTTAACATGAGCATCAAACTTTGTAGGATAAGCTTGATGTCTCATATTAGTGTGTTAACTCGATCGAGCATTAAACTGACTTATATTTCTTGGCATAGAATCATTTTGACTCTGAATATAAGCATTATTGTTCGATCCTTGAGCAACAAAATTTCTTCTAGGAACATTTGGTAGACTAGTGTTTTTAGTACTAGTAATTGCAACATTGTTAAAGTTCCTTGGTTGAAATTTAATCAGCTCTTGACGATAAAAATGCTTTGGTCGTTTATTAGCATTTTTAACCAAATTCTTTTGAGCAATATTAGCTCCCTTAGATATCCACTTATACTTCCCCTTGATTACACCCTCTTTAGCTTTGGAAAATGGACTTTGATGTCCCTTATTGTTGCAATAAGAGCATATTTTCGTAGGTGCTTTAGGAGAGATATTCTTAGTAGGAGCAGGAATATGTGCATCCCTTTTTGAAGGATTATTTGCATCATATCCTAGACCTTCTTTGTTAGAAGAAATCTTGGAGTTATATATCACATTTGTAATTCAAGTAGCACAATATATTTAACTGTCAAGTAAATGAGACTGTCTCTTATGATAAAGATGTTGGGTTCCGAGGCATAAAACGCAGCGGATAAACGTAAATAAAACAAAATTTTCGAAACCCAAACCAGGATCCATGTATAATTCCGGGCATATTATGGAGATAACGAATCATACCTATTAAGATCTTGTTTCACGAACTCAACGGAGATCCTTGCTTGTAATCACCACACACAGTCCTTGCGTCAAGATCCGTGTCTCTAAGGTAATCCACACGAACGTCCGACCGTCAAACGATCCGAGGAGCCAGGTACTAGCCCGCGAAGAACAGCCTCTCTCTCTCTCTAGCCTCTCGAAGATGGAGCTGCTAGGGTTTTGTCAAAACGATTTAATGACTCTTAACCCTAAAATAATACATCATTATGTATTTATATGAGAGAAATAATGGGCTAAAATCAAAAAACCGAATTGGGCTTCCTTAAACCCAATTCTATTTCTATTCTGCTTTTATTATTGGACTTCCTTAAATCCAATTCTGTTCTTCCTTTATTAAATTCGAATTTGCTTAGATAATTAATTAGGACAAGTCCAATTAATTAAATAGCCAATTCTCAATTTAATAATGATTTAATTTAAATTCTTAATTTAAACTAAAACTCCTTTTAAGACGTTCTAAGTGTGTGACCCTATAGGTTATTATTACGTTGGCAATAATTTTAATATCTAATAAAATTATAAACAATGAGCGGTATCTAGTAATACATCATTGCTACCCAAGTAATAATAATAATCGGTGATCCAATTTAAACCTTTTGTGATTAATGTTTCTGTGTAATACAATCCCTTTAACCAAATATTATAGATTAAACTCGAGGCATGTGTTTAGTCATCCTCTTCAACATTTAATCCGGGTTTACTTGATTTATGAGTAGACTATTAATAACAAATCATTATTTGAGCACGGCCATGCATTTTATAGTCTCACTCAATCAAGAGGCCAATAATATCTCTCCTAATTATAGGAGGGTTAAATCCTTTATCTATCATTCATATTTCTCATACGATTCATAATATACCCGATGTCCACTTTTATCATCACCCGGTCAAAGGTGACTTTTAATGTAGTCAAAGTATATTAATTCTTGTATAGAAATATAATGATCTCAAGTCAAAGGATCATTACACCATTACCACTGTGAGTAATTCTTATGACTTTATTAAACATAAAGAATCTCACTTTGGGTCTGTCCAGTACCATGTACTCCTACATGTACCTATGTATTGACTTTAGTATCTCCATACTTATAACCAATGAGATGTGGTTATCTGTCAAACAACATACTAGTGTATATATATTATTATTGTCCTGATATAATAATAATCGACTAGGGACCTTTAAGAATATGATATATTATATAATCTCAAGTTCAAGTCATGTACTTAAACTATACAATGTGTATCATGATTTTAAGGACATTTATTATGCTAACAAATATATCGCAGTAATTAAAGTCATAATAAATACATTTATTTACTAATCAAATGACATAAGGTTTATTTAAGAAACAATGTATTGCCTCTAGGGCACCTACACTAACAATCTCCCACTTGCACTAGAGCCAATCACCCATGTATCTAATACCCATGGAACTAGTGTGACCGTCGTGCTTCTGCTGCGACAGGCCTTTGGTCAGTGGATCTGCAATGTTATCATTTGTATGCACTTTACATATATGTATTTCACCCCTTTCATTAATCTCTCGTATGAGGTGATATCTTCTGAGTATATGTTTGGATCGGGAGTGCGATCTAGGCTCTCTAGCCTGTGCAATGGCCCCATTATTATCGAAGTATAGATCAATGGGATCTGCAATCGATGGAACCACTTCCAAATCAGAAATGAATTTTTGAATCCAAACTTCCTCCTTAGCCGCTTCACAAGCTGCAATGTACTCAGCCTCCATTGTAGAATCAGCTACTGTTTCTTGCTTTGAACTCTTCCAGCTTACAGCACCTCCATTTAGACAAAACACAAAACCAGACTGTGATACAGTATCATCCCTGTCTGTTTGGAAACTTGCATCGGTGTAACCTTTTACAACCAGTTTCTCCTCTCCTCCATACACCAAGAATGAATCTTTAGTCCTGTTCAGGTACTTTAGAACATTCTTGACTGTCGTCCACTGACCTTCATCTGGATTAGACTGGTATCTGCTCGTCATGCTCAAAGCATACGAAACATCTAGGCGAGTACATACCATTGCATACATGATAGATCCAATTGCAGAGGCATATGGAACCTTACTCATGTGGTCCTTCTCATCCAATGATTTCGGACACTGGTCTTTAGAGATCGTTATCCCTTGAGACACGGGGTCATATCCCCTTTTCGCATTTTGCATACTAAAATGATGCAAAACCTTATCAATGTATGTGCTCTTACTTAGACCGATCATCCTTCTAGATCTATCTCTATAGATCCTCATTCCTAGAATGTAGGTTGCCTCTCCTAAGTCTTTCATGGAGAAGTTGCTCCCTAACCAAGTCTTAAAAGCCTTTAGAGAAGGTATGTCATTCCTCATTAGTAGTATATCATCAACATATAGTACTATGAATGCCACATGGCTCCCACTAACCTTCTTGTAAACACACGGTTCATCTTCATTTTGAACAAAGCCATACTCTTTGACTATTTCATCAAAACGAATATTCCATCTTCTAGTGGCTTGCTTCAATCCATAAATGGATCGATGTAATTTACATATCTTGCCAACATTCCTTGGATCGACAAAACCTTCAGGTTGTGTCATGTACACATCCTCTTCAAGGCTTCCATTAAGGAAGGCTGTTTTGACATCCATTTTCCAGATTTCATAATCATGGAATGCTGCAATGGCAAGCAAAATCCTTATGGACTTGACCATAGCCACTGGTGAGAAAGTTTCATCATAGTCAATACCATGAATTTGTTTGAAACCTTTTGCAACCAGCCTTGCTTTATAGGTCTGAACATTTCCATCCATGTCAGTTTTCTTCTTGAAAAACCATTTGCACCCTACGGGTTTTACCCCTTCAGGTGGATCAACCAAAGTCCATACTTGGTTTTCGTACACGGAATCCATCTCGGATTTCATTGCTTCAAGCCAACTCTTAGAGTCTGGACTGTTCGTAGCATCTTGGTATGTGAGAGGCTCATCTTCATCTATAAGCATCAAATCACTACGTACATTGAGTCAAGAGAAATCCATATCTCTCTGGCTCATGGAGAATTCTACCAGTTCTACGAACAACCTGTGTTTGTTGAGCATTATCATTATCCTGCTCTTGTTCCACTTCAGGTACAATGCTATTTTGTGGTTCTCGAACTTCATCGAGATCTATAGTTCTCCCACTGTTTCTTTTGGAAACAAAATCTCTTTCCATGAAGACAGCATCTCGAGCAATAAACACTTTCTGCTCAGAAGGACTATAAAAATAATATGCCTTTGTTTCATTAGGGTATCCCACAAAATTGCACTCTTCGAATTTAGGTCCAAGCTTGTCAGATACTTGAAGTTTCACAAACGCCTTGCATCCCCAAACTTTCATAAAGTTCATGCCTGACCGTTTCTCCTCCCACATCTCATATGGAGTCTTTTGAACCTTCTTGGTTGGAACACGGTTAAGTGTGAAAGCCGCTGTTTCTGGAGCATAACCCCAGAAACTTATTGGTAGATCTGCATGACTCATCATCGATCGTACCATGTCCAACAGGGTACGATTTCTCCTCTCTGAAACTCCATTCCATTGAGGTATACCTGGCGGAGTGAGTTGTGATACAATACCATACTCTTTTAAATACTCTTTAAATTCGGTGCTTAAGTATTCACCCCCATGATCGGATCGTAAGATTTTAATACTTGCACCTCCGCCTATTTGCTTCTCTACTTCAGCCTTGTATTCTTTGAATTTTTCAAAAGAATCAGATTTATTCTTCATAAGATATACATATCCATATCTACTGAAATCATCAGTAAATGTTATGAAGTAGTAGTAGCCTCCTCTAGCCATCACAGGCATTGGGCCACATACATCACTATGTATTAGCTCCAGACGTTCAGTGGCCCTTTGACCCTTACCAGTGAAAGGGGCTTTAGTCATCTTACCAAGCAAACAAGATTTGCATTCTTTGTATGATTCAAAATCAAACTTATCCAAGTATCCATCGTTATGTAATTGGATATGCGTTTCTCATTTATATGGCCTAGACAACAATGCCAGAGGTATGTTTGATTTGAGTCATTGACTTTAAGTCGTTTGTTTTCTATATTATAGACAGGATTATCTAAATCAAGAACATATAAACCATTAAACAAATGCGCAACACCATAGGTTAAATCATTCAAAGCAAAAGAGCAACTGTTGTTCTCTATTGTAAACGAAAAACCTTTCTTGTCCAAACAAGAAACAGAAATAATGTTTCTGCGAATCGAAGGCACGTAAAAACAGTCTTCTAGTTCTAGAACAAGCCCATAAGGTAAAGATAAATAATAAGTGCCTACAGCTAAAGCAGCAACTTTTGCTCCATTGCCAACTCGTAGGTCCACTTCTCCCTTAGCCAAAGTCCTACTTCTCTGCAGTTCCTCCACATTTATACAAATGTGAGAAGCACATCCGGTATCTAATATCCAAGATGTAGAAATAGACAAATTGACTTCTATAACATAAATACCTGATCCAGAAATCTGAACACCCTTCATTTTCTTCAGATCCTCCAAATAAACAGGACAGTTTCTCTTCCAGTGACCAGTCTTCTTACAGTAGTGACATTCACCCTTAGCAACACCACCTTTAGGCTTCAAAGCCTGTTTGGGACCTGACTTTGGCTTGGGTGTAGAATCAAATCCAATCTTCTTCTTACCCTTCTACTTGCCTTTCCCCTTGGCCTTACCTTTATTGCCCACCATCAGTATGGGAGCAGGTTCAGCTGTCTTCATGTTGGTTTCATATGTCCTCAACATAGCCAACAATTCAGTAGGTGTTTTGTCAAATTCATTCATATTGTAGTTCACAACAAACTGAGTAAATTTGCTGTTCAAAGAATTCATGATTAGGTCAATACCAGTTTCTGGACCAATCGGGAAACCCAAAGTAGCAAGGTACTCAATGTAACCAATCATCTTCAAAACATGTGGGCCAACTGGTTCACTTGCCCCTTGTTTACAATTAAAGAGTGACTTACACGTATTGAACCTTTCTTGACGAGTTTGGCTTGCAAACATGCTTTGCAAGTGCTCATTGATAGTATATGCATCCATATGCACATGCTGTCTTTGAAGCTCAGCACTCATAGTTGCCAACATGAGACATGCAACATCATTTGCATCATTCTCATCCCTTGTGCGGGCCGCTCGTTCCTCAACAGTAGCGTTCTCAGGAAGGGGACCTGGTGGAGGGATATCAATGACATGAAGCTTTCTTTTCCTGCATGAGAACAATTCTAAAATTCCTAGACCAGTCAAGGAAGTTCGATCCTGTCAGCTTGTCCTTCTCAAGGACTGATCGCACAGAGAAAGTATTGTTTGTATTTTGTGCCATTTGTTTTCTACAATGATAAAATGCATAAGATAAGTTAGATTGTTACAGTAATTATGTTCAAGTGATTATGACATATTCATAATATATCTCCCACTATTTTTTTTATCAAATTAATAGCCCTTACTATTAAATCGGAAAGAATATCCCATAAATCTTTCTAGTGAGCCAAGATCCATATTTCATCATATCCTAAGTCAACCACTCGTAGTCCTTAAAACATGATTATTTAGGTAGACAACAGTTGTCAATTATATCATATATAATTCTTGGATAGTTTGGTGAACAACAGTTGTTCTTGTCTATCTAATAGATTTTGAACCAAACTCTATGCTTCTAAGTTCATAATAATTGAATATAACCGTTTATTTTCACCTTATTATGACGACTCAGTTAAGTTAAACCCAATGATACAACGGTCGAATATAACCGCTTATATTCGTCACATCTCACCACGATAGACAGGAGTCCCCTACCACTGGCAGTCATTCCCCTTATCGATCTAGGATTCAATGAGTGTTCATTCATTGGAAAGCATCCGATTAAAACTTAATATTTTGTTAAGGGGTTTAAAGAATTTATGACGATCATGATCACATCATAAAGAGATCCTCAATTTTCCTTGAACCAAATACTTCAAATTGACATCTTAGATTGTTCATTTCCCAGGTAGATGGAGGATCCCAATGGTCACACTTAATACCCATTAACCTTACGAATACGCATATCCGCTTTTGACAGAAAATCCCAATTTTAGATATCAAAAATCCATATTTAATTCCGTGTTTTAAAATCCATATTTTATAAACACAAGAATCTAATGATCGTTTGTTAATTTTAAAAACTTGAATCGTTACAGATTTTATCTTGTTTAAGCAGGCATGGCATGGGTGATGTATCTAATACATTCATTCATACATGATTAATCTAATTAAAGCATGCATCTCTATATATCCTACACATACATTCATACATCATATGTAAAGTAAGTGTAGTATGTAAACGTGATTGGTTATGGCCTTTATCCTATATGATCCTCTCAAGCTAATGAAAGGATCAAGGTCAATCTATGGTGGAATAAACAAAAATACAAATTACATGTCTTCATTCTTCTTGTCTTCTTGGTTGCTCCTTCTCTTGGACCATCCTTCAATCTTCAATTACATTACATTGAATAATTGAATACAATCTACACTAAAGTACTTACATGATAAAACTCGAGTTACATTCGAGGTTCAACAATTACAAGAATGAAGAAAACGACATGCAAGTCGTATTTATAAAACCAAAACCATTAATCTAAGGGTCTTAAGTCCATAACCATCACCATGCTCAAGTAACAATTAAATAATATGTCATATTATATAATCAAGTTATACCATATCATATTTCAGATGATCCAATCAAAGAAATCATATACCGCAAAAATCAGAAAATCAGAATCAAATTCTGAATACAATAAATCGTTTTCAGACGCTCATTTCCAGTCAGAAAACACATATCGTTTGCGAAAATCGGACACTGGACAGATTTCACCAGATTTGCACAGCGTATACAGAAATCATATCGTATACAATCCCCATATCAAGAACAAACATTAATCATATATATATCACTATATATACAGATTATATAATCATATGATCATCTCAGTCATCTTAAATCATAACAGAACCATATATATATGCATCATAACATATTATAAACAGCATATATAAGAACATAAACATGGCAGATTCGCAAAACATGCATACTCGCATCATATACAGTTAACACGTAACCAAATCAACCCCTTATACACGTAGCTCTGATACTATTGTTGGGTTCCGAGGCATAAAACGCAGCGGATAAAGGTAAATAAAACAAAATTTTCGAAACCCAAACCAGGATCCATGTATAATTCCGGGCAGATTATGGAGATAACGAATCATACCTATTAAGATCTTGTTTCACGAACTCAACAGAGATCCTTTCTTGTAATCACCACACACAGTCCTTGCGTCAAGATCCGTGTCTCTAAGGTAATCCACACGAACGTCCGACCGTCCAACAATCCGAGAAGCCAGGTACTAGCCCGTGAAGAACAGCCTCTCTCTCTCTCTAGCCTCTCGAAGATGGAGCTGTTAGGGTTTTGTCAAAACGATTTAATGACTCTTAACCCTAAAATAATACATCATTATGTATTTATATGAGAGAAATAATGGGCTAAAATCAAAAAACCGAATTGGGCTTCCTTAAACCCAATTCTATTTCTATTCTGCTTTTATTATTGGACTTCCTTAAATCCAATTCTGTTCTTCCTTTATTAAATTCGAATTTGCTTAGATAATTAATTAGGACAAGTCCAATTAATTAAATAGCCAATTCTCAATTTAATAATGATTTAATTTAAATTCTGAATTTAAACTAAAACTCCTTTTAAGACGTTCTAAGTGTGTGACCCTATAGGTTATTATTACGTTGGCAATAATTTTAATATCAAATAAAATTATAAACAATGAGCGGTATCTAGTAATACATCATTGCTACCCAAGTAATAATAATAATCGGTGATCCAATTTAAACCTTTTGTGATTAATGTTTCTGTGTAATACAATCCCTTTAACCAAATATTATAGATTAAACTCGAGGCATGTGTTTAGTCATCCTCTTCAACATTTAATCCGGGTTTACTTGATCCATGAGTAGAATATTAATAACAAATCATTATTTGAGCACGGCCATGCATTTTATAGTCTCACTCAATCAAGAGGCCAATAATATCTCTCCTAATTATAGGAGGGCTAAATCCTTTATCTATCATTCATATTTCTCATACAATTCATAATATACCCGATGTCCACTTTTATCATCATCCGGTCAAAGGTGACTTTTAATGTAGTCAAAGTATATTAATCCTTGTATAGAAATATAATGATCTCAAGTCAAAGGATCATTACACCATTACCACTATGAGTAATTCTTATGACTTTATTAAACATGAAGAATCTCACTTTGGGTCTGTCCAGTACCATGTACTCCTACATGTACCTATGTATTGACTTTAGTATCTCCATACTAATAACCAATGAGATGTGGTTATCTGTCAAACAACATACTAGTCTATATATATTATTATTGTCCTGATATAATAATAATCGACTAGGGACCTTTAAGAATATGATATATTATATAATCTCAAGTTCAAGTCATGTACTTAAACTATACAATGTGTATCATGATTCTAAGGACATTTATTATGCTAACAAACATATCGCAGTAATTAAAGTCATAATAAATACATTTATTTAATAATCAAATGACATAAGGTTTATTTAAGAAACAATGTATTGCCTCTAGGGCACCTACACTAACAAAAGAGACTGTCTCTTTAGTGATAAAAATGATGGGTTTCGAGCATAAAAAACGCAGCGGAAAATTAAAACAAAACAATAATTATCGAAACCCTACCGCAGGATCCATGCAAAAAACATGATATTTAATTCGGAGATTGATGATTTACCTTAAAGAAGCTTTACGATTGTATGTCTAATGGAGATCCAAGCTTTCACGATCGTTGAGTGCTCCTCTTCGAAGCCTCCTCTACGGTATCCACACGAACACTCCAAGAACGATTCTTGATTGGAAGGGAGGTACTAGCCTCCAATGAAAATATGAGATCTTCTTTTTAGGTTTTGGTTCAAGCGGCTGGGGATAATTTTTGTCGTACAAAAATTAATTACCTTCTTTACCTATCATCATATATTTATATGATAGTGTAAGGTAAAAGCCCAACTAAAAACCTAGCCCAAGTTTGATTAATTAAATAATAGAATCAAATCCTATTATTTAAATAAATAATAATTAAGTCATACTTAATTATTAAAATCATATCTCATTTGTATTTTATTATATCTTAATTAAGTCCCACTTAATTAATATAATAAAATACAACTAATCATTTAATTAATTTAAATTCATAATTTAAATTAATTCTACCTTAAAATGTTCTATGTGTGTGACCCTGTAGGCTATCATTTAATTGGCAATAATTTTATTCTCTAATAAAATTATAAACAATGAGCGGCATCTAGTAATACATCATTGCTACCCAATTAAAATCGTGATTCGATAAAACCTTTTGTGATTAATGTTCCCGTGTAATATAATCCTTTTAACCAAATATTATAGATTAAACTCGAGGCATGTTTCATGTCATCCTCTTCATAATTTAATCCGGGTTTACTTGATCCATAAGTAGACTATTAAAAACAAATCATTATTTGAGCACAGCCATGCATTTTATAGTCTCACTCAATCAAGAGGCCAATAATATCTCTCCTAATAATAGGAGAGTTAAATCCTTTATCTATCATTCATATTTCTCATACGATTCACAATATACCCGATGTCCACTTTTATCATTACCCGGTCAAAGGTAACTTTTAATGTAGTCAAAGTATATTATCCTCGTATAGAAATATAATGATCTCAAGTCAGAGGATCATTACACCATTATCACTGTGAGTCTTTCTTATGACTTAATTAACATGAAGAATCTCACGTTGGGTCTGTCCAGTACCATGTACTCTACATGTACCTATGTATTGACTTTAGTATCTCCATACTTATAACCAATGAGATGTGGTTATCAGTCAAAAACATACTGGTCTATTTATGTATTATTATTGTCATGTATAATAATACTCGACTAGGGACCTTTAAGAATATGATATTATATAATCTCAAATTCAAGTTGTAAACTTAAACTATATATTGTGTATCATTATTCTAAGGACATTTATTATGCTAACAAATATCGCAGTAATTAGAGTCATAATAAATACATTTATTTAATAATCAAATGACATAAGGTTTATTTAAGAAACAATGCATTGCCTCTAGGGCACCTACAGTAACAATCTCCCACTTGCACTAGAGCCAATCACCCATGTATCTAATACCCATGGAACTAGTGTGACCGTCGTGCTTCTGCTGCGACAGGCCTTTGGTCAGTGGATCTGCAATGTTATCATTTGTATGCACTTTACATATATGTATTTCACCCCTTTCATTAATCTCTCGTATGAGGTGATATCTTCTGAGTATATGTTTGGATCGGGAGTGCGATCTAGGCTCTCTAGCCTGTGCGATGGCCCCATTATTATCGCAGTATAGATCAATGGGATCTGCAATCGATGGAACCACTTCCAAATCAGAAATGAATTTTCGAATCCAAACAGCCTCCTTAGCCGCTTCACAAGCTGCAATGTACTCAGCCTCCATTGTAGAATCAGCTACTGTTTCTTGCTTTGAACTCTTCCAGCTTACAACACCTCCATTTAGACAAAATACAAAACCAGACTATGATACAGTATCATCCCTGTCTGTTTGGAAACTTGCATCGGTGTAACTTTTTACAACCAGCTTCTCCTCTCCTCCATACACTAAGAATGAATCTTTAGTCCTTTTCAGGTACTTTAGAATATTCTTGACTGCCGTCTAGTGACCTTCACCTGGATTAGACTGGTATCTGCTCGTCATGCTCAAAGCATACGAAACATCTGGTCGAGTACATACCATTGCATACATGATAGATCCAATTGCTGATGCATATGGAACTTTATTCATGTGGTCCTTCTCATCTAATGATTTCGGACACTGGTCTTTAGAAATCGTTATTCCTTGAGACACAGGGACATATCCCCTTTTAGCATTTTGCATACCAAAACGATGCAAAACCTTATCAATGTATGTACTCTGACTTAGACCGATCATCCTTTTAGATCTATCTCTATAGATCCTCATTCCTAGAATGTAGGTTGCCTCTCCTAAATCTTTCATAGAGAAATTGCTCCCTAACCAAGTCTTAACAGCCTTTAGAGAAGGTATGTCATTCCCCATTAGTAGTATGTCATCAACATACAGTACTATGAATGCCACATGGCTCCCACTAACCTTCTTGTAAACACAAGGTTCATCCTCGTTTTGAATAAAGCCATACTCCTTGACTGTTTCATCAAAACGAATATTCCATCTCCTAGAGGCTTGCTTCAATCCATAAATGGATCGACGTAATTTACATACCTTGCCAACATTCCTTGGATCGACAAAACCTTCTGGTTGTGTCATGTACACATCCTCTTCAAGGCTCCCATTAAGGAAAGCTGTTTTGACATCCATTTGCCAGATTTCGTAATCATGGAATGCTGCAATTGCAAGCAAAATCCGTATGGACTTGACCATGGCAACTGGTGAGAAAGTTTCATCATAGTCAATACCATGAATTTGTTTGAACCCTTTTGCAACCAGTCTTGCTTTATAGGTCTGAACATTTCCTTCCATGTCAGTTTTCTTCTTGAAAACCCACTTGCACCCTACGGGTTTTACCCCTTCAAGTGGATCAACCAAATCCCAAACTTGGTTTTCGTACATGGAATCCATCTCGGATTTCATGGCTTCAAGCCATCTCTTAGAGTCTGGACACCAGACTCTCCAATCCAATTTGAACACCAGGAATTGTATTAGCTCCAAACGTTCAGTGGCCCTTTGACCCTTACCAGTAAAAGGGGCTTTAGTCATCTTACCAAGCAAACAAGATTCGCATTTTTCGTATGATTCAAAATCATACTTATCCAAGTATCCATCTTTATGTAATTTGGAAATGCGTTTCTCATTTATATGGCCTAGACGACAATGCCAGAGGTATGTTTGATTTGAGTCATTTACTTTAAGTCGTTTGTTTTCTATGTTACAGATAGGATTATCCAAATCAAGAACATATAAACCATTAAATAAACGCGCAACACCATAGGTTAAATCATTCAAAGCAAAAGAGCAACTGTTGTTCTTTATTGTAAACGAAAAACCTTTCTTGTCCAAACAAGAAACAGAAATAATGTTTCTGCGAATCGCAGGCACGTAATAACAGTCATTTAGTTCTAAAACAAGCCCAGAGGGCAAAGATAAATAATAAGTTCCTACGGCTAAAGCAGCAACTCTTGCTCCATTGCCTACTCGTAGGTCCACTTCTCCCTTAGCCAAAGTCCTACTTCTCTGCAGTTCCTGCACATTTATACAAATGTGAGAAGCACATCCAGTATCCAATACCCAAGATGTAGAAATAGACAGATTGACTTCTATAACATAAATACCTGATCCAGAAATCTGAAGCCAATCCAATTTCTTCAAGGGTGCAATCTCCAATCCAATTTGTCTTTTTGTGCCATGGAATGATGCGTTTTTCATGGACTGACGTGAGCTGTTTAAGCAAAAACTTAGTCTCAGAACCCAACTTGAAGAAGAGTTCAATAAACTCTTTTTCCCATGCTTTGGCAGTGAGGGTCATTCCTTCCTGAAGAGATCCAAATTCAAAATCCATTCTTTGAGTGATGCTTCGATCATGAGCTTTTAATACATCCAACTTGGAATGCATTAACTCCATAGATTTGGACATAGAAGCAAGAGAAGACTCAATAGAAATCAGTTTGGTTTGAAAGGATTTGATTGCTTTAGAGTTGGCTCCAACTTGAGCAAAAAGACCATCAAACAAAGCATGAACATTATCAAAGGAAGGTTGAGCAGTAGGAGACTCAGGCAAGGATGTGTCTGATAGTGAATGAGAAGACTCAAAGACCAGCTGATTGGACTCATTAACCGAGAGATGGTTAAGAGTTAAAGTACGAAGATCAAAGGTGTCTGACAAATTGTAACACCCCGACTTCCCAACACTGAAAATACACTTTTTATAATAAAATAGACTTTGATACAGGGGAATTTTAGAAAATTCCGGCATGAAGTATTCGTAAATCGGACTATCGTCCTGTATTTCAACCTAAACCAAATTCCAATTAACAATTACAATTAAACTTAATACACCAGCGATTCCTCACCGAGGATCGATTCCAGGTTATGGTATGAAACGAGAATCTAAACCATACTTATTATTACAATTTATTCTACTATTCTGATTTCAATAACTATACCGTTTAATCTGTAGCTTAACTCCAATCCGTGCTTACCCACTTTAGCTTCGAGATCTATCCTGTAAAGGCTGCCTCATTGCTCTCATATGACTCGTACGATGTAGACATCCACCCTTATTCCTAACTGAAAGATTAGAGAAAATGAAGCAAGAGTGAGCCAAAGAATGCTCAGCAAGCGAACAGTATAGTAAAACAATAATACTACAAAGATTCATTGGTGAACATATCACTGACCAACTTATCTCGAAGGAATAATTCACAATTACAGAAGCTCAAGAACTTTAAAGATATAACATTTTATTTAATTCAGGAAATGGAATAGAATTGGACTATTTTGAATTTTATTAATAAAAACAATAAGGTTAGGCTGCTAATCAGTCACGCACTAACCCCGGAAAAACGCACACAGCAATGTCCTTTAATGGATCCACGGCACACATTGGCCTTAATAACTTCTGACCACGAATCTGGTCCGACCCTTTACGGTCCACATTTTAAAAAAAAACAACAGTCCAATCCTATAATCTGAACGTCAGGTGTCGAAACAATCGACCACCTCGACCAGCCAAGCACCCTGGAAACTCACGTTCCAGGTTAACAACTCAAATCTCAAGAAGAAATGAGGTCTAGTAAAATTCTGACCTAGATATCGACAAGTTCGATATAGAGAAGGGTATTATTCCATAATACATCAACGAAACAGGGACAACAATTTCAGCACTATTGAATGGGAATATGATAAAAAGCTATTCATATTTACTAAAAATTTAAGAGTAATAATATCAACGACAAATCGAATTAATATAATGATCAAGTGACGAAAAACATTGTTCATTTGAGTGAAATGATTTACTTGCAACATGAATAACAACAATTGTAATTATAATATAAAGCAAGGGTATAGTCAAGTGCTAAGCATTTAATAAATTTACCAACACATTGTCAAGTTGAATCAACATAAGCGAATTAAGTAGTTTTAAGATGATCATTTGTAAAATAACTCCAAGACAACAAAATTGTAGGACAGGTTGAAGAAAACCTCTCCTAAAGGGGTCAATTAGTGAAAATCCGTTACCAAGTTTAAACTAACATGAGAGATTCGAATAGTTTAAAACGAAGATTTAAAAAATTCTTAATTACTTAAGGTCTCACTCATGTCGCTAAGCAATTATAGGCTTCAGCTGCAAGAACCGGCATGACAAATATGAGTTTAAATAATGTTAAGCCGAATACACAATTAATAATCAACTTTGTATGAGAGTTTAACAAGTAAAACGTTTATGCACTTAAAAACTTCTTGTATTAAGAACCCTCTTCGTGATGTAAAATATCACAAAGAGCTGCTAGGTTACAATAAAGATAATTCGTTGTACGATACCCTTCTAGGGTTAACCTAACTGTATTTATAAAACATACAGCTACGATACAATCTCTAATTGATATTCCTAATAATCAGCTATACAATGATATCAATTACAGATTGTCACACGTCTCCTAAGTCAACTCGATCTCTTTGATAGCTATCGAATCTTCAAAGATATCGCTTCCATAATAAATCTTCAATCACTGTTGACCAGTAGACGCTTCCTCCAGACAGAGTTTGACAAACACTTTCAAGCTTCCATCTGTCAGAGTTTACACTAAACTCTGACTGCTTTCAGCTAAACTCTGATAATTCACTGTAACACTTAAACACTGATTAAAACACATCAATTATATTTAACAATCTCCCCCAACTTGTTCATTAGCAAAAATGCACAAGTTAATGACAATAATTGATGATGTCAAAACAAATAGACAAATACAGTGTTTATATGAATTCAGAGTTTAAGCTTCTACTAAAAAAAAACTACAGAGAATAAGAAAATCCTTACAGACCTTAATCTCTTATCACTTCCAGATCTGGCATAGCTCTGAGATAATCTATGAGCAATCTTCTTTCTGCATTTTCAAGCTCAATCTTCATAGCTTCTTTAATTTCTCTGAGCTGAGGATCACTCTCATCTGTCTGGTAGATAGCAGCCCTAAGATCATAGATTTTGTTCCTTCTCATCTCATTTCCCAGTCTGATAAATTTGACTTCTTCTGACTGTGAATTGAAGTCAAGTATTGTGATTCCCAAATCAGTCTTTAACTTTGCAGTACCTTTCTTCATTTCAATGAGATTTCCTTTATAATCCCTGTACTTAGGAACATATCTGCTATTATACTTCTCTCCTCTGATTGCCAAATTCTGAAGCATTCTCTGTCTGAGCACATTAGCAACTGATTGAGTCCTTTGACTATTCACCTTGAAAAGATATAGAACATACTCTAGTTCTTCCCAACATTTCAAGCCAATATCATTCTCACCAATTTTAAATACTGTCCCATCAGCCATGAAATACAAGAGAAAGTCCTTGTTTAAACTCTTCTGATGAACTAACTGTACTGATTCCAGTCTGTCCAAACTCTCTTGAGGAACACCACGACTTGGAACAGCCAGTGAAGAAGGATCTCTAGGACCAGTATATTACCTTTTGTCTCTGTGTGAACCTAGTCCACCCTTATTATTTCCAACTTTGCCAGACAAAGCTCTTCCATCAGAAATATTCATAGAAATTCCAGATAATATAATTGGATCTTGAATTGTTCCTTTCCCAAAAACCGATTTCAACTGAGAAGAGTGTAAAGGTGTGGTCATTACTTGTGATGCAACAGAAGTTGTAACTTTCTTCTGTGAATTTTCTCCTTCAATGCCTTTCAGCTTGAGTTTAGCTTCTGCTGCCATTGTTTCCTTTGAAAACCGAGATCTTTGACTAACATCAGCCCTTTCCTTGATCACAATACCTTTAACAACAGGCCTAAGAGCTTTTCCTCTTTTTATCTTACCAGACTTTAAAGCCTTGAGATGTTCTTCTTGTAAACTCTTTTCTTCAGCTTCAATGTCCTCAATTGTAACTCCTTCCTCATTCTCTTCAATAAACAGCTTAGCAGCCAATTCTTCATCAGTTTGTGTATTAGAAGGTAACAGCAAACTTTTGGTCTTTGAAGTACATTGAGTATCAGTATTTCTCCCAACAGACTGTGATTTAGATGACTTGCTAGTTCTCAAAGTTTGAACTTCTTCAGTTTTGTCCTTTCCTTTACTACTTGCCCCTCCATCTCCAGCACTATCCCTTCTGACAACTCTCCTTCCCTTTTTGACATCATCAGGCATAAGAATAGATGTAATTAACTCCAAGGAGGTAGCAATAGAATCAATTTTAACAGATAAGTCAGACTGATTCTCTTCAACTTTACTCAGCCTGGCCAAGAGATTGTCTTGAGATGTAGAAAATTTTGTATTCATGAGTTTTGATTCTCTTTCCATTTTCATTTCTCTAGCTACAACTTCATTCGGCAAATCAGTGATTGCCTTTGTAGTGTCATCAAATCTTCTATCCAGAGTTTTGACTTGAACTACAGTTGCTTTTAAGCAAGAAAGAATCTCTGGATTGGAGATAGTATCAGCAGTTTGCTTAACAAAATCAGCTGCTCTTCCTCGTGGAAAAATACAATCCTCTTTGTACCATTCAGCAGCAAACTTTGCAAATTGTGCTCTTTCAACTTCATGAGACGTACAAGGTTGAGTGAAAGGTGTATGTTTATTGTCTGTTTGTACTGGTGCACTCAGAGACGAATCAGAGTTTGCACTACTTTCACCTTCAGATTCAACACTTGCAGTTTTAGCATGTTCATCTTCAGCCATAGTTTTAGCAATTTCTTCTGTAGCCTTGTCAAGATTTTCTCCATGTTGCTCAGGCTCAGCAACAGAATTTACATCTTTGTCAGCAACAGGCATAGACTGAGAAGTAGCCTTGGTTGCTTGATCAATTTCATCTCCTCCTTCAACAGTTTGGTGAGCATCAGATAGTAACTCAGTATGGGATGCCACAGTTTCAGAAAGAACAACCGTAGGTTGATCAGCTGCACCAGTATCAGAGATAGGATCAGAGAATGGCATGAATAAATCAAGAATATCATTTATTGGAGAAAGGCCATCTCTAGTATCCTCTTTTGCAAGCATTTTGTCCTCTGCAGGCATTTCAACCTCTGCAGGTATTTCAACCTCTGCAGGTATTGCATCTTTCTCAACCTCAACAGTAGGTGTTTGCTGTGAAACTACCTCTGGAGCTTCAATATCTTCATCCACAGAATCAGAGATTACCAGTTTTCTTCTCTTCGCTAGAGGTACATTATCTGAATCCTCTTCACTAGATTGTGGAGATTGTTCTACCACTGAGAGTGACTTAGGTATGTTTGACGTTTGTTTTATTCTTTTCCCTCTTCTAGTATAAACAGCTCCAGGAGATGTCTGTTTTGCTTTCATTTTTGTCTCTATGGACTTCTTAACTCTTGCATGTCGTTCAGTGTTCAATGCTGGCTTTGCTCTGCCTCTTTTTGTTTTAGGCTGTGGTTGTGGTGGAGATAGTGATGATTCAGAGTTTGTTTGTGGAGTGTGTGAAGGTTGTTTTGTAGGTGCTGAGTGAGTAGGTGATGTAGGTGATTCAGTGTTTGGTGTTTGAGTACGATCAATGTTTAGTGGTTCAGGTTGTGGTTCAGGTTGTTGGTTTGGTTGTGGTTCTGGTTGTGGTTGATCTTGAGGTTGATTGAGAAAATTTTGCATAGCAAGTGGGATGACAAAAGCAGGGAGATTTTCCTTACCAACATCCTTATTAGTCATATCAGAGAATATTCTCTTGTTGACTCTAAAAGGATCAATTTCATCTGTATCAGCAATTTCTAGACCAGGTACACAAGCATTGAACAACATTTGACAAAAATGAGCATAATAAACAGTAGTAGACTCTTACAGTTTATCACCTAAGTTCATCAGAACATATCTACCAAAATCAAAATTACTACCATAGAGTAGAGAATACCCGATTTGGAGACTGTCTATTGGAATGGCATCCCAGTTGGTGACTTTCTTCTGGAATGTCCTTGTTATGCAATCAAAGAAAAAGTTCCATTCCTTCCTGAGATTAGGTCTCTTTATACCGCCAAGCTTGTCAAGAGATTCCATGTAACCTATCTCTTGTAGCATCTCTCTCAATAGAGTTTCATTAACAAGAGTATAAGATGTATGTGTGTCAAACCCCATTGTATCTCTTACAGTTTGTGGAGTAATCACATAGTCTTGTTCTTCATAAGTGAAGATGATGTTAGGAGTCCCATTCTCTCCTCCATCCACATAAACTGAATTCTGCCAAAATGTAGCAATTTGAGATGCAGAGAGAGTATCAGGTCCAACCAGAGCTTGTCCAATCTCTGAATCTCTCAAGAAATTCTGCATTAGATGAAACGGTTCTGGAACACGTTCATGATAGAGTGGAGCTTCATAGTTGTTAGGAACAAACCGTAAACCAAGAGCAGTGAATGGTTTAGAAGCCATTGAGTTAAGAAATTTGCAAGAATTCCCAAAAGAAATGTATGTAGGAAAGGTGTTTGCGAGAATGCCCAAGTGAAAAATGAGAGAACTGTGAGATGTAAGAATAAAACACAACCGTTTGGACACAAAAGTAATTAGAGTAATCAAACACTCAATCAGTTCCTAGATTAATGTGTAGTGGGACACGATAATGGGTGAGTGGGACACATTAATGGGTGAGTGGGTCACGTGCGCGTATTTTTAAGAAGAGTATTTTGCAAATTAAAACAATAAAATATTTGATTTAAAAAAAATCAAATAACACTCTCTTAAAATACCTGGACCCAATTAAAACCAGAATATGAAGCGTTTACCTGTAGCCATTAATAACCAGAATACGAAGCGTTTTAGGACTTCGTTACTTACCCATCTCTATTTAAGGCCTAGAGACTTGCTCAGATTAGTTCATTAATCCTTTAACCTTTCATTCTCCTCTGAAAAATCACAAACCCTTCAAACAAGACACTCTGAAAAACAATGGCAAACCTTACCATCAAAGAAAAGAACCTCCATCTTGTCGAGAATAGGGATATCTTCAGCTATACGCGTGAAGAGTTTTATGCGTTTGAGTGGGAAAGGCAGCTTGAGACTCTGTGGCTGCAGATGGATGTCGGTCTGGAAGAGATCGAGAGAGAGAAACCTGCAAGAGTGATCGACATCGTTGCTGCTCTCCAAGCAACATTTGCATGGCTCTCCTCAAAGGCATCCTCATCCAACACCACCAACCATTGTTAATGAATATGTCAGCAAAAATAACCTTATCCCTTCAACTTCCACCCAAATAAAGTGGCAAAGATGGGATCTGGGATTTTTTGCTAACAATGGAGTGGTTTGGACTTGACCTTTTATTTTCCTGTTGAATAGATTAGCATATAGAGAGAACAAAAAGATGTAATACTTGCTTGTAATCTCTTTCTTATTATCAATGAAAAATTATGTTTCTCTAATCTTATTCAGTGTGTTCTGCAATTTTTATTTATGTTTTATGAACTGTTCTTCAAGGAAATAAGTCAAAGAAGAGAATATGAAAACTAATTAAAGTAATCATATAAGGAACAAATTCATCAACAATACACTGATTAACAGTTGTCAAAATCCCTATTTACTCCAAAATTTTAAAATTATCCAAATGAAAATTTACCTTAGAGTACAAATCACGAATCAACAGCGTTTGTCAATTCTCCAACTTTATCACCGAAACCCTTTCATAAATTGCACAGTTGTGAAAATATGTGTGTGTGAAGCAGAGTTTACCAAATCAATTTTTAGAGCATCTAATTTTTCATAAAATCCATAAAGTAAATCAATAAACACTGGATGCACAAACTGTCATAGTAAACACTGACTGTATGATGAAAGCTAAACTCTGAAGTAATCAATCTATATACAGTAACTTTTATTTTATACCCCCTCTATATAAACTTCTCCTTTTTTTTTAATTCTATTCATTCCAGTAATTAGAGGTTGGAACCAGTCACCAAAAATTCAAAAAATTTAGCCCTTATCATTTTGATAAGTTCCTGCGTCATCCTAGTATTTAACTAGTCACCAAAAATCAGAGAATTTCAGCATATATTATATACCAATAAGTTCCTGGGTCATCCTAGTATCCAACATAATCTCAAAGGAGTATAATAACCTATATACATTTTCTTTGGGGTATTGCAGTAAGCATTTTATTCTATCAGAGTTTAACTAACAGAGTTTAGAGTTCATCAACATCAGTAGTTATTCATGTAAGGTAATGCACACAGTATTTATAGACTCAGAGTTTAGGATGAAATAAACTAAGAGATGCTATAAATATGAACCAGTATCATGTTGTGTTAACTTTCTGCACAATCTAAGATTAGATCACAATAACTCAGAAAGATTCATGATTAATTGCTGAGAATCATGCTTCATACATATTTCTTCATTGGTGTTTTCAGTCGGACAAAAATCAACTCAGAGTTCACAGAGTTTATCAAACTTATTAACAGTGAATGACATACATGCATGCTGATAGAGTTTAACAGAGTATGCATAACAGAGTTTAATCAACAGAGTTCACTTAGCATTTAACCAATCAGGAAATATGAGTAATACACTACATAAGTAAAATTTGAATCTAACCAACATTCCTAGTCAGAACCAGAGACCATTCCTAGTTCATTGACCAGTCTTGTAAATGTAGCTTCACTCAATGGTTTAGTGAAGATATATGCAAGCTGTTGTTCTGTAGACACAAAATGTAGTTCAATATTCCCTTCTTCCACATGTTCTCTGATGAAGTGGTACCTTATGCTGATGTGCTTGGTCATTGAATGCTATACTGGATTACCTGTCATAGCAATAGCACTTTGATTATCACATTAAATAGGAATTTTACTGTACCTCAATCCATAATCCAGCAATTGATTCTTCATCCACAAGATCTGTGCACAACAGCTACCAGCTGCAATATACTCTGCTTCTGCTGTAGATGTGGAGATTGATTTCTGTTTCTTGCTATACCAGGAGACAAGTCTGTCACCAAGAAATTGACAACTTCCACTAGTGCTCTTTCTGTCTATCTTGCAGCCTGCAAAGTCTGCATCAGAATACCCAAGTAACTTGAAATCTGATTCTCTGGGGTACCACAGACCTAATGATATGGTGCCCTTGAGATACTTGAAGATTCTTTTCACAGCTGTTAGATGTGGCTCTCTAGGATCTGCCTGAAACCTTGCACAAAGACAGGTTGCATACATAATGTCAGGCCTACTAGCTGTCAAGTATAGAAGAGATCCTATCATGGCCCTGTAGTTTGTCATATCCACTGAAACTCCTGTGTCTTTGTCCAATTTAGCTGCTGTTGCCATGGGAGTTGATGCAGATGAACAGTCAAGCATACCAAATTTCTTGAGAAGATTTCTGGTATATTTTTCTTGATTAATGAAAATACCATCATCTGTTTGTCTCACCTGTAGGCCAAGAAAGTAACTAAGCTCTCCCATCATGCTCATTTGATACCTGGACTGCATGAGCTTGGCCAACTTCTTACAGAGTTTATCATTAGTAGACCCAAAGATAATGTCATCAACATAAATCTGAACTAAAAGGAGGTCACTTCCTTGATTGAAATAAAACAGAGTTTTGTCAATTGTTCCTCTATTGAATACACTTTCTAGAAGAAATTGAGCAAGTGTCTCATACCATGCTCTTGGTGCCTGCTTAAGTCCATATAGTGCCTTATCTAGCCTGTAGACATAATCTGGATATTTGGGGTCCACAAATCCTGGTGGTTGTTCAACAAACACTTCTTCTTCAAGCTTTCCATTCAGAAAAGCACTTTTCACATCCATCTGGAACACTTTGAATTTCTTGTGAGAGGCATTTGCTAGAAAAATTCTAATTACCTCCAATCTTGCAACTGGAGCAAATGTTTCAACATAGTCTATTCCTTCCTGCTGTGAATAGCCTTTTGCTACCAGTCTAACTTTGTTCCTTGTGATAACCCCTTCACTGTCAGTCTTGTTTATGAAAACCCATTTAGTACCAACAATAGATCTGTTCTTTGGCCTTGGTACAAGGGTCCAAACTTCATTTCTTTCAAATTCATTCAACTCTTCCTGCATTGTTGTTATCCAGTCAGCATCTTGAAGAGCTTCTTCCACTTTCTTTGGTTCATTTTTAGACAAGAATGCATGAAACAGACATTCACTTGCAGTAGCACTTCTTGTTTTCACTTTTGCATCTTGATCACCAATTATCAAATCAGGTGTATGTGATTTAGTCCATTTCCTAGCAGAAGGCAAATGACTTCTATCAGCATGTGATCCTCCCCCTTGATCCATGCTCTCCTGATTTTGTTGTGATCTATCTTCGTTTTCTGAGACTCCCCCTGAACTTGACTGCCCAGAGTCAGAATTTGAATTTTCAGAGTTTGAATCGTCAGAGTTTGATCCAGAGTTTGATCCAAATTTTTCAGTTGACTCAGTATCAGTGTTTGAGTCTTCATCTTGTTCATGCTCCCCCTCAACTGGTTCTCCCCTTTGTTATGGCTGAGAAGTTTCTCCAGTGTTTACCAGTAGAGGTTCAGAGTTTGTTACAACAGAGTCTGTCAGAATTGTTTCATCATAGTTTAAATCTTCATTTTCAAAATCCAGTTGATCATATTCATCTTTGTCTTCAAGTCCAGTTATCTTCTTATCATCAAAAGAAACATGTATAGATTCCATGATCACTTTAGTTCTCAGATTGTAAACTCTGAATGCCTTTGTTGACAGTGGATAGCCAACAAAAATTCCTTCATCTGCCTTTAGCTCAAACTTGGTCAACTGTTCTGGATGAGTCTTCAAAACAAAACATTTGCACCCAAAAATATAAAAGTATTTCAGGTTAGGCTTCTTTTTCTTCACCATCTCATATGGTGTCTTTCCATGCTTATTGATCAGTGTTGCATTTTGAGTAAAACAAGCAGTTTGAACAGCTTCTGCCCAGAAATAAGTTGGCAATTTTGCTTCATCAAGCATAGTTCTGGCAGCTTCAATCAAGGTTCTATTTTTCCTTTCAACTACACCATTTTGTTGTGGTGTACCAGGTGCTGAAAATTCTTGCTTCACTCCATTTTCCTTGCAGAATTCTTCCATTGTTGCATTTCTGAACTCAGTTCCATTATCACTTCTGATGATTCTGACTTTGTTACTTGATCCTTTGTCCAGAAGCTTCACATGCTCCATCAGAGTTAATGCAGTTTCATCCTTCTTTGCTAGAAAATACACCCAAGTGAATCTAGTGTATTCATCAACAATGACTAAAGCATATTTCTTCCTTGCAATAGACATAACATTTACTGGACCAAAGAGATCAACATGCAGAAGATGATAGGGATCAGTGATTGAAAATTCTGTCTTGCTCTTGAAAGATGACTCCCTTTGTTTAGCCTTCTGACATGAATCACATAGGCCATCAACATTTAACAGAGCCTTTGGGAGTCCTCTTACAAGATCCTTTCTGATCAAATCATTGATGTTGTTCAAGTTCAAATGTGAGAGTTTCTTGTGCCACTTCCAACTCTCTTCACTAGACATTCTTGTATACAGGCAAACAGCTTTTCCAACAGAGTCTATCAAAAGCTTGATTTCATAAATGTTGTTTTGCCTGTGACCAACTAGAACAACCTTTCCTGTAGATTTGCTGATAACTTCACAATATTCAGGTTGAAAATCTACATGATATCCCTTGTCACAGATTTGACTCACAGATAACAAGTCATGCTTGAGTCCTGGGACATGAGCTACATTATTGATGATGACATTTCAAAGATTAATATTGCCATATCCCAATGTTCTTCCTACATTGCCATCACCATAGGAAACTTTTGGGCCAGCCTTCTCCTCATAGTCTGATAGCAGGGCTTTATTTCCAGTCATGTGTCCTGAACATCCACTGTCCACGACTAGGGTTGCCTCCTTGTTGCCCTGCAATCATAAGCAATTACTGAGGATTAGTTTTAAGGATCCAGACTTGCTTGGATCCTTTGGCATTCTTAACTTTGTTAGCTTTTGCAGCAGAATTAACATTATCAGAGTTTGAGCTAACAGTATCAGTGTTTACACTTGCAGTATCAACTTTAACCCATTTCAGATTGGGTTTCAGTTCATAGTAATTATGATAGATAGCATGATATTCTCTGCAAGTATAAATGGAATGCCAAGTACTTCCACAGTGTGTGCATAAAGTCTGTGGCTTACTTCTAGCAAAATTCTTCTTTACCTCACACTTGGTAGGTAAAGAATTTATATTTTTATTTTTCTTGCAGAAATTTGCAAGATGCTTAGTACTACCACAGTTATGACATGTCTTTCTTGGAGCATAACTAGCAAGCATTGGTTTATTTCCTGAAGTGATGCCTACTTTTCCATTTCTGTTTTTATTTGACACTCTCTGTTTCTTAACAGATTTTAACTCCTTCAGTTTATGTTTGAGTTGTTTATCTGTCATTGAACCAATATTAACCTGTTTAACACTAGTTTTTACTGGTTCACTATTAACAGCTTCTTTTTCATTTTCAGACAAAAATTTACTGGTTCCATGTACAAAATGAGTTCTGATTTTAACTTGATTTTGAAATCTAAGTTCATCTCCCTCATTATAACCTAGACCAACAGTGTCTGTTTGAAAAATCTGTTGAGTGTCCTTTCAAGAATTAGTCCAAGTCCTAATTTTCTTATTTGCTTCCTCCAACTCTGATTCTAGTTGTTTATATTTCTGAAGCAAATTCTGTTCTATACAAACAGCATCATCTCTCTCTTTCTGAACTTGTTGCATGTTTTCAAGTTTTTCTTCAAAAAAATTATTTCTTACCTTAAGTTCAGAATTTTCAGCTTTTATCCTCTCATTTTCTAAAGTCTGATCCCTATAACTTATATGCAATGACTTAAGATAAATTCTTAATTGAGCAATGTCATCAATATTATAAGCATAGGTAGTTAGAGGTACCTGATTTTCAGAAGTTTCTGATTCAGTAGTAGCCATGAGAGCATAGTTCACTTCTTCATCAGAATCTGAAGTATCTGCCCAATCTCTGCCTTTAGTGTAGAGTACCTTTCCAGTTTTACCCTTTTTGCACTCAGGAGCATAGTGACCCATCTCCTTACACTTGTAGCATTGAATTTCAGACTTATCCTTTTTCCCTTTAGAATCTTTCTTATCAGACTTCCTGAAGCTTTTCCTGTCTTCATTTGAATCTCTAGAAAACCTTTTTCCTTTCTTGAAATTCTTGAAGCTTATTTTCTTGAAAGTCTTCACCATCAACACAGCCATTTTTCTCATTTCTTCTTCATCATCCTCAGAGTCAGATGATTCAGAAGAGTTTGAATCATAATCAGAGTTTGATGATTCACTTTCTGAATGTATGATCAAAGCTTTTCCCTTCATTTTCCTTCTTAATGCCTCTTTCTTCTGAGGCTTCTCTTCAACATTAAGAGCAACAGACTTTGCCTTCCTGCTTGATCTCCTATTTCTCTGCTCCATTTCCAATTCATGAGTTTTGAGCAGTCAATAGATTTCATCAATCTCTGTTTCAGCAAGATCATAGTTATCTCTAATAGTGGTTGTTTTCACATCCCACTTTTCAGGTAGAGAAAGAAGAAACTTGAGATTTGAGTCTTCTAGATCATACTCTTTGTTGACCAATGACAGATCATTGAGAAGTTTACAGATTCTATCAAATGTTTCTGTCATGGTCTCTTCGGGTTTAGCCTCAAAATGCTCATACTCTTGTGTGAGTATGTTTCTCCTATTCTTCTTAATAGCCGCAGTTCCTTGACACCTGACTTCAAGAGCATCCCATATCTCTTTTGCGGTGGTGCAGTTAATGACTTTGTTAGACATAACATTGTCTAAAGCACTATGCAGTAAATGCCTAACTTTTGCATCATTAGCAATTGATGGTAGATCTTCAGGAGTCATGTCCTTCTTTTCCTTTGGAACCATTTTAGCTTCTTCACCAGCAACTGCAACAGATAGCTTTGTAGGATTGTGAGGGCCTTCATAAATCCTGTCAAGATATTCTGGATCTGTAGCCTCCAGAAACATAGTCATCTTGACCTTCCACATAGCATACTCTAATGGCCTCAGAATAGGAACCCTGATTGGTTCATAACGACTCACAGTAGTAGGAGCCTTTTCAGAAACAGTAGGTGTTGGTGGAGGAATTGCTGACATGATTATTGTTGTGTTTGGATCTTTAACCTGTAATAAAGTAACAGATTGGCTCTGATACCACTTGTTAGGCCGAATACACAATTAATAATCAACTTTGTATGAGAGTTTAACAAGTAAAACGTTTATGCACTTAAAAACTTCTTGTATTAAGAACCCTCTTCGTGATGTAAAATATCACAAAGAGCTGCTAGGTTACAATAAAGATAATTCGTTGTACGATACCCTTCTAGGGTTAACCTAACTTTATTTATAAAACATACAGGTACGATACAATCTCTAATTGATATTCCTAATAATCAGCTATACAATGATATCAATTACAGATTGTCACACGTCTCCTAAGTCAACTCGATCTCTTTGATAGATATCCAATCTTCAAAGATATCGCTTCCATAATAAATCTTCAATCACTGTTGACCAGTAGACGCTTCCTCCAGACAGAGTTTGACAAACTCTTTCGAGCTTCCATCTGTCAGAGTTTACACTAAACTCTGACTGCTTCCAGCTAAACTCTGATAATTCACTGTTACACTTAAACACTGATTAAAACACATCAATTATATTTAACAAATAATTAAGAAGATCTCAATTCATTCTTGGTTTTAGCCGTCACTGAGCAACACTTGCCTCAACAACAGTATAAACCTCGAATTAGTTTACAATAATTTGAAGAAAACGCTCTTTGAAGAATATTAATAATGACGGGAAATATTTATATAAAATAATTTTTAAAAGAATCAACACCTGAACAATAGGTGAAGAGAATAAACCATGACAGAATAATTTTGAGAATGAGTGTTTTTAAATTAATAGAAGAAGAATGTCACTGAAAGTAAAATAGAATAAAATAAAGGGTATGGGCACTAGCAAACATGGTTTAAAAGAAATATCGTAAAATCAACAGAACAGGTTCACATTATTTAGAATAAATATGAAGAATATAATTGCTTGCAGGAAGGAATTTCGAAAGAACAATAAATAATACAAAAGGTTTCACATCACTTGAACAATAAGTGAGGAATAGTAAACATGCCTCAATATACGAAGTTTCCAATTCCAACATCTCAATTCATTATTGCATTTACATCAGTCTCTCTTTCTTTATACATTGGCCTTTAATCGATCATACATCTGTCTTTCTGCTATAACTTGTTAGCCGCTACACGGGCACACTCGTCAATTCCGATAATTATTCCATTCCTCAAGATTCCACCTGGCTCTTAGTCAGCTTCCTACTCGTACCTATAGAAAGGTAAAGTAGTACTTTAGTGTACACCCAACCAAAGCCAAACTATCTACTCTAGTCTACCCATACGTTTCCTAATTCGTGTAACCACAATAACACTTATATCACGTATAGTTTTTCACATACAGACTCCGCAAGAATGGTTCACATAAACCTATATAGTTATTCAAGCATATTCCTTTATATAATTTAATCGAGCACTTATATATGTCTTAAGAACTTCATTATCTACTAAACAGGTACCAATGCAAGTAGCCTTTAACATCACGCCAATTACTCATATTTATCACATAATTCGAATCAATAAGGTTACGAACAATACACCTTCCAATTATTAATAAGATCATATCTTAAAATTTACCAGTTCTTTATAATCCTTCGATAATCAACTTAATTACTACCTTCAACTTTAGTAACCCTATATAGACCAACAGTACTCACTTATGAAATCAAATGTCACTTAAAATCCAATATACAACAATTATTGGATCCCATTGTCAACATGCCACCTCACGACCCAATACTTTTCTTTTTAAAACCGGTCATAAGTTTATGAGGCCTCTTTATGATTTACCACTCACCAATTACTCTTAAGCACACCAACAAATAGCTCACACACACATGAACACACACATGCAGACAATCATCTACACAAACTCACGCTCTCCTTTTCTCTCCTTAATACCTCTGCTTCTTCCCCAATCTCCATTTTCACCTCTCTTTACTCCCCTGCCTCCCTATACCTCCCGAACATCACCAACACCCCATCTACTCAAGGCCACAACCATTACTAAATTACACTAACAATACCAATTACCCATATTGTCATCTTTTATACTTCAGAAACTCAAAGTTCACCAAGTAATTATCTAATTTAAACTAATGAACCAAAATTATGAACTAGGTAATTCATTTATTTCTAATTCTCATATAACCAAACACGCAACTACCCATCAATTTCTGAACATCAATATTATTACTTCAATAACAAAAAAACAAAGAACACAGAAACAAATAACGTTAATCCCATCCCATACCCACAAAATCATCACCCATCAATAAAAATCAATTTATCGTTCAAACACACGATTAAATCCTAAATAACAGACCCAAAAATTCATAGACCAGGTGCTCAATCCAAACACATAGTCAAGGTGTAAAATCATTTGGAAATCCATACAAAATTGACAACAACTCAGCTTTCAACAATTAATCCAACTCATAATTAAATCTCTACACAATTAACATACATCTCAAAATCGAAATGATTTGACTGAACTAATAACTCACTTTACACACGATTAATACATATGACAGCAGAAAACAGACCACGGTTAATTAATTCAATATCTCTTCACGACCAAATCAAAAACCATGATTGTCGGTTCAGGGTCCTCATCATCGGTGACCGGCAGTTCACATACACTCCCCAAGTTGAGGGGTCTTGCAACAAACTCGCCCCCAACCTCCATCAATCACTTAAACACCAATAAAGAAACAAACTCACAGTAAACCGAAACCCCCAATTACCAACACAGAAATTGAACAATATACACACACACGAACTCAGCCTCCACACACACTACCCCGAAACTGCAGCACACACAAACACTATATACATAATATGTAGGTACGTATGTAAGTAGAGAGGGAAGAGAGAGAGAGAGAGAGAGAGAGAGAGAGAGAGAGAGAGAGAGAGAGAGAGAGAAGATTAAGAGAGATTAGCGAAGAGATTGAGAGATAAGTCAAGCGATTTGGTGATACTTCTAGAGACGCAAGCTGCAACTGAATTTGGGGAAAAACAATATGCTGATTTAGGGATTTGCGGTTTAAAAGGGCTTTGTGGAAATTTTTAAATGTTAAATATTAACTCAAATCAATTAAACAAGTTTTAATAATTCAAATTTAAATGGTAAAATTTGTGAAAATTAAACATTTCATTTTTAAAATAAAGAGTACAAAATTATGAACACCCATATATTTAAAAAATATTTTTAGGTTCAAAAACAAATTAAATATGATTTTTATAAATTTTGACACTTTAAATAAAATAAAACTCTTAAAATCATTTTAAAATACTTAAACACCCAAAAAAATTCTCCCAAAGATTGTAAAAACTAAATAATATCATAAATATAATATCACAAAAGATTTCGCGATTTTTAATCACTCCGATGATTTTACAAAAAATTTCAAAGATCAATAATTCATAATTTAAATAGATTTTAAATCACAAAAAAATTCAAATAAAATACGTAGACTCACATTCCTCATATAAATAATCATGTAAACATGATGTCACATATATTTATCCTAAAAAAATTCACACCATATATTCCACATTTAATAGTAATACTTATAATTACGAATTTTCTAAGGCGTTATATCCTTCCCCCCTTAATAGGATTCTGTCCTCAGAATCAATCTTAAGTAAACGTAATGACGTTGTTACTCAGCCATTTCTCTTTCAATTTCCAAGTCATTTCTTTCACTCTAGAATTCCTTTATATCACTTCATATTTCTCTAGGCTCGTCTTGTAAGCCCGCAGACCCAACATAAACTTAACCTTTGGTTTACATGTGTCGTTAATTCTAGATACTGATCATTAGCACGTGACAATCCTTTTCTACCGAAAATCGGACATGACCTATTCGTATAATGGACTATGTCCTGTACACAACGCCTCACGTGCCAGCCCAATCATCCATAAAAAAAATTCATTCATATACAGTACTAAAACAAAACCTGTCTTGATTTGCAGCAACATATAAGCGAAGAAATCCGTCTTGACTTGCCATAAATAGGTAAATAATTAAATCTTTAAAACAACATCCACGAGACTAGAAAAATTGATACCACTCCCACGCTCCTACTCATAACTATACTGTCTTAGATAAAATTTTGAGAAAAAGAATATCAAGAAATCCCCCAATCACTCTTACTCCACTTTCAACGTACAATTTTACGCGCGAAGGGAATAATTGGAAAACTTCCATCTATCCTTAATTCCACTGTTTTACTAGTAACAATTTCAAACTACTGAC
The DNA here is from genome assembly GCA_036435485.1 of Saposhnikovia divaricata. Classification (NCBI taxonomy): domain Eukaryota; kingdom Viridiplantae; phylum Streptophyta; class Magnoliopsida; order Apiales; family Apiaceae; genus Saposhnikovia; species Saposhnikovia divaricata. The sequence continues at coordinate 132,416,489 of CM071600.1, forward strand.
CATTTACCTTGAAACATATATACCTTATTAGCAATATAAACTATCCTGGGGTCATCGCCCCTCAATACCATTCAAAATCCAACTTTCAATCCAATTGAGCTCTAAAAACTCCACTAATATCGAAACCCGACTTAACATACGTAAACCCAACTATACTTCACCAATAATTAAGTTATAACCTTCAAAACCCATTTAAACTTCACTATCTCAAGTCCGCGAAAAATCAACTTCCGAAACATTACTCTACATACTCTAAAAAAAATCATCAAATTTAGACTCTGCACGTAATAACTCCAACATTTATCGATAACTGAATATATGAAATAAAATACGAGTCCAACACTCATTTCCTTGAACTATTCCATTTCCTTCTTGGTAAACGTGTCTACTGATAAGTGGATTTTATATCCACTTGGAGCGTTCCATATCGGCTTAAATTGATTGTCTTGGACTCAAGTTTATTGTAGTTTTGAAGTGTTTTGCTTAGTTGTGCAGATTTGCAAGAATATCGATTATGGTTGATGCTTCTATCGTGTTTGGAGGATTAATTGATTAAAATTCGGATTTTCCGGGAAGGTTGCGCAGTCTACACTGTTTTGGCCATATCTGGAGTTCTATAAGTCCATTTGAGACCCGTAAGCTGTTCACGCGAAGCCTGGAAGATTTTATACAACTTAGGACAGGATTCGTGCGTGCAGGCTGCGTGTGGTGAGAGCAATCTGCGCGACAAGCAGACTGATGGGAGCAGGAATTTACTGTTTTGCCCTTTTCAAGTTCTAATTGTATTTTGGGCAGTTTTTGGTACCTAAATCGAATTCTAATTGTAATAGAAGGTAATTTCTTGCTGGGCAAGACTTGGAGTGCCTTTATAAACACATCCAACCCCTTGTAAATTAGACAATTAGAATTAGGAATTAGACAATTATATATCTTGTACATAATATAGCTTAGATCTGCAAGGGAGAAAAGGAGAGAAGGATTCAACGCTCATGACAAGCAACGGATCTAGATCTACTTCATCTTTTGTATCATAGATTTGTTTTCTTAACTCTTGTTTTATTAATATTATTACTTTCTTCCATATCTTGTTTGTTATCATGGTTTCACTTGATCCCATGATGACGAGAGGTTCAATTATGAACTAATCGTTGTCATGGGATTCTAACGGATTTATTTATGGAACTTAGTATCTTGATTGCTTAAAGATCTGTGTGTGATGTATATTTGATATCCTCGTATGGTTATGCTTAATTGATAGATGCGTCATGAACATCTAATTTGTTAATCTCTTGTGAAGTGAAAGTGGATCTTGAGATTTAGAACTTGCCATGCTAGCATAGGTTCATAATTGTTTATCAATATGATTTGTGGTGTGAGATGAAAATACTTATACTGCCCTGTGTGATCTTTATGGATAACTTGTTCTTCAACCGTTATGTTTTCAAATTCTATAGACATATAGGGTCTAAGCATAATTGGTGTCTATTCATCTTCTATCTCTTTTGTGGATGTATGTTTAGTTTGGTATATATAGTGAGAGGTAGCGTGTACTTATTTCGTGTTGTCCGATCAGATATCATAACCATTGCACATAGTGATTAAAGGCGTCAGATCTAAGCGAAGTATTTAATGAAGTTAGGATTCCATGTTTTTCTCGCATATAAGTAGTTAGTAATTTTTAGTTTGTTAATTTGTATCTTAGTTAATTATAGTTAGTAAAAAACTTAATATTGTTAATTGTCTTAGCAGTGCATAATAACCATACATTGTTGCATAGGTACAAAACTGAATTGAAACCTAAGATCTCTGTGGGAACGAACTTGACTTGTATCTGTATTACTTGTGACCACGTACGCTTGCGTGTTTTAGTGTTAACATCTACTGCTGTAGCTATCTTGGTACAACCTTTGACGACCTTCGGTAATTCCTAGCTGGACCTTTAAAATTTTCGATCTCTGCGGGCGTCTTAGGCCTTTCCCGATTCATTACTGCTTCGTCTTCCCGAATTTCATTTCGATCCTTTCGTCATCTCCTGGAAATTTTACTTCTTCCAATTCCAAAGCCCGTACTTAGAAATCTTACGTATACTCTTCTTATATCCTTGAATTTCTTAAGATGTCTTCCGATCTTGAATTCTTGAAACTCATGACATACCTGGAAATAAATCATTAACCGACTTTATATCACTGTCTGGGAAAAATCCTAGCAATTCATCAATACATACGTCCGAAAAAGTTTAAACACTGTAATTTGCTTCACTCTAATCATCTCCTTACTGGTAATTCTCACATATATAAGATAACTTTAAAATTTTGTCATAATAATCTCTTGGTCTGCATGACCATTAAAACTTCCTTTGTCCGCTTCCGACCTCGAAACACAACTTATATATCTCTCGAAAATCATAATTTCACCTTTTTATCCTCACACCATGCCTGTACTTTATAGTTAATTATACAATCCAATCTCAACTCACACTCAGCTCTTTTAACTGCCATCACCTTCATATTCTTTATATCGTCATTCGTAATCATAATAAACTTCTAGTTTCTAATTCTGTCACTTCTCACCATACTGTTCTTTCTACTTACAATTACATCTTTTCATCTTAATCTTAGTACAATTAAAGTAGGCTTCCTCTTGAAATCTTACCTTCCTTTCTAGCCAAATCTCACATCCTCTGCTAACACAATTCCTGCAAATTTCTTGTAAATTTTTTAATACAAATTGTCTAGCTCTACTTTTCTTCGCTCAAGTTTTTCTGCTTCAATTCTAAAATGCATACCCGACAATTGGTCTTAAATCATTTAAAATCTCTTAATATCCCTTCTACTATATCCAAAGTAAAATATACAATAAACTACTGCTCCTCAACAATCTTTCCTCAGCATAACTCTCACAACCAACTAAACCCATCATCACTCCACTTCCAATTTAAATAGAGTTAATAATCTCGTCTACTTTTTATCTGCTCCTTATCCATACACAGTCCTCCATTTTATCGAATCTTGTACGTGTGTTGTCAATCCAAGGAGTAATCTAACTAGATATTCAATCCCTGATTTAGCATCAATTCTCAAACCAGACAAACTAATTCTTCCTTGACATAATTGTATCTCGGACCACTTAGAATGTCATCGTTTCTATTTTTACTACTTTCCACCATTGGTAACTTTAGGAATCATAAGGGTTATAACAAAAAGGAAGTAATGAAACGACAGGTGTTAACATGCTTGTATGAATAGAAGATGAATTTTGTTTGATAAGAATTTTATAAAAGAATTTTAACTGAGAGATCAATATGATCATTGAACTAATTTCAGGTTGCATTTGTCACTTAGGTCAACCGCCATAGCATAAGAAGGGGGCCAGCCTTCTGTACTTTCATGACAAACACAATTAGTGGCATCCCACCAGACTTCTATCACATAGATAAGATGTCCCTGAATCCCCTGTATACATAGGGTTGTTCATCCCAGTAAGAATAAATAAGGTCAGGTATTCAGAGAGAAACAAAAAGAATTCAAAAGTTTATATATATATAATGTTGAATAAGGAATATCAAATATTCGGGGAAAATAGAAAGAATTCAAAGGTCTCAATAATTTATATGCATCATGTTTAATCAAGTGATCCCCTGGAAAGTAGAGGTATCTTTGAAAAATAGAAATGTGTTTAAATGAATCTGAAAAAGTCGTCATCAATTGAAATATAGTTGATTATCACAGGTGATGGGGTATTATCAAGATAAGAAGAAACAGAAAGAAAGGTTGAATCGAATCTCCTTAATCAATAAACTAAATGAAATCAGCTGCTAGTAATAAATAACCACGCCATTCCTCTAACCCATGCCAGTAATCGCATTTCACATCTTGTTTTCAATCCTTTCGCACTTTCTATATCACTCGCGGGGTAACTAAAGTCGCAAAAGAAATTCTAGAACATTCACGAAGGCCTACACGAGACATCCTCCAAGCTGGTAACTCCGATCGTCTATTTAACGTAGGCGGCGCCGAATCAACTACCTCGTCCAAAGTCGTACCTTCGAATGAATCGAATTCTGGCTCGCGCGATATGTCGAAATACTAACTAACGTCGCAACTGTTGTCCTAATAACCTAAGGCGAATCTTATCTTAAATCGTTCTATCTAACGTCCTACTTAAGTACATAAACCTAAGCATCCTAACTTGTTTCAGTGACCATAACCTGTCGCTCTGATACCAACCTGTAACGCCCCGACTTCCCAATACTGAAAATACACTTTTTATAATAAAACAGACTTTGATACAGGGGAATTTTAGAAAATTCCGGCATGAAGTATTCGTAAATCGGACTATCCTCCTGTATTTCAACCCAAACCAAATTCCAATTAACAATTAGAATTAAACTTAATACACCAGCGATTCCTCACCGAGGATCGATTCCAGGTTATGGTATGAAACGAGAATCTAAACCATACTTATTATTACAATTTCTTCTACTATTCTGATTTCAATAACTATACCGTTTAATCTGTAGCTTAACTCCAATCCGTGCTTACCCACTTTAGCTTCGAGATCTATCCTGTAAAGGCTGCCTCATTGCTGAGCCTAAGAATGCTCAGCAAGTGAACAGTATAGTGAAACAATAATACTACAAAGATTCATTGGTGAACATATCACTGACCAACTTATCTCGAAGGAATAATTCACAATTACAGAAGCTCAAGAACTTTAAAGATATAACATTTTATTTAATTCAGGAAATGGAATAGAATTGGACTATTTTGCATTTTATTAATTAAAACAATAAGGTTAGGCTACTGATCAGTCACGCACTAACCCCGGACAAACGCACACAGCAATGTCCTTTAATGGATCCACGGCACACATTGGCCTTAATAACTTCTGACCACGAATCTGGTCCGACCCTTTACGGTCCACATTTAAAAAAAAACAACAGTCCAATCCTATAATCTGAACGTCAGGTGTCGAAACAATCGACCACCTCGACCAGCCAAGCACCCTGGAAACTCACGTTCCAGGTTAACAACTCAAATCTCAAGAAGAAATGAGGTCTAGTAAAATTCTGACCTAAATATCGACAAGTTCGATATAAAGAAGGGTATTATTCCATAATACATCAACGAAACAGGGACAACAATTTCAGCACTATTGAATGGGAATATGATAAACAGCTATTCAAATTTACTGAAAATTTAAGAGCAATAATATCAACGACAAATCGAATTAATATAATGATCAAGTAACGAAAAACATGGTTCATTTGAGTGAAATGATTTACTTGCAGCATGAATAACAACAATTGTAATTATAAGATAAAACAAGGGTATAGTCAAGTGCTAAGCATTTAATAAATTTACCAACACATAGTCAAGTTGAATCAACATAAGCGAATTAAGTAGTTTTAAGATGATCATTTGTAAAATAACTCCAAGACAACAAAATTGTAGGACAGGTTGAAGAAAACCTCTCCTAAAGGGGTCCATTAGTGAAAATCCGTTACCAAGTTTAAACTAACATGAGAGATTCGAACAGTTTAAAACGAAGATTTAAGAAATTCTCAGTTACTTAAGGTCTCACTCATGTCAGCTAAGCACTTATAGGCTTCAGCTGCCAGAACCGGCATGACAAATATGAGTTTAAATAATTAAGAAGATCTCAATTCATTCTTGGTTTTAGCCGTCACTGAGTAACACTTGCCTCAACAACAGTATAAACCTCGAATTAGTTTACAATAATTTGAAGAAAACGCTCTTTGAAGAATATTAATAATGACGGGAAATATTTATATAAAATAATTTTTAAAATAATCAACACTTGAACAATAGGTGAAGAGAATAAACCATGACAGAATAATTTTGAGAATGAGTGTTTGTAAATTAATAGAAGAAGAATGTCACTGAAAGTAAAATAGAATAAAATAAAGGGTATGGGCACTAGCAAACATGGTTTAAAAGAAATATCGTAAAATCAACAGAACAGGTTCACATTATTTAGAATAAATATGAAGAATATAATTGCTTGCAAGAAGGAATTTGAAAGAACAATAAATAATACAAAAGGTTTCACATCACTTGAACAATAAGTGAGGAATAGTAAACTTGCCTCAATATACGAAGTTTCCAATTCCAACATCTCAATTCATTATTCCATTTACATCAGTCTCTCTTTCTTTATACATTGGCCTTTAATCGATCATACATCTGTCTTTCTGCTATAACTTGTTAGCCGCTACACGGGCACACTCGTCAATTCCGATAATTATTCCATTCCTCAAGATTCCACCTGGCTCTTAGTCAGCTTCCCACTCGTACCTATAGAAAGGTAAAGTAGTACTTTAGTTTACACCCAACCAAAGCCAAACTAACTACTCTAGTCTACCCATACGTTTCCTAATTCGTGTAACCACAATAACACTTATATCACGTATAGTTTTTCACATACAGACTCCGTAAGAATGGTTCACATAAACCTTTATGCGATGCGTCGCTATAAATCACAAAATCTCCCTTATCATCAGGTAGGGCTAGTACTGGTGCTGTCACCAACCTCTCCTTCAACTCTTGGAAGCTCTCTTCGCATTTTTCAGTCCACACAAACTTCTCGGTCTTGCGAGTTAGTCGGGTCAAAGGGGTTGTTATCTTTGCAAAGTCTTGGACAAATCTCCTATAGTAGCCAGCCAGTCCTATGAAACTTCTCACCTTTGTCGGAGTGGTTGGTCTCTCCCAATTTGATACAGCCTCTATTTTGGCTGGGTCCACTAGAATGCCTTGTTCGCTGATCACATGCCCTAAAAACTGAACTTCCTTCAACCAAAATTCGCACTTCGAGAACTTATCGTACAACTTTTCTTCTCTCAATGCTCCCAATACAATCCTCAAGTGCTCTGCATGTTCCTCCTTCGTCTAGGAATAAATCAAGATGTCATCGATGAAGACTATAACACACTTGTCCAAGTACTTCTTGAAGACTCGATTCATTAAATCCATGAAAGCTTCAGGGGCATTCGTTAGCCAAAATGACATCACTAGGAACTCACAGTGTCCGTACCGGGTGCGAAAGGCCGTCTTTGGTATATCTTCTGGTTTAATCTTTAACTTGTGATACCCGGTCCTCAAATCAATTTTAGAGAAATAAACTGCATCTTTCAATTGATCAAACAGGTCATCTATCCTGGGCAAGGGATACTTATTCTTGATAGTCACCTTGTTCAACTCCCTGTAGTCTATACATAATCTCATACTACCATCCTTCTTTTTCACGAATAACGCCGGGGCTCCCCACGGTGACACACTAGGTCTTTTCATCCCTTTATCCAACAACTCTTGTAACTGAGTGGCTAGCTCTTTCATCTCCACTGGGGCTAGCCGATATGGGGCTTTCGAAATTGGGGCCGTACCCGGAACTAAGTCTATAGCGAACTCGATGTCTCTATCGGGTGGTAGTCCGGGAAGATCATCCGGAAATACGTCCGCGAACTCATTAACGACTGGGATTTCCTGTAGGTTTGGTGCCTCCTTCTTGGTATCCTTCAAATAGGCTAAATAGGCTTCGCATCCTTTACGTAACAGCTTCTTAGCTTGAATCATAGTCAGGAAATTTTGGTTTTGCCATTTCCCACTAAACACTACTTCCTCGTCCCCTGGCAGTCTCAAACTTACTTTCTTCTTTACACAATCAATCTGGGCTCCGTGGGTTGTTAACCAATCCATACCTACTATTACGTCAAACTCTCCTAGTTTAAAAGGTATTAAGTCTACCCGAAAGTGTCGCCCTTCTAGTTCTAGGTCACAACCTGGACATACTTAGCTAACAGGAATAATTTCATGATTAGCTATCTCTATTTGCAATCTGTCTTTCAATGGTTCAGTGTTAAGGCCTAACTGGCATACAAAATCTAGAGATATGAAAGACTTGGTAGCTCCCGAATCAAATAAAACATTTGCCTTAACTGAGTTGAGTAGTAGAGTGCCTGCAATCACATCCGTGTTCCTCACGGCATCCTGCACCGTCATGTTAAAAGTTCTTGCAGTAGGGGCCTTGTTAGAAGCATGTAGTTCCACTCATTCTTGATGCAGCTGGCCCGGAGGACATACATTCCCTCATTCGGTGCCCAGGTTTCCCACACTTGAAGCAATTACCTCCGGCACTGGTGTTGTTACTAGTTCCTCGACAGGCGTTAGCATAATGTCCTGTCAGCCCACACTTGAAGCACTTCACATCCTGTAGGTTACACACGCCCGCATGTTTCCTTCCACATTTATTGCATTCTGGGGGTTGGGCTCGGGATGGGGTAGAGTAAGACGATCCCTGTGGTCGGCCGCTCTGGCCCACACTCCAACTTTCAGCTCTCTTGGTTCCAAAGTTTCCGCTGGGTTGGGACATCGTTCCTCGCTTAAATTTTCTCGGAAAGCTCCCTCCCGCAGAATTTCCCTTTCGATTATCAAACTTCCTCTTCTTTCCTTCCCTCTCATTCTGCATCTGTTCACTCCCAGCCTCAACAATTGATGCTTTCTGTACCAGGGTGGCATAGTCTTTCAGCTCAAGAACCGCCACACGATTTTGAATCCATTGTTTTAGCCCTAATTGAAATCTTCGGGCCCTTTTTGCCTCAGAGTTCACCTATTCCGGCACAAACCTCGACAACTCGATAAATTTGGCCTCATACTCGGCCACCATCATGTTACCTTGCTTCAGTTCCAAAAACTTCAGCTCCATTTGTGTCTCCATGAACCTAGGAAAGTACTTCTCCAAGAACAGCTCGCTAAACCTCTCCCAGGTCACCATACCTCTTCCTTCCAAATTCTTCTTAGCTTACCACCAATAGTTCGCCTCACCCTTCAGAAGGTAAGTGGCGAAAACAGTGTTCTACTCCTCAGCGACACCTAGTATCTCGAAAGATTTTTCCATTTCCTTCAGCCAGGCACTTGCCTCGACCGGATCGGCAGTTCCTTTAAATTCTGGGGGTTCCAGGGATTTGAAGTTCCGGAAAGCATTTGCATTAGCATTTTGGGGTGGTTGATGAACTGGGGGACGGTCCAAGTTCTGCCTAAGTAGTTCCATGAACTGCTCCATAGGGCCTCCCCTAGGATGTTCTGCCTCTCGGGTGTCATCACCAGCTTCTTCTTCTTCATACTCAGAGTCATCAAACAAGTTATGATCGTTGTCCTCACTCTCACTTAGGTTGACATTCTCCCCTTCACGGTTCTGGTGGCCTCCGGTCCCATGGTGGCTACCCTGGCCCTCAGAACTGATCGGGTGAGCTCGAGTGTTCATTCTTCTCGGTGGCATGATTCTGATAATAAAACAAGAAATGGGTTAGGGTTTTCCAATTACCTGACAGCGTTTGCTCGGGTCAGGAGCGTATCGTTCCTCCTCATAAGGGTGGAAGTTGCAAAAGTTTTAATAGTCCGATGCTGGAGATAAAATGTCAAAACGTTTTTGGAAAAATCTCTATGGAATGCGAAAACATTTGCAAGAGTTTTCAAAATTTCAAAACCTCAAAAAAAAAAAAAAATATATATATATATATATATATATATATTTATTTATTTATTTTGAAAAAAATTTATTTTTAAAAAAAATTGTAGGAACATTTTTGGAAATTGTAGAGAACAATTTGAAATCGCATATCGTAAATTTGAAACAGCATGGTTGTATTTGTGGCTTGTATCAATTGTATAATCACAGTTGTATATCAAAACAGTAGAGCATGGCATTGGAAAGTAAAGCAGTTGAGGCAATATTAAGGAAACTGAAACTAAATAAGTACGGTACAAGGGTTATCACAAAGTTTGGATGTTAGAGCCAAATACATAGTTCCGATGTCAAAGTCTAGCAAAAGTGGAACAAATACAAGTACATCATCCGAATAGTCAGGCTACACAAAAGTAGGGCTACATCCGTATATACTACCCGAAATCACATCTACATATCTGTAGGTCAGTCTACTCATCCACTGGTCAGAAAGGATACCACTGCACAAGTCAACTATCCCGCAAAATCGACACACTAATGTCATCTGAACCTAGGGGACTGAGCTATCAGTAACACATCACGGGGCCGCACCGTGGCGGAGCAAGGTCCTCCTCCTCCTCTCAATCCTATGGAGTCGAGCCCTAGTCCTCCTAGCAACAGCGGTCCTCATCTCAGCCTGGATCCTCAAGCGCGCCTCGCGCTCCTCCACTAGTGCCCGCCTCGCCTCGTTAAGTCGGGCCTCTGCAGATAGTAAGTCTCGGGTCAGGAACTGTACCACGTAAGCGTGCTCAGTACCCGACACTGGGGGTAGGTCCATCGGTGGAGGTGGTATGACAGGAACAGGAGCAGGTGCACCAGCAGTAGCAGGAGCAGGAGCAGTAGCAGGGGTAGGGTCAAGCTCCTCCTCGCCAGAAGTATCATCCTCGGAGTCACCGTCCGATGAAACAGGGCTAGATGTCTGTGGAGAAGGTGGGGGTGACACAACACGACCCTCACCGGATCTCACACTCTCCTCATCAGTAGCTACAGGAGATGGGGTAACAGGCTCTGGCTCGGGCTCGGGCTCAAAGGGCTTCTCAACGGGATCCTCATCATCAGTATCTCCTATCAGCGTAATCCAGGGGCCAAGCTCGGCGTCAGCACCCATATCCTCCTCAGGATCCTCGGTATCTCGCATCAGTGCCTCATCATGCTCTCTCTCGAAAGCCTCAGGGTCTGGTATCTCCTCCATCTACACAAGGGAAATAAGGAGGGTCACTAACCAAAAAGAAAGGTTTAGGAGTAGTTCCCTCACGGGCCTTAAAGTCAGGGCTATATCCGATAACCCGACTACAAACTCGATGAGAGTTCTAAGTATTATTAATGTTGTTATTAAAGTTATCGTTATTGTTATTATTATTAGGGTTGCTTTCTTAAATTACTATCGTTTCTGAGAACTGTAACCTCGCTCTGATACCATTTCTGTGACGCCCCCAGATCCGGGGTCGGAGATCTAGGCGCTCACGGTCCATTTTCCATTAATAACATACCTATTCTTGCACATAATATATATAACACAGCCATCGACCCCACAATAAACTCACACCGCACACACACACACAGGTTAGAGTCTCAGAAACGTCACAACATTGATTAAGCAGAAATAAAATTATCAGAGTTATTACAGACCGAATTAAATATTGTTTATGCTACCAGCAAAACTTCGATAGGAAGCGAAGTTGGCGGCTTGAAAGTTTGTACGATACACTGCCTTGCACAGGTCATACTGATAAATAAAACGAACTAATAAAACTTGCCAACCAATCCGGCTAATGGGGCCTACCGGTGGAATCTCAACTGCTGGCTTGGGTCTAGTCACCTGCTTTCGAGCAGTCTGTCTGGTTCTTGCCATTTCGCTAAGCTGTTGTGTTTGCAAAATTTTAAAACAAGCAAGAGTGAGCAACTATAGCTCAGCAAGAAATATGTGTATAAGGTAAGCAATATAACATTTCATATGATTGGCAGTTATTAAACTTATTTGTATCAATCAGATATAAAATCACTTGTCATAGTTGATAAATCTCGAAGGTGCAACAATATGTGCCCTTCTTTTCAAAATAAACTTGCAGTTCTAGATACTGCATTGAGTCAACATCTTTCTCATCAAAATAGAACACTATCAGCAACTTGGCACAAAAGCCTAAGAAGCAGTGTCAAAGCATTTTTTCCAAAATGGAGGAATGGGACTTAAAGAAAACACAAAATCTGACAAGGATTGACGATGATCAGTCGCCACATCCAAGTCCAATAATCCGCGGGTCTTCTCTACCGGTAGAAGGATAGAAACTACATCCGTAACTATCCCTCGGGTGAAAACTACATCCATCACCCTCGATGAAAACTACATCCGTAATCATCCTTCGGCAACACCTGGGCCAGAATAATAATTGATGGACCGCCTGGCTCACGGCCGCTTACACATCCCGGGAATCGTTCGTCAACGGTTCCCACACCTGCCAGAGTCCCTTTTTCTTTTAAAAACTTGATTTTGATTGAAAACAGAGTAATTGAGGTTCGACATCAGTCGACCGATGATTCTTGAAATCATACAAGAAGCAGAATCTGACCGGGGGTTTTCGAAAATGTTTTGAGTTCGAATGAGTTCGAGTTTGAAAGTATTAAAATGTATCTTGGATTAACTTTGTCTTTAAATAATGAACAATAATTAATAAATAATATTTTAAGATTTAATATTAATAATTAATAAAATAATTATTCGATAAAATAAACTTTTAATCCAAGATAGGGTTTCGAGTATTTACGAAGATATGTACATAATATTTGAGTAAACGATACTCCCCGAATGACCCTTCAGGTTTTCGCAATCTAGATACGATATAATAATATACCGCTCCCCGGTCAATAGTATATACGGACCGCTACGACCTCTATTGCTAGAGTCGTTGTCCGAAGAAAACATTTCTAAGTTCAAGGGGTACAAACATATATGTACTTATACAATCTCAATTGCATCAATACTTCGATAAACATAACATTTGATATAGTTGAAAACTACAAACACAACAGTGAAAGTCCTTGTATGTGGATAAGTTTTGAAAAGTAAACTTGCCTTGGTTTGGTTGGGGTGGTCGAGCGTGCGGAGTCGAACGATCTATACATAAGCAATAACCGCTCGTTAGTACCTTTCCAATATCTCTTTAATTACGGGGTTTTAGGGGGTACGAAATTAACTTAATGACTTCGTCTTATGACACTCTAGCCCCACTATAGGTTCATGTCATCACTCGATTACGCTCGTCACCTATTCGACTTAATTTAGTTACCACATTCGAATCATAACCATTACCCTAGAATTATGCTCCACTAATCGACTTTTTCCCTTGCGCGAAATTTACTCTAGCATTTTTATAAAATCCAAAAATTCATATTTTAATCCAATTCTTTTTGGGTGGTCTTCATCACTGCATTCCCTAACTTCTCAAATTTTTCCATGATCCCACATATATTTTTAGGGGTTTAAACAAGGTTCACAAGGGGGTCACTTAGTGCAGTCCGGAATCCAGAAACACAATTCACTCCTCCGGCCATAACTTAAAATCTGTACATCACTTAGCCATGAACCTTACATTTCCAGAAACTACATTCAATTATCTTTCCAACAACATATGGTAGGACATCAGGGGACAACATTTGGGGTTCAAAACTGGGTTACAAGACAGGTCAATGCTCCTGGAAAAACTCAGCAAGCACATACTACTTAGATCAACCATTTTTCATAATTCCACAACACAACCAACACTTAATTCACTTAGTTCATGGTTCATAACACTCATGGAGATATATATACTATCCATAATCATAAAAGTCACAATCTCAACATCAAAACTCAAGATCCACGTCATCCATTACTTATACAACCAAGATTAACTCATATATACATGGATCTACTACCAAACATTATAAATACTACATAACCAAGAGGGTTTGTGATTTTTATACCTTCTTGAGCACCTAGGAGCCTTGGATAAGCTTTACACAACTCAATAACACCTTGAATGGTCTCCTACAACCCTTACAATCCAAGATCTAAAAGAAAATCAACCATGGTTACTATTCACCCAATCTTTAACAATTTATAACTTGAATTTGGATGGATGAAATTGGCTTGAAATTACTAACATACCTTGTCTAGATGATGGAGAGGGCCTAGGATTTGTGTTTTGATTTATTAGTGGTGGGAAAGGGGGAAGAAGAATTTTTCTTCTTCTCTTTTTCTCCTTGGCCGAGAGCAAGAACAAAGGGGGGGTTGTGTTTTGATTTTTGTGTTTTGTGTGTGTTGGTTGAATAATTGATGTTAAGTGTTGGGTGATACATAATGTGTATGTATTGGCAAGTACTAGCAAGGCATGTTCACATGTACTACTTGTCTCCCCTTTTTGAAAAGCAAGTAACTAGTTACTATTCCTCTTCCAATTTGCTAACTAGTTTGCTTGTTCCTAACCACTTGGTTGCATGGGACTTGGATGCATTACTACTCCTTGTATCATTATTCTTCCACCAATGCTTGTCATTTAATCTTTATTTCGTATCGTATCTTAATTAATCTCTCGTAATAATATTTTGTCGCGTAGAGATTTCCCCTATAATTTCTTAAGTACTAATTGTGTAAATTCCTCGAATGTCCATAATTCCTCGTCATAATTCTTAATAAATCCTTTAATACTCTAACCATTCTCAAATCCCAAGTTTTATAAATCTTACTAACAATAAGACTACTGCCCTCACAATCTTCCCTTTTTATCTTACATAATAAATGCAACAACGCAGTTTCTCAGACAATCAATTCTATTAATCAACAGGGATGACTAGAAAGGTTCTATATTGACAATGCCACAAGATATTAAATAAAAGGAAATATTACCAAAAATTAGGGTTCTTACAAAGAGAGTTGGAGGTTAATTTGATTAAATTCGGATTTTCCGGGTCGGCTGCGCAGTCTACATTGTTTTGGCCATATCTGGAGTTCTACAAGTCCGATTCTGATGATCTTACAGCTCACGCGAAGAGGAGAAGATTTTCTGCAGAAGTGAACAGTGACCATGGTGCGCTGCAGCCTGGAGAGCGCGATACGGCGCGGTGTCTTTGCTGGAAATTTTGAATTTTTATCCTGAAAATTCTGATTCACTGTTTGGGCCATATCCTGAGTTCTATAAGACCGTTTTGGACGATCTTACAGTCCACGCGAAGATAACGGAATTCTCTTTCATTCTTAAGTGGTTCAGATGTCCAAATACAACTGGAACGGCCCAGAAATACTGAAGAAAAGTTAGTTACGAATTTTCCTTCAAAACCGAATCAGTTTAGGAAACGTATTATGTGCCGAACTGCAGAAATTCAACTTTGACAAGGAAATTGCTATAATTCCTACTTCTAATAAGTATGGTAATTGCTCTGGGCGGCTAGAACATTCCAGAATCAAATCTACACATGGAATTTGCAATTCTATTCTCATTCAAGAACGGAAATTACCATACTCCTATTCCAACTCTAAAACGGCTATTGCTTGATGGAGAGGCAAATTGGGGCTATAAATACACATCTTGGGGGACAGAAAAAAAACACATCATTACATATCAATTATTTAGGTTTATTTGTATCTTTTCATACTTTGTTTTTATCATGGTTTCATCAGATCCCATGATGACGAGAGGTTCGATTATGAACTAATCGTTGTCATGGGATTCTAACGGATTTATTTATGGAGATTTAGTATTTTGATGCTTTAAAGATCTGTGTGTGATGTATATTTGATATCCTTGTATGGTTATTCTTAATGCTTTTAGATGCGTAGCTAACATCTAAATTGAATTGTTAATCTCTTGCGAAACGAGAGTGGATCTTGAGATTTAGAACTTGCCATGCTAGCATAGGATAGGTTGATGTTTTAACATCATGATTTGTAGCGTAAATAGAGATATTATGCTGCCCTATGTGATCAATATGGATAACTTGTTCTTCAACCGTTATGTTTTCAAATCTTATAGAGATATAGGGTCTAAGCATAATTGGTGTCTATTCATCTTCTATCTCTTTTGTGGATGTATGAGTAGTTTGGTATTCGTATACTGAGAGGTAGCTTATACTTGTTTCGTGTTATCCGATCAGATATCATAACCATTGCATATAGTGATTAAAGGCGTAAGATCTAAGCAAAGTATTTAATGAAGTTAGGATCCCATGTTTTCTCTTGCGTAAGTAATTCGATTCCAATTCTCGTTAGTTAGTTAATTCTTATTTTTGTTAATTTGTTTCTTAGTTAATTATAGTTAATCTAAACCCAATATTGTTAATTGTCTTAGCAGTGAATAAAAACCATACATTGTTGCATAGGTGCATGAATTGAATTGAAACCCAATCAGATTTATGTGGGAACGAACTTGACTTATTCATATATTACTTGTGACCACGTACGCTTGCGTGATTTAGTGCAAACAGGCTCCATCCTCAAATCATTCTTCATTACCTCCTAACCACTTATCGTTTTACTTGATCCAGTTACGATTCAGCATCGGGGTAAACTTAATATAACTACTATAATCCATTCTAGGAAAAGAAAGAATTTATATTCCTCTGAATCACAAGCATCTAATGTTTCTGGTTCATCATTTTACTGAGTTGAAATAAACCTATACTAAGTCCCTGACAGTAGTCTTATTACGAGTTTATCATAAACTTACTGGTCTTTTCCTCTTGTAGGTTCTGAGATCATCGTCTCGCTTACTACCTCCTTATATAACTTTATCCATTTATAAAATGAATATTCTCCAGAATAAAACCACCTTATCATTCTCAATTTGACTTCATAAATTATAACCTATGAAATCTGCCTTCTCATGGTGAATTACCAATGACAATATTCACACTAATACACTTGTTGCCTCTATCTCAACTGTTCCTGGAGACTCTGCTCCCCGTTTTATATCGATGTCTTTGATAATCATGCATCCTTCTAACTCTTTTCTCATTAATCTGAAGGTCTCTAAGGATTCTTATCTATCCCTATATAAGATCTCCAATAATTCTTCCAATCCGTCTTACTTGCTGGTACTACATCCGGTAGTCCGGCTATGAATCCGATATTGCATCTTTAGTTCTCTTAACGATATCTCAGTTCTTTATGCTTACTTCTCTGAGAACTATACCTTAACTCTTACAGTATCTCTGCCTGCAGCCCTCATTTCCTCAAGGGTAACTCTTTTTTCTTAACAGGATTCTCTTCCTTAGCTGGAACCTCCTTCAGGTCCTCATTAGGGTACTCTATCGAGTCTTCAATCCGATCGTCGATCATATAATAAAGCATCCTCGTGCTGATGTTCGTAAGCCTCAAGGTCCGTCGCCTTACTCATCGATACGATATCGAGCTAAGTTATTATCATGATATTTAAGAGTTCCCATAAGGGTTTTATATGTCAGCACTACATTAAGTAGTCCGACTATGAAATTGGCAAGAGTTCTTATTATCTTAGTGAATTTATTGTTTTAACGTCGCCTCATCTCTGGGGTTTATAACTTAACGCTCTGATACCATTTCTATAACAACCCCAGATCTGGGGGTCAGGCATCCGGTCGTCACGGTCTCAATTTCCTTTCACAAAACAAACATAAACTTAAATTACAACATTGTGCCCAAAACAACAACACAAAACACACCCGTTATAGTCCCAGAGATGAAATCAGAGTAAATAACAAGTTTTATTAATCACGAATTTGAGTTCTTACAACCCAAAAGAGTTACAGGTTAATTATTACAAACTCTTTGCCATCAATTTACATATGTCATAAATAAATATATCTGATAAACCAAAAGATGACAGTCTAGCCTACTGATTACTTCTACCTCAGCAATGCCGTCTATGACATCAGTAGGCAAACCTACCTGCTGTCCTTGCTTGCATCGAGTACTCCTTGTACTGACCGTCAGATCTATCTGCTGTTGTGATATAATAATAAAGCAAGGGTGAGCAATAGCCCACCAAATAATATATAACTGGACAACAATAATATATAACAAGTCAACGATATCGTTGGAACCATATGCCATGCATTTACGAAACTAGTGCCAGTATAATGTAATTAATGAAGTTACAAGGTAACTCAAAACATATATTCTGCGGAAATATCTACTATGCCAAAGATAAGCAAGATAGCAACATTTATCATAAAAGAGGAACTTGCAGGAAAATATTGCAATTCCAGTTTCAAATACTTTTTCACCCTGCCAACACCGACATTGTTGCAGAAAATTTCCAACTTGGAAAGATGAACTAATACTGGAGTATTCACCTCGCCCGCTATTCCATCTACGATGATCAGTCACAGCATGTATAGCTCAAATTGAGTTTTACTACCGGTAGAAGGAAGAACTGATGGATTTACTTGTCCACCGTCATTTTAGATCTCCCTGGCCAACGGTTGGCCCTTTGGGATGGACCAGCGCTACTCGGCCTCTTACACGACTCCTAGTTCAAATCAATCCATAAATCTGAAATGTAAAGTTCGTCCCCCTTTCCCCAAGTATAATACTTGTTGATAGGACTCCACAAATTAGTCGTTTCTAATTGGAAAGGAAAATTCACCAATATTTCCCGAGCTGATGGTCGTTGATGGATAACAACTTATTATAACAATATTACCCCTCGAATGATGAGGAGGTAACACTAGGATTTAATCAATGAACCGCAACCAAGTTGCGAGTGAAAAGATTAGTTTAACGAGTATATGACCGGGCAGTCAAAGAAATAACTCAACCTTAAATAAGTAAATCCTCGAATATATATTTGGAATAATATCCAATAAATAATTCAACCTTAAATGAATATTCAAAAGAGTATTCATTGAATAAATAAAGATCAAATGAATATTCCAAATAATATTCATTAAATAAATAACTCAAATGAATATTTGAAAAGGATATTCGTCAAATAAATGTCTCTAATGAATATTCAAAGTAATATTCATTAACTAAATAAACCCCAATGAATATTTAAAATAATATTCATTAAAAAAATAATATTCTAAATGAATATTTGAAATAATATTCATTAAATATTCCTCCACTGAGGTAATAATCAAATAACATTCCTCGAACGATTCATAATTGAATAACAATCCCCGAAATAATAATATGTCGTTGGAATCCCTCCGGATTTCCACGACTATTTATATTTTACAAAATACCGACTCCCGGTCTATATTTGAAGAATGAAGATCATGCGCCCTTCACTAAGGGTCTTAAAAAAATCCCGCTTATAACTAATATATCATATCTAGCTTATAAGCCAATTATCAGAGTGCAAAACATTTATCACAATATACTTTTGAAAACAGGCATGCATGCTATGACATATGTATAACAAAATCAAATCATATATATATTATCACAACAACAGCTTCAAATTGTTTGAAGACTTGGTTGGTACTCCCGCTTATGCTAGTGGCATGACTCGGGATGGTCCGGTGATCTATACATAATCAAAAATATTCGAGGTTAATCACTTAACGCTTTTAAGAAGCTAAGTGTAACTCGTTTTAACTCGACACTTGCTCATTACCAAGGCATGTCATTATACTTACACTTGGTACATTTTTGCGTCATATAAGTTCTAAGGTCGAAAGATTATACCTCGAAATTTATTGGTCGTTTTCTAAGTGACTTTCCAAAGTTATAACCATGTGTACTTTTTAAGTCGTTCTTCGCACTTAACCTAGATTCGAACATTTTTATAAAATCGAAAAACGATTCTTTTGACATGTGGTCTTCTCTCACACCTTCCTTATTATCTCTAATATTTAATTACCAAGATTCGTAAACGGATCACTCTTGTTAAGGGGATTCAATTTCAGTTACGAACTCGCACTTACGGTCTCGAACCACTTTTAGTAAAACCGGCCATAAATCCTAAACCGTAAGTCTGTTTGTTTCGATTCTTTTTCCAAAGTGATCTACGACTCGAGATCTACGAGGGTATGTTACATTCTTAACCAGTTTAGACAATTAGAGCTACTGTGATGTACGAAGTTCAAGGTTTAACGAAATTTTGGCATTATAACGGCTATAAATCGAACGTTCCAAAAATCATACCATCAAAACCAAGCCACACCGGGCATCCATACAACTTTTACACATTTTATTCATCCTCAACTGTCCAAAATCATCTACTTTACCAACATGATCATCATATCTCTTAAATCAAATAATCACTACATAATCATGCTTATAATCATACTAACATCCTAACCATGCTAACAACCATCAAGATCATCCATAAACTTAAAGTAAGAGCTAGGGTTTTGATGAGATATACCTTCCTTGGAGGCTTTAGAGACCTTAATAAGCCTTTACTATTCCTTAGAACACCTTAATCAAGCTTAACTAACAAGAATCATCAAGCACATAATTAGTGATTTTCGGATCTGCTATAATGCAGTGGAAAGATCATGAAAAACGAGGTCCTTACCGAGGTTTTCTAGATGAGGCTTCTAAAGTAGAGTTGTAGAGCATCTAACCAGATTTCCAACAAGCTAAAGAACACCAAATTCCATTGAGTAATGAAGGAGATATAGCCGTTTGAAAATCGTCACAGAAACTGTCATGAATCTGGGCAGTTTGCTTCTTCAACTTGGGGAGGTGATTCACCTAGGCTATAATACTTGGATTGCTATGAAATTTGGAGCGAATATTTCTCATGGAGTGGAGAGGCTTTGGTTAAAATTTGGTGATTTTATCAAGGATAGAAATGGGGATATGAATTTTCTTCTATGAGGGTTTTCTGCTGGGCAGTTTTAAGAAAATGGAGAGAATGAAATTTTGCTTGCTTTCTTTGACTAACATTTGATCAATCCTCTAGATAAGCTCAGTTGGGTGGCTGAGTTTGATACTCTTAGGCTTGTGCAAGGTGTATTCAAGAAGTTTCATTGATATTTGTTTGGCTTTTATTTGTTTTTACCACCTTATCCTTGCCCTTTCATAATCCTTCCATTCTTGCCCTTGTCTCTTGGCTTTCACCATAAGCCACTTGATATAATGCATGTGGTTCCATCTTGTCATGAACTCAATCTAAATTCTTTAATTCGTTCGCTTTATCTTTTAATCTAGTTGTAAAGTTCCAGCGGTTTCTAGAATGTTCGTTTCACCATTTCTGTGGTTTTCGTTCCAAATCCCCAAATCAAATATAATAAAATTCTAAAATATTAAATTCTCAAATCCTCAAATTTAATATCTCATTTCTTGAATATAATAATATATAATTTAGTGTCTGGTCAAATATTACACCAAAATAGAAATTGGAATTTCTGAATTCCGATCGTCTTTACATACACTTATTTCGTACACTGATCATTGATACGAACTCAGAAATCCGTTTAGAATACTTCTATATAGTGTCGTCTAATAATATTCAAATTTCCACCAAAAACACTATTCATCACTTTATTTCTCTTTAATCCTTATAATCAGAAAAATATTCTCGCGCTCTCTCGAGCGTTCCTTAATCCTTTTACAGAGTTACTTAACTTATCCTAGATATTGATTTGGATGACACGAGAATACTTCCTCGGTTTGTATATCATATCTTACTTCCTCGACGATAGATTATTTTTATCTACATCGTCAATCAGTTACAATGTTCGTGGCACATAAACATTTGAATCCAATCCATTCAATATTCATCTATTAACTCACTAATACATTCATACTCCAATTCATAATAAAAAGTTTTAATTAGTACCAAAAATCAGGGTTCTTACACTGAGCGAGTCTTGCATTTAGCCATGAGAAAGAAAAAAGGGAGGAAGACGGAGAGAGAAAAGAAGAGAGATAATTGAAAACAAAACGAAGGGAGAAATAGACGGGTTTAGAAAGATGTGCCCGAGTAAAATAAGCAATTATGGTATCTAGGTGTCAAGCATGCAAACATTACCTTTAATTGACACACGGTACTAACATACCAAAGACAATTAAATCACATATCCACAATAACTCTATTAAAACAATTAAAATAAATTACAGTAGAGCTAATTACGATTAGATCAATTAAAGGGTGCACATACCGAGCTGTCTTCGAAGCATGCAAAACCTGTCTTCAAACAAAGGCTTTGTAAAAATATCAGCCTTTTGATTTTTAGTAGGAATAAATATAAGCTCAATATTACCTTTCACAACATGATCACGAATAAAATAATGACGGACGTCAATATGTTTAGTACAAGAATGCATGACATGATTTTTGGAAATATTAATAGCGGATGTAATATCACAGTAAATTGGAATATTTGAAGATTTTATACCAAAATCTTTTAAATTTGCTGCATCCACAGGATTTGTGCACAGTAACTACCTGCAGCAATATATTCCCCTTTTGCGGTTGACATTGCAACCGAAGTTTGTTTCTTACTGTGCCAAGCTACTAGGCAATCACCTAAGAATTCACAAGCTCCGCTAGTGCTTTTCCGATCAACTTGAGATCCTACGTAATCAGCATCTGAAAAACCAATTAAATTAAAAGATGGGGAACTGGGATAGTAAAGTCCCAAGTCGTTAGTTCCCTTTAGATATTTAAATATTCGCTTTACAGCATTAAGATGGGATTCCTTTGGTATTGCTTGAGAGCGAGCACACAAACATACACTGAACATGATATCGGGACGTGAAGCGGTAAGATATAACAAGAACCAATCATACCTCTATATCTGGTAATATCAACAGATTTACAATTTTCATCATTAGTAAGTTTGGTGGTCACACTCATGGGAGTTGATTTTGGAGTGACATGCTCTAGGTCAAACCTTTTAAGTAAGTCCTTTATGTATTTACTCTGGTGAATAAAGATACCTGCATCAGTCTGGTTAATTTGCAAGCCAAGAAAATATTGTAATTCACCCATAAGCCTCATGTCAAATTCTTTATGCATATAGTCCGAAAACCATTTGCATAAGGTCTCATTTGAAGATCCAAACACAATATCATCAACGTACACTTGAACTAATAAGAAATCATTATGCTTATGAAAAATAAAGAGAGTAGGATCGAGTGTACCACGAATGAAACCTGAATCCACAAGAAATGTACTGAGTCGATCATACCAACACCTGGGGGATTGTCTAAGACCATAAACAGATTTCTTGAGTTTGTATACGTAATGAGGATACTTCTCATGAATGAAACCCAAAGGCTGCTTTACACAGACTTCTTCCTGCAAATATCCATTTAGAAATGCGCTTTTGACGTCCATCTGATAAAGTTTGAAGTTCTTGTAGGCTGCAAAGGCCATAATAATACGTATAGCTTCCAGACGAGCCACTGGAGCATAGGTCTCATCGTAGTCGATACCCTCTTGTTGATTATAACCTTGAGCCACGAGGCGAGCTTTATTTCTGATGATATTTCCATCTTCATTATTTTTATTCTTGAAAACCCAGCGAGTTCCAATAACTTTGACATCTTTTAGGGGTGGCACAAGTTCTCACACATCACAACGTTCGAATTGGTTAAGTTCCTCTTGCATAGCTACTGACCATTGTTCGTTTTCCACTGCATCTTGAGCATTTTTGGGCTCGAATTCAGCTACAAAAGCATAGAATGCACAAAAATTTCTAACCCTGCTTCGAGTAGTATGCCTTGATTTAAATCTTAGAGGAGATTATCTGGAGGATGATTCTTCAAAATTCTGGATGATTTTGGGAGACGTATTGGACTAATTTCTTCTTCATTTGAGTTTTCTGCTTGATTAGGAATTTCTGATTGAACTGGTGTATGATTCCTTGCCGTTCCAAAGGGTAGAGTATCAGATGCCACAGAAGATCCAGGAGATGATTGAAGATATGTAGAATTCTGTTGTGGTGTCTCCTGTCCTGTTGGAGAATGAGGCAGTTGCTTTTCTGAAAGAGATTGTTCTTTTCCAGATTGAGACTATTCCATTTAAAATTTGGAATCATCATCTGTAAAGACTTCCAAACCTTTGGCTAGATCAACATTAGACTCATTGAAAGCAATATTAATAGATTCCTCTACTTTATTCTTATCAGGGTTATAAACACGATAAGCCTTACTCGAAATGGAGTAACCCAAGAATATACCTTCAATAGCACGAGGATCAAATTTCCCACGATTTGGCTGAGTATCTAGAATAAAGCATTTATATCCAAAAACTCGAAAATAGCTAATGTTAGGAGTTTTATTCTTTAACAATTCGTAAGGAGTTTTCAGTAAGATAGGACGAATTAAAACTCTATTAAGTACATAACAGGAGGTATTTACCGCTTCTGCCCAGAACTTTCGAGGCAACTTACTTTCATGAAGCAAGGTCCGAGCAGTCTCCTGAAGTGTTCTATTCTTCCGTTCCACTACTCCGTTCTGTTGAGGAGTACGTGGAGCAGAAAATTCATGTGATATACCTCTGGTCTTGCAATAATTCTCCACCATGATCACTTTTGATAGTTCTCAGCTTCTTGGAGTACTTAGTTTCAAGGTTAGCAATTAAATCTTGAAATTCACTAAATACTTCATCCTTAGTACGTAGAAACAGTACCCAAGTAAATCGAGAAAAATCATCTACTTATAACAAATGCGTATTTCTTACCTCCAAGGCTTACATACCTTTCAGGTCCAAATAGGTCGAGATGCAACAACTGCAATGAATCGGTTGTAGACACCTGATTTTTGGCTTTGAAAGATGTCCTGACTTGCTTTCCTAACTGGAAAGCAGCACAAGGCTCTGTCTTTTTATATTTAAGCTTAGGCAGACCCTTGACGAGGCCATGAGAAGAGATTTTCTTTAAGAGATCCATATGAACGTGACCAAGTCTTCAGTGCCATAGGTGCTGTTGTTCTTGGATTGTAGCTAGACATACTTCTTCCTGTTGCTCATCAAAATCTAATACAAAAATATTTCATTTTCGTTTGGCTACTAAAGGAGTCTCATTAGAGTTAGTACCAATAAAGCACATATCTTTATCAAAATTAACATTATGGCCTGAATCTGTGAGTTGACTAACACTAATAAGATTGTATTTTAGACCATCAACTAATCTTACATTATTAATGAAGACTTTTTCATTACCTATGGTACCTTTACCAACAATTCTTACCGTATTGGAATCACCCAAGGTAACTAATCCTCCTTCTGAAGCCACTAGAGATAAAAATTTCGATTTGTCTTGTAAGAACCCAGATTTTTGATAGAATTAAAACTTTTTAGTATGTAATAATATGGGAATGAATAGTGGTTATGACTGCGATGTAACGAATGTCTATTAAATGAATGGAATGGATTTGAATTCAATTATTTACATGTCATGCAGAATACTTTTGGTTGACGGCATAGGTAAGAATGATCTATCTCCTAAGGATATAAGTATATTACTTCAAGTAAGATTATTCTTGTGTCATCCAAATCAATATCTATTATAAGTCCAGCGGTTCCGTAAAAAGGTTAAGAAGCACTCGAGAGTGAACCAGGTTCATTTTCCTAATTATAGGAATTAAATAAAAATAAGTGATGAATAGTGATTTTGGTGGAATTTGGAATATTATTATAATAATGATATACCCGGTATTCGGAACGGATTTCTGAGTTCGTATTAGTGATCCAGGAAGAAAATAAGTGTATGTAAAAGCCGTCGGATTCAGAAAAAGAGCACTTTTATTTTCTCCGAGATTTCCCTGGACACTACAAGACTTAAGGAGTTATAAAAGGGAATTAAGGAATTTAAATTCGAGAAGTATTAAGTAAGATGAAGAATAGTATTAGAAATATTAAGAAGGTTTTCGGTAAAACCCTAACTAGAAACGAATGAGTTATTCCCTCGAACGATCAACGAACAAGCAAGGAAATTGAGTAATACCCGGACAAAGGAACGAATAAATAACCAAGAGACAAACAAGTGCAATTGGTGGGAAAAGGAGAAACCCAAGTAACATCCTTATAAGTCAACTACAAGATGAGTGGTGTAATTGCATTCTTGCAAAAATGGAGTTGTTTGTTGTAGTGCCAACACTTGGCCCAATGAGGAAGCAACAAGTGGCACCATTGGATTGCCAACAACACATTAAAAGAGATGCATCCATTATATATGCAAGGGTTATACATGTATTAGCCATAAATCACCAAAACAAAACAAACCACCACCATTTTCCTCCATTTCTTCATAAAAATCTGCCCATTCTTAGCTAATTGGAAGTCCAACTTCCAACCATCACTTGTTCTTCAAATTTTTATGGTAAGTACTACATATCATGGTAATGATCTCCTAGAAATTTCAGCTTCAAATTCATCTTTTATCATTTTCAAATAAATCATCAAAGATGATGATGAATAGTGTTCTTCATAAACTAACTTTTATTTCTTGATTTCTTTTGATTATTCAAGATACACTAAGGCTAGATAAGGGCTAAACAAGGCTTGATAAGTTCATACATACACCAAGGAAGGTATACCACTCTTGAAAACCAAGCTCTTAGTTTAAGTTTTGGTATTTTAGATGAGTTATATGGATTTAATGCATGTTTAGGACCTTAAGATTATGATTGGGATTTATTAAATGTGAAATTAGTTTAGATGAATGGAAAGACATTTCTTGGTCTTAGTTCATGGTTGAATAACATGTAAATGTTGTTTGGAGTGGAAACTATGATTATTGGATGGTTTGAAATTTGGAAATCATGTAAACATAGCCGTCGTAATGCCCGATTGTCGTTAGCCTTAAGAAACCGTGATTAGCAGTAGCATGAACACACTGTCCAGTCTCGGATTTTGCCATGAAAGGCTAGATTATGTTATAAGCTTCGTTTTGATATAAAGATCACGTGAAACGGACTTACGGTTTAGGATTTATGACTAAATTACTAAAAGTAGTTCGAATCCGTAAACAAAAGTTCGTAACTGAAATTGAACCCTCGTAAGCAATGTAACGTCATGGCGAATCTTGGTAAATAAATACTAGGGGTAAGAAGGAAGGTGTGAAAGAAAACCGTATGTCAAAAAGAGCATTTTTCGATTTATTAAAAATGTTCGAGTCAAGGTTAAACGAGAACGAACCCCTAAAAGACGACTCTTTTATAACTTTGGTAAAACGCTTAGAAAACGGGCGATAAAACTCGGAGTAAAATATTGGTTCGTAACGATCAACCTTAGAACTCATATGACTTAAGTATGTCCCAAGTATAAGTGCAGTGACATGTCGTATTAACGAACGAATGTCGGGTCGGATCAGTGATAATAAGTAATCCACTAAAAGGGGTATAACGAGATGACTCGAGAACGTGTTTCGATTTGAGTATAACTTAACGTTTAATATGTTAAGTGATTAATTCCGAATGCCTTGGCTATTTATAGATCACCAGGCTGAACCGGGACCCGCTACCACTACCCCTTACCGTACTCGACTACCAGGCAAGTTTCAATTCCCTTCTTTTTAGGCTGTTGTTGTGATTGAATAAATATATATATATGATTGCTGATATACATATGCCATTGCATGCATGCCTACTTTCAAGTTGAATTGATATACTTGTTCCCTGAATGTTATTGTTGGCTTATAAGCTAGATAGTTATATATCAGTTATAAGCCGGTTATTATAAGACCCTCATAGAAGGGCGTATACATCTTTATTCATCAAATATAGACCGGGAGTCAATATTTCTTGATATATCGAGATTACCTCGGGAGAAAATATTTAAGTAAATATTTTCTATTATTTGGGCGACGAATATTATTGGAATATTCGTTCGGGACTAATTATTTTAACGATCCTTACTTCAAATAATTATTTGAATTTAACTATTCAACGAATAATACTTCTCAATATTCATTCAGAGTCGAATTGATTATCGACTATTATTTCGAATATTCTTCTAAAGATGAGACTGTTAGATGAATATTATTTGGATATTCTTTTAGATTATTATTTTATTAAATAAATATTACTTTTGAATATTCATTTAAGATATTAAATACTTGATGAATATTATTTTAATATTCATCTGAAGCTTGATTTAATTATCGAATATTATTTCGAATATTCCTTAAGGCTTGGATTACTAAATGAATATTACTTGATATTCATTTAGGATATTATTCATTAAATGAATATTACTTTTGAATATTCATTTAAATTCCTAATTAATCATGAATATTACCTTAAATATTCTTTTCAGGTCTTATTAATTAATGAATATTGTTTTGAATATTCATTTAAATATTTATTTATTCAATAAATATTCTCCTGATATTTCTTCAGGGATTATTTTGAGAAATACTCTGATTAAAAATATTCTTTCATATTCCCAAATATTCTTTCAATATTTTAACTCAATAAATATTCTCTGAATATTTATTCCATACTTAGAATAATCTCGATAAGGTTAATCTTCTTCGATTATTACAGAAAATATTTCGAAGTCATATTATTATTAATCTTATATCAAGAAAGGTTCCCAGACATCATTCATCTTTGAGTCTATCTTCTTAATAATAAGGGAACCTTACTTGGAAAAATGTTATTTATCTTGTCGACTTCCCGGTCATAAAGTATTCCCTTCACCCGCAACTCGGGTGCTGTTGACTTATTAAAGTCGTTGTTTACCTTCTCATCTTTCGAGGGGTAAGATTACTGGAACAAGTTGATATCCATTACCAAGTAATAGCTTGGGAGATATTGGTAAATTTTCCTTTCCAACTAGATACGACTACTTTGTGGGGTCTTATCAACAAGTCTTATACTTGGGGAAAGGGGGACGAACGTTACATTCAGAATCATGAATTCTATTTGAACTAGGAGTCGTGTAAGAGGCCGAGTAGCGCCGGTCCATCCCCTTGGCCCAACCGTTGGCCGGGGAGAGCTAGCAAGGCGGTATACAAGTAAAGCCGTCAGTTCTTCCTTCTACCGGTAGTAAATCTAAATTGAGCTGTACGATCTCGACTGATCATCAAGATTGGAACAGCGGGCGCGGTGAATACTCCATCATTGGTTCATCATCCAAATTCATTTATTTCCTGCAACATGATTACTGTTGGCAGAGTTGGAGAAGAGTCATAACTGGAATTGCAACCCTTTCTTGCAAGTTCCTCTTCTTATTATCGATAATAATATCTCGCTTACTTTGATGTAGCAGATATTTCTTCAAACAAATACTTTAAGTTACCTTGTAACTTCATCGTTCATATTATACTGGCTTCATTTCCGTAAATGCATGGCATATGGTTTAAAAGATAGCTTTGAACTGTTTTAAATTATCGTTCAGTTATATATTTGTTGGTGGGCTTTCGCTCACCCTTGCTTTGTTTATATTATGTCACAACAACAGCTAGGACAGATGGCTCGCGTCAGGCGCACTCGGCGCAAGCAGGTTACCCGACCCACCGGACTACCCGCTGAGATGCTAGCCGCCATTGCTGAGGTAGCATAGTTAGACAGCTTTTGTTTCCTGTTTAACTATATGTATAATTAATGTAATCAACGGCAAAACGTTTAAACCTATGATGTTATCCTTTTGGGATTGTAATAACTTTTATTCGTAAACCCTTTAATGTAAGACTTATTTCAATTTCATCTCTGGGACTATAACTGTTGTGTGTGTGAGTGGTAATTATTGTGGGGTCACAGCATGTGATTTATTCATTATGGATGTAAGTCCGTAACCACCAGATTCCTGACCCCGGATCTGGGGGTGTTACAGAGATGGTATCAGAGCGAGAGTTATATATCCCAAGAGATGATACGACGTTATATAATAATAAATTCAATAATATAATAAGAACCCTTGCCAGGTTCACGTAAAACCCTTACGGGAACTTTTTAAGTATCATGATAGTAACATAGTTCGTCTTGTGTAGGCGAGCGACTTGTCGGCCCAGGAGGCAGCTGCGAGACAGCATGATGAGGACATGTTCCGGACTAGGGACCCATACTATGAGCACTTGCCTGAGGAGGATACTGAGCCTGAGGAGGAGGACGCTGAGGAGGTCCAGGTTGAGGCTGATACTGATGTGATCGAGTCTGAGGAGGAGGACCCTGAGGAGGTCCAGGATGATGCTGACACAGATGTTGTTGAGACTGAGGGGGAGGAGGACCCGGAGGGGATCCAGACAGGACAGGATGCTGAGTTAGTGGTTGAGGATGATGATTATTGGGTTATGACTGAGTTCAGGACTATGGGAGATGACACTGACATGACCACGGATCAGGTGGTGCCGGTGGATGAGGGTGTTGAGGGAGATATAGATGAGCCAGTGGTTGGTGCTGTAGGGAGTTCTGGACTTTTTGTGCCACTCCTCCCTGTTGAGAGAGCCCCTACCCCACCACCACTACCTGTGAGCCCCTACCCCGACGAGTTTGAGGAGCTTACCCCAGAGCCCCAGCAGACAGAGACTGCCGCTCCAGCTGAGCCATCCACCCCACCTCATGCCCCGATAGGAGGAGTCCCAGTATGTGTTCACAACTTGATTGTGAACGGGCTTTATAGAGAGTTGTCTGTGGCAGATGCCAGGTTGGCAGAGTCTAGGAGTGAGTTAGCAGCAGAGAGAGCCGCCCGGATGAGGGTGCAGGGCAGGAGGACTATCAGTGACAGAGTTGGGTATAGGGCTGTGACCCGCATCGAGCTGAGGGCTCGGGTGAGGGTGCGACAGTTGCCTACTAATGGGCATGGTAGGGTAGACAGAGCAGCAGCTGAGGAGGTTTTCCGCATCGCCATGGGGAGGGTTCGGAGGATGTTTCGTCGTGGCGGCTGATTTCAGATGTAGTGATGCAGTGGTCTAGTTGTCTAGTCATGTACGGACATAGTAGTGCCGGCTTTTGTAGGGATGGTTTTCTTGTACTTGTTTTCCCTTTTTGCAGACTAGACAGATAGACAACATATTTCACTTTTGACTTGTTGTTGTTGTTAGGATGGCTGTACTTTAAACTATCGTTGTAACTCGGATGTTGTACCTTTTCGGTACCTGGTATATATTTGTTTCCATTTCAGTCATTACAATTTTGTTGGGAAGTGATCACGAGTTTATTAGCATATGTATTACTTTTCGATTAAGTTTCCATGAGATATAAAACTGTGGGATTTTTAAAACCCAATCATGTAGAGAAATGTGCAAGGAAAAATCCTTTAAAACCGGTAAGTGAACCTAACGTATAATTTTCCAAATTTTCAGTAAAATGCCTCCAAGACGGATGGGCACTAGGGCTAACCCCCGCGAATCTACTGACCAAGAGAGTCACAACCAACACGAGGAAAACCGTGGAAGTAGTGAGGAAAAAGATCAGGACTATAATGAGCAAGAAGATTCCCAGTATGGAGCAGAGGATGAACCCCTGTACTCTGAAGAATTTGAAAGGGAAATAGAGGGTGGAGAAACTGAAGTAGGACAGGAAGGGGAGAACCAGGGCGGAAACCCCATGGGCCAGTTTATGGATCTACTTAGGCAGAATTTGAACCAATACCCCCAACCACCACCAAGCAACAACACTTCAGTGGCAAATTCCTTTAGGACCTTTAAGTCCCTTAAGCCCCCAGAGTTCCACGGATCGGCTGATCCCGTTGAGGCGAGGGCCTGGATCAAAGAAATGGAAAAGTCTTTTGAGATTCTGAGTATCAATGAGGCTCAGAAGACTGTTTTTGCTACTTACCTACTAAAGGGAGAGGCCAATTATTGGTGGGAAGCCAAGAAAAACATGGAGACTGATGCTGTCATAGCTTGGGAAAGGTTCAAACAATTATTCCTGGAGAAGTACTTTCCGAAGTTCATGAAAACCCAGATGGAACTTAAGTTTTTGGAACTGAAACAGAACAATATGTCCGTGGCGGACTATGAGGCCAAATTTACTGAGCTATCGAGATTTGTGCCAGAGTTTGTAGACACAGAAGAGAAGAAAGCTAACAGGTTTCAACAAGGGCTGAAGCAGTGGATCCAGAATAGGGTGGCTGTTTTAGAGATTAATGATTATGCCACCTTGGTGCAAAAGGCAACCATTGTGGAAGCAGGTAGTGATCAGGCACAGAGAGAAAGAGAAAAAGGGGGATTAAAGAGAAAGCATGCTAGTATGGGCGGAGGTTCCGCAGGAGGAAGACCCCCGAATAGGTTCAATCGAGGAGCAGTATCCCTACATGGGAGGAATGTTGAGTTTAAACCATCTGTGAGTGCAACTGTGAGCCAGGGCGGCCAGCAGTTAGGAATGTCTCGTTCTCACCTTTCCAGACCTCCACTACCAGCATGCACAACTTGTGGGAAAAGGCACCCTGGAGTATGCAATCAGAAGCAGTCCGTCTGTTATAAGTGTGGACGAGTGGGTCACTACTCCAACAGGTGTACCGCGGTTAATCCTACTGCTAGTAAGAACAATACATGTTTCCAGTGTGGACGTCCAGGGCACATGAGGAAGGACTGCCCAATGAACAAACCAGCAGCCTCAGGGGCAAGCAAAGCTGCCTCCAACAGGCCACCAACTGCTAGAACTTTTAACATGACAGTGCAAGATGCCGTGAGGAACACGGATGTGATAGCAGGTACATTTTCCCTCAATACAGTCAGTGCAAATGTTTTATTTGATTCTGGGGCAACTAAGTCTTTTATATCTAGAGATTTTGCACATAGATTGAAACTTAAAACTCAACCACTAAGGGAGTCTTTGCAAGTAGTGATAGCTAATCAGGAAGTCATTCCAGTTAATCAAATTCACTTCGACTGCAAAATAGAAATAGGAGGACGATCCTTCTATGTCGATTTAATTCCTTTTAAGCTAGGGGAATTCGATGTCATTTTGGGTATGGATTGGTTGTCTCGCAATGATGCGCAGATAGATTGTAAAGGGAAAAAGGTTAAGTTGAAAACCCCAGGGAAGAAAGAAATAGTGTTTAAGGGGATGCGACAGACCCAGACCATTCTAACCATGGCACAGACCAAGAGACTGCTACGAAAAGGAAACGAAGCTTATTTAGCTTACGTTATCGACACCCAGAAAGAGGCGCCCAAGATACAAGACATTCCGGTGGTTAACGAATTTGAAGATGTGTTTCCTGAAGATCTTCCTGGATTACCACCAGATAGAGTGATTGAGTTTGCTATCGAATTAGCCCCGGGGACGGCGCCAGTTTCGAAGGCCCCGTACCGACTAGCCCCAGTAGAAATGAAAGAGCTAGCTAAACAATTACAGGAATTGTTGGATAAGGGCATGATAAGGCCCAGTGTGTCGCCTTGGGGCGCACCAGTGTTGTTTGTAAGAAAAAGGATGGAAGTATGAGGTTATGCATCGACTACAGAGAATTGAACAAGCTAACCATAAAGAATAAGTATCCATTGCCCAGGATAGACGATTTGTTTGACCAGCTAAGAGGAGCTGAATACTTCTCTAAGATTGATTTGAGAACAGGATATCACCAACTGAAGATCAAACCTGAAGATATCCCGAAGACTGCATTCCGCACCAGATACGGACATTATGAGTTCTTAGTGATGTCATTTGGATTGACCAACGCCCCAGCAGCTTTCATGGATTTAATGAATAGAGTATTCAAGGAATATTTGGACCAGTTTGTTATAGTCTTTATTGATGATATTTTGATCTACTCAAAGATAGAGGAAGAACACGCTAAACATTTGAGGATAACCTTAGAGACGCTCCGGAAGGAGCAATTATATGCCAAATTCTCAAAGTGTGAGTTCTGGAAAAATGAGGTGCAATTTTTAGGGCACGTAATCAATAGAGAAGGAGTGCTAGTTGACCCCTCCAAGATAGAGGCAGTTTCAAATTGGGAACGACCAACCACTCCAACAGAGGTAAGGAGTTTCATCGGGTTAGCAGGATATTATAGACGATTTGTTCAAGATTTTGCAAAGATTGCAGCCCCGTTAACTCGACTTACCCGGAAAACTGAGAAATTTGAATGGACTGAAAAATGCGAGAAGAGTTTTCAAGAGCTGAAGAAGAGGTTGGTAACGGCCCCAGTATTGGCGTTGCCTGATGGAAAAGGAGATTTCGTGATTTACAGTGATGCTTCGCATAAAGGATTTGGATGCGTGCTTATGCAGCACGGTAAGGTAATAGCATATGCGTCAAGACAATTGAAGGATTACGAGATCCGATACCCCACCCATGATCTAGAATTAGCAGCAATTGTTTTTGCCTTAAAAATTTGGAGGCACTACTTGTATGGAGAGAAGTGTGAGATTTACACTGACCATAAGAGCCTCAAGTACATTTTTTCGCAGAAAGAGCTTAACATGCGCCAGAGAAGATGGCTAGAGCTAATCAAGGATTATGACTGTGAGATTCGTTATCACCCGGGCAAAGCCAATGTGGTGGCTGACGCCCTTAGTAGGAAAGAGAAGCTCAAAATGATAACTACGGAGAAAGAATTGATAAAAGACTTTGAGAGGCTGGAAATTGAGATTAAGATACCTGAAGAAGGTCAAGAAAAGTTGATGGAAATTCGAATCCAGCCTCTACTGTTGGAAAAGATTAGGTTATGCCAAGAGCAAATGATGGAAGCAGAAAAGAACTCGACAGAGGAGTTAATGACTGGGGAAGAAATCAAGTGTGAAAAAGATAAAGGAGGAATTAGGAGATACGTGTGGATGATATGGGTCCCAAATGATCAGGAACTCAAGGAAGAAATTCTATACGAGGCACACAACTCAGGATACTTAGTGCACCCCGGTAGCATCAAGATGTATAGAGATTTGGAAGAGTACTACTGGTGGCCCAACATGAAAAAGGACGTGGTAGAGTGGGTAAGCAAATGCTTGACCTGCCAGAAGGTGAAAGCGGAGCACCAAAGGCCTAGTGGACTTCTACACCCCTTGGATATTCCCGAATGGAAATGGGAACATATAGCTATGGACTTCGTAGTAGGTTTACCAAGGACCAAAGCAAATCATGACGCCATATGGGTGATTATAGACCGACTAACAAAGTCAGCTCACTTTCTTCCTATCAATGAAAGGTACACGGTTGATAGACTTGTAGATATCTACCTCAAAGAGATAGTGGCGCGACATGGAGTCCTAGTCGCCATAGTATCTGACAGAGATCCCAGATTTAACTCCAGGTTTTGGAGGAGCTTTCAGGAATGTGTGGGAACCAGGCTAAACATGAGTACAGCTTACCATCCCCAGACAGATGGGCAAAGTGAAAGGACCATCCAAACGCTAGAGGATATGTTGAGAGTCTGCGCGATAGACTTCAAGGGGAGTTGGGATGATCACTTGCCATTGGTTGAGTTCTCCTATAATAACAGTTATCATTCAAGCATTGGGATGCCACCTTATGAGGCCCTTTATGGAAGAAAATGTCGATCTCCCTTGTATTGGGATGAAGTTGGAGAGCGGAAGATGCTCGGGCCCGAAGTGGTCCAACGAACTAAAGATGCAGTAGATCTAATCAGAGGACGGTTGGTAGCAGCCCAGGATCGACAAAAGAAATATGCCGACTTAGCTCGGAAAGGCAAGGAATACGAGGTAGGGGACCTAGTGTTCTTGAAAGTGTCACCTTGGAAAGGTTTAATGAGATTTGGGAAGAAAGGAAAGCTGAGTCCCAGATACATTGGACCATTTGAGATCTTGAGACGAATTGGGGAACTAGCTTATGAACTCGCATTGCCCCCGAATCTACAGCAGGTGCACAATGTGTTCCATGTTTCGATGCTGAGGAAGTATAATCCGGATGCTAAGCATATTGTAGAGTATGAGCAAGTGGACATGCAACCAGACCTGACCTATGTGGAGCAACCTGTGGAAATCATAGACCGGAAAGAACAAGTGCTCCGAAACAAGGTCATTCAGCTAGTCAGAGTTTTGTGGCAGAACCACAATGTAGAAGAATCCACCTGGGAACTTGAAGGCGCAATGCAAGAAAAGTACCCCCACTTGTTTTCAAACTGATTCCGGGACGGAATCCTTTTAAGGAGGGGAGACTGTAAGAACCCAGATTTTTGATAGAATTAAAACTTTTTAGTATGTAATAATATGGGAATGAATAGTGGTTATGACTGCGATGTAACGAATGTCTATTAAATGAATGGAATGGATTTGAATTCAATTATTTACATGTCATGCAGAATACTTTTGGTTGACGGCATAGGTAAGAATGATCTATCTCCTAAGGATATAAGTATATTACTTCAAGTAAGATTATTCTTGTGTCATCCAAATCAATATCTATTATAAGTCCAGCGGTTCCGTAAAAAGGTTAAGAAGCACTCGAGAGTGAACCAGGTTCATTTTCCTAATTATAGGAATTAAATAAAAATAAGTGATGAATAGTGATTTTGGTGGAATTTGGAATATTATTATAATAATGATATACCCGGTATTCGGAACGGATTTCTGAGTTCGTATTAGTGATCCAGGAAGAAAATAAGTGTATGTAAAAGCCGTCGGATTCAGAAAAAGAGCACTTTTATTTTCTCCGAGATTTCCCTGGACACTACAAGACTTAAGGAGTTATAAAAGGGAATTAAGGAATTTAAATTCGAGAAGTATTAAGTAAGATGAAGAATAGTATTAGAAATATTAAGAAGGTTTTCGGTAAAACCCTAACTAGAAACGAATGAGTTATTCCCTCGAACGATCAACGAACAAGCAAGGAAATTGAGTAATACCCGGACAAAGGAACGAATAAATAACCAAGAGACAAACAAGTGCAATTGGTGGGAAAAGGAGAAACCCAAGTAACATCCTTATAAGTCAACTACAAGATGAGTGGTGTAATTGCATTCTTGCAAAAATGGAGTTGTTTGTTGTAGTGCCAACACTTGGCCCAATGAGGAAGCAACAAGTGGCACCATTGGATTGCCAACAACACATTAAAAGAGATGCATCCATTATATATGCAAGGGTTATACATGTATTAGCCATAAATCACCAAAACAAAACAAACCACCACCATTTTCCTCCATTTCTTCATAAAAATCTGCCCATTCTTAGCTAATTGGAAGTCCAACTTCCAACCATCACTTGTTCTTCAAATTTTTATGGTAAGTACTACATATCATGGTAATGATCTCCTAGAAATTTCAGCTTCAAATTCATCTTTTATCATTTTCAAATAAATCATCAAAGATGATGATGAATAGTGTTCTTCATAAACTAACTTTTATTTCTTGATTTCTTTTGATTATTCAAGATACACTAAGGCTAGATAAGGGCTAAACAAGGCTTGATAAGTTCATACATACACCAAGGAAGGTATACCACTCTTGAAAACCAAGCTCTTAGTTTAAGTTTTGGTATTTTAGATGAGTTATATGGATTTAATGCATGTTTAGGACCTTAAGATTATGATTGGGATTTATTAAATGTGAAATTAGTTTAGATGAACGGAAAGACATTTCTTGGTCTTAGTTCATGGTTGAATAACATGTAAATGTTGTTTGGAGTGGAAACTATGATTATTGGATGGTTTGAAATTTGGAAATCATGTAAACATAGCCGTCGTAATGCCCGATTGTCGTTAGCCTTAAGAAACCGTGATTAGCAGTAGCATGAACACACTGTCCAGTCTCGGATTTTGGCATGAAAGGCTAGATTATGTTATAAGCTTCGTTTTGATATAAAGATCACGTGAAACGGACTTACGGTTTAGGATTTATGACTAAATTACTAAAAGTAGTTCGAATCCGTAAACAAAAGTTCGTAACTGAAATTGAACCCTCGTAAGCAATGTAACGTCATGGCGAATCTTGGTAAATAAATACTAGGGGTAAGAAGGAAGGTGTGAAAGAAAACCGTATGTCAAAAAGAGCATTTTTCGATTTATTAAAAATGTTCGAGTCAAGGTTAAACGAGAACGAACCCCTAAAAGACGACTCTTTTATAACTTTGGTAAAACGCTTAGAAAACGGGCGATAAAACTCGGAGTAAAATATTGGTTCGTAACGATCAACCTTAGAACTCATATGACTTAAGTATGTCCCAAGTATAAGTGCAGTGACATGTCGTATTAACGAACGAATGTCGGGTCGGATCAGTGATAATAAGTAATCCACTAAAAGGGGTATAACGAGATGACTCGAGAACGTGTTTCGATTTGAGTATAACTTAACGTTTAATATGTTAAGTGATTAATTCCGAATGCCTTGGCTATTTATAGATCACCAGGCTGAACCGGGACCCGCTACCACTACCCCTTACCGTACTCGACTACCAGGCAAGTTTCAATTCCCTTCTTTTTAGGCTGTTGTTGTGATTGAATAAATATATATATATGATTGCTGATATACATATGCCATTGCATGCATGCCTACTTTCAAGTTGAATTGATATACTTGTTCCCTGAATGTTATTGTTGGCTTATAAGCTAGATAGTTATATATCAGTTATAAGCCGGTTATTATAAGACCCTCATAGAAGGGCGTATACATCTTTATTCATCAAATATAGACCGGGAGTCAATATTTCTTGATATATCGAGATTACCTCGGGAGAAAATATTTAAGTAAATATTTTCTATTATTTGGGCGACGAATATTATTGGAATATTCGTTCGGGACTAATTATTTTAACGATCCTTACTTCAAATAATTATTTGAATTTAACTATTCAACGAATAATACTTCTCAATATTCATTCAGAGTCGAATTGATTATCGACTATTATTTCGAATATTCTTCTAAAGATGAGACTGTTAGATGAATATTATTTGGATATTCTTTTAGATTATTATTTTATTAAATAAATATTACTTTTGAATATTCATTTAAGATATTAAATACTTGATGAATATTATTTTAATATTCATCTGAAGCTTGATTTAATTATCGAATATTATTTCGAATATTCCTTAAGGCTTGGATTACTAAATGAATATTACTTGATATTCATTTAGGATATTATTCATTAAATGAATATTACTTTTGAATATTCATTTAAATTCCTAATTAATCATGAATATTACCTTAAATATTCTTTTCAGGTCTTATTAATTAATGAATATTGTTTTGAATATTCATTTAAATGTTTATTTATTCAATAAATATTCTCCTGATATTTCTTCAGGGATTATTTTGAGAAATACTCTGATTAAAAATATTCTTTCATATTCCCAAATATTCTTTCAATATTTTAACTCAATAAATATTCTCTGAATATTTATTCCATACTTAGAATAATCTCGATAAGGTTAATCTTCTTCGATTATTACAGAAAATATTTCGAAGTCATATTATTATTAATCTTATATCAAGAAAGGTTCCCAGACATCATTCATCTTTGAGTCTATCTTCTTAATAATAAGGGAACCTTACTTGGAAAAATGTTATTTATCTTGTCGACTTCCCGGTCATAAAGTATTCCCTTCACCCGCAACTCGGGTGCTGTTGACTTATTAAAGTCGTTGTTTACCTTCTCATCTTTCGAGGGGTAAGATTACTGGAACAAGTTGATATCCATTACCAAGTAATAGCTTGGGAGATATTGGTAAATTTTCCTTTCCAACTAGATACGACTACTTTGTGGAGTCTTATCAACAAGTCTTATACTTGGGGAAAGGGGGACGAACGTTACATTCAGAATCATGAATTCTATTTGAACTAGGAGTCGTGTAAGAGGCCGAGTAGCGCCGGTCCATCCCCTTGGCCCAACCGTTGGCCGGGGAGAGCTAGCAAGGCGGTATACAAGTAAAGCCGTCAGTTCTTCCTTCTACCGGTAGTAAATCTAAATTGAGCTGTACGATCTCGACTGATCATCAAGATTGGAACAGCGGGCGCGGTGAATACTCCATCATTGGTTCATCATCCAAATTCATTTATTTCCTGCAACATGATTACTGTTGGCAGAGTTGGAGAAGAGTCATAACTGGAATTGCAACCCTTTCTTGCAAGTTCCTCTTCTTATTATCGATAATAATATCTCGCTTACTTTGATGTAGCAGATATTTCTTCAAACAAATACTTTAAGTTACCTTGTAACTTCATCGTTCATATTATACTGGCTTCATTTCCGTAAATGCATGGCATATGGTTTAAAAGATAGCTTTGAACTGTTTTAAATTATCGTTCAGTTATATATTTGTTGGTGGGCTTTCGCTCACCCTTGCTTTGTTTATATTATGTCACAACAACAGCTAGGACAGATGGCTCGCGTCAGGCGCACTCGGCGCAAGCAGGTTACCCGACCCACCGGACTACCCGCTGAGATGCTAGCCGCCATTG
This sequence comes from Saposhnikovia divaricata, assembly GCA_036435485.1. Lineage (NCBI taxonomy): Eukaryota > Viridiplantae > Streptophyta > Magnoliopsida > Apiales > Apiaceae > Saposhnikovia > Saposhnikovia divaricata. The sequence continues at coordinate 132,456,163 of CM071600.1, forward strand.
CTGAGGTAGCATAGTTAGACAGCTTTTGTTTCCTGTTTAACTATATGTATAATTAATGTAATCAACGGCAAAACGTTTAAACCTATGATGTTATCCTTTTGGGATTGTAATAACTTTTATTCGTAAACCCTTTAATGTAAGACTTATTTCAATTTCATCTCTGGGACTATAACTGTTGTGTGTGTGAGTGGTAATTATTGTGGGGTCACAGCATGTGATTTATTCATTATGGATGTAAGTCCGTAACCACCAGATTCCTGACCCCGGATCTGGGGGTGTTACATGTCTCCTGTCATATGACGAGAGCAACCACTGTCTATGATCCACTTATTCTTTGGAACGTGAACTTTTAAGCATACCTGCAAAAAGTAATATATATATATATATATATATATATTCATGTCTTAGGTACCAACCTTGATTTGGGTCCTGCATTGTTAGTGTCTATAATATTATATAAATGTCTTTTTGTTTTCTTAATCCAAATTTGAGCAGTATTAGTAGAGCCATGCATATATGAACTATGTGGTTTAGAGGTTTGGCCCTTAATGTTACAGAACTTGGATTCTGCTGAGATATGTCCTCTTTTTCCATAATCTGTGCATTTCTCATATGGCATACTGTGCTTCATAGTATTCCTCTTCTTTGTCTTTTGAAATACACTCTTTTTGTCTGAGTTAAAACCCATTCCTTCTTTTCCCAAAAAGATTTTTAGCCTGCCAACATTATGTCTAATGTGCCTTCACCATGCACGAACTTAGCCAGATCTTTCTTTAGACGGTCGATCTTTTCCTGTAATTCAGAGAATTTTTGTTCTGTGTCCGCTTTTTTGCATTCAGTTTCCTTAAAAGAATCTGTTTCCTGCCTTAGTGTGGTTAAGCAAGCATCCTTTCTTTCAATCTCATTTTTCAGATATGTATTTTCTTCAGTGAGCTTGGTCATCTTTTCATTTAGCAACTTGTTTTCCTCAGCAAATGATTCTTCTTTCATCGAATCATCCATTTCACTTAGCACTTCATCTAGAGCTTGTTTTAAATATGCATTTTTGTTACGCAACTTCCTATTTTGTGCCTGTAGAGTTAATAAATCTTCTTCAGAAACAAATGATTTTAAAGGAGTAGAAAATACCTCTTCGTTTTCACTGGAGTTTTCATCAAATCCAGCAAAGCACAGTTGAGCAACTTCATCATCAGAGTCAATTTCTATATCAGATTCATCATCGCTCCATGTGAGAAATGCTTTACTCTTTTTCTTCTCCTTGTCTTCATCCTTTGATCCAGAAGCTTTCAATTTTGCCTTAAGTTGAAAATAATTCTTTTTGATATGACCTTTCTTGCCGCAGTCGAAACAGACTTCATCGTTAGTGTTGTTTCCGAATTCCTTTTTGAATCCATAAAGTTTTTGAGTAGGTCGGCTAGCAGCTTTCTTCTTGGCTAGAAACCTCTGAAACTTCTTTGTTAGAAGAGCAATCTCTTCATCTGAATCCTCTCTGGAGTCTGCAATAGTTTTAAGAGCTAGAGTCTTTTTCCTGGGTACTTCTTCTTCCTCATCATACCTTCGAAGCTGGTTCTCAAACTCTTCTAATTCGCTGAAGAGGGTGAGTGTATCCATTTTTAAGATCAAGGAAGAATCTTGCAGAGTTGTTACCTTAGGAGCAAACCTTTTGGGGAGAGATCGAAGAATTTTTATTAATTTCTACCTGAGGATATGTCTTTCCAGAAGAGCGATAGAATTCATAAGTGTAAGAAACTGTCCCTGTGCTTCTTTTATGCCTTCATCTTTTTCCAATCTGAAGCTTTCATAATCGCTTAGAAGAAGATCAAGCTTGACTTCACGAACCTTTGAAGTGCCTTCATGACTTACTAAAATAGTATCCCAAACTTGTTTGGCCGAAGTGCATACTGACACTTTTCGAAGTTCAATAGCACACAGTCCATTGAGTTAAGAATTCATAGCTCGAGCATTATAATTCAAAGAATTGACTTCATCAACAGTGAGATCCTTTACTGGTTTGGGTTTACCATCCTTCATGGGAATAGTGATGCCATTTTCAACAGCATCCCATTCGTATGTATCCTTCTGGAGAAATATTTTCATAAGAAACTTCCAGTCATTATAATTTTCTGTTCCAAGTAAGAGTGGTGGAACATTGATTGAACGTCGTTCTTGCCAACCTGATTGTGCCATGGATCTAACAAAATAAACACTTAAACAAAGGTTAAATGCACCTGCTCTGATACCAAATGTAATTCAAGTATCATAATATATTTTACTGTCAAGTAAATGAGACTGTCTCAAATGATAAAGAGACTGTCTCTTTAGTGATAAAAATTGTCCCAATTATCTAACAGAATAAATAAGCAGTAGAAAATAAATGACAGAATAAAAAACAAGAACACCAGGAATTTTCACTTGGTTCGGCCACTACCCAATCTATGGCCTACATTCAAGTCCCTATGCCAACTAGCACAGAGATTATATTATTATAACAATAATATAAAGCTTACAGTTTTCCCCGATTATAAATTTAAAGCCTCTTGGAAGAACCCTTCCCTTTGACACAACTGTCACCTAGCAAACCTGCTACCTAGCCCACTGGCTACCTTGGCTTATGATTTGTAATCCTATCTAATTGCCATAACCTGGCACAAGTATGTAGAATGAATAAAAGTTTACAACTCAATGAACTGGAACTTCTGAACGCAGTATATAAGCTTGAATGTCTTTGTAAAGAAGTTGTATGGCAGATGTGTGTTGAGTTGTTTTTCTTCTTTCTAAATGATCGATTTTAAATAGCACTAGAAGATGTAGCCTTTCACCTTCTAAGATACTTGATTTCAATTCCAAAAACAAGTGTTCTCTTTCATTAGCCTCAATGCTGAATCGCTCTCTTAACTTAGCAAATTCATCATTCTTTTCGGCTAGGATTATTTGGTGATAAAGATTTAACTCACTTAAGGCTTGTATAAGCTCTTCTTCTTTGTCACCCGTTGATGCTTGTACAAGTTCGCTTATCCGATTCTCTCGTTTAGCTATTTCATGTCCCATTGATTCATTATGAATTTTTAAATTCAAAATTTTGACATGAAGCTCACGATTCCTCTTGATAACTTGTATCTTTTCTTTTTCAGTTTCTTCGGCTTGAATAATTATAGAAATATTCTCAATTTCGAGATTTTCAATATTTTCATTCTTTTCTTTCATCTCGAGTTTCAAGCAATCATTTTGTGAAGAAATGAAATTAGAATATTCTTTGTCATTGACATGAATATCCTTTACACGAGCAACTTCTTTTTTATGCTCAATATTTGCCTCACGATTTTTATTCCTTTCGGAACTAATTGTAGCAAATTTGCAATTCATATCGTCAAGACTCGATTTTAACAAGTTGAACAAATGAATAAGTTCGGATGAATCCAAACTAGACAAATCCATACTCGACAAATGCACATTTAAATTATCACTACTACAAGATGCAATATTTAAATTTGAAGTTGAGTCTAGAGTTACCTCATGGTTAGTAGTCGACTTTTCGGTTGATGTGGATTCGTCGGAGATAGCCATTAAGCAAAGTTTGACAATTTCTTCGGTTTCTTCCGGTGCTTCTTCGTCTTCGCTTAAATCCTATCCATTTTCTGCAAGAAGACCACGACCCTTAGAGAACTTCGAACATTCACGTCTAAAGTGACCGGGTTGTTTGCATTCAATATAAATATCTTGTTCTTCTTCTACTATAGGTTCCTTTGATTTAGGTGCCGATTAGTTCTTCGTATAATTCGAATTATGATATGAATTGTTATCTTGAGGTGCGCCTTGATTTTTAACATAATTCGTATTAGGGGAATTGTTATACGAATTAGGAGCACCTTGGTTTTTAGCATAGCTCGTAGTCGGAGAATTATTTCAATGATTCGGATTTCCTTTCGAATTAAATATTCGACTTTGATTATTCGATTTTAGGAAGCCTTTCCCGTATCTTTGAGCTTTACTTTGTAACACACGACGAAGTTGTCTCGATAACAACGCAATTTCATGTTCATCGAGATTTTCAAACTCTTCGTTTAAATCGTCGTCATTTTCTTCTTCATCGATTAATATAGATTTCAAAGCCATACTTGTGCGTTTCTCATCCGTTTCAGGGACAACCTTATCCGGTATATTATCTTCCTCGTAAGCACGAAGATTTCCGAATAAACTATCAATGGAGTAGTCGTTAAGACTATGCATTTCCTTTATAGTGGTAACTTTAACTTTCCAACTCGGAGGCAAGGCTTTTAAAATCCTTCGATTTTTCTCATTAGTCGTATAGACCTTCCCGAGTTGAGCAAGCTCATCGATTACACGAGTAAACCACGTTTCCATATCGATGATAGTTTCACCTTCGAGGAGTTTAAAATTCTCGTACTCATGAATTAAGGTATCCATCCGAGATTCCTTAATATCTTTTGTACCCTCGTAAGTGATAACTAATTTGTTCCACATTTCTTGTGTCGACTTGCAATTATTAACACGTTTGTATTCTTTTTCCGCAAGTGCACTAGTTAGAACCGTTTCCGCTTTCACGACTATGTTCATCCGAATTTCTTCATCGGGAGTATATTCGCTGACCTTTTTCTTGATAGATATTTCATCTACGATTTTGGTGAGAATTACTACACCGTCTTCGATAGGCATCAAAACTTTAACACCTTGGGATCTAGCATAAATTCTAAATCGTGTTTTCCAAGTTACAAAATTTCTGCCATTGAATAGTGGAGGCCTAGAACTCGAAAGACCTTCACCACATCTGATTGTATTTAAATACGCCATATTTTCGATCTACTTTTGGTTACGTTTTTTAACTTCACAACGTTCAAATAACGAGATTAAAAGTAACTGCTCTAATACCAATTGATTGGTCCCGAAAGTGGGTAAAATAATCTAGAAGGGGGGGTTGAATAGCTTATTACCCTTTAAAAATTAGAGCTCGGCATTTTTAAATTTTCTTACTCTTTTAAAATTAATTACTTATAAACAAGTAATATAAAGTGCGGAATATAAAAGAGAAATATGACACGATCGATATATCCTGGTTTGCGATGCCCGCAATCCCCTAACGGATTCGAACACCCCTACTCCAGTCCCCGAGCTCCTCCCGAACTCGAGATTTCTTCCACTATAAAGAATTACACTCTTTATAGTAGGCGGAGAAGCCTCTACAAAACTATGTATTTATCTTAGAGCCTAACTACCCGTTACCTCTTCAAAATACTATAGTCGCCCCTTACAATATTATATTGGACCGTAACTCCCCGTTACCTCCTAAAATGCTATGTAAGTAAATCCACTTAGGAGTTTATCTCGGAACGTAACTCCCCATTACTTCCTCACAACTACGTAAGACCTTACGAGTTAATCTTGAAGCGTAGCTTCTCCACTACCTTTTCAAAACTACGTAATAAAAACCACTTACAAGTTTATCTTAGAACGTAACTCCAAGTTACTTCCTCAAAACTATGCATGAAAAACCTTTGCGTAGACCTCGTATCTAAACCCTTTAACAGTCTTGGGTCTTAGGTCTTAGATCTTGGATCTTTTCTCCTCCTCACGGTGCAAAGATACCCAACTCCCCGTCGGCGCATCTAAGACTTGGGTCTTAGAGCGAGAATCACCTCACTTCACTACATCACACGTCAAAGGATATAATACAAGCACTACGACTTGAAAATCCTTATAAATTTGACGATTAAAAAGGATGAACTAGTATAAAAACTAGATTGTAACAGCCCCAGATCCAGGGTCGGGGATCCGGTCGTCACGGTCTCAATTTCTATCCACAACATCAACATACATTAACTTACAACCTTGTGACCCAAAACAATAACATAAAACACACCTGTTATAGTCCCAGAGATGAAATCAGAGTAACCAACAAATATTATTAATCACAAGTTTTGAGTTCTTACAACCAAAGGGAATTCCAATTTAACGGTTACATACTCTTTGCGATCCATTTACATAGGTCATACATATAATAAGTCTGGTGAATCAAAAGCTGACAGTCTAGCCTACTGGTTGCTTCTACCTCAGCAATGCCGACCATGATATTAGTGGGCAACCCTATGATTGTTGTCCCTGCTTGCACCGAGTGTGACTTGTGCTGGCCATCAGATCTAGCTGTTGTTGTGTTATAATAAATAAGGCAAGGGTGAGCAATAGCCCACCAAAAATAATATATAACTGAACAATAATATATAAAAGTTCTGAAATATCTTTGAAACCATTTGCCATGCATTAAAGAACATAGTGCCAGTTTAATATAAACGATGAAGTTACAAGGTAAGCAAAAGTACTTTCAGTTTTGAACAATTCTCAACCCTGTCAACAGTGATACTTCATGTTGCAGACAATAAATAAATTTGGATGATGAACTAATGTTGGAGTATTCACCGCGCCCGCTGTTCCAATCCTTACGATGATTAGTCGCAGATTGTATAGCTCAAATTAGTTTTACTACCGGTAGAAGGAAGAACTGACGGATTTACTTGTCTACCGCCCTGTTAGATCTCCCCGGCCAATGGTTGGGCCAAATGGGATGGACCGGTATTACTCGGCCTCTTACACAACTCCTAGTTCGAATAGAATCATTGACTTTGAACGTAAAGTTCGTCCCCCTTTCCCCAAGTATAATACTTGTTGATAGGACTCCACAAAGTAGTCGTATCTAGTTGGAAAGGAAAATTCACCAATATTTCCCAAGCTGTTGCTTGTTAATGGATACCAACTTGTTCCAACACTCTTACCCCTCGAATGATGAGAAGGTACACAAAGATTCAATAAATGAGTAGCTAGCAAGTTGCATATGAAAAGAATAGTTTCAAAAGATTTATGACCGGGAAGTCAACAAGATAAATAACATTTCTCAAGTAAGGTTCCCTTATAATTTGGAAGATAGCTTTGAATGAAGAATAAAATCGGTGAGAACTTTCCTTGATAAGAATAATGATGAATAGGCTCAGAATAATTTACATAATACTCGAGGGTCGAAGATAATATTTGAATGAAGTAAATTGTTTTTAAAACGAGTTAGAAGAATTAAATACATATTCAAAGAATATTTATTAAATCATAAATATTTAAAGAATAGTTTTAATGTTTCTCAAAATAAATCCCGAATAAATATTCAAAATAATATTCATTTAATGAATAATGAATATTCAAATTAATAATACTTATTGAAGAAAAAATTATCAAATGAATATTCGAAATAATATTCGATAATTGAATCGATTTTAAATGAATATTGAAGATAATATTCATTGAATAAATAAAGTTCAAATGAATATATATAAAATAAACAATTAAACTCAAATGAATATTAAAGATAATATTCATTAAATAAATAAACTCGAATGAATATTCAAAATAATATTCATAGAATACTTCGCGATTGAGATAATATTCAAATAACATTCCTCGAGTGATTTCCATGTACTAATACTTATGTAAATATAGACAATATTGATAAATAACATTCCTCAAATAATCTGTCACTGGAATCCCTCCGGGTTTCCACGACTATCTTTATCTTACAAAATACCGACTCCCGGTCTTTATCAAAAGAGTGAGGTTCATATGCCCTTCACTAAAGGTCTTAGCAATATCCGGCTTATAATTATTATATCTTGTATCTAACTTATAAGCCAACATCAGTCAGGGAACAAGTATCACAATATCAATTTTGAAAGTAGGCATGCATGCTATGGCATATGTATAACAACATCAAATCATATATATATATTATCACAACAATTACTTCAAATTGATTGAAAACTTGCCTGGTACTCCCGCTATGCTAGTTGTATGACTCGGGGTGGTCCGGCAATCTATAAATAACCAAAATTATTCCGGGTTAATCACCTATCACCTTGAAACGCCAAGAAAATACTTTACTTTAAGCTAAAGTACGTTTTCAAGTTATCGCTCATTAACACCGTTATGACCTGACACTTGCTTGCTATCAAGGTATGTCATTACACTTACACTTGGTAGGTACTTAAGCCATATAAGTTCTAAGGTCGAAAGATTATACCTCGAGATTTATCGATCGTTATCTAAATGATTTTCCAAAGTTATAACCACTCGTTCTTTTTAGGGGTTCATTCGTACTTACCCCTGATTTGAATATTTTTATAAAATCGAAAAACGATCTTTTTAACATGAGGTCCTCTCTCACACCTTCCTTATGATCTCTAATACTTAATTACCAAGATTCGTCACTGAATTACTCGAGTTAAGGGGGTTCAATTTCAATTACGAATTTGCATGTACGGTTTCGAACCACTTTTAGTAAATCGGCCATAATAGGCCATAAGTATGAAGGTGTCTCTGAGTTATTAAGTGTTTAACGTTCATTTTATTTATAAACTTGTGATATTTTGGTCAAAGAATAAGCTATGTTTCTGAACTAGTATAGGGAGTATATCTGTGAGCTAAGCACACACGCACATTTCTGAGCTTGTAAATGTTAACATGCGGGTATTTAGTCGATCTCTATTTGGAATTATCACATTCTTTGAGGCACTCTACTGAATTGGTTATTGCTTTGCCTAAGGGATCCTTCCATCAGTTGCATTCATGCATTTAGAGGTAGTCGAGTCTGTTTTCGCTTGAGGACAAACATCGATTTAAGTTTGGGGGTGTGATAAGTGGATTTTATATCCACTTATTATGCGCTAATTGGACCTAGATTGGTGGTTTATCTTTAAGTATGTTGTGTCTTTTAATTCGTTTATCTTGTTTTTGTAATAACCCTAACTTTAGAAATGCTACAGTGTTTAAATGATTAGTAATTTTGAGGATTTAGGGAAATGGTATGTAGGTACCCTATAAGTGAAACAGAAAATGAATAATCAGAAACCATATTAGCGTCGTACTATGAAAATGAGTGACTCGAAACGATGACGGATTTCAGAAATTCCTGAGCATAGATTTTTAATATATTTGATTTCAATTGAGCACTACTGTATTGGATATTAAGGAGTATAGAAATGTTAAATGGTTTATATCTTGAGGAAATAGTGAAATTATGATAAACCAAGGAGTGAACAAGTCAAGAAAATGCCAAGGGAATTTAGATTGTTAAACGAGTTTGAGAATGCTTGAGAACCTGAGAGACAACCGGGAGAGCAACTTCTGAGAAAAAGAGAATATACCAAGGATATTGGATCTAATATCTACTTGAGGATTAGAATCATTCTAACACACTAATATATTATGTGGGAGAGGATATTATATATCCAAGGAATTTACAAAGGAGAAACCACTGAGACAATCGCAGAAATCATTCGATGGATCAAACGACGAGAAAACTTTGAACGGAGCCCAAACAAAAGGCCCAAAACATGGGGGAAAGCCCAAATTTCGGCCCAACACTATAAGGAGCTGATCTTAGAGTATTAAGGAAGGAAACCATGTGAGTGAATAAGAGAAAGAGGAAGGGCATTGGTGGAACATTTCAAGATAAGGCAAGGACAAGCAAGTAAATAGCAAGAAATGGAGTAACATGTTTTAAGCTTGGCAAGTGGACCAAAGAATCACCAACACTTGGACAAATAGATGATCAACACCACATTAAAAGAGGATAAGAGTGAATAAAGGGATAGATACATGTATAAGCAAGTAGAAATCAAGCTAAACCAATAGACATACAAACTGCCCAGCAAGAGCAAGGAGGAAATAAAAAATCATATCTCAAGATCTAGAGCTTCTAAAATCACCAAATTCTAACCATAGCTTCTCCACTCTATGGGGAAGAGTCGTACAAAATTTCATGACAATCCAAGTAGTATAGCCTAGTCAAATCCATGCTCAAAGTGGGAGAACCAAACCTGTCCAGGTTCTGGCCAGTAGCAAGATGGGGCTCAAAACCCTAGCTCCCATGGTTGGATTCTTGTGTTCTATAGCTTAAAACAAAGGTAATCAAGACCCCAAGGTATGTTCAAAATCTGAGCTTCAAATATTGAGTATAGCTATGTCAAAAGATGGATAAAAAATGATGATGAATAGTGATTTTCAAGAACTAACTTTGTGTTCTTGATTTCTTTTGATTTATTCAAGTGTACTAAGGCTACTTAAGGACCATTCAAGGCTTACTAGGGGTTATTCACTCTTCAAGAAGGTATAAATCTCAAGACCCTTTAGCATTACTTTGAATATATGATGGATTATAGAAAGTTTAGTGATTAAGGTTATGATAAGTGATTATTCATGATGATATATGTGTTTATAAGTGATCTGATTGAGTATGGAAGTGAGTTGTGCTTGTAACCATGGCTGGTATGATGACCACATGGTGTAGGTAATAATATATGTGTTCGATGATGGATTGGGAGGAGTGATGATTTGGGAATTGTTAAGAATATAGCCGTTATAATGTCCGATTTTTGTTAAAACTAAAACTACCTTGTATTTGGGCAGAGGTCACGAACTGTTAAGGGTTAGTAGGGTGTGTCAACTGACCATGAGAGGATAGAGCTTAGTTCATAGATCGTTTTGATATAAGTACGTTAAAATCTGATGAACGGTTTAGGAGAAAAGTGAATTTTAGTGAAAGACGTTCAAAAACCGAGAAAACAAAATTGTGTCAACTTTGAGACTATAATTACCATATTTAAACATCTTTAAAAGTTATGAACTTTTGGGACAATATAGTAGGGTGAATAGAGAGGCAAACCCCACTGACCTTGTGTCAAAATTCGAAATTGATAATTTATGAGAAATTTTACAGTCATGTGTGGTTAATTAGGAAATGGTGAAAAACACTGAAACTTTCATGGAGTCTAAAAATGGATAAGTTCTTGGAACTTGTGGTCTATAAAGGGTATGTTAAACTTATATTATGTGTCAAGGGTGTTATTATATATATATATATATTTAAGGGTTAAGTGGTTAAGTGAAATATATTCTGATGGTGATCCTTTTCGTTTCTATAGATACTCGAGACGAACACTGGATCATTCCTTTTGGGATATAGAGATCGATGCAAGATTTCTTTTACCCTTATTTTGATAAATTTTTTATGTTTAAAGAAAAGTGTTTTTGCTAAATAATATATGAATCTTATATCAATATATGATATAGATTGTGGAAAAGAATGACATCAGTTGTTATCTAGGGTTATATGGTTTATAATATTCTTTTAAAGATAATCTTTAAACATTTGTGATTTAATAAATATTATTTGATTATTATTTAATACTTTTAAAATAGTTAAAATATTTTGTATATACGAGCATATTTGACTTTATTAAATACGGAGGAGATGTCTGAATTATAATCAAAGTATAATGATATATGAGAATGGAAATGATATATGAGAATGGAAATGATATATGAGAATGGAAATGATATGTGTGAATGATATATGGAAATGTGAATGGATATGTGAATGGAAATGGAAACGGAAAAATGGAAAATGTGGAATGATGTTTTATGAATGGAATAACGATTTGAAAAAGGGGGATTGCAACAGTATGCGTAAGAGGTTGTGTGGGAGTTGCACAGTCCGGCACCCAATATTGCGTAAGAGGCTGTGTGGGAGTTGCACAGTCTGGCACCCTATATTGCGTAAGAGGCTGTGTGGGAGTTGCATAGTCCGGCACCCAATATTTTATTACGGCCCAAGAGTTGCCGAAGGAGGATGTAGCAGGTGGCCTTCCTCCAGGGATGTTTGACATTCCTTCTACTAGTAGTAAACAGAGAGCAGGTACGGTCAGGCGACTGATCATCGTCCTACGTATCTGGCGCTAGCAGAATCCCCAAAACTTTTAAAGAAAGAATTGATAATGGTTTCAGATTTGCATTTTGATAAAGGAAATGGTATGAAATTATGGAATTATTTTTATGGATTGAAGAGAAAATGATTTTATATTATTTTTATATAGTTGTTGTATAAAAGGTAATGGAAATATTATATTGAGAGATTTATTTCAAATGTTATATTATCTTGATACATTATACAGAAAGGTGGTATTGATTATTATCTGGTGATAGAAGAGAAACTGATATTATATTATATTTGAAGAGAAACTGATATTATATGGTTTTATATTTCTTTTCTTATGAAAATAAATAGATGGTGTATTTAATAAATAAAAATTAATTCTTTTCTTAAAGATTATGATGGGTCTTCTGTTTATATATACATATATAAGTTTTCCTTTGATACTAGTTTACAAATTTATCTTGCTGAGCTATTATAGTTCACTCTTGCTATTTATTTATATAACAGCTAGATCAGGTGCCGAAACATCGCAGTGTAACCCGGAAGAGGGTAAAGGGGAAGTCTACCTTATGAGAAAGTATCGACACTTGTTCTCAAGGTAGTATATACTTTTATATGGGTGTAATGGATGGTATTCTGGGATTGTAATAATAGTTTATCTTTAACTGCTATCATTAATGGATGTTGTTCTCTGAGCATATGACTGGTGTGTGTGATGATATTAGTGTGGGGTCATTTGTGTGAGTATTAAATAGTATAAAAAAAAGACCAAGAGATATTGTTAATAAATGGAAATTGGAGTATGATGGCCCGGATTCCTGACCCCGGATCTGGGGCTGTCACATTTTGGTATCAGAGCTTAGAGTCATAATGCTCAGGAACAATAGTGATAATAATAAATATATCAATAATAATATAAATTGTGAACTCACATCGAGTTCAAGGGTGGTTTATCGAATGTAGAGTTTGTGTTGGACTATTGGATATAATACCAAGGGTTAAGTAAAGATTGAAATGCGATATTGAGGGATATGTTAAGATAGACCTCGATTCTTGTGGGTATGGATGTTTAGTAAAGAATCATTAGTGACAAGTATTGGTTGGTAAGGGCATAGATCGCCCGAGACATGAAGTTAAGGGTATTTAAATCTTATTGAGAGGAAGGGAGTTTTGAAGTAATACTGTAAGTGGATTGGTGAACAGACACTGATTGTTTCAACTGATTACGGAGATAAAATTGTGAAACTGAGATTGGTCGGTAAAGCCAAGATATACCTTAAGGACCAAGACAGACTGAGAGGTTTCGAGATTGACTTAAATGAAAAGGCTATTATGCCAAAAGTGTTAAGCTTATGTAGCATACGGGATTGATAAGAGAAATAAATGGTATTTGAGGAAAACCTTCCATTATTGGGTTTTGCAATTGGGCAGAGGCTATTAACGGTACCTATTTTCAAAATTTCCTAAAGCCCTGCCAAATTATATTATTGAGTTTCAAATTTTCCTCCACTGGTGAGTAATTCCAGGGTGATCTATCACCTCTTATTCAAAAAGGGCCTGTATCTTTTCAAAACTTTCTGGTACCTTTGGAATGTATTTCAAAATTTTATTCGATCTATCTTAGTCAAAATATTTCTCTAAGATTATTTTCGAAAGGTGGTATATATCATCATGATTTAAATTTTCCTTTATATTTCTTACTCCAACTAAGAGGAACAACTCTATATGTATACACAAGGACGATCTGTCTGTGTGATTGAAAGTCAGGAGGGGACGCCCTCCCTTGTGTGACATACGGGTTCTTCCATAATATTGATTTCTCAGATATCCTTTTGTTTCAAATAAAAGTTATTTAAAACTCTTAATTTTATAAATTGTTGTGGGACCTTTGCTTGTTTCTGGGTTCGTTTCAATTCAAAGTTTCTTAAATTCTATAAATTGTTTCGAATATAGAAGATTTCAGTAATGGATGGGAAAATGGAAGCAAGGTTTAGAGTATACGTGATTATACGAGGAAACTCGAGATTCCAAGGGAAATTTCGTTAAGGAATGATTAGAGCTAGAAGCGTTTCAACACAAGAGAGAAAGGAATCTCGTGAGAAGAATTATGGGTGAAAGCTATAGAATTATGGAGAAATGCTTCATACTTTGTTAACACGTGAGAAATAAGAGTAAGGAGGTATTAATAAGGGTTAAAACCCTAGATTCAGAATAAAGTAATAATAAGGGGGAATACAATTGTCAGTAATTCCCCAAATTATTTTAATAAAAAGGCAAGAGTTTTTATTAGGGAGTAATAGAGAATTGGATAGCTAGGTGGTGAATATACGCGACCTCTATTATCGGGTGACCGAACTTGTGGATACAAGCATGCAAGAATATATATTACTAATTGAGAGTGAAATGGGTTGAGTATCCTAAGAATAATACTACATGTGTCAAGTGTGTAAAAGATAACTTACGATGTAAGTTACAGGAAGTTGGTCCAAGAAATGATGAGGTGATACTAAAAAAAAGGCTGAGTTGCAAGGGAGATACTAATTTAAAAAGTGTTATGAAAATTTGAGAGCTACAAAATATTACAGCTCGAGGAATGTGGATTTGAGGGTCAACTGTAGTGATTCAATGATATAGAGTAGGGACTAAGACAAAAGACAAAATGTGATTATTCCATGAAAGGAAATGCGAGAGATAGCTAATCAGGAAGTATTCAATTTCCATAGTCAATGAATGGTGTAAATGGGCTGATAATATAGATAAGAATAATCTATCTTTGAGAAAGTAAACTATGGTGATATAAGAAAGGAGGGTTATTAGCATGTCATCCAAATCAATATATGTTAAGAGTCATAGAACTCTATAAAAAGGAGATTAAGAGTATTGAGGAAAGCGCGCGAATATTTTTCAAGGATGAAAGGAAAGTATATGTTTGTATAAGTACGAACAGGAAATATATATTATAAATAATATTTTCTTACAATTGTTTCAAGGAATATTATTATAACTTATTTTCTGGAAAATTTTACAAAGGTGATATATACAAATGTTGGAGTATTAATATTTTATGTCATGATAGAGATCAAAACATAGTTATACAATAGTGAGATACACTACCATTCAGAGAAGGCCAATGTGGTGGCAGATACCCTTAGGAAAAAGAGGAAGGAGAGACGAGATAATATAAAATGACGGAATGCAGGAGAAGGTTGGTAAGGAAAAGATAGTGAAAGTACTGCTACTGATAAGCTAAATGGCATGTTGATGAATGACAAGCAAATGTATGTTGGTGTATTTCTGTATAAACAAGATAGAGATGTTTAAGGAGAAACTAAAGGATGGAGGAAGTAATGTAAGATCCCAGATTATTTTAGGATTTATTATTATTATTTTATAATTATGTTAATTAGTATTTAAATGATGGAATTGGATTTGAGAATATCGTTGTGGAATTCAACGATATTTAGTTTTAAGTTTATATGAGTATATATTGAGTTATTTGTGCCAATGTGTGCCCCAATATTTTATTGGTATTTTTAGTGATTTAAAAGTATTTAAATCTAGTATTTTTGATCTTCAAAAATATTTATTTAATTATCGGAGGGCTTAAAAATCATGAAATCTTTTGTAAAATTATCTTTATATATTTATTGAGTTTTTAAAAGTGTTGGGTGGATTAATTTGGGTGTTTTAGTATTTTATAATGATTTTAAGAGTTTTATTGTATTTAAAGGATTAAAACTTTGAAAATTCATATTTAATTCATTTTTGATCCGAAAAATATTTCGAAAATATGTACGTGCTTGTAATTTTATATTCTTTATTTTAAAAATGAAAAGTGTAATTTTCCGGAAGTTTTATTTAATTGTGATTTTTATAAGTCGCTTATTAGAATGTGTTTGGGCCCGAAATGAATTGTAGTAGTAATAAAAGGAATTGGGCCAAGCCCATTTAAGAGAGAAACGCAGCAGCCATTTAATGAGTCGAGAGAATTCGAGAAGGGTCGGGGGAGAAAGAAAGAAAAAGAGAGAAGAAGAGAAGAAAGAAATGGGAGAAGAAGAAGAGAAAGATGAGAGATTAATTGAAGATATACATATACATATACATATATATATATATATAATTCGCGTGTGTGTGTGTAATCGTGTACGAGTGTGTGCGTGGGTGTGTGTATTGGAGGCTGTGGTGGTTGAATTGAAGAGATGAAAGTGGAGAAGATGATGAATAGTGGCTTGGATTTATTCTTTGGTTCATTAAGAGGTATGACCCATAATCCTTAAGTTCTTGCCATGGTCGTTTATGTTTGATTATAATTGATGTTATAACTGATTTTGGGGAGTCTTTGAGAAGGGTATTATTGCTTGATGGATTAGTGAAATGATGAATTAAAGATGAATGTTGTTTAAGAGTAAAAACTGTCCAGGGAATTTTCCCAGCTACTGCCTGTTCTTGCCAGTGAAATTCGAACCACTTGTGCTCTGTTCTGGGCAGTGGTGTCTTCATGAAAGTTGTTCTATTTGGAGTCTAGTTTATTTACGCGAAAACCTTGCGTCAAAAGAGTAAACGAGTCGAGGATTACGCCTGTTTTAGTAAGGGTAGTGCAGAGAAAAATTTTCTGTGCTTTGGTCCATTTTAAACCAATTCGTTTAGAGGCTAATGAATGGTTTTGGTGATGAAATTTTTATGAGGAGTATATTTGATATCCAGGAAGATGTCCATAAATTTTGGTGATTTATGAATAATTTTTGGATTTATTAAAAATGTTGGAGTAAAATATTCGCAATAGAGGTTTATAAAAGAAGTAAGATTTTGGAATCTTAAGGTGGGCAATATTTTTATGCTTGATTAGTGTGCTTTAAACTTGGTTAAATGATTTATAAGTGATACTAAGTTGTAAATGTTTATGTGTTAAATTGCTATAAATCGAGTCATATTATTTGACGGTGTTACTATGTATAAATGTTTATATGTTAAATGCCATAAGCTGAGTTGTAAGTAATTATGGAATGTATAATTGTCAAGTACTCGGTGGTGTAAAGTATATGAGGTTAAATGGTGAATGGTCGTGTATATGGGTTAAGTATGGTAAGTATGGGGATTTTGATGATTGTAAATTGTAACTATGATTTTAGTAGTAATTGAGGCTTCGATATTATATTCGGCCTTGAGAATTGTTAAAAGTTGGTTATAGGTGGAGTTTTACTAATATTTGAATTTATGAGTATACTTGAGATATACATGAGTTATGTTTTAACAATTGTTAAGTATTAATTGTCGGGTAATATATTGGATAATACTGAGGAATAAATGAAGTTGTATGCGTGATAGTCGGATTGTGTGTAATAGAGATATATGTGTCGATTAAGTGGAGTATTATTGGCTTGCGAATAATTTATGATCGAGTGATTGATAGAAATTGTAAATGTGATTCGAGATGACTGAATGGCTAATTGTTTATGTGTTAAATGGTATAAGTGTAAATTGCGAGTCTGATTAAAGGTTCAGATTAGGGTATGTTAAATGTTAAGTGCTAATTGCTAATTGTAATGGTTATTGTTATAGGAGGTGTAATTATATGAATGGCTAATTTGCTAAGTGCTAAATGGTATGAATCAAGTTATAGTATATGTTGAAAGTATAAGTGCCAACTACGTGGTGTTGGCTTAAATGTGGATAAACGTAGTTTACTTTTCTTAAGTGTTGAGGTGCCGCATGTCTGGGCGGGTAAATTTCTTTATGTGATTAGTTGCCGCATGTCTGGGCGGGTACTTTTTATTATTTGTTTATTTTATGTTGCTGCAAGTTGAGGCAGCTTTATTTTTATAAAAGCAGGGTTTGAATTGTGTTTGAGGGGCTGTGCCCATAGTCCGATAAACGAATACTTCATGCCGAAATTTTCTAAAAATTCCCTGTACTTAAAGTTAATTAAATTATTTGATTTAAAGATTTAAAGGCATGTATGTGTATGAGTGTTTAAGTACATATGTGATGATTATGAAGTGTGAGTGTATATATGTATGTATGTATTGCTTTGCGAGTTGTAAGTATTTAGCTATTGATTTGGGTTGTTTATGTACTAAGTAGTACTTTACTATTATTTCGAGTATAATTAGGGATTCGATATGGACCCAGCGAGCGTGTTGACGAGACGATTGAAGGAAATGAATGCGTGATCTAGTACAGAACGAAGTACAGTAAGTAGTAAATCGACGCATTGGAATCGAGGCAAGTGTACTAACCCTCGCTTATCGTTCAAGCGAGATAAATATGTTTCTATTCAGTATAAGTATCCCTTCAAATTCTTATTGCTTTTGTCATTTTCCTTCAGATTATGGTTAAGGAAATGTTTTATTCAAGTATTCTGTTTATATAGTATCTCAAAGTTTTATTGCTAGTATTATCCTTTCTTAAGTATTGTCAGTAATATTCTGTTAAAGCTTTTGCTAGTATTGCTTCCTAAAATGGCTTTAGTAATTAAAGATGTTTTTTAAAATTTCCTTATACTGGGCTGGTCTTTTGCCAGTGAGTATAAAGGACTGAAAAGTGAAATGTTTTAAAGTATTAATAAGATGGTTTATAAGTTGGATAAACGTAAGAGGCTAGGGTGGTCCTAGTCCAGCACTTTTGTTAAGCGTAAGAGGCTAGGGTGGTCCTAGTCCAGCACCTTTGTTTAGCATAAGAGGCTAGGGTGGTCCTAGTCCAATATTAAAGGCCAATGTGTTGCCTCAATGGGAACCCAGTTTCAAATGAATGGAGACTTTACGTGGCTGATCACCCGTATTGTCCGTAATCAGAAGAATAATAAAATCAATTTAAATGTTTCAAAAAGTTTTACGGAAAGTATGTTTATTGTGGAATGGTTTTAAAGATATGAATGTTTTTATGTTTTATTGATGGAATAACTTAAATGAGGTGAATGTTTTGATTAGATATATCTATTTTACGGTAATGATTATCATTTTAGAAATTGTGTATTTTAGAGTTAGTTGTCTTTATGATTAAATTTGAAACCCCAGTAAAATATTGAGATTAAGGATAGATAGAAGTTTTCCAGTTATTCCCTTCACAAGTAACATTGTACGTGAAAGTGGAGTAAGAATGATTGGGGGATTCTTGATATTCTTTCTCTCAAAGTTTTATCTGGGGCAGAGATGGTTAGTAATAAATAGAAGAGTAGTTTTATATTTTGCTTGGTGAAAACTAATTCACGGTTATTACGGTCACTGTGGCATGTGTTGCGCAGTGATAGTGAGAACCGAGAATGATTTGAGATCTTCTTGTTTATTCAAACTCATGATTGTCAGGCCGGTTAGGCAGCTAGGTGTGCAAACGCTTAGCGACATGAATGAAATTTGAGTAAATGAGAATTTCTTGGAGATTTTGTTAAAGCGTTAGTTAAGTATTTTGCGAGTATTAAAAGTATTGAATCTAGTATTACGACCCTTCGCAGTTATTAAATCTTGATTTTGAGTTATAAAGGTTTTAAATGATATTAACCTCTTGTTAAAGTTAAGAATCCGGATTTCAAGTATAGTATTGATTATAGATTGGTGAGCATTCATTCGCTCATATCTATTGTTCTTTTTCCTTTTTAAGTTAATCCTTCTTGAATTGCAGTTATTGCATTTAATTATTCAGTGCTATTATTTATAACTTGCTGAGCATTTCTTTCGCTCACCCTTGCTGTTTTTAAATCTAATATTTCAGTAAGCTAAGTATTGGCGAGAAGTACCTGCGCAGTTCAGAAAGAGCAAGCAAGGCGAGGTGAAGGAAGCTGACGTGGATCAGGGTATTTAGATTATTGTTTGATTTGTTGTATGTAAATTATAGTTTTAGTAGTTATAGTAGGTATTTGAGTAGTTGGCCTGGTATACTTCTACTCGAAGTTATACCAGTGATTTAAGTTTGTATAAGTTTTGTAAATAGATTTGTATTTAAGTTGGTTTGGGTTTTCTTGTTTCTAGAACTGTAACCTAAGATCCTGAGTTGGGAGTTGGGGTCAAAGAGCTTTTGATTGAGTTTTAATTTTTATTTCAGTTTCATTTTGATTTTCAGATTTTTAGTTTTGTATCCAGCAGGTTTATGTTGTATTTACGAATACATCATGGCCAATTTTTGTTAGAATTATTGAGTTTGTTAGCGTGACGCCCAAATCTACTGACCCCGGATTTGGGGGCGTTACAAGTTGGTATCAGAGCGTAGGTTATAGTAAACTAGAAACGAGAGTGTGTAGGAGTGTGTATAGTTAAGCAAGGAACGTCAGAGTTCATATAGGACTCGTGTTGGGCTATTGGATATAGTACCAGTTAGTGAGTTAAGATGTGAGTGGTGGCAGATAGTTGAGCGGAGTTGGGTAGAAACCCTTGAACCTGTAGGTAGTGGAACCTTCAGAGTCTAGATCGAATGATGAGTCAGCGAAGGAGTCGACAAAGAAGATGTACGTGGAGACCCTGGCAATACCTTTCTTCTTGAGAAATATTCCTTTGTTGAGTTATTTTGACAATTGTCTTTCCCTCGAATTTGGGATTCCAGTTATGACAGAGGTTGTTTTGATGCCTATTTCCTTTATTTCTAAAACCCTGTCAAGTGATATTTGAGTATCTAATTTTCTTCATCAGTGAATGATTCGATTATTGATAAATCATTATTTCTTAGTATTCTGCAAGTCATTTCTTTCCTGATTATCCTTTTCTTCTAAAGTAGTACCCATGGAATCCGTTTAGTTGTAATCCAGGGGTATGTCTGAGAATTTCTCATCAATTGATTGTTAATTCGATGTTCGAATCTTTTTGTGTTTCTTTACTCCAACTGAGGTGAACAACCCTATTTATAGGGGACACAAGGACTGTTTGTCTGTGTGATAGCAGTCTGATGGGACGCCATCACTTGTGTGTTGTGAAGTACAAGAAGGTTAATTACCTTTAGTCATGTCTTGAATAAGGCACGCAACAAGGTTCATTTGATCATGTTGATCACTCAGTAATTTCTCATTTCAAAGAATATTTGTTTGAAAACTCATTGATTCCACAATTGTGAAACCTTTGCTACGATGTGAAATCGTTCTCTTCAAATATCATGAATCATAATGCCTCGACTATTTTTGGATGTATGCCAATGGAGTTTAGAATGCCAGTAGCGCGTGGCGTATAGTACTGCGATTAGAGTTCTATATAGAGAGATCAGTAGGGATCCCAGTATAGTAAATAAGTATCCCGAGTTCAGATTAGTAGAGTTGCGGATGCAACCCGAGTTGGTAGAGTAAACCTCAGTAACCCTTCTTTACCTGATTCCGAGGACGGAATCCTTTTAAGGTGGGTAGAATGTAAGATCCCAGATTATTTTAGGATTTATTATTATTATTTTATAATTATGTTAATTAGTATTTAAATGATGGAATTGGATTTGAGAATATCGTTGTGGAATTCAACGATATTTAGTTTTAAGTTTATATGAGTATATATTGAGTTATTTGACTCCCCAAAATCAGTTATAACATCAATATCATGACGATATTCTCAAATCCAATTCCATCATTTAAATACTAATTAACATAATTATAAAATAATAATAATAAATCCTAAAATAATCTGGGATCTTACATTCTACCCACCTTAAAAGGATTCCGTCCTCGGAATCAGGTAAAGAAGGGTTACTGAGGTTTACTCTACCAACTCGGGTTGCATCCGCAACTCTACTAATCTGAACTCGGGATACTTATTTACTATACTGGGATCCCTACTGATCTCTCTATATAGAACTCTAATCGCAGTACTATACGCCACGCGCTACTGGCATTCTAAACTCCATTGGCATACATCCAAAAATAGTCGAGGCATTATGATTCATGATATTTGAAGAGAACGATTTCACATCGTAGCAAAGGTTTCACAATTGTGGAATCAATGAGTTTTCAAACAAATATTCTTTGAAATGAGAAATTACTGAGTGATCAACATGATCAAATGAACCTTGTTGCGTGCCTTATTCAAGACATGACTAAAGGTAATTAACCTTCTTGTACTTCACAACACACAAGTGATGGCGTCCCATCAGACTGCTATCACACAGACAAACAGTCCTTGTGTCCCCTATAAATAGGGTTGTTCACCTCAGTTGGAGTAAAGAAACACAAAAAGATTCGAACATCGAATTAACAATCAATTGATGAGAAATTCTCAGACATACCCCTGGATTACAACTAAACGGATTCCATGGGTACTACTTTAGAAGAAAAGGATAATCAGGAAAGAAATGACTTGCAGAATACTAAGAAATAATGATTTATCAATAATCGAATCATTCACTGATGAAGAAAATTAGATACTCAAATATCACTTGACAGGGTTTTAGAAATAAAGGAAATAGGCATCAAAACAACCTCTGTCATAACTGGAATCCCAAATTCGAGGGAAAGACAATTGTCAAAATAACTCAACAAAGGAATATTTCTCAAGAAGAAAGGTATTGCCAGGGTCTCCACGTACATCTTCTTTGTCGACTCCTTCGCTGACTCATCATTCGATCTAGACTCTGAAGGTTCCACTACCTACAGGTTCAAGGGTTTCTACCCAACTCCGCTCAACTATCTGCCACCACTCACATCTTAACTCACTAACTGGTACTATATCCAATAGCCCAACACGAGTCCTATATGAACTCTGACGTTCCTTGCTTAACTATACACACTCCTACACACTCTCGTTTCTAGTTTACTATAACCTACGCTCTGATACCAACTTGTAACGCCCCCAAATCCGGGGTCAGTAGATTTGGGCGTCACGCTAACAAACTCAATAATTCTAACAAAAATTGGCCATGATGTATTCGTAAATACAACATAAACCTGCTGGATACAAAACTAAAAATCTGAAAATCAAAATGAAACTGAAATAAAAATTAAAACTCAATCAAAAGCTCTTTGACCCCAACTCCCAACTCAGGATCTTAGGTTACAGTTCTAGAAACAAGAAAACCCAAACCAACTTAAATACAAATCTATTTACAAAACTTATACAAACTTAAATCACTGGTATAACTTCGAGTAGAAGTATACCAGGCCAACTACTCAAATACCTACTATAACTACTAAAACTATAATTTACATACAACAAATCAAACAATAATCTAAATACCCTGATCCACGTCAGCTTCCTTCACCTCGCCTTGCTTGCTCTTTCTGAACTGCGCAGGTACTTCTCGCCAATACTTAGCTTACTGAAATATTAGATTTAAAAACAGCAAGGGTGAGCGAAAGAAATGCTCAGCAAGTTATAAATAATAGCACTGAATAATTAAATGCAATAACTGCAATTCAAGAAGGATTAACTTAAAAAGGAAAAAGAACAATAGATATGAGCGAATGAATGCTCACCAATCTATAATCAATACTATACTTGAAATCCGGATTCTTAACTTTAACAAGAGGTTAATATCATTTAAAACCTTTATAACTCAAAATCAAGATTTAATAACTGCGAAGGGTCGTAATACTAGATTCAATACTTTTAATACTCGCAAAATACTTAACTAACGCTTTAACAAAATCTCCAAGAAATTCTCATTTACTCAAATTTCATTCATGTCGCTAAGCGTTTGCACACCTAGCTGCCTAACCGGCCTGACAATCATGAGTTTGAATAAACAAGAAGATCTCAAATCATTCTCGGTTCTCACTATCACTGCGCAACACATGCCACAGTGACCGTAATAACCGTGAATTAGTTTTCACCAAGCAAAATATAAAACTACTCTTCTATTTATTACTAACCATCTCTGCCCCAGATAAAACTTTGAGAGAAAGAATATCAAGAATCCCCCAATCATTCTTACTCCACTTTCACGTACAATGTTACTTGTGAAGGGAATAACTGGAAAACTTCTATCTATCCTTAATCTCAATATTTTACTGGGGTTTCAAATTTAATCATAAAGACAACTAACTCTAAAATACACAATTTCTAAAATGATAATCATTACCGTAAAATAGATATATCTAATCAAAACATTCACCTCATTTAAGTTATTCCATCAATAAAACATAAAAACATTCATATCTTTAAAACCATTCCACAATAAACATACTTTCCGTAAAACTTTTTGAAACATTTAAATTGATTTTATTATTCTTCTGATTACGGACAATACGGGTGATCAGCCACGTAAAGTCTCCATTCATTTGAAACTGGGTTCCCATTGAGGCAACACATTGGCCTTTAATATTGGACTAGGACCACCCTAGCCTCTTATGCTAAACAAAGGTGCTGGACTAGGACCACCCTAGCCTCTTACGCTTAACAAAAGTGCTGGACTAGGACCACCCTAGCCTCTTACGTTTATCCAACTTATAAACCATCTTATTAATACTTTAAAACATTTCACTTTTCAGTCCTTTATACTCACTGGCAAAAGACCAGCCCAGTATAAGGAAATTTTAAAAAACATCTTTAATTACTAAAGCCATTTTAGGAAGCAATACTAGCAAAAGCTTTAACAGAATATTACTGACAATACTTAAGAAAGGATAATACTAGCAATAAAACTTTGAGATACTATATAAACAGAATACTTGAATAAAACATTTCCTTAACCATAATCTGAAGGAAAATGACAAAAGCAATAAGAATTTGAAGGGATACTTATACTGAATAGAAACATATTTATCTCGCTTGAACGATAAGCGAGGGTTAGTACACTTGCCTCGATTCCAATGCGTCGATTTACTACTTACTGTACTTCGTTCTGTACTAGATCACGCATTCATTTCCTTCAATCGTCTCGTCAACACGCTCGCTGGGTCCATATCGAATCCCTAATTATACTCGAAATAATAGTAAAGTACTACTTAGTACATAAACAACCCAAATCAATAGCTAAATACTTACAACTCGCAAAGCAATACATACATACATATATACACTCACACTTCATAATCATCACATATGTACTTAAACACTCATACACATACATGCCTTTAAATCTTTAAATCAAATAATTTAATTAACTTTAAGTACAGGGAATTTTTAGAAAATTTCGGCATGAAGTATTCGTTTATCGGACTATGGGCACAGCCCCTCAAACACAATTCAAACCCTGCTTTTATAAAAATAAAGCTGCCTCAACTTGCAGCAACATAAAATAAACAAATAATAAAAAGTACCCGCCCAGACATGCGGCAACTAATCACATAAAGAAATTTACCCGCCCAGACATGCGGCACCTCAACACTTAAGAAAAGTAAACTACGTTTATCCACATTTAAGCCAACACCACGTAGTTGGCACTTATACTTTCAACATATACTATAACTTGATTCATACCATTTAGCACTTAGCAAATTAGCCATTCATATAATTACACCTCCTATAACAATAACCATTACAATTAGCAATTAGCACTTAACATTTAACATACCCTAATCTGAACCTTTAATCAGACTCGCAATTTACACTTATACCATTTAACACATAAACAATTAGCCATTCAGTCATCTCGAATCACATTTACAATTTCTATCAATCACTCGATCATAAATTATTCGCAAGCCAATAATACTCCACTTAATCGACACATATATCTCTATTACACACAATCCGACTATCACGCATACAACTTCATTTATTCCTCAGTATTATCCAATATATTACCCGACAATTAATACTTAACAATTGTTAAAACATAACTCATGTATATCTCAAGTATACTCATAAATTCAAATATTAGTAAAACTCCACCTATAACCAACTTTTAACAATTCTCAAGGCCGAATATAATATCGAAGCCTCAATTACTACTAAAATCATAGTTACAATTTACAATCATCAAAATCCCCATACTTACCATACTTAACCCATATACACGACCATTCACCATTTAACCTCATATACTTTACACCACCGAGTACTTGACAATTATACATTCCATAATTACTTACAACTCAGCTTATGGCATTTAACATATAAACATTTATACATAGTAACACCGTCAAATAATATGACTCGATTTATAGCAATTTAACACATAAACATTTACAACTTAGTATCACTTATAAATCATTTAACCAAGTTTAAAGCACACTAATCAAGCATAAAAATATTGCCCACCTTAAGATTCCAAAATCTTACTTCTTTTATAAACCTCTATTGCGAATATTTTACTCCAACATTTTTAATAAATCCAAAAATTATTCATAAATCACCAAAATTTATGGACATCTTCCTGGATATCAAATATACTCCTCATAAAAATTTCATCACCAAAACCATTCATTAGCCTCTAAACGAATTGGTTTAAAATGGACCAAAGCACAGAAAATTTTTCTCTGCACTACCCTTACTAAAACAGGCGTAATCCTCGACTCGTTTACTCTTTTGACGCAAGGTTTTCGCGTAAATAAACTAGACTCCAAATAGAACAACTTTCATGAAGACACCACTGCCCAGAACAGAGCACAAGTGGTTCGAATTTCACTGGCAAGAACAGGCAGTAGCTGGGAAAATTCCCTGGACAGTTTTTACTCTTAAACAACATTCATCTTTAATTCATCATTTCACTAATCCATCAAGCAATAATACCCTTCTCAAAGACTCCCCAAAATCAGTTATAACATCAATTATAATCAAACATAAACGACCATGGCAAGAACTTAAGGATTATGGGTCATACCTCTTAATGAACCAAAGAATAAATCCAAGCCACTATTCATCATCTTCTCCACTTTCATCTCTTCAATTCAACCACCACAGCCTCCAATACACACACCCACGCACACACTCGTACACGATTACACACACACACGCGAATTATATATATATATATATGTATATGTATATGTATATCTTCAATTAATCTCTCATCTTTCTCTTCTTCTTCTCCCATTTCTTTCTTCTCTTCTTCTCTCTTTTTCTTTCTTTCTCCCCCGACCCTTCTCGAATTCTCTCGACTCATTAAATGGCTGCTGCGTTTCTCTCTTAAATGGGCTTGGCCCAATTCCTTTTATTACTACTACAATTCATTTCGGGCCCAAACACATTCTAATAAGCGACTTATAAAAATCACAATTAAATAAAACTTCCGGAAAATTACACTTTTCATTTTTAAAATAAAGAATATAAAATTACAAGCACGTACATATTTTCGAAATATTTTTCGGATCAAAAATGAATTAAATATGAATTTTCAAAGTTTTAATCCTTTAAATACAATAAAACTCTTAAAATCATTATAAAATACTAAAACACCCAAATTAATCCACCCAACACTTTTAAAAACTCAATAAATATATAAAGATAATTTTACAAAAGATTTCATGATTTTTAAGCCCTCCGATAATTAAATAAATATTTTTGAAGATCAAAAATACTAGATTTAAATACTTTTAAATCACTAAAAATACCAATAAAATATTGGGGCACACATTGGCACAAATAACTCAATATATACTCATATAAACTTAAAACTAAATATCGTTGAATTCCACAACGATATTCTCAAATCCAATTCCATCATTTAAATACTAATTAACATAATTATAAAATAATAATAATAAATCCTAAAATAATCTGGGATCTTACAAGTAATATGCGAATTAGAAGGTGTAATGTGAGAAAGGTATTCGTCAATATCTTCAACGTGATTCCGGGACGGAATCCTTTTACGGGGGGAAGACTGTAATAACCCTAACTTTAGAAATGCTACAGTGTTTAAATGATTAGTAATTTTGTGGATTTAGGGAAATGGTATGTAGGTACCCTATAAGTGAAACAGAAAATGAATAATCAGAAACCATATTAGCGTCGTACTATGAAAATGAGTGACTCGAAACGATGACGGATTTCAGAAATTCCTGAGCATGGATTTTTAATATATTTGATTTCAATTGAGCACTACTGTACTGGATATTAAGGAGTATAGAAACGTTAAATGGTTTATATCTTGAGGAAATAATGAAATTAGGATAAACCAAGGAGTGATCAAGTCAAGGAAATGCCAAGGGAATTTAGATTGTTAAACGAGTTTGAGAATGCTTGAGAACCTGAGAGACAACCGGGAGAGCAACTTCTGAGAAAAAGAGAATATACCAAGGATATTGGATCTAATATCTACTTGAGGATTAGAATCACCCTAACACGCTAATATATTATGTGGGAGAGGATATTATATATCCGAGGAATTTACAAAGGAGAAACCACTGAGACAATCGCAGAAATCATTCGATGGATCAAACGACGAGAAAACTTTGAACGGAGCCCAAACAAAAGGCCCAAAACAAGGGGGAAAGCCCAAATTTCGGCCCAACACTATAAGGAGCTGATCTTAGAGTATTAAGGAAGGAAACCATGTGAGTGAATAAGAGAAAGAGGAAGGGCATTGGTGGAACATTTCAAGATAAGGCAAGGACAAGCAAGTAGGACCAAAGGATCACCAACACTTGGACAAATAGATGATCAACACCACATTAAAAGAGGATAAGAGTGAATAAAGGGATAGATACATGTATAAGCAAGTAGAAATCAAGCTAAACCCATAGACATACAAACTGCCCAGCAAGAGCAAGGAGGAAGGAAAAAATCATATCTCAAGATCTAGAGCTTCTAAAATCACCAAATTTTAACCAAAGCTTCTCCACTCTATGGGGAAGATTCGTACAAAATTTCATGACAATCCAAGTAGTATATCCTAGTCAAATCCATGCTCAAAGTGGGAGAACCAAACCTGTCCAGGTTCTGGCCAGTAGCAAGATGGGGATCAAAACCCTAGCTCCCACGGTTGGATTCTTGTGTTCTATAGCTTAAAACAAAGGTAATCAAGACCCCAAGGTATGTTCAAAATCTTAGCTTCAAATATTGAGTATAGCTATGTCAAAAGATAGATAAAAAATGATGATGAATAGTGATTTTCAAGAACTAACTTTGTGTTCTTGATTTCTTTTGATTTATTCAAGTGTACTAAGGCTACTTAAGGACCATTCAAGGCTTGCTAGGGGTTATTCACTCTTCAAGAAGGTATAAATCTCAAGACCCTTTAGCATTACTTTGAATATATGATGGATTATAGAAAGTTTAGTGATTAAGGTTATGATAAGTGATTATTCATGATGATATATGTGTTTATAAGTGATCTGATTGAGTATGGAAGTGAGTTGTGCTTGTAACCATGGCTGGTATGATGACCACATGGTGTAGGTAATAATATATGTGTTGGATGATGGATTGGGAGGAGTGATGATTTGGGAATTGTTAAGAATATAGCCGTTATAATGTCCGATTTTTATTAAAACTAAAACTACCTTGTATTTGGGCAGAGGTCACGAACTGTTAAGGGTCAGTAGGGTGTTTCAACTGACCATGAGAGGATAGAGCTAAGTTCATAGATCGTTTTGATATAAGTACGTTAAAATCTGATGAACGGTTTAGGAGAAAAGTGAATTTTAGTGAAAGACGTTCAAAAACCGAGAAAACAAAATTGTGTCAACTTTGAGACTATAATTACCATACTTAAACATCTTTAAAAGTTATGAACTTTTGGGACAATATAGCAGGATGAATAGAGAGACAAACTCCACTGACCTTGTGTCAAAATTCGAAATTGATAATTTATGAAAAATTTTACAGTCATGTGTGGTTAATAAGGAAATGGTGAAAAACACTGAAACTTTCATGGAGTCTAAAAATGGATAAGTTCTTGGAACTTGTGGTCTATAAAGGGTATGTTAAACTTATATTATGTGTCAAGGGTGTTATTATATATATATATATTTAAGGGTTAAGTGGTTAAGTGAAATATATTCTGATGGTGATCCTTTTCGTTTCTATAGATACTCGAGACGAACACCAGATCATTCCTTTTGGGATATAGAGATCGAGGCAAGATTTCTTTTACCCTTATTTTGATAAATTGTTTATGTTTAAAGAAAAGTGGTTTTGCTAGATAATATATGAATCTTATATCAATATATGATATAGACTGTGGATATGGATATGAATATGAATGGAGCTAATGTACTTTATGGCTTCAAGAGATATGAAAAAGAATGGCATCAGTTGTTTTCTAGGGTTATATGGTTTATAATATTCTTCTAAAGATAATCTTTAAACATTTGTGATTTAATAAATATTATTTGATTATTATTTAATACTTTTAAAATAGTTAAAATATTTTGTATATACGAGCATATTTGACGTTATTAAATACGGAGGAGATGTCTGAATTATAATCAAAGTATAATGATATATGAGAATGGAAATGATATATGAGAATGGAAATGATATGTGTGAATGATATATGGAAATGTGAATGGATATGTGAATGGAAATGGAAACGGAAAAATGGAAAATGTGGAATGATGTTTTATAAATGGAGAAAATGTGGAATGATGTTTTATAAATGGAATAACGATTTGAAAAAGGGGGGATTGCAACAGTATGCGTAAGAGGCTGTGTGGGAGTTGCACAGTCCGGCACCCAATATTGCGTAAGAGGCTGTGTGGGAGTTGCACAGTCCGGCACCCAATATTTTATTACGGCCCAAGAGTTGCCGAAGGAGGATGTAGCAGGTGGCCTTCCTCCAGGGATGTTTGACATTCCTTCTACTAGTAGTAAACAGAGAGCAGGTACGGTCAGGCGACTGATCATCATCCTACGTATCTGGCGCTAGCAGAATCCCCAAAACTTTTAAAGAAAGAATTGATAATGGTTTCAGATTTGCATTTTGATAAAGGAAATGGTATGAAATTATGGAATTATTTTAATGGATTGAAGAGAAAATGATTTTATATTATTTTTATATAGTTGTTGTATAAAAGGTAATGGAAAGATTATATTGAGAGACTTATTTCAAATGTTATATTATCTTGATACATTATACTGATAGGTGGTATTGATTATTATCTGGTGATAGAAGAGAAACTGATATTATATTATATTAGAAGGGAAACTGATATTATATGGTTTTATATTTCTTTTCTTATGAAAATAAATAGATGGTGTATTTAATAAATAAAAATTAATTCTTTTCTTAAAGATTATGATGGGTCTTCTGTTTATATATACATATATAAGTTTTCCTTTGATACTAGTTTACAAATTTATCTTGCTGAGCTATTATAGCTCACTCTTGCTATTTATTTATATAACAGCTAGATCAGGTGCCGAAACATCGCAGTGCAACCCGGAAGAGGGTAAAGGGGAAGTCTACCTTATGAGAAAGTATCGACACCTGTTCTCAAGGTAGTATATACTTTTATATGGGTGTAATAGATGGTATTCTGGGATTGTAATAATAGTTTATCTTTAACTGCTATCATTAATGGATGTTGTTCTCTGAGCATATGACTGGTGTGTGTGATGATATTAGTGTGGGGTCATTTGTGTGAGTATTAAATAGTATAAAAAAAAGAGCAAGAGATATTGTTAATAAATGGAAATTGGAGTATGATGGCCCGGATTCCTGACCCCGGATCTGGGACTGTCACAGTTTTAATCTTTGTTATGAAGAACTCGCAACTTTAGGTATCCTGGCGATAAAAGACTAAAAAATGGTGGATTTTTGCCTCAATTCGGATTTTTGCCTCAATTCGGAATTTAATCACAAGGATTTTATTATAAAGTGGACTGGCTACGTGGAAAAAGAATTATCATAAACAAATTCTGAGTGATATATTCTTAATGTTGAAACCCCGGTTGGAATTGTTGTATTTGTTTCTAAGCAAAAGGAGTCCGGTTTCAGATCCTCAAGAGACCGCAGCTTGCACCTGGACGAGCAATGAGGAAATAGAATTATCACAAAAAGATGGAAAATGATATATTCTTAAAGCGGGAATCACGGTTGGAATTGATATATTTTTTGTTAAGCAAAAGGAGTCCGGTTCCAGACCCTCAAAAGACCGCAGCTTAGAGCATAAGAATATATTTATATTAATAAATATTTTATTTCTTTAGAGAATTATATTTATAAATATCTAATAATATTAGATATTTATTTTTATAATTTCTGGAGTAAATTAATTATTTATTAAATAAAGATTATAAGCTGTGCTGATTAAAAAGCATTTCTACGGAGCCCATCCATGTAAAACAAAATAGGCCCCGGTTGGTGAGAAATGTTTAGCAGGTCAAGTTCATTTACTTAGTATATTAAAAAGGAAAAGAAGAAGCATGAGTTAGGTAGCCGCCACCCGCTCTTGATCCCACCAGTCGCCCAGACTATTTTGCGGTTGGATATATTTATATTAATAAATATTTTATTTATTTAGAAAATTATATTTATAAATATCTAATAATACTAGATATTTATTTTTATAATTTCTAAATTAAAATAATTATTTATTAATTAAAGATTATAAGTTGTGCGGGTTAAAAAGCATTTCTACGGAGCCCGTTAAAAAACAAAATGTTAGCACGTGAATTGTTGTAAACAAATTGAGTTTGAAAAGCAAAAGTTAGGCAAACAAATAGCTGCCTGCGCGTGAGCCACCAGTCGCTGACTCCGGTGTTTTATGCAAATGTGGGCTAATTTCTCCTATAAATAGGATTGTTTTCCATAAGTTTTAATACACCTCTCGACTGAATATTCAGTTTTATTCTCTCAATTTTCATCACATTCTTTTGTAATTTCAGTTGTATTTTATACACTTTAATTTTCTACAAATTTAGTATAAGTTCTATTTTGGTTGAAGATTTTAAGGAGATCACTTGGAGTGCTATTCTCTTTCATTGGAAGCTATTTCGGTTCTATTTTCTAAACTCTCGTAATTTCATATTTAATTTATACAATTTTCTACCATGTTTTCATTTAATCCCATGATGACGATCAGTTCGATTATGAACTAATCGCCGTCATGGGATTCTAATGGATATATTTATGTAGTTTAGTAATTCGATGCCTTAATAATTTTTATTATGATAAAAACTCAGATTGCCTAATGTGGTTGCG
Organism: Saposhnikovia divaricata; assembly: GCA_036435485.1. Classification (NCBI taxonomy): domain Eukaryota; kingdom Viridiplantae; phylum Streptophyta; class Magnoliopsida; order Apiales; family Apiaceae; genus Saposhnikovia; species Saposhnikovia divaricata. Next base: position 132,488,852 of record CM071600.1, read on the forward strand.
CTTAATTTATTAGATGCATAGCTAACATCTAAATTATTAATTCCTAATGAATGCAAAAGTGGATTTAGGAATTTAGAATTTGCCATGTTAGCATAGGTTCGTAATTGTCATGTACATTTACGATAAATGGTAGGATTTTGGATCACACCGCCCTATGTAGTCATAATAAAGGAATTTATTCGTAAACCAATTATGTTTTCAAATCTTATAGACATATAGGGTCTAAGCATAAATGGTGTCCACGCAACTTCTATCTTTTTAAGTGGATGTTCGTGTGGTTTGATATAAGTTAAGGCTGAAAGGCGCTTACGTTAGTTTCGTGTTCCCGGCTAGCTTTCGTAATTATCAAATAAAATTGAATTAAGGCATCAATTCTAAATGAAATAAGTAATGAAATTAGAATCCCATGTTTTTCTCACATATTAAATCTCGTTTAATTAAATCAAGTAGTTCGAATTATTTAGTATTATTATTTTGATAAATCAATTAGAAAAATAAAACAAACTCCCCTTTTATATTAATTCCAGCAGTTTGTTGTTTAATCATACGTCGTTGCATAAGCACTATTTCTGAACAAACACCAAGTCTTCGTGAGATCGATCTTATTATATTACTTGTGACCACGTACGCTTGCGTAGTTAGTTTTCGAACCAACAAGTTTTTGGCGCCGCTGCCGTGGACTTCGGTGTTATTTTCAGAATTTGTGTTTAACATAAACGGAGGTTAAACTTTACTAACTTGGATAATTTTTTTTTCCTGACGTCGTGTTTTCTCGCTCTGCCAGTATAAGGATCTTGAGTTGTTTATGCTAACACCTGCCCAAACTCTTAAATCAAGAACCGTAATAAAGCTGGAAGAAGCATTAGAAATGGCGGATGTTGTGCCCAAGACGTTGATGGACTATTCTCAACCGAAAATCAATGACATTCAGTCAAGCATCGTCAGGTCAGCCACTGCAGCCAACACATTTGAAATCAAACCTGGCACAATCCAGATGGTACAAAACTCTGTCCAGTTCGGGGGAGCGCTAACGGAAGATCCAAATATGCATATCCGGAACTTCATAGAGATTTGTGACACATTCAAATTCAACAACATGTCAGATGATGTAAAGTTGAGGCTTTTTCCATTTTCTCCGCGGGACAAAGCTAAGGGATGGTTGCACTCTCTCCTAGCTGGCTCGATAACAACATGGGAAGAACTCGCTCAAAAGTTCCTCACTAGATTCTATCCCATGGCAAAAACAGCTGCCATAAGGAATGCTCTTGCTCAGTTTACACAATAGACGGGGGAATCTTTATGTGAAGCTTGGGAGCGCAATAAGGAAATGCTAAGAAAATGCCCTCACCGTGGCATGCCCAACTGGATGGTCATAAATTGTTTCTATAATGGACTGGGATGGCAGTCAAGACCTATTGTGGATGCAGCTTCAAGAGGAGCCTTATGGGCTAAGAGCTATGAAGCTGCCTACAATCTAACTGAAATGATGGCGGCTAATGAATATCAGAATCCGACGCAGAGGATGCCCTAACACAAGGTGGCAGGAATCCTCGAGGTTGACACAGCCATATCCCTATCAGCTCAGCTTGAAGCGCTAAGCATGAAGGTGGATTCATTGACAAACTATGGGGTACAGCAAGTAGCGAGTGTTTGTGCTATGCTCAGGTGGACATGAAACGGATCAATGTGCAATTTGCAATGAATCAGTACACTTTGTGAGCAATTTTCAAAAGCAACAGCACCCAGTCCCAAACACTTACCAACCCAACAACAGAAACCATCCTAACTTCAGCTGGAGCAACAATAAAAATGGATTGCAACCACCACCTTATCAAACTCCACCCCCATATCAAACACAACAACCACAGCCATATCAACAACAGCCATACCAACAACCCCAAAATTAGCAGTATGGGGCCAGGCCATACAATCCCTCAGGATCGCATCAACAGCAGGGGCAACAACTTCGAAATCAATTCACCCCGAAACAATCTCAACCTCCGGGATTTTATCAACAATATTATGCCGATCCAGGCCAACAGTCTGCTAAGAAATCAGAATTAGAAGAACTAAGATTGATGTGTAAGAGCCAGGCTGTATTTCTTAAAACTCTGGAAAACCAAATCGGTCAAATAGCAAACGCCTTACTCAATAGGCCGCAAGGAGTTCTCCCTAGCGACTGAGAAACAAACCCTGGAAAAAGGGACGGTAAAGAACAAGACAAAGCTATCACTTTGAGACCTGGTAAAATCATAAAAGACCAAGAAGTTGAAAAGGTAACTGAATAGCCGGAGGCACAGGGCAGCCACACTGAATAGCCGGATGCACAGGGCAGCCACACCGCTACAGAGGAACAAACAGAGATCTCAAAACCTGAAAAACAGCATCAGCAAACCGGAGGGTATCAACGGGCCATCTGAGAAAGCATCTCAGGAGCATAAAACTGCAAACACTCAAATCTACCCCCTCCACCATATTCGTAGAGACTCCAGAAGCAGAGATTGAATAAGTAATTTGCAAAGTTTTTAGAGGTATTCAAGAAGCTACATATTAATATACCTTTTGCAGAAGCATTGGAACAGATGTCGAGTTATGCTAAGTTCATGAAGGGTATTCTATCAAGGAAGCTGAAACTTGAGGAATTGGAAACTGTTGCTTTAACAGAAGAGTGTAGTGCCATTCTACAATAGAAATTGCCCCCAAAACTCAAGGATCCAGGGAGCTTCACAATACCATGCACAATTGGCAACATATCTTTCCATAAATGTTTATGCGACTTGGGAGCAAGTATAAATCTGATGCCGCTATCTATTTTTGTTCAACTGGGACTCCCTGATCCAAAGCCTACTAATATCTCATTACATCTAGCTGATCGTTCGATCACATATCCGAGAGGTATAGTAGAGGATGTTTTGGTTAAAGTGGATAAACTAATCTTTTCTGCTAATTTTGTCATTCTAGATTTTGAAGAAGACAAGAACATTCCTATCATTTTGGGAAGACCATTTCTAGCCACAGGCAGAACTTTGATCGACGTTCAAAAAGGAGAGCTTACCATGAGAGTGTACAAGCATAATGTCACTTTTAATGTATTCTCAGCAATGAAATTTCCAACAGAGGAAGAGGAATGTTTCAAAGTGGACATGGTGGAAACGTCCGTAAATAGAGAAGTTGAGCAACTGCTAATTTCAGACTCCTTAGAAAGAGCTTTAATAGAAGATTCTGATGAGGAAGATGGAGAAGGAACAGAGCAAATTCAGATGTTGAATTCAGCCCCGTGGAAGAGGAGGTTTGATTTTCCAATTGAGTCTCTTGGGTTAGAAGATTTAAAAAGTCGCAGGTGCGCCTTAAACCATCTATTGAAGAAGCCCCTGTGCTCGAACTCAAACCTCTGCCGGATCACTTGAGGTATGCATCTACATTACCTGTTATTATTGCTGCTAACCTGACAGGTAGTGAAGAAAACAAGCTGTTGCGGATTCTGAGAGAGTATAAATCAACAATCGGGTGGACCATAGCAGATATTAAGGGAATCATCCCCTCCTATTGCATGCCTAAGATTCTTCTTGAGGAAGGAAGCAAACCATCTGTAGAGCAGCAGAGAAGACTCAACCCAATCATGAAAGAAGTGGCGAAGAAGGAAATTCTTAAATGGCTGGATGCAGGGATCATTTATCCTATTTCAGACAATTCTTGGGTGAGTCCGGTGCAATGTGTGCCTAAGAAGAGAGGCATGACAGTGGTAGCAAATGAAAAGAATGAGCTCATCCCTACTCGGACAGTCACAGGGTGGAGAGTATGCATGGATTAACGGAAGCTAAACAAGGCCACCAGAAAAGATCATTTTCCTCTTCCATTCATCGATCAAATGCTGGATAGGTTGGCAGGCCATGAGTATTATTGCCTTCTTGATGGTTATTCAGGCTATAATCAGATTTATGTCGCTCCAGAGGATCAGGAGAAGACCACATTCACTTGTCCTTTTGGCACTTTTGCTTTCCGACGAGTTTCTTTCGGGCTCTGTGGTACACCTGCTACCTTTCAGAGATGCATGATGGCCATATTCTCTGACAAATTACTAAAATTATGGTCAAGTTACTAAAATTGGTTCGAAACCGTAAGTAAAAGTTCGTAACTTCAATTGAACCCTCGTAAAGCATGTTACTCAGTGGCGAATCTTAGTAAATAAATACTAGGGGTCATAAGGAAGGTGTAAGAGAAAACCACATGTCAAACGGATCGTTTTCTGATTTTATAAAAATGTTTGAATCAAGGTTAAATGCGACCGAACCCCTTAAAAGTATAACTTTGGTTATAACTTAAAAAATGAACGATAAAACTCGAGGTATAATCTCGGTTCGTAATCGATCGACTTTAGAACTTATACGACTTAAGTATATACCAAGTGTGGGTATGATGACATGTATTAATAACGAACAAATGTCGGATCGTATCGGTGATAAAAAGAGTTACACTAAAAGGTGTATAACGAGATAATTCGAAAATGTGTTTCGACTTATGCGAAGTTTATACTTAGATTTTTAAAAGGTGTTAAGTGGTTAATCTCAAATGTTTTGATTGTTTATAGATCATCGAGCAGACGCAGGACACGCTATCTCTACCCACACCCGATTACCAGGCAAGTTTCCAATACCTTGGAACTGTTGTTGTGATAATATGTATATCTGTTGTTTCTGATACATATGCCATAGCATGCATGCCTATTGTCAAATTATATTATGATACCTGTTCCCTAAATTGATATTGGCTTATAGACTAGATAAGAATTATCAGTTATAAGCCGGATTGCTTCGGTAAGACCCTTAGCGAAGGGCATATGATATTCATTCTTAAATATGGACTGGGAGTCGGTGTTTTGAGATATAGATAGTCGTGGAAACCCGGAGGGATTCTAACGACATATTATTATTTATTTTGAGGAATGTTATTATTAAACATTATTTATATTTCCATAAAGTATCAATTACTTGGAAATCTTTCGAGGAATGTTATTCGAGTATTATCTCAGTCGAGAGATATTAAATGAATGTTAGTTTCGAATATTCATTTAGAGTTGATTATTTAATGAATATTATTTTGATATTCATTGGAATTTTATTTATTAAATGAATATTACTTTCGAATATTCATTTAAGGTTTTATGTACTTGATGAATATTATTTTAAAATATTCATTGGAAGTTCTATTTACTTAGGGGATATTATTTCGAATATTCCTTTAAAATTTTTGATTACTAAATGAATATTATTTGGATATTCATTTAGAAGATTTTTTATTAAATGAATATTATTTTCAAATATTCATTTAAGGTTTGACTTATTTATTGAATATTATTTTAAGTAATTATGGGATTTTAATTATTTAATGAATATTATTTTGAATATTCATTTAAGGAGGGATTTATTTAGTAAATAATTCTATATATTCATTCGAGGATTACTTACGAGCAATATTATGATTTAATAATATTCCGTAATTATTATTGAGTTAATAAATATTCTTGGAATATTTATTTAATTCTTTTAAATTCTTTTTAAAATGATTTATATTATTCGAAGATTATCTTTCACCTCCATATATTATGTAAAATATTTCGGAGTCTTTTTACGACTATTTTATCAAGGAAAGGTTCCCAACTATTTATTTTTCATTTAAATCTATCTTAAAAGGATTTAAATGCTCGCTCAAACTTCCATATTATAGGGGAACCTACTTGAGCAATGTTATTTATCTTGTTGACTTCCCAGTCATAAATCTTGTAAAACTATTCTTTTCACTCGCAACTTGGTTGCTGTTTATCAATTGAACCTTTGAGTAACCATCTCATCATTCGAGGGGTAAGATTATTGGAACAAGATGGTATCCTCTAACAAACAGTAACTTGGGAGATATGATGTTGAATTTTCCTTCCCAACTAGATAAGACTATTTTGTGGAGTCTTATCAACATGTATCATAGTTGGGGAAAGGGGGACGAACTGTAATAACCCTAACTTTAGTAATGCTACAGTGGTCACATGAATAGTAAATTTTGAGGATTTAGGGAAATGGTATGTAAGTACTCTATACTTGAAATGGAAAACGAGTAAACAGAAACCATATTAGTAACCATATTAGTATTGTACTAGGAAAATAAGTGACTCGAAATGACGATAGATTTCAGAAATTCCTGAATACAGATTTTTGAGGATTTTGAGTTCGAATGAGCTTCTATTTTATTAGATATTAAGGAGCATAGAAATATTAAAGGATTTATATTTTAAGGAATTAGTGAAATTAGGTTAAACCAAGGCGAGAGCAAGTCAAGGAAATGTCAAGGGAATTTGGATTTTTAAACGGTTTCCAAATCACTTGGAAAATGAGGTATATTCGAAACGAATCGTAATTAGTCGAATATGGAGACTAAACAACCAAGATTAATATCATTACAAGGATATGTACTACACTACTAATAACCAAAATCATTAAAACATTAACTAGAAATCAAGAATCAAGTATGCTAGATCATCATCCATTACATCATCCCTTACATCACATTCCACTCACATTTCTTAAAGATTAATTTGTAATATTACTTGATAATTATCCACAAAACATAACAAATATCTACCAAAAGTAGATTAACCAAGGATAAGACCAAAACATCACAAAAATCTCTCCCCACCCACCCACCAAGCTACATTCGGCCATTGAAGAAAAAGGGAGGAAATAGAAAATCAAAACCCTAGTTCCAAGTCATCTAAAATCAAGGGAAAATTCAAGGAGCTTGCCTGGGTATAGGTTAAGGTATGCTATGAATCCTAGCTTCTAAATCCATTCCATCTTTGAGAAATAAAATCATGAAGGTGATGATGAATAGTGAATGAATAGTAACTTATATGGATTTTATGTTTTGTTTTGAAAGATTAAGGTGTGTTAAGGTTGTTTAAAGGTGTACCAAGGACTACAAGCATATATTAAGAGTATTAAACCTTCAAAGAAGGTATAATCTCTTCACCCCTCTTGAGTTTTATGATGAATATTAATGGTATTAGTGGTTAAGTGGTTATAAGTGATGAAATCATGATTATATATGTGTTTAAAATTGTTTTATGGTATATGAAAGGAGTATGTGCTTGTAACCATGGTTGGTAAGATGACCACATGGTGTAGGTGATTGTGTATAAGGTGGATGATGGATTTGGAGGAGTTGAATTTTGGAAAGTATGAAAATATAGCCGTTATAATGCCCGATTTTCGTTAAACCAAATAGATGCCCTGTTTTTAGCACCCAGGCTCGTACGGTAGGGTTCTGTCCAGAGCACCCACTGATCATGAGAGGGTAGAGCTTGGTTCATAGATCGTTTTGATATAAATTACGTTAAAATCTGTTGAACGGTTTAGGAGAAAAGTCAGTTTTAGTGAAAGACGTTCGAGAACCGAGAAAGCGTAATTATATCAACTTTGAGGCTATAATTACCATACTTAAACATTTTTAAAAGTTATAAATTTTGGGATAGTGTAGTAGGGTGGTCAGAGGACCCTTGACGGTTAGCCTTGCATTAAAATTCTTCAAGGAAAGAATGTAAATCGTTAAGAACTTTAATCGGGAATAAGAATGGTTAAGTCCTCAAGACCTTTTGAGATAGTAATGTGTTGAGTATTGAATACAGTAAAAGAATACAGAGGGGGGGTGAATGGATTCTTGAACTTTTCTTTGGACTTGAAATCTTTGCAACAAGATATGTGTTGAGTGTGTGAGATATGTAAGTGCAGATAACAAAGACAAAGACAAACACAACACAATATCACTTTAATCTAATATTTTATTAGATAAAGATTTTGCTACAATCTGTGAATACAAATGATAGTATTCTCAGTTTCGTTTTTCTTAGAGAGATATTTCTTGTGATGTATCTTGAAAAACTTATCTGCTAAGGAAGTGAGGTTGTATCCTTATAGACATGGATACACCTACTTACTACAAATAAGGTAGGTAAAACAAACTACTTTCCAGTATGTCTATCTCATTTGAGTAAGAGTCCAAACGGCTACAGATTTGACTTTGCAAAGCCTGTTCAGATCCACTTCTTTAGCTCCTTGTCCCTTTGTCTTATCTCTCCAAGCTTCTTTGTAGGCTTTCCAATATGCTTTATAGTACATAGTCAAATAAAGCGTCTTGGCTTGTTGCAGGTTTCTGACTTGTACAATTTTTCAGTATTTTGTCTCCAAGAATGTATTCGAGAAGTGGCTAAGTGATTGATTCGAGAACTCGAATTGACTTAATCGATAACTCTGAGTTATCGAATAGTGTTATTTTGACATATCGAATCACTTCTCGAATAGCTCTTTTCTCTGGGACTCCTTGAGATATCGAATAGAGCATTTTGACATATCGAATCCCTGAGATGTCGAATAGCTTATTTAGTCCTTGAAATATCGAATAGAGCATTGACTTGTTGATTCTTAGAGAACTCGAATGATGCTTTGACTTGTTGACTCCATGAGTTCTCGAATAGTGTAATAGACATATCAAATCTCTGAGATATCGAATGAGATATCGAACAGTGTATTCAGAGATATCAAATAGTGTCTTCTGAGATATCGAATCTCTGACTTCTCGAATGCTAGACTTCTCGAATAGACAAATGTACTTCTCGAATTGGTACTTAGGCAAATTCTTCATTCCTTCAAATCCCAACTGTGATTATTTGGCAGTCTTTATCTCCTTGCTTGAGGCACGAACCTTGGAACTTCTTTCAAGCATTATTCTTGACTTTATAAGTACAGTAACACAACTAGAATTTGATGCCTATTACAAGTACAGAACAAATAGAAACTCTACAACTAGAGGTTCCCTCAGTTAAGAGGTCATGTAGGTAATGCATAGCATTACACATACTTAGGCTTGTTATTAGATATATTCAGGCATGCCTCTGTGACTAACAATCTCCCCCAAATTGTGAGTAAGACCCTTAGTCACAATTTCATGTCTGATAACAAGCCTAACATACATAAAGAAAAAAACTTGACAGTACATGTATGAATTTCGATTAGCAATGTGGATAGAACTACAGGATGAGTAATCTTACAGCCTATGATGAAGTACTAGCCATTGTCATTTGTTTCCCTTTCCATAGCCTTGTCTTGCAAATCATCATATGCTTTCTATCTTCTTTCTTTCTCCTTCCTTGTATTCTCATCCATAGCTTTTATGATTTCTGCCACAGCATCCAATTCTTCAAGAAAAATTGAGTCTTTGAAATCTTCAAGTACTGAATTCAGAATGCTTGTAGGATAGTGGTTGAGTAGATTCATTCTGATGTGGATCTGATTCCCATTTCTCCTCCTATACTTCACCACATAGGGTTAAACTGAACTCTACACAATCCCTTTGCCCTTAGCTTTTCTGCTTCAATCTCCAGTCTCTCAATTTCTTTCTCCCTTGCTAGCCATTTCTCAAGACACTCTTTTCTGATTCTCTCCTCATGGTCTCTCTTCATCTTCACAAAATCAATTAGCTCCAGCTTCCATACTCTTTCTACCTTATCTTCTGAGCTCAACAATGCAATGATTCTTTCTATGTCATGTAGCTTGCCCCAGTTTTGACATCCTCCTTGTTTGAATTTCTCCTCTCTTCCATCAGTATATTTGATCTCAAGGCAGTTATCAACAATGGCAACATGATAGATTCTTTGAGCTTGTAAGAATTGCAGTTGGTCTTCATCAAAATCTTCATCTAGTGGTTAGAGTTTTAAGCCTGGATAGATTGTCAGAGTCATTGATTTGGGTAGCTTTGGTTTCCTTGCAGCTTCTTTAAATTTGATCCTTTTGACATGGTTGCCTGGCAGTAGTATGTGACCTTTGTTTGTGGACCATTGTAGTATTCCATTAGCAGTATTCTTTTTGAAATATACAGATGGTTTCTTGACTTGAATCTTCTTCTCTTCTTGAGGTGGTAAAACAGTTGTAGAAGCCATGGGATTAGATTTTGGTAGGTCATTACTAACAGCATTCACCCTAGACTTAGAGTCTTGTGTTGTGGTGAGATTACTGCTAGCAATGCCTAAGGCTTGCTGTTTTCCATTCTTCCTCTCATAGACTTTGCCTTGGTCATCATCCTTCTTATCCTTGCTGTCTTTCTTCTTCTTCTTATCCTCATCCCCCTTATCACTCCTGTGATGACTTCTCCTCCCATCACTCTTGTCTTCATCTTCATCATCCTTTTTCCTCCTTGGCTTGGCCATTTCTGGAATTACACCAGTTGCAATGTATGATCTGAGAATGTGCAGTGCCTCTATCTCTTCAGCAGTACTTGTCCCCTTCTTCTTTTGCAGTAGATCAATGATGGCAATAATGAGTCTGTGATTTCGAGAAGTGAGATCATTGGGAATGACCAATTGTTTAATCTCTTCAATTCTGGTGCCAGACTGATAGATGATTGTCCATGGCTTCTTAATCACTTCTGGCAGCCTTGAAGGTTGGCCATTCCTCAAGTCATCATACAGACTCTTATTGTTTTCATTTACATTCCTCTTCTTTATGAGCTCAATCAGCGCATCTATCTCTGAGTGTTTCAAGGCTTGTAGAGTTTTGTAGGTTAGATGCCAGATTCTGGATTTTGCTACCATCATTACTTCCTTGAGCCATGAGCTATCAACTTTTCTAGGTACCACAGTGAAGTAATCGATCTGATCCTTCAAGCTCCTTAGATACAATTGAGTGTCACCAGCCTGTTCTTTTGAGACTTTCAAAAACTCCAAGAATGCATCATCATGATAGACATTTGAGTTTGCAATTTCTTGTAGCTTGGCCTCAATGACCACCTTCACTTCTACAGGCTTGGCACTTTTAGATATGGAGAGTGAAGGTTTTTCAGATGGCATACTCCCTGCAACCACTGTGGTTGTGATAGATTGCTTTTGACCACTGGAAGTAGTGATGTGCACAGTTGGTAGAGTGACAACTGGCAGAGAAGTAGGAGGCTCATCAACTTTGTCTTTTCCTTTGCCAGGCACATGAATTAGAGATTTGGAAGTTCTTTGATGAGCACCTTCAATGATTTTGATGCCCTTTACTGCTGGTGGTTTCTCCCCCTTTGTATTTGAGTTCCTTGATGTCCTCTTCTCCCCCTTAGGCTTGTTGTCAGGCACAGAGGCTGTAGTATTGACCTTTGGGGTTGAAGATTCTTCAGGTAGAGGGAGACCCATGTGCTTCATCATTGCAGACAACATTGATTGTTGATGAAGAACATCAGCTGTGGTGGTGGCTTGAGTGTTCAACTGCTCAGTTAGAGTTTGTACCTTGTCTGTAAGATGAGCATTGGACTGAGTGAGAGTAGCTACCTCCTTTTCAAGTGCATCTACCTTACTGAATAATGCAGTAGATTTGAAGCCAGACAGGGATTGTTTTAGTCTCTGCACTTAAAATCTAGACAGCTCATGCACAGGAACCTCAATGACCAGCTTGTCTCCATATTGATTTGCAAAGAGTGTCCTAAGCATGGCATTGGCGTCTGTAGTCTGGTCAGATAGAATTTGAAATTTGCTTCCTAGACCTGTGACTATATCTTTAAGTAGAGCTAGACCATTATCCATCTTGGTGCAGGTGGTGTTGCAGTGTCTGAGATCTTTGACCACACTGTCTAGTTGAGTAAATTTGGCATCAAAGGCCCTCTTTATCTCTTCTACTGAAGTGGTTGTCTTGTCACTCACCTTGTTGACTTCATTTTTGACTCCCTTGCCAAGATAGTGGGCAGCCTTGAGGAAACCCTTGTAGGAATCATTGACAGCTTCATACACTTCACTAGGGGACAGGGATTTTGCATTTGAACCCAGTGAAGTGATGTATTCCTCTCTAAGATATTGAAGTGCTTCACTGAGAGTTACATCATACTTTCCTTGCATCCAGGCATCTACATTGCCATCTCTCTCAGCATCATCAATAATCTTGGCCTTCTGCATCTCCACATCATCCCTATGGCATAGTAGGATGGCTTCATAATCTGGATTTGAGATGTTGGAGGTGACAAGGTTCTGGGCTATTTTGACAAACTCAGGAATCTGATCCACAACATAGCTTTGGAGAGCTTCAATGGACATTTGTGGTGGAACAGACCCTGATCCTGAAGCACTGTCATGTTGCACAGGCTTCAGCCATTGGGACAAAAAGTGAGAGCTAAAGCTAGGCAAGCTAGACTCCTCAGTTACAGATACAACTTCTGTAAACGGATGGAAAGACTCTGCTACTGTTGTCTCCACAGAAGTGGGATGAGTTACAACAGTAGTTGACACAGGCACAGAGTCTCTAGTTAAAACTAGTGAATCCTCTGTGTTTGTGATGGTGTCATTAGGAGATGCCCCAGCATGCATTCCCTGACCATCTAAATATGGTACCTGGGTGGTGAGTAAGGTGTCATGCACCAAGTCACTTGAATCCATTGGCTCATCAAGAGAAAAGAATTCTTGATGATCAATGCCTTGCTCCTCAATTGCTTGAGTTGCAGGCTCCAAAGAAATATGAGTGGTAGATTCTAGAAGAGAAGTGTGTTGTAGATTAGATTTTGGCAACTCCCCCTGAGAGATAGAGGGAGTTTCAATTGTGATGTGCTCTCCACTCAGTGTTGTGCCAGCCTTATCACTCCCATGTGCTGACTCTGTACAAGTAGGTGCATTGGGGAGGATGCTTGATTCTATAGATGCACCCTGTTGAGAGGATACATCTAGTGAGCTGTTTGCCCTTGATTTTACAACTTCAGCCATTTGGGTGACTGAAGAGGTGGTTTTAGACTTCTTCTTCTTCTTCTTTGGCATTAGTAAGGGTTACTCAGGTTCCTCACTTGCTATGCCTAATTCTACAGCCAAGGCTGCTTCAGTTAAGATTTTTAGAGGTTCAGAAGCAACCTGTTTTCTCTTCTTTTTACTAACATCACCATTTTGAGAGGATGATGCAGTTGTCTCTGTGTTTGGTAAAGTGTTTGGCTGAGAGGGTTGGTTAGCAGGCCCTGGGTTAGCATTTTGCTCTACTTGCTTGGGCCTAGCTAACTCAGATTTTGAGGCACATATTGGCATGTTGTGGGGGTAAGTCCTAAATTAACTCTCCATAAGGGGAGTTATTTTGAGCCTTACATCCACATCATTCCTAGTCTCCAAGCTACCAAAAATGAGTTTGGTCATGGATTTCGGATAGCCTATTCTATTTTTGTCTAACCCAGGCAATTCAATCAATTTAGCATCTATGAAATTAAGTACAGATTGAATAAAGCGAGGGAAAAAAATTTCATTACCTCTCTTGGCTGAGTTCTTACCAAGTCTCCCATACAATTCTTGCATTATGATCAAACCAACATCAATCTTTCTCCCATATGCTAGAGCATATCCTATTTGTTGAACAGGTGTGCTGATTTGATCAAAGCTGGACTTCCTTGCTGTGAAGACTTGAAGAAGAGTGGCAAAGACATAGCTCCATTCCTTCCTCAAGTACTTCCTATTCAAATTTCCAAGCTTGATTCTGAGTAGTTGATAAAATCAAAGAATTCTTCCAATTCCTGATCAGTTGCTTGACTGTCATACACTCCTTGTTGTAACCCCAGTGCTTGATTCATGTCTTCAGTAGTGATGGTGATTTCCTTGTCCTGAATCTTGCAATAGATTACGTACGAAGTTATTGCATTCTCTAGGGCCACGACCTCCACAGTAGCAGTTCTCCAAAACTGTTCTAGTAAATCTAGATACAGAGTTGGGTTGGCTGAGAGTGCATCCTTGATGTATGATTCAGCCATCCATCGAACGAAGCACTTAAAGTTTGCATTGGGTGATTCAACATCGTTGGTTATTGCTATGAAATTGGTGTGGGTAGGAATTGTGAGTTGGGTATTTGCCATTGTTACACAGAGAGATGAGAAGAGAATGATGGTTGAAGAAGAAATTTAGCTTTTGACGTTAGGGTTTACAGAGGTTTTGGAACTTTACCTGCCTGAGAAATCTAATGAAATGATTTGAACAGTTGTGGAATTGTATATATGTGAGTGACTTGAGTTGTCGATTAGATATAAGTTTTGTATCGACAAGTCAGTCATTCGAGAAGTATAAAACAACTATTCGATAAGTCAAGAAAGGATTATTCGATATCTCAAGCAGTTTGTAACTCACAGCTGGCAGTTATTTAACTCAGAAAATAATTCTAAGCTAAATAAAATATGTTTTTATGAGCGAAATGAAATTTTTAATATAAATCCAAAAAGCGATTAAGTGTCAGCGAGAAATCAGCCTTTTCAAATGATTCGATAACTCAAACGTAGTATTCGAGAACTCCATCATTAGAGAACTAAAATACTCTATTCGAGAACTCAAAGTGTGCTATTCGATTTCTCCAAAAGACACTATTCGAGAACTCAAGAGGGTTCTTGATAGGCCTATTCGAGAACTCGAGCCATGACAAAACAATGAACCATTCGAGAAGTCTGACTTATCGAACTATACTTTTCACTCATAAAATTCAATTTTCACTATCTTTTAAAATTTACCAGAAATATTCACTGAAGAATATTCTACTAAATTAAATAGTGATTCTCTCAAAATTTCACAGAAATTTCAAGCTAAAGATGTATGATTTTCAACATATGCAGCATTGTGGAATATTTATAAATCATAATCCAGCCAATACTTACTTTAAAAATATTGATCATTTGATAAAGTATGTATTTACTGCTGCAACAATTTAGTTGATATATTCACTCAGCCAGAATTTGAAGAATTCAGCATTCCAATCTCACTAACCAACCTTGTGAAGGTGGCTTCATCTAATGGCTTAGTGAATATGTCAGCTAGTTGTTTCTCTGTGGGAACATAATGTAACTCAATGGTTCCATTAGTTGCATGCTCCCTTATGAAGTGATATCTGATGTCAATGTGCTTTGTCCTAGAATGATTGACAGGATTGGAAACTATAGAGATTGCACTTGTGTTGTCACACATGATTGGAATTCTTTCCAACACAAGTTCATAATCTCTAAGTTGGTTTCTGATCCAAAGCACTTGAGCACAGCAACTTCCAGCAGTATGTATTCAGCTTCAGCTGTGGAAGTTGACACAGATTGTTATTTCTTGCTGTACCAAGAGACTAACCTTTATCCAAGAAACTGGCAGCTACCTGAGGTGCTTTTCCTATCCACTCTACATCCAGCATAATCAGCATCAGAATAACCAATCAGATTGAACCCTGTGTCCTTAGGATACCATAATCCCAAGTTTGGTGTGCCCTTCAGATATCTGAAAATCCTCTTTATTGCTATCATATGTGATTCCTTTGGATTTGATTGAAACCTTGCACACAAGCATGTTGCAAACATGATGTCTGGCCTACTAGCAGTGAGGTAGAGTAGAGAACCAACCATGCCTCTGTAGATTGAGATATCTACCTTCTTGCCCTTACCATCTTCATCTAACTTGGTGGCAGTGGCCATGGGTGTCTTTGCAGGTGAGCATTCTTCTAAGTCAAATTTCTTCAATAGATCCTTGATGTATTTGGTTTGACTTAAAAAAATGCCATCCTTCCTTTGACTCACTTGCAGCCCAAGAAATAATGTTAATTCTCCCATCATACTCATCTCATATCTCCTCTGCATGAGCTTAGAGAATTTCTCACACAGCTTCTCATTTGTAGAGCCAAATATGATATCATCCACATATATTTGAACTAAAATAATATCATCACCATGTTTCTTGTAAAACAGTGTCCTGTCCAGTGTGCCTCTAGTGAATTGATTCTCCAGTAGAAATTGCGACAATGTGTCATACCATGCCCTAGGAGCTTGCTTAAGTCCATACAATGCTTTAAGCAATCTGTAGACAAAGTGAGGGATTGTGGATCCTCAAAGCCAGGTGGCTGTTGCACATATACTTCTTCTTCCAACTCCCCATTCAGAAATGCACTCTTGACATCCATCTGATAGACCTTGAAATTAGAATGTGCAGCAAATGCCAAGAAAATTCTGATGGCCTCTAGTCTGGCAACAGGGGCAAAAGTCTCATCATAGTCAATGCCTTCCTGTTGAGAGTATCCTTTTGCGACCAACCTTGCTTTGTTTTGTAAGAACCCCAAATTTTGGAAGAACCCCAAATTTTGGATGTAATTAAAACTTTTTATTAAGTAATGATAAAATGAGGAACAATGATTCCGACAACAACGTCACCAGCTCTAATGAGTGGTGGTTTCAAAGAACAATGATTGTAATGAATGGATATTGCTTTGGACAATGATCCTGATGCATTGGTATATTGCCAGAATAGAGTAATTCGATGGTTGAGGACCTAGATAAGAATAATCTACCATCCAGGAAGGAGCTAATGGATCCTTGAAGGGAAATGAGTACGTTCATAATGTTTCCCATACGTGCATAGTATTTCCCGTACGTGTATAGTGTTTCCTGTACGTGCATAGTAATTTGGTGGATGAATAGTGATTTTGTAAGTTGGAAAACTTTTCACTCCATCCTATGTACGGGACGTGATATGGATGTTTCGAAGTCATATTAGTAATACGCGGAGGAAATAAGTGAATGCAGAGACGATCGGAATTCAGAAATTCCAAATTCTTTTCGGTATAATATTTGACCGGACAGTGGATTAAATATTATTATAATCCAAGAATTGAGATATTAACTTTGAGGATTTGATATTTTGGGATGTTATTATATTCGATTTAAGAATGAAGGTAGGAAACCACTGAGGAGTGGTTATGGCTACAATGTAATAATTGATATTTGGAAAGAATGAATGGAATTCGACTTTATTATTTCTATGTCTTGAAGAATGCTAAAGGGTAACAACATAGGTAAGAATAATCTATCTTTTAAGGGAATAAGATATGGCAATTTCAAGCAGGAGAATATTCTCATGTCATCCAGATCGGTAACGATGAATCCAGTAGTTCCGTAAAAAGGATAAGGAACGATCGAAAGAGAATACGGACAATTGTACCACCCTAAGAGAACAAGTAAAGAATACAGAATGAATAGTGTTTTGGTGGGAGTATATAATAATATGAGACGACACTATATAGAAGCATTCGGAACGGATTTCCGAGTTCGTATTAGTGATCCAGGGGGAAAATAAGTGTATGTAAAAGCTGTCGGATTCTGAAAAACCGCACTTTTATTTTCTCCGAGAGTTCCCTGGACACTGATAGCCTTAAATATTTAACGAATGGATTTAAGGAATATAAATTGGAAAGTTAGAATGAAAGATGGAGAATGAAAGTATTAATATTAAAAAGGATTCCCGGTAAACCCTAATTAGAAATCCGTGAAATATTCCTACGAACGATCAATCGAAACGGGCAATAACCGGATACAGAAACAAGCAGAGGAAGCAAGAGTCTTGTGCAAGCTACTAGTATAAAATATCTAGTAACCAAACTAGAATCAAGGAACTAGCACCCTAGAGAATGCAACTAAGCACTTAGCAAGGCAACCATGTGGTTAGGCTAAAACCACCACATTTTCAACACTTGTCATGGTATTTCCTCATCCAACACCTCATCACTTTAATAAAGTGAATTTATACAAGATATTATCTTGATAATAGATGAGAATGGATGAGATTAAAACAAAACAAACCAAGCAACTCCCCCCCCCTTGAAAATTCCATTCGGCCTCCCTCCTAAATTCCAAAATCAAAACCCCTCTTCCCACCATCTCTTGATCTTGTAAAAATTATGGTGAGTCTTACATTTCCTAAAAGTGATCCCCTAAAAATTTCAAAGCCAAACTCTCTTGTTTCCATTTTCAAAGAAATCACCAAAGACTAGGGTGAATAGTGATTTTCAAAAACAACTCTTGATTTTCTTGATTTCTAGGATGATCTAAGCTTGGTCATGGGTATACAAGGACTATGAAAAGCTTAGCAAGGTCTTTACACACTCCAAGGAAGGTATAAAGCTCTTGAAACCCTAACCCTTGTTTGAGATTTAAGCATGTTTATGATAGTTATAACTTAGTTATGGTTATGTTAAGATTATAAGCATGATTATGTATGGATTTTGGATTAATGATGTAAATAGCTAGATGAATGGAAAGGCATTGCTTGGCCTCAGTTCATGTATATAAGTCATGTATATGTTGTTTGGGTTGGATACTATGTTTATGGGAAGATTCGAAATTGGTAGATATTCGATTTACAGCCGTTATAATGCCCGATTTTGCAATACCATGTTTTGTATGCCATTTTCCATGTCGAACCCCTACTGTCCAGAGACCTTATCTGCCATGAAAGGATAGGTAATGTTCTAAGCTTTGTTTTGATATAAAGATCACGTGAAACGGACTTACGGTTTAGGATTTATGACCAAATTACTAAAAGTAGTTCGAATCCGTAAACGAAAGTTCGTAACTGTAATTGAACCCTCGTAAACTATGTAACGTCATGGCGAATCTTGGTAAATAAATACTAGAGGTAAAAAGGAAGGCGTGAAAGAAAACCGTATGTCAAAAGGATCATTTTTCGATTTATTAAAAATGTTCGAGTCGAGGTTAAACGCGAACGAACCCCTAAAAGACGACTCTTTTATAACTTCGGTAAAACACTTAGAAGACGGGCGATAAAACTCGGAGTATAATATGGTTCGTAACGATCAACCTTAGAACTCATATGACTTAAGTATGTCCCAAGTATAAGTGCAGTGACATGTCGTATTAACGAACGAATGTCGGGTCGGATCAGTGAGAATAAGTAATCCACTAAAAGGGGTATAACGAGATAACTCGAGAACGTGTTTCGATTTAAGTATAACTTAACTTTTAATATGTTAAGTGATTAATCCCGAATGCCTTGGCTATTTATAGATCACCAAGCTGAACCGGGACCCGCTACCACTACCCCTTACCGTACTCGACTACCAGGCAAGTTTCAATTCCCTTCTTTAGGCTGTTGTTGTGATTGAATAAATATATATATGTTTTCTGATGTACATATGCCATAGCATGCATGCCTGCTTTCAAAGTTATATCACTATGCTTGTTCCTTGATTGTTATTGGCTTATAAATTAGATAGCTATCGTATCAGTTATAAGCCGGATTATTGTAAGACCCTCATAGAAGGGCATATACATCTTATTCATCATTATAGACCGGGAGTCAATTTTTCTCGATATATCGAGATTACCTCGAAGGAAAATATTTAAGTAAATATTTTCCATTATTCAGGCAACGAATATTATTTGAATATTCGTTCGGGATTATTTATTTAATGATCCTTACTTCAAATAATTATTTGAACGTAATCATTCGACGAATAATATTTGTCAATATTCATTCAGAGTCGAATTGATTATCGATTATTATTTCGAATATTCTTCTAAAGATGAGACTACTAAATGAATATTATTTGGATATTCTTTTAGAATATTATTTTATTAAATAAATATTACTTTTGAAAATTCATTTAAGGTATTAAGTACTTGATGAATATTATCTTCAATATTCATCTGAAACTTGATTTACTTATCGAATATTATATCGAATATTCCTTTAAAGCTTGGATTACTAAATGAATATTACTTGATATTCATTTAGAATATTATTCATGAAAGGAATATTACTTTATCAATATTCATTTAAATTCCTAATTAATTATGAATATTATTTTGAATATTCATCAGGGTTCTATTTAATCATCGAATATTATTTTAAATATTTTAAATATTCCTTTCAGGACTTATTAAGTAATGAATATTACTTTGAATATTCATTTGATTATTTAATTATGCAATAATTATTCTCTCGATATTTCTTCAAGAATTATTTGGGAAATACTCTGATTAAAGATATTCTTTCATATTCCTAAATAATCTGTAAAATATTTTAATTCAATAAATATTCTCTGAATATTTATTCCATACTTAGAATAACCTCGATAAGGTTTATCTTCTTCGATTATTACAGAAAATATCTCGGAGTCATAGTATTATTAATCTTATACCAAGAAAGGTTCTCAGACATCATTCTTCTTTGAGTCTATCTCCTTAATAATAAGGGAACCTTACTTGGAAAATGTTATTTATCTTGTCGACTTCCCGGTCATAAAGTATTCCCTTCACTCGCAACGCGGGTGCTGTTGACTTATTAAGTCGTTGCTTACCTTATCCTCTTTCGAGGGGTAAGATTACTGGAACAAGTTGATATCCGTTACCAAGTAATAGTTTGGGAGATATTGGTAAATTTTCCTTTCCAACTAGATACGACTACTTTGTGGAGTCTTATCAACAAGTATTATACTTGGGGAAAGGGGGACGAACGTTACATTCAGAATCATGAATTCTATTTGAACTAGGAGTCGTGTAAGAGGCCGAGTAGCGCCGGTCCATCCCCTTGGCCCAACCGTTGGCCGGGGAGAGCTAGCAAGGCGGTATACAAGTAAAATCGTCAGTTCTTCCTTCTACCGGTAGTAAATCTAAATTGAGCTGTACGATCTCGACTGATCATCAAGATTGGAACAGCGGGCGCGGTGAATACTCCATCATTGGTTCATCATCCAAATTTATTTATTTCCTGCAACATGATTACTGTTGGCAGAGTTGGAAAAGGGTCATAACTGGAATTGCAACCTTTTCTTGCAAGTTCCTCTTCTTAATAACAATAAGAATATCTCGCTTACTTTGATGTAGCAGATATTTCTACAAACAAATACTTTAAGTTACCTTGTAACTTCATCGTTCATATTATACTGGCATCATTTCCGTGAATGCATGGCATATGGTTTGAAAGATACTTTTGAACTGTTATACATTATCGTTCAGTTATATATTATTGTTGGTGGGCTATTGCTCACCCTTGCTTTATTATTATATCACAACAACAGCTAGACCAGATGACTCGCACAAGGCGCACTCGACGCGGGCGAGGACGATGAGACTACCAGAGCTGAAGAAGAAGCTATTGGTAGGGTATATTTGTTCTTTCAGTACCAAGAATATGGTCTAGTATGACTTATGTAAATGGATGGCAAAGAGTATGTATTTATATTGAAATTCTTTTGGATTGTAAGAACTCATAATGTGATTAATAAAACTTTGATTGTTACTCTGATTTCATCTCTGGGACTATAACGGGTGTGTTTTATATTGTTGTGTTGGGTTATAGAGACGTAATTTATTTTATGTTAAGGAAAGTTCAACTGTTGTGGACAGAATTGGAAACCGTAACCACCGGATCCCGGACCCCGGATCTGGGGGTGTTACAGAAGTGGTATCAGAGCGTACGTTATAAACCCCAGAGATGAGGTGACGTTAAAACAATAAATTCAATAAGATAATAAGAACTCTTGCCAAGTTCATAGTCGGACTACTTAATGTAGTGATGACATATAAAACCCTTATGGGAACTCGTAAGTATAATGATAGTAACTTAGCTCGATATCGTATCGATGAGTAAGGCGACTGACCTTGAGGCATACGAGCAACAGCGCGATGATGCTTTATATGCTGAAGATCAGCGGGTAATTCGATGGAGTACCCTACTGGAGACCCGGAAGAGGTTCCAGCAGATAAGGAAAATCCTGTTAGGATAAGGAGCTTACCCATGGGTAATGAGGGTCGCAGCCAGAATGACTGTGATGATTAAGATATGGTGCTCAGAAAAGTGAGTATAAAGAACCGAGATATTATTAAGAGATCTGAAGATGCATGTTGAATTCATAGCCGGACTACCAGATGTAGTACCAGCAAGAAAGAAGGATTGGAAGAATTACTTGAGATCTTATACGGAAATAGATGAGAATCCTTAGAGATTTTCATCTTAACAAAGAAAGAGCTAAAGGGATGTATGATTATTAAAGACATCGATTTAGGGCGAGGAGCAGAGTCCCTAGGAATAGTTGAGAAGGAGGCAGTAAGTGCCATATCATTTGATAAATGAATTAGTATGAATATGGTCAGTAATAATTCGCCATGAGAAGGCAGGTGTCGTAGGTTGTAAATTATGGAACCAAATTGAGGTTAATAAGGTGGCTTTATTAAGGAAAATGTTCATTTTATGAATGAATCATTTAGAAAGTAAAGACATTGGGAAGTGATAGCATGATTGGGTAAAGTTATATAAGGAAATAGTAAGCAAGACAATGATCTCAGAACCTACCGGAAGATAAGACTAGTGAGTCAAGATGAACTCGTAATGAGACTACTGCCAGAGACTGAGTATAGAGTTAATTCAACTCAGTTAAATGATGAACCAGAAACGTTAGATGCATGTGATTCAGAGGAATATTAAATTCCTTATTCTCTTTGAATGGATTATAGTAGTTACCTTAAGTTTACTCCGACACGGAATTATAATAGATCAAGTAATACGATCAGCAGTTAAAGAGAAAAATGTGAGAAAATCTTCCTGGAGCTAAAAGGTGAAATTGGTAATGACCAAGAGCTGGCATTGCTTAATGGAAAAAGGAGACTTTGTGCTTCCAATGACGCTTCGCATAAAGGGTTAGGTAGGCCGACATTCGGTAGTATTGAATATCAGAACGTTGTGACAGGTTTCAGTTTGAAACTATTGATTCCCTTCTAAGGGATGGATATAATTGATTCCTCTCCAGTGGGTAAACTTCCAATCCGATGATGATTATTTCGTTAGCTATGACTGCTTATGATCCCACCTGCTTGGATGTTCATAGAACTATTCTTCAGGTTTCGAAACTGGTCTCCTTAATGTTGCCAGTAGGTGGGTAGATTGATCAAAATTTCCCTGAGTCTGGAAAGGAATTCGGTGAATTTTGGCAAACCTTGTCTTTCTGATTATCAGAGAATGTCATGGAAGAGAGTAAAAATTGGAGCAAACCCTGTGATTTGGGTAAGGATGCTGTAAAATGGGTTAGTAAACGGACCCTGAGCATTACAATCGACGGTAGTGATAAAATGATGAAGTGAGATTGGACGAAAATAGGAAATGTAAGTAAGAAACCAGCCGGACTGAGAAATTCCAAGATTGACTTAAATGAAAAGGCTGTTATGCCAGGAATGGTAAGCTTGTGTGGCACGCAGGATTGATAAGAATAGTTGAAAAGATAAAAGTGGAGGAAAGGTGACCGGAGACGGTGCCGAGTAGCCGATTAAGACTTATATGGAGTAAAGTTTTGGAAAGGTAGAAAGGTATCAAAGAAGAAGGCACTATGCCGGCAATTGCTAGAAAAGTAATGCTATTAGCCAACCCCTAAAATCATATATTTTTATGAGTGGCCAGTTGAGGCCAAGTCACAACGGACTATAAAGTGACTAGACCAGCAATGAAAAGACAAAGCAGGGTTGCTTCTAAGAAAGCACCGACTGCAAGGTCTTCTGATATAAAGGAAACATTAATGAGATCGTTTGAATCTTCTGCCGAACAACCCATGTTTTGATTAGGAATTCACTAGACCTTTTTGGGATGGGGTCACCCGTACTAAAGTGACTCATGTGAATATGGTTGTCCAAGATTTCGAGTAAAATGGAAGTATAGTGACTTGAGATGTATGATGTTAGGGTATCATGAATACCATGAATATATTATGACGGAGGAAAGTAAACAATGAAGGTATATGAAGAGGGTATAGAAAAGGTCAGAAATTGAACAGTATGCTGTAGGAATTTTGTCTGAGGCAAGTACCTTTGCGAAGAACGATAAGCACTAAGAGATTCACGTTGAACTCGATCAATATCTTCCAGAACATCCTTGCTACCATTAACAAGTTCGATAAGAGAAGAGATTGGCATACGTTGCCTTTTTGGAAGGCCAAATAGGCTGACAACTATCTGAAAGAAGAGGGTGGCATTAAACCACCGATCGATTATCAAATGAGAATGATTTAAAAGAGACCTTTATTAAGGATACATGATCTGATTGCCAATTATAAGATGCAAGAATTCCTTGGCAGTTGAATTAAGGATAGGATATCCATAAATTAAGACAAACCCTGGGGAATGCACAAGGGGTGGCATTAACCCTAATAACGACATTATGACTTCAGATGATATGAGCTGGACTTGCTAAGGCAACAATGACCGGTAAGGATTATTAAAAAAAAAGAGTTCTGGAAAGAACATAGATTGAATTATTAGAGTATTGATCAATGACATTTTGATATACCCGGTACCCAGAAAATACCGGAGGAATGATAAGGATGGCCTACGAAACCTTACAAGGAAAAAGGGTAATATTCCGAACTTCAAAAATGGAAGTTTGGTAAGGAATGTATGACATCGTAACAATAATGCCAGATGAGGCATGTATGAAACCCTGAGGAAGTATGGGTTGAACCTATAAAGGTTGAGATTATCCTAAGATAAAGAAAGAACTAAGAAAAGAAGTATCCTAAGTAGGATTGGGAATAAACGTGATAAAGTTCCCATGGGTAGGTGGAAGCAATGACTTATGGAAATGACTTATAGTTATATTTTCTCCTTCAGCAGAGCTTAAGGTAGAATGCTTTAACCCAACAGTGATGGAAAAAAAAAAAACTTGAGCTGGAATGTACCCAGAAAACATGGGTTACAAGAAATCATTATCATCAAGAAAGGCCAATAAGGTGGCCGACAATCTAAGTATAAAGGAATAATTACAAATGTTCATACCGAAGAAACAGGATGATATTTGGAAGGACCTTGAAGGTCATATCGGAATGGAGGA
Source organism: Saposhnikovia divaricata (assembly GCA_036435485.1). NCBI lineage: Eukaryota > Viridiplantae > Streptophyta > Magnoliopsida > Apiales > Apiaceae > Saposhnikovia > Saposhnikovia divaricata. The sequence continues at coordinate 132,513,501 of CM071600.1, forward strand.
ATTTACATTCCTTCTGATGATTGTGCAAGAATTAACAGTAATAATAGTTTAAGTAAAGATTCGATTCCGGATGGAGTCTTAAGCATATTACGTACCTTAGAAGGTCCCGTTTTGAGGCAAACCAGGACCATGGTACAAAATTGATGAAGTAAACCGTTAAGTTTCCAGTCTTTTATGGAAGATGCATAAGTGATAGTTTCATCAACCGGACCTAGCTGCGATGCTTGAAACTCTTCTGCAATTCTATCTGCTTCACGTTATATCTACATCAAGTTCAGGATGTGTTCCTTATGGATAAGGAATAATGATTACTTTGTCTCCCTAAGGGATTTGAAACCCGTAGGGTTAGCTATTAACGCACTACGTAAACAAAAAGCGATGGTGATTCTTCTAAGAAAGGAGATGACAACGTAAAGATAAAGAAAGTGCTGCTATTGATAAACTAAATGGCATGTTGATGAATGACAAGCAAGTTTGTGTTAGTGTACTTCTGCACAAACAAGATAGAGAATATGAGGTTGATAATTCGTGATGCTAAACGTATTCCCGTAGAAAGAATTAATGAGACTTGGAGGGAAGGGCGGTTGAGCCCGAGACTTATTGGGCCACCTGAGAGTTTAAAAGTATTCGGACGGCGGTATTCGAGCCAGCCTTACCCCCAAAACTTATAGCACGGTCATAACGGGTTTTCATGTGGCCAGGCTACGCCAGTAATCTGCAGATGCTCGATAGATGATAAGAGCATGAGCCGGTAGATATACGACCTGGTCTGACTTACGAAAGACAACCTGTGGAAAATCACGGATAGAAAAGAACAAGTGATGAGAAACAAGGTTGGCAGAAGTAGATTATAGGAATCTAAGTTAAAGGAATCGGGCCAGATTCATATCGGAAAGTTTAAATTGAAATAACGTGATGATTATAGAATAAATGAGACGGAATACCGATAAGGAGGTACCAAGTGCAAAAAGGTGTCTCAATAAAGAGGTGAAGGTGAAAGTAAATAATAGAAATGAGTAAGAATCAGCTAATAAGAAGGATGTGATTGATAAAGAAAAGGCTGGGGGAAGCAACTATGGAATGAGAAGCAAGGAATGTTATGAATGGGTTTTCTAATGAATTCTCAGGATGACAACCTGATAGTGTCAATATTATAGTTATGAAAAAGCTAGTAACATGATATGGGATGTCAGTAATAATGATGTCAAGTGAGAAATCTAAGATTTAACCTGAAAGGTTGAAGGATTTCCCGAATGTGAGTATCGCTAAGATTGAACAAGAGTATTTGTCCATAGAATAATGGACAAAGCAGCAAGATATGTTGACACGTGAGATTGCGATCAAATAGTACTGGATATAATTATGATTAATTTCTTCTTTGATGAACCTCTATAGTTCAGAGGTAAAATTCTGAGTATGATATTCTACAATCATGAAAGCTTTCTATAATCCTTCAGAACTCTTTTCTCTTCTTCTCTCTTATTCATCTTCTTTATGAATTGAGAAGAACAACCCTTTTAGGAGGGGAGGTACTACTACGTGACTATCTGTCTATGTGATAGAAGTCTAAGTAGAATGCCATGACTTGTTTAATTGCTTGTCAAGTACTAAAGGCTGGCCCCCTTCTGTACTAACTATGCAATATAACAAATGTTCAATTGATCATAGTGATCTCTCAATAAATCTTTCCACTTCTCTATATTGATCGAGATTACGAAGATTAAAGCAATCAGGAAATGCACAGTACGAGCGAGGTTACCTCCGAATCGTAGGGTGATAGTGATACCAATGTTACTGCAGGTATCAATAAGGATAAGACTGAGTAAGAGTATAACCTGGATAGTGAGTTGTACGAAAAGTAGCAACGTTGATGGAAAAAGGAGAATGTATGAATTGTACCACTAGAAGATGTGCTGAGGAAGGGTAGAACGACTAAGAATTGACCGGGAAGCTAAAGAGTGAACGGCAGGCAAACGACTCTTTGCTTCCTACCTGATTCCGGGACGGAATCCTTTTAAGGAGGGGAGACTGTAAGAACCCCAAATTTTGGAAGAACCCCAAATTTTGGATGTAATTAAAACTTTTTATTAAGTAATGATAAAATGAGGAACAATGATTCCGACAACAAGGTCACCAGCTCTAATGTGTGGTGGTTTCAAAGAACAATGATTGTAATGAATGGATATTGCTTTGGACAATGATCCTGATGCTTTGGTATATTGCCAGAATAGAGTAATTCGATGGTTGAGGACCTAGATAAGAATAATCTACCATCCAGGAAGGAGCTAATGGATCCTTGAAGGGAAATGAGTACGTGCATAGTGTTTCCCATACGTGCATAGTATTTCCCGTACGTGCATAGTGTTTCCTGTACGTGCATAGTAATTTGGTGGATGAATAGTGATTTTGTAAGTTGGAAAACTTTTCACTCCACCCTATGTACGGGACGTGATATGGATGTTTCGAAGTCATATTAGTAATACGCGGAGGAAATAAGTGAATGCAGAGACGATCGAAATTCAGAAATTCGAAATTCTTTTCGGTATAATATTTGACCGGACAGTGGATTAAATATTATTATAATCCAAGAATTGAGATATTAACTTTGAGGATTTGATATTTTGGGATGTTATTATATTCGATTTAAGAATGAAGGTAGGAAACCACTGAGGAGTGGTTATGGCTACAATGTAATAATTGATATTTGGAAAGAATGAATGGAATTCGACTTTATTATTTCTATGTCTTGAAGAATGCTAAAGGGTAACAACATAGGTAAGAATAATCTATCTTTTAAGGGAATAAGATATGGCAATTTCAAGCAGGAGAATATTCTCATGTCATCCAGATCGGTAACAATTAATCCAGTAGTTCCGTAAAAAGGATAAGGAACGATCGAAAGAGAATACGGACAATTGTACCACCCTAAGAGAACAAGTAAAGAATACAGAATGAATAGTGTTTTGGTGGGAGTATATAATAATATGAGACGACACTATATAGAAGCATTCGGAACGGATTTCCGAGTTCGTATTAGTGATCCAGGGGGAAAATAAGTGTATGTAAAAGCTGTCGGATTCTGAAAAACCGCACTTTTATTTTCTCCGAGAGTTCCCTGGACACTGATAGCCTTAAATATTTAACGAATGGATTTAAGGAATATAAATTGGAAAGTTAGAATGAAAGATGGAGAATGAAAGTATTAATATTAAAAAGGATTCCCGGTAAACCCTAATTAGAAATCCGTGAAATATTCCTACGAACGATCAATCGAAACGGGCAATAACCGGACACAGAAACAAGCAGAGGAAGCAAGAGTCTTGTGCAAGCTACTAGTATAAAATATCTAGTAACCAAACTAGAATCAAGGAACTAGCACCCTAGAGAATGCAACTAAGCACTTAGCAAGGCAACCATGTGGTTAGGCTAAAACCACCACATTTTCAACACTTGTCATGGTATTTCCTCATCCAACACCTCATCACTTTAATAAAGTGAATTTATACAAGATATTATCTTGATAATAGATGAGAATGGATGAGATTAAAACAAAACAAACCAAGCAACTCCCCCCCCCCTTGAAAATTCCATTCGGCCTCCCTCCTAAATTCCAAAATCAAAACCCCTCTTCCCACCATCTCTTGATCTTGTAAAAATTATGGTGAGTCTTACATTTCCTAAAAGTGATCCCCTAAAAATTTCAAAGCCAAACTCTCTTGTTTCCATTTTCAAAGAAATCACCAAAGACTAGGGTGAATAGTGATTTTCAAGAACAACTCTTGATTTTCTTGAGTTCTAGGATGATCTAAGCTTGGTCATGGGTATACAAGGACTATGAAAAGCTTAGCAAGGTCTTTACACACTCCAAGGAAGGTATAAAGCTCTTGAAACCCTAACCCTTGTTTGAGATTTAAGCATGTTTATGATAGTTATAACTTAGTTATGGTTATGTTAAGATTATAAGCATGATTATGTATGGATTTTGGATTAATGATGTAAATAGCTAGATGAACGGAAAGGCATTGCTTGGCCTCAGTTCATGTATATAAGTCATGTATATGTTGTTTGGGTTGGATACTATGTTTATGGGAAGATTCGAAATTGGTAGATATTCGATTTACAGTCGTTATAATGCCCGATTTTGCAATACCATGTTTTGTATGCCATTTTCCATGTCGAACCCCTACTGTCCAGAGACCTTATCTGCCATGATAGGATAGGTAATGTTCTAAGCTTTGTTTTGATATAAAGATCACGTGAAACGGACTTACGGTTTAGGATTTATGACCAAATTACTAAAAGTAGTTCGAATCCGTAAACGAAAGTTCGTAACTGTAATTGAACCCTCGTAAACTATGTAACGTCATGGCGAATCTTGGTAAATAAATACTAGAGGTAAAAAGGAAGGCGTGAAAGAAAACCGTATGTCAAAAGGATCATTTTTCGATTTATTAAAAATGTTCGAGTCGAGGTTAAACGCGAACGAACCCCTAAAAGACGACTCTTTTATAACTTCGGTAAAACACTTAGAAGACGGGCGATAAAACTCGGAGTATAATATGGTTCGTAACGATCAACCTTAGAACTCATATGACTTAAGTATGTCCCAAGTATAAGTGCAGTGACATGTCGTATTAACGAACGAATGTCGGGTCGGATCAGTGAGAATAAGTAATCCACTAAAAGGGGTATAACGAGATAACTCGAGAACGTGTTTCGATTTAAGTATAACTTAACTTTTAATATGTTAAGTGATTAATCCCGAATGCCTTGGCTATTTATAGATCACCAAGCTGAACCGGGACCCGCTACCACTACCCCTTACCGTACTCGACTACCAGGCAAGTTTCAATTCCTTTCTTTAGGCTGTTGTTGTGATTGAATAAATATATATATATGTTTTCTGATGTACATATGCCATAGCATGCATGCCTGCTTTCAAAGTTATATCACTATGCTTGTTCCTTGATTGTTATTGGCTTATAAATTAGATAGCTATCGTATCAGTTATAAGCCGGATTATTGTAAGACCCTCATAGAAGGGCGTATACATCTTATTCATCATTATAGACCGGGAGTCAATATTTCTTGATATATCGAGATTACCTCGAAGGAAAATATTTAAGTAAATATTTTCCATTATTCAGGCAACGAATATTATTTGAATATTCGTTCGGGATTATTTATTTAATGATCCTTACTTCAAATAATTATTTGAACGTAATCATTCGACGAATAATATTTGTCAATATTCATTCAGAGTCGAATTGATTATCGATTATTATTTCGAATATTCTTCTAAAGATGAGACTACTAAATGAATATTATTTGGATATTCTTTTAGAATATTATTTTATTAAATAAATATTACTTTTGAAAATTCATTTAAGGTATTAAGTACTTGATGAATATTATCTTCAATATTCATCTGAAGCTTGATTTACTTATCGAATATTATATCGAATATTCCTTTAAAGCTTGGATTACTAAATGAATATTACTTGATATTCATTTAGAATATTATTCATGAAAGGAATATTACTTTATCAATATTCATTTAAATTCCTAATTAATTATGAATATTATTTTGAATATTCATCAGGGTTCTATTTAATCATCGAATATTATTTTAAATATTTTAAATATTCCTTTCAAGACTTATTAAGTAATGAATATTACTTTGAATATTCATTTGATTATTTAATTATGCAATAATTATTCTCTCGATATTTCTTCAAGAATTATTTGGGAAATACTCTGATTAAAGATATTCTTTCATATTCCTAAATAATCTGTAAAATATTTTAATTCAATAAATATTCTCTGAATATTTATTCCATACTTAGAATAACCTCGATAAGGTTTATCTTCTTCGATTATTACAGAAAATATCTCGGAGTCATAGTATTATTAATCTTATACCAAGAAAGGTTCTCAGACATCATTCTTCTTTGAGTCTATCTCCTTAATAATAAGGGAACCTTACTTGGAAAATGTTATTTATCTTGTCGACTTCCCGGTCATAAAGTATTCCCTTCACTCGCAACGCGGGTGCTGTTGACTTATTAAGTCGTTGCTTACCTTCTCCTCTTTCGAGGGGTAAGATTACTGGAACAAGTTGATATCCGTTACCAAGTAATAGCTTGGGAGATATTGGTAAATTTTCCTTCCCAACTAGATATGACTACTTTGTGGAGTCTTATCAACAAGTATTATACTTGGGGAAAGGGGGACGAACGTTACATTCAGAATCATGAATTCTATTTGAACTAGGAGTCGTGTAAGAGGCCGAGTAGCGCCGGTCCATCCCCTTGGCCCAACCGTTGGCCGGGGAGAGCTAGCAAGGCGGTATACAAGTAAAGCCGTCAGTTCTTCCTTCTACCGGTAGCAAACCTAAATTGAGCTGTACGATCTCGACTGATCATCAAGATTGGAACAGCGGGCGCGGTGAATACTCCATCATTGGTTCATCATCCAAATTTATTTATTTCCTGCAACATGATTACTGTTGGCAGAGTTGGAAAAGGGTCATAACTGGAATTGTAACCTTTTCTTGCAAGTTCCTCTTCTTAATAACAATAAGAATATCTCGCTTACTTTGATGTAGCAGATATTTCTACAAACAAATACTTTAAGTTACCTTGTAACTTCATCGTTCATATTATACTGGCATCATTTCTGTGAATGCATGGCATATGGTTTGAAAGATACTTTTGAACTGTTATACATTATCGTTCAGTTATATATTATTGTTGGTGGGCTATTGCTCACCCTTGCTTTATTATTATATCACAACAACAGCTAGACCAGATGACTCGCACAAGGCGCACTCGACGCGGGCGAGGACGATGAGACTACCAGAGCTGAAGAAGAAGCTATTGGTAGGGTATATTTGTTCTTTCAGTACCAAGAATATGGTCTAGTATGACTTATGTAAATGGATGGCAAAGAGTATGTATTTATATTGAAATTCTTTTGGATTGTAAGAACTCATAATGTGATTAATAAAACTTTGATTGTTACTCTGATTTCATCTCTGGGACTATAACGGGTGTGTTTTATATTGTTGTGTTGGGTTATAGAGACGTAATTTATTTTATGTTAAGGAAAGTTCAACTGTTGTGGACAGAATTGGAAACCGTAACCACCGGATCCCGGACCCCGGATCTGGGGGTGTTACATGTTTCTTATGACTACACCATTTTCATCCATCTTATTCCTTAGAACCCATTTTGTTCCAACAATGGTTCTATCCTTTGGTGCAGGCACAAGTTCCCATACTTTGCTTCTTTCAAATTGGTTTAGCTCCTCTTGCATAGCAATTATCCAATCAGGATCCAACAATGCATCTTCAAGTTTCTTAGGCTCAACTTGGGATAGAAAGCAACCATAGAGACATTCATTTAGAGTTGCTCTCCTTGTCCTCACTCCTGTATTTGGATCTCCAATTATCTGATCTGCAGTATGTGATCTATCCCATTTCCTTGTATGTTCAGATTGATTTCTCAGCCTTGATGTTGCTTCATCATCCAGATCATGATCATTTATATTTCCTCCCCCTGTGAAGTTTCCACTAATCACAGGTGTGTCATGGATGCTTGTTTCTTCATTGTTGGTTGACACAGGTTCTTCATTCACTTGAGTTTGTTGGATTGTGGGCTCAACTTCAGTTTCAATCTCCTCATCAGAATCATCTAGATTGTCAAACTTCAAAGGATCTTTATCTTCATCATTGGCTTCTTCTAATCCAGGTAGTTTGCTGTCATCAAATGTCACATCTGTGCTTTCCATAACTTTCTTTTGAGTGATGACATAAACTTTGTATGCAATTCTTTCCATAGAGTAGCCAAGAAAAATTCCTTCAAATGCTTTTGCATCAAACTTTCCAACATATTCTGAGTTGTCTTTTAACACAAAGCATTTGCTTCCAAAAGTATGAACATACTTTAGAGTGGGCTTCTTTCCAGTCATCAAGTTGTAAGGTGTCTTTCCAGTGTTTTTGTTGATGAGGGTTCTGTTTTGGATATAGCATGCAGTGCTCACAGCCTCAGCCCAAAAACATGTAGGCATCTTTGCATCAAGTAACATTGTTCTAGCAGCCTCAATTAAAGTTCTATTCTTTCTCTCAACAACTCCATTTTGTTGTGGAGTCCTTGGAGCTGAGAATTGTTGAGAAATACCATTTTCTTTGCAGAATGCTTCAAGCATGGCATTTCTGAACTCTGTTCCATTATCACTTCTTAATGCAATCACACTTGCATTGTTGGCCTTTCCTTCCTTGTCAATTTTCTTTATATGCTCAATGATTACTTGGGGAGCCTCATCCTTTGATGCCAGCAATTCTACCCATGTATACGTTGTGAAATCATCAACCATCACCAGAGCATACTTTTTCCTTCCTAGTGACATAATATTGACAGGCCCAAACAAGTCCATATGAATTAGTTGTAGGGGCATGGTTATTGATGTCACTGTCTTTGACTTGTGGCTTGATCTTTTCATTTTTCCCTTTTGACAAGCCTCACACACTCCTTCTTGACAGAATTCAAGTGTGGGCATGCCTCTCACTAACTCTCTTTTGACTGGAGAATTAATGCCTTTGAAGTTCAAGTGTGATAGCTTCTTATGCCACAGCCAACTATCTTCATTTGATGCTTTTGAGTAAAAGCAACAAATTTTGTCCTTGTTTGCAGAGTTCATATTGGCTACAAACAGGCTTCCTTTCCTTACTCCAAATAGAGCAAAGTCACCAGTCTTCTTGTGGGTGATCAAACATTCATCTTTGTCAAAATTCACTTTGAAGCCTCTGTCAGTAAATTGACCAACACTCAGTAGATTATGCTTGAGTCCCTTGACCAGTGCTACATTTTCAATGATGACATTTCCAATTTCCAACTTGCCATATCCCAGTGTGTTGCCAATGCTGTCATCTCCAAAAGCAACCATTGGGCCAGTCTTCTCCTCATACTGTGATAGCAGGGCCATATCACCAGTCATATGGTTTGAGCATCCACTGTCCAAAATCCACACGACCTTTCTTTCACTTTCTTTGTCCTGCAAACACAAAGGTATTACTTCTCCTTTGGTACCCAAACAAGTTTGGGTCCATGTGGCTTAGCAACAGTCTTATCATAAACAGCATGCTTATCAATTTTCTTGATGTTAGTCTTCTTGTCACTGTTAGAAGTCTTAGAATCAGGGTTCTTAGACTTAGGTGACAGAGGCACCTTCCTAACTTTAGGAGGACTTGAAGACTTTGTTCTTGTGTAGTGTGTGTGAACATTGTGACTGATGCAACCTTCCATGAATTGTCTTCTCAAATTAAAGCAACTAGTCATTACATTCATGTTACAAGGCATACAATCAAATTTATCACAGAAAGGAGAGTCTCTATGTCTTAAAGGCACAGAGCAATCATAGAATGGTTTAGCAACACTACCAGATGGTTTATTGCATGCATGAGTTAAATGATTATTGCTAAAACAATTTTGACAAACTTTCCTAGGGGCATTTGGCACATAAGCATAATTGTTGTCCTTGTTAATCCCTAATTTGCCATTCCTGTTTTGTTTCTTTTTAGCCACTTTCTTCTCAAACTCATTATTCCCAGCTGAAACAAACTTCACAAATTTCTCAAGTCTAGGTCTACCTCCTACTGACTCCTTAGCTTTGGTTTTGACATTCTCACTCTTAGAGGATGCTTGTTGTTCATTTGATTGTGCTTTATCTTCATCATCCAACATTTGCTTAATGAGTAAGGCATCCTCATCAATCTCAAGTGTTGGTGTTTTAAATATTGGGGTCTCAGCCTTTTTCAAAACCTGAGGCACTTCCTCTTGAACAACAATGTCATCTTCAATGACTGCATAGCCTTTCCTCTGCTTGAGAGTGTCATAATCAAGTCCAATAGCAGCCTTAGGTCTAGCTAGATTTTTCTCATGGTAGGACTGCAATAGACTAGAGGAATTCTTGAATGTTTTCAATTTAAATTCATTTTCAGCTAGTTCATCCCTAAGAGCTTTCTCAACTTGACTAGCACATAGAACCTTATTCTTTAGATATTCGATTTCTTGTTTAAGATTTTCTACTTGCATAGCAGTTAGTTCTAGTTCCTCATTTCTCTTGTTCAACCGTTCATTCTTAGTAGACAGTTTAGCAATCTCTCCATTAGCAGCAGTCATACTAGTATGAATATTAAACATCTCAACAGATAGTTGTTCAACCATAGATTTGTACTCAGAAACAGGCATGTCTATAGTAGTGAGGGATGGTACCTGAGAGTCTAATTCAGATGGTTCTTCCTTGGAGTTTGCCATCAAGGCATAGTTGCAGAATTCTTGTTCTTCTCCATCACTATCAGAATCATCCAAACACTTCCCTTCAGCTATGTAGGCCTTACCTGGTGTATGCTTCTTTAGCAGAGCCTCATACTTAGCTTCAAGCTCAAGAAACTCCTTATCCTTCTTCTTAGGCTTCTTGCATTCACTGGAAAAATGCCCTAGGTCATTGCATCTATAACATCTCACAGATGACCTATCCACATAGCTGGTTTTGAATTTGTTTTTGTTTGCTTTCACAGGTGCCTTGCTCTTGTTGAATGAATGATTTTGAGATCTAGACTTGAAGGGCTGATTCCTCTTAAATATGATGTTTGGGAATTTTCTAGCCATAAAAGCATATGAAGTGTTTTCCATGGCATCCAACTCTTCAAGAGTATAGAACTCATCTTCTTCCTTTTCATCAACAGGTTCAGTCACTTCTTCTTCAGTCTCTTCATCATCTACTATCTCTTCTATTTTTCAGTTAACTTGTAGATGCTTCCAGGTCTTGAACAGATTTGTTGACAATCAAGGCACAGGATGTGTTTATCATTCTGCCTTAGTTGGCTTGGATAGCCCTCTTCTGAAGCAACTCAAGCTCATGAGTTTTTAAAACCCCATAGAGCACATCATATGTGACTTTGTTCAAATCTCTTTCTCTTAGAGATATGACCCTTTGCTCTAGATGGTTTGGTGCAGATAGTAGAAACTTCATGTTTAATTCCTTAGTGCTGTAAACCTTCCCATTTATTTGAAGCTCAGTCACCAACTTGTGAAATCTCTCAAACATATCAGTATTACTTTCTTTGGACTGTGCCATGAAAGCTTCATAGTGTGTGACCAGTATCTATTTCCTATTTTCTCTTACCTCCTCTGTCCCTTCACATAACACCTCGATGTGGTTCCACATGTCCTTGGCTGATGTGCATGATGCTATATTGGCAAACATCGACATATCCATGGAGTCTATGATCAGCAACATGAGATGACTGTCTAGGGCAACCTTTTCCTTCTCTGAGTCCGTCCATTTGGATGGCTCTTTTGCAACATATGATCTAGGAACGACTATTGTGCCCACTGTGGATTCAGCAATTTCTTGTTGTGGTACAAATGGACCATTCTTGAGGATGTCAGGGTAGAGAGGATTCCCAGCTTTGATGAACAACAGCATTTTTATTTTCCAGAGGTTGTAATTCTCTTTGTCGAACTTAGGGACCTTCACCGTACCTGTAGTCTTTGGTGTATTCGAACTCATGATCGTTTTCTGTTTAGATTAAACAGCCTGCTCTTATACCACTTGTTGAGTATTGAATACAGTAAAAGAATACAGAGGGGGGGTGAATGGATTCTTGAACTTTTCTTTGGACTTGAAATCTTTGCAACAAGATATGTGTTGAGTGTGTGAGATATGTAAGTGCAGATAACAAAGACAAACACAACACAATATCACTTTAATCTAATATTTTATTAGATAAAGATTTTGCTACAATCTGTGAATACAAATGATAGTATTCTCAGCTTCGTTTTTCTTAGAGAGATATTTCTTGTGATGTATCTTGAAAAATTTATCTGCTAAGGAAGTGAGGCTGTATCCCTATAGACATGGATACACCAACTTACTACAAATAAGGTAGGTAAAACAAACTACTTTCCAGTATGTCTATCTCATTTGAGTAAGAGTCCAAACGGCTACAGATTTGACTTTGCAAAGCCTGTTCAGATCCACTTCTTTAGCTCCTTGTCCCTTTGTCTTATCTCTCCAAGCTTCTTTGTAGGATTTCCAATGTGCTTTATAGTACATAGTCAAATAAAGCGTCTTGGCTTGTTGCAGGTTTCTGACTTGTACAATTCTTCAGTATTTTGTCTCCAAGAATGTATTCGAGAAGTGGCTAAGTGATTGATTCGAGAACTCGAATTGACTTAATCGATAACTCTGAGTTCTCGAATAGCGTTATTTTGACATATCGAATCACTTCTCGAATAGCTCTTTTCTCTGGGACTCCTTGAGATATCGAATAGAGCATTTTGACATATCGAATCCCTGAGATGTCGAATAGCTTCTTTAGTCCTTGAAATATCGAATAGAGCATTGACTTGTTGACTCTTAGAGAACTCGAATGATGCTTTGACTTGTTGACTCCATGAGTTCTCGAATAGTGTAATAGACATATCGAATCTCTGAGATATCGAATGAGATATCGAACAGTGTATTCAGAGATATCGAATAGTGTCTTCTGAGATATCGAATCTCTGACTTCTCGAATGTTAGACTTCTCGAATAGACAAATGTACTTCTCGAATTGGTACTTAGGCAAATTCTTCATTCCTTCAAATCCCAACTGTGATTATTTGGCAGTCTTTATCTCCTTGCTTGAGGCATGAACCTTGGAACTTCTTTCAAGCATTATTCTTGACTTTATAAGTACAGTAACACAACTAGAATTTGATGCCTATTACAAGTAAAGAACAAATAGAAACTCTACAACTAGAGGTTCCCTCAGTTAAGAGGTCATGTAGGTAATGCATAGCATTACACATACTTAGGCTTGTTATTAAATGTATTCAGGCATGCCTCTGTGACTAACATAATGGGATATTGTAAGAGTGTTATTATATGAGCGTAGGTGGTTAAGTGGAATATATTCTGATAATGATCCTTTTCATGTTTATAGAGACTTCGGGAGAGCCACGAGCTATACTTCCGACTTACAGAGATCGAGGCTAGATCTTTCTATCTCTACTTTGAAAATTATTTATCTTCGGAATAAAAATGATATCATGGAATATATATATATATATATATATATATATATATATATATATATATATATATGTGATGCTATTGTTGCTATGTTGCAAAGAATATATTTCCTTAATTTTGGGAAATTAAAGAGAGATGGATATGATTTATGAAATATGGATATATAGATGATTACGAATGGAGCGAATATGCTCTATGGTAAAAGAGATATGAAAGGGAATGGTATCACTTGTTATCTAGGGTTATATGGTTTATAATACTATATTAAAAATATTCTTTTTGAGTATCAGTGGTTTAATAAATATTATTTGAATATTATTTACTACTCTTAAAATAGACGGAATATTTTATGAATATAAAAGTATATTTGATTTCTTGAATATGAAAGAGATGTCTGGATCATAATCAAAGCATTATGTTATATATATATATATATATATATATATATATATATATATATATTATAGAAGTAATGTGCTAGAATGGAAATGATATGAGTGAATGATACGTGGAAATGAAAGCGAGAAAATGGAAATGTGGAATGATATTTTATAAATGGAATAATGATTTGACAAAAAAGGGAAATAGCAACAAAAAGCGTAGGAGGCTGTGTGCGACACAGTCCAACAATCAATATTTTATCTCGGCCCAAGAGTTGCTGAAGGAGGATGTAGTGGTGTACCTTCCTCCAGGGGGATGTAGTGGTGTACCTTCCTCCTTCTACCAGTAGTAAAAAGGACGGGTACGGAGGGCGACTGATCATCGTTGTTACGGATTCGGCAACAGTGAAAATCCCCAAAACTTGAAAGAAAGAGTTGGAAATGATTTTCAGATTTCTATACTGAAAACAGAATAATGATATAAGATGATGGAATTATGGTTACAGATGAAGAAAAACTGATATTATATTATTTTAGATTTCTTTCTTATAATAGTAAGTGGATGATGTATTATTAAATAAGAGCTTTATTCTTCCTTAAAGATTATAATTGGTTTCTGCTTATATATGCATATATATGTATACCTGTTCACATTCTAAATTCCAGTTACAATATTATCTTGCTGAGCTATTATAGCTCACTCTTGCTACTTATGTATATAGCAGCTAGGTCCCATGCTGATACTACGCACTACACCCCGCAAGAGGGTAAGGGAAAGGCGACCTTTTGAGCGAGTGCTGGCGACCATCCCCGAGGTAGTGACAAGCGAAAGGGGCTTAGTAGACTTATGTAAATTAAGTGTCTAAGTTTGTAATAAACTTTTGGTTGTTGAAATGCTTCTTGTAGAAGTATTATTCAATAACAATGTACTTAGTAGAATTCTGGGTTGTAATAACTGTTAACTTTCAACTTTTAATATTGTGGATGTTGTTCTATGAGCATATGACTGGTGTGTGTGTGTATTAATGTGGGGTCAATTGCATAAATATTAAGTTATAAAAAAAAGACTCAAAAGATTTTGATATTGATCGAAAATTGGACCGTGATGACATGGATCCTTGACCCCGGATCTAGGGGTGTCACAGATGGTATCAGAGCTAAGAGTCATAATGCTCAAGAACAAGAGTAATAATAATAATTGTATCTGTAATAATATAAATTGTGAACTTCCATCGAGTTCAAGGGTGGTATATCGCAGATAGTTTTATTTTAAGAATTGATTAAAATTTTATAGATTATTACAAATAGAATTTTATGTTTTATTATAGGGATCAGAGATGGGAGAGCCGAGTCGAGACCCTCAGTGGTTAGGATTGTCAGAGCAGGAGCTTGTAGATCTACAGCTAGCCGGGGTAGAGGTTCCCGAGTATGCGATCGATGACCTCAGGGAGAGACGTCGAGCGGCAGCCAGAGAGAGATGTAAGCAGAGACTGAGAGAGGAGGCAGAGGAGCGTAGACAGAGAGATGCTGTAGCCATAGTGCCATACATTGGTAGACCTTCTACAGGATCTGATGAGGTAGGTCCTTCTAGAGTGAGATTGGAGATTCCTAAGGAGGAGAGGCCGTTACGTAAGAGGCCTAGGTTGTCAGTCATAGCTGAGGAGGAGGAGGAAACTGAGTGGACCGATATCCATATGATACCTACCCCTGCCTTGCCTATTCCAGTACCATCACTAGTCCCATCTCCCTCACCAAGTCCTGGCCCTCTAGAGGATCCAGCTGAGTCATTCACTCTGCCCGGACATTTTATCTTTCCAGAGGATGAGATAGAGGAGGATCCGCCTGAGGATGCAGATATCGAGTCTATTCTTCCATCTCCACCATTTGCACCTCCACCACCTCCACCTGTACAGGCACCTGTCCCAGCTGCTATGCCCCCTCAGGAGGCACCCTTACCGACAGGTGATTCACTACCAGCCATTCTGTTGACGGAGTACTTTGCCCTACAGGGTCAGCTGGAGGAGTCCCGCCGGGTGATAGACACACTGATGCAGAGGTCAGAGAGAGGGAGAGGGGGTATCATTCCTGATGGTATATCCTTGGGATTAGTGAGTGTTGAGTTGCGGGCCCTGGGTGACATTAGGAGGCTATTAGCTGATAGAGGAGACCCAGAGTGGAGGGCTGCGATAGTGGATACAGTCACGTCTATGGTAGTCCAGATCCGAGACATTATTAGGGCAGGACTGTGAGTCGGGGTAGTAGTCTACGTCACTAATCAGACTAGTCATCTTACTGATGTCTTTTTGGGGGATTAGTTTAGTTGGTTGCTGTTTTAATCCCAGTCTTATTGGAAGATAGTTAGTAGCACTTTTGTTGTAGCAGATTAGTAAGTACGGTTATGTTTGTAGGTTTCGAACCAGGTACCCTATGATGTAAAATATTAGTAGTAAAAGACGTTGTACCCAAGTTGTAAAATATTTATGTAAATTAATGAAGTTTGTGCATTCTATCTAAATTTTTACTGCATTTTAATATTAAATGTTGAGATTCAAAAATATTGATGTATAAAAGGTGATTGACTTAATGAAAAGGTTTTCGTGTTGAGGGCGATACACTTACTTACTAAAGTTATAATATAACTAGATGCAAACCGTGTGATAAGAATATTGTGATGTGCAAATGAGTTAATTAACGATATAATTGTGTATATAGAAATGATGTATATTGTACCCCAAATTCGGGTAATTAGTAAAGACTATTGTTATGTACAGAACTATGCCGCCTAGACGTGATAATAGAGCGAATGCAAGGGGAAATGAGAGAGACGAAAGAAGTCAAAATATAGAAGGTAATAGACTGAATGAAAATGCTCATAATGAAGAAAATCATGAAGAAGAAGAAGAGGAATCAACTTGCCAACAAGGAAATCCGGGAGGCAATCCCTTTAACCAATTCATGGAACTATTAAGGCAGAATTTAGCTAATCCACAGAATCCTCAACAACCACCTGTTCTCCCAAATCAGGCAGCAAATTCCTTTCGTGCCTTTAAGTCATTAAAACCCCCAGAATTTGAGGGAACCACTAACCCATAGTAGCCAAGGCGTGGCTAAAAGAAATGGAGAAAATTTTCGAGATACTGAGGATAGAGGAAGATCAGAAAATAGTCTTTGCAGCCTATCTTTTAAAGGGAGAGGCAAATTACTGGTGGGAAGCTAAAAAGAATCTAGAAGGAGCGGGAGTGATAACCTGGGAGCGTTTCACTAGGGTATTTTTAGATAAATATTCTCCTAGGTATCTAGAGAACCAAATGGAAATAAAGTTTCTGGAATTAAAACAGGATAACCTAACAGTAGCAGAGTATGAAACTAAATTTACAGAACTGTCGAGGTTTGTTCCCGAGTTTGTGCGTACTGAAGAACAACGAGCGAAAAGGTTCCAACAAGGATTGAAACCATGGCTACGGACGTGAGTGGCACCATTTTAGTTGACTGATTATGCTGCAGTCGTCCAGAAGGCATCTATTATAGAAGCCGAGAGTGAACAAAACCAAATAGGTCGAGAGAATAAGAAAAGAAGATTTGAGGGCCCGAAAGGAGGTTCAATTGAGGGAAGCTACTTTAACAAAGGAGGTAGAGGACAAAAATCTCAATTTGTGGGAAAGTCGGGGGGTAACAAAAATACTAGTGAGACGGTAAATCAGGGTGGTAAATCTTCAGGAACATTTCAGTCCAATCAATCACAATCACCATTCCCAGATTGTAACGTGTGTGGTAGGAAGCATTCGGGGGTGTGTAGAATGTTAGGGGTAACTTGCTTCAAGTGTGGACAGAAAGGACATTTTCAGGAGAGGTGTCCATCGGTCGATAGGAGTGCCATCAAGTGTTACCAGTGTGGAAAACTAGGACACCTTGCTAGAGATTGTCGTTCCGATGGGTCGTCCGCACCAGGGCAAAGTATGACTGCTTCAAATAGGCCTACTGCTAGAGTGTACAACATGACCCTAGGAGAAGCGTTGAAGAAACCAGATGCAGATACGGGTACTTATTTTCGATTTAAAATTTTAGTGTAAGTGTTTGGTTAGGGATCGATTTAATTCATTAATAGGGTAAATAAGTTAATAAAATAGGTAAGAATAATCTATCTGTTAGGAAGTAAGATATGCCGACTCAGTGAGGAAGAATAAGGATATTTTGTGGGAAAAAAAAACATAACCTTGTAGGACACGAATAGGAAATATATATTATGAATAATATTTTCTTACAATTGTTTCAAGGAATAGCATTATAAGACTAGTTTCTGGAGGATTTTACAGAGACGGGATGTATTAAGATAAAGTACTAATATTTTATGTCATGATAGAGATCAGAATATGGCCAAACCATAAGTGAGATACACTACCATTCAGAAAAGGCCAATGTGGTGGCGGATACCCTTCGTCGAAAGTGGAAGGAGAGATGAGATAATATAGAATGACTGAAAACAGGAAGTGATTTTTCAGTAAAAGTACTGCTATTGATAAACTAAATGGCATGTTGATGAATGACAAGAAAGTTTATATTGGTATATCTTTGCGCAGACAAGATAGAGATATTATGAAAGGAAAAGTATAGAGGAAGTAGTGTGGAAGTTAGGAGGTGTGAATGAAAAAGGGTACCTATGGACATTTCCAATGTGATTCCGGGACGGAATCCTTTTAAGGGGGGAAGACTGTAAAAACCCTAACTTTAGAAATGCTACAGTGGTCACATGAATAGTAAATTTTGAGGATTTAGGGAAATGGTATGTAAGTACTCTATACTTGAAATGGAAAACGAGTAAACAGAAACCATATTAGTATTGTACTAGGAAAATAAGTGACTCGAAATGACGATAGATTTCAGAAATTCCTGAATACAGATTTTTGAGGATTTTGAGTTCGAATGAGCTTCTATTTTATTAGATATTAAGGAGCATAGAAATATTAAAGGATTTATATTTTAAGGAATTAGTGAAATTAGATTAAACCAAGGCGAGAGCAAGTCAAGGAAATGTCAAGGGAATTTGGATTTTTAAACGGTTTCAAAATCACTTGGAAAATGAGGTATATTCGAAACGAATCGTAATTAGTCGAATATGGAGACTAAACAACCAAGATTAATATCATTACAAGGATATGTACTACATTACTAACAACCAAAATCATTAAAACATTAACTAGAAATCAAGAATCAAGTATGCTAGATCATCATCCATTACATCATCCCTACATCACATTCCACTCACATTTCTTAAAGATTAATTTGTAATATTACTTGATAATTATCCACAAAACATAACAAATATCTACCAAAAGTAGATTAACCAAGGATAAGACCAAAACATCACAAAAATCTCTCCCCACCCACCCACCAAGCTACATTCGGCCATTGAAGAAAAAGGGAGGAAATAGAAAATCAAAACCATAGTTCCAAGTCATCTAAAATCAAGGGAAAATTCAAGGAGCTTGCTTGGTTATAGGTTAAGGTATGCTATGAATCCTAGCTTCTAAATCCATTCCATCTTTGAGAAATAAAATCATGAAGGTGATGATGAATAGTGAATGAATAGTAACTTATATGGATTTTATGTTTTGTTTTGAAATATTAAGGTGTGTTAAGGTTGTTTAAAGGTGTACCAAGGACTACAAGCATATATTAAGAGTATTAAACCTTCAAAGAAGGTATAATCTCTTCACCCCTCTTGAGTTTTATGATGAATATTAATGGTATTAGTGGTTATAAGTGATGAAATCATGATTATATATGTGTTTAAAAGTGTTTTTATGGTATATGAAAGGAGTATGTGCTTGTAACCATGGTTGTTAAGATTACCACATGGTGTAGGTGATGGTGTATAAGGTGGATGATGGATTTGGAGGAGTTGAATTTTGGAAAGTATGAAAATATAGCCGTTATAATGCCCGATTTTCGTTAAACCAAATAGATGCCCTGTTTTTAGCACCCAGGCTCGTACGGTAGGTTTCTGTCCAGAGCACCCACTGATCATGAGAGGGTAGAGCTTGGTTCATAGATCGTTTTGATATAAAGTACGTTAAAATCTGATGAACGGTTTAGGAGAAAAGTCAGTTTTAGTGAAAAACGTTCGAGAACCGAGAAAGCGTAATTGTATCAACTTTGAGGCTTTAATTACCATATTTAAACATTTTTAAAAGTTATAAAATTTTGGGATAGTGTAGTAGGGTGGTCAGAGGACCCTTGACAGTTAGCCTTGCATTAAAATTCGGAATCTTTATTTTCTGAGAATTTTTACAGTCGAGAGTAGTTGTTAAGGAAAGAATGTAAATCGTTAAGAACTTTAATCGGGAATAAGAATGGTTAAGTCCTCAAGACCTTTTGAGATAGTAATGGGATATTGTAAGAGTGTTATTATATGAGCGTAGGTGGTTAAGTGGAATATATTCTGATAATGATCCTTTTCATGTTTATAGAGACTTTGGGAGAGCCACGAGCTATACTTCCGACTTACAGAGATCGAGGCAAGATCTTTCTATCCCTACTTTGAAAATTATTTATCTTCGGAATAAAAATGATATCATGGAATATATATATATGTGATTCTATTGTTGCTATGTTGCAAAGAATATATTTCCTTGATTTTGGGAAATTAAAGAGAGATGGATATGATTTATGAAATATGGATATAGAGATGATTACGAATGGAGCGAATATGCTCTATGGTAATAGAGATATGAAAGGGAATGGTATCACTTGTTATCTAGGGTTATATGGTTTATAATACTATATTAAAAATATTCTTTTTGAGTATCAGTGGTTTAATAAATATAATTTGATTATTATTTACTACTCTTAAAATAGACGGAATATTTTATGAATATAAAAATATATTTGATTTCTTGAATATGAAAGAGATGTCTGGATCATAATCAAAGCATTATGTTATATATATATATATATATATATATATATATATATATATATATATATATATATATATATATATATATTATAGAAGTAATGTGCGAGAATGGAAATGATATGAGTGAATGATACGTGGAAATGAAAGCGAGAAAATGGAAATGTGGAATGATATTTTATAAATGGAATAATGATTTGACAAAAAAGGGGGATAACAACAAAAAGCGTAGGAGGCTGTGTGCGGCACAGTCCAGCAATCAATATTTTATCTCGGCCCAAGAGTTGCCGAAGGAGGATGTAGTGTTGTACCTTCCTCCAGGGGGATGTAGTGGTGTACCTTCCTCCTTCTACCGGTAGTAAAAAGGACGGGTACGGAGGGCGACTGATCATCGTTCTTACGTATTCGGTAACAGTGAAAATCCCCAAAACTTGAAAGAAAGAGTTGAAAATGATTTTCAGATTTCTATACTGAAAACAGAATAATGATATAAGATGATGGAATTATGGTTACAGATGAAGAAAAACTGATATTATATTATTTTAAATTTCTTTCTTATAATAGTAAGTGGATGATGTATTATTAAATAAGAGCTTTATTCTTCCTTAAAGTTTATAATTGGTTTCTGCTTATATATGCATATATATATGTATACCTATTCACATTCTAAATTCTAGTTACAATATTATCTTGCTGAGCTATTATAGCTCACTCTTGCTACTTATGTATATAGCAGCTAGGTCCCATGCCGATACTACGCACTACACCCCGCAAGAGGGAAAGGGAAAGGCGACCTTTTGAGCGAGTGTTGGCGACCATCCCCGAGGTAGTGACAAGCGAAAGGGGCTTAGTAGACTTATGTAAATTAAGTATGTAAGTTTGTAATAAACTTTTGGTTGAAATGCTTCCTGTAGAAGTATTATTCAACAATGTACTTAGTAGAATTCTGGGTTGTAATAACTGTTAACTTTAAACTTTTAATATTGTGGATGTTGTTCTATGAGCATATGACTGGTGTGTGTGTGTGTATTAATATGGGGTCAATTGCATAAATATTAAGTTATAAAAAAAAAGACTCAAGAGATATTGATATTGATCGGAAATTGGACCGTGATGAGCTGGATCCTTGACCCCGGATCTAGGGGTGTCACACGAACTTTACATTCAAAGTCGTAACTTCTTTTCGAACTTGGAGTCGGGTAAGAGGCCGAGTAGCGTCGGTCCATCCCATTGGCCTAACCGTTGGCCGGGGAGATCTAACAGGGCTATAGATAAGTAAATCCGTCAGCTCTTCCTTCTACCGGTAGTAAATCTAAATTGAGCTGTACAATCTACGATTGATCATCGTAAGGATTGGAACAGCGGGCGCGGTGAATACTCCAGCATTAGTTCATATTCAAGTTCTTTTATTTTCTGCAACATTATCATTGTTGGAAGTATTGGAAAAGTATTCAGGGTTAGAATTGCAATATTTTTTCCTGCAAGTTCCTCTTTTATGATAAATGATAATATCTGGATTATGTTTGACATAGCAGATATTCCCACCTATATATGCATTTTGAGTTACCTTGTAACTTCATCGTTTATGTTATACTTGCATCATTTCCGTAAATGCATGGCATATGGTTTGCAAGATACTTTTGAACTGTTATATATTATCGATCAGTTATACATTATTGTTGGTGGGTTATTGCTCACCCTTGCTTTATTATTATATCACAACAACAGCTAGACCAGATGACTCGCACAAGGCGCACTCGACGCTGGCAAGGACGATGAGACTACCAGAGCCGAAGAGAAAGCTATTGGTAGGATAGATTCCTTCTTTCAGTACCAAGTATATGGGCTAGTATGACTTATGCAAATGGATGGCAAAGAGTATGTATTTATATTGTAATTCTTTTGGGTTGTAAGAACTCCAAATATGATTAATAAAATTTGATTGTTACTCTGATTTCATCTCTGGGACTATAACGGGTGTGTTTTATAATGTTGTGTTGGGTCATAAAGATGTAATTTATTTTATGTTGAAGTAAGTTCAAGTATTGTGGACAGAAATGGAGACCGTAACGACCGGATCCCGGATCTGGGGGTGTTACAAAGAAGAAGCATGAGTTAGGCAGCCGTCACCCGCGCTTGATCCCACCAGCCGCCTAGACTATTTTGCGGTTGGATATATTTATATTAATAAATATTTTATTTATTTAGAAAATTATATTTATAAATATCTAATAATATTAGATATTTATTTTTATAATTTCTGAATTAAATAATTATTTATTAATTAAAGATTATAAGGTGTGCCGGTTAAAAAGCATTTCTACGGAGCCCGTTAAAAAACAAAATGTTGGCACGTGAATTGTTGTAAACAAATTCAGTTTGAAAAGCAAATGTTAGGCAAACAAATAGTTGCCTGCGCGTGAGCCACCAACCGCTGACTCCGGGGTTTTTTGCTAATGTAGGCTAATTTCTCTTATAAATAGGAGTGTTTTCCATAAGTTTTAATACACCTCTCGACTGAATATTCAGTTTTATTCTCTCAATTTTCATCACCTTCTTTTGTAATTTCAGTTGTATTTTATGCACTTTAATTTTTTGCAAATTTAGTATAAGTTTTATTTTGGTTAAAGATTTTAAGGAGATTACTTGGAGTGTTATTCTCTTTCATTGTAAGCTATTTCGGTTCTATTTTCTAAACTCTCGTAATTTCATATTTAATTTATACAATTTTCTACCATGTTTTCAGTTAATTCCATGATGACGATCCGTTCAATTATGAACTAATCGCCGTCATGGGATTCTAATGGATTTATTTATGTAGTTTAGTAATTCGATCCCTTAATAATTTTTATTATGATAAAAACTCAGATTGCCTAATGTGGTTGCGCTTAATTTATTAGATGCATAGCTAACATCTAAATTATTAATTCCTAATGAATGCAAAAGTGTATTTAGAAATTTAGAATTTGCCATGTTAGCATAGGTTCGTAATTATCATGTACATTTACGATAAGTGGTGGGATTTTGGATCACACCGCCCTATGTAGTCATAATAAAGGAATTTATTCGTAAATCAATTATGTTTTCAAATCTTATAGACATATAGGGTCTAAGCATAAACGGCACGCAACTTCTATCTTTTTAAGTGGATGTTCGTGTGGTTTGATATAAGTTAAGGCTGAAAGGCGCTTATGTTAGTTTCGTGTTCCCGGCTAGCTTTCGTAATTATCAAATAAAATTGAATTAAGGCATCAATTCTAAATGAAATAAGTAATGAAATTAGAATCCCATGTTTTTCTCACATATTAAATCTCGTTTAATTAAATCAAGTAGTTCGAATTATTTAGTATTATTATTTTGATAAATCAATTAGAATAATAAAACAAACTCCTCTTTTATATTAATTCAAGCAGTTTGTTGTTTAATCATACGCCGTTGCATAAGCACTATTTCTGAACAAACACCAAGTCTTCGTGGGATCGATCTTATTATATTACTTGTGACCGCGTACCCTTGCGTAGTTAGTTTTCGAACCAACAAGTTTTTTTCCTTATGATCTCTAATACTTAATTACCAAGATTTGTCACTGAATTACTCGAGTTAAGGGGGTTCAATTTCAATTACGAACTTGCATGTACGGTTTCAAACCACTTTTAGTAAATCGGCCATAATTCCTAAACCGTAAGTCCGTTTGCTTCGATTCTTTCGCCAAAACGATCTATGACTCGAGATCTTCAAGGGTATGTCATACAATTAACCAGTTTAGACATTTAGAGCTACTGTTATGCACAGTTTTCAAGATTTAACGAAAATTTGGCATTACGACTGCTATAACTCGGATATTTCCAAAATTAAAACACTCCAACAATCATGGTTTCCACTCTAAACCACATATACATGATAATTACCATAGAACTGAGGCCAAGCACTGCCTTTCCATTCTCACTAACTAGTTTAACATATAACAAAGCTTAATCACATCTCTAGGAGTTATACATGCATATATCATCCAAAACTCCATAAAAACTCAAGATTCAAGCTAGGGTTTCAAGTGTTATACCTTCCTTGGAGTGTGTAGTAGCCATAATAATCCTTATATAGTCCTTGTATAACCTTAAGATAGCTTGAATCATCCAAATCAAGCAAGAAAACAAAGTTAGTTTCTAAGGGTTACTATTCATCATCACTTTTGTAAAAATCATAGAAAATCGAAAAATAAGATTTTAGCTCTCAAATTTTTACCACATCTTGGGCTCTTCATAAGATTTGTTTTAAGCTATATATCATGAGATTTGAAGCTTGGTAGCTATGGTTTTGAACCAATTTTTCCCGCTGGACAGAAACTGTCAAGAATAGGCAGTTTGGCTTCTTCAACTTGGGGAGGAGATTTGACTAGGCTCTACTCATTAGATTTCCATGAAATTTTGAACGAACCTTACCCACGGAGTGGAGAAGCTATGATTAAAATTTGGTGATTTTAGAATGGGTAGAAGTGGAGATATGAATTTTTCTCTTGAGAGTGTTTTTGCTGGGCAGTTTAGAGAAATGAGAGAAATGGAGTTGTTTTTCTTGCTTTGCTCTCATCCTTGTATTATTGTGATGCCTTTAGATATTTTCTAGCATAAAGCTATTTTATTAAAGTGCTTGTGTCATGGATGAGGTATTTGGATGGACAAATGTCTTGATCTTGTGGTTAGATGATGAAATGAAGCTAAGTACTTTGTTTAAATCTCTAAGTTTGCTAGTTACTCATGTAACTACTTGGTTACTTGATATTATCCATTAGCACATGCATGTATCTTGATCCCCTGCTTGTTTCTTTGTTCGGTTATTGCTTAATTCATTGATCGTTCGGAGGAATATCTCGAAGATTTCTAGTTAATTCTTGAATATTTATACTATCATTCTCCATTCTCTTTAATAATTCTTGAACCTATACTCCTTAAATCCTTTCAATAATTCCTTAAGTCTTTCAGTGTCCAGGGAAATCTCGGGGAAAATAAAAGTGCAATTTTTCAGAATCCAATAACTTTTACATACACTCTTTTTCCCCATGGATCATTAATACGAACTCAGAAATCCGTTCCAAATACTTTTATATAGTGTCGTCTTATAATATTCCTATTTCCACCAAAAACACTATTCATCACTTATTCTCTCTTTATTCCTTTTTAATTAGAAAAATGTGCTCGCGCTTTCCCGAGCGTTCCGTAATCCTTTTACGGAACCACTGGACTTATACTAGATATCGATTTGGATGACATGAGAATACTTCCTCTGTTTGTATGCCATATCCTACTTTCTTGATGATAGATTATTCTTACCTAAGTTGTCAACCCATTGCATTCTTCATGACATATAAATATTGGAATCCATATCCATTCCATAATAAAAGTTTTAATTCATACCAAAAATCAGGGTTCTTACAATCCTCCCTCCTTAAAAGAATTCCATCCCGGAATCAGGTAGGAAACAAAGAGTCGTTTGTTTGTCGTTTCACTTTTCAGCTTCCCGGTCAATTCTTAGTCGTTCTACCCTTTCTCAGCACATCTACTGGTGCTACAATACATACTTTATCCTCTTTTCCCCATCAACTTTGCTACTTTTCGTACAACACACTATCCGGGTTATGCTCTTACTGAGTCCTGTACTATAATACTTATTGATATCTGCAGTGATATTGGTATCACTATCGCACTGTGAATTCGGAGGTAACCTCGCTTGCACTATGCATTTCCTGATCGCTTTAATCTTCGCAATCTCGATCAATATAGAGAAGTGGAAAGATTTGTTGAGAGATCACTAGGATCAATGAACATTTGTTATATTGCATTGTTAGTACAGAAGGGGGCCAGCCTTTAGTACTTGAAAAACAATTAAACAAGTTATGGTATTACACTTAAACTTCTATCACACAGACAGATAGTCACGTTTCAGTACCTCCCCTCATTAAAGGGTTGTTCTTCTCAATTCAAAAAAGAAGATGAATAAGAGAGAGGAAAAGAAAAGAATTTCAAAGAATTATAGAAAATTTTCATGATTGCAAAATATTATACTTAGAATTTACCTCTGAACTATAGAGGTTCATTAGAGAAGAAAAATAATCGTATTCGTATCAAATACTACTTTATCGTAATCTCACGTGTCAAAATATCCTCGCTGCTCTGTCCATCATTCTATAGACCTATACTCTTGTTTAATCTTAGCAACACTCACTTTTGGAAAATACTTCAACCTCTCAGGTTAAATCTTGGATTTCTCGCTTGACATCATTGGTACTGACATTCCATGCCACGCTACTAGCTTTTTCATATTTATAATATTAACACTATCAGGTGGTCATCCCAAGAATTCATTAGAAAGCCAATTCATTAATCCAGTCAAAACATTCCTTGCTTCACATTCCATAGTTACTTTCCCAGTCTTTTCTTTATCAATCACATCCTTCTTATTATCTGATTCCTATTCACTTCTGTTATTTACCTCCACCGTCATCTCTTTATTGAGACATCTTTCGCACGTGGCACCTTCTTATTGGTATCCCGTCACATTTACTCTATAATCATCATATTATTCCAATTTACACTCTCCGAAATGAATCTGGCCGATTTCTTTAACTTAGATCCAATATAATCTACTTCTGCTAAACTTGTTTCTCAATCACTTGTTCTTTTCCATCCGTGATTTTCCACAGGTTGTTCTTCGTAAGTCAGACCGTGTCGTATATCTACCTGTTCGTACTTTTATCATTTGTCGAGCATCTGCATTTTACTAGCATAGCCTTACCACATGAAACACGTTACGATCATGCTATAAGTTTTGGGGGTAAAGCTGGCTCGAATGCCACCTTCCGAACACCTTTAAATTCTCAGATGGCCCAATAAATCTCTGGCTCAACTATCCTTCTCTCCAAGTCTCATTAATTCTTTCTACGAGAATACCTTTAGCATCATGAATCTCCAACCTCGCATTCTCTATCTTGTTTGCGCAGAAATACACTAACATAAACTTGCTTGTCATTCATCAACATGCCATTTAGCTTATCAATAGCAGCACTATCTTTATCTTTGCGTTGTCATCTACTTTCTTAGAAGAATCACCACTATATTATTGTAGTCCATTGTTGAATCACCATCGTTTGCTGTTTACGTAGTGCTTTAATGGTTAATCAGACGAGTTTCATAATTGTCATATCCAAAATTCTCTAGGAAGATGAACTAATCACTATTTCTTATTCATAAGGAATACTTCCTGAACTTGATGTAGATATTAATGAAGCAGATAAAATTGCAGAAGAGCTTCAATCACCGTAGCTATGCCAGGTTGATGAAATTGTTAATCAGATATCTTCAGTAGAAGACTGGAAACTTAGCGGTTTACTTAATCAATTTCGTATCATGGTCCTAGTTTACCTCAAAATAGGACCTCCTAAGGTGTGTAATTTGCTTAAGACGATATCAAGAATCGAATCTTTACTTAAACTATTCTTATGGTTGCTTCTTACACAATCATCAGAAGGAATGTAAATCCTCCACCATAATATGTCCTTCGAGTCCTTCTTAATATCATTTTGTTTCTATGGTATGAGCATCTATAATTACTCCTCTATACTTAAAGTGTCGGCCACCTCATTGGCCTTTCTTGATAACAACAAATTATTGCAATCAATGTTTTCTGGATCTATTCCAACTCAAATTTTCCTACCTCATTCCCATCACTGTTAGGTGAAAGTATTCTTCCTTAGACTCTGCTGAAGGAGAAAATATATCAGTCCTTTTTCCATAAGTCATTGCTTCCACCTTTCCGTGTGAACTTTATCACGGTTACTTTCAATCGTACCTAGGATATTTCTTCTCTTATTCCTTTCTTGTTCTAGGATAATCTTAACCTTCATTGGTTCATTCCATACCTCATCATGGTTTCATACATGCCTCATCTGGCATTATTGTTATTGTGTCATACATTCTCTACCAAACTTCTATTTTGAAACTCAGAATATTACCTTTTTCCTTGTAAGGTTT
The DNA here is from genome assembly GCA_036435485.1 of Saposhnikovia divaricata. Classification (NCBI taxonomy): domain Eukaryota; kingdom Viridiplantae; phylum Streptophyta; class Magnoliopsida; order Apiales; family Apiaceae; genus Saposhnikovia; species Saposhnikovia divaricata. Next base: position 132,541,895 of record CM071600.1, read on the forward strand.
CTTAGGTCATCCTTATCATTCCTCCTGTATTTTCTAGGTACAGGGTATATCAAAATATCACTAATCGATCCTATAACAATTCTATCAGTGTACTTTCCAAAACTCCTTTCAATAAATTCTTAGAGGTTATTGTTACCTTAGTCAATCCAACTTATATCATTTGAATTCACAATGTCTTTATTAGGGGTAATGCCATCTTTTGTACATCCCCAGGGTTTGTCTTAATTTATGGATATTCTATCCTCAATTATTTTCAAGAAACGCTTACATCTTGTAATTGACAATCAAGTCATATTTCCTTTTTAAGGGTCCACTTTCAACCTTTCTCCTCTTGATACTCTATAGGTAGTTTAATACTGACCCTTTCTTTCAAATGGATGTTCTGGAAGATATTGGTCGTGTTCAACGTGAATCTCTTAGTACCTATCACTCTTCTTGAGGACATTAAATTTCAGACAACATTTATGCATCATACGGCACTATCTTGGACAATCTTCATAACCTTCATTGATCACTTTCCTCACTTATAACACATCCATGGTATTTATAAAATCCCATCATCATGTATCTCAATTCATTCTACTTTTCTTTCTAGTTCATAAGCTGGTCAAACATATACACCTAAATCACTTTACTGTATATCAAAGTCCTCGAGGTTGGCGCTTGGTTAGAAGCAACCCCGCTTTGTCCCTACATCGATGGTCTTGTCACTTTATGATCCTTCTGTGACATTGCCCCAACTGGACACACTAAAATATATGAGTTTGGGGATTAGCTACTAGCATTACTTTTGTAGCAATTCCCTCCATCGTCCATAGCGAAGACAATTATCTGGGACAGGTTACGCTTATCCACATACTTTATCCTGTGTATTCTTCAACCTTTTCTTTATTTTTATCTTCAACTTCTATTATCAATCCCACGTGCTACACAAGCTTACGCTTTTGGCATAATAACCTTTTCATTTAAGTCAATCCCGAAACTCCTCAGTCCGTTTTGGTCCTTAAGTACATTTCCCCCTTTACCATCCAATCCCAACTTCATCATTTTATTTCTACAATCAATCGCAATAATCGGGGTCTGTGCACCAACCCATATAGCGACTACCTTACCCAATCCACAAGGTTCGCCCCAGTTTCTACTCTATTCAATGACGTTCTCTGATAATCAGAAAGACAAGTTCACCCGAATCTGGTGAACCGTGCTGTCCGAACACATCCACAATTTCTCTGCCGAGCTGCATAAGCACGCCACCTAAACCTATATGAGGTGCATCATCATATATCAGAAAATCTTTCTTCTTCCATTAGTCAATGCCAACGCTGGGTTGCCTCCGATTCCTCTTTAGCTCCAGGAAGATTTTCTTACATTATCATGTTCATTCAAACTTCTTTGTCTTACAAAGAAGTCAGGTTACGGGACTGCAATCTTTGTAAAGCCCTGAACAAATCTTTGGTAATACCTGGTAAATCGTATGAAATTTCTCACCTTAGTCGGTGTGGTTGGCCTTTCCCAATTGAAACTGCCTTTAAGTCAGCGGGGTCAACCAACACTACTCACTATTGATCGCATGTCCTAATAACTGAACTTCATTTGACCAGAATTCATACTTCGAGAACTTGGCATATAATTACTCTTTTAGGTTTCACCTTTAAAACATTTTCCATTACCTCTTAACCACTGATCGTATTACTTGATCCATTTATGATTCAGTGTTGGAGTAAACTTAATGTAACTACTATAATCCATTCAAGGAAAAGAAAGAATTTAATATTCCTCAAAATCACACGCATCTAATGTTTCTGGTTCATCACTTCACTGAGTTTGAATAACCCTATACTTAACCCCTGACAATAGTCTTACTATGAGTTTATCATAGACTCACTGGTCTTTTCCACTTGTAGGTTCTAAGATCATCGTCTCGCTTACTACTTCTATCACATTGTCCAATCATGCCATCACTTCCCAATTTGACTTCATCAATTATAACCTATGAAATCTGCCTTTTCCTGGCGAATTACCATTGACAATATTCATAATAATCCATTTATCAAATGATATGACACTTGCTGCCTCTATCTCAACTGCTCCTGGAGACTCTGCACCTCGTTCTATGTTGATGTCTTTGATAATCAGGCCTCATTGGAACTCTTTTCTCATTAATCTAAAAGTTTCTAAGGATTATTATCTATCCCCATATAAGATCTCAAGTAATTCTTCCATTCCGTCTTACTTGCTGGTACTACATCCGGTAGTCCGGCTATGAATCCAATATTGCATCTTTAGTTCTCTTAATAATATCTCAGTTCTTTATGCTCACTTCTCTGAGCACTATACATTAACTCTTACAGTCTCTCTGGCTGCAACCCTCCTTTCCTCAAGGGTAAACTCCTTATCCTTAATAGGATTCTCCTCCTTAGCTGGAACCTTCTTCGGGTCCACAGTAGGGTACTCTATCAAGTCTTTAAGCCGACCGTCAACATATAATAAAGCATCCTCGTGATGCTGCTCGTAAGCCTGAAGGTTCGTCGCCTTACTCGTCGATACGATATCGAGCTAAGTTACTATCATGAAATTTAAGAGTTCCCATAAGGGTTTTATATGTCAGTACTACATTAAGTAGTCCGACTATGAACTTGTCAAGAGTTCTTATTATCTTAGTGAATTTATCGTTTTAACGTCGCGTCATCTCTGGGGTTTATAACGTAACGCTCTGATACCATTTCTGTAACAGCCCCAGATCCAGGGTCGGGGATCCGGTCGTCACGGTCTCAATTTCTATCCACAACAACAACATACATTAACTTACAACCTTGTGACCCAAAACAATTACATAAAACACACCCGTTATAGTCCCAGAGATGAAATCAGAATAACCAAAAAATATTTTTAATCACAAGTTTTGAGTTCTTACAACCCAAGGGAATTTTAATTTAACTGTTACTTACTCTTTGCCATCCATTTATATAGGTCATACATATAATAGGTCTGATGAATCAAAAGTTGACAGTCTAGCCTACTGGTTGCTCCCACCTCAGCAATGCCGACCATGATATCAGTGGGCAACCCTATGATTGTTGTCCCTGCTTGCACCGAGTGTGACTTGTGCTGGCCATCAGATCTAGCTGTTGTTGTGATATAATAAATAAGGCAAGGGTGAGCAATAGCCCACCAAAAATAATATGTAACTGAACAATAATATATAACAGTTCTGAAATATCTTTGAAACCATATGCGATGCATTAACGAACATAGTGCCAGTATAATATAAACGATGAAGTTACAAGGTAAGCAAAAGTACTTTCAGTTTTGAACAATTCTCAACCCTGTCAACAAGAGTGATACTTCATGTTGCTGATAATAAATAAATTTGGATGATGAACATATTCCATGCATTTATGGAAATGATGCCAGTATAACATAAACGATGAAGTTACAAGGTAACTCAAAATGCATATATAGGTGGGAATATCTGTTATATCAAAGATAAGCCAGATATTATCATTTATCATAAAAGAGGAACTTGCAGGAAAAATATTGCAATTCCAACCCTGAATACTTTTCCAATGCTGCCAACAATGATAATGTTGCAGAAAATAAAAGAATTTGAATGATGAACTAATGCTGGAGATCACCGCGCCCGCTGTTCCAATCCTTACGATGATCAGTCGCAAATTGTACAGCTCAATTTAGATTTACTACCGGTAGAAGGAAGAGCTGACAGATTTACTTGTCTACTGCCCTGTTAAATCTCCCTGGCCAACGGTTGGGCCAAATGGGATGGACCGACGCTACTCGGCCTCTTACACAACTCCTAGTTCGAATAGAATCATTGACTCTGGACGTAAAGTTCGCCCCCCTTTCCCCAAGTATAATACTTGTTGATAAGACACCACAAAGTAGTCGTATCTAGTTGGAAAGGAAAATTCACCAATATTTCCCAAGCTGCTGCTTGTTAAAGGATACCAACTTGTTCCAACATTCTTACCCCACGAATGATGAGAAGGTACACAAAGATTCAATAATGAGTAGCAACCAAGTTGCAAATGAAAAGAATAGTTTCAAAAGATTTATGACCGGGAAGTCAGCAAGATAAATAACATTTCTCAAGTAAGGTTCCCTTATAATTTGGAAGATAGCTTTGAATGAAGAATAAAATCGATGAGAACCTTCCTTGATAAGAATAATAATGAATAGGCTCAGAATAATTTACATAATACTTGAGGGTCGAAGATAATATTTGAATGAAGTAAATCATTTTTAAAACGAGTAAATCCATAATACTTGTATATGGCTTGTATAGAACAAGCTACTTAAAATCGACAAATACTAGTGTTATCACAACAACACTTGTATATGGCTTTGTGTGTGTGTATATATATATATATATATATATATATATATATATATATATATATATATAGCTCGTCTAAGCGAGGGACGCTATTACGCGCTAATGCTAGTGCGGAAAGTATATAAAATGCGTGAATGTAAAACACACACGAACAATAATTAGGCACCACACACAAGCATATAAACACAACTCACACGTATGTAAAAGTATCTCGTTATAAAATAATGATGGCTGCTATTATGCGTTAAACTAGTGCGAGAAAATATATAAACACGTAATAGGATTATTCGGCCGAATAAATCAAGTAGAAGGCCGAATGTAATGAACTTTAGTTTCGGTTAAGAAACAAGTTCAAGATGCTTGGTTTAGTCCTTAAAGATTTGAGCTCAAGTAGGATTCAAAGGACTAGTAGAAACCAAGTTAAGAAGCTCTCTTTTGATTTAAAGAATAAAAAGTTTAAATCACTTGTTTATGCACTTTTAAGCACAAATCGAAATATGATTCTTAGCCATTCAACCAAGTGTTCACCAAGAGGTTTTTAAGGACTTAAAGAACAGCCAACAAACACTTCAAGAAGCTCTTAAAAATTCTGCACAACTTGTCAATATACACTACACGAAAATATTCAAGAACAAGTGTATAAAGTGGTGACAAAGTGCAAGGAAACTCAAGCCAAATGAGCACGAAAGGAAAGGTATTCAAGGAGGTTACCTTGGTGACTCAAAGACACAATTAAGAGCACTTATAAACTGCTCAAACACGTGCAGGATAACTGCGTAAAGAGGCTTGGCCGAGAGCAAGAGATGAGCAAGAAAAGAGGTCCAAAATCACTACCAAAATGGCCGAATTTGAGCACCAAAAGAAAGGTAACCAAGGAGGTACCAAAGGTGACTCAAATAAACAAGTAAGAACACTTAAGAGGTTACACAAAATCTTGCTTGAGGCTGCCTAAAGAGAAATGGCCGAGAGGAGTGTAGAAGTGCTAGAAGGAGGACCAAAAACACCAACAAACCAAGCCCTAGTTGAGCACCACTTGAATAATATTTAAGGAGGATAAAATGGTGACTCAAACCTCACTCAAGAACACTTAGGCGACTACTAAAAATGAGCTCAAGAGCTACCCCAAGAGTGATGGCCGGATGGTGTTTATATGGGAAAAAATTGGACTAACAACAAAGCTTTAAAAGATGTTGAAAATGGAGCAACAAAGCTTTGTTATCCAAATCGTTTGGAGGATTTTGGTACTCTTAAAAGGCTGAGTTTCTAGAGAGAAACCACCAGCACTTCTAGGACACAAAATGCTCAAGAGCAATGGGTGGGATTAGCTTGCTATTTATAGGCCAAGTGGTGAAAAAGTGAGCAAATGAAAGCATGACACTTAGCACCAACTAATAAACAAATAGCGAAGGCTCTTTCCTGGAAATTCTCTCTTACTTGATCCCCAATCCTTATATATTTATCAGATATATAAGTATATTTGTTGTATAATAGTTTCATTTTATCCGAATAAACCGAAACTACGCGAAACAACACATAACACCCACTTTAATGAGATAAATCAAAAAATATCTCAAAAATTATGAAACTTTGGAAATCCTCTTGAATTATTCCCAGAAGAATATGGTCAAAATTTCACCTTAAAAGGAGTTGACCTTCTATGACTTTTAAATGACCGAAAAATCACTTACGTATCGATTTTAGGGGTCCGAAAAAAGTCATTCAAAAATCATGAAGCTTTTTCTAAAATTCTTTTTGACCATTTTAGTGATATCCTCAAATTTCAAGTCAAAATAATGTGTGGAAGTATTTTATTTAAAAATCTTTCGATAAAATGCACTTACGCGACGGAATAAAATACGTTAGCCGTTTGTCATAACTTGTTGACATTTTGGCTAAAGTTTTGACTTGAAATATATTCAATAAATATTCCTCAAATAATAATGACTATGAAGTCCGCGGAATATTTATTTTGAATATTTTAGATTTTGATCCTTTTAATAGAAAACTGTTAGAGCTTTCGGGATAAAATCTATTTTCTTTCTTTTGGCAAGTCTGTAAATGAGGCAATCTTAAGAATAATTCTTTGAAGAACATATCGAGTATATTCAAGGATGAAACTCTTGAAGTGAACATCGTTTTTATTAAATCTTGTATTTAGCTCGTAAAATCAGTGTTCGGAATATTTCGATATTTTTGCCTTTTTGACTTTGCTTAAAAAATGTACCACAAATAATCTAGACTAGAAAATATCATTTTTATTGACATTGCTTATCTAAATTAATGATTAGTATGAAAAATCGTCGCATCGAATAATCTTACGGAATTTACTAGATAGCGTAGTAAATTTCCTGGATTAATTTTTCACTGTAACGCCCCCAAATCCGAGGCCAAGAATCTAGGTCGTCACGTCACCATCCCATCATCTCGTACCTTTATTAATCTTACAACTCAACACTACACCAATCTAGACCTCAATCTTTCACACACACACAAGGTAGAGCCTCAGAAACGATAATCAAATACAACACTAAATATTGCAATTCAGCTGTACAATCCAAAATCATTCATAAGTTCACTTATACAAACCGCGCCTGAAGGCAAGTCTTACTAATACAGCTGATAATCCTATCAGACTTACTTGCAGTATATATCCGGAACTGAATCATCCCAGGGGTAATTCCTCTATTTCTCTTCTGCTGGTACAGAGCTAACCGACCCAATTCTTCTCTTTCTGAAAGGTTTTTATAAAGCAAGAATGAGCTACATAATGCTCAGCAAGTTTTCCGTTTTGAGAAATAATATGATTTGCCTCGAAAATCATTTCCAAATCTATGAGCATATATCTCATGTTATCAGAATATAACTCGACAATATACATGTTCGAGTTTTGAATAAATACTCGTACTCAGTATGAAATTTTAAGAAAATGATATCATATGAGCAAATTAAGTTCATAATAATAATCTTCAAACCATAGCAAAATAGCATACACTATAGTTTTGCTAATCCTTTAGAAAGCTTTTCAAAATACACAGTTCAAGATACTGCTACAATAGTTGCTTTTCAACATACGCAAATCGAACCATTGATAAGGTTCCAAGTATTCCTCAAATTTGAAAATATATACATATACGTATATCATTTTCGTCAAAACACCTTACAGTTCAATTTCTGTTCAGGGAGTACATTATTCAACCACTGTCAATATTATCGGTAACTCAGCACCTAGGCTTTTGTTACAATATTGCAGTACAATTCCAATTGGAAGATTGGGATTATGCTGGAGCCTCTTCCACGATATCTGGTGATCATCCAATGTATCGTGCCTCTGCTTCTCTACTAGTAGAAGGACGACGTTCCCCTAATCGGGTTATATCCTGACTACATATGGGCCTTAATATTTGGACTATGCCCGAGAGCGTAGCCCCTTCTTCCTTCAATCCCCTAAAGAATCCTATCCATCATCGGAACAAAATTTAATCCAGTTCCCCAAGCACAAAGCTTGTTGACAGGTTTAGTAACAGTTCTATATCAAGCACAGAGCTTGTTGATAGGCCTGATAACATTTAATTAGCTTTACTTCCATGAATAATTGAGGAAGTAACTTTGACATGTGGGTTGACCTTAGTCAACAGATTTCATTTACTTAGGAAGCTCATTACAAAACATAACTTGGGAGTTGGTCGGAGTTTTCGAGTACTTAGTCAAACCGTAGCCCTCCTTACTAGGTAGGGTGTACTTCTATTTGTCTTATAGATAGCAAAGGGAGAAAACATTAATACTGGCTCCCAAAACCTTGGGTTCCCGAGTTTTGATAAGTTCGTGAGTGATAGCGACACATTTCGATGAGTGAGACTATTAGTAATTAATAAATGGGAACCTGTACTATTTTTAAATAAATTTTCCGACGATCAGAAATATTTAAAATAATTTTTAAATACTTAAATAACTTTCAAATAAATAATATGATTTTTAAATCATCCTGGAGTATTTAATAAATATTCAAATAATATTTATTGGATAAATAATCTGCTTGGGATAATTAATAATTATTTAAATAATATTTAATAATATCATCAAAGGGATTTTTAATCCGAAAATATCCAATTTATATTTATTGGATATTTTAAATCAATCGTACGTTATATATCATCTCCGGTGACTTCCGGGTTTTTATGTCCTTATCCGGACGAAATATATCCGACTCCCTTACTTGAGAAAAGGTATTATCGTACCCTACTTGAGAGTCTTAACACTTCATCGTATACATATATATGTATTTATGCATACGTACTTACTTAACATGTTATATTTCTTTGTAATAAACCATACATCTCATGCTGATTCGAAAAATACTATTAAGAAGTTCATAGCAGTTATATCACAACAACAACAGTAGTTTAGAAATACTTGAAGTACAAGTTTCAAAAACTTGCATAGGCAGAATCAAAATATAATATTTTGAAAACAAAAAGCTTAGGGTTGGAAAACTTGCCTGGAATCTAAAGTACATCTCTCATGTCCCACTCGTTCCGGATAGTTCTAGAAACAGACATAATAATCTTGGTTAGCCTTCTTAACCGAAAGAACTACCCAAACCACTGATAAGTACACTTAACTTCATTAACTGATTACGAGATTATCAATGCCTTTTAACTTCACCAAGTTCTTTGTCGATTCTAATAATATTTATCTTGCCCGACACTTCACTTCCTCGGGACTACTTAATTCATTCATAAAACTATTGTGTCAACATCCTTTAATCCAATTATTTACTCCAATACATAGTCTTGATTTTCCTCAATAGCATTCGTGTTTTAATCGACTCGTAATTGTTCTTTTATCTTAGCCAAAATGGCTCGTCAAAATGGTGCTCCTAGAGTTGACTTTTCGGGAAGTTACTATTACGCGACTCGCATTCCAACATATTTAGTAAATTGAAAAATCCATAATTAAATACGAAACCACCTCAAGGAACTTCTTAAGTGTTTATAATATTTATCAAAATTGTTTAGATATGGAAAACATGAGTGTAGGTAGGCAAAACGTATTTTAGAAACTTGGTCAACTACGGAGTGGAACTATTTGCGATAGTTTCACTAAAACGCTCATAACTCCTTAACTATTAACTCAAATGACGCACCGTTTTTGCGTGCACGATCTAAAGAATCTCTAGAATATAATCCATTAAAGTTTTACCCCCGGTCAGGGGACTCATTTTTTGAGTTTCTCAGAACAGGGCAGTGGCCATGCAGGGCATGTTGTCATCACGCAACTTTGGTTTTGACATTTTTATAAAATCGAAAAATTAACATTTTTACTTGATTATTTTTGGATCGTCTTCTATACTGTAAGGTCTAGCTACACCAAAATTTTCATAACCTCCAACCAATTTTAAGGGGTTCGTTTAGCCTCTCAAAGTCAGTTTAAAGTACCAGTTTCTGCTCAGGACCGCTCCTTACTAATTTGACCATAACTCACAAACCATAAATCATATCACAACGAACTTTATATGTCTAGAAACTACAAAAAAAAAAAGAAAAAACCTTTCCAGAAATTTATGGTGGGGTCCAAGGCGACAAGTTTTGATGGTCCGAAATCTCCTTACAAAACATAACATGTCACAAAGATTTCCAACATCCTTTTTCACCACTTTAACTTTCAAGATCTCTTGTTATACTTTAATACAACCACCAAGATTCTCATCCTTAACCCATACAAGACTACATAATCTAAGAACATGGCTTACAAAAGAATAACAAACACCAATCCTCAAGATCTCATCACCAAAGACCGAAAACACCAAGAACTACACTGTTACTTATAGATCTTGAAATATAAACCATAAACTTGACATGAACTAAGAGTGGAGGGATCTTATACCTTTCTTGAATCATCAAACACACTAACAAAAGCTTCTAAGCCTTAAAGGAGCCTTGATCTATGTTTATTATCTTCAAACTTGCAAAGGAATTCAAGAAACAAGTTATATATGTATATATATATATATATATATATATCCACAAAACTTTTTCAAGAAAAGAACCCCCATATTTCTTTTAACATACTGAAATTTTACTTGCAAAAAAACTGAGCAAGAATAAACTATTCATACTGCAATTAATACCCACCTGTAGTATTAATTACACTATCAATACTGCTGATGGACTATATTCAGGAGATTCTTATCCGCTGGGCTGTAATGGATGATCAGTCCATACATCTATCAATTTACTACTGGTAGAAGGATGAGCCGACTGGCTCGGACCTCACCCTAGGATGAGCCGACTGGCTAGGACCTCACCCTAAGCCGCATCCGGGCTTTCATACATATTTGTTGGGCTGGCCACCGTACCAGTCTCTTACGTTATCTCCAGTCCAGAACCTAGGGTACCAGAGTACCCCTGGGCACCTTCAATACTTATCATCTTAGATGTCACGTATAATTCCACGTGCACGTCAATTCATAATAACTATTATCGTACGGAACAATGAACGATTACTACTTCCAATAAATCACTTTTCCTCTCGAAAGATAAGAGGAAATATATGAACGACTATTTTGATCATGGGTTCAAATAAAATGATCCAGATCAAATCTCTCATCACCTCCCATAATTACCATTACTCCCCTTAATAACAACATAGTTTTCCAAAACATTTTATCTTCCTTCGAGTACGAACAATGTACCTCGATACTTGTCCCAATCATATGGACCAATAACTCTTATACATACTACTATACTTATTTATTATCCGGATAACATTCACAACAATAATATATATATATATATATATATATATATATATATATATATATATATATATACAATTGCATTAATATCCGGTATTTGAGTAACGAGATAAAATACTTGCAACTTATAGTTAAAACATTTTGAACTAACGTATACCATTCATTGAAAAATATGTACTCTGAACAATAGAGTAAGGTTTAGTATACTTGCCTGGTACTCTGGATGTAGTAGGGGCTCGTAGCGGGGTCCAATAATCTAAACAAAGTCAAGAAAATACGCAATTCATCCCCTATACAATCCAATTATAACTCAACGCTCCGACACTTTAGCCAACCACACATAAGGTGTTAGGCCGAATACACAAATATAATCAAGTTTGTATGAGAGAATAACAATTAACACACGTTTAAATAATCAAAAACTGTATGGAATTAATAACTCCTCTCTCAGTGATGTAAAATATCACAGAGAGCTGCTTAGGTTACAAATGAATGATAATACGTTTCTTGATACCCTTCTAGGGTTAACCTAACTGTATTTATAAAGATATACAGCTATTGTACAATCGATAATTGATACTCCTATAAATCAGCTATACAAATGTTATCAATTATGATTGTTACTCGTCTTCTTAGTCAACACAATGTCTTCGACAACTATCTAATCTTCAAAGATATTGCTTCCATGATTATCTTCAATTACTCTTCAAAGTCTGATGATGACTAGTAGACGCTTCCTCCAGACAGAGTTTAGCAAACTCTATCGAGCTTCCAACTGTCAGAGTTTAATTAAATTCTGACTGCTTCCAGCTTCCAATTAAACTCTGATGAATCTCTGTAACACATAAACACTGACATTACTCACATCAATTATATTTAACAATCTCCCCCAACTTGTTCATTAGAAAAAATGCATAAGTTAATAATAATTGATGATGTCAAAACAAATAGACAAATACAGTGTTTAATAAATAATCAGAGTTTAAAATTCTACTTAAACAACATTTGAGTTTAAATTTCTACTTAAACAAAATTTTACAGAAAACAAGAAATACTTACAGAGCTTTATTTAATTAATTTCCTCAACATCTGGTGTTCATCTGAGATAGTCTATAAGCAATCTTCTTTCTGCATTCTCAAGTTCTATCTGCATGATCTTCTTAATCTCTTTAAGTTCAGGATCATCTTCACCAGTCTGATAGATTGCAGACCTCGGAGAATATATTTTGTTCTTCCTCATATCATTACCCAGTCTGATAAAATGTGCTTTCTCTGACTCCGAATTAAAATCTAAAATAGTTATACCCATATCTGTCTTCAGTCGAGCACTATTTTTCTTCATTTCAATGATCTTCCCATGATAATCTCTGTATTTTGGAACATACTCACTTGTGTATCTTGTACCAATAATTGCCTTAGCTTTCAACATCTTATTCCTTAGCACATTAGCAGCTTGCTGAGTCCTTTGATTTTTCACTTTGAAGATATATAGAACATATTCCAATTCTTCCCATAGCTTCAAATCAATGTCATTCTCACCAACTTTATACATAGTTCCATCAGCCATAAAATACAGCAGAAAATCTTTGTTCAAACTCCTTTGATGAATCAACTATACTGATTCCAGTCTGTTCAAACTCTCCTGTGGAACACCTTATCCTGGAACAGCCAGTGATGAAGGATCTATAGGACTAGTATTCACTCTAATTTCTCTATGTGAGCCCAAGCCAGATGTATCTCGACTTTTCTTGGACATACAAGTTCTGCCTTGTGGAAAATTAGTACCTCCAGTCTTCAGAGTTTGATCAGGAATAGTTGGTTTTGCAAAATACATTTGCATCTGAGTAGACAATGGTTTCTGTACAACTTGTGTAGCAACAGAGGTTGTATGAACTTTCTTCAAAACCTTTTCTCCTTCTTCAACAATCTTACCTTTCAACTTCTGTTTAGCATCTTCTGTTGGTTTCCTAGACAATAATAAATTCTGATCAGCACCAACATTTTCTTTAATAACAATGCCTTTTTGAACAGGCCTAGGAGCTTTCTCAATCTTCTTTAACTTTCCAGACTTCAAAGCTTTTTGATGTTCTTCTTGTAAATTCTTCACTTCAGCTTCAATGTCTTCAATTGTAACTCCTTCTTCATTCTCTTCAAGAAACAGTCTTGCAACCAATTCTTCATCTGTCTGTGGATTGCCAGTGAATAACAAGCTCTTGGTCTTTGAAGTACCCTGAACATCAGTATTTATTCCATCAGACTTTGTAAAAGACTTCCCAGATCTCAGACTCATATCTTTACCAGCTTTGGATTTTAATCTCTTTTGGTCATTTGCTCCTCCATCTTCAGCATCATCCTTCTTAGTCGGAGTTTGAGATTGCCTGCATTTGGACTTAGCAACTCTCTCCCCATTTTTGACATCATCAGGAATCAATATAGATGTGATCAATTCCAATGAGGTAGCAATAGAGTCAATCTTATCAGACAAGGCAGTTTGATTCTCTTCCACTTTACTTAGCCTTTTAAACAGAGTTTCTTGATCTTTAGAAAAAGTCTGAAACTTCAGTTTATTATCTCTCTGCAGAAGCATGTCTTTTTGAACAACTTCAGCTCGCAGATCAGTTATTTCTTTTTGAGAATCATCAAACCTGGTATTAAGAGTCTTGACTTGAATAACAGTGGCTTTCAGACATGAAAGAATCTCTGGATTTGAAATGTTTGTAGCAGTGCTATGCACAAAAGCAGCTGCTCTTCCAGCAGGAAAAATACAATCTTCATTTTACCAATTTTCCGAAAATTTGACAAAATGTTCTTTTTCAATTTCAAGTTGTGAAGGTCCAGAAAAATCAGTTCTCTTTGCATCAGTTTGTACTGGTTGTCTCTGAAAAGAGTTAGACTCAGTACTTCCTTCATCTTCAACATCGATTTCATTTTCCACTGGATCAGTCTCAGCAATATTCACTGCAGCTTCAACTTTTTCAGTAGGAGGCTCTGCAACTTCAATACCTTCAACAAAAGTCTCCTCAATATTCTCTGCAGTTTGCTCTCCATCTGCAACAGACTTTGCAAGAACTTCATTCACAAGCTCAGAAATTATAGCCTTGGTTGGTTGATCAATTTCTTTACCTTGTTCAGTAACTTGGTGAGTATCAGAGAATAGTGCAGTATGTGTTGCTATTGTTTCATCAAGTACCACAGTAGGTTGATCAGCTACACCAGTTTCTTCAGAGTTAGCAACAACAGGTGATGAGATATGAACTTTAATGTCATCAGAGAATGGAATGAATGACTCATCAAAAGCATCCATATCAGCAAAACCATCTCTTTTTTTCTCATCCATCTGTGCATCTTCAGTTGTCTTTATAACTTCTTCTTCAGTATTTATCTCAACAGTAGGTATCTCCTTAGAAATCACCTCTAGAGCTTCAAGATTTATCTCTTCATCTGACTCATCAACTAACAACCTTTTCCTCTTTGATTTATGTACCTCAGCTGCCACTTCTTCTTCAGCAGAGTTTGAGAAATCAGACCTTTTGACTCTTACCTTTTTAGCCCTGACAGCTTTGTGCTTTGTTCTACCTCCACGCTTTGGTTTAGCCTGTGTAGGTGGTGGATTTTGTTCAGTGTTTGGCTCAGCATTTTCAGGTTGAGAGGGTTGAGGTTGTGGTTCAGTGTTTGTAGGTTGTAAAGGTTCAGGTTCAGGCTGATGTGGTTCTTGAAGTTGATTTAGGAAGTTTTGAAGAGCAAGAGGCAAAACCAAGTCAGATATGTGCTCCTTGGTTAGATCCTTGTTGGTCAAATCAGAGAATACTCTCTTATGAACCTTAAAGGCCTGAATAGTGTCTTCCTCAGAAATTTCAACATCAGGCACACAAGCAGAGAATAGTAATTGACAAAATCTAGAAAAATAAACAGTGGTACTAGACTCTGACAATCTTTCACCTATATTCATCAAGACAAGTCTACCAAAATCAAAATTACTTCCATAAAGAAGAGAATACCCATTTTGAAGACTGTTAGTAGGAATAGTATCCCAATTTGTGACTTTTTTTCCAAACGCCCTTGTAATGCAATCGAAAAAGAAACTCCACAACTTCCTCAGAAATGGCCTTTTCACTTGACCAAGTTTCTCTAAAGGTCCTGAGTACCAAATTTGCTGCAACATCTCTTTTAGAAATCTTTCACCAACAACACTGTATGTAGAGTGTGTATCAAAATCCAAAGATTCTCTGACCGTCGTTGGAGTAATGACATACTCTGTTTCCTCATGTGTGAAAATAATTGAAGGAGTCCCATTCTCATCTCCATCGTCATAAGTAGCTGATTGCCAGAAAATAGCAATCTGTGCAGCAGAGAGCTTTGTTGGTTCGACTAAGGCTCTACCAATCTCCGAATCGAGCAAAAAGTTTTGAATTAGATGAAACGCCGCAGGAACGTTCTCATTATTCAACAGAGCTGCATAATTGTTAGGTACAAACACTAACCCTCGAGCGTTAAAAGCTTTGGTGGCCATGAGATTAGACTAGAGAAGAAAATATCAGAGAAAAAGATGTGTATGAAAGGTGTTTGTGAAAATGTGCAAGTGAAAGAACAAAGTAACTGTGAGTGGTTGTGTGCAAAGAGAATAACCGTTTATGTAAAATGATTAGATTTGTAATAAAAAATTAAATCCCAATCATTTTAAGCATTAACACACGCAGCCAGTTCCTTGTTTAATGTGTGAGTGGGACACGCGGCACACATGCAATGGAACAACTTTGCACGTTCAGTAATTATGGCAATAATTACTGCCGCTCTCTCTCTCTCCTATTTCCAATACACTTTAACACTCTAATACTCATTAACAGTTGGCAATTATTTATCTCATTTTTCAAAAACTCTTTTTATCCCAAGTCTGTAAATTGTCTGAAATAAAATTTACCTTAGAGTACTAGACAAATTTCGTCAGTGTTTGTCAATTCTTCAACTTTATTACCATAACCCTTTCAAAAACTACACAGTTGTGAATTTATGTGTGTGTGTGTGTATAGCAGAGTTTACAATTCAATATTTAGAGTATCTAATTTTTCATAAAATCCATAAAATAAATCAGTAAACACTGTTTGCACAAACTTTCATAGTAAACACTTAATGTCTGATGAATGCTAAACTCTGTAGTAAATAATTGATATACAGTAACTCTGAACTAACTTATACCCCCCTTCTAACTTTTTTTTTTCCAGTAATCAGAGGTTGGAACTAGTCACCAAAAATCCTATAATTTTGCCCTTATCTTTTTGATAAGTTCCTGGGTCTTCGTAGTTAGCCCTTACTTTTTACTAGCAAGTTCCCGGGTCGTCCTAGACACAACATAATCTCAAAGGAGTTCTAATAGCCTATATACATTTGCTTTGGGGGTAGACTAATAACAGAATCTAACTTAACAGAGTTTAAGAAACAGAGTTTAGAAGTCATCAATCATCAGAAGTTAGTCATGAGAGGCAATGCACACAGCATTTACAGACTCAGAGTTTATGATAGATAAACTAAGAGATGCTATAAATATGGAAACAGTATCATGTTGTGTTAATTTTCTGCACAGTCTAAGATTAGATCACAGATAACTTAGAAGGATTCATGATTAATTACTGAGAATTATGCTTCATACAGATTTTTTCATTGGTGTTTATGTTTGGACAATACCATTATCAGAGTTTATCCAACATTTCAACAGTGTATGACCTACAGAGTATTCTAACAGTTGAATTATCACATCAAGGTATACTAATCACAGAAACATAATCACAGAAACATGAGCAACGTATTATATAAGTAAAGTTTGAGTCTAACCAGTATCTCTAGTCAAAACCAGAGATCATTCCTAGTCATTTACCAGCCTTGTAAATGTAGCTTCACTCAATGGCTTGGTGAAGATATCTGCAAGCTGTTGTTCTGTAGACACAAAATGAAGCTCAATATTTCCTTCCTCTACATATTCTCTGATAAAATGGTACCTTATGCTCATGCTTGGTCATTGAATGCTGTACTGGATTACCTGTCATGTCAATAGCACTATGATTATCACAAAAAATAGGTATTCTACTGTACCTTAATCCATAATCCAGCAATTGATTCTTCATCCATAGAATCTGTGCACAACAGCTACCAGCTGCAATATACTCTGCTTCAGCTGTAGATGTAGAAATTGATTTCTATTTCTTGCTGTACCAAGAAACAAGTCTGTCACCCAGAAATTGACAACTTCCACTGGTGCTTTTTCTCTCTATCTTACATCCTGCAAAGTCTGCATCAGAGTAACCAAGTAGCTTGAAATCTGAATCTCTGGGATACCACAAACCTAAGGTTATGGTGCCCTTGAGATACTTAAAAATTCTCTTCACAACTATTAGATGTGGTTCTCTGGGGTCTGGCTGAAACCTTGCACAAAGACAAGTTACATACATTATGTCAGGTCTGCTTGCTGTTAGATAAAGAAGAGACCCTATCATGCCTCTATAGCTTGTCATATCTACTGGTGCTCCTGTATCTTTGTCCAACTTTGTTGCTGTTGCCATGGGAGTTGTTGTAGATGAACAGTCAAGCATACCAAATTTCTTGAGAAGATTTCTGGTATATTTCGCTTGATTTATAAAAATCCCATCATCTGTTTGCTTCACTTGTTGGCCTAGAAAATAACTAAGCTCTCCCATCATGCTCATTTGATACCTGGATTGCATGAGCTTGGCAAACTTCTTATAAAGTTTATCATTAGTAGACCCAAAAATTATGTCACCAACATATATCTGAACTAAAAGCAAGTCACTGCCAGATTTAAAATAGAACAGGGTTTTATCAATTGTACCTCTGTTGAACCCACTTTCTAAAAGAAATTGAGCCAGAGTTTCATACCATGCTCTTGGTGCCTGCTTAAGTCCATAGAGTGCCTTATCCAGCCTGTAGACATAGTCTGGATATTTGGGGTCCACAAATCCTGGTGGTTGTTCAACAAACACTTCTTCTTCAAGCTTCCCATTCAGAAAATCACTTTTTACATACATCTGAAATACCTTGAATTTCTTATGAGAGGCATATGCTAGAAAAATCCTTATTGCCTCCAATCTTGCAACTGGAGCAAAAGTTTCATCATAATCTATTCCTTCCTGCTGTGAATAGCCTTTTGCCACAAGTCTAGCCTTGTTCCTTGTAACAACTCCCTCACTATCAATTTTATTTCTGAAAACCCATCTAGTACCAACAACAGATCTATTCTTTGGTCTTGGTACAAGGGTCCATACTTTATTTCTTTCGAATTCATTTAACTCCTCCTACATTGCTGTTATCCAGTCAGCATCTTGAAGAGCTTCTTCTACCTTCTTTGGTTCGGATTTAGACAAAAATGCATGAAACAGACATTCATTTGTTGTAGCACTCCTTGTCCTTACTTTCGCATCTGGATCTCCAATAATTAGATCAGGTGTATGAGATTTTGTCCATTTCCTAGCCGAAGGTAAATGACTTTTATCAGTATTTGATCCTCCCCCTTGATCCATGCTCTCCTGATTTTCTTGTTGCCTTTCTTTAGTCTCAGAGGCTCCCCCTAAATTTGATTGTTCAGAGTTTGAACTGTCAGATTTTGCACTTTCAGATTTTGAATCATCTGAGATTGATCCAGATTTTTTAGCTGACTCGCTTTCAGTATTTAAGTCATCATTTTGAAGTGATCCTTCATGCTCCCCCTCAACTGGTTCTCCCCTTTGTTCTGGCTGAGAAGTTTCTTCAGTGTTTACCAGTAGAGGTTCAGAGTATGCTTCAACAGAGTTTGTCGACTCAGCTTCATCAGAGTTTACTTCATCAGAGATTAATTCTTCATTTTCAAAGCGCAGTTGATCATGTTCATCTACATCGTCAAGTCCAGTTATTTTCTTGTCATCAAATGACACATGAATTGACTCCATAATCACCTTGGTTCTCAGATTATAAACTCTGAATGCCTTACTTGACAGCGGATAACCAACAAAAATTCCTTCATCATCTTTTAACTCTTCAGAATGAGTTTTTAACACAAAGCATTTGCACCCAAAAATATGAAAATATTTCAGGTTAGGCTTCTTTTCCTTCACCATCTCATATGGTGTTTTCCCATGCTTGTTGATCAGAGTTGCATTTTGAGTAAAACAAGCAGTTTGAACTGCTTCTACCCAGAAATAGGTTGGCAATTTTGTTTCATCAAGCATAATTCTAGAAGCTTCTATCAAGGTTCTGTTTTTCCTCTCAACTACACCATTTTGCTATGGTGTAACAGCTGCAGAAAACTCTTGCTTCACTCCTCTGTTCTTGCAGAATTCTTCCATTGTTGCATTCCTAAATTTAGTTCCATTATCACTCCTGATTATTTTAACTTTGTGTTTTGATCCTTTGTCCAGCAACTTTACATGCTCCATCAGAGTTAATTAAGTTTCATTCTTCTTTGCTAGAAAGTACACCCAAGTGTATCTGGTGTGTTCATCAACAACGACTAAAGCATATTTCTTTCTTCCAATAGACAAGACATTTACTGGTCCAAACAGATCAACATGTAGAAGATGATAAGGATCAACAATTGAAGATTCAGACTGGCTTTTGAAAGATGACTTCCTTTTTTTGGCCTTTCAACAGGAATCACACAGGCCATCAACATTTAATAAAGACTTTGGGAGTCCCCTTACAAGATCCTTTCTTATCAACTCATTGATGTTGTTCAGATTCAAATGAGAGAGTTTCTTATGCCACTTCCAACTCTCTTCACTAGACATTCTTGTTGATAGGCACACAGCTTTTCCATCAGAGTTTGTCAACAATTTTGCTTCATAGATATTATTGCGCCTTTGTCCAACTAGAACAACTTTCCCTGTAGATTTACTGATAACTTCACAGTATTCAGGTTGAAAATATACATGATAACCACTGTCACAGATTTGACTCACGGATAGCAGATCATGATTGAGTCCTTGAACCAGCGCGACATTTGTGATGGTGACATTTCCAAGATTGATATTGCCATATCCTAGAGTACGTCCTACGTTGCCATCTCCATAGGAAACTTTTGGGCCAGCCTTCTCCTCATACTCGGATAGCAGGGCTTTATTTCCAGTCATGTGTCCTGAACATCCACTGTCCACGACTAGGGAACTCTCCCTGATGCCCAGCAATCACAAACATTCACTGAAGGTCAGATTTAAGGATCCAGACTTGCTTGGATCCTTTGGCTTTCTTAACTTTGTCAGCTTTAGCAGCGGAATTCTTCTTATCAGAATTTAAGCTAAAATTTTCAAAGGTTACACTTGCAGAATTAACCTTAACCAATTTCAAATTGGGCTTTAGTTCATAATAATTATGATAAATAGCATGATAATCCCTGCAAGTATAAATAGAATGCCAAGTACTTCCACAATGTTTGCATAAAGTCTGTGGTTTAGTTTTAACATAATCATTCTTTACTCCAGACTTGGAGGCTAAAGAATTAATGTGTTTATTTTTCCTGCAGAAACTAGCAAGATGATTAGTACTACCATAGTTATGACATGTCTTCCTTGGAGTATAAGTAGCAAGCATTTGATTATAACCTTTAGTAATGCCTACTTTACCATTTCTACTCTTCTTGGACACTTTCTGTTTCTTAACAGATTTTAACTCCTTAAGCTTATGTTTGAGTTGTTTATCTGTCATTGAACCAATATTAATCTGTTTAACACAAGTTTTTACTGATCTTCCTTAATAGCTTCTTTTTCAACTTCAGACTTAGGTTCACTTGTGCCAGTAACAAATTTTCTAGATGGAAGATGTGTTCTAATTTTGACTTTGTTTTGAAACCTTAGTTCATCTTCCTCACTATAACCTAAATCAACTGTGTCTGACTGAAAAACCTCATGAGTGTCTTTTCCACAATCTGTCCAAGTCTTAATTATGTGATTTGATTTCTCCAATTCAGATTCTAGTTGCCTATATCTCCCAAGCAACTCCTGTTCTAGATAAACAGCATCATCTCTTTCTTTCTGAACTTGTTGCATGTTGACAAGTTTCTCTTCAACAAATTTATTTCTTTCTTTAAGTTCAGAACTCTCAGATTTGATTCTCTCATTCTCTAAAGTCTGATCCCTATAACTGATATGTAAGGACTTAAGATAAATTCTCAATTCAGATATATTATCAGTATTATAAGCATAGGTAGTTAGGGGTACCTTGTTTTCAGAATCTTAAGATTCATTCTCATTAGTAGCCATGAGAGCATAGTTAACATCCTCATCTGAGCCTGAAGTGTCTGCCCAGTCTCTGCCTTTTGTGAAGAGTGCTTTTTCAGTTTTACCCTTCTTGCACTCAGGAGCATAGTGACCCATCTCCTTACACTTGTAACATTGAATCTCAGACTTGTCTTTCTTCCCAGATTTGGTATCCTTTCTCTCAGACTTTCTGAAACTCTTTCTGTAAGAATTTGAATCTTTCTTAGAGAACCTTTTTCCCTTCTTGAAGTTCTTGAAACCCATCTTCTTGAAGGTCTTAACCATTAAAGCAGCCATTTGCATCATTTCTTCTTCATCATTTCTTGAAACTCTTTTTACATAATTCTTATGGCCACGTAAACTAGAAACCAAAAGCTACACAACCATATGTAGTGGTTAACCTTTAAACAATTTTATGGTCTCGGGTTTCAACTGTTAAAGAGGTTTACAAAAATCGGGCATTACGACGGCTCTAAATCGAACATTACCATTTTGTTTCATCTAAAAAAACCACACAAGGCAACCCATACTCTAATATCACAAACCAACACTCATACTAGGCCTCTAAGGGCAGTGGTAGGGTCCAATGACCACCACTCAACATATACACCTCAAAACAAAGCTAAACAATCATATAAACTCTTAACATGAACTCATTTTTACACTAACATCAAAACTCCACCAAAACTCATATAAATAAAAGGTAAGTTGAGTTTTATACCTTCCTTGATACTCTCACAACACTAAAAAAGCTTTGTACACCTTATAATACCCTTGGGTAGTCATAAAAATGCCTAAAAGCCATGAACAAAACATGAAAACAACTTAAAACACTATTCATCATCAAATTTGTAAAATCTATATTAAATCGAAAAATTAGAGATTGGTTCTCAAATTTTTATCACACCTTCTAATCTTCAAGGGCTTTCATTTGAGCTATAGATCACAAGATTTGGTGCTCGGTTGCTAGGGTTTTGAGCCTCTTCTTCCTGCTGGTCAGAAACTGCCCAGATTTCGTTTTCTTTGTTGTTCTTGATTTTTTTTTGTTTTTGATCCAACTTTGACTTGTCAACTATGGTCTAATGATATTATCAAGATAAAGATCAGATGTTGGGGTGTGTTTGATCTCCTAGGTTCTTGTGCAAAGTGTATCTAAGAAGCTTGGTTGATATTTGTTTTGTTTTTGTTTTATTTAAAGTGATTTAAATCACTTTGATTCTAAATTGTATTGATTTATCCTTGATTAAATCATTTAATCCACTTGATATAATTATATTGATGATCATGCATGGGGTTTAATATTTTTATGAACACAACCCAAAATTCATAATTTGTTCGCTTAATCGCTTAATCTCGTTATAAGGTTCTAGCGATCTCCAGAACGCTCGTTCCGCTATCTCAGGGGTTTTCGTTCCAATTCCTCAAATCACAATTAATAAAATAATAAAATATAAAATCCTCAAATCCTCAATTTTAATATCTCATTTCTTGATAATGTTGATATACACTTCACTACCCGGTCAAATATTACACCAAAATACAATTTGATTTTCTGAATTCCGATCTTGTTTACATACACTCATTTACTTCGTATATTACTAATATGACTTCGAAATATCCAAACCCTGTCCCTTACATGGGTGGCATGAAAAAAATTTCTTAGTCCTCAAAATCACTATTCATCCACCAAAATCACTATTCATTAAAACTGAAAATTGTTCTCAAGTTCAGAAATTAGGGTTATTACAGTCTACCCTCCTTAAAAGGATTTCGTCCTCGGAATCAATGTAGGCAATAACTAAGGTTGCTTACCTCGTACTCTACTTTCCAATATCTTTTCATCACTTTTACCAGCTTTATGCTCCCCATATCTCACTTATAAACTCTTATGTTATACCGTCTATTTTCATACCGGATCATCATTTATACCCACTTCTTTCATTTATCCTTATCCTGACTCTATCCTCAAAATACACCTTACCCTCAATAGTAAATCTGAATTATGCCTCAAAATTCCTCATATTCTTTTCTCTTACTAATCATCAAATATACCTCTTTCTTATCATCTTTATCATCCTACATCAATTCACTCTCAGCCTGTTAGGTCCGGAATAACGTAGAAGGGGGGTTGAATACGTTATTTAAAAAAATATTTCGATTTTTGATATGGATATGATATCAAAAATACTGAATCGAAATAACACAACTGTTTGTGAAATATCTTTGAATAGATAAAACCCGGAGGTTTGCTACACAATCTAATCCTATGGATCAGCTATAAAATCAAACACTCCTATGATAGTTTAGGCACGAGGACCTTCTACCCGACACTTCCTAAAAGCGGGCTAAGCCGGCTTCCCTACTAGATGGACTGTCTAGCAGCTTACACAGAGAAGATATAAGATAGAGAAGAAAATGTTGTGTGTTAAGGTATGTTTTGAAATGAAATACAACAGGCCTATTTATAGGTTTTAGAAAGTTACTATGCTGTACTATTCCAACAACCCCCGTGGGCCCCACCAGCCACTTTTTGAATAGTAGCCGCCATTTACACAGTAGCCGTCATTTGCACAATAACTGTCATTTGCACAGTAATCGCCATTTGCACAGTAACCGCCATTTGCATAGTAACCACTATTTGCATAGTAACTACTATTTGCATAGTACTTGCATAGTAATCGCGCATAGTAATCGTGCATAGTAACTGTTAGGAATAATTCATAAGTTGTGATGTTAAGAATAGAATTTTGCTAATACTTCTTGTATATCCTGATCTTATAAAGGATTTTGCACTTTGTATAGGATATATGTGTTAGACAGTAGTCTGTAGAGTTTAGTCAGGAACAGTGCGTCAGAGACTACATGTCAGGAACAGTGTGACGCCCCCAGATCCGGGGTCGGAGATCTAGGCGCTCACGGTCCATCTTCCATTAATAACGTATCTGTTCTTGCACATAATGTATAAAACAGCCATTGACCCCACAATAAACTCACACCACACACACACACACACAGGTTAGAGCCTCAGAAACGTCACACAATTGATTAAGCGGAAATAAAAGTTTCAGAGTTATTACAGACCGAATTAAATAGTATTTATGCTACCAGCAACACTTCGATAAGAAGCGAAGTTGGTGGCTTGAAAGTTTTGTTATGGTACACTGCCTTGCACAGGTCATACTTATAAATAAAATGAACTAACAAAAGTTGCCAACCAATCCGGCTAATGGGGCCTACCCGTGGAATCTCAACTGCTGCCTCGGGTCTAGTCACCTGCTTTCGAGCAGTCTGTCTGGGTCTTGCCATTTCGCTTAGCTGTTGTGTTTGTAAATTTGAAAACAGGCAAGGGTGAGCAACTATAGCTCAGCAAGAAATATATGTATAAGGTAAGCAATATAACATTTCATATGATTAGCAGTTATTAAACTCGTTTGTATCAATCAAATATAAAATCACTTGTCATTGTTGATAAATCTCGAAGGTGCACCAATACGTGCCCTCGTTTTCAAAATGAACTTGCAGTTCTAGATACTGCAAAGAGTCAACATCTTTCTCATCAAAATAGAACATTATCAGCAACTTGGCACAAAAGCCTAAGAAGCTGTGTCAAAGAATTTTTCCAAAATGGAGGAATGGGACTTAAAGAAAACATAAAACCTGACATGGATTGACGATGATCAGTCGCCACATCCAAGTCCAATAATCCGCGGGTCTTCTCTACCGGTAGAAGGATAGAAACTACATCCGTAACTATCCCCGGGTGAAAACTACATCCGTAATCACCCTCGATGAAAACTACATCCGTAATCATCCTTCGGCAACACCTGGGCCGGAATAATAATTGACGGACCGCCTGGCTCACGGCCGCTTACACATCCCGGGAATCGTTCGTCAACGGTTCCCACACCTGCCAGAGTCCCTTTTTCTTTTTCTTTTGAAAACTTGATTTCGATTGAAAACCGAGTAATTGAGGTCCGACATCTGTCGACCGATGATTCTTGAAATCATACAAGAAGCAGAACCTGACCGGGGGTTTTCGAAAATGTTTTGAGTTCGAAAGAGTTCGAGTTTGAAAGTATGAAAGGTATCTTGGATTAACTTTACCTTTAAAATAATGAACAATAATTAATAAATAATATTTAAGATTTAATATTAATAATTAATAAAATAATTATTCGATAAAATAAACTTTTAATCCAAGATAGGGTTTCGAGTATTTACGAAGATATGAAAATAATTACTTGAGTATACGATACTCCCCGAATGACCCTTCGGGTTTTCGCAATCTAGTTACGATATAATAATATACCGCTCCCCGGTCAATAGTATATACGGACCGCTACGACCTCTATTGCTAGAGTCGTTGTCCGAGGAATATATTTCAATCTAAGTTCAAGGGGTACAAACATATATGTACTTATACAATCTCAATTGCATCAATACTTCGATAAACATAACATTTGATATGATTGAAAACTACAAACACAACAGTAAAAGTCCTTGTATATGTAAGTTTTGAAAAGTAAACTTGCCTTGGTTTGGTTGGGGTGGTCGAGCGTGCGGAGTGGAACGATCTATACATAAGCAATAACCGCTCGTTAGTACCTTAACAATATCTCTTTAATTGCGGGGTTTTAGGGGGTACGAAATTAACTTAATGACTTCGTCTTATGACACTCTACCCCCACTATAGGTTCATGTCATCACTCGATTACGCTCGTCACTTATTCGACTTGATTTAGTTACCATATCCGAGTCATGACCATTACCCCTAGAATTATACTCCACTTAACGACTTTTTCCCTTGCGCGAATATTACTCTAGAATTTTTATAAAATTGAAAAATTCATATTTTAATCCAATTCCTTTTGAGTAGCCTTCTCCACTGCATTTCCTAGCTTCTCAAAATTTTCCATGATCCCACATAAATTTTTAGGGGTTTAAACAAGGTTCACAAGGGGGTCACTTAGTGCAGTCCGGAATCCAGAAATACATTTTACTTCTCCGGCTATAACTTAAAATCTATACATCACCTAGTCATGAACCTTATATTTCCAGAAACTACATTCAAATATCTTTCCACCAATATATGGTAGGACCTCAGGGGACAAGATTTGGGGGTTCAAAACCATCTTACAAGACAGGTCGAATTTCTGGAAAAACTCAGCATGCATGTTTCACTTAAATCAACCAAGATTCTTACTTCCACAACACAACCAACATCTAATTCACCTATTTCATGCTTTATAACATTCATGGAGATACATATACTAACAACATTCATAAAAATCACAATCACAACACTTAAACTCAAGATCTATATCATCCACCACTTATACAACCAAGATTAACACCAATACACATGGATCTATCACCAAACATCATAAACACTACATGGCCAAGAGGGGTTAGGGTTTTTATACCTTCTTGAGTACCTAGGAGCCTTGGGTAAGACTTACAAAACTCAAGAACACCTTGAATAAGCTCCTACTATCCTTATAATCCAAGATCTATAAGAAAAACTTAACATTGTTACTATTCAAATAACTTTAACAATTAATATCTTGAAATTTAATGGATGAAAGAGCTTGGAAATCTTAGTATACCTTTCTTAGATGATGTAGAGAGCCTAGGAATTATGCCTTGAATTATGAGTGAGGAGAAATGGAAGAAGGAAGAAATTTTCTTCCTTGTTTAGCTTTTGGTCGAGAACTTTCTTCAAGGGGGGGGGGAAGTGTTTTGTTGTTTTGATTTTTGTGTTTGGTTGAATAATGGTAAAGTAGTTGGGTGATACATATTAGTGTCTGTATTTGCATGGCACAAGCCTAGGTATGGCCTCCTTGTACTCTTGTCCCCTCCTTGGAAAAAGAAATGCAACTAGTTACTATTCCTCTTGCCATTTGGTTTAACTAGTTTGCTTTTCCTAACTACTTAGTTGCATGGGACTTGCATGCAATACTACTCCTTGTATCATTATTCCTCCACCAATGCTTGTCACTTAATCTTTAATTCTTATCGTATCTTAATTAATATCTCGTAATAATATTTTTTCGCGTAGAGATTTCCCTAGTAATTCCTTAAGTACTTAATTGTGTAAATTCCTCGAATATCCATAATTCCTCGTCATAATCCTTAATAAATCTTTTAATACTCTAATCATTCTCAAATCCCAAGTTTTATAAATCTTACTAACAATAAGACTCTTGCCCTCAACAATCTTCTCTTTATCTTATATAGTGAATGCAACAACATAGTTTCTCAGACAATCAATTCCATTAAACAATAGGGATGACTAGAAAGGTTCCAAATTGACAATGCCACATGATATTATATAAAAGAAAATATTGCAAAAATTAGGGTTTTTACAGCCTCCTCTCCTTAAAAGGATTCCGTCCCGGAATCAGGTTGAAAACAGTTGGGGTGCTTTTCACGCATCGCGCTCTCTAGTTCCCATGTTGATTCTTCGACATTCTGGTTCCTCCACAAAACTCTCACTAGTTTGACAACCTTGTTCCTCAGCACCTGTTCTTTTCTATCCATGATTTCTACGGTTTGCTCCACATAGGTTAAGTCTGGTTGCAGATCCACTTGATCATGTTCTATCACGTGTCGGAAGTCGGTATGGTAGGGTCGTAGCATGGACACATGGAACACATTATGTACTTGCTGCAAGCTTGGGGGTAAAGCCAATTCATAGGCCAACTTTCCAACTCGTCTCAAGATCTCAAAAGGTCCAATAAACCTTGGGCTTAGCTTCCCCTTCTTACCAAATCTCATCAATCCCTTCCACGGTGATACCTTTAACATCACAAACTCTCCTACCTCATATTCTTTGTCCTTGCGGGTCTGGTCTGCATACTTCTTCTGTCTGTCTTGGGCCGCTACCAGCCATCCTCTTATGAGTTCGATAGTTTCCCTTGTCTGTTGGACCAGTTCAGGCCCTAAAATCTTCCGCTCTCCAACCTCTTCCCAACACAAGGGAGACCGACATCTTCGTCCGTATAAAGCTTCATATGGGGGCATGCCTATACTCGCATGGTAACTGTTGTTGTAGGAAAATTTGATCAACGGCAAGTGGTCATCCCAACTTCCCTTAAAATCAATGGCACATACTCTCAACATATCCTCTATGGTCTGGATGGTTCTCTCACTTTGTCCGTCTGATTGGGGATGGTATGCAGTACTCATGTTCAACTTGGTCCCCACACAATCCTGAAAACTCCTCAAAAACCTGGAGTTGAATCTTGGGTCTCTATCTGATACAATGCTCACAGGAACTCCATGCCTAACCATAATCTCCTTTAAGTAAATATCTGCCAGCTTGTCGACAGTGTATCTCTCGTTGATTGGAAGAAAATGTGCTTACTTGGTCAATCTATCGATAATTACCCAAATGGCATCATGATTAGTCTTGGTCCTTGGTAGTCCGACCACAAAGTCCATCGCAATATGCTCCCACTTCCACTTGGGTATCTCTAAGGGTTGCAACAATCCACTGGGCCTCTGGTGTTCGGCCTTCACTCTTTGACATGTCAAGCATTTACTTAGCCACTCTGCCACGTCCTTCTTCATATTTGGCCACCAATAGTATTCTCTCAAATCTCTATACATCTTAGTGCCTCCAGGGTGAATTGAGTACCTCGAACTATGAGCCTTTTGCAAAATCTCGTCTTTTAATTCTTTAACGTTCGGGATCCATATCCTAGATGCGTACCTCATAATTCCATTCCCGTCCTTCTCACACTTAATTTCCTCGCTAGTCAAAATTTTCTCCATCGAATTCTTTTCTTCTTCTATCTTCTTTTCCTGGCATAACTTAATCTTTTCCAATAGCGGTGGTTGGACTCTTATTTCCATTAGACTCTCTTGTCCAATTCCTGGTAACCTTACCTCAATCTCCAGTTTCTCGAGGTCCTTGATCAACTCGTCCACTGACGTTATCATCTTGAGTTTCTCCTTTCGGCTAAGTGCATCGGCCACCACGTTGGCCTACCCTGGGTGATAATGAATTTCACAATCATAATCTTTGATTAGCTCTAGCCATCTCCTTTGCCTCATGTTTAACTCTTTCTGAGTGAATATGTACTTTAAGCTCTTGTGATCCGTGTAGATTTCACACTTTTCTCCGTAAAGATAATGTCTCCAGATCTTCAAAGCGAAAACTATCGCTGCTAATTCCAAATCATGGGTAGGGTATCTTATCTCGTATTCCTTAAGTTGTCTGGACGCATAAGCAATCACTTTACCGTGCTGCATAAGCACACATCCTAAACCTTTATGGGACGCATCGCTATAAATCACAAAATCTCTCTTATCATCAGGTAGGGCTAGTACTGGTGCTGTCACCAACCTCTTTTTAAACTCTTGGAAGCTCTCTTCGCATTTTTCAGTCCACACAAACTTCTCGGTCTTGCTAGTTAGTCGGGTCAAAGGGGCTGCTATCTTGGCAAAGTCTTGGACAAATCTTCTATAGTAGCCAGCTAATCCTATAAAACTTCTCACCTCTGTCGGAGTGGTTGGTCTCTCCCAATTTGATACAGCCTCTATTTTGGCTGGGTCCACTAGAATGCCTTGTTCGCTAATCACATGCCCCAAAAACTGAACTTCCTTCAACCAAAATTCACACTTCGAGAACTTAGCGTACAACTTTTCTTCTCTCAATGCTCCCAATACAATCCTCAAGTGCTCTGCATGTTCCTCCTTTGTCTTGGAATAAATCAAGATGTCATCGATGAAGACTATAACACACTTGTCCAAGTATTTCTTGAAGACTCGATTCATTAAGTCCATGAAAGCTGTAGGGGCATTCGTTAACCCAAATGACATCACTAGGAACTCATAGTGTCCGTACCGGGTGCGAAAGGCCGTCTTTGGTATATCTTCTGGTTTAATCTTTAACTGGTGATACCCAGTCCTCAAATCAATTTTAGAAAAATAAACTGCGTCTTTCAATTGATCAAACAGGTCATCTATCCTGGGCAAGGGATACTTATTCTTTATAGTCACCTTGTTCAACTCTCTGTAGTCTATACAAAATGTAAGAACCCTAATTTTTGCAATATTTTCTTTTATATAATATCATGTGGCATTGTCAATTTGGAACCTTTTGAGTCATTCATGTTGTTTAATGGAATTGATTGTCTGAGAAACTATGTTGTTACATTCACTATGTAAGATAAAGGGAAGATTGTTGAAGGCAAGAATCTTATTGTTAGTAAGATTTATAAAACTTGGGATTTGAGAGTTATTAGAGTATTAAAAGATTTTAAGGGATTATGACAAGGAGTTATGGATATTCGAGGAATTTACACAATTAAGTACTTAAGGAATTACGAGGGAAATCTCTACGCAATAAAATATTATTACGAGGAATTAATTAAGATACGATATGAATTAAAGATTAAGTGACAAGCATTGGTGGAAGAATAATGATACAAGGAAGGATATTACATGCAAGTCCCATGCAACTAAGTAGTTAGGAAAGCAAACTAGTAATACCAA
The DNA here is from genome assembly GCA_036435485.1 of Saposhnikovia divaricata. Lineage (NCBI taxonomy): Eukaryota > Viridiplantae > Streptophyta > Magnoliopsida > Apiales > Apiaceae > Saposhnikovia > Saposhnikovia divaricata. The sequence continues at coordinate 132,572,736 of CM071600.1, forward strand.
GTGGATAAGAGGAATAGTAACTAGTTATTACTTTTTCCAAGGAGACAAGAGGGCATGGTGGCCTATACCCTAGACTTGCAACATGTGATGCATATACATATACATAATATATATCACCCAACCCCTTTTACACATTATTCAACCAACCAAAAAGCAAAGCAAAGAAACTCTCCCCCCCCCCCAAGCAAAAACCTCTCGGCCAAACAAGAACAAGGGAGAAGAAGAAATTTTTTCTTCCATTTCTCTTCATTCTTAATTCAAGGCAAAATTCCTAGGCACTCTACATCATATAATGAAGGTATACTAAGAATTCCAACCCTTTTCATCCATTAATTTTCAAGATATAAATTGTTAAAGTTTTGGTGAATAGTAACAATGTTAAGTTTTCTTTTAGATCTTGGATTATAAGGAGTGTAGGAGCTCATTCAAGGTGTTCTTGAGACTTGTAAGGCATACCCAAGGGTCCTAGATACTCAAGAAGGTATAAAAACCCTAACCCCTCTTGGCCATGTAGTGTTTGTGATGTGTAATGATAGATCCATGAGTACTTGTATGAATCTTGGACATATAAGTGATGGATGATGTAGATCTTGAGTTTAAGTGTTGTGGTTGTGATTTTTATGCTTGTGGTTAGTATATGTAACTCCATGAATGTTATAAAGTATGATCTTGGTGATTTAGATGTTGGTTGTGATGTGGATGTAAGAATCTTGGTTGGTTTAGTGATATAAGCATGCTGAGATTTTTCCAGGAACTTGAACTGTCTTGTAGGAGGGTTTTGAACCCCTAAATCTTGTCCCCTGAAGTCCTAATATATATTTTTGGAAAGGTATTTGAATGTAGTTTCCAGAAATATAAGTTTCATGACTAGGTGATGTATAGATTTTGAGTTAAGGCCTGAGAAGTGAAATGTGTTTCTGGATTCCGGACTGCATTAAATGGTCCCCTTGTGAACCTTTTTTAAACCCCTACAAATTTATGTAGGATCATGGAAAAATTAGAGAAGCTAGTAAATGCAGTGGTGAAGGCTACCTAAAAAGAATTGGATTAAAATATGAATTTTTCAATTTTATAAAAATGCTAGAGTAAAATTCGCGCAAGGGAAAAAGTCGTTAAAGGAGTGTGATTTAAGGGGTAATGGATATGATTCGGTTATGGTAACCAAATTAAGTCGAATAAGTGACGAGCGTAATCGAGTGGTGACATAAACCTATAGTGGGGCTAGAGTGTCATAAGACGAAGTCATTAAGTTAATTTTGTACCCCCTAAAACCCCGCAATTAAAGAGATATTGTTAAGGTACTAACGAACGGTTATTGCTTATGTATAGATCATTTCACTCCGCACGCTCGACCACCCCAACCACACCAAGGCAAGTTTACTTTTCAAAACTTACATATACAAGGACTTTCACTGTTGTGTTCGTAGTTTTTCAATCATATCAAATGTTTAGGTTTATCGAAGTATCGATGAAAGTGAGATGTATAAGTACGTATATGTTTCCACCCCTTGAACTTAGAATGAAATGTTTTCTTCGGACAACGACTCTAGCAATAGAGGTCGTAGCAGTCCGTATATAATATTGACCGGGGAGCGGTATATTATTATATCGTAATTAAATTGCGAAAACCCGAAGGGTCATTCGGGGAGTATCGTATGCTCAAGTAATTATTTTTATATCTTCGTAAATACTCAAAATACCTATCTTGGATTAAAAGCTTATTTAATTAAATAATTATTTTATTAATTATTAATATTAAATCTTAAAATATCATTTATTAATTATTGTTCATTATTTTAAAGACAAAGCTAATCCAAGATACCTTTAGCACTTTCAAACTCGAACTCTTTCGAAATTAAAACATTTTCGAAAACCCCCGGTCAGGTTTCTTTCTTGTGTGATTTCAAGAATCATCGGTCGACTGATGTCGGACCTCAATTCCTCTGTTTTCAATCAAAATCAAGTTTTCAAAAGAAAAAGAAAAAGGGACTCTGGCAGGTGTGGGAACCGTTGACGAACGATTCCCGGGATGTGTAAGCGGCCGTGAGCCAGGCGGTCCATCAATTATTATTCCGGCCCAGGTGTTACCGAAGGATGATTACGGATGTAGTTTTCATCGAGGGTGATAACGGATGTAGTTTTCACCCGGGGATAGTTACGGATGTAGTTTCTATCCTTCTACCGGTAGAGAAGACCCGCGGATTACTGGACTTGGATGTGGCGACTGATCATCATCAATCCCTGTCAGGTTTTTATGTTTTCTCCAGTCCCATCCTCCACTTTGGAAAAATACTCAAACACTGCTTCTTGGGCCTAAGTGCCAAGTTGCCGATAGTGTGGTTTTTGATAAGAAAAATATTGACATCGTGCAGTATCTAGAACTGCAAGATTTTCTATAAAGATTGGCACGTGTAAGTGCACTCTTGCAATTGTTTCAAAGGATGAAATGTTTTTGTATGAGAAACCTTCTAAGCTAATGGAAGGAAAGAGGTTTGCAATGAGGTATTCCCTGTACAGTATGTTAATCGTAGAGTGTTTTGCCGAAAATGATATACTCATATGTATATATTTTCAAACTTGTGATATATTGAAATAGGAACCTTATAAAGGGTTCATATGTTATTCTTAAAGCTCCTTAGTGAGTATAGATGTTTTATTCAAACTCGGACATATATATTGTCCAATTATGTTTTGAAATCTGAGATATATACCCAGATAGTTGGGAATGTTTTCGAAATAAACCACGTTATTATTTTTCAAAGTGGTGAACTTGCTGAGCGTTATGTAGCTCATTCTTGCTTTATAAAAACTTTTCAGAAAGAGAAGAATTTGGTCGGTTAACCCCGCAACAGCAGAAGAGGAGTAGAAGATTACCCCGGAGATGATTTAGCTCCTGATAAATACTACAGAGTAAGTCTGATAGGTTTTCAACTGTAATAGTAAGACTTGTCTTCAAGTATAGTTGTATAAGTGGAATTGCGTAAGACTCTGATTTGTACAAATGAATTGTAATATTTAGTGGCACTTTCGATTATCGTTTCTGAGGCTCTAACTTGTTAGTGTGTAAGATTGAGGTCTGGATGGATGTATTGTTGAGTTGTAAAGTTAATACAGGTATGATATGGTTGGATGATGATGTGACGACCTGAATCTTTGACCTAAGATTTGGGGGCATCACAGAAATGGTATCAGAGCGATAAGTTACAGTACTCAGAAACGAGAGTGTTGAGAGTAGGTCTAAGTAGGATAATGACATAAGAGATCATAGTAAACTTATTATTGGACTACCGGAAGAGGTACCGGTGAGTAAAATGGACTGGAGTGTTTACTGGAGGTATTGTACTAGGGTCGATAGAATCCTTAGAGACCTTTAGAATGATGAATAGAGGTTTGAGAGTTGTACATGACCTATCATAGGTAATGATATAGGAAGCAGAGCGAAATCTCGAGAGCAGCTGAGGTAGAGGCGATATTGCCAATATGATCGGATGACTAGGCTGGCATAAATTTTGTGGCCCATATTCCTCCACAGTTTAGGAGGCGACATTTTAAGAATCAAGAAGTTTGGACTTCCCTACATAATTAAGGGTACTTAGTACTTGGATTAATGAAAGTCTTTTACTTTGGCTATAAGATCCGATTTTCGATAAGTAACGGGTTTACCTGAAGGTTCGTCACTATGTCGTTGTGGATTCCATTACCCATGATGGCGAGTTTTACATGTGTTATACGAGAATGTTATCATAAGAAGAGCGTGCTAGATAATTCCACGCATGATTCGGACGCTAGAACATGGTAGTTGAACTTAGAGAACAAACAAGTAGGATTAACGAAGGGACTCAAGAGAAGTTGAATATGGTTGCAACGAGCGATACAGTGATCTCAGAGTCTACCAAAAGAAAAACCAGCGGGTCTAGAGTGGGATCCTTTGATAGAGATGTTATCAGGGACTCCTATATATGTATTGTGGACCTCAATATTTTTGGTATATGTTCACATACACACACCCGCCACTGAACCTATGGACTGCACTGAGATCCCTGATAGATCTCTTTGATCTGTTCCCAGGGGGGACTGGCCACTTGTGATTCATGTCGGAAGGCATAAAGTAAGACCCTATGGACTTAGCAGGCATCCCCGGAATGGTGTGAAGCTTGGTCTTCAAGATAAAGCACGGAAATGACAGATATATTTGTGAAACCCCAACTCGATAAATGACGTTAAGATGATGAGTGAGAGACGCACTAGTTGGTGTCTTGTATTACGAAGACGAAGAGATGGAGTTAACCTCATAATGGTGATAATGAGAAGCACGAATGATTATTAACTTATTTTGGTAACTACCGGCTGGTGCACTACTTCATTTTAAACTGTTCACTAACCATGTTACCTCGATTAGTTTATATCAGGTAACCCTCCTAGCTTTCTACTTCAAACTTGTGGAATAACAACCAGTGTTATACTTTCTCTAAACCGGGACTCATCCAAAGTATCTTAATTTATCCCCGAGCATTCTATTTGAAGTTTATAATTATTTCTGCTCAGTACTATTTACACTTTCTTTCAATTATCCAAGGAATGTTCAACAAATATTTCCTTAATTAATCGACAAATACTACTTAACGAATATCGATATTTGATTGCTTCTTTCATACTTGCACTCTTCAGTTGAGCTCATAAATATTCAACAAATTACTGAGGACATGGATGATCTAATGTCCAGACATCCCTCATGAATTCCTTTCTTCTATTCAAGATGAGATTGTACATCGTACATTGAAATCATAGTAAGGATATCATTTTGATAATGGTATTCCGGATTTAATTCTATTGTCAGATCTGATAAAGCATGTGTACGGAGGCACCCTTGAGAGGTCATCGATTGTTCCGATACCTAGAACATCCTCTTCAGATTTTATTGTTTTCTTTTTCAAACTTAATAACTTCTTATTTTCATTTGTTGTCCGAGAAGCCTAAAGTTTCTTCAGTGGCTACGATGTTGAAATTCCGTTCTATCCAATTGAAACTGGCCAGTCGTTATGTCAATATGAATGACTAGTTGATTGTTCTAACTACTCAAAATTGTAAATGTTGTGAAGAACACCTAGCTAATTGTCCTAGCTGGTGGTGATGTCTCAAACAGGTGGACTAGCAAATTTTGTCTAGCTAGTTGCTAGTGTTTCTCGAAAAGGACTAGTTATTGTTTCACTGGTCCAACTCCCAATTTAATTCATTCTACAATGCATTTTGCATGTGGTAAAGTATGATGGCGAAAGTTTTGACGAATAACTTGATTGAGACCTAATGAGGTCGCCCACTCAACTCGAATTCTACACATCTTCGTATCAGACTCTATATCACTTGAATATTTTATTCTTTCATTCACACAATGAGAATTCATTTGAAACCACTGATTACTTGAATGATAAACTACTTCATTCTTTAATTGTCATGGAGTAGAATTGCTTTCTATTGGCTGACCTTCGTCAAGGCGACTTTAGATTTCCTCTTATTTTTCAGGAGGAAAAGTATCCACCCGATGCAAGAATTGTATAAAGACCGTCTTTATGACCTTTGTATCCAACAATCATTGCCCTTGTGCAACATTCTCTATGGTATCATATTACAGAATTATCAGGACGGGAAGGAATAAACCTTGTTGTATTCTTTCTATCCATCCTTACATCTCCAAAAATCGAGACTCCTAGTATTTGGAACCATCAACATTCTTGGAACATCCAATGTGGAATTCTTATTGAAATTATCTATTGGACCTTGTTATTTTGAAACCATTCCTTTCAAAGTGATTACTCTAAGGTGAATGGGAGGTACAATTATGAACCGTTACACCAATATGAGATCAAAAACCAAATGTTGTAATTGTGCAGCCAGAGCGTTATGCCGAGTAATTATTAAAGTAGAAATAACATGTCGGGGCATACCACAAGACCTTTAATATTAGTGTGAGGAAAGTTATAAGAAATGGTGAGGTGGTTGGGAGTACGCTCCTACCAACCGTTGTCAGGATGTTATATTAATGAATTCTGGAGTTACCAAGCCTTTTCCTGATCCAGGAAATGCAAATCGATTGCGATGTAAAACATATCCTTAGAGGAAACTAACATGGAAAAGTGAGATGGACAAGAAAGGAAGAAATATCGTGGCAAGAATATGAAGCTTTACTTAGCTTAAAGGGATTGATGCACATAGAGAGACATAAAGTTTAACAGGCCCCTAATAACAAATGGATGCATGGATATATGCCAATGATCTTTCGAGATTACCACCTAATCAATTTTATTGGGAATCGCAGCAGCATGCAGGCCTCAGACTGATTGGCGCCAGTTGGGAAAGAGGACGAGCGTATGACATCTTACATATACCATCGAGAACTGATACCCTTATCGAAAATGGAGGAATTGTTGACTAGTTAAAATGAGTAGTTGTTTTTCAAAGATAAGGTTGAAGGGAAGGTTTCACCAACTCAAGATCGACCCCTGTACTGTGCCAAAGTTGGCATTTCACACTAATATAAACGTATAAAATTGTGGTAGTATCGTTTGAATGGACTAATGAATCAGAAGCCTTTATGGATTAATGAACAAAGTTTTGGGATGAAATGAGATATTAGCAACAACCTCGTTGTTAGCTATACTTGATTATAAAAAGAGGACTTTGAGAGTCACGATGATGCGTCTTTCAAGAGTTTAAGAGGTGTGCTGATGCAGTAGAAAGGGGATGATAGCCTATACTTCTAAACAACACAAAGGTTACGTGATAGGATATACTAACCATAAGTCTGGGATTAGTCATGATGGCGTTCACGCATAAAACTGAGACGTTATGTAAGAACCCCAAATTTTGGATATAATTAAAAACTTTTTTATTATGTACTGAGGTAATGGTGAATAGTGATTACGACTACGATGTAACGATTGAGATAATGAATGGAAGGAATGGAATTCGATTTAAATATTTATATGTCTTGAAGAATACTATTGGTTGACACTTTAGATAAGAATTATCTATCTCCTAGGGAGTTGAGATTTGATAATTCTAAAGGAGAAGATTATTCCTATGTCATCCAAATCGATATCAGTTATTGGTCCAGTAGGTCCGTAAAAAGGTTAAGGAACGATTGAAAGAGATTAGGGACATTTGTACAACCCTAAGAGGATGAGTAAAGAAAAATGGATGAATAGTGATTTTGATGGATTTAGGAATATTATGAGACGACACTATATAGAAGTATTCGGAACGGATTTCCGAGTTCGTATTAGTGATCTAGGGGGAAAATAATTGTATGTAAAAGCTGTCGGATTCTGAAAAATAGTACTTTTATTTTCCCCGAGAATTTCCTGGACACATAAAGACTTAAGGGTTTATTGAAGAGATTAAAGGAATTTGGATTCAAGAATTATTAAGGAGAATTGAGAATGATAGTATAAATAGTAAGATGGTTTCCGGTAAAACCCTAATTAGAAATCTTCGAGATATTCCTTCGAACGATCAATGAATTGAGTAATAACCGGACAAAGAAGCAAGCAGAGAACCAAGAGACAAACATGTGCAAGTGGATGGAGTAAGGGTAAGCAAAGTGACTTTCATGTAAGTCAACTACAAGTGTAGTGATGAAGTTGCATTTGTGCCAAAAAGGGTATGCTTAATGTGGTGCCAACAAGTGGACCAATAGAAGGGCATCACTTGGACCACTAGCAAGCTAACAACACAAAAGTAAAGGATGCATCCAAGATATATGCCAAGTATTACAATTATTTAGGCATAAAGCAAAACAAAGGAAGCAAAGCCAAGAACTCCATGAAGAGCAAAAAAAAAAAAAAAATCTGCTCCTTTTTAGCAAAATCAAAGTCCAACCTCTTGACCTTCAATGGCCATGAAATAAATCATGTAAGTTCCTTACTATATCAACATGATCTCCTAGAAATTTGAGCTTCAAATTCCATCTCTAGCATAGTTTTCAAAAATCATCAAAGTGATGATGAATAGTGTTTTCAAGATCTAATCTTTGATTTCTTGTTTTGTTTAGATGATCCAAGCTTTGTTAAGGTGTTCTAAGGATTGATCAAGGTTTAGTAAGGTCTTACATACTCCAAGGAAGGTATAAACTTCAAGAACCCTAGTCTTTTATTTGAGTTTTAATGGAGTTTTAGATGAGATTTGATAATGTTTATGGCTTGTATTCATGATTTAGAACATGTATGTTGTGTGGGTGTTATAAAAAGGTTAATATATGTTTTGTGGCTCCAAGACCTGTTGAGACAGTGAGGGATAAATAGTGCCCATGAGTGTTGGTGGTGGATTGAATGATTATTTGGAGGGTTTTGATTTTGGAAATATCCGAGTTATAGCCGTCGTAATGCTGAAATTTCATAAACTCTTAAAATTTGAGCATAACAATTAGGATAGATGCCTGACCTTAGTGATATTATGGACTGACTTTATAGTTCTCGAGTCATAGATCGTTGTGGCGCAAGAATCGAAACATTCCGACTTACGGTTTAGGAGTTATGGTCAAATTACGAAAAGTACTTCGAAACCGTAAACGAGAATTCGTAACTGAAATTGAACCCTCGTAAAATACGTAAGTCAGTGGCGAATTTTGGTAATTAAATACTATAGGTAAAAAAGGAAGGTGTGAGAGAAAACCTCATGTGAAACGGATCGTTTTCCGATTTTATAAAAATGTTGGAATCAAAGTTAAACACGAACGAACCCCTAAAAACCCGCTTGATTATATTTTCGGTAAAACACTTAGAAAACGGGCGATGAAACTCGGAGTATAATATTGATTCGTAACGATCGACTTTAGAACTTGTATGACTTAAGTATGTCCCAAGTGTAAGTACAGTGACATGTCGTATTAACGAACGAATGTCGGGTCGGATCGATGATAAAAGGAATCCACTAAAAGGGGTATAACGAGATAACTCGAGAACTTGTTTCGATTTAAGTATAACTTAACTTTCAAGATGTTAAGTGATTAATCCCGAATGCCTTGACTATTTATAGATCACCAAGCTGACTCGGGACCCGCTACCACTACCCCTTACCATACTCGACTACCAGGCAAGTTTCAATTCCTTTCTTTTAGGCTGTTGTTGTGATTGAATATATATATATATATATATATATATATATATATATATATATATATACGTTTTCTGTTACACATATGCCATAGCATGCATGCCTACTTTCTAGTTATATCGTGATGCTTGTTCCCTGATTGTTTATTGGCTTATAAATTAGATAGCTAACGTATCAATTATAAGCCGGTTATTGTAAGACCCTCATAGAAGGGCGTATACATCTTATTCATCAAATATAGACCGGGAGTCAATATTTCTTGACATATCGAGATTACCTCGGAGGAAAATATTTAAGTAAATATTTTCCATTATTTGGGCGACGAATATTATTTGAATATTCGTTCGAGATTATTTATTTAACGATCCTTACTTCAAATAATTATTTGAACGTAACCATTCGACGAATAATATTTTTCAATATTCATTCAGAGTCGAATAGATTAGCGATTATTATTCCGAATATTCTTCTAAAGATTGGACTACTAAATGAATATTATTTAAATATCCATTTAGAATATTATTTTATTAAATGAATATTACTTTTGAATAATCATTTAAGATATTAATTACTTGATGAATATTATTCTAATATTCATCTGAAGCTTGATTTATTTATCGAATATTATCTCGAATATTCCTTTAAAGCTTGGATTACTAAATGAATATTCTTTAAATATGTTTAATTCAATAAATATTCTCTGAATATTTATTCCCTACTTAGAATAACCTCAATAAGGTTTATCTTCTTCAATTATTACGGAAAATATTTCGGAGTCATATTATTATTAATCTTATATCAAGAAAGGTTCTCAGACATCATTCTTCTTTGAGTTTATCTCCCTAATAATAAGGGAACCTTACTTGGAAAATGATATTTATCTTGTCGACTTCCCGGTCATAAAGTATTCTCTTCACTCGCAACTCGGGTGCTATTGACTTATTAAGTCATTGTTTACCTTCTCATCTTTCGAGGGGTAAGATGGTTGGAACAAGTTGATATTCGTTACCAAGCAATAGCTTGGAAGTTATTGGTGAATTTTCCTTTCCAACTAGATACGACTACTTTGTGGAGTCTTATAAACAAGTATTATACTTGGGGAAAGGGGGACGAACGTTACATTCAGAATCATGTATTCTTTTTGAACTAGGAGTCGTGTAAGAGGCCGAGTAGCGCCGGTCCATCCCCTTTGGCCCAACCGTTGGCCGGGGAGAGCTAGTAAGGCGGTAGACAAGTAAAGCCGTCAGTTCTTCCTTCTACCGGTAGTAAATTTAATTTGAGCTGTACGATCTCGACTGATCATCAAAATTGGAACAGCGGGCGCGGTGAATACTCCATCATTGGTTCATCATCCAAACTTATTTATTTCCTGCAACATGATTACTGTTGGCAGAGCTGGAAAAGTGTTCATAACTGGAATTGCAATCTTTTCATGCAAGTTCCTCTTTTAATGGCAATGAGAATATCTCGCTTACTTTTGATGTAGCAGATATTTCTACAAACAAATACTTTGAGTTACCTCGTAACTTCATCGTTCATATTATACTGGCATCATTTCCGTAAATGCATGGCATATGGTTTGAAAGATACTTTTTAACTGTTATATATTATCGTTCAGTTATATATTACTGTTGGTGGGCTATTGCTCACCCTTGCTTTATTATTATATCAAAACAACAGCTAGACCAGATGACTGGCACAAGGCGCACTCGACGCTGGCGAGGACGATGAGACTACCAGAGCCAAAGAGACAGCTATTGGTAGGATAGATTTATTCTTTCAGTACCAAGTATATGGTCTAGTATGACTTATGTAAATGGATGGCAAAGAGTATGTATTTATATTGAAATTCTTTTGGATTGTAAAAACTCATAATGTGATTAATAAAATTTGATTGTTACTCTGATTTCATCTTTGGGACTATAACGGGTGTGTTTTATATTGTTGTGTTGGGTCATAAAGATGTATATTATTTTATGTTGAGGTAAGTTCAAGTATTGTGGACAGAATTGGAGACCGTAACGACCGGATCCCGGACCCCGGATCTGGGGGTGTTACAGAAGTGGTATCAGAGCGTACGTTATAAACCCCATAGATAAGGCGACGTTAAAACAATAAATTCACTAAGATAATAAGAACTCTTGCCAAGTTCATAGTCGGACTACTTAAGGTAGTGATGACGTATAAAACCCTTATGGGAACTCTTAAGTATCATGATAGTAACTTAGCTCGATATCGTATCGACGCATAAGGCGACAGACCTTGAGGCATAAGAGCAGCAGCGCGATGATGCTTTATGTGCTGAAGATCAGCGGGTAAATTCGATGGAGTACCCTACTGGATACCCGGAAGAGGTTCCAGCAGATAAGGAAAATCCTGTTAGGATAAGGAGCTTACCCTCGAGGAATGAGGGCTGTAGCCAGAAAGACTGAGATGATTAAGGTATAGTACTCAGAAAAGTGGGCATAAAGAACTAAGCTATTAGCAAGAGAACTGTAGATTCATGTTGGATTCGTGGTCGGACTACTGGAGGTAGTACCAGCAAGTAAGACGGATGGGAAGAATTACTTGAGATCTTATACAGGAATAGATGAGAATCATTAAAGACTTTCATATTAACGAAAACAGTGCTAGAAGGATGTATGATTATCAAAGGCATCGATATAAGACGAGGAGCAGAGTCCCTAGGAATAGTTGAGAAGAGGCAGTAAGTGCCATATCATTTGATAAATGAATAAGTATGAATATTGTCAATAATAATTCGTCATGAGAAGGCAGATGTCATAGGTTGTAATTTATGGAACCAAATTGAGGTTGATGAAGTGGTTTTATTCAGGGAAATGTTCATTTTTTGAATGAATCAGTTAGAAAGTAAAGACATTGGGAAGTGATAGCATGATTGGATAAAGTCATATAAGGAAGTAGTAAGCAAGACAATGATCTCATAACCTACTGGAAGATAAGACCAGTGGGTCAAGATGAACTCGTAATGAGACTACTGCCAGAGACTGAGTATAGGGTTAATTTCAACTCAGTAAAATGATGAACCAGAAATGTTAGATGCATGTGATTCAGAGGAATATTAAATTCTTTCTTTTCTTTGAATGAATTATAGTAGTTACCTTAAGTTTACTCCGACGCGGAATTATAATGGATCAAGTAATATGATCAGTAGTTAAAGAGAAAAATGTGAGAAAATCTTCCTGGAGCTAAAAAATGAAATTGGTAATGACCAAGAGTTGGCATTGCTTAATGGAAAAAAGGAGACTTTGTGCTTCCAACGACGCTTCGCATAAAGGATTATGATGTGTGCTTGCGCAGCACGACAAAGTACTTGCGAATGCATTCGAACAGCGTGGTCCACCAGATCGGATGGCCTTAGTATTGCCAATTTTGTGGGACAACCAACTCCGACGGTAATGTTCCTTCTGAGACTAGTAGTCAGGTAGACTGACATTTGGTAATATTGAATATCAGGACGTATAGGTATCAGGACGTATAGGCATCAGGACGTTGCGACAAGTTTCAGTTTAAAACTGTTGATTCCCTTCTAAGGGATATATATAATTGGTTCCTCTCCAGGGGTTAAACTTCCAACCTAATGATGATTATTTCGTTAATTATGACTACCTACGGTTCTACCTGCTTGGAGGTTCATTAAATTATTCTTCAGGTTTCGAAATCGGTCTCCTTAATGTTACCAGTAGATGGATAGATTGACCAAAATTTCCCTAATTCTGGGAAGAATTTCAACGAATTTTGGCAAACCTTGTCTTTCTGATTATCAGAGAACATCATGGAAGAGAGTAGAAACTGGGGCGAACCCCGTGAATTGGGTAAAGTAACCGCTATATGGGTTGGTGGACAGACCCTGGTTATCGCGATTGATTGTAGAAATACAATGATGAAGTGAGATTGGACGAAAACAGGAAATGTAAGTAAGAAACCAGCCGGACTGAGAAACTCCGGGATTGACTTAAGTGAAAAGGCTGTTATGCCAGGAATGGTAAGTTTGTGGGGCACGTGGGAGTGATAAGAATAGTTGAAAAGATAAAAATAGAGGAAAGGTGACCGGAGACGGCGCTGAGTAGCCGATTAAGACTTATATGAAGTAAAGTTTTGGAAAGGTAGAAAGGTATCAAAGAAGAAGGCACTATACCAGCAATTGCTAGAAAAGTAATGCTATTAGTCAACCCCTAAAATCATATATTTTTATTTTAGTGTGGCCAGTTGAGGCCAAGTCACAAAGGACTATCAAGTGACTAGACCAGCAATAAAAGGACAAAGCAGGGTTGCTTCTAAGTAAGCACCGATTGCAAGGGCTTCTGATATGACGGAAATATTAATGAGATTGTAGGAATCTTCTACTGAACCCTTTGCAACCCATGTTTGGATTGGGAATTTACTAGACTTTTGGAATGGGATCACCCGTACTAAAGTGATTCATGTGTATATGATCGTCCAAGATTACGAAAAAAAAATGGAAGTATAATGACTTGAGATGTATGATGTTAGGGTATCATGAATACCATGAATATATTATGACTAAGGAAAGTAAACAACGAAGGTTTATGAAGAGAGTATAGAAATGGTCAGAGATGGATCAGTATGCTGTAGAAATTTTGTCTAAGGCAAGTACCTTTGAGAAGAACGATGAGTACTAAAAGATTCACGTTGAACTCGACCAATATCTTCCAAAACATCCTTGCTACCATTACCAAGTTCTGTAAGAGAATAGATTGGCATACATTGCCTTTTGGAAGGCCAAATAGGTTGATAACTATTTGAAAGAAGAGGGTGGCATTAAGTTACCAATCGATTATCAAATGAGAATGATTGAAAAGACACCTTTATTAGGGATACATGATCTGATTGCCAAATAAAGGATGCAAGAATTCCTTGGCAGTTGAATTAAGGATAGGATATCCATAAATTAAGACAAACCCTGGGGAATGCATAAGGGATGGCATTAACCCTAATAAAGACATTATGAATTCAGATGATATGAGTTGGACTTGCTAAGGCAACAATGACCGGTAAGGATTATTAAAAAGAGTTCTGGAAAGGACATAGATAGAATTATTAGAGTATTGATCAATGACGTTTTGATATACCCTGTACCTAGAAAATACAGGAGGAATGATGAGGACGACCTAGGAAACCTTACAATGAAAAGTTAATATTCTGAGTTTCCAACTAGAAGTTTGGAAGAGAATGTAAGACACAATAACAATAATGCCAGATGAGGCATGTATGAAACCATGATGAGGTATGGATGAAACCAAAGAAGGTTGAGATTATCCTAGAACAAGAAAGAACTAAGAAAACAAATATCCTAGGCATGATTGAGGGTAACTTTGATAAAATTCCCACGGGAAGGTGGAAGCAATGACTTATGGAAAAAGACTGATAGTTATATTTTTCTCCTTCAGCAGAGCATTAAGGGAGAATGCTTTCACCCAACAGTGATGAGAATGAGGTAGAAAAATTTGAATTGAAATGTATCCAGAGAACAAGGATTACCAGAAATTAGTATTATCAGGAAAGGCCAATGAGGTGGCCGACAGTCTAAGTATAGAGGAATATTTACAAATGTTCATACCGAAGAAACAGAATGATATTTGGAAGGACCTTGAAGGTCATATCAGAGTGGAGGAATTTACATTCCTTCTGATGATTGTGCAAGAATCGACGGTAATAGTAGTTTAAGTAAAGATTCGATTCCTGATGGGTCTTAAGCATATTACATACCTTAGAAGGTCCCGTTTTGAGGCAAACTGGGACCATGATACAAAATTGACAAAGTAAACCATTAAGTTTCCAGTCTTTTATGGAAGCTGCATGAGTGGTAGTTTCATCAACCTGACATAGCTGCGATGCTTGAAACTCTTCTGCAATTTTATCTACTTCATGTAATATCTACATCAAGTTCAGGAAGTGTTCCTTATGGATAAGGAATAGTGATTACTTTGTCTCCCTAAAGGATTGAAACCCGTATGGTTAGCCATTAACGCACTACGTAAATAACAAGCAATGGCGATTCTTCTAAGAAAGTAGATGACAACGTAAAGATAAATAAAGTGCTGCTATTGATAAGCTAAATGGCACGTTGGTGAATGACAAGCAAGTTTGTGTTACTGTACTTCTGCACAAACAAGATAGAGAATATGAGGTTGATGATTCATGATGCTAAATTTATTCCCGTAAAAAGAATTAAGGGCAGTTAAGCCCGAGATTTGTTGGGCCATCTGAGAGTTTAAAAGTGTTCGGAAGGTAGCATTCGAGCCAGCTCTACCCCCAAAACTTATAGCACGGTCATAACGGGTTTTCATGTGGCAAGGCTACGCCAGTAAAATGTAGATACTCCATAGATGATAAGAGTACAAGCAAGTAGATATACGACCTGGTCTGACTTACGAAGAACAACCTGTGGAAAACCACGGGTAGAAAAGAACAAGTGATGAGAAACAAGGTTGGCAGAAGTAGATTATATTTAAGGGATCGGGCCAGATTCATTTCGGAAAGTTTAAATTGGAATAACGTGATGATTATAGAGTAAATGTCACGGAATACCGATAAGGAGGTACCAAGTGCAAAAGGTGTCTCAATAAAGAGATGAAGGTGAAAGTAAATAACAGAAGTAAATAAGAATCAGATAATGAGAAGGATGTGATTGATAAAGAAAAGATGGGGAAAGCAACTACGGAATATGAAGCAAGGAATGTTATGAATGGATTAATACATGGGTTTTCTGATGAATTCTCGAGATGACAACCTGATAGTGTTAATATTATAGATATGAAAAAGCTAGTAGCGTGACATGGAATGTTAGTAACAATGGTGTCAAGCGAGAAACTAAGATTTAACCTGAGAGGTTCAAAGATTTTCCAAAAGTAAGTGTTGCTAAGGTTGAACCAGAGTACAGGTCCAGAGAATAGTGGACAAAGCAACAAGATATGTTGACACGTGAGGTTACGATCAAATAGTATTGGATATAATTATGATTAATTTCTTCCTTAATGAACCTCTATAGTTCAGAGGTAAATTCTGAGTATGATATTTTACAATCATGAAAACTTTCTATAATCCTTTAGAATTCTTTTCTTTTCTTCTCTTTTATTCATCTTCATTATGAATTGAGAAGAACAACCCTTTAAGGAGGGGAGGTACTGCTACGTGACTATCTATCTATGTGATAGAAGTCTAAGTGGAATACCATAACTTGTTTAATTTCTTGTCAAGTACTAAAGGCTGACCCCCTTCTGTACTAACTATGCAATATAACAAATGTTCAATTGATCATAGTGATCTCTCAATAAATCTTTCCACTTCTCTATATTGATCGAGATTGCGAAGATTAAAGCGATCAGGAAATGCACAGTACGAGCGAGGTTACCTCCGAATTCGCAGGGTGATAGTGATACCAATGTTACTGCAGGTATCAATAAGGATAAGACTGAGTAAGATCATAACCCGGATAGTGTGTTGTACGAAAAGTAGCAAAGTTGATGGAAAAAGAATAAAGTATGGATTGTAGCACTAGAAGATGTGCTGAGAAAGGGTAAACGACTAAGAATTGACCGGGTAGCTAAAAAGTAAACGACAGACAAACGACTCTTTGCTTCCTACCTGATTCCGGGACGGAATCCTTTTAAGGATGGGAGACTGTAAGAACCTTTGGATATAATTAAAAACTTTTTATTATGTACTGAGGTAATGGTGAATAGTGATTACGACTACGCTGTAACGATTGAGATAATGAATGGAAGGAATGGAATTCGATTTAAATATTTATATGTCTTGAAGAATACTATTGGTTGACACTTTAGATAAGAATTATCTATCTCCTAGGGAGTTGAGATTTGATAATTCTAAAGGAGAAGATTATTCCTATGTCATCCAAATCGATATCTGTTATTGGTCCAGTAGGTCCGTAAAAAGGTTAAGGAACGATTGAAAGAGATTAGGGACAATTGTACAATCCTAAGAGGATGAGTAAAGAAAAATGGATGAATAGTGATTTTGATGGATTTAGGAATATTATGAGACGACACTATATAGAAGTATTCGGAACGGATTTCCGAGTTCGTATTATTGATCTAGGGGGAAAATAAGTGTATGTAAAAGCTGTCGGATTCTGAAAAATAGTACTTTTATTTTCCCCGAGAATTTCCTGGACACATAAAGACTTAAGGGTTTATTGAAGAGATTTAAGGAATTTGGATTCAAGAATTATTAAAGAGAATTGAGAATGATAGTATAAATAGTAAGATGGTTTCCGGTAAAACCCTAATTAGAAATCTTCGAGATATTCCTTCGAACGATCAATGAATTGAGTAATAACCGGACAAAGAAGCAAGCAGAGAACCAAGAGACAAACATGTGCAAGTGGATGGAGTAAGGGTAAGCAAAGTGACTTTCATGTAAGTCAACTACAAGTGTAGTGATGAAGTTGCATTTGTGCCAAAAAGGGTATGCTTAATGTGGTGCCAACAAGTGGACCAATAGAAGGGCAACACTTGGACCACTAGCAAGCTAACAACACAAAAGTAAAGGATGCATCCAAGATATATGCCAAGTATTACAATTATTTAGGCATAAAGCAAAACAAAGGAAGTAAAGCCAAGAACTCCATGAAGAGCAAAAAAAAAAATCTGCTCCTTTTTAGCAAAATCAAAGTCCAACCTCTTGACCTTCAATGGCCATGAAATAAATCATGTAAGTTCCTTACTATATCAACATGATCTCCTAGAAATTTGAGCTTCAAATTCCATCTCTAGCATAGTTTTCAAAAATCATCAAAGTGATGATGAATAGTATTTTCAAGATCTAATCTTTGATTTCTTGTTTTGTTTAGATGATCCAAGCTTTGTTAAGGTGTTCTAAGGATTGATCAAGGTTTATTAAGGTCTTACATACTCCAAGGAAGGTATAAACTTCAAGAACCCTAGTCTTTTATTTGAGTTTTAATGGAGTTTTAGATGAGATTTGATAATGTTTATGGCTTGTATTCATGATTTAGAACATGTATGTTGTGTGGGTGTTATAAAAGGGTTAATGTAACACCCCCAGATCCGGGGTCAGGGATCTGGTGGTTACGGTCTTACATCCATTCATAATACTTGACTTGAGTCCACAATAAATAAATCACATGCTGTGACCCCACAATAATTACCACTCACACACACAACAGTTATAGTCCCAGAGATGAAATTGAAATAAGTCTTACATTAAAGGGTTACGAATAAAAGTTATTACAATCCCAAAAGGATAACATCATAGGTTTAAAAGTTTTGCCGTTGATTACATTAATTATACATATAGTTAAACAGGAAACAAAAGCTGTCTAACTATGCTACCTCAGCAATGGCGGCTAGCATCTCAGCGGGTAGTCCGGTGGGTCGGGTAACCTGCTTGCGCCGAGTGCGCCTGACGCGAGCCATCTGTCCTAGCTGTTGTTGTGACATAATATAAACAAAGCAAGGGTGAGCGAAAGCCCACCAACAAATATATAACTGAACGATAATTTAAAACAGTTCAAAGCTATCTTTTAAACCATATGCCATGCATTTACGGAAATGATGCCAGTATAATATGAACGATGAAGTTACAAGGTAACTTAAAGTATTTGTTTGAAGGAATATCTGCTACATCAAAGTAAGCGAGATATTATTATCGTTATTAAGAAGAGGAACTTGCAAGAAAGGGTTGCAATTCCAGTTATGACTCTTTTCCAACTCTGCCAACAGTAATCATGTTGCAGGAAATAAATGAATTTGGATGATGAACCAATGATGGAGTATTCACCGCGCCCGCTGTTCCAATCTTGATGATCAGTCGAGATCGTACAGCTCAATTTAGATTTACTACCGGTAGAAGGAAGAACTGACGGCTTTACTTGTATACCGCCATGCTAGCTCTCCCTGGCCAACGGTTGGGCCAAGGGGATGGACCGGCGCTACTCGGCCTCTTACACGACTCCTAGTTCAAATAGAGTTCATGATTCTGAATATAACGTTCGTCCCCCTTTCCCCAAGTATAATACTTGTTGATAAGACTCCACAAAGTAGTCGTATCTAGTTGGAAAGGAAAATTTACCAATAACTCCCAAGCTATTACTTGGTAACGGATATCAACTTGTTCCAGTAATCTTACCCCTCGAAAGATGAGAAGGTAAACAACGACTTAATAAGTCAACGGCACCCGAGTTGCGGGTGAAGGGAATACTTTATGACCGGGAAGTCGACAAGATAAATAACATTTTTCCAAGTAAGGTTCCCTTATTATTAAGAAGATAGACTCAAAGATGAATGATGTCTGGGAACCTTTCTTGATATAAGATTAATAATAATATGACTTCGAAATATTTTCTGTAATAATCGAAGAAGATTAACCTTATCGAGATTATTCTAAGTATGGAATAAATATTCAGAGAATATTTATTGAGTTAAAATATTGAAAGAATATTTGGGAATATGAAAGAATATTTTTAATCAGAGTATTTCTCAAAATAATCCCTGAAGAAATATCAGGAGAATATTTATTGAATAAATAAATATTTAAATGAATATTCAAAACAATATTCATTAATTAATAAGACCTGAAAAGAATATTTAAGGTAATATTCATGATTAATTAGGAATTTAAATGAATATTCAAAAGTAATATTCATTTAATGAATAATATCCTAAATGAATATCAAGTAATATTCATTTAGTAATCCAAGCCTTAAGGAATATTCGAAATAATATTCGATAATTAAATCAAGCTTCAGATGAATATTAAAATAATATTCATCAAGTATTTAATATCTTAAATGAATATTCAAAAGTAATATTGATTTAATAAAATAATAATCTAAAAGAATATCCAAAATAATATTCATTTAATAGTCTCATCTTTAGAAGAATATTCGAAATAATAGTCGATAATCAGTTCGACTCTGAATGAATATTGAGAAATATTATTCGTTGAATAGTTACGTTCAAATAATTATTTGAAGTAAGGATCGTTAAAATAATTAGTCTCGAACGAATATTCAAATAATATTCGTCGCCCAAATAATAGAAAATATTTACTTAAATATCTTCTTCCGAGGTAATCTCGATATATCAAGGAATATTGACTCCCGGTCTATTTTTGATTAATAAGATATATACGCCCTTCTATGAGGGTCTTATAATAACCGGCTTATAACTGATATATAACTATCTAGCTTATAAGCCAACAATAACATTCAGGGAACAAGTATATCAATTCAACTTGAAAGTAGGCATGCATGCAATGGCATATGTATATCAGCAATCATATATATATATTTATTCAATCACAACAACAGTCTAAAAGAAGGGAATTGAAACTTGCCTGGTAGTCGAGTACGGTAAGGGGTAGTGGTAGCGGGTCCCGGTTCAGCCTGGTGATCTATAAATAGCCAAGGCATTCGGGATTAATCACTTAACATATTAAAAGTTAAGTTATACTTAAATCGAAACACGTTCTCGAGTTATCTCGTTATACCCCTATTAGTGGATTACTTATTATCACTGATCCGACCCGACATTCGTTCGTTAATACGACATGTCACTGCACTTATACTTGGGACATACTTGAGTCATACGAGTTCTAAGGTTGATCGTTACGAACCAATCTTATACTCCGAGTTTTATCGCCCGTTTTCTAAGTGTTTTACCAAAGTTACAAAAGAGTCGTCTTTTAGGGGTTCGTTCGCGTTTAACCTTGACTCGAACATTTTTAATAAATCGAAAAATGCTCTTTTTGACATACGGTTTTCTTTCACACCTTCCTTCTTACCCCTAGTATTTATTTACCAAGATTCGCCATGACGTTACATTGCTTACGAGGGTTCAATTTCAGTTACGAACTTTTGTTTACGGATTCGAATTACTTTTAGTAATTTAGTCATAAATCCTAAACCGTAAGTCCGTTTCACGTGATCTTTATATCAAAACGAAGCTTATAACATAATCTAGCCTTTCATGGCAAAATCCGAGACTGGACAGTGTGTTCATGCTACTGCTAATCACGGTTTCTTAAGGCTAACGACAATCGGGCATTACGACGGCTATGTTTACATGATTTCCAAATTTCAAACCATCCAATAATTATAGTTTCCACTCCAAACAACATTTACATGTTATTCAACCATGAACTAAGACCAAGCAATGTCTTTCCGTTCATCTAAACTAATTTCACATTTAATAAATCCCAATCATAATCTTAAGGTCCTAAACATGCATTAAATCCATATAACTCATCTAAAATACCAAAACTTAAACTAAGAGCTTGGTTTTCAAGAGTGGTATACCTTCCTTGGTGTATGTATGAACTTATCAAGCCTTGTTTAGCCCTTATCTAGCCTTAGTATAGCTTGAATAATCAAAAGAAATCAAGAAATAAAAGTTAGTTTATGAAGAACACTATTCATCATCATCTTTGATGATTTATTTGAAAATGATAAAAGATGAATTTGAAGCTGAAATTTCTAGGAGATCATTACCATGATATGTAGTACTTACCATAAAAATTTGAAGAACAAGTGATGGTTGGAAGTTGGACTTCCAATTAGCTAAGAATGGGCAGATTTTTATGAAGAAATGGAGAAAAATGGTGGTGGTTTGTTTTGTTTTGGTGATTTATGGCTAATACATGTATAACCCTTGCATATATAATGGATGCATCTCTTTTAATGTGTTGTTGGCAATCCAATGGTGCCACTTGTTGCTTCCCCATTGGGCCAAGTGTTGGCACTACAACAAACAACTCCATTTTTGCAAGAATGCAATTACACCACTCATCTTGTAGTTGACTTATAAGGATGTTACTTGGGTTTCTCCTTTTCCCACCAATTGCACTTGTTTGTCTCTTGGTTATTTATTCGTCCTTTGTCCGGGTATTACTCAATTTCCTTGCTTGTTCGTTGATCGTTCGAGGGAATAACTCATTCGTTTCTAGTTAGAGTTTTACCGAAAACCTTCTTAATATTTCTAATACTATTCTTCATCTTACTTAATACTTCTCGAATTTAAATTCCTTAATTCCCTTTTATAACTCCTTAAGTCTTGTAGTGTCCAGGGAAATCTCGGAGAAAATAAAAGTGCTCTTTTTCTGAATCCGACGGCTTTTACATACACTTATTTTCTTCCTGGATCACTAATACGAACTCAGAAATCCGTTCCGAATACCGGGTATATCATTATTATAATAATATTCCAAATTCCACCAAAATCACTATTCATCACTTATTTTTATTTAATTCCTATAATTAGGAAAATGAACCTGGTTCACTCTCGAGTGCTTCTTAACCTTTTTACGGAACCGCTGGACTTATAATAGATATTGATTTGGATGACACAAGAATAATCTTACTTGAAGTAATATACTTATATCCTTAGGAGATAGATCATTCTTACCTATGCCGTCAACCAAAAGTATTCTGCATGACATGTAAGTAATTGAATTCAAATCCGTTCCATTTATTTAATAGATCTTCGTTACATCGCAGTCATAACCACTATTCATTCTTACATCATTAAATACATAAAAGTTTTAATCCCACCCAAAATCTGGGTTCTTACAGTCTCCCCTCCTTAAAAGGATTCCGTCCCGGAATCAGTTTGAAAACAAGTGGGGGTACTTTTCTTGCATTGCGCTTTCAAGTTCCCAGGTGGATTCTTCTACATTGTGGTTCTGCCACAAAACTCTGACTAGCTGAATGACCTTGTTTCGGAGCACTTGCTCTTTCCGGTCTATGATTTCCACAGGTTGCTCCACATAGGTCAGGTCTGGTTGCATATCCACTTGCTCATACTCTACAATATGCTTTGCATCCGGATTATACTTCCTCAGCATCGAAACATGAAACACATTGTGCACCTGCTGTAGATTCGGGGGCAATGCGAGTTCATAAGCTAGTTCCCCAATCCGTCTCAAGATATCAAATGGTCCAATGTATCTGGGACTCAGCTTTCCTTTCTTCCCAAATCTCATTAAACCTTTCCAAGGTGACACTTTCAAGAACACTAGGTCCCCTACCTCGTATTCCTTGCCTTTCCGAGCTAAGTCGGCATATTTCTTTTGTCGATCCTGGGCTGCTACCAACCGTCCTCTGATTAGATCTACTGCATCTTTAGTTCGTTGGACCACTTCGGGCCCGAGCATCTTTCGCTCTCCAACTTCATCCCAATGCAAGGGAGATCGACATTTTCTTCCATAAAGGGCCTCATAAGGTGGCATCCCAATGCTTGAATGATAACTGTTATTATAGGAGAACTCAACCAATGGCAAGTGATCATCCCAACTCCCCTTGAAGTCTATCGCGCAGACTCTCAACATATCCTCTAGTGTTTGGATGGTCCTTTCACTTTGCCCATCTGTCTGGGGGTGGTAGGCTGTGCTCATGTTCAGCCGGGTCCCTACACATTCTTGAAAACTTCTCCAAAACCTGGAGTTAAATCTAGGATCTCGATCGGATACTATTGCGACTGGGACTCCATGTCGCGCCACTATCTCTTTTAAGTAGATGTCCACTAGTCTATCGACCGTGTACCTTTCGTTGATCGGGAGAAAGTGAGCCGATTTCGTCAATCGATCTACAATTACCCATATGGTGTCATGATTAGCCTTGGTCCTGGGTAAACCTACTACGAAATCCATGGCTATATGTTCCCATTTCCATTCTGGAATCTCTAAGGGATGTAGAAGTCCGCTGGGTCTCTGGTGCTCTGCCTTCACTTGTTGGCAGGTCAAGCATCTGCTTACCCACTCTGCTACGTCCTTTTTCATATTGGGCCACCAGTAATACTCCTTCAAATCCCTATACATTTTAGTGCTACCGGGGTGCACTGAGTATCTTGAGTTGTGTGCCTCATTTAAAATCTCATCCTTGAGCTCCTGAACATTTGGGATCCATATCCTGTACGTGTACCTCATGATCCCTTCCTTGTCTCTTTCGCACTTAATTTCCTCCCCGGTCATTAGCTCTTCTGTGGAGTTCTTTTCTTCCTCCATCATCCGTTCCTGGCACAGTCTAATCTTTTCTAGCAATGGAGGTTGGATTCTAATTTCCATCAACTTTTCTTGGCCTTCTTCAGGTAACTTAACCTCGATTCCCAACTTCTCAAAATCCTTCACTAGCTCTTTCTCTGAAGTTATCATCTTGAGCTTCTCTTTCCGACTAAGGGCGTCAGCCACCACATTGGCTTTACCCGGGTGATATCGAATTTCACAGTCGTAATCCTTGATTAACTCTAACCACCTCCTCTGGCGCATGTTAAGCTCTTTCTGAGTGAAAATGTATTTGAGGCTCTTATGGTCTGTGTAAATCTCGCATTTTTCCCCATACAGGTAGTGTCTCCAAATCTTTAAAGCGAAGACTATGGCTGCTAGTTCTAGATCATGCGTGGGATATCTGACTTCATAATCCTTCAATTGCCTAGACGCATACGCTATTACCTTGCCGTGCTGCATAAGCACGCATCCCAGTCCTTTATGCGAAGCGTCACTGTAAATCACGAAATCTCCTTTTCCATCAGGTAATGCCAGCACTGGGGCTGTCACCAGCCTCTTCTTTAACTCCTGGAAACTCTTCTCGCATTTCTCAGTCCATTCAAATTTCTCGGTTTTACGGGTAAGTCGAGTTAATGGAGCTGCGAGTTTCGCAAAGTCTTGGACAAATCTCCTGTAATATCCGGCCAGTCCAATGAAACTCCTCACCTCGGTTGGAGTAGTTGGCCGTTCCCAGTTTGAAACTGCTTCTATCTTGGAGGGGTCAACCAACACTCCTTCTCTATTGATCACGTGCCCTAAGAATTGTACCTCATTTTTCCAAAACTCACACTTGGAGAACTTGGCATATAACTGCTCCTTCCTGAGTATTTCTAAGGTTATCCTTAAATGTTCAGCGTGTTCTGCCTCTGTCTTTGAGTAGATGAGAATATCATCAATGAAAACTATCACGAATTTGTCCAAATATTCCTTGAACACCCTATTGATTAGGTCCATGAAGGCTGCTGGGGCGTTGGTCAATCCAAACGACATAACTAAGAACTCATAATGTCCATATCTGGTGCGGAATGCAGTCTTCGGGATATCTTCAGGTTTGATCTTCAGTTGGTGATATCCCGTTCTCAAATCAATCTTAGAGAAGTATTCAGCTCCTCTTAGCTGGTCAAACAAATCGTCTATCCTGGGCAATGGATACTTATTCTTTATGGTTAGCTTGTTCAATTCTCTGTAGTCGATGCATAACCTCATACTTCCATCCTTTTTCTTAACAAACAACACTGGTGCGCCCCAAGGCGACACACTGGGCCTTATCATGCCCTTATCCAACAATTCCTGTAATTGTTTAGCTAGCTCCTTCATTTCTACTGGGGCTAGTCGGTACGGGGCCTTCGAAACTGGCGCCGTCCCCGGGGCTAATTCGATGGCAAACTCAATTACCCTATCAGGTGGTAGTCCAGGAAGATCTTGTGGGAACACGTCCTCGAACTCATTAACTACCAGAATGTCCTGCAATCTTGGCACTTCCTTCTGAGTATCTATAACGTAGGCTAAATAAGCCTCGTTCCCTTTTCGTAACAATCTCTTGGTTTGCGCCATGGTCAGAATTTTCTGGGTCTGTCGCATCCCTTTAAACACTATTTCTTTCTTCCCTGGGGTTTTCAACTTAACCTTTTTCCCTTTACAATCTATCTGCGCATCATTGCGAGACAACCAATCCATACCCAAAATGACATCGAATTCCCCTAGCTTAAAAGGAATTAAATCGACATAGAAGGATCGTCCTCCTATTTCTAGCTTACAATCGGGGTGAATTTGATTAACCGGTACGATTTCCTGATTAGCTATTTCTACTTGTAAGGAATCTCTTAGTTGCTGGGTTTTAAGTTTCAAGTTATGCGCAAAATCTCTAGATATAAAAGACTTAGTTGCTCCTGAATCAAATAAGACATTTGCACTGACTGAATTAAGAGAAAAAGTACCTGCTATCACATCTGTGTCCCTCACGGCATCTTGTACTGACATATTGAAAGTCCTAGCAGTTGGTGGCCTATTTGAGGCAACCTTGCTTGCTCCTGATGCTGCTGGTTTGCTCTTTGGGCAATCCTTCCTCATGTGCCCTCGCTGTCCACACTGGAAACAGGTTGTGCTGTTAGGGATGACCGTGGTGCAAGCGGTAGCATAATGCCCAGCTCGCCCACACTTATAACAGTTTATCTGCTTCAGGTTGCACACCCCGGAGTGCCTCTTCCCATAAGTAGCACACAATGGCAATGGAGGTCGAGAAGGGTTGGAACGGGACATTCCTGATTGGTGGCCGCCCTGGCTCACACTCACACTCGCAGATGGTTTAAACCCTACACTCCTCCCTGGTAGGGAAACCGCTCCTCGATTAAACTTGGTTGGGGGTTTTCCTCCAGCGGATCTTCCGCCCATACTAACATGCTTTCTCTTTATCCCCCCTTTCTCTCTCTCTCTATGCATCTGATCACTACCAGCCTCCACAATGGTTGCCTTCTGCACCAAGGTGGCATAATCTGTAATCTCTAAAACAGCCACCCTATTCTGGATCCACTGTTTCAGCCCTTGTTGAAACCTGTTAGCTTTCTTCTCTTCTGTGTCTACAAACTCTGGCACAAATCTTGATAGCTCAGTAAATTTAGCCTCATAGTCAGCCACTGACATATTGTTCTGTTTCAGTTCCAAGAACTTAAGTTCCATCTGGGTTTTCATGAACTTCGGGAAGTACTTCTCCAGGAATAATTGTTTGAACCTTTCCCGGGCTATGACAGCATCAGTCTCCATGTTTTTCTTGGCTTCCCACCAATAATTGGCCTCTCCCTTTAGTAGGTAAGTAGCAAAAACAGTCTTCTGAGCCTCATTGATACTCAGAATCTCAAAAGACTTTTCCATTTCTTTGATCCAGGCCCTCGCCTCAACGGGATCAGCCGATCCGTGGAACTCTGGGGGCTTAAGGGACTTAAAGGCCCTAAAGGAATTTGCCACTGAAGTGTTGTTGCTTGGTGGTGGTTGGGGGTATTGGTTCAAATTCTGCCTAAGTAGATCCATAAACTGGCCCATGGGGTTTCCGCCCTGGTTCTCCCCTTCCTGTTCTACTTCAGTTTCTCCACCCTCTATTTCCCTTTCAAATTCTTCAGAGTACAGGGGTTCATCCTCTGCTCCATACTGGGAATCTTCTTGCTCATTATAGTCCTGATCATGTTCCTCACTACTTCCACGGTTTTCCTCGTGTTGGTTGTGACTTTCTTGGTCAGTAGATTCGCGGGGGTTAGCCCTAGTGCCCATTCGTCTTGGAGGCATTTTACTGAAAATTTGGAAAGTTATACATTAGGTTCACTGATCTGTTTTAGAGGATTTTTCCTTGCACATTTCTTTACATGATTGGGTTTAAAATCCCACAGTTTTATATCTCATGGCAACTTAATCGAAAAGTAATACATATGCTAATAAACTCGTGATCACATCCCAACAAAATTGTAATGACTGAAATGGAAACAAATATATACCAGGTACCGAAAAGGTACAACATCCGAGTTACAACGATAGTTTAAAGTACAACCATCCTAACAACAACAACAAGTCAAAAGTGAAATATGCTGTCTATCTGTCTAGTCTGCAAAAAGGGAAAACAAGTACAAGAAAACCATCCCTACAAAAGCCGGCACCACTATGTCCGTACATGACTAGACAACTAGACCACTGCATCACTACATCTGAAATCAGCCGTCACGACGAAACATCCTCCGAACCCTCCCCATGGCGATGCGGAAAACCTCCTCAGCCGCTGCTCTGTCTACCCTACCATGCCCATCAGTAGGCAACTGTCGCACCCTCACCCGAGCCCTCAGCTCGATGCGGGTCACAGCCCTATACCCAACTCTGTCACTGATAGTCCTCCTGCCCTGCACCCTCATCCGGGCGGCTCTCTCTGCTGCTAACTCACTCCTAGACTCTGCCAACCTGGCATCTGCCACAGACAACTCTCTATAAAGCCCGTTCACAATCAAGTTGTGAACACATACCGGGACTCCTCCTATCGGGGCATGAGGTGGGGTGGATGGCTCAGCTGGAGCGGCAGTCTCTGTCTGCTGGGGCTCTGGGGTAAGCTCCTCAAACTCGTCGGGGTAGGGGCTCACAGGTATTGGTGGTGGGGTAGGGGCTCTCTCAACAGGGAGGAGTGGCACAAAAAGTCCAGGACTCCCTACAGCACCAACTACTAGCTCATCTATATCTCCCTCAACACCCTCATCCACCGGCACCACCTGATCCGTGGTCATGTCAGTGTCATCTCCCATAGTCCTGAACTCAGTCATAACCCAATAATCATCATCCTCAACCACTAACTCAGCGTCCTGTCCTGTCTGGACCCCCTCCGGGTCCTCCTCCCCCTCAGTCTCAACAACATCTGTGTCAGCATCATCCTGGACCTCCTCAGGGTCCTCCTCCTCAGACTCGATCACATCAGTATCAGCCTCAACCTGGACCTCCTCAGCGTCCTCCTCCTCAGGCTCAGTATCATCCTCAGGCAAGTGCTCATAGTATGGGTCCCTAGTCCGGAACATGTCCTCATCATGCTGTCTCGCAGCTGCCTCCTGGGCCGACAAGTCGCTCGCCTACACAAGACGAACTATGTTACTATCATGATACTTAAAAAGTTCCCGTAAGGGTTTTAGGTGAACCTGGCAAGGGTTCTTATTATATTATTGAATTTATTATTATATAACGTCGTATCATCTCTTGGGATATATAACTCTCGCTCTGATACCATCTCTGTAACACCCCCAGATCCGGGGTCAGGGATCTGGTGGTTACGGTCTTACATCCATTCATAATACTTGACTTGAGTCCACAATAAATAAATCACATGCTGTGACCCCACAATAATTACCACTCACACACACAACAGTTATAGTCCCAGAGATGAAATTGAAATAAGTCTTACATTAAAGGGTTACGAATAAAAGTTATTACAATCCCAAAAGGATAACATCATAGGTTTAAAAGTTTTGCCGTTGATTACATTAATTATACATATAGTTAAACAGGAAACAAAAGTTGTCTAACTATGCTACCTCAGCAATGGCGGCTAGCATCTCAGCGGGTAGTCCGGTGGGTCGGGTAACCTGCTTGCGCCGAGTGCGCCTGACGCGAGCCATCTGTCCTAGCTGTTGTTGTGACATAATATAAACAAAGCAAGGGTGAGCGAAAGCCCACCAACAAATATATAACTGAACGATAATTTAAAACAGTTCAAAGCTATCTTTTAAACCATATGCCATGCATTTACGGAAATGATGCCAGTATAATATGAACGATGAAGTTACAAGGTAACTTAAAGTATTTGTTTGAAGGAATATCTGCTACATCAAAGTAAGCGAGATATTATTATCGTTATTAAGAAGAGGAACTTGCAAGAAAGGGATG
This sequence comes from Saposhnikovia divaricata, assembly GCA_036435485.1. NCBI lineage: Eukaryota > Viridiplantae > Streptophyta > Magnoliopsida > Apiales > Apiaceae > Saposhnikovia > Saposhnikovia divaricata. The sequence continues at coordinate 132,602,310 of CM071600.1, forward strand.
CAATTCCAGTTATGACTCTTTTCCAACTCTGCCAACAGTAATCATGTTGCAGGAAATAAATGAATTTGGATGATGAACCAATGATGGAGTATTCACCGCGCCCGCTGTTCCAATCTTGATGATCAGTCGAGATCGTACAGCTCAATTTAGATTTACTACCGGTAGAAGGAAGAACTGACGGCTTTACTTGTATACCGCCATGCTAGCTCTCCCCGGCCAACGGTTGGGCCAAGGGGATGGACCGGCGCTACTCGGCCTCTTACACGACTCCTAGTTCAAATAGAGTTCATGATTCTGAATATAACGTTCGTCCCCCTTTCCCCAAGTATAATACTTGTTGATAAGACTCCACAAAGTAGTCGTATCTAGTTGGAAAGGAAAATTTACCAATAACTCCCAAGCTATTACTTGGTAACGGATATCAACTTGTTCCAGTAATCTTACCCCTCGAAAGATGAGAAGGTAAACAACGACTTAATAAGTCAACGGCACCCGAGTCGACAAGATAAATAACATTTTTCCAAGTAAGGTTCCCTTATTATTAAGAAGATAGACTCAAAGATGAATGATGTCTGGGAACCTTTCTTGATATAAGATTAATAATAATATGACTTCGAAATATTTTCTGTAATAATCGAAGAAGATTAACCTTATCGAGATTATTCTAAGTATGGAATAAATATTCAGAGAATATTTATTGAGTTAAAATATTGAAAGAATATTTGGGAATATGAAAGAATATTTTTAATCAGAGTATTTCTCAAAATAATCCCTGAAGAAATATCAGGAGAATATTTATTGAATAAATAAATATTTAAATGAATATTCAAAACAATATTCATTAATTAATAAGACCTGAAAAGAATATTTAAGGTAATATTCATGATTAATTAGGAATTTAAATGAATATTCAAAAGTAATATTCATTTAATGAATAATATCCTAAATGAATATCAAGTAATATTCATTTAGTAATCCAAGCCTTAAGGAATATTCGAAATAATATTCGATAATTAAATCAAGCTTCAGATGAATATTAAAATAATATTCATCAAGTATTTAATATCTTAAATGAATATTCAAAAGTAATATTGATTTAATAAAATAATAATCTAAAAGAATATCCAAAATAATATTCATTTAATAGTCTCATCTTTAGAAGAATATTCGAAATAATAGTCGATAATCAGTTCGACTCTGAATGAATATTGAGAAATATTATTCGTTGAATAGTTACGTTCAAATAATTATTTGAAGTAAGGATCGTTAAAATAATTAGTCTCGAACGAATATTCAAATAATATTCGTCGCCCAAATAATAGAAAATATTTACTTAAATATCTTCTTCCGAGGTAATCTCGATATATCAAGGAATATTGACTCCCGGTCTATTTTTGATTAATAAGATATATACGCCCTTCTATGAGGGTCTTATAATAACCGGCTTATAACTGATATATAACTATCTAGCTTATAAGCCAACAATAACATTCAGGGAACAAGTATATCAATTCAACTTGAAAGTAGGCATGCATGCAATGGCATATGTATATCAGCAATCATATATATATATTTATTCATTCACAACAACAGCCCAAAAGAAGGGAATTGAAACTTGCCTGGTAGTCGAGTACGGTAAGGGGTAGTGGTAGCGGGTCCCGGTTCAGCCTGGTGATCTATAAATAGCCAAGGCATTCGGGATTAATCACTTAACATATTAAAAGTTAAGTTATACTTAAATCGAAACACGTTCTCGAGTTATCTCGTTATACCCCTATTAGTGGATTACTTATTATCACTGATCCGACCCGACATTCGTTCGTTAATACGACATGTCACTGCACTTATACTTGGGACATACTTGAGTCATACGAGTTCTAAGGTTGATCGTTACGAACCAATCTTATACTCCGAGTTTTATCGCCCGTTTTCTAAGTGTTTTACCAAAGTTACAAAAGAGTCGTCTTTTAGGGGTTCGTTCGCGTTTAACCTTGACTCGAACATTTTTAATAAATCGAAAAATGCTCTTTTTGACATACGGTTTTCTTTCACACCTTCCTTCTTACCCCTAGTATTTATTTACCAAGATTCGCCATGACGTTACATTGCTTACGAGGGTTCAATTTCAGTTACGAACTTTTGTTTACGGATTCGAACTACTTTTAGTAATTTAGTCATAAATCCTAAACCGTAAGTCCGTTTCACGTGATCTTTATATCAAAACGAAGCTTATAACATAATCTAGCCTTTCATGGCAAAATCCGAGACTGGACAGTGTGTTCATGCTACTGCTAATCACGGTTTCTTAAGGCTAACGACAATCGGGCATTACGACGGCTATGTTTACATGATTTCCAAATTTCAAACCATCCAATAATTATAGTTTCCACTCCAAACAACATTTACATGTTATTCAACCATGAACTAAGACCAAGCAATGTCTTTCCGTTCATCTAAACTAATTTCACATTTAATAAATCCCAATCATAATCTTAAGGTCCTAAACATGCATTAAATCCATATAACTCATCTAAAATACCAAAACTTAAACTAAGAGCTTGGTTTTCAAGAGTGGTATACCTTCCTTGGTGTATGTATGAACTTATCAAGCCTTGTTTAGCCCTTATCTAGCCTTAGTATAGCTTGAATAATCAAAAGAAATCAAGAAATAAAAGTTAGTTTATGAAGAACACTATTCATCATCATCTTTGATGATTTATTTGAAAGTGATAAAAGATGAATTTGAAGCTGAAATTTCTAGGAGATCATTACCATGATATGTAGTACTTACCATAAAAATTTGAAGAACAAGTGATGGTTGGAAGTTGGACTTCCAATTAGCTAAGAATGGGCAGATTTTTATGAAGAAATGGAGAAAAATGGTGGTGGTTTTTTTGTTTTGGTGATTTATGGCTAATACATGTATAACCCTTGCATATATAATGGATGCATCTCTTTTAATGTGTTGTTGGCAATCCAATGGTGCCACTTGTTGCTTCCCCATTGGGCCAAGTGTTGGCACTACAACAAACAACTCCATTTTTGCAAGAATGCAATTACACCACTCATCTTGTAGTTGACTTATAAGGATGTTACTTGGGTTTCTCCTTTTCCCACCAATTGCACTTGTTTGTCTCTTGGTTATTTATTCGTTCCTTTGTCCGGGTATTACTCAATTTCCTTGCTTGTTCGTTGATCGTTCGAGGGAATAACTCATTCGTTTCTAGTTAGGGTTTTACCGAAAACCTTCTTAATATTTCTAATACTATTCTTCATCTTACTTAATACTTCTCGAATTTAAATTCCTTAATTCCCTTTTATAACTCCTTAAGTCTTGTAGTGTCCAGGGAAATCTCGGAGAAAATAAAAGTGCTCTTTTTCTGAATCCGACGGCTTTTACATACACTTATTTTCTTCCTGGATCACTAATACGAACTCAGAAATCCGTTCCGAATACCGGGTATATCATTATTATAATAATATTCCAAATTCCACCAAAATCACTATTCATCACTTATTTTTATTTAATTCCTATAATTAGGAAAATGAACCTGGTTCACTCTCGAGTGCTTCTTAACCTTTTTACGGAACCGCTGGACTTATAATAGATATTGATTTGGATGACACAAGAATAATCTTACTTGAAGTAATATACTTATATCCTTAGGAGATAGATCATTCTTACCTATGCCGTCAACCAAAAGTATTCTGCATGACATGTAAGTAATTGAATTCAAATCCGTTCCATTTATTTAATAGATCTTCGTTACATCGCAGTCATAACCACTATTCATTCTTACATCATTAAATACATAAAAGTTTTAATCCCACCCAAAATCTGGGTTCTTACAGTTAATATATGTTTTGTGGCTCCAAGACCTGTTGAGACAGTGAGGGAGATGATAAATAGTGCCCATGAGTGTTGGTGGTGGATTGAATGATTATTTGGAGGGTTTTGATTTTGGAAATATCCGAGTTATAGCCGTCGTAATGCTGAAATTTCATAAACTCTTAAAATTTGAGCATAACAATTAGGATAGATGCCTGACCTTAGTGATATTATGGACTGACTTTATAGTTCTCGAGTCATAGATCGTTGTGGCGCAAGAATCGAAACATTCCGACTTACGGTTTATGAGTTATGGTCAAATTACGAAAAGTAGTTCGAAACCGTAAACGAGAATTCGTAACTGAAATTGAACCTTCGTAAAATACGTAAGTCAGTGGCAAATCTTGGTAATTAAATACTATAGGTAAAAAGGAAGGTGTGAGAGAAAACCTTATGTGAAACGGATCGTTTTCCGATTTTATAAAAATGTTGGAATCAAAGTTAAACGCGAACGAACCCCTAAAAACTCGCTTGATTATATTTTCGGTAAAACACTTAGAAAACGGGCATTCCTTGGTTAACCTTTCCCCTTTTATCCACCACATTCCCTCTGCTTTTCTAAACGCTCTCTAGCTTTTTTAGCCGTTATCGGCACCTGGTGTCTTCTGACCGGCGTTCCGCCGGAATTCTTGGCAAAGCACAGCATTCTACATTTTATTTTCCGTTCTGTAATTATCATTTATTTGGTCTTGATTTCTTTTATTTTCCTTTCAACAATCTTCAACCACTACTCTTCATTTGTATGCAGCTTTCCGTTCAACCGAGCTAGAATCCCGATTTTTCCGTCGTTCCTTCATTCGTTATCCCTCCAGGAACATCCTTCCCGTCTCCATCTTTTCGTAGCACAAACCCAGATCCCCAACCTCCTTCCTACTCCATTCCTTTTCCCTCACTCGGGCCTTTAGAATCCTCCATTCTAGACTTTCTCCCCACACCGAAACCCTTCCTACTCCTCCTCTCGGCCCATCCTTAATCATCATCCTCCTTATCTCACTCCTACCATCTCTTCGTCCACTCTCCCTCTTCTTAATCATCTTCCTCCGACGCCCAAAATCTCTCAAACCCAATCGCCGTAGGCTTGTCTCTTCCCCTGCTGTTCTCCGCCGCGGCTTTTCGGCATACCCGTTTTTCTCACCCTGTGAATCCATTACAATCACCCCGACCTCAACCTCCTTTTTCGCCTCGTACTTTACCGCTCCCCGACCTCGTCGCCCTTTTCCCTCCTCTCCGCACCTCCGTCATCTAAATTCTTTCATTCCCTTCGACCTCGCATTCTCCTCCAATCCCCCCCCTTCCCCAACTTGTTTTTCAAATTGTGTTTCTACCCCCCTGTATCTAACTGTTTCTATTTTTTTGTCTTTTTGCTTCTACCCCTCTTTTTTGTTTTTGTTTGTTTTGCTCCTTTTTATATACTGTATTCCTTTTTTATTAGTTCGCCTCTCTTCTTGGTTTTCGTTTAAACTGTAATTCGTTTGTATTTGTTTTTTCTAAAAACTGTATTCTTTTTATTTGTGTTTATTTGTTTTAAAAAAAAAAAATTATTGTTAGCACTGGTTAATTGGGTATGTCGTTGCGTAATTTGCGTGTTGGGAGTTTTAATTTAGGTACCTTGACGGGCAAACTTCTGGAGCTAGTGGACGTGTTGAAGAAGCGAAGAGTGGATGTGGCGTGTATCCAAGAGACGAGGTGGAAGGGGGCGCGGTCAAGAGAAGCGAACGGGTATAAATTGTGGTATTCGGGTCTTGCCAGCGCGAGGAACGGAGTGGGTATTCTTTTGGCGGAAGACCTAAAAGACAACGTCGTGGAAGTGAATAGATGCAATGACAGGATCATGGCCGTCAAGGTGGTGGTGGGGGAGACTGTGGTGAATGTGGTGTGTGCGTACGCCCCGCAAGGCGGTTTGGGAGATTCTGAGAAGGAGGCTTTTTGGGTTTGTTTAGATGGGCTGGTACGCAGTTTTCCTGCAGACCAATTTTTAGTGTTGGGTGGCGATTTCAACGGTCACATCGGCGAGAGGTCAGATGGTTTTCCCATGGCGCATGGGGGTTTTGGCTTCGGGTCCAGGAATGTCGGTGGGTCTGCCCTTTTGGAGTTTGCCACAGCCCAGGAGTTGGTAATTGTGAATTCTGTTTTTCAGAAGAGGGCTGAACACCTCATCACCTTTAGTAGTGGGGGACGCAGCACTCAAATCGATTACTTTCTTGTGCGCAGCCGGGACGTCAGAGCTTGCGTGGACTGCAAGGTGTTCAGGAGTGAGGCGTGCGCTTCCCAGCACCGGCTTTTGGCTTTGGACCTTTCCATGGGGGGTCGAGTTGTGCGCAGAAAGAGAGAGTTTAGACCTAGAATCCTTTGGAAAGACTTGAAGGGCGAGAAGGCGGCGGTATTCAGGGAGGCTATGCTCAACGAAGGTTGTTTTGCGAGTGATGGAGATGCTAACTTCAGGTAGTCCAACATGGCAAAGGCCATTCGGAGTGTGGGCGAGAAGGTGGTGGGGGTTTCCTCAGGTAGGTTCAGTGGTCATAAGGAATCGTGGTGGTGGAACGAGGAGGTTCAAAAGAAGGTTAAGGCTAAACTTGCGCTCTTTAAAGAGCTTTTATCGATCTGCGGAGGGCCTGAGAGGATTCAGAAATTGGAAGCATATAAGGTGGCGAGACGAGAGGCAAAAAAGGCAGTGGCGAAAGCTAAAGAGGAGGCTTATGAAGGGTTGTACATGCGCCTAGATACCAAGGAAGGAGCGAATGCCATCTTTAAGCTAGCTAAAGCTAGGGAGAGAGGGAGGCGCGACCTGGGTTCTGTTAAGTTTGTTAAAGATGATTCAGGCCAAGTGTTGTTGAATGAAGATGCTATTAAGGACAGGTGGAGTTCGTATTTCCATAATCTTTTCAACGAGGCTAGGAGGAGTGGTGCCGGTGTGGATCAAGAGGTCTCTCTGTCGCCTGTGATCTCCTTCGATCCTTGTGAGCGCATCAGCAAGGATGAAGTCAAGGGTGCCTTGCAAAAGATGGCAAGAGGGAAGGCGGTTGGTCCGGATCTTATCCCAATCGAGGTGTGGCTTTGTCTTGGTGAGGTTGGCGTCGAATGGCTAGCAGAGCTGTTCAATGTTCTGCTCTTGGGTGATAAGATGCCAGCTGAATGGAGGCGTAGTGTTGTGGTCCCTTTTTTCAAGAATAAAGGCGATGCTCAAAGTTGTAGTAACTACCGGGGTATTAAATTACTCAGTCATACTATGAAACTTTGGGAGAGAGTGGTTGATAGTCGGCTTAGAAGAGAAATTGTAATCTCAGAGAATCAATTCGGATTTATGCCTGGGAGATCAACGATCGAGGCCATTCATCTCGTTAGACGCCTTATGGAGAAGTTCAGGGATCGTCGCAAAGACCTCCATATGGTGTTCATTGATCTTGAGAAGGCCTATGATAGCATCCCCCGTGAAGCTATTTGGAAGAGCCTTGAGGAGAGAGGAGTGTCGTCGGCATTCGTTAGGGTGATTCAAGACATGTACTCCCAAGGTAGTTCGTGCGTTCGGACCCCAGTGGGGGACTCCCGTTTCTTCCCGGTTGAGATGGGGCTTCATCAGGGGTCGGCCCTAAGTCCTTTTCTTTTCGCCCTTATCCTTGATGTCATGTCGCGGGGAATTCAAGATGCTGTCCCTTGGTGCATGCTCTTCGCGGATGATATCGTGCTAGTGGCGGAATCGAGGAGGGAGGTGAACGACAAATTGGAACTTTGGAGATCTACCTTGGAGTCACAAGGGTTACGTATGAGCCGTTCCAAAACCGAGTATCTCTGGTGTAACTTCAGTGGTGAGACCAACGAAGAAGGGGTGGCGGTTAGGATCGAAGACCAGATCGTCCCGCAGACGGATAAATTCCAGTATTTGGGTTCGATCATCCAGAAGGAAGGTGAGATTGAAGCAGATGTCACGCATCGTATCAAGGCTGGGTGGTTAAGGTGGCGGGCAGCGTCAGGGGTAATGTGCGATAAGAAAGTCCCTTTAAAGTTGAAAGGGAAATTCTATAGAGCGGCTATCCGTCCTGCGATGTTGTATGGTTCAGACTGTTGGGCGGAGAAGAAGGCTCTCGTTAGCAAGTTGGAAGGGGCGGAAATGAGGATGTTGCGGTAGGCATGTGGGCGCACGACGGTGGACAGAATCCCGAATTCGGTGTTTAGGAGCGAGCTTGAAGTGGCACCTTTTTCTGCGAAAGTTAGGGAAGGTAGGTTGAGATGGTTCGGCTACGTTCGGAGGAGACTGGCTGAAGCCCCAGTAAGGAGGGTCGAGAGTCTGGCGGTTGTTGGGGCGAGGAGGAGAGGCAGACCGAGGAGGTCGTGGGAAGAACAGATCCGGATGGACTTGAAGGCCTTAGACCTAAATGAGACCATGCTCGCGGATAGGTGTTCTTGGAGGCGGCGTATCAGAGTGGTGGATTCCCTTTTAGGATGTGGCTCTGTTGTCGAGAGCCTCAGAGTTGCCTTGTCTCGGTTAGCAATTTTTTAGTAGTGCGGCTTTAACGTTCTTACCTTTCGTTTTGAGTGTCTTCTGTTCTCTGGTTTTGCAGGTGCAGGGAGCTTGCCTCGGTGTTATCTCTGTGCGGGATTATCCGTACCATTAGAGCACATCAAGCTAGGAGTATCATAATAGGTTAGCCCCATGTGGAGAATGCCATGGGCCTCAGGTATGTCTGTGTCCATTTCCGTTTCTTTTCCATTATATTTACCACACTTTATGTATGTTGTGCACTCAGCCGAGGGTCTTCACGGAAACAGCCTCCCCGCTCCAAAAGTGGGGGTATGGTCTGCGTACATCCTACTCTCCCCAGACCCTGCTCTGAGCGGGATATACTGGGTATGTTTGGTTTGGTTTGGTTAGAAAACGGGCGATAAAACTCGGAGTATAATATTGATTCGTAACGATCGACTTTAGAAATTGTATGACTTAAGTATGTCCCAAGTGTAAGTACAGTGACATGTCGTATTAACGAACGAATGTCGGGTCGGATCGATGATAAAAGGAATCCACTAAAAGGGGTATAACGAGATAACTCGAGAACGTGTTTCGATTTAAGTATAACTTAACTTTTAAGATGTTAAGTGATTAATCCCGAATGCCTTGGCTATTTATAGATCACCAAGCTGACCCGGGACCCGCTACCACAACCCCTTACCATACTCGACTACCAGGCAAGTTTCAATTCCCTTCTTTTAGGCTGTTGTTGTGATTGAATATATATATATATATATATATGTTTTCTGTTACACATATGCCATAGCATGCATGCCTACTTTCCAGTTATATCGTTATGCTTGTTCCCTGATTGTTTATTGGCTTATAAATTAGATAGCTAACGTATCAATTATAAGCCGGTTATTGTAAGACCCTCATAGAAGGGCGTATACATCTTATTCATCAAATATAGACCGGGATTCAATATTTCTTGACATATCGAGATTACCTCGGAGGAAAATATTTAAGTAAATATTTTCCATTATTTGGGCGACGAATATTATTTGAATATTCGTTCGAGATTATTTATTTAACGATCCTTACTTCAAATAATTATTTGAACGTAACCATTCGACGAATAATATTTTTCAATATTCATTCAGAGTCGAATAGATTAGCGATTATTATTCCGAATATTCTTCTAAAGATTGGACTACTAAATGAATATTATTTGAATATCCATTTAGAATATTATTTTATTAAATAAATATTACTTAAGATATTAATTACTTGATGAATATTATTCTAATATTCATCTGAAGCTTGATTTATTTATCGAATATTATCTCGAATATTCCTTTAAAGTTTGGATTACTAAATGAATATTACTTGATATTCATTTAGAATATTATTCATTAAATAAATATTACTTTTTGAATATTCATTTAAATTCCTAATTAATGATGAATATTATCTTAAATATTCATTTTAGGTCTTATTAATTAATGAATATTATTTTGAATATTCATTTAAATATTTATTTATTCAATAAATATTCTCCTGATATTTCTTCAAGGATTATTTTGAGAAATACTCTGATTAAAGATATTCTTTCATATTCCTAAATATTCTTGAAATATGTTTAATTCAATAAATATTCTCTGAATATTTTTTTCCCTACTTAGAATAACCTCAATAAGGTTTATCTTCTTCGATTATTACGGAAAATATTTCGGAGTCATATTATTATTAATCTTATATCAAGAACGGTTCTCAGACTTCATTCTTCTTTGAGTTTATCTCCCTAATAATAAGGGAACCTTACTTGGAAAATGATATTTATCTTGTCGACTTCCCGGTCATAAAGTATTCTCTTCACTCGCAACTCGGGTGCTATTGACTTATTAAGTCGTTGTTTACCTTCTCATCTTTCGAGGGGTAAGATGGTTGGAACAAGTTGATATTCGTTACCAAACAATAGCTTGGAAGTTATTGGTGAATTTTCCTTTCCAACTAGATACGACTACTTTGTGGAGTCTTATCAACAAGTATTATACTTGGGGAAAGGGGGACGAACGTTACATTCAGAATCATGAATTCTTTTTGAACTAGGAGTCGTGTAAGAGGCCGAGTAGCACCGGTCCATCCCCTTTGGCCCAATCGTTGGCCGGGGAGAGCTAGTAAGGCGGTAGACAAGTAAAGCCGTCAGTTCTTCCTTCTACCGGTAGTAAATCTAATTTGAGCTGTACGATCTCGACTGATCATCAAAATTGGAACAGCGGGCGCGGTGAATACTCCATCATTGGTTCATCATCCAAACTTATTTATTTCCTGCAACATGATTACTGTTGGCAGAGCTGGAAAAGTGTTCAAAACTGGAATTGCAATCTTTTCATGCAAGTTCCTTTTTTAATGGCAATGAGAATATCTCGCTTACTTTTGATGTAGCAGATATTTCTACAAACAAATACTTTGAGTTACCTCGTAACTTCATCGTTCATATTATACTGGCATCATTTCCGTAAATGCATGGCATATGGTTTGAAAGATACTTTTGAACTGTTATATATTATCGTTCAGTTATATATTATTGTTGGTGGGCTATTGCTCACCCTTGCTTTATTATTATATCAAAACAACAGCTAGACCAGATGACTGGCACAAGGCGCACTCGACGCTGGCGAGGACTGTAAGAACCCTAATTTTTGGTAATATTCCCTTTTATTTAATATCTTGTGACATTATCATTATGGAACCTTTCTAGTCATCTCTGTTGATTTATAGAATTGATTGTCTGAGAAACTGCGTTGTTGCATTTATGATGTAAGATATACAGAGAGATTGTAAAGGCAAGAGTCCTGTTGTTAGTAATATTTATAAAACTTGGAATTTGAGAATGGTTAGTATTAAAGGATTTATTAAGAATTATGACGAGGAATTATGGACATTCGACGAATTTACACAATTAGTACTTAAGGAATTATAGGGGAAATCTCTACGTGACGAAATATTATTACGAGAGAATAATTAGGATACGATACGAAGTAAGGATTAAATGACAAGCATCGGTGGGAGAATAATATTACAAGGAAAGAAATTACATGCAAGTGCCATGTAACTAGCTAGTTAGGAAAAGGAACTAGAAAACATAAAAGTAGAAGTGAATAGTGACATGTATGATGGGTGATGTACTTAGGGGACAATAGGGCATGGGAGGTAACCTACACTCTAGCTTGGCAACATGTGACTACTCCTAATAACCACAATAATACATATCATACTTAGCATTTTCTTACCATTCCAACAAAACAAAAAGAAAAACACCCCCCCCCCTTGAAGCTTGCTCTCGGCCGAACCACAAAGAGAGAGAGGGAGAGATTTTCTCTCCAACATTTCTTCATCTACCACCTTAAGCAAAAATCCTAGGGCTTCCTTGCATCATAATAGAGGTATGGTATCAATTTCATAGCCTTCCATCCATTGATTCTTGAGATATAAATTGTTGAAAGTTTAGAGAAGTGTTAACATAAGTTGTTATCTTTTAGATCTTGAAGGATTAAGGTTTGTGAGGGCTCATCCAAGTGTTCTTAGTTGTTGTAAAGTTCATTCAAGGTCTTTAGCTACTCAAGAAGGTATAAAATCTCAAACCACCCTTGGTTATGTGTTGTTCATATAGTATGGTAGTAGATCCATGTGTTTTAGGACTTATCTTGAATGTATATGTATTGGATAGCATGGATCTTGGGTTTTGATGTTGAGAATGTGATTTTTATGACTATGGTTAATATATATATCTCCATGAGTGTTATGAGTCATGATCTAAGTGTATTAAGTGGTGAATATGTTATGGAAGTATGAAAAATGGTTGATCTAAGTGACTTGAGCTTGCTGAGTTTGTCCAGGAACTTTGATCTGTGTTGTATCACGATTTTGAACCCCCAAATGATGTCCCCTGATGTCCTACCTTATATTGTTGGAAATATAATTGAATGTAGTTTCTGGAAATGTAAGGTTCATAGCTAGGTGATGTGCGGATTTTTAGTTATGGCCGGAGGAGTGAATTTTGTTTCTGGACTATGGACTGCATTAAGTGACCCCTTGTGAACCTTGTTTAAACACCTTAAAATATATTTGGGATCATGGAAAAATTTGAGAATGTAGGTAATGCAGTGGTGAAGACCACCCAAAAGGAATTTGATTAAAATATGAATTTTTGGATTTTATAAAAATACTAGAGTAACATTTGCGCAATGGAAAAAGTCGATTAGTGGAACATTATTCTAGGGTTAGTGGTTATGATTCGAACGTAGTAACTAAATTAAGTCGAGTAAGTGACGAGCGTAATCGAGTGATGACATGGACCTATAGTGGGGCTAGGGAGTCATAAGACGAAGTCGATAAGTTAATTTCGTACCCCCTTAAAACCCCGTAATTAAAGAGAAATTGTTAAGGTACTAACGAACGATTATTGTTTATGTATAGATCGTTCGAATCCGCACGCTCGACCACCCCAACCAAACCAAGGCAAGTTTACTTTTCAAAACTTATCCCTATACAAGGATTTTCACTGTTGTGTTTGTAGTTTTCAAATTATATCAAATGCTATGTTTATCGAAGTATTGATGCAATTGAGATTGAACAAGTACATGTATGCTTTTACCCCTTGAACTTAGATTGAAATGTTTTCTTCGGACAACGACTCTAGCAATAGAGGTCGTAGCGGTCCGTATATACTATTGACCGGGGAGCGGTATATTATTATATCGTATCTATATTGCGAAAACCCGAAGGGTCATTCGGGTGGTGTCGTATATTCAAGTAACTATCGTTATATCTTCGTAAATACTCGAAACCCTATCTTGGATTAAAAGTGTATTTTATCGAATAATTATTTTATTAATTATTAATATTAAATCTTAAAATATTATTTATTAATTACTGTTCATTATTTACAGACAAGTTAATCCAAGATACTTTTTAATTCTTTCAAACTCGAACTCTTTCGAACTCAAAACATTTTCGAAAACCCCCGGTCAGATTCTGCTTCTTGTATGATTTCAAGAATCATCGGTCGACTGATGTCGGACCTCAATTACTCTGTTTTCAATCAAAATAAAGTTTTAAAAGAAAAGAAAAAGGGACTCTGGCAGGTGTGGGAACCGTTGACGAACGATTCCCGGGATGTGTAAGCGGCCGTGAGCCAGGCGGTCCATCACTTATTATTCCGGCCCAGGTGTTGCCGAAGGATGATTACGGATGTAGTTTTCATCGAGGGTGATTACGGATGTAGTTTTCACCCGAGGGATAGTTACGGATGTAGTTTCTATCCTTCTACCGGTAGAGAAGACCCGCGGATTATTGGACTTGGATGTGGCGACTGATCATCGTCAATCCTCGTCAGGTTTTTTATATTTTCTTTAAGTCCCATTCCTCCATTTTGGAAAAATGCTTTGACACTGCTTCTTAGGCTTTTGTGCCAAGTTGCTGATAGTGTTCTATTTTGATGAGAAAGATGTTGATTCAATGCAGTATCTAGAACTGCAAGTTTATTTTGAAAACGAGGGCACATATTGTTGCACCTTCGAGATTTATCAATTATGACAAGTGATTTTATAACTGATTGATACAAACAAGTATATCAACTGCCAATCATATGAAATGTTATATTGCTTATCTTATACATATATTTCTTGCTGAGCTATAGTTGCTCACTCTTGCTTGTTTTCAAACTTTACAAACACAACAGCTAAGCGAAATGGCAAGACCCAGGCAGACTGTTCGAAAGCAGGTGACTAGGCCCGAGCCACCACTTGAGATTCCACCGGTAGGCCCCATTAGCCGGATTGGTTGGCAGCTTTTGTTAGTACATTTTATTTATCAGCATGACCTGTGCAAGGCAGTGTATCGTAACAAACTTTCAAGCCGCCAACTTCGCTTCATATCGGAGTGTTGTTGGTAGCATAAATACTATTTAATTCGGTCTGTAATAACTCTGATAACTTTATTACTGTTTAATCAATGTGTGACGTTTCTGAGGCTCTAACCTGTGTGTGTGAGTGTGGTGTGAGTTTATTGTGGGGTCGATGGCTGTGTTATATATATTATGTGCAAGAGCAGGTATGTTATTAATGGAAAATGGACCGTGAGCGCCTAGATCTCCGACCCCGGATCTGGGGGCGTCACAGAAATGGTATCAGAGCAAGGTTACAGTTCTCAGAAACGATAGTAATTTAAGAAAGCAACCCTAATAATAATAACAATAACGATAACCTTAATAACAACTTCAATAATACTTAGAACTCTCATCGAGTTTGTAGTCGGGTTATCGGATATAGCCCTGACTTTAAGGCCCGTGAGGGAACTACTCCTAAACCCTTCTTTTATGGTTAGTGACCCACCTTATTTCCCTTGTGTAGATGGAGGAGATACCAGACCCTGAGGCTTTCGAGAGGGAGCATGATGAGGCCCTGATGCGAGAGACCGAGGATCCTGAGGAGGATATGGGTGCTGACTCCGAGCTTGGCCCCTGGATTACAGTGATAGATAGTACTGATGATGAGGATCCCGTTGAGGAGCCCTTTGAGCCAGAGCCTGTTACCCCATCTCCTGTAGCTACTGATGAGGAGAGTGTGAGATCCGGTGAGGGTCGTGTTGTGTCACCCCCACCTTCTCCACAGACATTTAGCCCTGTTTCATCGGACGGTGACTCTGAGGATGACACTTCTGGCGAGGAGGAGCTTGACCCTACCCCTGCTACTGCTCCTGCTGCTGCTGCTGCTGCACCTACTCCTGTTCCTGTCATACCACCTCCACTGGCGAGGAGCATGCTTACGTGGTACAGTTCCTGACCCGAGACTTACTATCTGCGGAGGCCCGATTTAACGAGGCGAGGCGGGCACTAGTGGAGGAGCGCGAGGCGCGCTTGAGGATCCAGGCTGAGATGAGGACCACTGTTGCTAGGAAGACTAGGGCTCGACTCCACAGGATTGAGATGAGGAGTCGCGATAGGATTCTTGGTTTAGGGATCCGCGGGGGCGGAGTGATCCAGGCTAGGGATGCTAGGCGTGTTGTGCGTCGTGCATTTACCCGAGTGAGGACCTTGCTCCGTCGCGGCGCGGCCCCGTGATGTGCTACGGATAGCTCAGTCCCCTAGGTTCAAATGACATTAGTGTGTCGATTTTGCGGGATAGTTGACTTGTGCAGTGGTATCCTTTCTGACCAGTGGATGAGTAGACTGACCTACAGATATGTAGATGTGACTTTGGGTAGTATGTATGGATGTAGCCCTACTTTTGTGTAGCCTGACTATTCAGATGATGTATTGTATTTGTTCCACTTTTGCTAGACTTTGACATCGGAACTATGTATTTGGCTCTAACATCCAAACTTGTGATAACCCTTGTACCGTACTTATTTAGTTTCAGTTTCCTTAATATTGCCTCAACTGCTTTACTTTCCGATGCCATGCTTTACTGTTTTGATATACAACTGTGATTATACAATTGCTACAAGCCACAAATACAACCATACTGTTTCAAATTTACGATATGCGATTTCAAATTGTTTTCTACAACTTCCAAAAATAAAATGTTCCTACAATCTTTAAAAATAAATTTTTCAAAAAAAAAAATTGATTTGAAATTTTGAAAAATATTTTTGAGGTTTCGAAATTTTGAAAACTCTTGTGAATGTTTTCGCATCCCAAAGGGATTTTTCCCCAAAAATGTTTGACATTTATCTCCAACATCGGATTATTAAAACTTTTGCACTTCCACCCTTATGAGGAGGAATGATACGCTCCTGACCCGTGCAAACGCTGTCAGGTAATTGTAAAACCCTAACCCCTTCTTGTTTTATTATCAGAATCATGCCACCCAGAAGAATGAACACTCGAGCTCACCCGATCAGTTCTGAGGGCCAGGGTATCCACCATGGAGCCGGAGGCCACCAGAACCATGAAGGGGAGAATGTCAACCTGAGTGATAATGAGGGCAACGATCATAACCTGTTTGATGACTCTGAGTATGAAGAAGAAGAAGCTGGTGATGATACCCGAGAGGTAGAACATCCTAGGGGAGGCCCTATGGAACAGTTCATGGAGTTACTTAGGCAGAACTTGGACCGACCCCCAGTTCAGCAACCACCCCAGAATGCTAATGCTAATGCTTTCCGGAACTTCAAATCCCTGAAACCCCCAGAATTTAAAGGAACTGCCGACCCTGTCGAGGCAAGGGCTTGGCTGAAGGAAATGGAAAAATCTTTCGAGATACTAGGTGTCGCTGAGGAGCAGAAGACCGTTTTCGCCACTTACCTTTTGAAGGGTGAGGCGAACTATTGGTGGGAAGCTAAGAAGAATTCGGAAGGAAGAGGTGTGGTAACCTGGGAGAGATTTAGCGAGCTGTTCTTGGAGAAGTACTTTCCTAGGTTCATGGAGACACAAATGGAGCTGAAGTTTTTGGAACGGAAGCAAAGAAATATGACGGTGGCCGAGTATGAGGCCAAATTTACTGAGTTATCAAGGTTTGTGCCGGAGTATGTGAACTCTGAGGCAAAGAGGGCCCGAAGATTTCAATTAGGGCTAAAACAATGGATTCAGAATCGTGTGGCGGTTCTTGAGCTGACAGACTATGCCACCCTGGTACAGAAAGCGTCAATTGTTGAAGCGGGAAGTGAACAGATGCAGAAGGAGAGAGAAGGAAAGAAGAGGAAGTTGGATAGCCGAAAAGGAAACTCTGCTGGTGGGAGCTTTCCGAGCAAATTTAAGCGAGGAACGATGTCCCAACCAAGCGGGAACTTTGGAACCAAGAGAGCTGAAAGTTGGAGTGTGGGCCAGGGCGGCCGACCACAGGGATCGTCTTACTCTACCCCATCCCGAGCCCAGCCCCCAGAATGCAATAAATGTGGAAGGAAACATGCGGGCGTGTGTAACCTGCAAGATGTGAAATGCTTCAAGTGTGGGCTGACAGGCCACTATGATAACGCCTGTCGCGGAACTAGTAACAACCCGAGTGTCGGAGGTAATTGCTTCAAGTGTGGGAAACCCGGGCACCGAATGAGGGAATGTATGTCCTCTGGGCCAGCTGCATCAAGAGTGAGTGGAACTGCTTCTAACAAGGCCCCTACTGCAAGAACTTTTAACATGACGGTGCAGGATGCCGTGAGGAACACGGATGTGATTGCAGGTACCCTACTACTCAACTCAGTTAAAGCAAATGTTTTATTTGACTCGGGAGCTACCAAGTCTTTCATATCTCTAGATTTTGTATGTCGGTTAGGCCTTAAGACTGAACCATTGAAAGACAGATTGCAAATAGAGATAGCTAATCACGAAATTATTCCCGTTAGCCGAGTATGTCCAGGTTGCGACCTAGAAATAGAAGGGCGACACTTTCGGGTAGACTTAATACCTTTTAAACTAGGGGAGTTTGACATAATAGTAGGTATGGATTGGTTAACAACCCACGGAGCCCAGATTGATTGTGTTAAGAAGAAAGTAAGTTTGAGATTGCCAGGGGACGAAGAAGTAGTATTTAGTGGGAAACGGCAAAGCCAAAAGTTCCTGACTATGATTCAAGCTAAGAAGTTGTTACGTAAAGGATGCGAAGCCTATTTAGCCTACGTGAAGGATACCAAGAAGGAGGCACCAAACCTGCAGGAAATCCCTGTCGTTAATGAGTTCGCGGGCGTATTTCCGGACGATCTTCCCGGACTACCACCCGATAGGGACATCGAGTTTTCTATGGACTTAGTTCCGGGTACGGCCCCAATTTCGAAAGCCCCATATCGGCTAGCCCCAGTGGAAATGAAAGAGCTGGCCACTCAGTTACAAGAATTGTTGGATAAAGGGATGATAAGACCTAGTGTGTCACCGTGGGGAGCCCCGGTGTTGTTCGTGAAAAAGAAGGACGGCAGCATGAGATTATGTATAGACTACAGGGAGTTGAACAAGGTGACTATCAAGAATAAGTATCCCTTGCCCAGGATAGATGACCTGTTTGACCAATTGAAAGATGCAGTTTATTTCTCTAAGATTGATTTGCGGACCGGGTACCACCAGTTAAAGATCAAACCAGAAGATATACCAAAGACGGCCTTTCGCACCCGGTATGGACACTATGAGTTCCTAGTGATGTCATTTGGGCTAACGAATGCCCCTGCAGCTTTCATGGACTTAATGAATCGAGTCTTCAAGAAATACTTGGACAAGTGTGTTATAGTCTTCATCGATGATATCTTGATTTATTCCAAGACGAGGGAAGAACATGCATAGCACTTAAGGATTGTATTGGGAGCATTGAGAGAAGAAAAGCTGTACGCTAAGTTCTCGAAGTGCGAATTTTGGTTGAGGGAAGTTCAGTTTTTAGGGCATGTGATTAGCGAACAAGGCATTCTAGTGGACCCAGCCAAAATAGAGGATGTATCAAATTGGGAGAGACCAACCACTCCGACAGAGGTGAGAAGTTTCATAAGACTGGCTGGCTACTATAGGAGATTTGTCCAAGACTTTGCAAAGATAGCAGCCCCTTTGACCCGACTAACTCGCAAGACCGAGAAGTTTGTGTGGACTGAAAAATGCAAAGAGAGCTTCCAAGAGTTGAAGAAGAGGTTGGTGACAGCACCAGTACTAGCCCTACCTGATGATAAGGGAGATTTTGTGATTTATAGCGACGCATCCCATAAAGGTTTAGGGTGTGTGCTTATGCAGCACGGTAAGGTGATTGCTTATGCGTCCAGACAACTTAAGGAGTATGAGATAAGATACCCCACCCATGATTTGGAATTAGCAGCAATAGTTTTTGCTTTGAAGATCTGGAGACATTATCTTTACGGAGAAAACTGTGAAATCTACACGGATCACAAGAGCTTAAAGTACATATTCACTCAGAAAGAGTTAAACATGAGGCAGAGGAGATGGCTAGAGCTAATCAAAGATTATGATTGTGAGATTCATTATCACCCAGGGAAGGCCAATGTGGTGGCCGATGCACTTAGCCGAAAGGAGAAGTTTAAGATGATAACGTCAGTGGACGAATTGATCAAGGACCTTGAGAAACTGGAGATTGAAGTGAGGCTACCAGGAATTGGACAAGAGAGTCTAATGGAAATAAAAGTCCAACCACCGTTATTGGAGAAGATTAAGTTATGCCAGGAAAAGAAGATAGAAGAAGAAAAGAATTCGATGGAGAAAATTTTGACTGGCGAGGAAATTAAGTGTGAGAAGGACGGGAATGGAATTATGAGGTACGCATCTAGGATATGGATCCCGAACGTTCAAGAATTAAAAGACGAGATTTTGCAAGAGGCTCATAGTTCGAGGTACTCAATTTACCCTCGAGGCACTAAGATGTATAGAGATCTGAGAGAATATTATTGGTGGCCTAATATGAAGAAGGACGTGGCAGAGTGGGTAAGTAAGTGTTTGACATGTCAAAGAGTAAAGGCCGAACACCAGAGGCCCAGTTTATTGTTTCAACCCTTAGATATACCCGAGTGGAAGTGGGAGCAGATTGCGATGGACTTTGTGGTCGGATTACCAAGGACCAAGACAAATCATGATGCCATTTGGGTAATTATCGATAGGTTGACCAAGTCAGCACATTTTCTTCCAATCAACGAGAGATATACTGTCGACAAGCTGGCAGATATTTACCTAAAGGAGATCGTGGTAAGGCATGGGGTTCCTGTGAGCACTGTATCTGATAGAGACCCAAGGTTCAACTCCAGGTTCTGGAGGAGTTTTCAGGATTGTGTGGGGACCAAGTTAAACATGAGTACTGCATACCACCCCCAATCAGACGGACAGAGCGAGAGAACCATCCAGACCATGGAGGACATGTTGAGAGTATGTGCCATTGATTTTAAGGGAAGTTGGGATGACCACTTACCGTTGGTCGAATTTTCCTACAACAACAGTTACCATGCGAGTATAGGGATGCCCCCATATGAAGCTTTATACGGACGAAGATGTCGGTCTCCCTTGTGTTGGGAAGAAGTTGGAGAGCGGAAGATTTTAGGGCCTGAACTGGTCCAACAGACAAGAGAAACTATCGAGCTCATAAGAGGACGGCTGGTAGCGGCCCAAGACAGACAGAAGAAGTATGCGGACCAGACCCGCAAGGACAAAGAATATGAGGTAGGAGAGTTTGTGATGTTAAAGGTATCACCGTGGAAGGGATTGATGAGATTTGGTAAGAAGGGGAAGCTAAGCCCGAGATTTATTTGACCTTTTGAGATCTTGAGACGAGTTGGAAAGTTAGCCTATGAATTGGATTTACCCCCGAGCTTGTAGCAAGTACATAACGTGTTCCATGTGTCCATGCTACGACCGTACCATACCGACTTCCGACACGTGATAGAATATGATCAAGTGGATCTGCAACCAGACTTAACCTATGTGGAGCAACCCGTAGAAATCATGGATAGAAAAGAACAGGTGCTGAGGAACAAGGTTGTCAAACTAGTGAGAGTTTTGTGGAGGAACCTGTTCGCTATTTCCTCTACGCAAGTATACGCAGTCAAAAAGCAATATAGGGAAATAAGGATCGTTCCCACGAAGACTCGGTTATTTAGTAAATATGTCTATTCAACAATGTTGGTTAATTATAGAAGCATGAACGAACTAAAAATGGTGTATTTGCAGATAACAATTAACTAATGACGTAACGGCTAATTTGTTTAAAATAATATGAGAGAGGCATGGGGTCCTAATTTCATGAATGTTTTAGCTCTATTAATTATTAAGAATTAATGTGTTACCATTGTTAAGAATGCTAGCGGGAACACGACACTAATATGAGCCATCTTTCAATTAACTCACACCATTCCAAATAAACATCCACAAAAGAGATAGAAGTTATAAGGGCATCAATTATATCCAAAACACTATATGTCTATGTGAATGGGTGATACAATCGATTTAATCACAAGTTCCGCAACTAACTACATAGGGGAATAATGTTCGTTCGAATCTATACTCCAAAATGCAGAGAAGCCGACATACCTATGCTAGCATGGCAAGCCCTAAATTTCTAAATCCACTTTCGCAATCATTAGAAATTTTGCACAATAGATGTTAGCTATTCACCTATATTTAATTAAATCAACCATGCAAGGCAATCTTATATAGAAATTGTAAACACAAATTATCTATCAAATTAACATGAGCATTAATAATTCATTACATTAGAACCCCATGAAAGTGTTTAGTTCATAATTAAACTAGGCACCTTTATGGAATTAAATAAAATCATGGCAGAAAATTTCATAAATTAAATATAAAATTACAAGATTAAAAATAAAAATAATTAGAATTAAAATAGCTTTCAAAAATTCAGTTTTTACGATTAATAAAAGTAAGAGAAACGGATTAAAACAACACTACGGGGACAACACAATTGAACTAAAAGTATTATATAACTACAAAAAGCAACGGACAAAAAGTAAAAGAAAACTAACCTGTACGTTTACTGAAAACTGTCGGCAAAAAGCAAATTTATTTCACCTGGCCCGCGCGTGACTTACACGCGCACACTCTCACCCCCACCCGCGTGAAGGCCACGCGCCAGTAATAGCATCCGATTTCCTGTGCGTGAAGACCTCTCCTGCAGTGGCGTGTGTTGAATTGAGTGTATGGAAAAATTAGTCACAGAACTTTGTTAATTCAAAAAGCAATTCTGATGCTTTGGGAATAAATTAATCACAGAATAAAATAGAGAAGCCCTCCTGATAATCCCCTTAAAATCTTAAATTAATTCTTATAATATATTTTTAGAAATTTTTAAGTGTATAAAATAAAATTAAATTACAGAAATTCAAAGTGTTTAAAATATAATAACATTACAGAAATTTAAATTGTATAAAATAAACTGTTTGCAGAAATTCAAACTGTATAAAATGAAATATCTGTAAAAGAAATAGCTGAAATTTTACAGAGTTGAGGAGAGAATTTTTGTAAGCTTTTTTGTTTCAGCTCTACTCATCTCTCTCTCGTTAATTCTCTCATCTATTTATAGAACCATACATACACCTACTACAAAACAAAGTCAGATGATTTAAAAAGTCACTGCCTAATTCTAACAACTCTATTGAAAAACTTCACACGCTTCCAGCAACTTCTCCACGCGGTAGTTGAATTGTAATATTCAGCTCCGTAGAAATGCTTTTTAACCCGCACAGCTTATAATCTTTAATTAATAAATAATTATTTTAATCCAGAAATTATAAAAATAAATATCTAATATCATTAGATATTTATAAATATAATTTTCTAAATTAATAAAATTATTTAATAATATAAATAATTCTTTATTGTCTAAGCTGCGGTCTCTGGTCGTCTGGAACCGGACTCCTTTTGCTTAACAGAAATTATATCAATTCCAACCGGGGTTCCAGCTTTAAGAAAATATCACTTTCCATATTTTTGTGATAATTCTTATTTCTTCATTGCTCGTCCAGATGCAAGTTACGGTCTCTTGAGGCTCTAAAACCGGACTCCTTTTGCTTAGAAAAAAATATAACAATTCCAACCGGGATTCCTGCTTTAAGACTATATCACTCAGAACATCTTTATGATAATTCCTTTTCCTCGTAGCCAATCCATCTGAGCCAGAAATCCACCGTCTTTTAACCTTTTATCGCCAGGATACCTGAAGATGTGAGTTCTGCACTACAAAGACTTGAAACAACATAAAACTAATTAAAAGACACAACATACTTAAGGATAAACCACCTAAATCCACCAATTTAGGTCCATTTAGCGCATAATAAGTGGATATAAAATCCACTTATCACACCCCCAAACTTAAACTGATGCTTGTCCTCAAGCATAAACAATATAACTATATACAACTAACTAGTACCACTTTCGTAGGTGATCACGATTGCATTTGGCATATGCAACAAGCCCTTTAAACCCCTAGGTAGCCCCAGTGGACGAGTGAGGTCTCGTGAGGGCCTATAGCGAATGTACCCACAAAATCCATTCTATAATGCAACTAACATGCAACTAACTATATGTAAGCAACTACTTGAAAAATGCAAGGATCCCTTTTACACTAACCAAAACCAACTAGCAAGCAAATACCTCAAAGAATGCAACTAAATCCAAATAGAGCTCGACTAAGTCCCTGTATACTAACAATACATGACAGAAACGTGCGTGTGTGCAATGCTCATCAGAAATACTCCCAAAACTAGGTCAAAAACCATACATGCTTTCCGTCAAGACAATCACAGGTTTATAACTAGAATAAACTCTAGACACTTCATAACCTAGGAACACATCCACCCTTATCCAAAGTAGACAGAAACTCATGCTTTATTACTATACTACGACACTACATATACAATACGCATGCTTATTTAACCGTGCAATGAATGAGACCCCAAAAGGCTTATACAATAATACCCATGTAGCGAGTGTTAGGCCAGCAATCCCAAACCACAAGGGCTTTAGGTTACTAGGACTAAGTCCCCTCAGATTTAATTACTCGAGTATTAAAGAGCTCACTCTGGTTAATTTTGCATATAATCAATTGGACTTCTGACTCTTTTTCTTTTTTTTTTTCTTTTTTTTTTATTTATTATTATTATTATTATTTTTTTTTTTTAAACCGGAATGAGCCTTTCTCATTTCCAACCCTAGACTACTCATATAAATATGAGCCGGCTACTAGCCATTTGACGCTTAGCCTTTATTGACAATTATTATCACTTAGCATGAAATTCCTGTTTTCCCCCAAACTTAGATTTTAGTGTTCCTACACTATCAAGGGAATAACGAAAATTCTAAGAATAAACAAGTGATTAAATCTCAAAACATCCAACAGGCATGACCCTAACCTAGCCCAAAAAGCACCCAATGAGACTGTGTAAAAGTTGTGTTTCTGAAACATGCAAGTCAATTTCATAGGAACTATAAATCAGCCCTCTACTCATCATCATCACACCTCAATCAACATCCACCTATCAATCAGAATCAGCTCGTCCTAAGGGATCATGAAAAATGCATGCCATGAAAATGCAACTAATATGACTCACATGGTAAAACAAACAAACAATAACAGAATGTCCTAAATGAAACAACATAGATAATA
Organism: Saposhnikovia divaricata; assembly: GCA_036435485.1. Classification (NCBI taxonomy): domain Eukaryota; kingdom Viridiplantae; phylum Streptophyta; class Magnoliopsida; order Apiales; family Apiaceae; genus Saposhnikovia; species Saposhnikovia divaricata. The sequence continues at coordinate 132,626,734 of CM071600.1, forward strand.
CGAACAAATATGCATGAATTACTACTAATATGCAAAACATGATATCCTACATGAACACAATGACTCACAAAAACTACTAACACATATACATACTACTTATCTCCCAAACCACCCCCAAACTTATAATATTCAATGTCCGCATTGAATGGAAGTAAATACAAGGGATAGTAGAGAACCTACCTGAAAACACCGAACACATGGGTTGCCTCCCACGAAGCTCCTTTCTTTAACGTCTTTAGCTAGACTTCACTTTCGCACTTTAATTGGTAGTACCAAGAACTGCAGTTTCTGTTTTGCTATTCACATGTTCACCAAAATATGGCTTCAACCTCTGTCCATTTACTTTGAAAGCTGATTCCGGTGTTTTATCAAAAATTTCCACTGCACCATGTGAAAACACCATTTTAACTGTGAATGGTCCTGACCACCTTGACTTAAGTTTCCCTGGAAAAAGTCTGAGACGAGAGTTGAAAAGCAAAACTAACTGCCCTGGTACAAAAGACTTTTGCACCAAACGTCTGTCATGCCATCTCTTGACCTTTTCCTTGTATAACTTGTGATTTTCATAAGCCTGTAGCCGAAACTCATCCAATTCATTAATCTGAAGCATTCTTTTCTCACCCGCTACTGTTAAGTCAAAGTTCAACTTCTTCAGCGCCCAATTAGCTTTGTGTTCTAGTTCGGCAGGCAGATGACAAGCCTTGCCATATACTAGCTGAAAAGGTGACGTGCCCAAAGGTGTTTTGTAAGCTGTTCTATAATCCCAAACAGCTTCATCAAGTTTTAGTGACCAGTCCTTCCTTGAAGGATTCACGACCTTCTCTAGGATCCGTTTTATCTCTCTGTTGGAAACCTCTGCTTGGCCATTCGTTTGAGGGTGATAGGCCGTAGCAATTCGATGATTTATGTTGTACCTTGCCATCAATGCTGTGAACTTTCGGTTGCAGAAGTGTGATCCTTCGTCACTGATAATTACCCTTGGAGTTCCGAAACGTGTGAAAACTTGCTTATGCAGAAAATTCAGCACCACTTTAGCGTCATTGGTCGGTAAAGCCTTTACCTCGACCCATTTAGAAACATAGTCCACCGCTAGCAAGATGTACTGATTATTACATGAAGAAACAAAAGGACCCATGAAATCGATCCCCCATACATCGAAAATCTCCACTTCCAACAGCATATTCAGAGGCATCTCATTCCTCCTAGAGATATTACCAATTCTTTGACATCTATCGCATCTCAACACAAACTGATGCGCATCTTTAAACAGTGTTGGCCAATAAAACCCAGCCTGAAGTACTCGAGTGGCTGTCTTTTCTCCAGCATAATGACCTCCGTAAGTGGTAGAATGGTAGTCATGCAAAATACCTTCAACCTCACTAAACGGAATGCACCTACGAATCACCTGATCAGCTCCCTGTCTGAATAAGAAGGGTTCATCCCATCGGTACCATTTTACATCATGAAGAAACTTCTTTCTTTGAGCATAAGAAAATTCCGAGGGGATGATATTGCTTACCAGATAGTTCACAATGTCTGCAAACCATGGTTCTTCATTTTGCACCCCAAAAAGTTGCTCGTCAGGAAAAAATTCGTTGATGAGAGTTTTATCCGCTGAGTTACCGTGTTCCTCTAACCGAGACAAGTGATCAGCCACCTGGTTCTCAGTACCCTTTCTATCCTTGATTTCCAAGTCGAATTCTTGAAGCAACAGAATCCTACGAATCAACCGTGGCTTAGCATCTTTCTTCGACATTAAGTATCGAATGGCTGCATGATCTGTAAACACCACTACCTTAGTTCCGAGCAAATACGATCTGAATTTCTCGAAGCTATATACAATAGCTAAGAGTTCCTTTTCTGTAGTAGTGTAATTCAGCTGTGCATCATTGAGAGTTCTGCTAGCATAGTAAATTACGTGAAACACCTTATTCTTCCGTTGACCAAGAACAGCTCCCACTGCATAGTCACTTGCATCACACATTAATTCAAAAGGTTCACTCCAATCAGGTGCAGTGATAATGGGCGCAGTTGTCAATTTCTTCTTTAAGAGCTTGAATGCCTCCAAACAATCTTCACCAAATTTAAAAGGAATATCCTTTTCTAACAGATTGCACAAAGGTTTAGATATTTTCGAAAAATCTTGGATGAATCGCCGATAAAAACCCGCATGACCAAGAAAACTGCGAATTCCTTTAACTGAAATTGGTGGTGGGAGATTTCCAATCGTCTCCAACTTAGCCTTATCCACTTCCAGCCCCTTACCAGATACCTTGTGCCCAAGAATGATGCCTTCCTTTACCATGAAGTGACATTTTTCCCAGTTGAGTACTAGATTAGTCTCAACACATCGTTTCAGCACCATGCCTAGATTTCTGAGGCATTCATCAAATGATTTCCCGAAGACTGAGAAATCATCCATGAACACTTCCACATTGATACCAATCATATCCGAAAAAATTGCCATCATACATCTCTGAAAAGTAGCAGGTGCACCACAGAGTCCGAAAGGAACGCGTCGGAACGCAAAAGTGCCAAAAGGACATGTGAAAGTGGTCTTCTCCTGATCTTCTGGAGTAATACCAATCTGATTATATCCTGAATAACCATCCAGCAAGCAATAGAATTCATGTCCAGCCAACCTGTCTAGCATTTGATCAATGAATGGGAGGGGAAAGTGATCCTTCCTTGTAGCTTTGTTCAGCTTTCTGTAGTCCATGCAAATTCCCCACCCTGTAACTGTACGAGTCGGAATGAGCTCGTTCTTTTCATTGGCAACTACTGTCATGCCTCCTTTCTTTGGCACACATTGCACTGGACTTACCCATGAACTGTCTGAAATGGGATAGATGATACCAGCATCTAGCCACTTGAGAATTTCTTTCTTTACCACTTCTTTCATGATAGGATTTAACCGCCTTTGGTGTTCTACTGTTGGTTTACTCCCTTCTTCCAATGGAATTTTATGTTGGCAATATGCGGGACTGATTCCTTTTAGATCCGTAACAGACCAACCAATGGCTGATTTGAAATCTCGAAGAACTCTCAAGAGTTTGTCTTCCTCGGAGTCTGAAAGGTTAGCGGCAATAATCACAGGTAAAGTGGATTTTTCACCAAGGGAAGCATACCGTAAGTGATCCGGTAGTGGCTTGAGCTCTAGAGTTGGAGCTTCTTCGATAGACGGCTTTAATTGCTGATGTGGTCCTTTTAATTCTGGCAATCCCAACGATTCAACTGGTCTTTCAAATTTTCTTTGCCACGGCAAAGCATCCAGATATTGCAATTGTTCATCAATGTCATCTTCATCTAATGAATACTCCCCACTGAGGGCCTTTTCCAAAGTATCATTCATGAGCGTGTGCCCTAACTTTTCTTGCACCGTAGACTCAATCAAGTCTATCTTCAGACACTGCTCTTCTTCTGTTGGGAATTTCATAGCTGTGAAAACATTGAAGGTGACAATTTGATTGTGCACCTTCATCGTCAGTTCCCCCTTTTGGACATCAATCAACGTTTGTCCTGTTGCTAAAAATGGCCTACCAAGAATGATAGGAATCTTCTTGTCCTCTTCGAAATCAAGAATGACAAAATCAGCAGGAAAGATGAGCTTGTCTACTTTCACCAACACATCTTCAACAACTCCCCTAGGATAGGTGATAGATCGATCAGCCAACTGAAGGGACATACTTGTCGGCTTTGATTCAGGAAGACCAAGCTGCAAGAAAACCGAGTATGGCATAAGATTGATACTTGCTCCCAGATCACATAAACATTTGTCGAAAGATAATCTCCCAATGGTGCATGGTATTGTAAAACTCCCTGGATCTTTCAGCTTAGGCGGCAACTTTTGCTGCAATACCGCACTACATTCTTCCGTCAAAGCAACGGTCTCTAAGTCTTCAAGTTTTAATTTCCTCGAGAGAATGCCTTTCATGAATTTGGCATAGCTTGGCATTTGTTCGAGAGCTTCAGCAAATGGAATGTTGATATGTAACTTTTTAAAGACTTCAAGAAATTTGCCAAACTGCTTGTCTAATTTCTGTTTTTGCACTCGTCGAGGAAATGGTGGAGGTGGGTAGACTTGCTCTTTTTGCTCGAGGACAGCTTGTTTAGGAGTTGGCATACTTTCTTTAATCTCCTCCTTTGATTCTGATATATTGCCCATGTCCTTTGTGTCTCCCAAATCTGCTTTTTCTGTTCCGTTGTCTGGCAGAATTTTTTCTGTATCTTTTAGCTCAGCATCCTCCGTGATTCTCCCTGATCTGAGGGTAATTGCTTTGATGTGCTCGTGATTATCCTTTTTCCCAAGATTAAGTTCAGTGTCACTGGGGAGTGTTCCTTGTGGTCGGCTCATCATGAAACTAGCGAGTTGACTCAATTGAGTTTCCAGATTTTTAATGGAAGCCGCTTGGCTTTTTTGGCCCAACCTCAACTCCTCTAATTCAGTCTTTTCATTCGAAGATTGTCCAGAATTTCCATAAGATTGTTGTTGTTGAAATCCTGGGGGCTGAAATTGTCTAGGAGCATATGGTTGTTGAAAATGTTGCCCCTGTTGTTGTTGGAATCCAGATGGATTATACTGCTTAGCTCCAAATGGCTGATGATTAGATTGTTGGTAGGGCTGATGTGATTGTTGTGCTCCTCCTTGATTATTGCTCCAACTGAAATTTGGATGATTTCGGTTGTTCGGATGGTAGGAATTTGGAGCTGGCTGTTGCTGTCTCTGGAAATTGCTTACGAACTGAACCGACTCGTTTGAGATGGCATATTGGTTTGATTCATGTGCGCCCGCACACAACTCACAAACACTAGCAATTTGATGAAATCCTTGTGCTGTCAAAGAGTCTACTTTCAATTTCAAGGCCTCTAGCTGAGCTGCTAAGGAAGTGGCTTTGTCGATATTAAGAATTCCTGCTACCTTCTGTTGTGGCATTCTCTGAGTTGGGTTTTGATATTCATTAGCTGCCATCATCTCGATAAGATCGTAGGCCTCCTCGTAACTTTTAGCCCATAATGCTCCCCCTGAAGCTGCATCTACCATTGGCCTTGATTGCATTCCTAGCCCATTATAGAAACAGTTTATGATCATCTAGTTTGGCATGCCGTGATGTGGACATTGCCGAAGCATTTCTTTGTATCTCTCCCAAGCTTCACATAAAGTTTCACCAGACTGCTGAGAAAATTGAGTGATAGCATTCCTTATAGCTGCAGTCTTAGCCATGGGGAAGAATTTGCTAAGAAACTTTTGAGCTAGATCCGCCCAAGTGGTGACAGATCCTGGTGGTAGAGAGTGTAGCCAACCCTTGGCTTTGTCTCTTAATGAAAACGGGAAGAGTCTCAACTTCACAGCATCATCTGACACATTGTTGAATCTGAATGTGTCGCATATTTCTATGAAGTTCCTGATGTGTAAGTTAGGATCTTCCGTTGCAGTTCCTCCGTACTGTACTTGATTCTGCACCATCTGAATAGTACTGGATCTAATTTCAAATGTAGGAGCCGTAATTGCTGGCCGAATGATGCTTGACTGGATGTCATCAATCTTCGGTTGCGAGTAGTCCATTAAAGCCCTTGCTGCTGCAGGTGCAACTACTTCGCCTTCTCCTTCCATCTTGTGAATATTTGCTTGTTCAAGTACTTGTTTGGCTTTTAATGCTTTAGAACGTGTTAGCATAAAAATCCAAGTATCTGCTCAACAAATAATTACTTCACAAAAATATAAGATAAAATGTTCAAGTCAAACAAATTAACTTCTATTGTAGTAAAACACATAAACAAAAATAACACCGAGTCCCCGGCAGCGGCGCCAAAAACTTGTTCGCTATTTCCTCTACGCAAGTATACGCAGTCAAAAAGCAATATAGGGAAATAAGGATCGTTCCCACGAAGACTCGGTTATTTAGTAAATATGTCTATTCAACAATGTTGGTTAATTATAGAAGCATGAACGAACTAAAAATGGTGTATTTGCAGATAACAATTAACTAATGACGTAACGGCTAATTTGTTTAAAATAATATGAGAGAGGCATGGGGTCCTAATTTCATGAATGTTTTAGCTCTATTAATTATTAAGAATTAATGTGTTACCATTGTTAAGAATGCTAGCGGGAACACGACACTAATATGAGCCATCTTTCAATTAACTCACACCATTCCAAATAAACATCCACAAAAGAGATAGAAGTTATAAGGGCATCAATTATATCCAAAACACTATATGTCTATGTGAATGGGTGATACAATCGATTTAATCACAAGTTCCGCAACTAACTACATAGGGGAATAATGTTCGTTCGAATCTATACTCCAAAATGCAGAGAAGCCGACATACCTATGCTAGCATGGCAAGCCCTAAATTTCTAAATCCACTTTCGCAATCATTAGAAATTTGGCACAATAGATGTTAGCTATTCACCTATATTTAATTAAATCAACCATGCAAGGCAATCTTATATAGAAATTGTAAACACAAATTATCTATCAAATTAACATGAGCATTAATAATTCATTACATTAGAACCCCATGAAAGTGTTTAGTTCATAATTAAACTAGGCACCTTTATGGAATTAAATAAAATCATGGCAGAAAATTTCATAAATTAAATATAAAATTACAAGATTAAAAATAAAAATAATTAGAATTAAAATAGCTTTCGAAAATTCAGTTTTTACGATTAATAAAAGTAAGAGAAACGGATTAAAACAACACTACGGGGACAACACAATTGAACTAAAAGTATTATATAACTACAAAAAGCAACGGACAAAAAGTAAAAGAAAACTAACCTGTACGTTTACTGAAAACTGTCGGCAAAAAGCAAATTTATTTCACCTGGCCCGCGCGTGACTTACACGCGCACACTCTCACCCCCACCCGCGTGAAGGCCACGCGCCAGTAATAGCATCCGATTTCCTGTGCGTGAAGACCTCTCCTGCAGTGGCGTGTGTTGAATTGAGTGTATGGAAAAATTAGTCACAGAACTTTGTTAATTCAAAAAGCAATTCTGATGCTTTGGGAATAAATTAATCACAGAATAAAATAGAGAAGCCCTCCTGATAATCCCCTTAAAATCTTAAATTAATTCTTATAATATATTTTTAGAAATTTTTAAGTGTATAAAATAAAATAAAATTACAGAAATTCAAAGTGTTTAAAATATAATAACATTACAGAAATTTAAATTGTATAAAATAAACTGTTTGCAGAAATTCAAACTGTATAAAATGAAATATCTGTAAAAGAAATAGCTGAAATTTTACAGAGTTGAGGAGAGAATTTTTGTAAGCTTTTTTGTTTCAGCTCTACTCATCTCTCTCTCGTTAATTCTCTCATCTATTTATAGAACCATACATACACCTACAACAAAACAAAGTCAGATGATTTAAAAAGTCACTGCCTAATTCTAACAACTATATTGAAAAACTTCACACGCTTCCAGCAACTTCTCCACGCGGTAGTTGAATTGTAATATTCAGCTCCGTAGAAATGCTTTTTAACCCGCACAGCTTATAATCTTTAATTAATAAATAATTATTTTAATCCAGAAATTATAAAAATAAATATCTAATATCATTAGATATTTATAAATATAATTTTCTAAATTAATAAAATTATTTAATAATATAAATAATTCTTTATTGTCTAAGCTGCGGTCTCTGGTCGTCTGGAACCGGACTCCTTTTGCTTAACAGAAATTATATCAATTCCAACCGGGGTTCCAGCTTTAAGAAAATATCACTTTCCATATTTTTGTGATAATTCTTATTTCTTCATTGCTCGTCCAGATGCAAGTTACGGTCTCTTGAGGCTCTAAAACCGGACTCCTTTTGCTTAGAAAAAAATATAACAATTCCAACCGGGATTCCTACTTTAAGACTATATCACTCAGAACATCTTTATGATAATTCCTTTTCCTCGTAGCCAATCCATCTGAGCCAGAAATCCACCGTCTTTTAACCTTTTATCGCCAGGATACCTGAAGATGTGAGTTCTGCACTACAAAGACTTGAAACAACATAAAACTAATTAAAAGACACAACATACTTAAGGATAAACCACCTAAATCCACCAATTTAGGTCCATTTAGCGCATAATAAGTGGATATAAAATCCACTTATCAGAACCAGAATATCGAAGAATCAACATGGGAACTAGAGAGCACGATGCGTGAAAAGCACCCCCAACTGTTTTCAACCTGATTCCGGGACGGAATCCTTTTAAGGAGGGGAGGCTGTAAGAACCCTAATTTGTGCAATATTTTCTTTTATATAATATCATGTGGCATTGTCAATTTGGAACCTTTTGAGTCATCCATGTTGTTTAATGGAACTGATTGTCTGAGAAACTATGTTGTTACATTCACTATGTAAGATAAAGGGAAGATTGTTGAAGGCAAGAATCTTATTGTTAGTAAGATTTATAAAACTTGGGATTTGAGAGTTATTAGAGTATTAAAAGATTTTAAGGGATTATGACAAGGAGTTATGGATATTCGAGGAATTTACACAATTAAGTACTTAAGGAATTACGAGGGAAATCTCTACGCAATAAAATATTATTACGAGGAATTAATTAAGATACGATATGAATTAAAGATTAAGTGACAAGCATTGATGGAAGAATAATGATACAAGGAAGGATATTGCATGCAAGTCCCATGCAACTAAGTAGTTAGGAAAGCAAACTAGTAATACCAAGTGGATAAGAGGAATAGTAACTAGTTATCACTTTTTCCAAGGAGACAAGAGGGCATGGTGGCCTATACCCTAGACTTGCAACATGTGATGCATATACATATACATAATATATATCACCCAACCCCTTTTACACATTATTCAACCAACCAAAAAGCAAAGCAAAGAAACTCCCCCCCCCCCAAGTAAAAAGCTCTCGGCCAAACAAGAACAAGGGAGAAGAAGAAATTCTTTCTTCCATTTCTCTTCATTCTTAATTCAAGGCAAAATTCCTAGGCACTCTACATCATATAAGGAAGGTATACTAAGAATTCCAACCCTTTTCATCCATTAATTTTCAAGATATAAATTGTTAAAGTTTTGGTGAATAGTAACAATGTTAAGTTTTCTTTTAGATCTTGGATTATAAGGAGTGTAGGAGCTCATTCAAGGTGTTCTTGAGACTTGTAAGGCATACCCAAGGCTCCTAGATACTCAAGAAGGTATAAAAACCCTAACCCCTCTTGGCCATGTAGTGTTTGTGATGTGTAATGATATATCCATGAGTATTTGTGTGAATCTTGGACATATAAGTGATGGATGATGTAGATCTTGAGTTTAAGTGTTGTGGTTGTGATTTTTATGCTTGTGGTTAGTATATGTAACTCCATGAATGTTATAAAGTATGATCTTGGTGATTTAGATGTTGGTTGTGATGTGGATGTAAGAATCTTGGTTGGTTTAGTGATATAAGCATGCTGAGATTTTTTCATGAACTTGAACTGTCTTGTAGGAGGGTTTTGAACCCTAAATCTTGTCCCCTGAAGTCCTAATATATATTTTTGGAAAGGTATTTGAATGTAGTTTCCAAAAATATAAGTTTCATGACTAGGTGATGTATAGAGTTTGAGTTATGGCCTGAGAAGTGAAATGTGTTTCTGGATTCCGGACTGCAATAAATGGTCCCCTTGTGAACCTTGTTTAAACCCCTAAAAATTTATGTATGATCATGGAAAAATTAGAGAAGCTAGTAAATGCAGTGGTGAAGGCTACCCAAAAAGAATTGGATTAAAATATGAATTTTTCAATTTTATAAAAATGCTAGAGTAAAATTCGCGCAAGGGAAAAAGTCGTTAAGGGAGTGTGATTTAAGGGGTAATGGATATGATTCGGTTATGGTAACCAAATTAAGTCGAATAAGTGACGAGCGTAATCGAGTGGTGACATGAACCTATAGTGGGGCTAGAGTGTCATAAGATGAAGTCATTAAGTTAATTTTGTACCCCCTAAAACCCCGCAATTAAAGAGATATTGTTAAGGTACTAACGAACGGTTATTGCTTATGTATAGATCATTCCACTCCGCACGCTCGACCACCCCAACCACACCAAGGCAAGTTTACTTTTCAAAACTTACATATACAAGGACTTTCACTGTTGTGTTTGAAGTTTTCAATCATATCAAATGTTTAGGTTTATCGAAGTATCGATGAAAGTGAGATGTATAAGTACGTATATGTTTGCACCCCTTGAACTTAGAATGAAATGTTTTCTTCGGACAACGACTCTAGCAATAGAGGTCGTAGCGGTCCGTATATACTATTGACCGGGGAGCGGTATATTATTATATCGTAATCAAATTGCGAAAACCCGAAGGGTCATTCGGGGAGTATCGTATGCTCAAGTAATTATTTTTATATCTTCGTAAATACTCAAAATACCTATCTTGGATTAAAAGCTTATTTAATTAAATAATTATTTTATTAATTATTAATATTAAATCTTAAAATATCATTTATTAATTATTGTTCATTATTTTAAAGACAAAGCTAATCCAAGATACCTTTAGCACTTTCAAACTCGAACTCTTTCGAACTCAAAACATTTTCGAAAACCCCCGATTAGGTTTGTTTCTTGTTTGATTTCAAGAATCATCGGTCAACTGATGTCGGACCTCAATTCCTCTGTTTTCAATCAAAATCAAGTTTTCAAAAGAAAAAGAAAAAGGGACTCTGGCAGGTGTGGGAACCATTGACGAACGATTCCCGGGATGTGTAAGCGGCCGTGAGCCAGGCGGTCCATCAATTATTATTCCGGCCCAGGTGTTGCCGAAGGATGATAACGGATAGGGTGATAACGGATGTAGTTTTCACCCGGGGATAGTTACGGATGTAGTTTCTATCCTTCTACCGGTAGAGAAGACCCGCGGATTATTGGACTTGGATGTGGTGACTGATCATCGTCAATCCCTGTCACGTTTTTATGTTTTCTTCCAGTCCCATCCTCCACTTCGTAAAAATACTCAAACACTGATTCTTGGGCCTAAGTGCCAAGTTGCCGATAGTGTGGTTTTTGATAAGAAAAATATTGACATCGTGCAGTATCTAGAACTGCAAGATTTTCTATAAAGATTGGCACGTGTTAGTGCACTCTTGCAATTGTTTCAAAGGATGAAATGTTGTTGTATGAGAAACCTTCTAAGCTAATGGAAGGAAAGAGGTTTGCAATGAGGTATTCCCTGTACAGTATGTTAATCGTAGAGTGTTTTGCCAAAAATGATATACTCATATGTATATATTTTCAAACTTGTGATATATTGAAATAGGAACCTTATAAAGGGTTCGTATGTTATTCTTAAAGCTCCTTAGTGAGTATAGATGTTTTATTCAAACTCGGACATATATATTGTCCAATTATGTTTTGAAATCTGAGATATATACCCATATAGTTGGGAATGTTTTCGAAATAAACCACGTTATTATTTTTCAAAGTGGTGAACTTGCTGAGCGTTATGTAGCTCATTCTTGCTTTATAAAAACTTTTCAGAAAGAGAAGAATTTGGTCGGTTAACCCCGCAACAGCAGAAGAGGAGTAGAAGATTACCCCGGAGATGATTTAGCTCCTGATAAATACTACAGAGTAAGTCTGATAGGTTTTCAACTGTAATAGTAAGACTTGTCTTCAAGTATAGTTGTATAAGTGGAATTGCGTAAGACTCTGATTTGTACAAATGAATTGTAATATTTAGTGGCACTTTCGATTATCGTTTCTGAGGCTCTAACTTGTTGGTGTTTAAGATTGAGGTCTGGATGGATGTATTGTTGAGTTGTAAAGTTAATACAGGTATGATATGGTTGGATGATGATGTGATGACCTGAATCTTTGACCTCAGATTTAGGGGCGTCACACATAACCTCATACTACCATCCTTCTTTTTCACGAATAACACCGGGGCTCCCCACGGTGACACACTAGGTCTTATCATCCCTTTATCCAACAACTCTTGTAACTGAGTGGCTAGCTCTTTCATATCCACTGGGGCTAGCCGATATGGGGCTTTCAAAATTGGGGCGGTACCCGGAACTAAGTCTATAGCGAACTCGATGTCTCTATCAGGTGGTAGTCCGGGAAGATCATCCAGAAATACGTCCGCGAACTCATTAACGACAGGGATTTCCTGTAGGTTTGGAGCCTCCTTCTTGGTATCCTTCACATAGGCTAAATAGGCTTCGCATCCTTTGCGTAACAGCTTCTTAGCTTGAATCATAGTCAGGAACTTTTGGTTTTGCCGTTTTCCACTAAACACTACTTCCTCGTCCCTTGGCAGTCTCAAACTTACTTTCTTCTTTACACAATCAATCTGGGCTCCGTGGGTTGTTAACCAATCCATACCTACTATTACGTAAAACTTCCCTAGTTTAAAAGGTATTAAGTCTACCCGAAAGTGTTGCCCTTCTATTTCTAGGTCACAACCTGGACATACTTGGTTAACAGGGATAATTTCAAGATTAGCTATCTCTATTTGCAGTCTGTCTTTCAATGGTTCAGTCTTAAGGCCTAACTGACATACAAAATCTAGAGATATGAAAGACTTGGTAGCTCCCGAATCAAATAAAACATTTGCCTTAACTGAATTGAGTAGTAGGGTACCTGCAATCACATCCGTGTGCCTCACGGCATCCTGCACCGTCATGTTAAAAGTCCTTGCAGTAGGGGCCTTGTTAGAAGCAGTTCCACTCACTCTTGATGCAGCTGGCCCAGAGGACATACATTCCCTCATTCGGTGCCCTGGTTTCCCACACTTGAAGCAATTACCTCCGGCACTGGTGTTGTTACTAGTTCCTCGACAGGCGTTAGCATAATGTCCTATCAGCCCACACTTGAAGCACTTCACATCCTATAGGTTACACACGCCCGCATGTTTCCTTCCACATTTATTGCATTCTGGGGTAGGGCTCGGGATGGGGCAGAGTAAGACGATCCCTGTGGTCGGCCGCTCTGGCCCACACTCCAACTTTCAGCTCTCTTGGTTCCAAAGTTTCCGCTGGGTTGGGACACCGTTCCTCGCTTAAATTTGCTCGGAAAGCTCCCTCCCGCAGAGTTTCCCTTTCAACTATCAAACTTCCTCTTCTTTCCTTCTCTCTCCTTCTGCATCTGTTCACTCCCTGCCTCAACAATTGATGCTTTCTGTACGAGGGTGGCATACTCTGTCAGCTCAAGAACCGCCACACGATTTTGAATCCATTGCTTTAGCCCTAATTGAAACCTTCGGGCCTTCTTCGCCTCAGAGTTCACATATTCTGGCACAAACCTCGACAACTCAGTAAATTTGGCTTCATACTCGGCCACCGTAATGTTACCTTGCTTTAGTTCCAAAAACTTCAACTCCATTTGTGTCTCCATGAACCTAGGAAAGTACTTCTCCAAGAACAGCTCGCTAAACCTCTCCCAGGTCACCACACCTCTTCCTTCCAAATTCTTCTTAGCTTCCCACCAATAGTTCGCCTCACCCTTCAGAAGGTAAGTGGCGAAAATAGTCTTCTGCTCTTCAGCGACACCCAGTATCTCGAAAGATTTTTCGATTTCCTTCAGCCAGGCTCTTGCCTCGACCGGATCGGCAGTTCCTTTAAATTCTGGGGGTTTCAGGGATTTGAAGTTCCGGAAAGCATTTGCATTGGCATTGCTGGGTGGTTGCTGAACTAGGGGACGGTCCAAGTTCTGCCTAAGTAGTTCCATGAACTGTTCCATAGGGCCTCCCCTTGGATGTTCCACCTCTCGGGTGTCATCACCAGCTTCTTCTTCTTCATACTCAGAGTCATCAAACAAGTTATGATCGTTGCCCTCATTCTCACTCAGGTTGACATTCTCCCCTTCATGGTTCTGGTGGCCTCCGGTCCCATGGTGGCTACCCTGGCCTTCAGAACTGACCGGGTGAGCTCGAGTGTTCATTCTTCTGGGTGGCATGATTCTGATAATGAAACAAGAAATGGGTTAGGGTTTTCCAATTACCTAACAGCGTTTACACGGGTCTGGAGCGTATCGTTCCTCCTCATAAGGGTGGAAGTTGCAAAAGTTTTAATAACCCGATGCTGGAGATAAAACGTCAAAACATTTTTGGGAAAAATCTCTATGGGATGCGAAAACATTTGCAAGAGTTTTCAAAATTTCGAAACCTCAAAAATATATAGATATATATATATATATATATATATATATATATATATATATATATATATATATATATATATATATATATATATATTTGGAAAAATTTATTTAAAAAAATTGTAGGAACATTTTTGGAAATTGTTGAGAACAATTTGAAATCGCATATCGTAAATTTGAAACAGCATGGTTGTATTTGTGGCTTGTAGCAATTGTATAATCACAGTTGTATATCAAAACAGTAGAGCATGGCATGGGAAAGTAAGGCAGTTGAGACAATATCAAGGAAACTGAAACTAAATAAGTACGGTACAAGGGTCATCACAAAGTTTGGATGTTAGAGCGAAATACATAGTTCCGGTGTCAAAGTCTAGCAAAAGTGGAACAATAACAAGTACATCATCTGAATAGTCAGGGCTACACAAAAGTAGGGCTACATCCATACATACTATCTGAAGTCACATCTACATATCTGTAGGTCAGTCTACTCATCCACTGGTCAGAAAGGATACCACTGCACAAGTCAACTATCCCGCAAAATCGACACACTAATGTCATCTGAACCTAGGGGACTGAGCTATCAGTAACACATCACGGGGCCGCACCGCGGCGGAGCAAGGTCCTCACTCGGGAAAATGCACGACGCACAACACGCCTAGCATCCCTAGCCTAGATCACTCCGCCCCCGCGGATCCCTAAACCAAGAATCCTCTCGCGACTCCTCCTCTCAATCCTATGGAGTCGAGCCCTAGTCCTCCTAGCAACAACAGTCCTCATCTCAGCCTGGATCCTCAAACGCGCCTCGCACTCCTCCACTAGTGCCTGCCTCGCCTCGTTAAGTCTGGCCTCTGCAGAAAGCAAGTCTCGGGTCAGGAACTGCACCACATAAGCGTGCTCAGTACCCGACACTGGGGGTAGGTCCATCGGTAGAGGTGGTATGACAGGAACAGGAGCAGGTGCAGTAGCAGTAGCAAGAGCAGGAGCAGTAGCAGGGGTAGGGTCAAGCTCCTCCTCGCCAGAAGTATCATCCTCGGAGTCACCGTCCGATGAAACAGGGCTCGATGACTGCGGAGAAGGTGGGGGTGACACAACACGACCCTCACCGGATCTCACACTCTCCTCATCAGTAGCTACAGGAGATGGGGTAACAGGCTCTAGCTCAGGCTCAGGCTCAAAGGGCTCCTCAATGGGATCCTCATCATCAGTATCTCCTATCAGCGAAATCCAGGGGCCAAGCTCAGAGTCAGCACCCATATCCTCCTCAGGATCCTCGGTATCTCGCATCAGTGCCTCATCATGCTCTCTCTCGAAAGCCTCAGGGTCTGGTATCTCCTCCATCTACACAAGGGAAATAAGGTGGCTCACTAACTATAAAGAAAGGTTTAAGGAGTAGTTCCCTCTCGGGCCTTAAAGTCAGGGCTATATCCGATAACCCGACTGCAAACTCGATGAGAGTTCTAAGTATTATTAGGGTTGTTACTAGGGTTATTATTATTGTTATTATTATTAGGGTTGCTTTCTTAAATTACTATCGTTTCTGAGAACTGTAACCTTGCTCTGATACCATTTCTTTGACGCCCCCAGATCCGGGGTCGGAGATCTAGGCGCTCACGGTTAGACCTGGCAATTCGTTCGTTTCGTGTACTTTCGTGTCGTGTACTTTCGTGTTTCGTGTACGTAATGCTAAATCCAAAACCGACCCGTTAAGGATTCGTTTCGTTTCGTGTTCGTGTACCTTCATTTCGTGTACGTTTCGTGTCGTATTTCGTGTAATTTTTGAATAAAAATAAAAATATTTAAATATTAATTTTTTACTAGTCCAGTCTTAAGTCAATATGTCATAAGGAATGAAGTGTGCTTAAGTATTGTGAAACTAAGATTTGAAACTATTTTGTATTTATCTTATTTAAAAATTATATATAAAATATCATTTTAAAATATGTATTCATATAATTTTAATAAAATTATTTAAATATTTATTTATTTCGTGTTTTTTCGTTTCGTGTCGTGTACCCAAGGGTAAACCCAAAACCGACACTAAATTCATCCGTGTAATTTCGTGTTCGTATACTTTCGTGTTCGTGTACCGTAAAGGTCAACCCAAACCCGTAATTTTCGTGTCGTTTTCGTGTCGTGTTTTCGTGTCGTGTACGAAATTGCCGGCTCTACTCACGGTCCATCTTCCATTAATAACGTACTTGTTCTTGCACATAATGTATAAAAAAGCCATCGACCCCACAATAAACTCACACCGCACACACACACAGGTTAGAGCCTCAGAAACGTCACACAATTGATTAAGCGGAAATAAAAGTTTAAGAGTTATAACATACCAAATTAAATAGTATTTATGCTACCAGCAACACTTCGATAAGAAGCGAAGTTGGCGGCTTGAAAGTTTGTTACGCTACACTGCCTTGCACAGGTCATACTTATAAATAAAACGAACTAACAAAAGTTGCCAACCAATCCGGCAATTGGGGCCTACCGGTGGAATCTCAACTGCTGCCTCGGGTCTAGTCACCTGCTTTCGAGCAGTCTGTCTGGGTCTTGCCATTTCGCTTAGCTGTTGTGTTTGTAAATTTGAAAACTGGCCAGGGTGAGCAACTATAGCTCAGCAAGAAATATATGTATAAGGTAAGCAATATAACATTTCATATGATTAGCAGTTATTAAACTCGTTTGTATCAATCAAATATAAAATCACTTGTCATTGTTGATAAATCTCGAAGGTGCACCAATACGTGCCCTCGTTTTCAAAATGAACTTGCAGTTCTAGATACTGCACAGAGTCAACATCTTTCTCATCAAAATAGAACATTATCAGCAACTTGGCACAAAAGCCTAAGAAGCAGTGTCAAAGCATTTTTCCAAAATGGAGGAATGGGACTTAAAGAAAACATAAAACCTGACAGGGATTGACGATGATCAGTCGCCACATCCAAGTCCAATAATCCACGGGTCTTCTCTACCGGTAGAAGGATAGAAACTACATCCGTAACTATCCCCGGGTGAAAACTACATCCGCAATCACCCTCGATGAAAACTACATCCGTAATCATCCTTCGGCAACACCTGGGCCGGAATAATAATTGATGGACCGCCTGGCTCACGGCCGCTTACACATCCCGGGAATCGTTCGTCAACGGTTCCCACACCTGCCAGAGTCCCATTTTCTTTTTCTTTTGAAAACATGATTTTGATTGAAAACCGAGTAATTGAGGTCCGACATCAGTCGACCGATGATTCTTGAAATCATACCAGAAGCAGAACCTGACCTGGGGTTTTCGAAAATGTTTTGAGTTCGAAAGAGTTCGAGTTTGAAAGAATTAAAGGTATCTTGGATTAACTTTGCCTTTAAAATAATGAACAATAATTAATAAATAATATTTTAAGATTTAATATTAATAATTAATAAAATAATTATTCGATAAAATAAACTTTTAATCCAAGATAGGGTTTCGAGTATTTACGAAGATATGAAAATAATTACTTGAGTATACGATACTCCCCGAATGACCCTTCGGGTTTTCGCAATCTAGTTACGATATAATAATATACCGATCCCCGGTCAATAGTATATACGGACCGCTACGACCTCTATTGCTAGAGTCGTTGTCCGAGGAAAACATTTCAATCTAAGTTCAAGGGGTACAAACATATATGTACTTATACAATCTCAATTGCATCAATACTTCGATAAACATAACATTTGATATGATTGAAAACTACAAACACAACAGTAAACGTCCTTGTATATGTAAGTTTTGAAAAGTAAACTTGCCTTGGTTTGGTTGGGGTGGTCGAGCGTGCGGAGTGGAACGATCTATACATAAGCAATAACCGCCCGTTAGTACCTTAACAATATCTCTTTAATTGCGGGGTTTTAGGGGGTACGAAATTAACTTAATAACTTCGTCTTATGACACTCTAGCCCCACTATAGGTTCATGTCATCACTCGATTACGCTCGTCACTTATTCGACTTGATTTAGTTACCATATCCGAGTCATGACCATTACCCCTAGAATTATACTCCACTTAACGACTTTTTCCCTTGCGCGAATTTTACTCTAGCATTTTTATAAAATTGAAAAATTCATATTTTAATCCAATTCTTTTTGGGTAGCCTTCGCCACTGCATTTCCTAGCTTCTCAAATTTTTCCATGATCCCAGATAAATTTTTAGGGTTTTAAACAAGGTTCACAAGTGGGTCACTTAGTGCAGTCCGGAATCCAGAAACACATTTTACTTCCCCGGCCATAACTTAAAATCTATACATCACCTAGTCATGAACCTTATATTTCCAGAAACTACATTCAAATATCTTTCCAACAATATATGGTAGGACCTCAGGGGACAAGATTTGGGGGTTCAAAACCATCTTAAAAGACAGGTCGAATTTCTGGAAAAACTCAGCATGCACGTTTCACTTAAATCAACCAAGATTCTTACTTCCACAACACAACCAACATCTAATTCACCTAGTTCATGCTTTATAACATTCATGGAGATACATATACTAACCACAATCATAAAAATCACAATCACAACACTTAAACTCAAGATCTATATCATCCACCACTTATACAACCAAGATTAACACCAATACACATGGATCTATCACCAAACATCATAAACACTACATGGCCAAGAGGGGTTAGGGTTTTTATACCTTCTTGAGTACCTAGGAGCCTTGGGTAAGCCTTAAAAAACTCAAGAACATCTTGAATAAGCTCCTACTATCCTTATAATCCAAGATCTATAAGAAAAACTTAACATTGTTACTATTCACAATTACTTTAACAATTAATATCTTGAAATTTAATGGATGAAAGAGCTTGGAAATCTTAGTATACCTTTCTTAGATGATGTAGAGAGCCTAGGAATTATACCTTGAATTATGAGTGAGGAGAAATGGAAGAAGGAAGAAATTTTCTTCCTTGCTTAGCTTTTGGCCGAGAGCTTTCTTCAAGGGGGGGGGGGAAGTGTTTTGTTGTTTTGATTTTTGTGTTTGGTTGAATAATGGTAAAGTAGTTGGGTGATACATATTAGTGTGTGTATATGCATGGTACAAGCCTAGGTATGGCCTCCTTGTACTCTTGTCCCCTCCTTGGAAAAAGAAATGCAACTAGTTACTATTCCTCTTGCCATTTGGTTTAACTAGTTTGCTTTTCCTAACTACTTAGTTGCATGGGACTTGCATGCAATACTACTCCTTGTATCATTATTCTTCCACCAATGCTTGTCACTTAATCTTTAATTCGTATCGTATCTTAATTAATCTCTCGTAATAATATTTTGTCGCATAGAGATTTCCCTAGTAATTCCTTAAGTACTTAATTGTGTAAATTCCTCGAATATCCATAATTCCTCGTCATAATCCTTAATAAATCTTTTAATACTCTAATCATTCTCAAATCCCAAGTTTTATAAATCTTACTAACAATAAGACTCTTGCCCTCAACAATCTTCTCTTTATCTTATATAGTGTATGCAACAACATAGTTTCTCAGACAATCAATTCCATTAAACAATAGGGATGACTAGAAAGGTTCCAAATTGACAATGCCACATGATATTATATAAAAGAAAATATTGCAAAAATTAGGGTTCTTACAAACAGTGTATCGAGGACTACATGTCAGGAACAGAGGAACAGATCCTGATACAGCAAGTCAGATCCTGATCAAATACTTATGGTATAATCAGATCCTGATGCAATGGGAAATCCTGATATCAGTCGTGTTACTGATGATGTTAGTCGTGTTACTGATGATGTCATTATGGATGCTACAGAAACTGGCAAGTGCTATAAAACAGGATCTTTGTTTTGAAAAACAAGCAAGAAGATATCGTGAAGGAAACGAATTCTCTATTGATGGAAACTATCAACTGGACGGCAGAACATTGTCATAGATAGATTATAATTCTGTTATTAGTTGATAGGTAGCATTATAAATACTCTCTCAATATCATTGTAAAAAGTGTGTGAGCAAGTGAGTTCGTAAGATTTGTATTCGAGAGTTCGAAACAAACAGAGAGAGAGTTTTGTATTGTCAGCAGCTGCTAAAGGTATTGTACACCTTTGGTAGAGTTTGTATTTGATTATTTAATACAAACAAAGTTTGATTCATTCGTTTATTCTTGTTCATATAATCAAGCAAAAATCAGACACGATTAAATAACTTGTATTCAACCCCCCCTTCTACAAGTTATTCGAGTTAACAATTGGTATTAGAGCAGGTTGATTTTGAATAATCATAAAGATCTGAAATCATGTCTGGATACAAGGATGGTAATACTAAGATACCTATGCTCAAGAGAAACGAATATACTCTGTGGGAAGTGAAGATGTTGCATCACTTGGAAGCAACAGATCCAGATTATCTTGACAGAATCAGAGATGGGCCTTTTGTTCCAACAAGGCTTGTTCCTCAAGCAACTATCGAAGGAAAAGTTGTTGCAGAACATACAGCAGAGAAGCCTAAATCTGAATGGACATATAAGGAAAAGGAGAACATTTTTAAGGATGCTAAAGTGAGAAACATACTATTCAACAGTCTTGATTCTGTTCTCACTAACTATGTTCTCTCGTGTAAAACTGCTAAGGAGATATGGGACAATCTAAAGGTTCACTGTGAAGGAACAAAACTTGTCAGGAAGAATATGAGGACACTTCTCATACAACAGTATGAGTACTTTGAATCCAAGTGTGGTGAGTCACTTACTGACACCTTTGATAGGTTTACTAAACTCATCAATGAGATGGCCATGCATGATAAATATTATGACTTGGAGGATATGAATACGAAGTTCATGAAAGCTCTTCCTGATTTCTACAATGAGAAGATATCTGCAATTGAGGAAGCTAATGATCTTGATGAGATATCATTATAAGCAGTTTATGGAAAATTGAGAGCTTATGAACTTGACAGGCAGTTGAAAAAGAGCAGGAGTGAAGGAAAGATGAATACTGTTGCACTCACTGCTCAGTCTGAATCAAAGAAGCTTCTAGAAGAAAAGTCTGAATCTACTGAAAGAGACTTGAGGAAAAAGAAGAGCAAAGGAAGTTCTGAGTCAGAGACTATAGATATAGACTCTGAAGATAATGATTCCCGAATCAGAGATGCAAGAACTCTTTGTTATGTTTGCTAAAGCTTTCAAGATAGGAATATTCAACAGGAGAAGATTTAGCAAAGGCTATTTTCAGAAGAAAGAGGAGAAGAAGAATGAAAAAGGCAAGAGTACAATTATCAAGCTTGATAAAGCCAAGATCAAGTGCTTTAACTGCAGTGAGCTTGGACACTTTGCCAGTGAGTGCAAGAAGCCTAGGAATACAGGGAAGGGCAATGCACTCATGGTCACACAGAAGGATTGGGCATACTCCAGTGATGCTGAAGATGAATTGGATTATGACAACATTGCATTGATGGCAAGTGCTTCAGACAAGCCTGGATCTCCAAAGAAAACTTCTTCATCTTCTGTTAAGGTATCACTTTACTCTCTTGATTCGTTTGATAGCTTAGATTCTGATGATATTAGATCTATTCATGTTGAGTTTAAGAATCTTATGACTAATTTATAAATTCTTGCTAGTGAAAAAGATGAACTCAAGGCTAAGAATGATGAATTAGTTAGTAGAAAATATTTTCTTGAATCTTAGTTAATTCAAATGGGAGAATATAAGTTAAGTTCTGATAAAGCTAAGCATGATTATTGTTTTATTCTTGAGCTTATGACTATGTTAGAAAAGAACTAGAGGAAGAGAGAGATGTGATTAAAACCATTAACAATTCTGGTAAAAAGACTCAAGAAATCATTGAAAATCAAATTCTGGGTAAAGTTAATGGTTCAGGTTTTGATAAGGCTAGGAAAGAAGATACTGTAGCTATTGTCAGTGATGATAGTAAAACTGAAACTAGCACATCTAAGTCTGAAGGTAAGAAGATAGTTTCTGAACCTAAACATGTTAAATTTGTTGATTCTAAAGGTACCCCAGTAGTGCACAAAAGAATTAACAATAACAATTCAGATGAAAGAGTGTTAGAAAAACCTAAGAATGTCAACATAGGTTTTCTGTCTAAGTCTCAGTTGAAACAGAGACTAGAAAGTATTTCAGAGTCTAGCAAGATCAGAAGAAATAGGAATGGAAAAGAAGGTATTAACAAAGAGAATACTTACAAGAATGTACCTGATGCACCTAGGAAGAAATGCTATAAATGTGGAAATCATAATCATTTGGCCCTAGATTGCAATCAAAAACCTTCTTGGAAAACTGAGTCCAGATTCCCCAAGACTCAGAGAATTCAATACTAACCACAAGAACCCTGTTATCATTGTGGTAGTCTACTTCATTCCATTTATATGTGTAAGGAATATCATGAACTATATTATGACTATTATTCTCTGAAATCTGAAACTCCTAGTCACAAACAGTTTGTGAAATCTAAGATCCATCCTTTTTAATGTCATTGCCAAAATTTCATAAAAAATAAAGTTATTTTATTATTGTAATTTAACGGTCAACTAGTTTGGAAAAGAAATTTAAAAATTAAATAAAATTAGAAGAAGCCAAAATTTAATTTAAAATTCATACACACCAAAGTAGTCAAACTCACTATTTGTGTGATGAATTTTACACTACTTTCACAAATTTTACATTTTGTTTAATTTTTTTCCCATTTTTTACAAGGTTATAAAATGAATTAAAAAATTAAATCAAAATAGGAAAAATGCCAATTTTTGAACGTAAATTCATACACACCAAATTAGTAATACTCACTATTTGTGTGATGAATCTTACCCTAGTTTCACTAGTTTTCCATTTTTTTTTATTTTTTCAACATTTTTAAGTATTTTTTAAAATAAATTAAAAAAATAAATTAAATTAGGAAAAATGCCAATTTTTGAAAATAAAATTTGGTGGTATGACTACGTAGAATGTACCCCATTTAAAAATATTTTTTCATGATGTGTTCAAGCATTTAAATTTTAATAACATATTTTCAATTTCTAAAAATAATAAATTCAACCGAATTTGGTCACATTTAGCTAAAATCGACTAAATATGGTCGAAAATAATTTTGATCGGTTTGTAATTTTTTGGGTAGCAAGTTTCCCGCTTTTTACTAAGTTTGAATTAAATTTCCCCACTCACCCCAATTGCTAAATTCGGCCAAAAATGGTTGAATTTAATTTTTCAAATGGCGGGAACTTTCCCTCCTACTTTTGGCGGCTACTAAATTCAATCATATTTGGTCGAAATTAGCCGGCCCATTAAATTCGACCAAATATGATCAAATTTAGCCGGCCCCATTAAATTCGACCATATTAAATTCGACCATATTTGATCCAAATTAGCCGGACCTATTAAATTCGACCATATTTGGTCAAAATTAGCCGGACCTACTAAATTCGACCAAATATGGTCGAAATTAGCCGTAGTCAAATTTATTTGGTCGAAAAAGATCCCAATGTCTTGTGTGTATATATATATATATAAACACACACACGATCATAGCTTATAACGATCAAATTTTATCACAATGTTTGTAACCCTTTTTTTTGCTTCTATTTGCTTTTGTCTTCGTCTATTTTTTTGCTTTTCTTTGGATTTTGTATTTTTTTTGTTAGTGATATCGGTACAGAAACAGCTGATCCTGTGAATAAGAATTAGGAGAAAAAACCCCAAGGAGCTCTAAAATCGCTCGGATCCTATTTATTTATTTTTCTAGAGCTCCTGTATTTTAAATAATAAAATCAAAACTTCCTTCTTTAGGTCCTATTTTTTAGAAAAGAAATCAAAACTTCTTTTTTTAACGTCAGCACTAACATCTTCGAAATAAAAAATGTTTTCAAATTTGTAGGGAAGAAGAAGTCAAATTTATAGATTCGAAATAGAAAAGAAATTTTATACTTCAGAACTTCCTTTTTTAACATTAACATCTTCGAAATAGAAAGGTTTTTGAATTTATATGGAAGAACAATTCAAATTTACATATTTGAAATAGAAAAGAAATTTTATATTCTTATTGTTATTTCCCAGTTAAACACCACAAGATTGTAGAAGGGGGGTTGAATACAATCTTGATAAAAATTCTTTCGAATTAACAAGACAACAGATGGATTAAAGATGAACAAGTTAAACTATGATGAACAGAAAATAAAAACATAAACAAGCATACAACACTCTTTAAAAATTTCAGGTGGATTTGTCGAGTCCACCTGAGGGTTGTAGGAAGAAAATAACTTGTATAAAGTTTACACAGCTGCGAGTACAAGATCTAACTGAGTACAAGAAAACCTAATGCAATATACGTTTAAGCTCAGTGTTTTCTTCTCTACTTAGCCTTGCTACACTTGAAGGTATATATATACTTCAAGTTACAAACCCAACAAAATAATCGAATATTACAAAGTCAAAATATTCTGTAGGTTTGTTGCCACTCCTCGTCTCCATGTGATACAATTTTATCTAGATTGTCTTGGACAGATATTCACGAGATCTACCAGCTAAATTGCTTGTGAGAATACGGAATGTTTCTTTTTCTTCTTCATTTCCAAAGACTGGCTTCCATAACCTTTTTAAGTCTATCAACCCGTGGATCTGTCAGGCTTGTCAAGTCGCTATCAACCGCTAATATCAAGACATTATTGGTTGTAGCATATTATCCGTTGGTGCAGACATTGATCGATAGGTTGATTGTTATTTGCTGGAGTGTCACATCCGTTGACATAGAAGCTTCATTGGTTGAAACATCATTTCACTTATACAGAATTACAGAGCACAGCTTATATACAATTAACTACCCTATTCTGCATATCCATTGATAGTCAACATGACTTAGGAATTCTAGCAACTGTGACAGTAACAAACAACTTATCCGTTGAGACTTAAAATAGTACGCTACAGACTTATCAATCGATAAGTTGCCTCATCAACGGATATTTATAAATTGGATATCCGTTGATAAGTTACAAACTTTAACTTATACAAATATTTTTTTCAATGCATTTTAATGTGCTTATCATCAAGGACAACGTAATTCCTGACAATCTCCCCCAATTTATGACTGATGGAATAACAGCCATAAATTAAGAGCCTTGATGATAACAAAACACCTTTGCATGAATACAGAGTTTAAGCAAAAACATATGTATGTACTAAGCTCCCAAAAGTGTAGAAAATGAACTGAGTCAAGTTAAAGAATCATACTTTTACAAGGGATGCTCCTCTAGACTGAGCATATCATTGCTTTCTTGCCTTTGCATTCCTCATACTTTAGCTTTTCTTCTTGTTTGCCTGAAACTGCTTCTCTAGAGATTCATAGATGATCTTTTCTTCTTTATGATTTGGATCCAGCATAGACATTAAGTATTGCAGGTACTCATTGCTATCCTTTTCCAATTGATCATCTAATCTGAAAAATCTTCTATTATTGTGCTTATCTCTGAATTCCATTATCCAGGAAGGATAAAAGTGAACCTTCCTTTCAGGATCATATGGAATATTCAGCTTCTTAGGCAAACCCTCCTTTGAAGTCTAGCTTTCTCTTATCTCATTAATCTTGTTATGGATTATGGCCTTTGCTTTTGGAGTGTAACCACCAGTTCTCTTCATTAAGGACCATATTTTCAGCAATTTGCCGAACCCTTCCTCAAGAACTTGATGTAGAGGCTAGGTTACACTGTTTCCTCCTTTATAGGTGAAAATCAATCTTTCTGGTAACCTGACTGTCCTATATGCAGCACTCACATCACTCACATCATCCAAGATAAGATTAACACTTGAATACTCTTCAATATCAGCAATATAGAGTTCAGTATCTTTCTTGACATCCTCCTTTGCAACTTGTGGAACCTCAACAATTTGAATTGATCTAGCTAAAGGTTGTTTCCTGTTTCTGGTTCTCCTCCTTTCAGGTGAGAGTTTGATCTTCAGAAATATCAAGCTATTGTTGTCAAAGTCAAATTCTAAATGTTCTTGCTTTATGAAATCAATGGGATTGGAGGTTTGAGTGGGTTGATGTGTGTCTTGAGTTGGAGATATTGTAGGTTGAAGTTGTACTGATTCAACTTGATCTTCTGGTTCTGGGATCAAAGTCCTTTTGGTAGGAGCCTTGACTCTAGCATTAGTCCTGACTCCACTTTTCCTTTTCTTGCACGCAGACTTTGTGTTAATTTTTTTTCTTAAATTTGGCCTCTTCTTCTACGGCCTCTTGCTCCATCTCTTCTTCTAATTCTATTACTAGCTCATCAGCCAGTCTAGCTGCTTTCTCAGTGCATTCTGCAGGTTGTCTAACAATCTGGCCAGCATGAAGTAGCCTTGCAGTTTCTTCAGCCTTAGCCACAACAAAGTTTGGATAACCTGCAGGAACACATATTTCCACTTCATCTCTGTAGATAAATGCTAGGTTCTCTTTGAGTTCCACATCAACTTTAGCCTTTTGTTTTAATTCAGCAAGATGCTTGCTCATTAGCTTGAATTCATCTGGATTTGTGTTAGGACCAAACTCAACACGCAAGTGCACGTGATCTCAAGTAATACAGATAGTAAATAAGATTCGTTCCTACAGGGACTCGTTGTATTGTCTAGTTAATTCACTCACCGATGTATGATTATGATTCGATGCTAAGACAGATTAGCAATTGGATTTTTGTTTTTCACTACAATTATTCTAAGTTTTTTAACTAATTATCAACTACTTGAACTGAGAATTATGTCGGATTACTTATGCAAATAAAATATGGGATTTTAACTTCATTATACAATCCATCTATAGTCTCCAATTCTCTAGCCTTTTCATGTGATATATTAATACCTGATCGAACACACAAAATTGATATAAGCCAACCTTCGTTGCACAGATACCATCCTAAATAATATCCACAATAAAGATAGAAATCACTTAGTCTCCCAACTATGCTTAATCCCTATATGTCTATAAAGATTGAAACATAATGGTTGAAGTACAAGCATTCAATTGATCACATAGTCGTCATAAAACGGTTAGAGTTACGACACTAATTATGAATGATATTCTCACGCATAAACCTATGCTAGCATGGCAAGTTCTAAACCCTTATATCCACTTTCTCTTCAATAAAAATTAACACATAATTACAGGAGTTAGCTACTCTCCTATAACGAATTAAATCAACCATGATAGGATATCACATCAATCACACTATAGGCATCGAGAAGATTTAACAAATAGATTTCATGAATAAATCCGCTAAAACCCCATGACAACGAATTAGTTCATAATAAAACTAATCGTCACCATGGGTTCCAATGTAAACATGATAGAAGAAAATGAATAATAACTGAAATAAATATCAAGGGTTCTAAAGAATACACCCGAACCAAGCATCCACAACTAGAAAAATAAAAGAATAAATTAAAATCTATCCTCTTCCTCCTTCTTCGTGCTTCAAAAACTTTATAGATAAATACGTGGTCTCTCCCCCTATTCTAGGGTTTTTTCTTCTTTTATATAGGCCTCCAGGTGCAAGTAGTTCGTAAGGAATTTTATTTTTTACTTCATCTCGAAAAATCAGCAAATCAGGAATTTTCGTCAGACCAAACGGCGCTGCCGCGCCACTTCTGTGTATGAAAACGGCGCTGCCGCGCCACATCTATGCTGATTCCCCCCAGCGCAGCCGCGCCATCCACAAGCTCTAACACGGCGCTGCCGCGCCGTGCCTTCTGTCCAGCACATTGAATTTTTTCCTTTTCTTCGTTATAACTCCGATTTGGGCTCTGATTGCTCCGCTTCATTCCTTTAACACCTGTGATTGATATTCCTGCACAATACCCTTAAAAGAGATCAAAAATACCACAACTCGAGTACAAGCATTCGTTTTAAGCCAAATGGAAACGTTTTAAGTGAATAAAATATCCACTCATCACACCCCCAAACTTAAACCGATGCTTGTCCTCAAGCATAAACAGACAAATTATTTACAACTAACTATTACCACTTCCGTAGGTGATCACGGTTGCAATTGGCATATGCAACAAGCCCTTTAAACCCCTAGGCAGCCCTAGTGGACGAGTAAGGTCTCGTGAGGGCCTATAGCGAATGTACCCACAAAATCCGATCTATAATGCAACTAACTATATGTATGCAACTACATGAAAAATTCAAGGATCCCCTTTAAACTCACCAAAACCAACTAACAAACAAATATCTCAAAGAATGCAACAAATCCAAATAGAGCTCGAATAAGTCCCCGTATACTAACAATACATGAACAGAAACGTGCGTGTGTGCGATGCTCATCAGAAATACTCCCAAAACTAGGTCAAAAATCATATATGCTTTTAGTCAGGACAATCACAGGTTTATAACTAGAATAGACTGTAGACACTTCATAACCTAGGAACACCTCCACCCTTATCCAAGGTAGACAGAAACTCATGCTTTATTACTATGACACATAATACTATATACAATACGCATGCTTATTTAACCGTGCAATGAATGAGACCCCAAAAGGCTTATACAATAATACCCATGTAGCGAGTGTTGGGTCAGTGGATCCCAGACTATAAAAGCCTTAGGTCACTAGGACTAAGTCCCCTCAGACTTAATTACTCGAGTATTAAAGAGCTCACTCTGGTTAATTTTGCATTTAACAATTAGAATTTTGACTCTTTTTTTTTCTTTTTCTGATTTTTTTCCTTTCTTTTCTTTATATGCAATCTGGAATGAGCCTTTCTCATTTCCAACCCTAGACTACTCATATAAATATGAGCCGGCTACTAGCCATTTGACACATAGCCATTATTAACAAATATTTACGACTAGCATGAAATCCCTGGTTTCCCCCAAACTTAGACTTTAGTGCTCCTACGCCATCAAGGGAATAACGAAAATTCTAAATATAATCAAGCGATTAAATCTCTAAACATCCAACAAGCATGACCCTAACCTAGCCCAAAAGCACCCAATGAGTCTATGTAAAAGTTTTGTTTCTGAAACACGCAAGTCAATTTCATAGGCACTATAATTCAACCCTCTACTCATCATCACCACACTCAACTAGACACCTACCTACCAGTCAGAATTATCAAGTTCTAAGGGATCATGAAAATGCATGCCATGCTCATGCTACTATATGAACATAAATATCACAATAACAGAATGTCCTATATGGCATACATCAAAAAAAAAAACCAAAATGCTCTAACTAACATTCTCATAACTACCATACATATACGCTCCTAACATGCACACACCTATTATACAAGTGCACCTTGTATCCCCACCCCCAACTTAAAATTTTCAATGCCCCCATTGAAGGTAAGAATAAAAAGTGTGCAAGGCATACCTACTCGTCGCCCGAGCCACTCCCATCGGGAGTGTCCGGTGGCGGATAGACAATGCCAACTCCTGCTCCAAAGGACGGAAAAGTCACGTCCACTCCACTCGCACGAAAAGCCGTGCTCAAAGCCTGTGCAAACTAACTAAAATCTGCTGCAAAACCTGCCTGCATATCGTGCACCGCATCGATACGCCTCGTCAAACGCCTATACTGTCGCTGACTAATAAAAGAACCTCCTCCCTGAGGCTTCTCCTGCTGCTGCTCTACTACATAACCAAGACCCCACCAGTTCGGCTCACCTCCATCCCACTCAGCCAGCCTTCGTATACTCTGATGATCCAGCGCTTCCTGTGGCTGCTGCACAACCTCCTCTGCTGACCAACGAGCACCACAATCCCTAGCCAACCTAGCAATGGCCGAACCATAAGGCATCTCCGCAGTGGTACTACCTTGCATAAAATGTATAATCCCCTGATGGATCAAATTGCCCATATCCACAAATTCTCTGCTGCATATAGCATACAACAGGATAGCCCTCTCAACTGTCACCTCATTCGAATGCCTAGTAGGGATAAGGTTGGCACAAATGAACAAGTGCCAAGTACGCCCATATTTATTCAGAGCCGTCGACAAGAACGAGGTGGGCTCAGTAGTGCCTCTCCTCAAACGCCACTCTGTACCTGGAACACACAACCGCTGAATAATCAACTGAAGATCCACAACATCGCGAGTCTTCCCCGACCAATCCTCTTGACCCCTCCTAGGAGCCGGAAGCCCAAGAACATGACGAATAGCACGCGGCTGATAATCCACACGAAACCCATGAACCTGGTTAATCCCATTCCTTTCCACACTAGCGTTCGCATAGAACTCGCGAACCACAGTCATCGGAACAGATTCCGGAATATCACAAATTTACTCCCAACCTCTATCCAGAATATTCATCAACATGTGCCCATCCGATGCAGTAGGCAAAAGACCCCTCTAACGGGCAATAGGACGCCCCAACAATCGATTATACTCCCATTAATAAATTGAGGTCCATCATTGCCTCCCTCAGAATCAGATGAAGTTGAAGAACGAGGGTTCCTCCCACCAGCCCCACTACCACCAGCACCCTCACTACCACCAACAACAACCCTTTGACGCTTGGATGCCATTGAATTGATTGGAAGAAGTGTTTATAGTGTTTAAGAATTTTGAGATTTGTAAGTTGTGTATGTACAGGTAGGATTGTGTAAGGGTAGGTATATATAGGAGAATTTAGGGTTAGTGGGTGTGAGTAGTGGGCTTGGGTAGTGGGTCAACTAATAACAAAAACTATTTTTGTGTTTTCAAATTTTATGAATTTTTTTTTTCTCAACAGACCGTGCGGCGCTGCCGCGCCAGAAATACGCTTGGAAACGGCGCTGCCGCGCCGTGGCTACTGTTGCAAATATTTTATTTTATTTTATTTTATTTGTTTTCAAATACAATCCAAGTGGGTTGCCTCCCACTAAGCGCTCTTTTTACGTCATTAGCTTGACGTAGCTCCATTTCCTTACGTTGCGCAAATTAGAACCGCGGTCTCAACTTCGCGATTCAACTTCTCTCCAAAATATGGCTTTAACCGCTGACCATTGACCTTGAATGACTGATCCGGTAACTTGTCGAAAATCTCCACTGCCCCATGCTGAAAAACTATTTTGACTGTGAATGGACCTAACCAACGAGACTTCAACTTTCCAGGAAATAACCGAAGTCGAGAGTTGTACAACAACACCAATTGCCCGGGCTCAAACGTCTTAAGAACCAACCGACGATCATGCCACCTTTTTACTTTCTCTTTGTATAGCTTGTTGTTCTCATAAGCTTGCAATCGAAACTCGTCCATTTCATTCAACTGAACCATACGCTTCTCACCTGCTGCTGTAAGATCAAAATTCAGCTTCTTCAACGCCCAATAAGCCTTGTGTTCTAACTCAGCTGGAAGATGGCATGCTTTCCCATACACTAGCTGAAATGGTGACATTCCCAAAGGTGTCTTATAGGCTGTCCGATAAGCCCACACCGCTTCATCAAGCTTCAATGCCCAATCCTTCCTAGAAGGACTAACTACCTTCTCAAGAATCCGTTTAATTTCACGATTAGACACTTCGGCTTGCCCATTGGTTTGAGGATGATAAGTTGTAGCAACTCGATGATTGATGTTGTAGCGTGCCATAAGAGATGTAAACTTTCGATTGCAAAAGTGCGTACCTTCATCACTGATGATCACCCGTGGAGTGCCAAACCGAGTAAAAATATTCTTGTGAAGAAAATTCAGTACCACCTTAACATCATTCGTTGAAAGTGCTTTTACCTCCACCCACTTAGACACATAATCCACGGCTACAAGAATATACTGATTACCACATGACGGAATGAACGGTCCCATGAAGTCGATTCCCCACACGTCAAAGATCTCTACCTCCAACATGACATTCAGAGGCATCTCGTCCCTACGAGAAATATTACCAACTCGTTGACATCGATCACATCTCAACACAAACTGATGAGCATCCTTGAATAGAGTCGGCCAATAGAAACCTGCTTGAAGAATACGTGTTGCAGTCTTTTCACCCGCATAGTGGCCTCCATAAGCTGTAGCATGAAAATCACTAAGAATAACCTCGGTCTCACTGTAAGGAACACACCGTCTAATAATCTGATCAGCTCCTTGCTTGAACAAAAACGGTTCATCCCAAATATACTGCTTGACATCGTGCAAGAATTTCTTCCTTTGAGCATAAGAGAGCTCAGGTGGAATGATGTTGCTTACTAGATAATTCACAATGTCGGCAAACCATGGTTCATCATCTTGCACTCTGAATAGTTGCTCATCAGGAAAAAACTCATTAATAACCGTGTTTTCCTTAGGTGACTTTCCATGATCTTCCAATCTAGAGAGATGGTCAGCTACCTGATTCTCCGTCCCCTTTCTATCCTTGATTTCCACATCAAATTCTTGCAACAGAAGAACCCAACGAATCAACCTTGGCTTAGCATCTTTCTTTGCAAGGAGGTAGCGAATAGCAGCATGATCCGTATAAACTGTCACCTTAGTACGAAGCAGATAAGAGCGAAACTTTTCAAACCCATAGACAATAGCAAGTAGTTCCTTCTCAGTGGTGGTGTAATTCAACTGAGCATCATTGAGAGTTTTGCTTGCATGGTAAATAACATGGAACATTTTTTCTTTCCTTTGGCCTAGAGCGGCCCAAGTGCATAATCAGTAGCATCGCACATCAAAGCAAATGGTTGGCTCCAATCAGGAGCTGTAATAACTGGAGCAGAAATTAGTTTCTTCTTCAAGATCTCGAACGCATGTAAACAAGCCTCATCAAAATTGAATGGCACATCTTTTTCCAAGAGATTGCAAAGCGGCTTAGAAATTTTTGAGAAATCCTTTATGAAGCGCCTGTAGAACCCTACATGACCAAGAAAGCTGCGAATACCCTTGACTGAGATAGGGGCAGGAAGATTCTCAATAGTCTCCACCTTTGCCTTGTCTACTTCCAAACTCTTACTCGAAACCTTGTGTCCCAGAATGACACCTTCTTGTACCATGAAGTGGCACTTTTCCCAATTAAGAACAAGATTTGTCTCCACACAACGTTTTAAAACCAAACTCAAGTTTTCCAAGCACTCAACAAAAGAATCCCCAAAGACTGAGAAATCGTCCATGAATACTTCCACATTAATTCCAATCATGTCAGAGAAAATGGCCATCATACACCTCTGAAAAGTAGCTGGTGCACCACACAACCCAAAAGAAACACGTCTGAATGCAAATGTACCAAATGGACAAGTGAATGTAGTCTTCTCCTGATCCTCGGGTGCTATGCAAATCTGATTGTAACCAGAATACCCATCAAGCAAACAATAGTACTGACGTCCAGCCAATTTGTCAAGCATCTGATCAATGAACGGGAGTGGAAAATGATCTTTCCGAGTGGCCTTGTTCAACTTTCGATAATCCATGCAAATTCTCCAACCAACAACTGTTTGCGTAGGAATGAGCTCGTTCTTCTCATTAGTAACCACTGTCATGCCTCCTTTCTTAAGCACAC
Source organism: Saposhnikovia divaricata (assembly GCA_036435485.1). Taxonomy (NCBI): domain Eukaryota; kingdom Viridiplantae; phylum Streptophyta; class Magnoliopsida; order Apiales; family Apiaceae; genus Saposhnikovia; species Saposhnikovia divaricata. The sequence goes on from CM071600.1 coordinate 132,660,277, forward strand.
ATTGCACCGGACTCACCCAAGAGCTATCAGAAATCGGATAGATAATGCCCGCGTCAAGCCATTTAAGAATTTCCTTCTTCACAACTTCTTTCATAACAGGATTCAGTCTCCTTTGATTATCGACTGTAGGTTTAGCTCCCTCTTCCAAAGGAATTTTGTGCATGCAATAAGAAGGACTAATACCTTTGATGTCTGCTATAGTCCACCCAATGGCTGATTTGAATTCCCTTAAGATTCTCAATAGTTTTTCCTCTTCTATGCCTGAAAGCTTAGATGATATAATAACAGGTAAGGTAAAAGAATCACCAAGATAGGCATACCTCAGATGTTCAGGCAATGGCTTAAGTTCCAAGGTAGGTGCTTCCTCGATGGATGGTTTAAGTCTAACATGAGACTTCTTCAATTCTGACAACCCCAATGATTCAAATGGAATCCCAAACTTCTTCCATGGAGATGCATTAAGATATTGCAAGTGTTCTTTATCCTCTTCGTTCTCAACCTCCAAGTCATTAGCAAGAACTCTTTCCAACACATCAGCTTTTATCAAGTGTTGAGTCGCGGAGTTAACCACCTTGTCGACCATATCAATTTTGAGACACTCTTCATCGTAAGTTGGAAGCTTCATTGCGTTGAAAACATTAAAAGTGACGTTTCGATCGTGCACCCTCATAGTGAGTTCTCCCTTTTGGACATCAATAAGAGTTCGGCCCGTAGCCAAGAATGGTCATCCCAAGATAATAAGAATCTTCTTGTCTTCCTCGAAGTCAAGAATAACAAAGTCGGCTGAAAAGATAAGCTTGTCGACCTTCACCAAAACATCCTCAACTATCCCTCGAGGATAAGTAACTGAACGGTCCGCAAGTTGTAGAGTCATGGTAGTTGGCTTTGGTTCTGGAAGACCAAGTTGCATGAAAACTGATAAGGGCATGAGATTAATACTTGCACCCAAATCACACAAGCATTTGCTGAATGAGAGATCTCCAATAGTACATGGAATGGTAAAGCTCCCGGGGTCCTTCAACTTAGGCGGCAACTTTTATTGCAAGATGGCACTACATTCCTCTATCAAGGCAACGGTCTCTAGCTCCTCAAGTTTCAATTTCTTCGACAGTATGCCCTTCACAAACTTCGCATAGCTCGGCATTTGCTCAAGAGCCTCCGCAAATGGTATGTTAATCTGAAGCTTCTTGAAGACATCCAAGAACTTAGCAAATTGCTTGTCGAACTTTTGCCTTTGAATTCGTTTTGGGAATGGAAAAGTTGGAAAAACCTTTGCATTGAACTGCTGATTTTGTGGTTGCTGAACACCACCCTGATTGTTGCTCCAACTGAAATTAGGATGATTCCGATTGCTGGGATGATAAACATTAGGCACTGGTTACAGATCATGATGGCATAGAATGTAACCAACTCTTGGCTTTATCCCTAAGAGAGAAGGGAAATAGTCTCAATCTGATTGCGTCATCTGTAACTCCGTTGAATTTGAAGGTGTCACAGATCTCAAGGAAGTCCCTAATATGAGCATTGGGATCTTCAGCAGGACTACCCCCAAACTATACTGTATTCTGAATCATCTGAATGACGTTTGGCTTAAGCTCGAAATTATTAGCCCCAATAGCTGGGCGAACAATACTGGTATGAATATCCTCCACTTTTGGCTGAGAGAATTCAATCAAAGCCTTCGCTGGTTGTGCTTGATCTGCCATTTCTTCTATTGATTCAAGATCGTCTTCTAAACCGATGTTCTCAAAGTCAAGTTTTCTCCTTGCTAGTTCTTCTCTACGTGCTTGAGCTCGTGTACGCATACACTCTCAAAAAGTACCTGAAATTCACCAACAAGAAATTTGGTGAGAAACGTCCTAGTCACAGAACTTTAATGACCACTGATGGCAAATACTGAAACTAAACAAACAAAACCGCGTCCCCGGCAGCGGCGCCAAAAACTTGTTAGGACCAAACTCAACACGCAAGTGCACGTGATCTCAAGTAATACAGATAGCAAATAAGATTCGTTCCTACAGGGACTCGTTGTATTGTCTAGTTAATTCACTCACCGATGTATGATTATGATTCGATGCTAAGACAGATTAGCAATTGGATTTTTGTTTTTCACTACAATTATTCTAAGATTTTTAACTAATTATCAACTACTTGAACTGAGAATTATGTCGGATTACTTATGCAAATAAAACATGGGATTTTAACTTCATTATACAATCCATCTATAGTCTCCAATTCTCTAGCCTTTTCATGTGATTTATTAATACCTGATCGAACACACAAAATTGATATAAGCCAACCTTCGTTGCACAAATACCATCCTAAATAATATCCACAATAAAGATAGAAATCACTTAGTCTCCCAACTATGCTTAATCCCTATATGTCTAAAAAGATTGAAACATACTAGTTGAAGTACAAGCATTCAATTGATCACATAGTCGTCATAAAACAGTTAGAGTTACGACACTAATTATGAATGATATTCTCACGCATAAACCTATGCTAGCATGGCAAGTTCTAAACCCTTATATCCACTTTCGCTTCAATAAAAATTAACACATAATTACAGGAGTTAGCTACTCTCCTATAACGAATTAAATTAACCATGATAGGATATCACATCAATCACACTATAGGCATCGAGAAGATTTAACAAATAGATTTCATGAATAAATCCGATAAAACCCCATGACAACGAATTAGTTCATTATCAAACTAATCGTCACCATGGGTTCCAATGTAAACATGATAGAAGAAAATGAATAATAACTGAAATAAATATCAAGGGTTCTAAAGAATACACCCGAACCAAGCATCCACAACTAGAAAAATACAAGAATAAATTAAAATCTATCCTCTTCCTCCTTCTTCGTGCTTCAAAAACTTCGTAGATAAATACGTGGTCTCTCCCCCTATTCTAGGGTTTTTTCTTCCTTTATATAGGCCTCCAGGTGCAAGTAGTTCGTAAGGAATTTTATTTTTTACTTCATCTCGAAAAATCAGCAAATCAGGAATTTTCGTCAGACCAAACGGCGTTGCCGCGCCACTTCTGTGTATGAAAACGGCGCTGCCGCGCCACATCTATGCTGATTCCCCCCAGCGCTGTCGCGCCATCCACAAGCTCTAACACGGCGCTGCCGCGCCGTGCCTTCTGTCCAGCACATTGAATTTTTCCCTTTTCTTCGTTTTAACTCCGATTTGTGCTCCGATTGCTCCGCTTCATTCCTTTAACACCTGTGATTGATATTCCTGCACAATACCCTTAAAAGAGATCAAAAATACCACAACTCGAGTACAAGCATTCATTTTAAGCCAAATGGAAACGTTTTAAGTGAATAAAATATCCACTCATCAATTTGGCTTTGAAAATTCAACTCTCATGGTGTTTTTACCATTGTTCTTCACAGGTGACTTCTCACTTTTGAGCATAGGCTTGAATTCAGACACATATGACGGCTCCCCTCTAGCTAGAGATTTAGGAAGCACAAAATCTGGAATTAGTACTTGTCTGATTGATGTGCTTATGGAGGGAATTAGTACTTGAGAAATTTGAGGATTAGCAGCCAGCCTTGTGGCAATAGAGTCTTCAGGTGGAATGGCTAATTCCTCCTCACTAGTTGGAATTACTGGAGCTGTTGGAATTAGAGTAGAGTGAAGTTGTTCCCCCTTACTGATTGAATCCCTTACACTAAACTTCTCCCCCTTTTTCTTAGCATCAAGGGTTTGAGTAGTAGACTGATTCAGCAGTCTCTCAAGGAGGGCAATTTATCGATTATGAGCCTCAAGAATGAGTTTTTGATCTGCAGTCACAGTTATTGTAACACCCCCAGATCCGGGGTCCGGGATCCGGTGGTTACGGTTTCCAATTCTGTCCACAACAATTGAACTTTCCTTAACATAAAAGAAATTACGTCTCTATAACCCAACACAACAATATAAAACACACCCGTTATAGTCCCAGAGATGAAATCAGAGTAACAATCAAAGTTTTATTAATCACATTATGAGTTCTTACAATCCAAAAGAATTACAATATAAATACATACTCTTTGCCATCCATTTACATAAGTCATATTAGACCATATTCTTGGTACCGAAAGAATAAATATACTCTACCAATAGCTTCTTCTTCAGCTCTGGTAGTCTCATCGTCCTCGCCCGCGTCGAGTGCGCCTTGTGCGAGTCATCTGGTCTAGCTGTTGTTGTGATATAATAATAAAGCAAGGGTGAGCAATAGCCCACCAACAATAATATATAACTGAACGATAATACAGAACAGTTCAAAAGTATTTTTCAAACCATATGCCATGCATTTACGGAAATGATGCCAGTATAATATGAACGACGAAGTTACAAGGTAACTTAAAGTATTTGTTTGTAGAAATATCTGCTACATCAAAAGTAAGCGAGATATTCTCATTGTTATTAAGAAGAGGAACTTGCATGAAAAGGTTGCAATTCCAGTTACGAACATTTTTCCAGCTCTGCCAACAGTAATCATGTTGCAGGAAATAAATAAGTTTGGATGATGAACCAATGATGGAGTATTCACCGCGCCCGCTGTTCCAATCTTGATGATCAGTCGAGATCGTACAGCTCAAATTTAGATTTACTACCGGTAGAAGGAAGAACTGACGGCTTTACTTGTATACCGCCTTACTAGCTCTCCCCGGCCAACGGTTGGGCCAAAGGGGATGGACCGGCGCTACTCGGCCTCTTACACGACTCCTAGTTCAAATAGAATTCATGATTCTGAATGTAACGTTCGTCCCCCTTTCCCCAAGTATAATACTTGTTGATAAGACTCCACAAAGTAGTCGTATCTAGTTGGAAAGGAAAATTTACCAATAACTCCCAAGCTATTACTTGGTAACGGATATCAACTTGTTCCAGTAATCTTACCCCTCGAAAGATGAGAAGGTAAGCAACGACTTAATAAGTCAACAGCACCCGAGTTGCGAGTGAAGGGAATACTTTATGACCGGGAAGTCGACAAGATAAATAACATTTTCCAAGTAAGGTTCCCTTATTATTAAGGAGATAGACTCAAATAAGAATGATGTCTGAGAACCTTTCTTGATATAAGATTAATAATAATATGACTCCGATATATTTTCTGTAATAATCGAAGAAGGTAGACCTTATCGAGGTTATTCTAAGCATGGAATAAATATTCAGAGAATATTTATTGAATTAAAATATTTTACAGATAATTTAGGAATATGAAAGAATATCTTTAATCAGAGTATTTCCCAAATAATTCTTGAAGAAATATCGAGAGAATATTTATTGCACAATTAAATAATCAAATGAATATTCAAAATAATATTCATTACTTAATAAGTCCTGAAAGGAATATTTAAAATATTTAAAATAATATTCGATGATTAAATAGAACCCTGGATGAATATTCAAAATGATATTCATAATTAATTAGGAATTTAAATGAATATTGATAAATAATATTCATTTAATGAATAATATTCTAAATGAATATCCATTAATATTCATTTAGTAATCCAAGCTTTAAAGGAATATTCGATATAATATTCGATAAATAAATCAAGCTTCAGATGAATATTGAAGATAATATTCATCAAGTACTTAATATCTTAAATGAATATTCAAAAGTAATATTTATTTAATAAAATAATATTCTAAAAGAATATCCAAATAATATTCATTTAGTAGTCTCATCTTTAGAAGAATATTCGAAATAATAATCGATAATCAATTCGACTCTGAATGAATATTGACAAATATTATTCGTCAAATGATTACGTTCAAATAATTATTTGAAGTAAGGATCATTAAATAAATAATCCCGAACGAATATTCAAATAATATTCGTTGCCTGAATAATGGAAAATATTTACTTAAATATTTTCCTTCGAGGTAATCTCGATATATCAAGAAATATTGACTCCCGGTCTATAATGATGAATAAGATGTATACGCCCTTCTATGAGGGTCTTACAATAATCTGGCTTATAACTGATACGATAGCTATCTAATTTATAAGCCAATAACAATCAAGGAACAAGCATAGTGATATAATTTTGAAAGCAGGCATGCATGCTATGGCATATGTATATCAGAAAAAATATATATATTTATTCAATCACAACAACAGCCTAAAGAAGGGAATTGAAACTTGCCTAGTTGTCGAGTGCGGTAAGGGGTAGTGGTAGCGGGTCCCGGTTCAGCTTGGTGATCTATAAATAGCCAAGGCATTCGGGATTAATCACTTAACATATTAAAAGTTAAGTTATATTTAAATCGAAACACGTTCTCGAGTTATCTCGTTATACCCCTTTTAGTGGATTACTTATTATCACTGATCCGACCCGACATTCGTTCGTTAATTCGACATGTCACTGCACTTATACTTGGAACATACTTAAGTCATATGAGTTCTAAGGTTGATCGTTACGAACCAATATTATACTCCGAGTTTTATCGCCCGTTTTCTAAGTGTTTTACCGAAGTTATAAAAGAGTCGTCTTTTAGGGGTTCGTTCGCGTTTAACCTTGACTCGAACATTTTTAATAAATCGAAAAATGCTCTTTTTAACATACGGTTTTCTTTCACACCTTCCTTCTTACCCCTAATATTTATTTACCAAGATTCGCCATGACGTTACATAGCTTACGAGGGTTCAATTTCGGTTACGAACTTTCATTTACGGATTCGAACTACTTTTAGTAATTTGGTCATAAATCCTAAACCGTAAGTCCGTTTCACGTGATCTTTATATCAAAACGAAGCTTAGAACATTACCTATCCTATCATGGCAGATAAGGTCTCTGGACAGTAGGGTTCGACATGTAAAATGGCATACAAAACATGGTATTGTAAAATCGGGCATTATAACGGTTGTAAATCGAATATCTACCAATTTCGGATCTTCCCATAAACATAGTATCCAACCCAAACAACATATACATGACTTTTATACATGAACTGAGGCCAAGCAATGCCTTTCCGTTCATCTAGCTATTTACATCATTTATCCAAAATCCATACATAATCATGCTTATAATCTTAACATAACCATAACTAAGTTATAACTATCATAAACATGCTTAAATCTCAAACAAGGGTTAGGGTTTCAAGAGCTTTATACCTTCCTTAGATAGTGATATAGCCTTACTAAGCCTTGTATGGTCCTTAGGAGTGATTATGTGTAAGAACCCCAAATTTTGGATATAATTAAAACTTTTTATTAAGTACTGATAAAATGAGGAACAATGATTCCGACCACAAGGTCACCAGCTCTAATGAATGAATGGAATGGATATGGATTCAAATACTTATATGTCATGAAGAATGCTAATGGTTGACAACTTAGGTAAGAATAATCTATCTCCTAGGGGAATAAGATATGGAAATTCCAAGCAAGAGAATATTCTCATGTCATCCAGATCGATAACGATTAGTCTAGTGGTTCCGTGAAAGGGTTAAGGACCGCCCGAGAAAGAACAAGGACATTGTCATAAATATAGGAAATAAAGGAAGAATAAAGAATGAATAGTGTTTTTGGTGGAAGTAAGAATATTATGAGACGACACTATATAGAAGTATTCGGAACGGATTTCCGAGTTCGTATTAGTGATCCAGGAGGAAAATAAGTGTATGTAAAAGCTGTCGGATTCTGAAAAACCGTACTTTTATTTTCTCCGAGATTTCCCTGTACACTGTAAGACTTAAGGATTTATTAAAAAGATTTAAGAGATTTAAATCTAAGTATTATAAAGGAGGAATGAGAATAGTAGTGTAAATATTAAGAAAGTTTTCGGTAAAACTCTAACAAGAAATATTTGAGATATTCCTCCGAACGACCAATGAAATGGAGTAATAAACGAACAAAAGAGCAAGCAGTGAGCTAAGATGCATGCATGTGCAAGTGGATATGACCAAGTGACCAAGTAGTTACAAGGTAACTAGCATACTTAGAAAACAAACCAAGTATTTAGCTTAATTACATCACCAACACCATAAACAACCAACACTTGTTCAATTGATGACTTAAGCTTAGTGATGTCATCACTTTTGGAAGATAAGATGCATCCATCAAAATATCTAGCATTATTGTTATTTCACTTTATGCAAGAGTAATCAAGAAGCCAAGCTAGTTCTCTCCCCCATTTTCTTTTTCCAGCAGTTCAGATTTCTAGAGCACGGGGTCGTTTCGAATTTTTTTCACCCAGTTATACTCATCTAAAAATCATGAAAAAAATCATGGAGCTTCTACACATCAGGATGAAGTTGTGGATTTAATTTCATAATTTTTGAAGATCGTTTGGATGGTCAAATAAATTCGTGAAGATCGCTCTGGTTTTCCTCATGAACATGGGCACTTCGAATTTTCTTATGAAAATGGAGTTTTAAGATTTCAAAACCCAACTTCCACTCCTTATTAAATCTCCAAACTTTTATGGTGAGTATTAAATTTCATATAATAGATCTCCTAGAAATCTTAGCTTCAATCTCCACTTTTTCCATTTTCAAATAAATCATTCAAGTGGAGGGTGAATAGTAACCTCCATGAACTAACATCGATTTCTTGGTTTCTTTTGGATGATCTTAGCTAACTTAAAGCTAGGCAAGGACTCTACCAAGCTTAGTGAGGCTAGAACATATCCCAAGGAAGGTAATCCATTTGAAACCCTAGCTTTGTTTTGAAGATTTAAGCATGTTCTTGAGTGACTTAAGCTTAGCTATGTTGTTAGTGTATTATAAGCTTGATTATGTGGTGATTCTTTGATATAAAAGATATGAGGATTATGATGGTAAAGTAGATGTTCTTGGACAGTTGAGGATGTGTAACATGTGTATAAATTGTATGGATGCCCGGTGTGGCTTGGTATTGTTGTTATGATTTTTGGAATGTTCGATTTATAGCCGTCGTAATGCAAAAATTTCGTTAACCTTAAGAAAACGATTTTGACAGAACATGTAACTCCCTGTTTGGCTTCGTTTTCTGCCATGATAGGATAGATCATGTTATAAGCTTCGTTTTGATATAAAGATCGTGTGAAACGGACTTACGGTTTAGGAGTTACGGTCGGTTTACTAAAAGTAGTTCGAAACCGTAACCGAGAATTCGTAATTAAAAATGAACCCTCGTAAAATACGTAAGTCAGTGGCGAATCTTGGTAATTAAATACTAGAGGTAAAAAGGGAGGTGTGAGAGAAAACCTCATGTGAATCGGATCATTTTTCGATTTTATAAAAATGTTCGAATCTAGGTTAAACGCGAACGAACCCCTTAAAAGTATAACTTTGGTTATAACGTAGAAAACGAGCGATAAAACTCGAGATATAATCTTGGTTCGTAATCGATCAAATTTAGAACTTATACGACTTAAGTATACACTAAGTGTGAGTACGATGACATGTCTTAATGACGAACAAATGTCAAATCGTATCGGTAATAAAAAGAGTTACACTAAAAAGGGGTATAACGAGATAATTCGAAAACATGTTTCGACTTAAGTTAATACTTAACCTTTTGAAAAATGTTAAGTGATTAATCTCGAATTTCTTGACTATTATAGATCGCCGAGCTGACTCGGGACACCCTACCACTACCCCCACCCGTGCTCAATTACCAGGCAAGTGTTCAAACCTTTAAACCTGTTGTTGTGATAATATATGTATATGATTTCTGTTTTACATATGCCATCGCATGCATGTCTGTTTCCAATTATATTGTGACTCTGGTTTTTGTGATACTTGTTCCCTGAATTGATATCGGCTTATAGACTAAATACGATTTATCAGTAATAAGCCGGATTGTTTTGGTAAGACCCTTAGCGAAGGGCATATGATATTCATTCTAAATATAGACCGGGAGTCGGTATTTTGAGTTATAGATAGTCGTGGAAACCCGGAGGGATTCCAACGACAGATTATTATTTATCTGAGGAAGGTTATTGTTAAACGTTATTATATTCCATAAAGTATCAATTACTTGGAAATATTTCGAGTAATGTTATTCGAGTATGATCTTAGTCGAGAGATAATAAATGAATGTTAATTTTGAATATTCATTTAGAGTTGATATTTAATGAATATTATTTTGATATTCTTTAGAATGTTATTTATTAAATGAATATTACTTTCGAATATTCATTTAAGGTTTTATGTACTTAATGAATATTATTTTAAAATATTCATTGGAAGTTCTATTTACTTAAGGAATATTATTTCGATTATTCCTTTAAAGTTTTGATTACTAAATGAATATTATTTGGATATTCATTTAGAAGATTATTTATTAAATGAATGCTATTTGGTTATTCATTTAAAAGAGTAAATATTAAATGAACATTATTTTCAAATATTCATTTAAGGTTTGACTTATTTATTGAATACTATTTTAAATATTTATTGGAGTTTAATTATTTAATGAATATTATTTCGAATATTCATTTAAGGAGGGATTTATTTATTAAATAATTCCATATATTCATTCGAGGATTACTTACGAGCAATATTATGAGTTAATAATATTCCATAATTATTATTGAGTAAATAAATATTCTTGGAATATTTATTTAATTCTTTTAAAATTCCTTTTAAAATAATTTATATTATTCGGAGATTACCTTCCACCTCCAGATATTATGTAAAATATTTCGGAGTCTTTTTACGACTATTTTATCAAGGAAAGGTTCCCAACTCTTTCTTTTTCATTTAAATCTATCTTAAAAGGATTTAAATGCTCGCTCAAACTTCCATATTATAGGGGAACCTACTTGAGCAATGTTATTTATCTTGTTGACTTCCCGGTCATAATTTATCCTCTTCACTCGCAACTTGGTTGCTATGGACTCATTAAGTCTGTGTTTACCTTCTCATCTTTCGAGGGGTAAGATTGTTGGAACAAGTTGATGTTCGTTACCAAGCAATATCTTGGAAGTTATTGGTGAATTTTCCTTTCCAACTAGATACGACTACTTTGTAGAGTCTTATCAACAAGTATTATACTTGGGGAAAGGGGGACGAACGTTACATTCAGAATCATGAATTCTATTGGAACTAGGAGTCGTGTAAGAGGCCGAGTAGCGCCGGTCCATCCCCTTTGGCCCAACCGTTGGCCTGGGAGAGCTAGTAAGGCGGTAGACAAGTAAAGCCGTCAGTTCTTCCTTCTACCGGTAGTAAATCTAATTTGAGCTGTACGATCTTGACTGATCATCAAGATTGGAACAGCGGGCGCGGTGAATACTCCATCATTGGTTCATCATCCAAACTTATTTATTTCCTGCAACATGATTACTGTTGGCAGAGCTGGAAAAGTGTTCGTAACTGGAACTGCAAAATTTTCCTTGCAAGTTCCTCTTTATAATATCTTGCTTATTTTCGACATAGCAGATATTCCCTCATATATTTACATTTTGAGTTACCTTGTAACTTCATCGTTCATATTACTGGCATCATTTCCGTAAATGCATGGCATAGGGTTTAAAAGATACTTTTGAACTGTTATATATTATCGTTCAGTTAAATATTATTGTTGGTGGGCTATTGCTCACCCTTGCTTTATTATTATATCACAACAACAGCTAGACCAGATGACTCGCACAAGGCGCACTCGATGCTGGCGAGGACGATGAGACTACAAGAGCCGAAGAGAAAGCTATTGGTAGGATAAATTTATTCTTTCAGTACCAAGTATATGGTCTAGTATGACTCATGTAAATGGAAGGCAAAGAGGATGTATTTATATTAAAATTCTTTTGGGTTGTAAGAACTCATAATGTGTTTAATAAAATTTGGTTGTTACTCTGATTTCATCTCTGGGACTATAACGGGTGTGTTTTATATTGTTGTTTTGGGTCACAAGGTTGTAATTTAAATTATGTTGGTTTTTTTTTGGATGGATATTGAGACCGTAACGACCAGATCTCTGACCCTGGATCTGGGGGTGTTACAGAAGTGGTATCAGAGCGTACGTTATAAACCCCAGAGATGAGGCGACGATAAAACAATGAATTCACTAAGATAATTAGAACTCTTGCCAAGTTCATAGTCGGGCTACTTAATGTAGTGATGACATATAAAACCCTTATGGGAACTCTTAAGTATCATAATAGTAACTTAGCTCGATATCGTATCGACGAGTAAGGCGACAAACCTTGAGGCATACGAGCAGCAGCGCGATGATGCTTTATATGCTGAAGATCAGCGGGTAATTCGATGGCGTACCCTACTGGAGACCCGGAAGAGGTTCCAGCAGATAAGGAAAAAAATCCTGTTAGGATAAGGAGCTTAACCTTGAGGAATGAGGGCTGCAGCCAGAAAGACTGCGATGATTAAAGTATAGTGCTCAGAAAACGGAGCATAAAGAACTAAGTTATTAGCAAGAGAACTGAAGATTCGTGTTGGATTCATAGCCGGACTACTGGATGTAGTACCAGCAAGTAAGACGGATTGGAAGAATCATTTGAGATCTTATACGAGAATAGATAAGAATCCTTAGAGACTTTCATATTAACGAAGAAAGAGCTAGAGGGATATATGATTATCAAAGACATCGATATAGGACGAGGAACAGAGTCCCTAGAAATAGTTGAGAAGAGGCAGTAAGTGCCACATCATTTGATAAATGAATTAGTATGAATATTGTCAGTAATAATTCGCCATGAGAAGGCAGATGTCATATGTTGTAATTTACGGAACCAAAGTGAGGCTAATGAAGTTTTTTTATTCAGGAAAATGTCCATTTTATGAATGAATCAATTAGAAAGTGAAAACATTGGGAAGTGACAGCATGATTGTATAAAGTTATATAAGGAAGTAGTAATCAAGACAATGATCTCAGAACCTACCGGAAGATAAGACCAGTGAGTCAAGATGAACTCGTAATGAGACTATTGTCAGAGACGGAGTATAGAGTTATCGCAATACAGTTAAATGATGAACCAGAAACGTTAGATGCATGTGATTCAGAGGAATATTAAATTCTTTCTTTTCGTTGAATGGATTATAGTAGTTACCTCAAGTTTACTCCGACGCAGAATTATAATGGATCAAGTAATACGATCAACAGTTAAAGAGAAAAATGTGAGAAAATCTTCCTAGAGCTAAAAGATGAAATTGGTAATGACCAAGAGTTGGCATTGCTTAATGGAAAAAGGAGACTTTGTGCTTCCAATGATGCTTCACATAAAAGATTAGGATGTGTGCTTGCGCAGCACGACAAAGTACTTGCGGATGCATTCGGACAGCACGGTCCACCAGATCGGATGGCCTTAGTAGTGCCAATTTTGTGGAACAACCAACTCCGACGGTAATGTTCCTTCTGAGACTAGTAGTCAGGTAGACTAACATTTGGTAATATTGAATATCAAGACATATAGGTATCAAGATGTTGTGGCAGGTTTCAGTTTGAGACTGTTGATTCCCTTCTAAGGGATGTCTATAATTGGTTCCTCTCTAGTGGTTAAACTTCCAATCTGATGACGATTATTTCGTTAACTATGACTGCTTATGGTTCTACCTGCTTGGTGGTTCATAGGATTATTCATCAGGTTTCAAAACTGGTCATCTTAATGTTACCAGTAGGTGGATAGATTGACCAAAATTTCCCTGATTCTGGAAAGGAATTCGGCAAATTTTGGCAAACCTTGTCGTTCTGATTATCAGAGAACATCATTGAAGAGAATGGAAACTGGAGCGAACCCTGTGGATTGGGTAAGGTTGCTGTCATATGGGTTAATAGACGGACCCTGAGTATTACAATCGATGGTAGAGATAAAATGATGAAGTAAGATTGGACGGAAACAGGAAATGTAAGTAAGAATCCAGCCGGACTAAGAACCTCCGGGATTAACTTAAGTGAAAAGGCTGTTATGCCAGGAATGGTAAGCTTGCGTGGCACGTGGGATTGAAAAGAATAGTTGTAAAGATAAAAGTAGAGGAAAGGTGACCAGAGACGGTGCCGAGAAGTCGATTAAGACTTATATGGAGTAAAGTTTTGGAAAGGTAGAAAGGTATCAAAGTAGAAGGCACTATGCCAGCAATTACTAGAAAAGTAATGCTAAATTAGCCAACCCCTAAAATCATATATAATTTTAGTGTGGCCAGTTGAGGGCAAGTCACAAAGGATTATCAAGTGACTAGACCAGCAATGAAAGAACAAAGCAGGGTTGCTTCTAAGTAAGTACCGACTGCAAGGGCTTCTGATATAAAGGAAACATTAATGAGATCATAGGAATCTTCTACTGAACCCTTGCAATCCATGTTTTGATTAGGAATATACTAGACGTTTTTTGAATGGGGTCACCCGTACTAAAGTGATTCATGTGTATATGATTGTTCAAGAGTATAGTGATTTGAGATGTATGATGTTAGGGTATTATAAATACCATGAATATATTATGACTAAGGAAAGTAAACAATGAAGGTTTATGAAAAGAGTATAGAAAAGGTCAGAGATTCATCAATATGCTGTAGAAATTTTGTCTGAGGCAAGTACCTTTGCGAAGAACGATAAGTACTAAGAGATTCACGTTGAACTCGACCAATATCTTCCAAAACATCCTTTACCAAGTTCTGTAAGAGAGCAGATAGACATACGCTGTCTTTTGGAAGGTCAAATATGCTGACATCTATCTGAAAGAAGAGGTTAGCATTAAGCCACCGATCGATTATCAAATGAGAACGATTGAAAAGAGACCCTTATTAAGGATACATGATCCGATTGCCAATTATAGGATGCAAGAATTCCTTGGCAGTTGAATTAAGGATAGGATATCCATAAATTAAGACAAACCCTGGGGAATGCATAAGGGATGGCATTAACCCTAATAAAGACATTGTGAATTCAGATGATATGAGTGGGATTTGCTAAGGCAACAATGACATGTAAGGATTAAAAAAAAAGAGTTCTGGAAAGAATATAGATAGAATTATTAGAGTATTGATCAATGACATTTTGATATACCCTGTACCTAGAAAATACAGGAGGAATGATGAGGACGACCTAAGAAACCTTACAAGGAAAAAGTTAACATTCTGAGTTTCAAAATAGAAGTTTGGTAGAGAATGTAGGACATGATAACAATAATGCCAGCTGAGGCATGTATGAAACCATGATGAGGTATGGATGGAACCAAAGAAGGTTGAGATTATCCTAGAACAAGAAAGAACTAAGAAAACAAATATCCTAGGTATGATTGAGGGTAACTTTGATAAAATTCCCACGGGAAGGTGAAAGCAATGACTTATGGAAAAAGACTGATAGTTATATTTTTTTTCTCCTTCAGCAGAGCATTAAGGGAGAATGCTTTCACCCAACAGTGATGAGAATGAGGTAGAAAAATTTGAATTGAAATGTATCCAGAGAACAAGGATTACCAGAAATTATTATTATCAGGAAAGGCCAATGAGGTGGCCGATAGTCTAAGTATAGAGGAATAATTACAAATGTTCATACCGAAGAAACAGAATGATATTTGGAAGGACCTTGAAGGTCATATCAGAGTGGAGGAATTGACATTCCTTCTGATGATTGTGTAAGAATCGACGGTAATAGTAGTTTAAGTAAAGATTCGATTCCTGATGAGTCTTAAGCATATTACATATCTTAGAAGGTCCCATTTTGAGGCAAACCAGGACCATGATACAATATTGACGAAGTAAACCATTAAGTTTCCAGTCTTTTATGGAAGATGCATGAGTGATAGTTTCAACAACCTGACTTAGCTGTGATGCTTGAAGCTCTTTTGCAATTTTATCTACTTCATGTAATATCTACATCAAGTTCAGGAAGTGTTCCTTATGGATAAGGAATAGTGATTACTTTGTCTCCCTAAAGGATTGAAACCCGTATGGTTAGATATTAACGCACTACGTAAGCAACAAGCGATGGTGATTCTTCTAAGAAACTAGATGACAACGTAAAGATAAAGAAAGCGCTGCTATTGATAAGCTAAATCGCATGTTGACGAATGACAAAGCAAGTTTGTGTTAGTGTACTTCTGCGCAAACAAGATAGAGAATATGAGGTTGATGATTCATGATGCTAAATGTATTCCCGTAGAAAGAATTAATGAGACTTAGAGAGAAGGGCAGTTGAGCCCGAGACTTATTAGGCCACCTGAGAGTTTAAAAAGTGTTCGAAAGGTGGCATTCGAGCCAGTTTTACCCCCAAAGCTTATAGCATGGTAGTAACGTGTTTCATGTGGCAAAGCTACACTAGTAAAATGCAGATACTCAACAGATGATAAGAGTGCGAGCAGGTAGGTGTACGACCTG
This sequence comes from Saposhnikovia divaricata, assembly GCA_036435485.1. Classification (NCBI taxonomy): domain Eukaryota; kingdom Viridiplantae; phylum Streptophyta; class Magnoliopsida; order Apiales; family Apiaceae; genus Saposhnikovia; species Saposhnikovia divaricata. The sequence goes on from CM071600.1 coordinate 132,676,546, forward strand.
GTCTGACTTATGAAAGACAACCTATAGAAAACCGCGGGTAGAAAAGAATAAGTGAGGAGAAACAAGTTGATAGAAGTAGATTATATTGGATCTAAGATAAAGGAATCGGCCAGATTTATTTCAGAGGTTTTAAATTGGAATAATGTGATGATTATAGAGTAAATGTGACGGGATACCAACAAGGAGGTGCCAAGTGCAAAAGATGTCTCAATAAGGAGATGAAGGTGGAAGTAAATAACAGAGGTAAATAAATATCAGATAATAAGAAGGATGTGATTGATAAAGAAAAGACTGGGAAAGCAACTATGGAATGTGAAGTAAGGAATGTTATGAATGGATTAATAAATGGGTTTCTGATGAATTATCGGGATGACAACCTGATAGTGTTAATATAATAGATATGAAAAGCTTGTAGCGTGACATGGAATGTCAGTAACAATGATGTCCAGCGAGAAACCTGAGAGGATGAAAGATTTTTCCAAAAGTGTTGCTAAGGTTGAACCAGAGTATAGGTCCATAGAATAATGGACAAAACAGCAAGATATGTTGACATGTGAAATTGCGATCAAATGGTATTGGATATAATCATGATTATTTTCTTCTTTGATGAACCTCTATAGTTCAGAGGTAAATTCTGAGTATGATATTTTACAAAAAAAAAAATTCTATAATCCTTTAGAATTCTTTTCTTTTCTTCTCTCTTATTCATCTTGTTTATGAATTGAGAAGAACAACCCTTTAAGGAGGGGAGGTACTGCTACGTGACTATCTGTCTATGTGATAGAAGTCTAAGTGGAATACCATAACTTGTTTAATTGCTTGTCAAGTACTAAAGGCTGGCCCCCTTCTGTACTAACTCTGCAATATAACAAATGTTCAATTGATCATAGTGATCTCTCAATAAATCTTTCCACTTCTCTATATTGATCTAGATTACGAAGATTAAGGCGATCAGGAAATGCATAGTTCGAGTGAGGTTATCTCCGAATTCGCAATGCGATAGTGATACCGAAGTCACTGTAGATACCAATAAGGGTGATATTATATGAATGAGTAAGAGCAGAACCAGGATAGTGTGATTTGCAAAAGTAGAAAAGTTGATAAAAAGGAAAAAGAGAGTACTGTAGCACTACGGAGATGTGCTGTAAACGGGTTGAAATGATTAAGGATCAACCGAGGACTGGAAAGCTAGATGACAAACAAGAACCCGATTGTTTCCTACCTGATTCCGGGACGGAATCCTTTTAAGGAGGGGAGACTGTAAGAACCCCAAATTTTGGATATAATTAAAACTTTTTATTAAGTACTGATAAAATGAGGAACAATGATTCCGACCACAAGGTCACCAGCTCTAATGAATGAATGGAATGGATATGGATTCAAATACTTATATGTCATGAAGAATGCTAATGGTTGACAACTTAGGTAAGAATAATCTATCTCCTAGGGGAATAAGATATGGAAATTCCAAGCAAGAGAATATTCTCATGTCATCCAGATCGATAACGATTAGTCTAGTGGTTCCGTGAAAGGGTTAAGGACCGCCCGAGAAAGAACAAGGACATTGTCATAAATATAGGAAATAAAGGAAGAATAAAGAATGAATAGTGTTTTTGGTGGAAGTAAGAATATTATGAGACGACACTATATAGAAGTATTCGGAACGGATTTCCGAGTTCGTATTAGTGATCCAGGAGGAAAATAAGTGTATGTAAAAGCTGTCGGATTCTGAAAAACCGTACTTTTATTTTCTCCGAGATTTCCCTGTACACTGTAAGACTTAAGGATTTATTAAAAAGATTTAAGAGATTTAAATCTAAGTATTATAAAGGAGGAATGAGAATAGTAGTGTAAATATTAAGAAAGTTTTCGGTAAAACTCTAACAAGAAATATTTGAGATATTCCTCCGAACGACCAATGAAATGGGGTAATAAACGAACAAAAGAGCAAGCAGTGAGCTAAGATGCATGCATGTGCAAGTGGATATGACCAAGTGACCAAGTAGTTACAAGGTAACTAGCATACTTAGAAAACAAACCAAGTATTTAGCTTAATTACATCACCAACACCATAAACAACCAACACTTGTTCAATTGATGACTTAAGCTTAGTGATGTCATCACTTTTGGAAGATAAGATGCATCCATCAAAATATCTAGCATTATTGTTATTTCACTTTATGCAAGAGTAATCAAGAAGCCAAGCTAGTTCTCTCCCCCATTTTCTTTTTCCAGCAGTTCAGATTTCTAGAGCACGGGGTCGTTTCGAATTTTTTTCACCCAGTTATACTCATCTAAAAATCATGAAACAAATCATGGAGCTTCTACACATCAAGATGAAGTTGTGGATTTAATTTCATAATTTTTGAAGATCGTTTGGATGGTCAAATAAATTCGTGAAGATCGCTCTGGTTTTCCTCATGAACATGGGCACTTCGAATTTTCTTATGAAAATGGAGTTTTAAGATTTCAAAACCCAACTTCCACTCCTTATTAAATCTCCAAACTTTTATGGTGAGTATTAAATTTCATATAATAGATCTCCTAGAAATCTTAGCTTCAATCTCCACTTTTTCCATTTTCAAATAAATCATTCAAGTGGAGGGTGAATAGTAACCTCCATGAACTAACATCGATTTCTTGGTTTCTTTTGGATGATCTTAGCTAACTTAAAGCTAGGCAAGGACTCTACCAAGCTTAGTGAGGCTAGAACATATCCCAAGGAAGGTAATCCATTTGAAACCCTAGCTTTGTTTTGAAGATTTAAGCATGTTCTTGAGTGACTTAAGCTTAGCTATGTTGTTAGTGTATTATAAGCTTGATTATGTGGTGATTCTTTGATATAAAAGATATGAGGATTATGATGGTAAAGTAGATGTTCTTGGACAGTTGAGGATGTGTAACATGTGTATAAATTGTATGGATGCCCGGTGTGGCTTGGTATTGTTGTTATGATTTTTGGAATGTTCGATTTATAGCCGTCGTAATGCAAAAATTTCGTTAACCTTAAGAAAACGATTTTGACAGAACATGTAACTCCCTGTTTGGCTTCGTTTTCTGCCATGATAGGATAGATCATGTTATAAGCTTCGTTTTGATATAAAGATCGTGTGAAACGGACTTACGGTTTAGGAGTTACGGTCGGTTTACTAAAAGTAGTTCGAAACCGTAACCGAGAATTCGTAATTAAAAATGAACCCTCGTAAAATACGTAAGTCAGTGGCGAATCTTGGTAATTAAATACTAGAGGTAAAAAGGGAGGTGTGAGAGAAAACCTCATGTGAATCGGATCATTTTTCGATTTTATAAAAATGTTCGAATCTAGGTTAAACGCGAACGAACCCCTTAAAAGTATAACTTTGGTTATAACGTAGAAAACGAGCGATAAAACTCGAGATATAATCTTGGTTCGTAATCGATCAAATTTAGAACTTATACGACTTAAGTATACACTAAGTGTGAGTACGATGACATGTCTTAATGACGAACAAATGTCAAATCGTATCGGTAATAAAAAGAGTTACACTAAAAAGGGGTATAACGAGATAATTCGAAAACATGTTTCGACTTAAGTTAATACTTAACCTTTTGAAAAATGTTAAGTGATTAATCTCGAATTTCTTGACTATTATAGATCGCCGAGCTGACTCGGGACACCCTACCACTACCCCCACCCGTGCTCAATTACCAGGCAAGTGTTCAAACCTTTAAACCTGTTGTTGTGATAATATATGTATATGATTTCTGTTTTACATATGCCATCGCATGCATGTCTGTTTCCAATTATATTGTGACTCTGGTTTTTGTGTTACTTGTTCCCTGAATTGATATCGGCTTATAGACTAAATACGATTTATCAGTAATAAGCCGGATTGTTTTGGTAAGACCCTTAGCGAAGGGCATATGATATTCATTCTAAATATAGACCGGGAGTCGGTATTTTGAGTTATAGATAGTCGTGGAAACCCGGAGGGATTCCAACGACAGATTATTATTTATCTGAGGAAGGTTATTGTTAAACGTTATTATATTCCATAAAGTATCAATTACTTGGAAATATTTCGAGTAATGTTATTCGAGTATGATCTTAGTCGAGAGATAATAAATGAATGTTAATTTTGAATATTCATTTAGAGTTGATATTTAATGAATATTATTTTGATATTCTTTAGAATGTTATTTATTAAATGAATATTACTTTCGAATATTCATTTAAGGTTTTATGTACTTAATGAATATTATTTTAAAATATTCATTGGAAGTTCTATTTACTTAAGGAATATTATTTCGATTATTCCTTTAAAGTTTTGATTACTAAATGAATATTATTTGGATATTCATTTAGAAGATTATTTATTAAATGAATGCTATTTGGTTATTCATTTAAAAGAGTAAATATTAAATGAACATTATTTTCAAATATTCATTTAAGGTTTGACTTATTTATTGAATACTATTTTAAATATTTATTGGAGTTTAATTATTTAATGAATATTATTTCGAATATTCATTTAAGGAGGGATTTATTTATTAAATAATTCCATATATTCATTCGAGGATTACTTACGAGCAATATTATGAGTTAATAATATTCCATAATTATTATTGAGTAAATAAATATTCTTGGAATATTTATTTAATTCTTTTAAAATTCCTTTTAAAATAATTTATATTATTCGGAGATTACCTTCCACCTCCAGATATTATGTAAAATATTTCGGAGTCTTTTTACGACTATTTTATCAAGGAAAGGTTCCCAACTCTTTCTTTTTCATTTAAATCTATCTTAAAAGGATTTAAATGCTCGCTCAAACTTCCATATTATAGGGGAACCTACTTGAGCAATGTTATTTATCTTGTTGACTTCCCGGTCATAATTTATCCTCTTCACTCGCAACTTGGTTGCTATGGACTCATTAAGTCTGTGTTTACCTTCTCATCTTTCGAGGGGTAAGATTGTTGGAACAAGTTGATGTTCGTTACCAAGCAATATCTTGGAAGTTATTGGTGAATTTTCCTTTCCAACTAGATACGACTACTTTGTAGAGTCTTATCAACAAGTATTATACTTGGGGAAAGGGGGACGAACGTTACATTCAGAATCATGAATTCTATTGGAACTAGGAGTCGTGTAAGAGGCCGAGTAGCGCCGGTCCATCCCCTTTGGCCCAACCGTTGGCCTGGGAGAGCTAGTAAGGCGGTAGACAAGTAAAGCCGTCAGTTCTTCCTTCTACCGGTAGTAAATCTAATTTGAGCTGTACGATCTTGACTGATCATCAAGATTGGAACAGCGGGCGCGGTGAATACTCCATCATTGGTTCATCATCCAAACTTATTTATTTCCTGCAACATGATTACTGTTGGCAGAGCTGGAAAAGTGTTCGTAACTGGAACTGCAAAATTTTCCTTGCAAGTTCCTCTTTATAATATCTTACTTATTTTCGACATAGCAGATATTCCCTCATATATTTACATTTTGAGTTACCTTGTAACTTCATCGTTCATATTACTGGCATCATTTCCGTAAATGCATGGCATAGGGTTTGAAAGATACTTTTGAACTGTTATATATTATCGTTCAGTTAAATATTATTGTTGGTGGGCTATTGCTCACCCTTGCTTTATTATTATATCACAACAACAGCTAGACCAGATGACTCGCACAAGGCGCACTCGATGCTGGCGAGGACGATGAGACTACAAGAGCCGAAGAGAAAGCTATTGGTAGGATAAATTTATTCTTTCAGTACCAAGTATATGGTCTAGTATGACTCATGTAAATGGAAGGCAAAGAGGATGTATTTATATTAAAATTCTTTTGGGTTGTAAGAACTCATAATGTGTTTAATAAAATTTGGTTGTTACTCTGATTTCATCTCTGGGACTATAACGGGTGTGTTTTATATTGTTGTTTTGGGTCACAAGGTTGTAATTTAAATTATGTTGGTTTTTTTTTGGATGGATATTGAGACCGTAACGACCAGATCTCTGACCCTGGATCTGGGGGTGTTACATTATGCTTGCTAGATCAGCCATGAAAAATCAAGAAAACAAAGTTAGTACATGATGAACACTATTCACCCTCCTCTTGTTTGATTTTTTTTGAAAATGGAAAAGGATGAGTTTGAAGCTAAGATTTTGAGGAGATAAGTTTTATGAAATATAAGTCTCACCTTAAAAATTTCAAGAACAAACAATGGTGGGAAGGTGGAGTTTGGATTTGGAATTTAAGGGTAAGGCCGAATGGTTTTGAAATGGGGGGGGGAGAGAGTTGCTTGGTTCTTTTGATTTTTTTTTGTGTTTTAATCTCATCCACTCTCATCCAATTACAACATAATATCTTGCAAAAGTCCCTTTATTAAAGTGATGAGGTGTTGGATGATGAAATGGCAAGACATGTGTTGGTTTTATGGTGGTTAGAGCTTAACTAGGTAGTTACTTGCTAAGTACTTAGTTCTTCCTCTAAGGTGCTAGTTCCTTGCCTCTAGTTTAGTTACTAGATATTTATACTAGTAGCTTGCACAAGACTCTTGCTTCCTCTGCTTGTTTCTGTGTCCGGTTATTACCCGTTTCGATTGATCGTTCGTGAGAATATTTCACGGATTTCTAATTAGGGTTTACCGGGAATCCTCTTTAATATTAATACTTTCATTCTCCATCTTTCATTCTAACTTCCCAATTTATATTCCTTAAATCCATTCGTTAAATACTTAAGGATATCAGTGTCCAGGGAACTCTCGGAGAAAATAAAAGTGCGGTTTTTCAGAATCCGACAGCTTTTACATACACTTATTTTCCCCCTGGATCACTAATACGAACTCGGAAATCCGTTCCGAATACTTCTATATAGTGTCGTCTCATATTATTATATACTCCCACCAAAACACTATTCATTCTGTATTCTTTACTTGTTCTCTTAGGGTTGTATAATTGTCCGTATTCTCTTTCGATCGTTCCTTAACCTTTTTACGGAACTATTGGATTAATCGTTATCGATCTGGATGACATGAGAGTATTCTCTTGCTTGAAGTTGCCATATCTTAATCCCTTAGAAGATAGATTATTCTTACCTATGTTGTCACCCTTTAGTATTCTTCAAGACATAAACATAATAAGGTCGAATTCCATTCATTCTTTCCAAATATCAATAACTACATTGTAGCCATAACCACTCCTCAGTGGTTTCCTACCTTCATTCTTAAATCAAATATAATAACATCCCAAAATATCAAATCCTCAAAGGTAATATCTCAATTCTTGGATTATAATAATATTTAATCCACTGTCCGGTCAAATATTATACCGAAAAGAATTTGGAATTTCTGAATTCCGATCGTCTCTGCATTCACTTATTTCCTCCGCGTATTACTAATATGACTTCGAAACATCCATACCACGTCCCGTACATAGGGTGGAGTGAAAAGTTTTCCAACTTACCAAATCACTATTCATCCACCAAATTACTATGCACGTACAGGAAATACTATGCACGTACGGGAAATACTATGCACGTATGGGAAACACTATGCACGTACTCATTTCCCTTCAAGGATCCATTAGCTCCTTCCTGGATGGTAGATTATTCTTATCTAGGTCCTCAACCATCGAATTACTCTATTCTGACAATATACCAATGCATCAGGATCATTGTCCAAAGCAATATCCATTCATTACAATCATTGTTCTTTGAAACCACCATTCATTAGAGCTGGTGACCTTGTTGTCGGAATCATTATTCCTCATTTTATCATTACTTAATAAAAAGTTTTAATTATATCCAAAATTTGGGGTTCTTACAGTCTCCCCTCCTTAAAAGGATTCCGTCCCGGAATCAGATAGGAAGCAAAGAGTCGTTTGCCTGTCGTTCACTCTTTAGCTTCCCGGTCAATTCTTAGTCGTTCTACCCTTCCTCAGCACATCTTCTTGTGCTACAATTCATACTGTATCCTTTTTCCATCAACGTTGCTACTTTTCGTACAACTCACTATCCGGGTTATACTCTTACTCAGTCTTATCCTTATTGATACCTGCAGTAACATTGGTATCACTATCACCCTACGAATTCGGAGGTAACCTCGCTCGTACTGTGCATTTCCTGATCGCTTTAATCTTCGCAATCTCGATCAATATAGAGAAGTGGAAAGATTTATTGAGAGATCACTATGATCAATTGAACATTTGTTATATTGCATAGTTAGTACAGAAGGGGGCCAGCCTTTAGTACTTGACAAGCAATTGAACAAGTCATGGCATTCCACTTATACTTCTATCACATAGACAGATAGTCACGTAGCAGTACCTCCCCTCCTAAAAGGGTTGTTCTTCTCAATTCATAAAGAAGATGAATAAGAGAGAAGAAGAGAAAAGAGTTCTAAAGGATTATAGAAAGCTTTCATGATTGTAGAATATCATACTCAGAATTTACCTCTGAACTATAGAGGTTTATCAAAGAAGAAACTAATCATAATTATATCCAATACTATTTGATCGCAATCTCATGTGTCAACATATCATGCTGCTTTGTCCATTATTCTATGGACAAATACTCTTGTTCAATCTTAGCGATACTCACATTCAGGAAATCCTTCAACCTTTCAGGTTAAATCTTAGATTTCTCACTTGACATCATTATTACTGACATCCCATATCATGTTACTAGCTTTTTCATAACTATAATATTGACACTATCAGGTTGTCATCCTGAGAATTCATTAGAAAACCCATTCATAACATTCCTTGCTTCTCATTCCATAGTTGCTTCCCCAGCCTTTTCTTTATCAATCACATCCTTCTTATTAGCTGATTTTTACTCATTTCTATTATTTACTTTCACCTCACCTCTTTATTGAGACACCTTTTTGCACTTGGTACCTCTTTATCGGTACTCCGTCACATTTATTCTATAATCATCACGTTATTCCAATTTAAACTTTCCGAAATGAATCTGGCCCGATCCCTTTAACTTAGATTCCTATAATCTACTTTTGCCAACCTTGTTTCTCATCACTTGTTCTTTTCTATCCGTGATTTTCCACAGGTTGTCTTTCGTAAGTCAGACCAGGTCGTATATCTACCGGCTCATGCTCTTATCATATATCGAGCATCTGCAGTTTACTGGCGTAGCCTGGCCACATGAAAACCCGTTATGACCGTGCTATAAGTTTTGGGGGTAAGGCTGGCTCGAATACCGCCGTCCGAACACTTTTAAACTCTCAGGTGGCCCAATAAGTCTCGGGCTCAACCGCCCTTCCCTCCAAGTCTCATTAATTCTTTCTACGGGAATACGTTTAGCATCACGAATTATTAACCTCATATTCTCTATCTTGTTTGTGCAGAAGTACACTAACACAAACTTGCTTGTCATTCATCAACATGCCATTTAGCTTATCAATAGCAGCACTTTCTTTATCTTTACATTGTCATCTCCTTTCTTAGAAGAATCACCATCGCTTGTTGTTTACGTAGTGCGTTAATAGCTAACCCTACAGGTTTCAAATCCCTTAGGGAGACAAGGTAATCATTATTCCTTATCCATAAGGAACACTTCCTGAACTTGATGTAGATATAACATGAAGCAGATAGAATTGCAGAAGAGTTTCAAGCATCGCAGCTAGATCCGGTTGATGAAACTATCACTTATGCATCTTCCATAAAAGATTGGAAACTTAACGGTTTACTTCATCAATTTTGTACCATGGTCCTGGTTTGCCTCAAAATGGGACCTTCTAAGGTACGTAATATGCTTAATACTCCATCAGGAATCGAATCTTTGCTTAAACTATTATTACTGTCAATTCTTGCACAGTCATCAGAAGGAATGTAAATTCCTCCATTCCGATATGACCTTCAAGGTCCTTCCAAATATCATCCTGTTTTTCTTTTTTTTCGGTATGAACATTTGTAATTATTCCTTTATACTTAGATTGTCGGCCACCTCATTGGCCTTTCTTGATGATAATGATTTCTTGTAACCCATGTTTTCTGGGTACATTCCAACTCAAGTTTTTTTTTTTTCCTACCTCATTCCCATCACTGTTGGGTTAAAGCATTCTCCCTTAAGCTCTGCTGAAGGAGAAAATATAACTATCAGTCATTTCCATAAGTCATTGCTTCCACCTACCCGTGGGAACTTTATCACGTTTATTCCCAATCCTACTTAGGATACTTCTTTTCTTAGTTCTTTCTTTATCTTAGGATAATCTCAACCTTTATAGGTGCAACCCATACTTCCTCAGGGTTTCATACATGCCTCATCTGGCATTATTGTTACGATGTCATACATTCCTTACCAAACTTCCATTTCTGAAGTTCGGAATATTACCTTTTTCCTTGTGAGGTTTCATAGGCCATCCTTATCATTCCTCCGGTATTTTCTGGGTACCGGGTATATCAAAATGTCATTGATCAATACTCTAATAATTCTATCTATGTTCTTTCCAGAACTCTTTTTAATAATCCTTACCGGTCATTGTTGCCTTAGCAAGTCCAGCTCATATCATCTGAAGTCATAATGTCGTTATTAGGGTTAATGCCACCCCTTGTGCATTCCCCAGGGGTTGTCTTAATTTATGGATATCCTATCCTTAATTCAACTGCCAAGGGATTCTTGCATCTTATAATTGGCAATCAGATCATGTATCCTTAATAAAGGTCTCTTTTCAATCATTCTCATTTGATAATCGATCGGTGGTTTAATGCCACCCTCTTCTTTCAGATAGTTGTCAGCCTATTTGGCCTTCCAAAAATGCAACGTATGCCTATCTCTTCTCTTACCGAACTTGTTAATGGTAGCAAGGATGTTCTGGAAGATATTGGTCGAGTTCAACGTGAATCTCTTAGTGCTTATCGTTCTTCGCAAAGGTACTTGCCTCAGACAAAATTCCTACAGCATACTGTTCAATGTCTGACCTTTTCTATACCCTCTTCATATACCTTCATTGTTTACTTTCCTCCGTCATAATATATTCATGGTATTCATGATACCCTAACATCATACATCTCAAGTCACTATACTTCCATTTTACTCGAAATCTTGGACAACCATATACACATGAGTCACTTCAGTACGGGTGCCCCCATCCCAAAAAGGTCTAGTGAATTCCCAATCAAAACATGGGTTGTTCAGCAGAAGATTCCTACGATCTCATTAATGTTTCCTTTATATCAGAAGCCCTTGCAGTCGGTGCTTTCTTAGAAGCAACCCTGCTTTGTCCTTTCATTGCTGGTCTAGTCACTCGATAATCCTTTGTGACTTGGCCTCAACTGGCCACACTAAAATAAAAAAAATATGATTTTAGGGGTTGGCTAATAGCATTACTTTTCTAGCAATTGCTGGCATAGTGCCTTCTTCTTTGATACCTTTCTACCTTTCCAAAACTTTACTCCATATAAGTCTTAATCGACTACTCGGCACCGTCTCCGGTCACCTTTCCTCCACTTTTATATTTTCAACTATTCTTATCAATCCCGCGTGCCACGCAAGCTTACCATTCCTGGCATAACAGCCTTTTCACTTAAGTCAATCCCGGAGTTTCTCCGTCCGGCTAGTTTCTTACTTACATTTCCTATTTTCGTCCAATCTCACTTCATCATTTTAATACTACCATCGATTGTAATGCTCAGGATCCGTTTACTAACCCATTTTACAGCATCCTTAGCAAAATCACAGGGTTTGCTCCAGTTTCTACTCTCTTCTATGACATTCTCTGATAATCAGAAAGACAAGGTTTGCCAAAATTCACCGAATTCCTTTCCAGACTCAGGGAAATTTTGATCAATCTACCCACCTACTGGTAACATTAAGGAGACCAGTTTCGAAACTTGAAGAATAGTTCTATGAACCTCCAAGCAGGTGGAATCATAAGCAGTCATAGTTAACGAAATAATCATCATCAGATTGGAAGTTTACCCACTGGAGAGGAATCAATTATATCCATCCCTTAGAAGGGAATCAACCGTTTCAAACTGAAACCTGTCACAATATCCTGATACCTATACGTCCTGATATTCAATACTACCAAATGTCGGTCTTCCTAACCCTTTATGCGAAGCGTCGTTGGAAGCACAAAGTCTTTTTTTTTTTCCATTAAGCAATGCCAGCTCTTGGTCATTACCAATTTCACCTTTTAGCTCAAGGAAGATTTTCTCACATTTTTCTCTTTAACTGCTGATCGTATTACTTGATCTATTATAATTCCTCATCGGAATAAACTTAAGGTACTACTATAATCCATTCAAAGAGAAGAAGGAATTTAATATTCCTCTAAATCACATGCATCTAACGTTTTTGGTTCATCATTTAACTGAGTTGAATTAACTCTATACTCAGTCTCTGGCAGTAGTCTCATTACGAGTTCATCTTGACTCACTGGTCTTATCTTCCGGTAGGTTCTGAGATCATTGTCTTGCTTACTACTTCCTTATATAATTTTACCCAATCATGCTGTCACTTCCCAATGTCTTTACTTTCTACTGATTCATTCATGAACATTTCCCTGAATAAAACCACCTCATTAACCTCACTTTGGTTTTGTAAATTATAACCTATGACATCTGCCTTCTCGTGGCAAATTATTACTGACAGTATTCATACTGATTCACTTATCAAATGATATGGCACTTACTGCCTCATTCTCAACTATTCCTAGGGACTCTGCTCCTCATCCTATATCGCGGTCTTTGATAATCATACATCCCTCTAGCTCTTTCTTTGTTAAGATTAAAATCTCTAAGGATTCTCATCTATTTCCGTATAAGATCTCAAGTAATTCTTCCAATCCTTCTTTCTTGCTGGTACTACATCTGGTAGTCCGGCTATGAATTCAACATGCATCTTCAGATCTCTTAATAATATCTCGGTTCTTTATACTCACTTTTCTGAGCACCATATCTTAATCATCACAGTCATTCTGGCTGCGACCCTCATTACCCAAGGGTAAGCTCCTTATCCTAACAGGATTTTCCTTATCTGCTGGAACCTCTTCCGGGTCTCCAGTAGGGTACTCCATCGAATTACCCGCAGATCTTCAGCATATAAAACATCATCGCGCTGTTGCTCGTATGCCTCAAGGTCAGTCGCCTTACTCGTCGATACGATATCGAGCTAAGTTACTATCATTATACTTACGAGTTCCCATAAGGGTTTTATATGTCATCACTACATTAAGTAGTCCGACTATGAACTTGGCAAGAGTTCTTATTATCTTATTGAATTTATTGTTTTAACGTCACCTCATCTCTGGGGTTTATAACGTACGCTCTGATACCACTTCTGTAACACCCCCAGATCCGGGGTCCGGGATCCGGTGGTTACGGTTTCCAATTCTGTCCACAACAATTGAACTTTCCTTAACATAAAATAAATTACGTCTCTATAACCCAACACAACAATATAAAACACACCCGTTATAGTCCCAGAGATGAAATCAGAGTAACAATCAAAGTTTTATTAATCACATTATGAGTTCTTACAATCCAAAAGAATTACAATATAAATACATACTCTTTGCCATCCATTTACATAAGTCATATTAGACCATATTCTTGGTACCGAAAGAATAAATATACTCTACCAATAGTTTCTTCTTCAGCTCTGGTAGTCTCATCGTCCTCGCCCGCGTCGAGTGCGCCTTGTGCGAGTCATCTGGTCTAGCTGTTGTTGTGATATAATAATAAAGCAAGGGTGAGCAATAGCCCACCAACAATAATATATAACTGAACGATAATACAGAACAGTTCAAAAGTATTTTTCAAACCATATGCCATGCATTTACGGAAATGATGCCAGTATAATATGAACGACGAAGTTACAAGGTAACTTAAAGTATTTGTTTGTAGAAATATCTGCTACATCAAAAGTAAGCGAGATATTCTCATTGTTATTAAGAAGAGGAACTTGCATGAAAAGGTTGCAATTCCAGTTACGAACATTTTTCCAGCTCTGCCAACAGTAATCATGTTGCAGGAAATAAATAAGTTTGGATGATGAACCAATGATGGAGTATTCACCGCGCCCGCTGTTCCAATCTTGATGATCAGTCGAGATCGTACAGCTCAAATTTAGATTTACTACCGGTAGAAGGAAGAACTGACGGCTTTACTTGTATACCGCCTTACTAGCTCTCCCCGGCCAACGGTTGGGCCAAAGGGGATGGACCGGCGCTACTCGGCCTCTTACACGACTCCTAGTTCAAATAGAATTCATGATTCTGAATGTAACGTTCGTCCCCCTTTCCCCAAGTATAATACTTGTTTATAAGACTCCACAAAGTAGTCGTATCTAGTTGGAAAGGAAAATTTACCAATAACTCCCAAGCTATTACTTGGTAATGGATATCAACTTGTTCCAGTAATCTTACCCCTCGAAAGATGAGAAGGTAAGCAACGACTTAATAAGTCAACAGCACCCGAGTTGCGAGTGAAGGGAATACTTTATGACCGGGAAGTCGACAAGATAAATAACATTTTCCAAGTAAGGTTCCCTTATTATTAAGGAGATAGACTCAAATAAGAATGATGTCTGAGAACCTTTCTTGATATAAGATTAATAATAATATGACTCCGATATATTTTCTGTAATAATCGAAGAAGATAAACCTTATCGAGGTTATTCTAAGCATGGAATAAATATTCAGAGAATATTTATTGAATTAAAATATTTTACAGATAATTTAGGAATATGAAAGAATATCTTTAATCAGAGTATTTCCCAAATAATTCTTGAAGAAATATCGAGAGAATATTTATTGCACAATTAAATAATCAAATGAATATTCAAAATAATATTCATTACTTAATAAGTCCTGAAAGGAATATTTAAAATATTTAAAATAATATTCGATGATTAAATAGAACCCTGGATGAATATTCAAAATGATATTCATAATTAATTAGGAATTTAAATGAATATTGATAAATAATATTCATTTAATGAATAATATTCTAAATGAATATCCAGTAATATTCATTTAGTAATCCAAGCTTTAAAGGAATATTCGATATAATATTCGATAAATAAATCAAGCTTCAGATGAATATTGAAGATAATATTCATCAAGTACTTAATATCTTAAATGAATATTCAAAAGTAATATTTATTTAATAAAATAATATTCTAAAAGAATATCCAAATAATATTCATTTAGTAGTCTCATCTTTAGAAGAATATTCGAAATAATAATCGATAATCAATTCGACTCTGAATGAATATTGACAAATATTATTCGTCAAATGATTACGTTCAAATAATTATTTGAAGTAAGGATCATTAAATAAATAATCCCGAACGAATATTCAAATAATATTCGTTGCCTGAATAATGGAAAATATTTACTTAAATATTTTCCTTCGAGGTAATCTCGATATATCAAGAAATATTGACTCCCGGTCTATAATGATGAATAAGATGTATACGCCCTTCTATGAGGGTCTTACAATAATCCGGCTTATAACTGATACGATAGCTATCTAATTTATAAGCCAATAACAATCAAGGAACAAGCATAGTGATATAATTTTGAAAGCAGGCATGCATGCTATGGCATATGTATATCAGAAAACATATATATATTTATTCAATCACAACAACAGCCTAAAGAAGGGAATTGAAACTTGCCTGGTTGTCGAGTACGGTAAGGGGTAGTGGTAGCGGGTCCCGGTTCAGCTTGGTGATCTATAAATAGCCAAGGCATTCGGGATTAATCACTTAACATATTAAAAGTTAAGTTATATTTAAATCGAAACACGTTCTCGAGTTATCTCGTTATACCCCTTTTAGTGGATTACTTATTATCACTGATCCGACCTGACATTCGTTCGTTAATTCGACATGTCACTGCACTTATACTTGGAACATACTTAAGTCATATGAGTTCTAAGGTTGATCGTTACGAACCAATATTATACTCCGAGTTTTATCGCCCGTTTTCTAAGTGTTTTACCGAAGTTATAAAAGAGTCGTCTTTTAGGGGTTCGTTCGCGTTTAACCTTGACTCGAACATTTTTAATAAATCGAAAAATGCTCTTTTTGACATACGGTTTTCTTTCACACCTTCCTTTTTACCCCTAATATTTATTTACCTAGATTCGCCATGACGTTACATAGCTTACGAGGGTTCAATTTCGGTTACGAACTTTCATTTACGGATTCGAACTACTTTTAGTAATTTGGTCATAAATCCTAAACCGTAAGTCCGTTTCACGTGATCTTTATATCAAAACGAAGCTTAGAACATTACCTATCCTATCATGGCAGATAAGGTCTCTGGACAGTAGGGGTTCGACATGGAAAATGGCATACAAAACATGGTATTGTAAAATCGGGCATTATAACGGCTGTAAATCGAATATCTACCAATTTCGGATCTTCCCATAAACATAGTATCCAACCCAAACAACATATACATGACTTCTATACATGAACTGAGGCCAAGCAATGCCTTTCCGTTCATCTAGCTATTTACATCATTAATCCAAAATCCATACATAATCATGCTTATAATCTTAACATAACCATAACTAAGTTATAACTATCATAAACATGCTTAAATCTCAAACAAGGGTTAGGGTTTCAAGAGCTTTATACCTTCCTTAGATAGTGATATAGCCTTACTAAGCCTTGTATGGTCCTTAGGAGTGATTATGCTTGCTAGATCAACCAAGAAAAATCAAGAAAACAAAGTTAGTACATGATGAACACTATTCACCCTCCTCTTGTTTGATTTTTTTTGAAAATGGAAAAGGATGAGTTTGAAGCTAAGATTTTGAGGAGATAAGTTTTATGAAATATAAGTCTCACCTTAAAAATTTCAAGAACAAACAATGGTGGGAAGGTGGAGTTTGGATTTGGAATTTAAGGGTAAGGCCGAATGGTTTTGAAATGGGGGGGGGAGAGAGTTGCTTGGTTCTTTTGATTTTTTTTTGTGTTTTAATCTCATCCACTCTCATCCACTTACAACATAATATCTTGCAAAAGTCCCTTTATTAAAGTGATGAGGTGTTGGATGATGAAATGGCAAGACATGTGTTGGTTTTATGGTGGTTAGAGCTTAACTAGGTAGTTACTTGCTAAGTACTTAGTTCTTCCTCTAAGGTGCTAGTTCCTTGCCTCTAGTTTAGTTACTAGATATTTATACTAGTAGCTTGCACAAGACTCTTGCTTCCTCTGCTTGTTTCTGTGTCCGGTTATTACCCGTTTCGATTGATCGTTCGTGAGAATATTTCACGGATTTCTAATCAGGGTTTACCGGGAATCCTCTTTAATATTAATACTTTCATTCTCCATCTTTCATTCTAACTTTCCAATTTATATTCCTTAAATCCATTCGTTAAATACTTAAGGCTATCAGTGTCCAGGGAACTCTCGGAGAAAATAAAAGTGCGGTTTTTCAGAATCCGACAGCTTTTACATACACTTATTTTCCCCCTGGATCACTAATACGAACTCGGAAATCCGTTCCGAATACTTCTATATAGTGTCGTCTCATATTATTATATACTCCCACCAAAACACTATTCATTCTGTATTTTTTACTTGTTCTCTTAGGGTTGTATAATTGTCCGTATTCTCTTTCGATCGTTCCTTAACCTTTTTACGGAACTATTGGATTAATCGTTATCGATCTGGATGACATGAGATTATTCTCTTGCTTGAAGTTGCCATATCTTAATCCCTTAGAAGATAGATTATTCTTACCTATGTTGTCACCCTTTAGCATTCTTCAAGACATAAACATAATAAGGTCGAATTCCATTCATTCTTTCCAAATATCAATAATTACATTGTAGCCATAACCACTCCTCAGTGGTTTCCTACCTTCATTCTTAAATCAAATATAATAACATCCCAAAATATCAAATCCTCAAAGGTAATATCTCAATTCTTGGATTATAATAATATTTAATCCACTGTCCGGTCAAATATTATACCGAAAAGAATTTGGAATTTCTGAATTCCGATCGTCTCTGCATTCACTTATTTCCTCCGCGTATTACTAATATGACTTCGAAACATCCATACCACGTCCCGTACATAGGGTGGAGTGAAAAGTTTTCCAACTTACCAAATCACTATTCATCCACCAAATTACTATGCACGTACAGGAAACACTATGCATGTACGGGAAATACTATGCACGTATGGGAAACACTATGCACGTACTCATTTCCCTTCAAGGATCCATTAGCTCCTTCCTGGATGGTAGATTATTCTTATCTAGGTCCTCAACCATCGAATTACTCTATTCTGACAATATACCAATGCATCAGGATCATTGTCCAAAGCAATATCCATTCATTACAATCATTGTTCTTTGAAACCACCATTCATTAGAGCTGGTGACCTTGTTGTCGGAATCATTGTTCCTCATTTTATCATTACTTAATAAAAAGTTTTAATTATATCCAAAATTTGGGGTTCTTACAGTTATCATTTGAGACTCCAATTTGACAACTTGTGCAGACAAAGCATCAATCTTCTTGTCCGTCTCTGCATCTTTCTTCAGCTTGGATCTAAGTTGCTGCATGGTAAGGGGAGGAAGGATGAGTTCCAAGTTCTTTGATTGAGCTTCTAGAGCATTTCCGATTACATCCTTGAATTCATCTTTATCCACCACCCTTTGATTGAGAAGACATTTGTGCAATTTGAGAGTAGCTAGAAAATTCTCTTGCACATGCTTCAAAGCTGGTTCAGCATCCTGTAAAGTAGCTATAATCTTCTCATACTGTACTACTAGCTCCTGGTGTGCATCCTTGGAGATATAAGTATTTGACATTAACCATTCTGGTTCATCTTCAGGTTGCTGTGAAGGTTCTTTATCTTCACCTTCATCTTCGAATTCAGACTCATACTGAAATTCATTAGCAGCATTTGGACGTAGCTTGGTAAGAGCATCTGTAGCCCTCTACATAGAGTCATTTGTGTGTACCAAGTTCAGCTGTTGCTCAGCCTCCATATTGCCCTGTTTAGCCCAAGAGTCAAGGTCTGGATCAGGGTGAGTAAAGGTTTCAGTTCCAAGAACAGTTCTAGTGACTTGTTCTAGAGGCATCATCAACCTCCATTGACTCGCTTGCAATGGCTCCATCCACCCTTATGTCTCCTGTACCTGCTTTTCTCTCATTTTCTCTCTCTTTTTGCATCAGGGGATCCCCCTGGCTCACACCTCTCACACCCTCACCTTCACCTACTAAGGTGGTACTCTCATGCTCTCCTTTTGCCTGGCAGGAAGAAATTGCCAGCCCCTTACTCACATCCTCTCCTTTTGCCTGCTCACAAAGCAGCCTCTCGCTCTCAGTGATTACACTCCCTTCCCTCATTCCTAGAAGTGTTTGAACTACTAATGTTACTTCTGCTGTTGTTACAGTAGACTCAGTTGAAGGAGTAAACTGTCTTATTGTAGATATAGTAGCAGGAAGAACATTGATAAAAGGATGTTGAATATCCACTGATACTGTAGTTGAAGCTACCAATGGATAACTGCTATTAGGCATATCCATCGGTGGATAAACACTTGTCAACGGATGAGAAATATCCGTTGATGAAGTAGAAGAGATAGCCGTAGATAGAGAGACTATGGTTGAATCTGTGCAGATTGATTTTAAAGTAGGCGGCACAGTTTCAGCCACATTTTCAGGAAGAATATGCTGTTGGTCCAACAAGTCATCTAAAAGATGATGACCAGCAGGTTCTGAGTGGGGCTCCTCCCTTAGAAGTAAAGAGGGAGAATTTACTTGTGATGTGGAAAACATATCCACATCCAGAGATAGAGATGGTGAATTTGGATTATGTGGTGTGCTTCTAGAAAGAGATTGGGGCTGTGACTCCACATTTATTGGAGCCACATCAAGCTGAATTTGAGAAGGTTTAATCGTTGAAGATTGAACTGTGTGTGTACCCTGTGCACCCAAAGTAACTTTAGGTTTCTTCTTTCTTACAAAGGTTTTGGTTGGTGAACTTTGGCTAGTGGTGTCCCTTACCCTCTTGTGCAATGTTCCAGGTTGGGAACTCTTTTCAACAACAACACCCTATTGGGAGGATGCTGTCAGGGATGTGTTTAATTCCTTTTCAACATTAACAGCCTTTTGTGAGACTGCAATGTGGCTAGGTTGGGACTCACTCACCTCTCTAACCTTATCGTTAGGGTTTCTTTGATGTTCAACCTGTCCCTCACCACTCACTACCACCTGTTCACTCCCCTCAGAAGTTATGGTAGATTTTACAACAAGCGCCTTTTGGGAAACACCTGAGGCTGGTTTCTTTCATTTGGATTTAGATTTAGGTTTGTTTGCTTGAGTAGAAGACTGTTGGTTACTTGCTTCAGCCTCCATAGCAACACTCAAAGGCAAAGAAACTTGAGATTGAGTGGGGAAATCAGGGTTAGAAATCGTTACCTCAATAAATGTAATTGATCAGCTTGTTGGTTGATAAATATCCTCTTGAGTGCATTAAGTCAAAAACAAATAAACTTGTTATTGAAATCATGTGATGTTCATTAATGTGTCGAACCCTTTTTCTTGAGACTGCTAAATCATGATCATAATTGAGAATGTCATGTTAAATATTTTTAATTAAGCAATTAGCGGATTTTAATCAAGTAAATGAGCACACATAGTAATAACACATATGAGAAATTAGCAAATAATGAACTTGAAGAAGGAAATCAAACAACTTTCATTAAAACACGTACGATTAACATGAAAAACAGATAGTTCAATCAACATTACATAGACTTGATCTGAGACAAAACAAAAACAGAGTAAGCAGAAGCCCTAATTATCCTAAGAACTAGGAGGGTCTTCTGGGTTTCCCTTCTTCTTGGCAGCAGCAGCACGGCGAGAGAAGATCCTCAACATTGTGACAGCAAGGCCGATGATCCTCTCTTGCTCCTCTAGCGCTCGAAGCCGCTCCTGCTCTCTTTACTCAGCTTCTCTAGCCCTTGCTTCAGCTTCCAGTTCTTCCTCAATGACCAGATTCATGAGCAAGAAGCTCCATTCCACCTCCTGCTCGTAGGTGAGTTTCTTGAGGACGTCTTCAGGGACTCGATCAGCAGGATAACTGACACCATCGACTACCATGGAGGACGATCGATAGTCGAAGAGAATCTCATCTACGTATCGAAAGTGCATAAAGAAGTCCATAGAAGGAAATGAAGAGGAATTTGAAGAGATGGAGGTTTTAGGAAGAGAAAGAAAGAGATAGAGTGAGAAAGGGTTGAAACTGGCTACTGGATAAATAGATGGTGTTGAGAATATGTAAGGACGAAGACACACACCTATAGATACCAGTTTAAATTGCATGCAAGCCTAGACTAGACA
The DNA here is from genome assembly GCA_036435485.1 of Saposhnikovia divaricata. Lineage (NCBI taxonomy): Eukaryota > Viridiplantae > Streptophyta > Magnoliopsida > Apiales > Apiaceae > Saposhnikovia > Saposhnikovia divaricata. The sequence goes on from CM071600.1 coordinate 132,697,855, forward strand.
AGTATTCTCTCTCTTAGATTCCCTAGAAAGTGCCATGATTAATCCTATTAAAATAGGTTAATAGAAATACGCAAGAATAATATGACAATTCCTAAGAAATCAATTAGCACATTTAGTACATAAGCATGCAAGCACAAAAACCAAGAAAAGTATTCGTTCATGAATTGGTAAATAAGATTTGACACCACAGTCAAGACCGAAAAAAAATTACCCAGTGGATAAAAGAGTAAATTCTCGAGAAGCGAGTTTCCCGTTGATATGTATTATTGAACTAATACATCCAAAAAGAAACTTATTATCCACCGAGGTAAGTAAAAATAAAAATAAAACCCAGAAATATTTGAACATCAACGGATAAGAAGCATATATCCATTGACAGGCAAATTCTAACTTAGACAGAATTTTGTGCCTTTTCTTAAGAAAGAAAATTCAGCATATTTCTGGTTGCTCAACAACATGCAGATAACTTAAAATAGATTAGGAGAAATTCAGCATACCTAGCTCACTTACCAACCCTGTGAATGTAGATTCATTAAGTGGCTTGGCAAAGATATCTGCGAGTTGTATTTCACTCAGAACAAAATGAAGTTCCACAGTTCATTCCATCACTTGTTCTCTGATGAAATGATATCTTATGTCTATATGCTTGGTCCTGGAGTGTTGCACTGGATTCTCAGATATTGCAGTTGCACTAGTGTTGTCACAAAAGATTGGAATCTTTTCAACCCTTAGACCATAATCAAGTAGTTGATTTTTCATCCATAAGATCTGTGCACAACAACTTCCAGCAGCAATGTACTCAGCTTCTGCAGTAGAAGTGGAAACTGAATTCTGCTTCTTACTAAACCATGATACCAGCTTATTCCCCAAGAATTGACAGGTGTCTATAGTACTTTTCCTATCAATTTTTCAACCTGCATAATCTGCATCTGAATAGCAAATTAGTTCAAAACTAGAATCTTTAGGGTACCAAATGCCAAGGTTTAGTGTTCCCTTGAGATACCTGAAAATCCTCTTAGTAGCTATGTTAGTCACAGAGGCATGCCTGTATACATCTAATAACAAGCCTAATTGTCTGTAATGCTTTGCATTACCTACATGACCTCTTAACTGAGGAAACTTCTAGTTGTAGAGGTTCTACTTGTTGTAGTACTTATAACAGGCATCAAATTCTACCTGTGTAACTGTAATTAAAGTTAGAGAATAATGCTTGAAAGAAGTTCCAAGGATCATGCCTCAAGCTTGAAGTCCAAGACTGTCAAAATAAACACAGTTGGAATGTGGAGAATGAAGATTTGCCTAAGTACCAATTCGAGAAGTATGTTTGTTATATTCGAGAAGTCTAGCATTCGAGAAGTCAGGAATTCGATATCTCAAAAGACACTGTTCGATATCTCTGGAGGTCAACTAGTCAAAGCCTCATTCAAGAACTCAGAGATTTGACATGTCTAATACTATATTCGAGAACTCAAGAATTCAACAAGTCAAAGCATCATTCGAGTTCTCTAAGAGTCAACAAGTCAAAGCTACATTCGATATCTCAAGGACTAAAAAAGCTATTCGATATCTCAGGGATTCGATAAGTAAAATGCTCTATTCGATATCTCAAGGATTCCTGGAGAAAAGACTTATTCGAGAAGTGATTCGATATGTCAACTCAACAATATTCGAGAACTCAGAGTTATGGATTAAGCCAATTCTAGTTCTCGAATCACAAACAGAGTTACTTCTCGAATACAATCTTGGAGACAAAATACTGAAGAATTGTACAAGTCAGAAACCTGCAACAAGCCAAGATGCCTTATGGACCACATAATGTAAAGCACGTTGGAAAGCCTACAAAGAAGCATGGAGACATAGTACAATAGACAAAGAGCTAAAGAGATGGATCTGAACAGAGTTCTAAAAAGTCAAATCTGTAGCAGTTTGGATGTTTACTCAAATAGGATAGACACATTAGAAATCAAATTTGTTTGCTACCTTATTTGTTGTAAGCAAGTTGTTCACGTGATAAAAGTGAACAACCCTACTTCTTTAGCAAGTATCAAACAGAGTGATCTATAGTTTTTACAAGTAATATCTCTCTGAGAAAGAAGCTGAGAATACTAACATTTGTATTCACAGATTGTAGCAAATCTTTATCTAATACAATATTAGATTAAAGTGATATCGTGTTCTTGTGTTTATATTCCGCACTTACATAATCTGTTAAACACAAACACACACTCTGTTACACAACCAGATTCAAACCCTTAAAACAACCTTCACCTAAAACACTTATCAGTAGAAAAGTTTGAGAATCCATTCACCCCCCCCTTTGTATTCTCTTGTGTGTTCAATACTCAACAAGCTACTAAATGAAATTCCCTAGGATCAGCTTGGAATCTAGCATATAAACAGGTAGAAAACATAATATCAGGTCTACTTGCTGTTAAATACAAAAGTGAGCCAACCATGCCTCTATAACTTGAAATGTCCACTTTCTTCTCCTTAGTATTCAACTAAAGTTTAGTGGCAGTGGCCATGGGTGTTTTTGCAGAAGTACAATCTAATAAATTAAATCTTTTCAAAAGATCATAAACATACTTAGATTGGCTCAGAAAAATACCATCACTAACTTGCTTTACTTGTAGGCCAAGAAAGTAAGTTAGTTCACCCATCATGCTCATTTCATATTTACTTTGCATAAGTTTGGCAAACCTTTTGCAAAGCTTCTCATTAGTAGAACCAAATATTAAATCATCTACATAAATTTGAACAAGTGTTAGGTCCCGAAGTATCATAGAAGGGGGGGTTGAATACGATACTACCAACATATTTCAATTTTCAAGATTTTTGCGGATAACAATTTTTCGGATCTTGAAATCAAAAATAACGAAACACAATTTCAGGAATATATCTTTATTGATAATAAACCTGAAGGGGTGTTACAACTTCTAATCCAATGGATTAGCTTCAAAACCAGAACACTCCTAAGGATAGTTTAGGCACGAGGACCTTCTATCCGACACTTCTTGAAGGCGGGCTAAGCCGGCTTTCCTACTAGATGGACTGTCTAGCAGCTTACACAGAGAAGATATAAGAGAGAGAAGAGAGAGTTGGGTGTTGAGGTGTGTTTTGAAATGAAATACAATAGGCCTATTTATAGATTTTAGAATGTTACTATTCGTCCAAAATACGTAACTGATGACGTTTGTGTTTTTTTTTCTGCTGCCTGTCAGTTTCATTTCTTCAATTCCTGCCAAACTTCTTTTGACTACAAAATTCAATAAAAAGCTTTCTGACAAAAACTTTGAATTTTATATGTTAGACCGAATACACAAATAATAATCAACTTTGTATGAGAGATTAACAAGTAAAAGCGTTTATGCACTTAAAAAACTTCTGGTATTTCAAACCCTCTTCGTGATGTAAAATATCACAAAGAGCTGCTAGGTTACAATAATGATAATTCGTTATCGATACCCTTCTAGGGTTAACCTATCTGTATTTATATAACATACAGCTACGATACAATCTCTAATTGATATTCCTAATAATCAGCTATACAATGATATCAATTACAGATTGTCACACGTCTCCTATGTCAACTCGATCTCTTTGATAGCTATCCAATCTTCAAAGATATCGCTTCCATAATTAATCTTTAAACACTGTTGAACAGTAGACGCGCTTCCTCCAGACAGAGTTTAACAAACTCTGTCAAGCTTCCATCTGTCAGAGTTTACACAAACTCTGACTGCTTCCAGCTAAACTCTGATAACTCCCTGTAACACTTAAACACTGATCAAAACACATCAATTATATTTAACAATCTCCCCCAACTTGTTCATTATCAAAAATGTACAAGTTAATGACAATAATTGATGATGTCAAAACAAACGATAAATACAGTGTTTATACAGATTCATAGTTTAAACTTAAAGACTATAGAGAATAAGAAAATTCTTACAGAACTTTAATCTCTAATCATTTCAAGATCTGGCATGGTTCTGAGATAATCAATCAGCAATCTTCTTTCTGCATTTTCAAGTTCAGTCATCATTGCTTCTTTGATTTCTCTGAGTTGAGGATCACTTTCATCTGTTTGATAAATAGCAGCCCTAAGATCATAAATCTTGTTTCTTCTCATTTCATTACCCAGTCTGATAAATCTGTCTTTTTCTGCCTGAGTATTGAAGTCAAGTACTGTGATTCCCAAATCAGTTTTTAATTTTGCAGTACCTTTCTTCATTTCAATGGGATTGCCTTGATAATCCCTGTACTTAGGAATGTATCTGCTGTTATATTTCTGTCCTCTAATAGCCAGATTCTGAGTCATCTTCTGTACCACTTGTTATGCAATCAAAGAAGAAATTCCATTCCTTTCTTAGATTTGGTCGCTTTATGCTGCCAAGCTTGTCAAGAGATTCCATGTAACCTATCTCTTGTAGCATATCTCTCAGATAACTTTCATTAACCAGAGCATAAGAAGTATGTGTGTCAAAACCCATCGTATCTCGTACAGTCTGTGGAGTAATCACATGGTCTTGGTCGTCATAGGTGAAGATAATGGTAGGAGTTCCACTTTCTCATCCATCCACATAAACTGAGTTCTGCCAGAATGAAGCAATTTGAGACGCAGAAAGAGTAGCAGGTCCAGTCAGAGCTTGTCCAATCTCTGAATCCCTCAAAAAGTTCTGCATGAGATGAAACGAATCTGGAACGCGTTCATGATAGAGTGGAGCTTCATAGTTATTAGGAACAAACCGTAAGCCAAGAGCAGTGAATGCTTTAGATGCCATTGAGTTAAGAATTCCCAAGAATTTCCAAACGATATGAATGTAGAAAAGGTGTTTGCGTGAGTGCCCAAGAGAAAAATAAGAAAACTGTGAGAGTAAGAATAAGGCAAACTCGTTTGGACACAAAAGTGATTAAATTAATAAAAACTCAATCTCTTATGTAACAAACACTCAAACAGTTCCTTGATTAATGTGTAGTGGGACACGATAATAGGTAAGTGGGACACATTAAAGGCGAGTGGGTCATGTGCGCCTATTTTTAAAAAGAGTATATTAAAATTAAAACATTAAAATATTTGATTTTAACAAAAATCAAATAATACTCTGTTAAAAATATCTGGACCCAAGTAAAATCAGAATTTGAAACGTTTACCTGTTGCCTTTAATAACCAGAATACGAAGCGATTAAGGACTTCGTTCTTACCCATCTCTATTTAAGGCCTAGAGACTTGATCAGATTAATTCATTAAACCTTTAACCTTTCAGTCTCCCCTGTAAAATCACAAACCTTTCAAACCAAATACTCTTGAAAAATAATGGCTAACCTTACCATCAAAGAGAAAAACCTTCATCTTGTCGAAAACAGAGACATCTTCAGCTATACTCGTGAAGAGTTTGAAGCATTTGAGTGGGAAAGGCAGCTTGAGACGCTGTGGCTGCAAATGGATGCTGGTCTGGAAGAGCTCGAGAGAGAGAGAAACCTGCAAGGGTGATCGACATCGATGCTGCCCTCCAAGCAACATTGGCATGGCTCTCCTCGAAGGCATCCTCATCCACCACCACCAACCATTGTTAATGAATATGTCAGCAAAAATAACCTTATCCCTTCAACTTCCACCCAAATAAAGTGGCAAAGATGGGATCTGGGAGTTTTTGCTAACAATGGAGTGGTGTGGACGGACCTTTTTACTTTCCTGTTGAATAGATTAGCAGATAGAGAGAACAAAAATATGTAATATTTGCTTGTAATCTCTTTCTTATTATCAATGAAAATTTTGCTTTTCTAATCATATTCATTGTGTTCTGCAACTGTTATTTGAGTTATATGAACTGTTCTTCAAGAAAATGCATCAAGAAAAGAATATGAAAACTAATTAAAGCAATCATATAAAGAACACATTCATCAACTATCCACTGATTAACAGTTGTCAAAAACCCTACTTACTCCAAGACTTTCAAATTGTCCAAGTGAAAATTTACCTTAGAGTACAAATCACGAATCAACAGCGTTTGTCAATTCTCCAACTTTATCATCGAAACCCTTTCATAAATTGCACAGTTTGTGAATATGTGTGTGTGTGAAGCAGAGTTTACTAAGTCAATCTTTAGAGCATCTAATTTTTCATAACATCCATAAAGTAAATCAATAAACACTGGATGCACAAACTGTCATAGTAAACACTGACTGTATGATGAAAGCTAAACTCTGAAGTATTCGAACTTTATACAGTAATTTTTATTTTATACCCTCTTTATATACACATTTTTTTCTTTTCTTTTTTTTTTTTTTTTTGTTTTTTTCATTCCAGTAATCAGAGGTTGGAACCAGTCACCAAAAATTCAAAAATTTTAGCCCTTATCATTTTGATAAGTTCCTGGGTCATCCTAGTATTTAACTAGTCACCAAAAATCAGAGAATTTTAGCACATATTATATACCAATAGGTTCCTGGGTCATCAAAGTATCCAACATAATCTCAAAGGAGTATAACAACCTATATACACTTTCTTTGGGGTATTGCAGTAAACATTTTATTTTATCAGAGTATAACTAACAGAGTTTAGAGTTCATCAACATCAGTAGTTCTTCATGAAAGGTAATGCACACAGTATTTATAGACTCAGAGTTTAGGACAAAATAAACTAAGAGATGCTATAAATATGAGCCAGTATCATGCTGTGTTAACTTTCTGCACAATCTAAGATTAGATCTCAATAACTCAGAAAGATTCATGATTAATTGCTGAGAATCATGCTTCATACATATTTCTTCATTGGTGTTTTCATTCAGACAAAAATCAACTCAAAGTTCACAGAGTTTATCAAACTTATTAACATTGTATGACATATATACATTCGATATCTCAAAGACTCAATATGCTATTCGATATCTCAGGGATTCGATATGTCAAAATGCTCTATTCGATATCTCAAGGACTCAATATGCTATTCGATATCTCAGGGAGTCCCAGAGAAAAGAGCTATTCGAGAAGTGATTCGATATGTCAAGATAACACTATTCGAGAACTCAGAGTTATCGATCAAGTCAACTCCAGTTCTCGAATCACTCACTTAGTCACTTCTCGAATACATTCTTGAGGACAAAATATGACAGAGTTTAACAGAGTATGCATAACAGAGTTTAATCAACAGAGTTCACTTAGTATTTAACCAATAAGGAAATATGATTAATACATCACATAAGTAAAGTTTGAATCTAACCAACATTTCTAGTCAGAACCAGAGATCATTCCTAGTTCATTAACCAGCCTTGTAAATGTAACTTCACTCAATGGTTTAGTGAAGATATCTGCAAGCTGTTGTTCTGTAGAGACAAAATGTAGTTCAATATTTCCTTCTTCCACATGTTCTTTGATGAAGTGGTACCTTATGCTGATGTGCTTGGTCATTGAATGTTGTACTGGATTACCTGTCATAGCAATAGCACTTTGGTTATCACAGTAAATAGGTATATTACTGTACCTCAATCCATAATCCAGCAATTGATTCTTCATCCATAAGATCTGTGCACAACAGCTACCAGCTGCAATGTACTCTGCTTCAGCTGTAGATGTGGAGATTGATTTCTGTTTCTTGCTGTACCAGGAAACAAGTCTGTCACCAAGAAATTGACAACTTCCACTAGTGCTCTTTCTGTCTACCTTACAGCCTGCAAAGTCTACATCGGAATACCCAAGTAGCTTAAAATCTGATTCTCTGGGGTACCACAGACCTAATGATATGGTGCCCTTTAGATACTTGAAGATTCTTTTCACAGCTGTCAGATGTGGCTCTCTAGGATCTGCCTGAAACCTTGCACAAAGACAGGTTGCATACATGATGTCAGGCCTACTAGCTGTCAAGTATAGAAGAGATCCTATCATGCCCCTGAAGTTTGTCATATCCACTGAAACTCCTGTGTCTTTGTCCAGTTTAGTTGCTGTTGCCATGGGAGTTGATGCAGATGAACAGTCAAGCATACCAAATTTCTTGAGAAGATTTCTGGTGTATTTTTCTTGATTAATGAAAATTCCATCTTCTGTTTGTTTCACCTGTAGGCCTAGAAAGTAACTAAGCTCTCCCATCATGCTCATTTGATATCTGGACTGCATGAGCTTGGCAAACTTCTTACAGAGTTTATCATTAGTAGACCCAAAGATGATGTCATCAACATAAATTTGAACTAAAAGGAGGTCACTTCCTTGGTTGAAATAAAACAGAGTTTTGTCAATTGTACCTCTGTTGAATCCACTTTCTAGAAGAAACTGAGCAAGTGTCTCATACCATGCTCTTGGTGCCTGCTTAAGTCCATATAGTGCCTTATCTAGCCTGTAGATATAATCTGGATATTTGGGGTCCACAAATCCTGGTGGTTGTTCAACAAACACTTCTTCTTCAAGCTTTCCATTCAGAAAAGCACTTTTCACATCCATCTGGAACACTTTGAATTTCTTGTGAGAGGCATATGCTAGAAAAATTCTGATTGCCTCCAATCTTGCTACTGGAGCAAATGTTTCATCATAATCTATTCCTTCCTGCTGTGAATAACCTTTTGCTACCAGTCTAGCCTTGTTCCTTGTGATAACACCTTCACTGTCAGTCTTGTTTCTGAAAACCCATTTAGTACCAACAATAGATCTGTTCTTTGGCCTTGGTACAAGGGTCCAAACTTCATTTCTTTCAAATTCATTTAACTCTTCCTGCATTGATGTTATCCAGTCTGCATCTTGAAGAGCTTCTTCCACTTTCTTTGGTTCATTTTTAGACAAGAATGCATGAAATAGACATTCACTTGCAGTAGCACTTCTTGTCTTTACTTTTGCATCTGGATCACCAATTATCAAATCAGGTGTATGTGATTTAGTCCATTTCCTAGCAGAAGGCAAATGACTTCTATCATCATGTGATCCTCCCCCTTGATTCATGCTCTCCTGATTCTGTTGTGATCTATTTTCGTTTTCTGAGACTCCCCCTGAACTTGACTGTCCAGAGTTAGAATTTGAATTTTCAGAGTTTGAAGCATCAGAGTTTGATCCAGATTTTTCAGTTGACTCAGTATCAGTGTTTGAGTCTTCATCTTGATCATGCTCCCCCTCAACTGGTTCTCCTCTTTGTTGTGACTGAGAAGTTTCTCCAGAATTTACCAGTAGAGGTTCAAAGTTTGTTTCAACAGAGTCTGTCAGAATTGTTTCATCAGTGTTTCCTTCATCAGAGTTTAAAACTTCATTTTCAAAGTTCAGTTGATCATATTCGTCTTTGTCTTCAAGTCCAGTTATCTTCTTATCATCAAAAGAAACATGTATTGATTCCATGATCACTTTAGTTCTCAGATTGTAAACTCTGAATGCCTTTGTTGACAGTGGATAGCCAACAAAAATTCCTTCATCTGCCTTTAACTCAAACTTGGTCAACTGTTCTGGATGAGTCTTCAAAACGAAACATTTGCACCCGAAAATATGAAAGTATTTCAGGTTAGGCTTCTTTTTCTTCACCATCTCATATGGTGTCTTTCCATGCTTATTGATCAGTGTTGCATTTTGAGTAAAACAAGCAGTTTGAACAGCTTCTGCCCAGAAATAAGTTGGCAATTTTGCTTCATCAAGCATAGTTCTGGCAGCTTCAATTAATGTTCTATTTTTCCTCTCAACTACACCATTTTGTTGTGGTGTACCAGGTGCTGAAAATTCTTGTTTCACTCCATTGTCCTTGCAGAATTCTTCCATTGTTGCATTTCTGAACTCAGTTCCATTATCACTTCTAATGATTCTCACTTTGTTGCTTGATCCTTTGTCCAGAAGCTTCACATGCTCCATCAGAGTTGATGCAGTTTCATCCTTCTTTGCTAGAAAATACACCCAGGTGAATCTAGTGTATTCATCAACAATGACTAAAGCATATTTCTTCCTTGCAATAGACATAACATTTACTGGACCAAATAGATCAACATGAAGAAGATGATGAGGATCAGTGATAGAAGATTCTGTTTTGCTCTTGAAAGATGACTTCCTTTGTTTAGCCTTCTGACATGAATCACATAGGCCATCAACATTTAACAGGGTCTTTGGAAGTCCTCTTACAAGATCTTTTCTGATCAATTCATTGATGTTGTTCAAGTTCAAATGTGAGAGTTTCTTGTGCCACTTCCAACTCTCTTCACTAGACATTCTTGTAGACAGGCAAACAGCTTTTCCAACAGAGTCTATCAAAAGCTTGATTTCATAAATGTTGTTTTGCCTGTGACCAACTAGAACAACCTTTCCTGTAGATTTGCTGATAACTTCACAATATTCAGGTTGGAAATCTACATGATATCCCTTGTCACAGATTTGACTCACAGATAGCAGGTCATGCTTGAGTCCTGGGACATGAGCTACATTGTTGATGATGACATTTCCAAGATTGATATTGCCATATCCCAATGTTCTTCCTATATTGCCATCACCATAGGAAACTTTTGGGCCAGCCTTCTCCTCATATTCTGATAGCAGGGCTTTATTTCCAGTCATGTGTCCTGAACATCCACTGTCCACGACTAGGGTTGCCTCCCTGTTACCCTGCAATCACAAACAATTACTGAGGATTAGTTTTAAGGATCCAGACTTGCTTGGATCCTTTGGCATTCTTAACTTTGTTAGCTTTTGCAGCGGAATTAACATTATTAGAGTTTGAGCTAACAGTATCAGTGCTTGCACTTGCAGTATCAACTTTAACCCGTTTTAGATTGGGTTTCAGTTCATAGTAATTATGATAGATAGCATGATATTTTCTGCAAGTATAGATGGAATGCCAAGTGCTTCCACAGTGTGTGCATAGAGTCTGTGGCTTAGTTCTAGCAGAATCCTTCTTTACCTCAGACTTTGTAGGTAAAGAATTTATATTTTTATTTTTCTTGCAGAAATTTGCAAGATGCTTAGTACTACCACAGTTATGACATGTCTTTCTTGGAGCATAACTAGCAAGCATTGGTTTATTTCCTGAAGTGATGCCTACTTTTCCATTTCTGTTCTTGTTTGACACTTTCTTTTTCTCAACAGATTTTAACTCCTTCAGTTTATGTTTGAGTTGTTTATCTGTCATTGAACCAATATTAACCTGATTAACACTAGTTTTTACTGGTTTTCTTTTGACAGCTTCTTTTTCATTCTCAGACAAAAATTTACTGGTTCCATGAACAAATTTAGTTCTGACTTTAACTTGATTTTGAAATCTAAGTTCATCTTCCTCATTATAACCTAGACCAACAGTGTCTGTTTGAAAAATCTGTTGAGTGTCTTTTCCAGAATTAGTCCAAGTCCTAATTTTCTTATTTGCTTCCTCCAACTCAGATTCTAGTTGTTTATATTTCTGAAGCAAAATCTGTTCTTTGCAAACAGCATCATCTCTCTCTTTCTGAACTTGTTGCATGTTTTCAAGTTTCTCTTCAACAAGTTTATTTCTCTCTTTAAGTTCAGAATTTTCAGCTTTTATCCTCTCATTTTCTAAAGTCTGATCCCTATAACTTATATGCAATGACTTAAGAAAAATTCTTAATTGAGCAATGTCATCAATATTATAAGCATAGGTAGTTGGAGGTACCTGATTTTCAGAGGATTCTGATTCAGTAGTAGCCATGAGAGCATAGTTCACTTCTTCATCAGAATCTGAAGTATCTGCCCAATCTCTGCCTTTAGTGTAGAGTACCTTTCCAGTTTTACCCTTCTTGCACTCAGGAGCATAGTGACCCATCTCCTTACACTTGTAGCATTGAATTTCAGACTTATCCTTCTTCCCTTTAGAATCTCTCTTATCAGACTTCCTGTAGCTTTTCCTGTCTTCATTTGAATCCCTAGAAAACCTTTTTCCTTTCTTGAAATTCTTGAAGCCCATTTTCTTGAAAGTTTTCACCATCAGCACAGCCATTTTTCTCATTTCTTCTTCATCATCCTCAGAGTCAGATGATTCAGAAGAGTTTGAATCATAATCAGAGTTTGGTGAATCACTTTCTGAATGTATGACCAAAGCTTTTCCCTTCATTTTCCTTCTTGATGCCTCTTTCTTCTGAGGCTTCTCTTCAACATTAAGAGCAACTGACTTTCCTTTTCTACTTGATCTCCTGTTTCTCTGCTCCATTTCCAATTCATAAGTTTTGAGCAATCCATAAATTTCATCAATCTCTGTTTCAGCAAGATCATAGTTGTCTCTAATAGTGGTTGTTTTCACATCCCACTTTTCAGGTAGAGAAAGAAGAAACTTGAGATTCGAGTCTTCTAGATCATACTCTTTGTTGACCAATGACAGATCATTAATTAGTTTACAGAATCTATCAAATGTTTCTGTCATGGTCTCTTCAGGCTTAGCCTCAAAATGCTCATACTCTTGTGTGAGTATGTTTCTCCTATTCTTCTTAATAGCTGCAGTTCCTTGACACCTGACTTCAAGTGCATCCCATATCTCTTTTGCAGTGGTGCAGTTAATGACTTTGTTAGACATGACATTGTCTAAGGCACTATGTAGTAAATGCCTAACTTTTGCATCCTTAGCAATTGATGATAGATCTTCAGGAGTCATGTCCTTCTTTTCCTTTGGAACCATTTTTGCTGCTTCACCAGCAACTGCAACAGATAGCTTTGTAGGATTGTGAGGACCTTCATAAATCCTGTCAAGATATTCTGGATCTGTAGCCTCCAGAAACATAGTCATCTTGACCTTCCACGTAGCATACTCTAATGGCCTCAGAATAGGAACCCTGATTGGTTCATAACGACTCACAGTAGTAGGAGCCTTTTCAGAAACAGTAGGTGTTGGTGGAGGAATTTCTGACATGATTATTGTTGTGTTTGGATCTTAACCTGTAATAAAGTAACAGATTGGCTCTGATACCACTTGTTAGACCGAATACACAAATAATAATCAACTTTGTATGAGAGATTAACAAGTAAAAGCGTTTATGCACTTAAAAAACTTCTGGTATTTCAAACCCTCTTCGTGATGTAAAATATCACAAAGAGCTGCTAGGTTACAATAATGATAATTCGTTATCGATACCCTTCTAGGGTTAAACTATCTGTATTTATATAACATACAGCTACGATACAATCTCTAATTGATATTCCTAATAATCAGCTATACAATGATATCAATTACAGATTGTCACACGTCTCCTATGTCAACTCGATCTCTTTGATAGCTATCCAATCTTCAAAGATATCGCTTCCATAATTAATCTTTAAACACTGTTGAACAGTAGACGCGCTTCCTCCAGACAGAGTTTAACAAACTCTGTCAAGCTTCCATCTGTCAGAGTTTACACAAACTCTGACTGCTTCCAGCTAAACTCTGATAACTCCCTGTAACACTTAAACACTGATCAAAACACATCAATTATATTTAACATTATATTTGTGTGGGCCCCACCTGATTGAATAGTACTTTTGGGTACTATTCATGAATAGTAATTTCGGTTACTATTCATATGAATAGTACTATTCATGTGAATAGTGATTTCGGTTACTATTCATATGAATAGTGATTTTGGATACTATTCATTTTCCTCTTAATTTGACATCCTTAAATATGCAGCTTCCAAAATGGAGGATATCAATACTGCTCTAAACTCAATCATACCTCTTAACAGTTTTTCTAAGTTAGATACTTCGATTCCTTTGTGAAGTGTTGACGCCTAGTGCAACTGGTCTAGTTCACAGACGACTAACATTCACTCATGGTCTTCGTATCATGTCTTTAAGAACACTGCTAAGAATTGTGCAACCATAAAAACTTTATCTCTGGAATCTTTTGGCCCTTCAACTGAATCATCTGTACATCTTATTTTGTCACTGAGGCTTGATCATGTTAATGAACTTCTTTGAGCAACTTGATCTTTGTTGATGCCTGTTCTTCAAATTTCACGATCCCCGTATAGAGTTAATATTTATTTATCATTTATCCTAGTTGAGTTATATATGTCCTCTATTACATATTACATTACATTATGCTTTACAATCTCCCCCTATTTGATTGTTAGGGTTTGATAAGCAAATTCCTAGAGGATAACTCAACTGATACAACAAAAAATGAAATACAAAGATAAATAATATTAAAGCAAATTCTGGATCATATATACATTTTCCAGATTTCTAAAATTTGAACAAGTGCAAGATAAATTGTTCCTCTAGACTGAACATATCTTCAATTTTGCCTTGCTTTCTTTCCAATAATACTCCCACTAGCTTTTCCTTTCCCAAAATACAGTTAATTCCGTGTCAACAACCTTTTCCTTGCCCTTACGCCTAGTTGATTTTTCTTGATCATCCAACTTCTCCCCCTCAATTGGGTTATCCTCCAGAGTAGTAGGATGTGGATTTGGTAAATTAGACGAAGATGGTTTTGCCAAGGATTTAATTGCATGACTAAACTGGGATGCCATTGAACTTAACTGAACCTGGAATGCATCATGTTGAATAAGTTGCAAATTTTTGATTTCTGGAATGGACTTACAGATATTTGACAACTCTTTCTCCATTGTTTGGACCCGTGTAAGGAGTCTGCTGTATTCCTTTCTGGTTACAGGTGCATGTGGTTGAGTAGATTGCTCACTCATACGTTCTGCAGGTGTTTCACTCAACACTCTATATTCACTCGGTTTAGTGGTTTGGGTTACACTTACATGTTCTATTCGTGTTTCTCTCCACTTTCCTCCAGAGCTTCCACCGATATGTGTACCTGCAAATGAAATCATCCTAGCCCCTTTTTCAGAGGTCACGGATGGTGCAATGAAAGTTCGTGAGCTTCCGTCCTCGCATGAAGCGAGTTGCCGACCACTGGTAAAGAGTGGTAAATCTCGAAAGGGATCCAGAGATTTTCCCTCTGGGAGGTTAAACTTGAATCGATTAAATAGCACAAAACCTAAGTTTCCCTCGTACGTCTGTGAAGACACTTGGTTCATAAAAGAACCTCCTACTGATGGATCTTTCCGTAAAATGGAAGATTCACCAGCAGTTATTGAGGTAGGTAATTCCACCTCGGATGCCTGTGAAGGCATTTGATCTTTAGAAAGATCATCAACCACTCTTATGTTCCGTGAAATGGAACTCAAGATAGTTGCTCCCTTCAATTCAGCCTTATTTACATTTTCACTCATTGGATAAGAAAGAATTGTTTCACTAACAGTTGTCGTTACCTCAGGTTCATTGGGTTTACTCCGTTTAGAATGAGGTAGAGTGATTGATGTAACTAACTCCTTATGTGGTGCTGTTGAGGCACTATCTCCCTCAATAATGTGGATGACTGGTCGTTTAAGTGACAATTGAGGTGTAGGAGTTTATTCTGTTTATGTTTGTATTTGTAGAATGGGCTCTTCGACCTGTGTTAGAGTTAGTGGGATTTCCTGCTCTTGGTCGGGTAAGATGGCCACTAGGGGCTGTAGGAACTGTATTTCCTGTGATACAATATGGAATACAGAGGTTGGGATAGCTGGGATTGAAATATTACCTTGTCGTATACCTGCTCTCACTGGTCTTGGTAACAAGGAAGTGGGACAGTCTTTAGATATTCAGTTAGGACTGTAGGCATATTCGTATAGTTCTTTTTGCTTATGTAATAAATTACATTCGTCTTCATGTAAGAACATTCCATCTTTCGACCATTTTCCGAGTGTACCCTGTCTTCATCATTCAAAAAATCATTTAATATTAGTTGTAGAAACCTTGGATATAGACATTTGACGTTTTGAGTCTGAACATCTCTTGTTCCCAAGTGTTTCATCTTTAAAATGATTTGACCAAGCACTATTTTTCCAAAATTAATCCTCAATTAATTGGCGACCGCATACCCTATTTTTTGAATAAATTCAGGTATCCGATCTAGATTCGTTCTATCTGAGGAAAAAACATGGCCAAGAATGTGAAAGAAGAAATTCCAGTACTGGGTTAGAAATGTTCTAGAGATATTACCAGTATTGAAATTACCATCTTGGTACCTTATAAAACGAAAGAACGTTTCAATCTATTCAGGTGTTGGATCAGAAATGAGATTTTCCATAGAAAAATGAAGAATTCGATTAACATCTCGTTCAGTGACCCTAATCGACCTACCAAACAGTCGATATGTGAATGCACACCCGTCTTATCCAGAAGTGTTAACCGCACTGCAATATATTTCACGTAATGCATCATGGTTAAGCTGCACTAGTGTAACTAAAGCATAGCGAATTAATGAATGTTCATTCAGAAATTATGCCCAAGCCCGAAATTTCTCAACATAGATGGTTTCGATTTACTGAATGGAAGTAGGATTAGCTTTAGCAATAAAAAAACTCCCCTGCAATGCCATTTTCAATACTTTGAGGAAATTCAAAAAGAAGGGTTAGTTTTTATAAAGGATGATGTATAAAGCAAGAATATGAAATCCGATATAAAAACCACCAGCTAGATTGAGAGATCTTTCCGATCAAAGCTCGAAATATTCAGCAATTGTGTGTATATGCTCTGTATATCTGAAAAATGATGATGTTAAACACAAACAACAACTCATCATTTATAAGGTTTCAAGGTTTAGTGGGTTAGGTGCAGTAGTGAAAGGTTTTGTTTAAAGAATTCAAACTCTCTACAACAAGTGGTAAATTGTCAACCATGTTAGGTAGCCACCATTTAGGTAGCCACATTTCATGAATTCAACAATGGAGGCTAACATCTTATCACCGAAACCTGTCAGCCGACCTATCGGCCTATACACATATACACATATTTAATACTTCTAATTATTATGGATTTAAATATAATCACGCAGTAAATTAAGAATTAATCCATAATAATAAACCTACAATTAAATAGACATAAAATTAACAAAATATCATTAATTGATATATGTCAATAAAATATTTATTTAATTATGCTACAATGATATCTCCAGAATAATCATGCAGATAAGCAAATAAAACAAACACAATCCAGAGAATGAAATTCACTGGCTACAAGCAAATTGAACAGACATTTTAAAAGATCGTGAGAAATTTAACATACCAAGCTCACTTACCAACCTTGAAAAGGTTGCTTCATCCAAAGCTTTAGTAAAAATGTCTGCAAGCTATTTTTCACTAGGAACAAAATGCAGTTCCACAGTGCCTTCCATCACATGCTCCCTGATGAAATAGTATCTGATGTCTATGTGCTTGGTTCTAGAATGTTGCACTGGATTATGTGATATTGCAAATGCACTCGTGTTGTCACAGAAAATTGGGATCTTTTTAACTTTAACTCCATAGTCAAGTAGTTCATTTCTCATCCATAGAATCTGTGCACAACAACTCCCAGCTGCTATGTATTCAGCCTCTGCAGTTGAGGTAGATACTGAGTTCTGCTTCTTACTGAACCTTGAGACCAGCTTGTTTCCCAAGAATTGACAGGTTCCTGTGGTATTTTTTCTATCCATTTTGCAACCTGCATAATTTGCATCTGAGTAACCAATTAGATCAAAACCAGAATCTCTGGGGTACCAAATGCCAAGGTTTGGTGTTCCCTTGAGATATCTGAAAATTCTTTTAATAGCTACCAAGTGAGATTCCCTAGGATCAGCTTGAAATCTAGCACATAAACATGTAGCAAACATAATATCAGGTCAACTAGCTATTAAGTATAAAAGAGATCCAACCATGCCCCTATAGCTTGTCATTTCCACCTTCTTTTCCTTAGTATTCAGTTCAAGTTTAGTGGCAGTGGCCATGGGTGTTTTTGCAGAAGAACAATCTGTTAAATCAAACCTTTTTAAAAGATCATAAATGTATTTTGTTTGACTTATAAAAATTCCCTCATTCACTTGTTTAACTTGTAAACCAAGAAAATAAGTTAATTCACCCATCATACTCATTTCATATCTACTTTGCATGAGTTTGGCAAACCTCTTGCAAAGTTTCTCATCTGTAGACCCAAATATTATATCATCTACATAAATTTGGACAAGTATCATAGAGCCATTGACATTTCTATAAAAGAGAGTTTTATCAATAGTACCTCGAATGAAGTGATTCTCTATAAGGAACTGTGAGAGTGTGTCATACCAGGCTCTAGGTGCTTGCTTCAGGCCATAGAGTGCTTTGAGTAGAAAGAACACATATTCTGGAAAGTCTGGATCTTCAAAACCAGGCGGTTGACTAACATATACCTACTCCTCCAGAATTCCATTCAGAAATGCACTCTTGACATCCATTTGATAGACTTTGACATTTGCATGCGCTGCATAGGCCAGGAAGATCCTTATTGCTTCTAACCTTGCCACTGGTCTTCAAAATCAATTCCTTCCTCTTGACAATAGCTTTTAGAAACTAATCTAGCATTATTCCTTGTGATTATGCCATTCTCATCCATCTTGTTCTTGAATACCCACTTAGTGCCAATCACTGATTTGTCTTTAGGTTTGGGTACAAGTTTCCATACTTCATTTCTTTCAAACTGGTTTAACTATTCTTGCATTTCTAAAACCCAGTCTGGATCCAAAAGAGCATGTTCAACTTTCTTAGGTTCCTCTTTGGATAGAAAACTGCTATATAAGCATTCTTCTTGAGTTGATCTTCTGGTTTGGACCTTTGAATTAGGATCTCCAATGATAAGCTCAAATGGATGATCCCTGGTCCACTTTCTTTGTGGTAGTAAGTTTGACCTTGATGAAGTGGCTTCATTTTCTCTGTGTTGATCATTGTGGTTTGTTGTTGAGTTTTGACTGTGAGAAACTCCCCCTGAGTGTATGGCCCTCGAGATTGATGGAGTTCTTGCAGATTCATCAACAGATGCTTCAAATTGATTTCAAACTAATGGTGTAAGCTGCTCTTCAACAAGTGGTTCATTCTGCACTTCAACTGATGATCCTTGTCTGTTTCTCACACCATTTGATCTCCATTCTTCATCATCATCTTCACTTTCTTCACCACTTCTCTCATTCTCAAATGAGAGAGACTCATGAAAACCTTCATCTACTAGACCAGATATTTTCTTGTCATCAAAGACAATATGTATGGACTCCATTACAATGTTTAGTCTTAAGTTGTAGACTATGTAAGATTTTCCAGCCGAGTATCCAACAAAGATAGCTTCATCTGCCTTTGAATCAAATTTTCCAAGATGCTCACCATGATTTTTCAGTACAAAGCATTTGCATCCAAAGACATGCAGAAAGTTGATTGTTGGTTTCTTGCCTTTGAAAAGTTGATAAGGTGTCATGCCTTTTGCTTGATTGACCAAAGAAATATTCTGAGTGTAGCATGCAGTGTTTATAGCTTCTACCAAGAAGTATGTTGGTAGCTTAGACTCTTCAAGCATTGTTCTTGCAGCTTCAATTAGAGTTATGTTCTTTCTTTCCACTACACCATTTTGTTGAGGAGTTCTTGGTGCAGAGAATTCTTGGATAATTCCTTCTTCTTCACAAAACTCTCTTATTACAGAATTCTTGAACTCAGTTCCGTTGTCACTTCTAATTCTTCTTACTTTGAGTAAAGGATTGTTGTTGACTATTTGATGTGATTTATAATTACTTCACCCGCCTTATCCTTAGAGTGCAGGAAGAATGTCCAAGAGAATTTTGAGAAATCATCAATAATCACAAAACGGTATTTCTTCTTTGAGATTGACAACACATTGACTGGTCCAAAGAGATCCATGTGAAGTAGTTGCAAGGGTTGATCAATTGATGACATTGACTTTGATTTGAAAGAGGCCTTCTTCTGCTTCCCTTTCTGGCATGCATCACATAATTCATCCTTGGAGTAATCCAATTTTGGAATACCTCTAACCAAATACTTCTTTACCAACTCATTCATTGCTTTAAAACTCAAGTGTGATAGTCTTTTATGCCAAATCCAACCTTCATCTTCACTTGCCTTGCTGAGAAGAGATGTAGTCATGTTTGCATTTGTTGAATTGAAATCAGCAATGTACACATTTCCTCTTCTATCTCCTGTCAACACTACCTTGTTGTCACTTTTCTTGAAAATGACACAAGCTTCAGATGTGAACCAGACATTCTGACCTTTGTCACATAGTTGACTGACACTTAGCAAGTTATGCTTAAGTCCATCAACCAGTGCTACTTCTTCAATGACAACATTCCCTTGTGAAATCAAGCCATATCCTCTAGTATATCCTTTGCTGTTGTCACCAAAGGTAATGCTAGGGCTAGCTCTCTCCTCAAGCTTAGTGAGCAGGGTAGAATCTCCAGTCATATGCCTAGAACAACCACTGTCCAGATACCAGAGATTCTTTCTGTTTCCCTGCACACATCAAAACAAAATCAAGTTGATTTTGGTACCCAAGTTTTCTTGGGTCCTACCTTGTTAGCCCTTTTCTTATTTTTCAAGCACTTACTACCCAGGGGTTCTGATTGAGTTAAATCAACCTTAACTCTTGGTGTAGGTTTCTGAAAAATAGGTTGTTTCACTTGCTCACTTGCATTAAAACTAGATGTATAATTTGGCATAGTCTGTGCAAACATGTTATTCATCATCCATGGCAACCGAGGCATATTAAAAGCATTGTAATATGGATTATACATGAATGGCATGTTAGCATAATGACTAGATGCATGAGCAGGCTGGACAAACATGTTTGGCATAACATTCATAGCAGGCATAGGTACTGACTTAGGCATATTAGGCACAGAAACATTCTTAACAGATTTACAGTTGACAAATAAATGATTAACACTACCACAGTTCACACATTCCTTTCGAGGAGCATATTTATCAGGTGTGTAATTACTATGTTTGTTAATTCCTACCTTGCCATTTCTATTCTTCTTATTAGCCTTAGCCTTAGCCTTAGGTTCAGTCTTTTCTAACTTATCCTTCAATTTCTTGATTGACAAGTTGCCTATGTTTCCTTGTTCAACTGACTTGGTTTTACTACACTCTCCATTAACAAAGTTCTTATTGACAGGCCAGTACTTTTTATTCAATTTAGTTAAAGTTGCTATGCTAACAGGCTTAAGTCTCAAAGAACATTCTTTTTCACTGTCTGAAGCAACTTCCCTATCAACATCTAACTTAACTTCTGCTAATTTGTGAAAAGAATCAACTCCTTGTTTACTATAAATTTCTTCAGTTTTAGCCTTTGATCCCTTCCACTTAGCAATTAAGTCTTGTTCCTCTTTTAACTATTTTATTAAACACTCTTCTCTTTTCAGATCCTCAAGTAACTCATTCTTAGCATCCTGGAAATTTCTTTTCATTGTTTCAAAATCAATTAGTTGAGTTTCTAACAGAGTATTCCTATCACCTATCTTAGCATTAAGATCTTTAATCTTTTTTTTCTCCTTGTTAAGCGATTTTAATGTGACATGCATGTTATACAATTCATTAGACATTTCATTAACAACCTTATCACATTCATCTTTGGAAAGTTCAGTTAGGTTTGTAGAGTATACCTGGTTGCTTGCTGAACTAGCCTCTTCATCAATTTCGTTTGCCATGAGTGCAAGATTGACAAACTCCTCTTCTGCATCTGAGTCACCTCCAACAGCCCAGTCACTATCTTTTGACACGAATGCTCTCCCTTGTTGCTTGAGAAGATCAAAATATTTCTTCTTGTAATCAACAGCTTCAAACTGTTTCTTTTCTTTCTCAGCTTGGGATTTCCTGTATTCATTGGCAAAGTGACCAGCAATTCCACAGCTATAGCATTTGATCTTTGAACTTTCAACCACATCCTTGTTCGGTTGATAGCTTTTCTTGAATTGCCCGGTTCCTGCTGGATTCTTCCTGAATCTTAGCTTCGAAAATCTCTTTGACAGAAATGCCAAATACTCATCTAGATCTTCAGCTTCATCCTCACTTAATGCATCAGGTTCTTCAATCATCTTGCTTTTACCTTTGCTAGTTTCAGCTTCACCTTCACAAGTTTTTGAACTTAGTGTGGCTTCTACACTCTTCATTCTTCCACCACCTTGGATTGTTTGAATATTGGCCACCAAGGCAACAGATCCACCTTTCTTCTGGATTTTCTCCACTTCCTCATCTTGCTGTATTTCAAGCTCATAGGTCTTCAGGATGCCATATAGTTTCTCAAGTGTAAAATCTTTATAGTCCTGAGAGTTCCTCAACGAGACTGTCACTGGCTTCCATTCCTTAGGAAGAGATCTCAGAAACTTTAGGTTGGAGTCCTTGGTTTCATATTTTCTCCCATACAACTTTAGACCATTCATTAACTTTTGAAATCTACTGAATATGTCTGTTAGATTTTCACCAGAGGAGTAGTGAAAATGCTCATATTGTTGTATTAGGAGCTGCATTTTATTTTCTCTGACTTGCTCAGTTCCTTCACAGATTGTTTGAATAGTGTCCCACACTTGCTTGGCAGTGGTGCAGTTTATAACACAATCAAACATATCTTGGTTTTAACACCCCAAGATCCGGGGTCAGGGATCTGGTCATTACCATCTCAATTCCCATCCATAATTCAACATAAATAATAAATTACAACCTTGTGACCCAAAACAATAACATAAAGCACACCCGTATAGTCCCAGAGATGAAATCAGAGTAACTACCAAATTTTATTAAGCACATTATGAGTTCTTACAATCCAAAAAGAATTACAATGTGAATACATACTCTTTGCCATCCATCATCATACATCATACCATCCCATATATTTGGTACTGAAAGAATGAATCTATTCTACCAATAACTTTCTCGTCGGCTCTGGTAGTCTCATCGTCCCCGCCAGCGTTGAGTGCGCCTTGTGCGAGTCATCTTGTCTAGCTATTGTTGTAATATAATAATAAAGCAAGGGTGAGTACTAGCCCACCAACAATAATGTTTAACTAAACGATAATAAATATAACAGTTCAAAAGTACCTTTCAAACCATATGCCATGCATTTACGAAAATGATGCCAGTATAATATGAACGATGAAGTTACAAGGTAACTCAAAATGTAAATATATGTGGGAATATCTGCTATGTTGAAAATAAGCAAGATATTATCATTTATCATATAAAGAGGAACTTGCAAGGAAAATATTGCAATTCCAGTTAATAACATTTTTCGAAGTCCTACAACCTAAAAGAAGGCTCTTCGATACGTGTTGCGGAAGACACCGTCAACCTGAAAGAAGTCTCTTCGATACGTGTTGTAGGGAATTCCCAATTTGGGGAGATGAACCAATACTGGAGTTATCACGCGCCAGCTGTCCCACTCCCTGATGGTCAGTCGGGGATGGTACAGCCCA